>CM068586.1:13668107-15031857 GCA_035048485.1 Pteria penguin | reverse complement strand
CCATTCAAATATCTCAAAGTTTAATCAAAATACATCCGGAATCCAACTTTTCACTGAATTCCAGTCAATAGTGGGTCATAATTCAATTAAAAAATAAATAAAATCTCATGAAACGGGAATTTTATCTGTAATTCTGCTTTATAAAACAATGTACCAATCTTTCATCAAAAACCTCAAAGATTAACCATATATAATTAACCTTAACAGATTAACCTTAAATGAGTCTGGAAAACAAAAATGAAAGACTGGCCAACATATGAAGGTAAAGACCGAAACTAAACCTTTAATCCTCCGGTTTCACCGGTGGGAGACAATTAAAGAATTATATCGAAATGAATTGATAGAATGATAGATGATTGATTGCTCGATCGATTTATTCATTTATTTATTTATCTATTTATTTATTTATATATTTATTTATTGAAAAGTAATAATGAACAACGGCATATGGTTGTTATATTGCTAAATACTTTTACCTTTGCAGCAGATAAACTGGACACTATCGAAACTTAGGCGGGTTTCGAACCCACATCCTTCCGTTTCTATGTCTAACACCTGGTACGCAGACTTCGCCAACATTCATTAAAATGTAGTGTGGTATTACAATGCTATTGCACTGACAAAAGTCGATTTAAACACGTATTTAACATTGCACTGATCTTATTTGTCAATACTTTAAGATAAAGAGTTAAAGTGCAATTAATCTATTTATTGAAGCCGGATAAGGTACTTTTGAAACGATTAGAAATCAGATACAGAGCATATGCATACAGGATAATCCAACTGGGATTAACAGGGTAGCTAATGTGCCGTGTCACTGCAATTTAAGTGTTAAGTTATGTAAGCCTTCTTAATTACAGTAGTCCGTGAAAGTTTGATCATCGATTGATTGAGGACTCACTTAAAAAGGAATTTATATATCGTAGTGAATTTTACCAAGGAATCATAAAAATTCCATATGTTACGATGGCATTTGCAAAATCTCTCACAAGAGACACAAAGGTAAAAAGGAAATCAAGTTTTACGCCGGCATTACCAGTAAAACTCCCAAAGGGAATGACACAAGACCAGTTTGAAGGTAAGATGCCATGCAAGACTTCTATAATGAAATGTATTTTATTTAGATGTATCGTAGGTTATGAAATGTAACGAGTTCGATGGAATCGTATAGAACTTTAGTTTTATTAACAGTACTGTTTGGAAAATACCATTCAAACCCAGAATTACTATAAATCTATATATTTAGATTTTCTAGGAAACGGAGTGTATATTAGCAGCGGAACACGTATAAGAGTACATTCATCAGTACAACAACATTTATCTTAAATTTGAGAAACCGAGAAAAAAACTGAACACTCTTCACAAAGGAGGTCATATGATCGATGTGAATTGACACCTCTTTACTTGATATCTAGTATGATTTGATTTCTACAGGAAAGTTACGGGTGTTGCTAGTAAGCAGGACATGCTTACTTTCACCATATACCTGATCTAAATTCCTTTTTGGGGGTCCACATATGTTCCTTAGGTCAATGTTTGTTTTGTTTTTCCGTTTTATTGATTGTGTAAGCCCATTATTTTTGGACTTTTGATTTGGTAAAACCAACACATTATCAGGTTAATTGTTTAACAACTTATCAATCTATCAGTTACCACACGAGCTAAATGGCTTACATTGCCCTCTCCTTAACTATCAGCTGATGATGAAATAAGTCTCAATGTCTTTCAACTGTTTATATGTAATATGTTAAAAACTTATGTTGAACTTATGTTGAACCCTTAATTCATAAACATATGATCATTATTATCCTGTCCCGCTTTTCTTTTACACAGAAATACGGACTTCATTCAATTGCATAGACGAAAATGGTGATGGACGACTTTCCAAAGCGGAACTGCTAAAGGCAATTTGTATGTTAGGACTGAATCCCACTGACAAAGAGATAGAGGAATATTGGCAGGAGGCAGATGCCAACCGTAAGTATACCATCACTGTAGAATTCTTGTGAGGATGATTTGGACTGTTGGAAAATGACAGATACCCACTGTTTCCGCACATCGAGTGTTAAGAATGAATTCAACTCCGTGAGATATCGAGGGATATTGGCACGAGCCAGATTCTAACCAAAGTTCATCATTTAATAATGAGTCCTACTGGGAGAGATATAGGTGCCCTTCGTAAGTATGACATAAGTGTTAAGAACGTGTCCTCCTGAATGGGACATAAGATATATAAGTGTGCGACAGATGCCAACCGAAAGTATGTCAAACGTAATCAATAAGAATCCCCTATGAAGGACAGATGTCAGTTTCGAACATGCCATTAATAATGAGTGAGACTTTGATCAGTTTAAGGAGGTAATGTGTTTTTTTTTTTTTTATTTATTTATTTATTTTTATTTATTTATTTATTTGTATCCATGGTGCTTATGGCTAACTCCTAATTCTCCGCTGATTGTCAGGAGACACGCTTCACTCTCCGCTGATTGTCAGACAACATTCCACGCTCTCTGTTAATTGTCAAGAGACATTCCTCACTCTCCGTCGATTATCAGGAGACGCTTCTCACTCTCTGTTGATTGTCAGGAGATACGCCTCATTCTTCCCAGATTATCAAGACACACTCCTCACTCTCTGCTGATTGTTAGGAGACTCGCCTCACTCTCCACTGATTGTCAGGAAACATGCCTCGTTCTCTGCTGATTGTCAGGACACACTCCTCACTCTCCGCGGATTACCAGAACACACTCCTCACTCTCTGCTGATTGTCAGGAGACACGCTTCACTCTCTGCTGATTGTCAGGAGACACGTCTCACTATCCGCTGATTGTCAGAAGACATTGATCTCTCTCCGCTGATGGTGAGGAGACACTTCTCACTCCCTGCTGATTGTCAAGAGACACTCCTCACTCTCTGCTGATTCTTAGGATATACGCCTCACACTCTGTTGTTTGTCAGAAGACAATCCTCACTCTCTCTGCGGATTCTCAGGAGACAATACTCACTCTCCGCTGATTGTCAGGAGACAATCCTCACTATCTGTTGATTGTAAAGTGACGCTTCTCACTCTCTGTTGATTGTCAGGTGATACTCCTCACTCTGCTGATTGTCAAGAGACGCTCCTCACTCTGTTGGTTGTTATGAGACACGCCTCACTCTCTGTTGATTGTTAGGAGACACTTCTCACTCTCTGTTGATTGTCAGATTCAGAACACACTCCTCACTCTCTGCTGATTGTCAGGAGACACTACTCTCTCTCTCTCTCTCTCTCTCTGCTGATTGTCAGTAGACACGCCTCACTTTCTGCTGATTGTCAGGTCATCATTGTGTGTCTACCAGGCAGCTTTTTTAAGTGCATCTAAGAAAAAGCACCATTCAGTAAATCGTATTCTGCCTTATTTTCTTTTCTCATATTGTTCAAACCATTTGATCTAATGGAAGAATGGTTTCCTACTCATTATTAGATTATTACAAGAGAAAAAGCACACATTAATAAATTAATGCGAAATAGAAAGTGCATGTAGAATAATCTACAAAGATGACTATTATCCGAGAAGTATGTACGTTACTGTCGTGCACTCTTTTCTCCCATTTTCATCCTTAACATAATAATAGCGATAATTAAATTCCGGTCTTTCAAGGTTTTCTTTAACTGTTTAAAGTACGTGTTACTAAAAATGTCCAAGTCTTACAAGATTTATATGTACTCAAGTGGAATTACACGGAGTTCCAGTCCTTATATTTCTAAACCTTTATGATGATTTGTTACGCCCTTAAATTCCTTCGAATAGGAGTAAAAATAGCTGATCTTTCAACTGACAATCGCATTACGTACCAATTTAGAAACTTGAGAATATTGCTGGCTGTGTCATTTGAATTCATGTTTCAGATATCACTTATATCTGTTTTTAAGACATGTGTTGCTGAATTAGTTTAAAACATAAATAGCTGGGTAGTTTTAGAGAAGTAAAAGTCTACTATTTCATGAAGACATCTGTCATTGTATGCATATCTTCTGTGGAAACGTAAAAATTCCAAATGTTAAAGTTTCTATATGAGTATATGTAGCGCTCCTCGAGCGAACGGTCTGTATCAATTACCAGACCCGTAATACACAACTGTCGCGTTCCGCCACATACCTGTGACACTCTATCACACTGCACCCCAGACGCATGAAAAATATGGCTAAAAGTTAACTAATTTATTACGCTATATATCCACATACACAAAGTTTTAACAATATAAAATCAAGATAATAAGTGACACAAGAAACAATTTGGCGCAAGCACCTAAGTGTGGGCCGGAATGGGATGGTTGATAAAACTGCAAAGAATTTTTAAAACAGAATAATGTTTTAAAATTTGTATTGTACAGCCATGTGACTGATAATTAGCAGACATATGAAGACCATGATGATCGACCACAAACATATAAATCTTCAGAATCACTTCCTTTTCAGCTAATAGTTTATATTTGGGCTCATTTAGCCCATTCAGTACATAAGGCATGGCAATAGCGAGTTTATCAGACGTACGGATTAGCCTGCATTTAGTATGGAAATGTACATTTAAAATTACTAGCCATATCATCTACTATATGTTTTAAGTCGGTGGGCTCAGTGGATGAGGTGACCGAAAGGTCGCGGGTTCGACTTCCGCCGTGGGCACATCGGTGATCTGTCTTTCAAATTGGACAGTAGAAACAGAGATCCCGTGTCACGGTAGGCGTGGCACGTAAAAGATCCCCCACTTCTTCGGGAGGGTCCGTTACAGAGGTATAAATTTCTATGCAATGCATCAGGTAGATATCGTCACCATGTCACCGTGGACTGACGTGAAACAATAATTAATCAATCAACCCACTAATTATTTTTAACAACAAAACATAACCAATCTATAAGCAACTGGAGTTTTACTAAAGTAACCAACCCTTCACTGGTTAACTTTTGGTAGTGGTGTGGCCGTGCTGGTTGGTAATCTTTGTATTCTCAAGTTTCAATTTATAAACACTAATTAAGGTTTATCGTCTTGCCAGAAGAAACGATTTTAATTTGTCCTTCTTAGCGTAGCATTCTGTATTCTGAAAGTTTTTATATGACTTACATCACACTATTATTCAGTCGTAATATAACATTTCGACCATTTCCTTACGCAAAAAAAGCAGAAACATATATACACATGTGTATATATGTCTCTGAAAAAAAGATATATTTTTGTACAAAATGGCGATGATGTTCCGATTGGCTGTTAACCAAAAGTCACTTAGGCAACCGAATAATAATTTGGTTATGAAGAAAGCGCGTCAAATATTAAAAAATTGTAAGGTAACACCCATCCCCAGAAAATATTCCAACAAATTTAATACTTCTCTGCTGTAACGTACTACATTTACATATATCTATCAAACTGGGTCAGAGAGGTGACACATGTTCTCTCCGCAGTGAATAAAATCCTAATTTTTTCATTGGTGTAAAATCCTGAAGGGTGTGGTCTTACTGTACCGCAGAAACGCATGCGACTTTCCCAAACTTATATCAAAGGATGGGCCGCTAGTGCCGGCCCACAATGAACTTTACGAAGTCTAATAACACACTGCCGCGGACGCCGAAGTCAGCGCCGCTTATATACTCTTTCACCCCTCCAAACCGTTCGGAGTGAATTTGAGCGCCTCCGGGCGATCCAGAGGGAATACACAGCCTCCGATATATTCGGAGAAAACAACGTACAGTGTAACTGAATTATGTGACTAGCTATATTTTTTCTATTGATATCAGTAACAATTAAGCATCAAATATATCAACTACATTTACATTTACAAGTACGCTACAACTTCCCTCCCTCCGTTCAAAACAAAATAGTATTATATACAAAACAGAATGTACTTATGAATAATTTCACACACACACACACACACACACACATACACACATACACACACATCCTCACACACAAATAGATTGTATGAAGTATGCAAAACATGTTAACCATCACAATAATAAGCAATATTTCTAAAAATTTATATATATATATATATATATATATATATATATATATATATATATATATATATATATATATATATATATATATATATATATATAATATTCTACAGCAATGTACATGTATATACGAAATCGTAAGTACGAAAATCTTAAGTAGGTAAGTAAATACGAAATGTAAGCAAGTACACTGTACAGTCTAAAGTATGACATATTCTTCAGCAAGTTTATAAATTAATTTAATGTGAGATAGTTTCAAACACTCATGGTCACTGCCGATCTCCAAAATGGCTACCCTGATCAGAATGTACCTCTTGTGGACAACCGTGGCGTTTTATCCATCCTTTGAACATTGTTTCAGCCACAGTCTCTGCTTCAATGTTTCTAAGCGGGAATATCTCGATAAATTTTGTGAAATAATCCGCTATCACTAATATATACACAAATCCATCGCTTGTTTTTGGGAAAGGTCCCGCTATATCCACGGCAATTCGTTCGAATTTTACCCGAGTAAAATGCGTTTTCATGTAAGGTATTTTCTTTCTAGGGGGATTTTCTGTTTTTCACAAATGTCACACGATGATACATAATCATGCACATATCTCCATAAGTGAGGCCAATAATACTGACTTCCGGTAATTTTGTCCACCGTTCGTCTTACACCCATATGTCCGGCTGTATGTGCATCGTGCATTTGCCACATCACTGCGTCACGTAAATTCCTCGGCACACAAATGCTTAGTCGTTCCCTGTCCATTTCTATCCATTTCATACACAATACACCTTTATCAATAGTAAGTAATTCCAGAGACAAAGGTAGTCCAGATAAGTAAAAAAAGCATTCAGACCTCTGAAAACATTCGCTTGGGTTTATGCAAAACATTTACACAATATTGAAGCACATGCCACCATTTTTCGTTTATAGCACCATCAATGTTTATTATAGTCATAGTGCTTTAATTTCCATATGAAATATCTGTAAATCATGCATAATTACCCGGTCGTATTTGAGGACCTCGCGACATTTTTCTCCTCACTACCGAACCCGCTGAGAAACGACAACGGCAAGAAAAATTGTTAAAACAACAAAAATTAATGTCCTTTACATGACTAAACTCACACGTGTGTGTAAAGAAAGGTTTCAGACACATTTTGTATCATTGGGTGTAGAAGACTTTATTCGTTATTTGATTTTAATCCAATTTTATCTACGCGGTAAATATTCAATCGTTTTTAACAAGAAAACCGATACCATACCATATAGAGCAAAATAATCATATAACCTGTCGATATATATATTGTTTTTATATTGAAAGTCATACTATAATCATCAAAGAAGTCATAGTTGTTATTGTAGTAAGAACTGAAGCAGTTATTAACACGTAAGTGGACATCTTGCAATGCAAATTTTCTGTGGCCGGCGGGTCGCCATTTTGTTTTTGTTGTTTGTGTGGGGTTTTTTTTCCTCTTCTTTACAAAGGAGTAAATCTTGTTCGTATCACGTGAAGTGTGCACAACAGGTACAGAAATTATTTTGTTTTATGATTTACCATCTGAACATTAAAATAAACATTAAATTGTTATTTACTACCTTCCTAGATGCATTGATTGCTCAGCCTTATAAGGTAAATTTAAACAACTCCTATAAAATGGCAACAAGTGCTGTTTAGAAAATAAAATAATAAATAAATAAATAAAAATAATAAGTGCGGGGGGGGGGGGGGGGGGGGGGGACAGACACATTTACAAATTAAAGTTGCCATTTAAGTACGAATTGAAGAAGTTATCAACACGTAATTGGACATATTGCAATGCGAAATTTCTTTAGACGCCTGGATCGCTTCTTTACATAGGAGGGAGTAAAACAGCTCATACCACGTCAACAGTGCATAAAACATTATTTTGTTTGCTATTTACCATCTGAATTTTTAAATAAACACAACATTGTTATTTACTGCCCATGAATGACAAAGACAGACACTGGTGCTTCCCCTGGGGTGGTGAACAAACAGTAGTAAAGGCAGGGGCATTGATTGCATATTTCAACAACTCGTAAATGGCAACAAACGCTGTTTAAAATGAATAAATATATAAATAGAAATAATTATTTTTAAAAAGCAGGAAATGAAGGCGTCTCAGTAAAAATCTTGGTTTTAAAAATATTTTTTATAATGATTAATGATACAAGTTTGTCTCGATTTTGTTAGAAAGAAAAAGGAGAATATTATTTCTACACATCGATAGAATTAACAAAAAAATATATATATAAAAGAAAAAAAATAATAATAAGTGCCCGTAGAATTTGAACTGAGGTGCGTCGGCAGGAAACACCAACTGTGCTATACGTCCCCGGGCGATATCCGACGGTTAAAATCGGTGTATTGTAGAGCGCGGTCACCTAATTAGCATAACAAAAGGACGTGCATCATATGCCGGACGAAGCGGCGAGTTTCCAGTCTCTGTGTATATATGTCTCTGGTGATTCCCATTGAGAATAAAGACATTTGCTGATATCGCTTCAAAATGCGGTTTTACACAGTCTGGATCTTCTTTCCAATACAAAAAAGGTGATATTTCCCGGTCTGCTAACTGACTTTTTCGGATATTTTCTAGAGTTAACGACTCATCGGGTTGCACTCGCTGTTTAGCGCACAGCGGTCGATTTGCGGCTCTCTTTGATGTTTTCGCAGGTTCAGGTAGGGGAATGTCATTTAGCGAATACACATCGGTCATGTGACTCTTGTCTGTAAACAAGGTATCGATTGCGGATACATCACTGTTCTGTTCTGTTTCACATTTGTGAAATTCCTTCCGCAAATCGTTAATATGTTGATATTTAATGTTACTATCTTCCAGTTATATAGTTGTATCGCGTTTGCACTGTTTGCATTTATCTCCTGTTGAAGGCATTCTTGATAGCGCGTCAGCATTTTGATGCCGTTTTCCTTGTCTGTGTACTATCTGGAATACGAATGGTTCAAGCTGTTGCAACCATCTAGCAATTTGCCCATCTGGTTCTTTGAATTTATGTAACCATACAAGCTTCACAAAATACACGACCGCTAGCATCTCTTTACGCGTCACACAATAATTCCTCTCTGGACTAGTCAAAGCACGGCTTGCATACGCAATCACTGTTTCTTTTTCACCCTGCACTTGTGATAGCACAGCACCATTAGAGTCATTGCTCGCATCCGTATCTAGAATAAATGATCCTCCCTTAACATCCGGGTATCCAAGTATCGGAGCGGTGACTAACTTGGATTTCAATAAATGAAATGCTCCATCACAATCGGTAATCCAATTCCAATGACTGTTTTTGTTGGTAAGTCCGTGTAAACATTTCGCTATTTTCGCGAAGTCCTGTATAAGACGTCTGTACTATGACACAAGTCCTAGAAAACTACGCAATTCCGTTACGTTCCGTGGCGTCTGCCACTCTTGCACTACTTTCGTTTTGCTCGGGTCTGTAGTAATTCCGTTTTCTGAAACCACATGTCCAAGAAAGGTCACTTCCTTTCTGAAGAAATTACACTTTTTAGCTTTTAATTTCAAATTCGCATCTTCAAGTCGATCAAACTCAAGACTTAAGTTTTTCAAGTGTTCCTCAAACATTTCGCTATTTTCGCGAAGTCCTGTATAAGACGTCTGTACTATGACACAAGTCCTAGAAAACTACGCAATTCCGTTACGTTCCGTGGCGTCTGCCACTCTTGCACTACTTTCGTTTTGCTCGGGTCTGTAGTAATTCCGTTTTCTGAAACCACATGTCCAAGAAAGGTCACTTCCTTTCTGAAGAAATTACACTTTTTAGCTTTTAATTTCAAATTCGCATCTTCAAGTCGATCAAACTCAAGACTTAAGTTTTTCAAGTGTTCCTCAAAATCACGGCTATACACAATAATGTCGTCAAAGTAAAGAACTGTCACATGCTACTGTAATCCATGCAACGCTTGTTCTATCACTCTTTGGAATGTTGCAGGTGCATTACATAACCCGAAGGGCATCACACCATATTGGTATAATCCGTCCCGAGGAGTTCCGAATGCGGTCTTCTCTTTGTCACTATCTCGCATTGCCATATTTAGATCCACGGATGTAAACCATTTTGATCCAGCTAATGCGTCCAAATTTTCAGCGATTCTGCTAATCGGGTAGGCATCCTGTATGGTTTTGGCGTTCAATTTCCGGTAATCTACATACAATCTCCAAGACTTGTCTTTCTTCTGCACTAAAACAAGTGAAGATGACCATGGGCTATTCGATTCCTCAACAAGCCCTGCTCCTTCAGTCGCTCAATCTCTCCGTCTAATATCTCTCGCTTAAAGATAGGAACCCTCCTCACTGGTTCCTAACACGGCGTTTCGTCACTGAGATTGATTCGATGTTCTCCTATATTCGCGCACTCGGCAGGCATTTTGGGATCTGCAAACACATTTTTTTCGACACCGTAAAAATTTCTTAAACTCTGCTGATTGTTCCGTTGACAGATTTTTATGCATCCATCGCGATACATATCGCATAAAAATTCGGGAATTTCATCAGAACCGCTTCCGTTTTCCACATTACACACATCATCTTCGTGCAAAGGTTTACTCACGTAAGTCACTGGACCAATAACGCCATCTCCGTGTTCTTCTTAACACAAATTTCCCGGTCGCTCGGATTAAACACACACACATAAATAACGCTGCTCCTCGTGTTCACCAATACATGTGCAACTACAAGTCCGTACGAATGAACAAATCGCTTTATCGACACTAATATCCCTTCTCCGATATCAGCACCCAAATCAGAACACAAATTCGTGTCTCGGTGGAATAGCGCTAGTTTCCACAGACACTACGCGACCACTAAACTCTTGATAATTTCCCGTGCGTGCACAGTTTAACACAACACTGTCACTGCTATAATCCCATCGGCATTCATATTTTTCATGAAATCCTAACCAAGCAGGTTGGACTTGCCCCCTCCTACGAAAACGCGTAAATACGCATCCAAATTTCCGAATTTTTAAATCATTTTCGCAGTCTCTAAGACTTTCAACTCACTTCCGTCGTCTGTCTCGAATTTCTTACGTACAGGTCTATCCGATGGAAGGATGCTATAATATAAATCCTCCGTGATAAACGTATTTACCGCACCGCTATCTATTTTCCACTCCAACGGCGTTCCTTCTACTAATCCGTCCACTCTGAATTCAGGTTTCCCTTTCATTTTAACCCGGCTTTCGGTCTCGATATTAGGTTCTTCCGTTGTAGAGCTTGAATTTAAATGCGTTACAATATCTGTTTGCATACCAGCATCCAAAACGCGACATTGCAAGTCTTCTGTATTAGGCCTATTACGTGCTGTGACCGACGCATGGCCTACTGGTCCATTCTGGTTTAACGGTTGATTTCCGGTTTTCCTATTTTTGTTTCTATCATATCCTCTTCCGGTCACATAACTTCCGGTTCCAGTATTTTGTCTTATATCGGCTTTTATGCACTCGCGCATTAAGTGACGATTTAAATTACATTTCCGGTATTTCTATGTAATTGTCTCCGATTTCGGAATCGCTTATTTGCTGTTGATCCTGGACTTCATAAACTGGTGGTTTATAGTCCTTTTTGTCGTTTTGGTTCTTATTTTCGATCAGACGAATGCACTCTTCTTGCATGGCTGCAGTTACTACTTCTTCAAGCATTTTGGGTCTTGTTCTCTTCACAGGTAGCCGAAAATCTTCATTTTCACTACAATTGTACACGAATGTTTTCATGATTGATTCTTGAACGTATTGGCGATTATCTGGATATGATCGTCGATATAAATCCTGAATAGCTTGGCCAAAATCTCGAAAAGACTCTGTCTCTTTCTTACGGCGTAATTTTGCTTCTACCACATAGCTTTCTTTCATAGCTTTGTGTCCATAGCCGTTTTAAGTCAATCTTAGTTGGCACGCGCGGTGTCAGACAATCCATATGCGTACGTCTCCGCTGGTCCTCTCATAACAGTGTAAAACACTTTTCCTTTCCGGTCATCTTCCCATCCGTTTAGATCGGCAACAATGCACGATTCGATGCTCGCTTTACTCCATTTCTCTTAAATGCCAATTTCGCTATTGCACTCACTATTACGACACCTAATAATGTTTATGATTCAGAAATGAGAAGTTCCTTGGTAAAATAAGACATCAAAAATCCTGGAAAATATGTATATAGGACAGATATACACGCAGTTCCTATAATGAACATTAGACTCCATGTTAAAAAGAAAACACTCCATTTCGAATCGTCTATTTCGTCTCGGACGTAACACTGTGGTTCCGTAGCTGATGGTGTACTGGCATCAACCGGTTGTGAAATATATATATATACCTTCCTCCCCAATCGGAATAGTGTCGTCCACATCTGTATTATCAAACGCATTAAGCAGGTTTCGTCTAACCGACATGGGTTGTGGTTCCCTTTTTGGAAATATACCTGGTCCTTTGGGCGTGTCCAAGGCTCCTTGATCCGGAACCTCCTGTGTTAGTTCTATGTCCCGTGGTGAATTCATTGTTCGGTCTCGGAACATATTAAAAATCAAAGCACAGTGTGAAAATATCACAAATAAAATGAACGGATCCACTTTGTTTAATTGCGCAATTCTCAGGCACTAATTCACGAAGTATTCACATAAAATACGCAACACAGTTTTCTTATATCAAATTAGAGTTGTCTCCCTTTTATAAGCACAACACTAATTCACTTTTATTTGGGATAAGTTCATAGCAAAAAAATTTCACAAATATGATAGCAAATCCACTTCTGATGTTTCTAGCATGAATATCGTGAAATCACAAGTATACGATGTCCACATGAAGGGCAACAGTAATGAAGAACTATTTTCCGTCGTATAACTATGCCGTTCGCTGATGTATGACTATGCAGTTTCTTGAAACATGTATAACACCGACCACAAATAAGGTATTCTTTAACGATCAGCCTACATCGCAATACAGGATTGCCAGACAGTATTTTCCACGAATTTCACACAGTGGTAATTCACAGTATAACTTTTATCCATAAGAATTTCAGACTAAATTTCGGATGTATATAATCGCACCAATTCTGCTAGTACTGAATATTAACACTGTCTGTTTAATTTTTTATCCTACATCCGCACGCTGGACATCTGAAGAATCTACTCATTATGTTTCCACTTTCCGAATGAATAAAACAAATGTTGTCACATGTTAAGAAGTTCTTATAGCAGTTCGGACACTCTTTGTATGAATTCACATATCTCCTTGCCACAAGAACATAATTTCCGTCGTCGTCTATATAATAACAATTCATGTATTCCCTTTGATTACTTGTTTCCATGTCGATATAATTGTATACATGGCACAGTAGTTCTTCACAAAATAATTAATACAATGTATAATAATCACTCGAATATACGAATATCCATTCCAAATAACATGAAAATCACAGTTAAATCCAATGTAAATCACTGAAGTGTCACACGTAAATCCTCAGGATTCGATCCCATAACGCTGCCACCGCCTGTAGCGCTCCTCGAGCGAACGGTCTGTATCAATTACCAGACCCGTAATACACAACTGTCGTGTTCCGCCACATACCTGTGACACTCTGTCACAGTGCACCCCAGGCGCATATATTCCACATATCCTCTCTCGGATAATTAATATAATCCTCAAATGAAAAATCTGGCAAAAAGTTAATTAATTTATTACGCTATATATATCCACACACGCAAAGTTTCAACGATATAAAATCAAGATAATAAGTGACATGAACTTTACGAAGTCTAATAACACACTGCCGCGGACGCCGAAGTCAGCGCCGCTTATATACTCTTTCACCCCTCCGAACCGTTCGGAGTGAATTTGAGCGCCTCCGGGCGATCCGGAGGGAATACACAGCCTCCGAGATATTCGGAGAAAACAACGTACAGTGTAACTGAATTACGTGACTAGCTATATTTTATCTATTGATATCATTAACTATTAAACATCAAATATATCAACTACATTTATATTTACAAGTACGCTACATATATTTACTTTTTATTAGTCAAGATATGATATAATTAATTTTTTTTTTAATAATTATTTTATATTTTTTTTTTTATTTTTGATATTATTTAAAACAAATGTGTTAAAATACAGGATTTGAATTCTTGTAACATTATCTTATATTATTTTGCCCGAATTTGATAGACTAAAAAGAGGTATATTACAACATGGATGTAGAAAATTACAGATGTCTTAGTAAAAAATATCGGCTAGAAGTCAAACCTTGATAGCATAAAAAGATAAGACCAAAGTAATTCAAGGGCAGAAAGTATAGTCCAGGTCAAAATCAAAATTTAAAGTTGCATTAGGTGTCAAAATTGGTATAACAAGAATGTTATGTTTCATTTAATTATCTGACATTACATAAAATCAAACTACAAAACAAAGTTATACTACATCGAAAGTCAACTCTTTTGACGACATTGACACGTTTTTATTAACAGGAAAAATTGAGAAATGCCCGTTCCATTCACCATTTACACAACATTTGACATGTATGTAGATCGGGTCAGAAAATCACGTGATAAAAACAATGTACTAAAGGATGTCGCTGAGTATATCTTGGTAAAAACATGTTTTATCTAGCTATGTAAACTCAAACATATATAGGCGCATACTAAATGCACAGAACAAAAGAAAAAAGGTCATAATTATTTGGCTATATACAACGAACATTTTAAAGCTTTATGTCACATTAGTAGTCCCACGTGATTTGATCGAGGGGCCCCAAAAAGGGACTCTTAAAACAATTTCCTTTGAAGAATTTTACAAAATGCATTTACGTTTCTTTCATGTCGTCCACTTTACACATTATTATCAACAGTTAATTTTAAGAGATTACCTTACCTAATGACAGTAAATATAGGACCGCTTTCATACAATGGAATTACATTTTAATGATTTTTCCACTACTAACCGAACTTATATAACATTGTAATTTCGTATAAAGGCTTAACTTCAGGAGTAAGTCCAGAGTTAAAAGTTACAACTTTCGTTCTTAATACGGAAAATGTCAGCTAGTGCAACTTTAAAAAGAGGCTACCAAATACACATAAAAAAAACAAGACGATATCTATATTATATTGCCTTAATTGATTGAATTAATTAATTAAGATTATAATTGTACCCTTTATTTAGATATTTAATAGTAGCCTGCCATTACATGTCCTTAGCGACTAGAAAAATGTAGGTGTTTTTTTTAAATAATTGATATCATCAACAATTTTACAATTAATCCACCTATATATATAAACAACCACATAATCAGTTAGTGCAGTCTGTTAAAAAGAACGTAACTTATCTACAAAACATTTACATCTTTTGTACCTGCTGACAAAGCGACAAATAATATTATCATTATATGAAAACTGTACTATATTTGAGTTCCTATAAATGAAAATGCACTCTTATAGTACATATGTTGAATAAATATAGGGAGAAATATACATGTATTAGTTTAGTGCATCATAACTCAGTTGTTGAAAGACAATATCCTTCTTGAACATCGCAATTTCTCATTGTAAATTTGAAGTTGTTAGATGGCAATGTCCCTAAGCTTCCATCATAAGGCATAAATATTTCTCAACAGATTCCATTAGCTAGAATCTGTGCCAACTTCTTGGATTCTCAACAAAAAAGTTTTTGAAAAATTTTACAGATCTTACATAGATCTTTTATTTAAATCTGGAACACTGAATTTTCAACATTTTGTGTTTAATAGTATCTTTCATCCCTATTTTTATTGTGATCTAATATACTAATAAACTATAGAAAGTGTTCAGATTTCCTGTTTAGATTTCATCTAATCGGTTTCAAAAACAATTTAAACGTTGTATCGGGCCCCTCCACATCCTCGTGAGTTATGAAAGTTGCTCTCTGCTTTACAGGATGGTGGTGTCTCCATGATAATATGTCTATATCTTTTCACGAGATATGGAAATGAACATTTTCACCTCTGACTTTTAGCCAACCTTCAAAAACAGATCAGAACTCTTCTCGCCTTCAGACGGACAGAGCAATGTTGGCTGATGTTACAGTTACTTAATATTTTTCCTGTTAATTATTCTATAATAATATTCCTGATATATCTTTATGACCTTTCAACTTGAGTAACATGATGGTCCTTATTTTGTACACGGAGGATTATTCATAAACTCCTTTGAATTTTTGAAAATTTGTGTTCTATGTTTGCACTGCCTTTGTTGGGAGTAGACAGAAGGGAACTTAAGTCGGTTCACCAATTAAATGGCCTTTGTCGTTTGAACTAGCCGTCATAAGTTGAGACCACAACTGCATCACAAATATTTTGTAATGTTTTATGTGCTAATCCTTGTATTCTCCACATGTTCGTGGCGACTTTTCTCATATAGCTTAGTCAGATGTAGTTTTTGTTTTCTTTTATCTTTTTATTTATTTGTTTTCATTAACTTATTTATTTACTTCCTTATTTCAGGAGACGGCTTCATAAGTTTCGAAGAATATATAAATGTTATGAAAGACAATTACAAATCAATAGACATTGAAAAGGAACGTATGAAAACGGCATTTGCCACTTTAGATAGAAATAAAGATGGAGTTATATCGCTGGATGAGTTCCGATGGGCACTTACATATAAAAATAGTAACGTCAACTTAGAGGAAATCGATTCATTTTTCAGAGAGGTAGATTTGGATGGTGATGGTATCATTGATTATCAAGGTAAAGTTATATAATTTGGACACGATAACCTTTTTAATATACCTTTGTATAAGATAATTCGACCAACTCTAATATTTTGCTTTCAGTTATATCGCGACATGGAAGCAGGAGGTTACCAACCTCTTAAACATAGTGGCGCAACCCGGGAATCGAACCCGGATCGTCGGCGCCGCAAGCCAAGCGCTTAACCACTACACCAAGCCTGCCCCCTCATTTTAATTCGGTAATTACGTTTTTACAGCCTCTCTGGATATAAATATCATTTGTGAGAGAAATGAACTCGGTTCAACAAATGTTGGTTTATCCTATCCAGTGAAATGTTTAAATCAAGCTAGTTTTGTTGTTCTCTTTCCTTCATCTATCATATCTAGATATTCTGCTAACATATCAGAATTTCCACAAATTCACACAGTTGGGTAGCATTTCCACAGGTATGCTACATTAGTATAACACTCTATCATCATTTTGGAGTCTACAAAGGCAATGGAAAATTTATATGAAACATATAAACTTCTGGACATCCTACACATGGTATTTCCCATGAGTAACACAGGTCAATAACCATATAGCAGATAACATCATAATGTCAAGGTCAATGTTAAATGACATTTAGTGAATCAAAAAATATGAAGAAAATACTTATCTTTATTGGCCTATCTCTGTGGAATGACATTCTATTACATATGCACCATATATATATATATATATATATATATATATATATATATATATATATATATATATATATATATATATATATATATAAGACATCTGACAATACAAAAAGTAAATTTTATGAAGTTGATAAAACACAAGTTTATAGTGAGTTTATGTATTACTTCTGGGTCTAAAGATTGTAGATGACATCCTATGTAGATGACATCCTATCAGCTGTGGCAGAAAGAATTTATTTGTTTTAAGTTAAAGTTAGTGACCCAGAAAACTACATACTATTACTTGTTTAGGAAACTTTCACATTTCACATCAAAGGCATTAGACACAGAAGTAATGTTATCGTATCTATTTTGCAAATCTTCATAGGGTACTAATCATCTGGTGCACTGACAAAACATTTTACCATAATTTTTCCATCAAAGCCATCAAACAACATTGCAACAAAAAAGATATCATTTCGCCGTGATCGTCATTGTAATTGCCCGTCTCCAACAAAAAATCAAGGGAATCGTCTGACATCGATTCGAATACACTAGTTACGACAAAATGAAAGAAAGTGGTAATCACATTAATTTGTTACAGTTTTTAGGAGAGTAAAATCGAAATATTCTGTGGTATAGAATAAGGTTAACTGATGATAGTTTCCTTTGTCTTTGCAGAATTTGTGGAATCCAAGTTATGTTCCAAAGCATTCTCTTGACATGAGAAACAATACATAAGTGTGACGAGACAGGAAACTGACCAATAATATTGTCCCGAGTTACCGGTCTAGGTAGCATACCTTTGTGTATAGTTGTCCATAATACTGTCTCTCCTACATTATGAATGTACAACAGTTGGAAAGTGTGGAAGATACATGTTCATAATAATCAACATTTCCATTTGTATGTCCACGGAGAAGCAAATTCAAACGGTAACATGTACTTTATGTAACATGACAGAGGATTAGTGACGACCATTGTATATAAATGTCAGTAGAAGTTTACTTTTTATTCATAGATAAAGTGCTGTGTATAAATTTGTTTGTGTTGTGTATAAATGTATTGGTTCTGTTAGTTGTTCTGTGTATAAGTGTATTGGTTCTGTTTGTTGTGTTCTGTATGAATGTATTGGTTCCGTTAGTTGTTCTGTGTATAAACGTATTGGTTCTGTTAGTTGTGTTATGTATAAATGTATTGATTCTGTTGTGTTGTGCATAAATGTATTGGTTCTGTTTGTTGTGCTATGTATAAATGTATCGGTTCCGTTTGTTGTTTTGTGTATAAATGTATGGGTTCTGTTTGTTGTGCTGTGTATAAATGTATTGGTTCCGTTTGTTGCGCTGTGTCTAAATGTATTGGTTTTGTTTGTTGTACTGTGTATAAATGTATTGGTTCTGTTTGTTATTTTGTGTATAAATGTATTGGTTTTGTTTGTTTTCATTTGATTATGTACTATGTCATAATCTTTTATTGTGCCTAAATGCTGACTGCATTTGCATGATGCACAGAGATTTAGACCTTATACAACAGACCCTGCCGACCAAGCGACCACGCGCCATGTCTATGGTTATACGAGATCTCGGTTTTTACTGTTTATCCCAAGGACAACATAGCGACGAACAACCGGCCAGACTGAAACCCGGTGATGTAGGATAGATTATTCCCGGTATAGTCCTTCTCTCGGACAAACCGACTCAGAATATATTTACCCTCTTTAAAAATGGAAATTCTATACGTTCGGAAAATTCCCTCACACAGTATCAGTATAGATTCCCTTCCCGACTACCACAAGCGAATAAACCGACTTAATATATGTTAAAATTTCATCCCAAATGTTCTCTCATAGCTACATAAATGAAATTTCATGGAGAGATTGTTTATTTTTCTGATAAAGCACTGACTAGCGAGAAAAAAAAACAGACTGGCGAGGAAAAACACTGACTGGCGAGGAAAAACACTGACTGGCGACTGGCGAGGTAAACACTGACTGGCGAGAAAAAAATAATTATTATTGACATTATTTCTTTGTAGAGTGATTTCGTTTTTATAATACCCCTGTCTTTGACGGGACGTATTATGGTATGGCATTGTCCGTCTGTCTATTCGTCTTTCTGTCTTAACTTGTGGTAGAATACAGACCAGACGATTAAGGCTAAGACTGTCAAACTTGGTACACTTACTTCACATGTCATGACAAAGACGCCTATTGTTTTTCAAGGTCAGAGATCAAAGGTCAAGGCCGTAGTACTACTCGGTAGGAAACTCTTGTGGACAGGATACAGATCAAACCGTTGGGGCTAGGACTGTCAAACTTGGTACATTTACTCCTCATGCCAAGACAAAGACGCTTATTGTTTTTCAAGGTCAAAGTTGAAGGTCGTAGTAGTACTTGGCTACAAAACCTTGTAGGCAGGATACAGAATTAACTATTGGGGATGGAGCAATTTAAAGGGGGAATGTTTCCATATATTCAAATTTCTTCCATTCGAACTAAGCGACGGGCGTATTTTCAGAGACATAGATATCTATGTCGCTAGGCGTTGTTCTTGTGTAGAAAATGTTTAGGTGATATGCAATTTTAATTTCTTTTCGTAAAGAGGAACTGAGAAGGTTATAAGCTAAGTTAAAAGATAAAAATTTTGTTTGATTGCCTCTTGTATCATTGTTTTTAGACCAGCAATATGTAGTTTGAAAAATTCATTTTGTGTATAAACATCAATCAAAAAGAATTAAAATTTCAGGTGATGATAGATCTGTTAATTAAATAAAATACGTATGTATTTTAATCTTCGGTTTGTTTTATCTTTTATTGAGTTTTGTAACAATGCAATGTCTGCACACATAAAAGTAAGTACTTATAGGTAACCAGATTGTTACTGATTTGAATTATGTTTTCCCCGAGACAGTGTGTCTCTTTAATAAGTTTCTTTTCAAAGAAAATATATAATTTCAGATAATTTGATTCTAACACTGGAACCAAAACGATTTTAAAATGGAGGGGGTGTTAAGCGGACTGGCGGCAGTGGGATTATTTATAGTTGGGTTTGTTTTTATCTATTTATATAGTTTTTGATGGGGTTATTTCATGGGGGGTGTCACAGGCCCAGTCTAGTCCGGGGGAGGGGGATTCTATAATGGGTCAGTTTATCCGGACGGAAATTCTACATCGGGCCGGTTTATCCTACTGGAACATCTATGTGTGTGTGTGGGGGGGGGGATAATCTATGTACATGTACAGTACTGAGACCTCTCGATCACGAAGCAAGGACTTTAGCGATTAAACTCCATTGGCTGTATACGGTATATTGATATGTAATGATATTTTAGAATAAATTGTTATATCTTTAAGTCTTTTAATATGATACAAGTACCTTATTTTAGTGTATGTAATCATTGGTTGTTACAAGCATAATGTAATATTGTTTTACCATAAATCGACAAATTTCGAGGTAAAGTTAAGATGATATATTTGTAGAAATATTTTTTACTTTTTATTAACTTAAATTCTAAATTATTTTGTCAGTTATGCTTGAAGCATCCAACAGAATGAGATACGCCGGCTCCAGTTTAGCCTTGGCTCGTGACCGAGAAGTCCCGGGCTCCAGTCTCCCAGTGGCTCGTCGGTGTCCTCTCTCGTGAATGGGAAAGTAAAAACCGAAGTCATGCGCCACGGTACGCGTAGAACTGCTTCAGGGGGTTTCTTGTGTAGTTTTAAGTTTTTCTGCATTATAACAGGCAGATGTGTCATCTCCATATATGTACAATAGGCTTGGTCTGACTTAAAACAAGAATGAAACTAAATGTTATCGCCACATATCATGTATTTCATACTCATTTACATGTATTTCATACTCATTTACATATATTTCATACTCATTCACATGTTTTTCAATAAATACAGTTTACACTTTGTGTTTCTATGAGCCAGTTATAACTCAAATATTGTATTATTATGTCACCATGACTACAAGCGCATGCTCGGAATATCAACACTTCCTCTGTTCCCTATTGATCCTAAAAAGAATAATCTGTCTTATCGCTGAAATAAAGTATTTTTCAGTGAGAAATGCGCATACAGAGGATACAACTAGTTGCTCACAACTTTATTCCAAGAATAAAACGTAACTCTTTCGTTTTATCATGAATTACTTATTAAAAACGTTATTCTAGGAGCATTATATATGTAGCGTATACATCCACGGGGTGAGGATGTGGTGTGCAAATGAAAAGGGGCAGCCACCGTACCTACACCCATATAAATTAAGAGAAACTGAACCCACCTATTCCGTTAATGCCGCCGTTAGATTATTTTCTTCAATGTTATGTGATATTATTTTACATGTTTTCGTATCAATATGCCAGTACTAAAATAACCTTATGTCTTAGACATTATTTAATTTTATAAGTGAACTATCTTGAACCCTTGACATTTTTGAATGATATAGCACAATGCGTCTCATTCGGAAATTGATATCGATACATACGATATTATCGCGAGATTTCAGACGATAATAGAATTGATTTACATGATACGGGGTCCAAGTTACATATCCACTTACCGACATTAAAATCGTACTGTATTTTCGTGAATAATTACAAAGATTTATGTCAGAGCTGAATAAATAATGTTAAAGGGGCTAAAGATCACATGTGAGGTGCCATCCGGTGTCATCGCAATCAGCCGATGTTACACAGTATCTGATTGGAGCATTGTATTTCACGTGACAGACAATAATAAGATTTCTTTCTAAAACAAGATCCTTGACACAATATTATAAATAATATACAATGACGTAAACAGTGGACAACTTCAATTTAATTGACATATATGTAACAAAACATCTGACTCACCACTAGCGACTGCTACATTTTATTATTATTTTTTTTTTACTATACGGAACACTGTGAGGGCCACTAAATGCATGTATCATGTAAATACTTCTTGCTCAACTTTAACCCAAAGGAAACAGTTATTAATTTCCTTTATTCTAGAAACGCTTTATTAATGTATTATATACAAATACAGTGTAATAAATAGATGTACAAAATACAACATGTATCAAGAATATATGTATGTATGTATGTATGTATGGCATATTTGCATATATATACTTAATAGAATTATTTGGATCTTAAGGGTTTTATTTGTTTGTTTGTTTTATTTGCTTGTTTGTTTTGTTTGTAAGGAAGAATCTGACATCGGATACCTATCTTAACAGGAAATAATTTTGTGTTACGAAAATCGCGATTACCTAGGAACGGACAGAAAACGTGCATCGTGCGCTATACATAATGCTGGTTTTCCATCCTCTAAATTCATTCCTTTATTCGGCTAAAATTCCCAAACTACATAAAAAGAAAAAACAAAAAAAAACAAAAACCAAACAAAAACAAATAAAACAACCAGGTAAAATCTACATTTTCCTTGGGTACTTTACTTTGTTGTCCCAGGTGGGCCGCAGTATATTTGTCCGTATCGTATTACAATGTACATTAATTAATATTAAAATCACACGCATGTCAGTTATTTCTGCACTATCATTAAAGTCAGGAGGTGATTGGATTAAAGTGATCAGCGGATACTCCACAACACGATAATCCTATCCTTATTCTGTAATGTTATAAATGTAAATAATAGTATTGACCAAATAAACTCGTTAGTTATATTAAAGAGGCATTTTATGCGGGATTAGAGTCGTTAATCTTCCTGATTACTTCATTAAGTGTCGCCACTCCGGCTAGAGAGAGTCACCACTGGAGCTGCTCTTGTTTGCTTAATAACGGACATTTACTGATTTAGACGTACAGACACGTGGAATAGTTCTATCCCATACACAACAAATAATCTGTACCAGGTAGGTAATCTATCTATCTATCTATCTATCTATCTATCTATCTATCTATCTATCTATCTATCTATCTACTTACCTTCTTAACTATATATTTATTCAATTATCTCTAATTATTTATTGTTTTATTGGCGTTTTCTGTCATCTGCTACTCTTTTGTACTTATCCTTTATATATGTGATTTTCTTTGTAATACTTGTACATTGTACTTGCTCTTGTCTTAAGAAACAAAGTTTTGTAAACGTGTAACCAATACAGTTTTGTTATAATTTCTATAAAATTTGAATTGAATTTTATTTACCCGGTATTATTATTATTATTGATTTGTATTATTTATTTATTTATTTATTTATGTATTTATTTATTTATTTATTTATTTATGTATTTATTTATTTATTTATTTATTCATTAATTTATTTGTTTAACTTTTGTAATAACGAATCAATAATAAATAAACCTGCATTGTTTATAGCAATGATAATCGATAAATGTTTGATACATATAAGATTTTCTTGTGTGAAATTCTCCAACGATTGAAATTCTTATTTAACGATTTGTAGTTTAATATACTCATAAATAAAATTGATGATACACGTACCGAATTCGTTTATATGTTGATATTCAGATATTTTGTTAAAAAATCAACTACAGAAAGTCTTTATTTATCAATTTTTATATTTACTCATTTATTCATTATTTTGATTGATTTATTTTGTCCTCTTTGATAATTATTTATGCATGAAATATGATACTCAATTCATGAATAATATATGGAAAAAAATAACACCATCTTATCTCTATTGATGTATATTGATATTGCATTGTAATGAATAGCACAGTGTGTATTGATTCATATATCTATGTACAAACTATGAGCGAACGATGCATATGTAAAAGTGTAAGTATTGAATTAATTGGAATTAATAATTTCTTAATTTCGTGCTGTTGATAAGATATTTATGTGGACTGCAGAGACATTTGGTGTTATTCTAACTCATCCGCTATGTATTTAGAGTATAGATATAAATTCAGTCTTTGGACCCAAATTCTTCTCGTACGACTTTTGTAGATAAAGATATTTTGAGAACCAGGAACAATCAGCGAGCAATATTACATCACAACAATTACATTTATTTGTTTTGTCTGCTCTGTTGAATGCATTTATGCATAAACTGATAAGAAAATTTGCATTGAATAGCTTAGCAAATATTATACAATTAAACCTTAACGTCGATCCTATCAGATATATCGCGGTGGAAATGCTTTCGTTTACTTGTACCAAAAGTAGAAACACTATAACATTGCGCAAAAGGAAATTAGCAATCAATGTAAACACAAGGTAACGGGAAAGAAAAGTCGTATATTGCTTTGTTTTACTATTTCTGTCAGATTGTCATCGATTGGATACAGGCAGACTGATGTGATCCCAGTACAGCAATGTCTACAAGAAGGCAAGTGGAAGTCGGCACAAAGAAGATCCCAAAGAAGGTCACCGTACCTAAAGAATTGACATCAGAACAAGTGGAAGGTAAGAACACTACATGTATAAAGTATATAGCAGATAATTCAGGTCAACATTCTATGAGGACTGACGTCAAAGCAAGTGAAATGTAAGAACACTTCATTCATGTATATGATATACAGCGTAAAGTTCAGGTCAACGTGGCCTAACAGTTGACGTCAGAACAAGAGGAAGGTAAGAACACCGTATATATAAGATACATATACATAGTAGAAAGATCAAGTCAACGTGCCCACAGAACTGACGTCAGAAAAAGAGAGAGGTAAGAACACCGTATATATTATATACATGTACATAGTAGAAAGAGCAAGACAACGTGCCCACAGAACTGACGTCAGAACAAGAGGAAGGTAAGAACACCGTATATATAATATACATGAACATGGTAGAAAGTTCAAGTCAACGTGCGCACAGAATTGACGTCAGAAAAAGAGGAATGTAAGAACACCGTATATATAATATACATGAACATGGTAGAAAGTTCAAGTCGACACACCCACATAGATGACGTCAAAACAAGAGGAAGAACATCTCATATAGTGTATATAGAAGAAATTTCGTGATAAAGCTGAGTCTAGTAAAATTTCTTCTTGAGAACAAAATAAGCCGAGTTAACTCGGTCCTCTTATTAAATCTATACCAATATGAGGCTGGTACTCTGTCAGGCACACAGGCGTCACACAGGCGGACTATGACAGACGAGTTTTGAGAACATATACAACAAATGTATATTTTACTAATACATAAAAAATTATAATTACATTTACATTTAAGGTTTTATAATACTGTGTTACATTTATTGACCATTTTTACCATGTTTGTGTGTTGTACCTTGTGTGTTGCGGCCTTTGGATAAACAAGTGAACACTCGTACAGCGATGTCTCCCTAGTTTGTGAACACTCGTACAGCGGTGTTTTCTTAATTTGTCTTAATTTTGGCTCAATGTTATAAGATTCACTTGACGTTATCATCAAACTCTTAACATGAGTACGTGTAACAGTAACATTGTACATTATCTCATGTTTACACCAGTAAAGCATCTTATGACATTTCATTCGTGAGATGAGGCAAAACTGGCAAAACAAATATGAAATTCACCGACCAAATGCGTCGTGGAAAACTTAAGTAAATATAGAAATCTATAAATATATTGTTTTAAAGAAATGGTTACGTTCCACTCTAATGCCGTTTAGAATTTGATATTGATTAACTCTATATGCCCTGCTAACTGGTGTAGAATAACAAATTTCAGCTAGACAATACAAGCAACAAAAGATTGTATTTTCCTTCATTTTGATGTTCTTTTGAATGAATATATGATGCTATGATAATGCTATATAGTTACAAGCATGATGTTCGTGTGCGTAATATAATATAATATAATATAATATAATATAATATAATATAATATAATATAATATAATATAATATAATATAATATAATATAATATAATATAATATAATATAATATAATATAATATAATATAAATTGTTTAGAGATCAGAAAATCGTTTGAGCTCATCGATGTCAATGGAGATGGTCGCCTGTCCAAGTCCGAGCTAATGAAGGCTGCATCAGTTCTCGGTCTGAATCCCACAGAGAAAGAGATATTCCAAATGATGAAATCAGTCGACAATGATTGTGAGTAATATGAAGTCATACATATATAGACATTTTACGTACAATAATTGCATGGTAATTGATATTGTATCCGAAATGGTTGTCCTTACGCTACTGTTGTGAGTTATATGAAGTCATATATATATAGACATTTTACGTACAATAATTACATGGTAATTGATTTGTATCCGAAATGGTTGTCCTTGCACCACTGTTGTTAACTAGCGTGGTTACATAACCAGTTAACGCGAATACATAGCTGATTAATGTAACAGAAAAACCAGTAAGCGTGACAACAAAGTCGATGAGTGTGATTACATAATCAGTAAGCGTTTCACAAAGACGGTTAGTGTGATTACATAATCAGTAAGCGTGACACAGTCGATGAGCGTGATTACATAATCAGTAAGCGTTTCACAAAGACGGTTAGTGTGATTACATAATCAGTAAGCGTGACACAGTCGATGAGCGTGATTACATAATCAGTAAGCGTGACACAAAGACGGTTAGTGTGATTACATAATCAGTAAGCGTGAAACAGTCGATGAGTATGATTACATAATCAGTAAGCGTGACACAGTCGATGAGCTTGATGACATAATCAGTAAGCGTGACACAAAGTATCTTGCTGTAAAACATGTTGCTGAGCAAGCCAATAAGGCTATATTTCCCTTAAAAGATGTTTTTAGAAAACTTGACTTTAAAGTTTCTGCAAAATTATCTTTGTTCACTAAAGTTATAACACCTATTTTGATGTATGGTTCAGAAATTTGGGTGCTGTATGATGTAACTTCAATTAATAAAATTTTGTACAAATTTTGTAGAGAAATACTAAATGTTAAAACAAATACACCTATTCCTGCTATACTTGGCGAACTTGGTCAATATTATTTTGATGTCTTATGTAACATTCCCTTAATTATATTTTAATTTGATATTGTTTCAAATAAATCAACTTTACGTTATAAGGTATATAAAAGGGAAAATACAATGTTGAATTCAGCAATCATATACATTGTTGGGCATACAAAATTAAAAATCTATTGGATGAATAGGGATTTAATTACCTTTGGAGTTTTGAAAATATAGAATTTAATAACTTTCTTATTGTTAAACAAAGGATTTAGACAAATTTGTACAAAATTGGAGAACTAATATTCGGTCAATGACCAGATTAGACTTTTATTCGTCATTTAAAAACACCTTTGAATTTGACCTATATTTAGATTTTATTGATAACGTTAAACATAGATGTTTGATGACAAGATTACGTTGGAAACTGGAAGACATCGCAATATGCCTAGAGAAAATAGAATATGTGTATGCTGTTCTTCAAATCAAACAGAAAACGAATATCATTGTATTTTAACATGTCAAAAATGTAGAGAATTAAGAGAAAGATATTTACTTAAATTTACACATTCTTGGCCAAATAATAAAACACTTGCAAAATTATTCATTAGTACAAAAAAGAAGCACTGTATTGATTTATCAAATTATATATTTAATGCACTAAGAGAGAGAGAAAATACTTTGCCATTTAGTCATTTATGGCATAATATTTGCATTATACTTGTATTACATTCTTTTGTACGTATAAATCATATAGTTATTGTATTTATAATATCATAATAGTATTGTTTCACCTTATATATTTTTTTCACGTATGTAAATGCTTATATTTGTTATGCTAAAAGCATGTATTTACTTAAAGCTAAATAAACCATTACCATATATATTATCAGTAAGCGTGTCACAAAGTCGATAAGTGTGATTACATAATCAGTAAGCGTGACACAAAGTCGATGAGTGTGATTACAGAATCAGTAAGCGTGACACAAAGTCGATAAGTGTGATCATATAATCCGTAAGCGTGACGACGAAGTCGATAAGTGTGATTACATAATCAGTAAGCGTGACACAAAGTCAGTTATTGTGATTACATAATCAATAAGCGTGACACAAAGTCGATAAGTGTGATTACATAATCAGTAAGCGTGACGACAAAGTCGATAAGTGTGATCACATAATCAGTAAGCGTGACGACAAAGTCGATGAGTGTAACTACATAATCAGTAAGCGTGACACAAAGTCGATAAGTGTGATCACATAATCAGTGAGCGTTACACAGTCGATGAGCGTGATTACATAATCGGTAAGCGTGACAACAAAGCCGATGAGTGATTACATAATCAGTAAGCGTGTCCAAAGTCAATGAGTATTGTTACATAATCAGTAAGCGTGACACAAAGGCGATGAGCGTGATTACATAATCAGTAAGAGTGACACAAAGTCCGTTATTGTGATTACATAATCAGTGAGCGTGACACAAAGTCGATGAGTGTAACTACATAATCAGTAAGCGTGACACAAAGTCGATAAGTGTGATCACATAATCAGTGAGCGTTACACAGTCGATGAGCGTGATTACATAATCGGTAAGCGTGACAACAAAGCCGATGAGTGATTACATAATAAGTAAGCGTGTCCAAAGTCAATGAGTATTGTTACATAATCAGTAAGCGTGACACAAAGTCGATGAGCGTGATTACATAATCAGTAAGAGTGACACAAAGTCCGTTATTGTGATTACATAATCAGTAAGCGTGACACAAAGTCGATAAGTGTGATCACATAATCCGTAAGCGTGACGACAAAGTCAGTTATTGTGATTACATAATCAGTAAACGTGACAACGAAACCGATTAGTGTGATTCGATAAGTGTGATTACATAGTCAGTAAGCGTGTCGACAAAGTCGATTAGTGTGATCACATTATCAAGTAGTGTGAATACAAACATGCAACGGCCAATGTTAGTCATTTGGCGTTATTACATATCTAGCTAGTGTTTACAGAGTGATTACGTTTATAGTCCTGTATATACACCTGTAGTCCTGCTACGGCATAACAACTTCCGGTCATTATATGTAAATGACTGTAGATAACTGCTGACATCAGTATTTCCATAACAGCCGATGGTTTCATAAGCTTCAAGGAATACATGGAGATGATGAAGGATAATTACATGAACATCAACCTGGAGACCGAGCGGATGAAGGCAGCATTCCGCATACTGGACAAGAACAATGATGGCTATATCTCACTCAAGGAGTTTAAGGCAGCAGTCATGTATAACGACGACAGTATACTAGGAGAGGAGGTGGAGGAATTCTTTAAAGAATTCGATAAAGATGGCGACGGCAAACTCGACTATAATGGTCAGTTATTAGTATTTGAAATATTACTATGTCTGTAAACTCTTTAAGACGATATAGTGTTTTTTCCTCTGACACCACAATCACGTTCATTATCATCACTTCTGTCATATGCATGTAGAATTCGTGTAGGTCATAAATACATGTATATCAACTTTTCTTTTAAATGTGTGTTATGATTTTATAAAATAGAATATCTTTAATACAAGGGGATTTCTGAAACATGGTCTCTGAAGTATCAGTCAGCTACATTTTCAAAGGGGTGGATTTTTTAAAATTTATTCCTTATCATTTAATTCCTTTCAATCATGTTTTATAGACCCTTTCACTATTACTGCGAGACTGATGTTTAGGTTGGCAAAATCATACCTGTTACCGCAAAATGACGTCAGTGACGTCAAAATCATACCTGTTACCGCAAAATGACATCAGTGACGTCAAAAAGTTTATGAGAAACGTTATCATTTGCCAGCCAAAAATTAATCCAACAGTAAGAGTGAAAGGGTCTCTATTCTCAGAAATTGGTAAGTTATGTCTGCACTATTTCTCAACATCTCTGAACTTTTGCCGCGGTGGTATCAATATATTGACGTCACAGTTACGAAAATGCTGGGAATTGCGTCGTCAGAGAAAACATTCCTTGGATGAGATATACATGTAACACCAACATTTAAAGCAATCAAAATGCGTGTTACATGTTAAATTAAATAATATATCTGACAGTTATTACGACCTCCTTTTAGGTACAGTAAAAACTCGGCTGAATTTTCCTAGAAGTGTGATTTTTCTCGTAAAGCTTCCTTTGCAATTATTAAAACAGTCTAAGTAATTTACTGAGAGACATGTTATCGTTATTTCATTTTATTTCTAATTTTTATGTACGCTTCAAGTACTGTCCAAGATTCAAGATTGTGTTATCACGAAATAGTGAATACAATAGTACTGAAAAACAAACAATTACATATATTTACAATATCAAACAAAGACTTCAGACATATAATATATAAATGTAGACATGCACAAAATAACAACCAGGGGTCTTGGCCTAATCATTTATGATGCAGCTTTCAATGAAACGGCAAGAGACTTGTTCATGAAGGATGCTTTACTTAGTCATGAAATATGACTGAAGTGACCAGGCAAATACTAAATAATAACACTATCAAGCTTTCATAGTTTTATTTGACGTCCTGTCAATATAACAATTAAAACAAGAGCTCATCATTGGCGGACTTAGAGGGGGTTGCAAACCCTCCCCCCTTCCCCTTTGGTCGGGACATTTTACCAAAAAGGTCATTTTTGACAATTTTTAGGGCTGCAAACCAACCCTCCCCCTTTCCAGACCGAATAGTGCAAAACATCAGTCATGGGAGACTGCACATCCCCCCTCCGCCTTTTAAAAATTTCTAGATCCGCCTATGCTGATATACAGACACACGGGATATTTCCGGTCGGCTATATACTTTTCAAAATGTAATCTGAAAAAAAGTCGGCGCGGGCAGGGATGAGAGTCTAGGGATTTTTATTCCTAAATACAAAACTAATACATATACATAAAGGAACCTCATATCTGTACTACAAGACCAGAATGATTTTCAACTTTATCTACATACAAGCAATTATGGTTACTAGAATGATTTCGGATTCAGATCAAATTCCTTTCGTTCTATGAGGATAGTCCCCTGCTCTATGGTTTATACGTTTCACCTTTAATTCGGAATGTCAGAGCTCCTCTTATGTATCCCATACCCCATTCTTCATACCCTTTTCGTCTCAATATTCTTTTTATGATGTTACTGCTTTAGCGTACCATGTCGTTGTGTAATGTTTGAACTCTGTTTTCCCTAATATTATTAAACATATATAACACACTGTAGTTTTCCGTTTTCAGAATTTATCGAATCGGACCTGTGCTCTGTCGTCTTCTAGACTACAGCTATCTGAGCAAAGTCCTTCCAATACAGCGACACCGTGAGGTGTTACCCAACAGAGTGGACGAGAAAAAACTTATATATACATCCTGGCCATTATAAATTTACTTATGTTGATTGTTGAATAAAATTAACTACAAACATATCGTCAACTATAGTTAACCTCAGAATTCATACTGAGGCACTGTGTGCGTTTAGATATATATATGTGTATGTCTGTGTGTATTTAGGTATGTAGGTGCGTGTCTATGTGTTTGTGTATGTTTATGTATGTAGGTGTGTGTCTGTGTTTGTGTATGTTTAGGTATGTAGGTGTGTGTGTGTAGGTGTGTGTCTATGAGTGTGTCCTCTACAAGGTGAGGAATGCATATGGTATAGACTATACACACTCGTGTCATGACGGCTTGAGCAAGGGGTGATCCTCTCCTGATGAAATTTCTCATTTTTCTCTCTTCGTGTCTATCCCCGTTTAGCTTTCTCCCATTGAATCTATTCTGTATTTATTATACGGTTGGTAGAACTGGATAACGTTCAGTACAACACTACATCGATATATAATACTGTACGTGTTGTGGCTTACAGATATTGAAATAAAAACAAATACTATTTGAAAAACAACTTTTTTTTCTCCTATAGACGCAAATTAACATATAATATTATGTAAAACCACAGTATAATCAAGAGACTTTACAACACACCCGACATCTCTCTCTTTCATGAAAATGTCCGGTTAACAAAGATATTATAATATGCAAAGCACTTCTTCTTATGATATGCCTATCACAGTGCTGGAAAGTGCCATCAAAAATAAAATATTCTTCTACAGCAAGGCCTCGGTGGTAAATGACGTACTGGTGTATATGTATTGGAATGTTTTCAGTGATAAGTACATGCAAAGCATTAGCAAGAACAGGGAACGGAAGATTTACAAACATCTCCCAACCACCCTCCATATAGCGTATATATCTAAGGGAAACGATGAAACCTTGGAAATTTCGAAAAAATTATTGATCACGAAAACATCTAATGATGCGAAGGACAATCTATCGCTTTCAAGAAATGCAAGAAAGCAACAGCATTATTTAATTTGATAATAGTTAGCCTACTGCTTGTTTTCAAGACGTCAAAGACATTAACACAAAGCAATCTATTTGTCTTTAGTTAAAAAGGGGTCCTTAAGGTTTAAAATCTCCTAACATTTTATTTTGCACGTGGAGTTAGAATTGTGTGAAAAGGTTTAAAATATAACCACGGACCTCATTCCATAAGTAATCATACATGATCGTATTAGTTCTAGTAATGAAATGGTATTAATTAAAGTCATATCACTATTTACATTCGGGCTAGGTCATAACCATGTATCATCGTATAGTTTCGAATTGTTATTACATTTACTTTACTATGAATTTATGTACATTATATCATGTATATTTCTTTAGAATCAATAATATTTCAGCCATACTGTGTTTCAAAAATTAATAGAAGTATCATATATTTGGGTAGAAATGGTAACGTGGTTAGCTACATGCCGAAATTGAAAGTGAAAGTAATTTTACATAGATCTTTGAGTGCGGTGATTTCTACTAAAGTTTACTGTAAGGTGTGTTACTTTATAAAAGAGTTTGTCGTTACATATCTTCATTCAGATGGTATGCAGCGCTATACAATTAGTCCGGAACTCCATTGAACATCAAGAGCAGCTACCATTTATATGAGCGTACCCTACACGAGCTTTGACACAAAATTGTGGTTTGTAACCTATAATCTCGAATTTGATCACGAGCCAACTGTTTATGACCTCTTTACTAAATATTCTCGTTCTGATATTTAAACGTCGGTACGTATGTTCCAAACAAAACAAAAATTAAAGATAAGAGTTGAAACTACGCGAATGGCCAGTGCGTTACACTATTAAGTACAAGTGAATAGAATTACTTATATAAATCGAAGATATACCCCTTACTACTTACAGGGAATCAACCACTGTTGTGAAGTTTGTACTGTTTATAATTCATCATATATCGAAGACTTATGACTTAAAGCGTTCGTAAACCCTAGTTTACTGCACACAGTTTGTAGTAGAGAAAATGATATCGTTATCGAATGTGGATATACTAATGGGGGACATGGCCAGTTTTAGAGAATTTCAACAACCTATTGGCTTCTACAGCTTTCATCTTGAAATCGTTTATGAGATCATTTTTCTCACATTCTAACAGGAGAGTTCCGTCCATCATTTGTTCCCTGAATGCAGAGATATATTTTTCTAATTTCAATTTCTTCATCCACTCTGCAAGTCCGTCAATCGAAAGTTTCGATACATTGACATTCCTAGAAGACGGCTGTGCTACCGAAGAAGGTATCGCAGAGGCATTTCTGTCTGTGTCAGTAGCTTGCTTTTGCTGTGGGGAATTTATTTCCGTATACTCGTTTTGCATGGACATTCGTTTCGGTAAAGGCGGTGGTGGCGAACCGACAGGTGCATTCTGTTTTGCAGGCAATGAGACAGTAAGTGGTTTGTCATGTAACACTGGTTTAGGTAATACAGCAGGTGGGGGAAGAGATTTAGAGGCTCTCTTCTGTACGGTTTCAGTCTCATAATCGGCAGGAATAAAAGCATACGTCTGATCGTTTAGTTGGGAATATATCGGTTTTGAGAAGCGATTGAGTTTGTGCTGAAGGATATCCTCCATGTTGTAGTACTCGACCGGTACTCGGTACGTGTATTCGTAGTCATTGTCCGATTTGGCAGGCTTGGCCTCGGAGTATAGTGCTACATCTGTGAATATAAATCACAAGAAACGGATAATATAATAATGTTTACAGATATTCTTATGTACATCTATACTGTGGTAACCCGAATCAACGCATCAAACCCATGTTGTTCATGAAAATTGTTTGAAAATCCAACATTTATTCTATTACGTTTTATAATGTATTGTAATTGTTAGTATTATTATAAAATGTTTCATTAAACTACCAAGTTGCACTTGATCTTTGAAAACCTTCTACCCTGTATCTATGCATTGTAGAGACGAGTTGTCAGAAGGCAACAGAGCCCGCCGACGGCAACCAAATCTAAATAGCAAAGTTTTTATAAGTAGGTCAATTTTTAAAGTCAATATCAAAGGTAAAGAAATTTAATACGTAATAAAAGGTTTTATGACATAAAATATTTAAGCCCTATCTCTTACTGTTCGTAAGTTATGGCCAAGGTTAAAGATTTTTTAAAGTATGTCAAACATGAAGGTCAAAGTCACAAGGTCAATTATTTGGTACCCAATGATAGGGATTGGCACAAGGAAAACACATACGAAATATTAAAGCCCTGTCTCTATTGGTTCTTAAGTTATGACCAAGGTTAAAGTTTTGTCTACGGACCATGATGACAACAACAACGATGATGCAAGGGGTATGACAATAGCTCTCCGGACATTCATCGTGGCCAGCTAAAACACTACAAACATGGTTAGTAAGTACATGAAGTGTGAGTGTTGAAAATATGTATGCTCTGTGATGAGTAAGAAAATATTATGATTATTTTTAAATTGATGATTCCATTGCTGACAGTTATATATTTAATTATCCAGATTTTATTACTCAGTGTGATTAAAACCATATCTCTATTCTGCTTTTCTATTGGTCCTACAACAGTAAATATTTGCTGAAACACGATAAGGGGTCATGTTCTGGTTAAACTATGATGACGTTAAAGTCAGCCAATCATGTTATACATTTTACACAGATTTTGGTCAGTAAATTAACAGTATCATGTGTCTCCATTATTATTCATATTTGTTATATATAGTTGTTAACCTGACACTCTATAACTACAACAACGTACACCTATTATCCATATTTGGATACAATAGCATGAAATTATGTATACACCGTGTATCTCCAAATATGTAGAATAATCAACAGACAAATTTAATCTTTGGAGAATCTGTAATAAAATTGTTGTAACATACACGGTCAAGGTCTGTTTTGATATAAGTGCCTTAATGCCACTTCATAGTGCTAATTTTTTTTATCTGTATTACGTTGTCTTCTGCATCGTAGTCGTTAGTATGTGGGTTCTGCATTGTAGTCGTTAGTACGTGGGTTCTGCATTGTAGTCGTTAGTACGTGGGTTCTGCATGTAGTCGTTAGTATGTGGGTTCTGCATCGTAGTCGTTAGTACGTGGGTTCTGCATTGTAGTCGTTAGTATGTGGGTTCTGCATTGTAGTCGTTAGTATGTGGGTTCTGCATCGTAGTCGTTAGTATGTGGGTTCTGCATTGTAGTCGTTAGTACGTGGGTTCTGCATTGTAGTCGTTAGTACGTGGGTTCTGCATTGTAGTCGTTAGTATGTGGGTTCTGCATTGTAGTCGTTAGTATGTGGGTTCTGCATTGTAGTCGTTAGTATGTGGGTTCTGCATCGTAGTCGTTAGTATGTGGGTTCTGCATTGTAGTCGTTAGTATGTGGGTTCTGCATTGTAGTCGTTAGTATGTGGGTTCTGCATTGTAGTCGTTAGTACGTGGGTTCTGCATTGTAGTCGTTAGTATGTGGGTTCTGCATCGTAGTCGTTAGTATGTGGGTTCTGCATCGTAGTCGTTAGTATGTGGGTTCTGCATCGTAGTCGTTAGTATGTGGGTTCTGCATCGTAGTCGTTAGTACGTGGGTTCTGCATTGTAGTCGTTAGTATGTGGGTTCTGCATTGTAGTCGTTAGTATGTGGGTTCTGCATTGTAGTCGTTAGTATGTGGGTTCTGCATCGTAGTCGTTAGTATGTGGGTTCTGCATTGTAGTCGTTAGTATGTGGGTTCTGCATTGTAGTCGTTAGTATGTGGGTTCTGCATTGTAGTCGTTAGTACGTGGGTCTGCATTGTAGTCGTTAGTATGTGGGTTCTGCATTGTAGTCGTTAGTATGTGGGTTCTGCATTGTAGTCGTTAGTATGTGGGTTCTGCATTGTAGTCGTTAGTATGTGGGTTCTGCATTGTAGTCGTTAGTATGTGGGTTCTGCATTGTAGTCGTTAGTATGTGGGTTCTGCATCGTAGTCGTTAGTATGTGGGTTCTGCATTGTAGTCGTTAGTACGTGGGTTCTGCATTGTAGTCGTTAGTATGTGGGTTCTGCATTGTAGTCGTTAGTATGTGGGTTCTGCATCGTAGTCGTTAGTATGTGGGTTCTGCATCGTAGCCGTTAGTATGTGGGTTCTGCATCGTAGTCGTTAGTATGTGGGTTCTGCATTGTAGTCGTTAGTATGTGGGTTCTGCATCGTAGTCGTTAGTATGTGGGTTCTGCATTGTAGTCGTTAGTATGTGGGTTCTGCATTGTAGTCGTTAGTATGTGGGTTCTGCATTGTAGTCGTTAGTATGTGGGTTCTGCATCGTAGTCGTTAGTATGTGGGTTCTGCATTGTAGTCGTTAGTATGTGGGTTCTGCATTGTAGTCGTTAGTATGTGGGTTCTGCATTGTAGTCGTTGGTATGTGGGTTCTGCATTGTAGTCGTTAGTATGTGGGTTCTGCATTGTGATCGTTAGTATGTGGGTTCTGCATCGTAGTCGTTAGTATGTGGGTTCTGCATTGTAGTCGTTAGTATGTGGGTTCTACATTGTAGTCGTTAGTATGTGGGTTCTGCATCGTAGTCGTTAGTATGTGGGTTCTGCATTGTAGTCGTTAGTATGTGGGTTCTGCATTGTAGTCGTTAGTATGTGGGTTCTGCATTGTAGTCGTTAGTATGTGGGTTCTGCATTGTAGTCGTTAGTATGTGGGTTCTGCATTGTAGTCGTTAGTATGTGGGTTCTGCATTGTAGTCGTTAGTATTCGGGGTTCTGCATCGTAGTCGTTAGTATGTGGGTTCTGCATCGTAGTCGTTAGTATGTGGGTTCTGCATCGTAGTCGTTAGTATGTGGGTTCTGCATTGTAGTCGTTAGTATGTGGGTTCTGCATTGTAGTCGTTAGTATGTGGGTTCTGCATCGTAGTCGTTAGTATGTGGGTTCTGCATTGTAGTCGTTAGTATGTGGGTTCTGCATTGTAGTCGTTAGTATGTGGGTTCTGCATTCAGATACATAGTGTCTCAGCTAGTTTCACCGCTTTGCCATAAAAATAAGATGTAAGGCATATTGACGGATAATGTTATTTACTCAAAAGGATGAATGCGATAATGGAGCACATACCCAATCATGATAAAATACAATAATAGCCATATAAATCGGTAAGCAAAATGGCCACCATCTATACCGGTAAAGGTGGTGACATAAAAAGGTAACGGAAATACTTGTTAAAATGACGGAGTCCCAGTTAGTTATAAAAGTTTATTACGAATTTTAAAAAGGCAATATGTCACGTGACTATTCCATATTTGGAAAATTTCCCATTACGTCATTGAAAATGGCCCCTGAGAAAATTTTCAAATCCGTTATGAAATTAAATTCAGAAGTAAAGGATGATAGATTGTGATATGATGGATTTTTTGACTGGATACGCGAACAGTAAGGTAAATAGAACTGACTTCTTAAGTTTGCATATCCCATTCAACCGATTTTTTTTCCTACAATCGGTTTGCGTTATTGCGATGAACAGGCACCCTCCTACGCACAAACGTCCAAAACTAAAAATAATAATAATAACAGCTTGTGTGGCCGAACTCTTTAAGCTTTGTGATAAAAAAATGAACAGGACGGTCTTGTATCGCTCGTAATGTGATTGTCAAAATAGCAACGAGTCGGTCGAGGAGTAAATGGTCGGGAGTGGTAAATGCTGTAGTTATATTCTCTGTAGAATTCGGTGATTCGTTTGTTTAACTAGAAGCCGCCATGTATGAATTTTCCGTAAACTTTCATAGCACGCGTAGATGACGTAAACAGCCGAATGTGTTCCACAGAACATCTAACCGATTCATTGATTGGGCGAAGGAATCTAAATGGCTGACTTGAGCGTCATCAGAGTTCACCAGAACAGGACCCTTAATCCAGTTTCGACAGATCTGTATCGCTATAGAACAAAAGAGAGGCAGAATAACGATCTCGTATCAATTTGATAGGTGAATACTGTGAGTATTTGAACTTTTCACTAGGTACATATTCGATTAAATAAGAGGTCTAAATGTGCTTATATCACTCTCCTGAGCACTTTAAAGCTATGAACAGTATTGGAAGTATCTCAAATAAAAGTATCTTTCTCCAAAATTTTATTTCAAAATCAAATTTAAGACAACACAACATCATCCTACAGACACTCTCATACATTTACTATTTCATTCTATGTAACCCATTTTTAACTTTTTCTTTGCAAATGATGAGGCTACTTTGCCACTGACCCTTTCAATACTTTGGAAGAGAAAGCTGAACAACCTTTTCATAGGTGCACCTCCCTCACCCTCCGCCGTCTTTTCAAACTTACAAAATTTGAAAACAAGTTTAAAAACGCCCCTTAAAGGGGCATTATACGCCGCCATCTTAGTCCCAAGTGGCCAACTCCATGTGCAAAACAACGGGAAAAAACCCTCCTTTATATGTTTTTATAATACATCAGTCTATCATTAATAATAATAATGATAATAATTGATAGGAGTAGCGCTTACAAGGAATCATTATCAGCTTCAGGCCATATTCTATCATACGATACGATACATCAGATTCTATCTAGACCAAAGTGTAAGAGGAGATTTTTAAGCACATTCATGTGTCCTACCTTAAGAGGTCGGACTTACGCTTTGGAAACAAGCATTTGTGTAGGCGCATAAAAATTATTATTCCATTCCAATTTAACGTATTACATTTCTTTTCCTTAAAATCAATTGAAATGAATACAAGAAATGAATTTAATTTAAGCACACTATAGCTACAAAGATAAAAATCAAAGGCTTGAAGAGCCAAAAAGGCGTCGAGCTAAATTTGATTTAAAGTTGTCAAAAGTAGCAGAAATTGACCAGTCGTGTTCACCTTTTATGTTGAATTCCGATACTTTTTGGAATTGAATAAAAATAAAAGCTTAACGACCAACAGCCATATATCATCATAAAATTTTATTGTTCTTTTCGTCATTCTTGCAGAAGTATGTCAAATATCTTTTCACACATCAAAGAATGTTCATGTGAAATCAATCGAACACCATTGCCATTTTTTTAACAAAGATTGAAATGGACGAGTTGTTACCATTGCCTGTAAAATATGGAAGCCTGCTTAATTTGTTTTAAGATATGGTCTAGGTTACTGTTTTTGTCAGCTACTTACACCGACACTAGGGCCAACAGCTTCTATATATCGTCCAAACAAACTAGTTATTACTCGGTCGTTTATTATATGTGCACGTGTAAGGGCTACAACGCCATTCCGTTCGCCGTACGGGAGCAACCATTTGATTTTAAGGGGGGGGGGCAGGAAGACTTTGCAAAAAAAGAGTCCGGCTCAAATTTTGGGGGGAAAAATAATCCGGCCCGAAGGGCCGGCTTAAAAAATAACAATAAATAAAGATAAAATAATCCGGCTCTGATACTGGGCAAAAAAATATTCAGACCGGTGAAAGTCTTCCTGCCCCCCCCCCCCCATAAAAATCAAATGGTTGCTCCCTAATGACGCAAGCCGATTGTGCATCACAATCGCACTTTATCGGTTGATTTGGACAGAGACTTATATACATATATATATGAAAGTATATATGTCTCTGATTTGGAATAAAATCTTCACATGTAAGTTCTACGTAATTTATTTTTCATGCATTCAATCTGAAATTCTGTCTTAATCCATGCTAACATCCTTTACCTCCGCATTAAATTTTGTAGGCGATTTGAAAACTTTCTCGGCTGCATTTTTTATGCCCTCGTGGGAACTTTTCCAGATATGTGGAAGACCATGTGATATATACACATGCTACTTCCCTTATAAGCAAAAATGAGGCGTGACTTTAGAAATTTTAGCGGGAAAATTCACAACTGCCCAAAAACAAGCAATTCCCATTTACATAAAGCTATTTGGCTTTGTGACCAACATCTTGATCATTTAATGCTATTCCGATTGCCACCTAAACATTTTACAAAGCTTTACTTGTTTAAGATAGACTGGAGTTACCTGCTCTTGCTTGCTATTGCTGCGCGAAGAGACAAGTGAACACCGCCATTTTGTAGAGGCTATTCCCTGTCCAACATGTGTTATTTATAGCACAGACGGTAAGGGCAGACAAGAAGCTGTACACACTGCGTGTAGATATTTTTTAAATTCGTCTGCAGTAGCATACACAGCATATGTATACAGTACCTGATGTAATTTACGAGAGGTTCGTGATGTTTAGCCTTGAGGATGTAATTAATTTTGTCGATATTTCTTGATTCTAGGTTAAATGAATGAAACAAAACCAAATCGAGTGTGATAAATATAACCGATCACGCGTCACTTGAACCTAGGTCAGCCTCGTTATGAATTAGTGGTCACCTGTCTAGGTATCTTTGTGATACGCATTGCCAGTCTATATTCAGGATTCTATGAAATATTTTATTTGTTCTTTTTTAGACTGAAATTTATATCTGCATATATTATTATTATATTATTAATATTATTATATATTTCGAAGATCACGCGATTGGTTTCCATATTAGCGCTTAATGTCAAATTAGGCCTTGATCGCGTGTGTTACAAGCGTTCTACTACGATTTCTCCAAATTAGGCAATATATCACGTGGCCTTCCCCATATTTGGAAAAATTCCCATGAAGTGCGACTGTAATTCATAATCGGCTTGCGTCAGATTATCAAAGCTCAGGTACCTTTAAAAAGGGGGATGGGATTTGAGGGTTATATTATGACTCTTTGTAGATACAGGAATTCGTTTCGATGTTTGATATACATATACGGCGTTTGTTCGTATTTTATGACAGCTTATCGTAACATATTGGCGAACGAATTTAGACATAAAACATAAATACATTCCCTTTATTCAAATTTAAAATCCTGTGAACTATGGTATGTCCTTAGAAAATTTCATGGGATCTGGACCCCCACCCTTTTATCCCTGCTGGATCCGCCTGAGGGTAAGCGAGTACATATCTGATTAAAGGTATGCTGCGTTAATACTCAAAGTAAAATTCAATATAAATTAGAGACTTGAAGTGCAATAAGCAGTACTTACGTGGGTTCCCAAAATCAGACTGAAATTTGACATTGGCCGAGACAAGCTCTGCCATATTTTGTTTACAAGCCTGCCATTGTTCCTCGTTGTATGACTTAATCCCTTTCGCCACAGACAACTTTATATCTGGCAAGTAAACTGGAACAGCTGTCATCTGAGCGTACAGCATACCTACAAGTCAAACCAGGAACATATACAATATATATTCGGTATAAAAATACCTTTTATCTTGGATTATATCCTGCTTTTATTTTTAAAATAACTCTCTGTGTCCATCATATCAGGCAGATACCGCCACAAATAAAGGGAGTCAGACTACATACTAGAAGGAAAACGAGTACATTGGGTACATGCGCGGATCCAGAAATTTTTGTCAGAGGGGGTCCAACCAAAAAAGGTAAATTTTTCTCTTAGAACAGGGGGGGTCCAACCCCAAAAATGCCCAAATATTACCTTTTTTTGGTAAAATTTTCGGATTCCAGGGGTGGTCCAGACCCCCCTAACCCCCCCCCCCCCTCTGTATCTGCGCATGGGGTATAAAATTATAGTAATAATGAAAAAAGTCAAAACGAATGGATTTGTCTTTCTTGATGAAACTGGTATAAATATTTCTTTTGGTTCCAATCCTTTGCCCATTCATACAGTTGTTAAATAATCAAACGGTTATTGTATGTATGAGGGTGGCACAAACCTATTTTTTTCTAATTTTTTTTTTCAAGTATAGGCCCTCAAATAACAAATCAAAAGAATCTTGAATTGTAATCAAAATCGAAAAAAACAAACAAACAAACAAACAACAGCAGACAAAGTTAACGTGTTCATAAAACATGAAGTGTAGTCACATGAGGAAATATGACATGGACATGGACCTCGAGGTAGTCTGACCGCGGCAGGATAAACTAACTGTATGCATTTCCTAACTTTTAAATGTGAATAAGTAAATCGAGTACATGCTAGTTACCATCCATGACGCCGTTACCCAGTAAATAACGATCGTCGTATGTCTTGGTCAGCCGAAGTTCACACTGCTCCCCCACTGCCCGCACTTTATCCCCAAACTGAAACTTCCCAACAGCCGAGGGAATTACATTTACTGGCAAGGAATGGTTTTCTAGAATCTCTTCCAGCGACATTTCTTTGGCACCTTAATGATACAAAGGAAGTCAAAAGAACACTATATTTTGGTCATGTATAGACTGCTTGTTTAGATAGTGTCTGGTCATAGAATTGCAATATGTGTACATTATACCGACAACTTTGATGCCCATTCTGGTTTTTTTCCATAGAAGTGTCAGTATGCCACTTAGAACAGATTATTCTCGTATTTTCCACTTCGTTTAGACAACCACATGTCAGAAAAATACCGAAACTGGGGAAACATTGTTTTGAGAACAAAACGAGATATAAAAAAAAAACTTATTGAAACAACAATAATCAACCAAACGACAAATTAAATATAAACTACATGTATAACTGAACTGCTTTGTCTCAAAGACTAAGGTGTCCATCGAAACAGAAATATGCTTCATTGTAAGACTTACAAGCTCCTCCACCACTTTGGATGTCGTATATTTAGGTAAGGTATTCATTAATATAAAGATATTGTCATCTTTGAAGTACATGGTGAGCATGACCAATGTTAATTACGGTTTTTACGATAAACAATAACGATAAGAATCGTTACTTTTTGAATTTTGCAAATATAGGTATTGACATACTAAATATTGATAATTGTCTTTCTACGTGTGGAATATCAAAGCCCAGTCTCTAATGGGTGAAAAGATATAACCAGAGTTAAAGTTTTTTTTTAAGTATGTGAAAGGCTAAGGTCAAGGTCACGAGCTAAAAAGTGATGGCACCAAAAGAAAGTCCAGGTCATAAGGAATCTACATATGAAATATCAAATACCTATCTCTAACGGTTCAAAAGATATAGCCCAAGTTAAAGTTTTGAAAAGCAAGTCAAAGTCCAAGGTCAGGGTCAAAAGACAGGACAACAAATGAAAGTTCTGGTCATATGGAATCTACATGCGAAATATTAAAGTCCAATATAGATGGATGGATGAATTCAGAAGTGAAGTAAGTAAAATTGCCCAATTTAACCTATTTGATTAGGCGATACCACTTTACCAAAGGGGCGCCTCATGCACTGGCCACTGCCCACGGTGATTCCACTCGGGTATTTCTACAGACTGCAATGTCTATTATCAATGGGGACATACCGTGTTTTTGTAACGCAATGACAACAGGAAGTATTTAGAGGAATTATGTAGGTCAGTGAGATAATACATTATGTATATCGCTCTACCTGTACAATCAACCTAGAAAGACCTTGATCTATACCTGGCAGAGAAGGTACAATACAGAATGTAATGCTTTAAACGTATATAAGTGATAGAAATTACGCAAAATACAGTATTCCAGACCTCTATCTTGCCGTCATCCTCAAAAAAACTAAACATTTTTTATGGTCCAATTCCCTCACGCGCCTGTGGTGTATATGCACTTAGGGTCCCAGTGCAAGTTCAAAGGACCAATGGATTTACAACGCAAGTACAATACATTAATGTTTTCACCAATCGCTTCATAATTTATACTACCTTACCTTCTTGATGTGCAACTTGTGCAGTGTATGAATACAGAAATTATTCTCATTATGCAGGATAAGAAAACTGATATCAAGTTAATTTTCTCACTCTTTTTGTGCCCTTTAATGAAAAATTTGACATCATAATTGACAGGTATACTAAGGTCCCTTTCATCCAAGTACGGGATTCCTTTTTGTATCCTTGCAACGACTCGCCGCTGGGAAGAGTACGTGTGAATTCTAATGACCTACAAATAATTACATTTACAGAAATAAAGGGTATGTACTCTCCTTACTGTCTGTCTGTCTGTCTGTATGTTTGATTATATGTATGTATGTATGTATGTATATATGTATGTATGTATGTATGTATGTATGTAATTGATTGATTATTGTTTTACGTCACTCCACAATTATTTCACGTATACGGTGACGGCATCTACCTGATGCATTGCATAGAAATTTAGACCTTTGCAACAGACCCACCCGAAGCAGTGAGGGATCTTTTACATGCCACGCCTACCGTGACACGGGACCTAACTGTCTCATCCGAAAGACAGAACACCGATGTGTCCAGAGCGGGAGTCGAACCCGGGACCTCTCGATCAGGAGCCGAGCACCTTATCCAATAGGCCACACTGGCTTTGTATGTATGTATGTATGTATGTATGTATGTATGTATGTATTTGATGATATATGCTTGAATTTCCATGATATATATACCGATAACACATTATATCTAATTAAATTTGCTGTAGAAATAACATGTTAATATAGTGAGAATTCAGAGTATTATCAAAATATACAATAGTCTACATAAACATTTACTTAGCCTTATACAATTCGAGTATTTGTCATGATTTGAGTAGAATTGGTTGGTTGTTTGATTGATGTTTTACGTCGCTTTCAACAATTTTTTCAGTTATATCGCGACCTGGAAGCAGGAGGTTACCAACCTCTTAAACATAGTGGCGCAATCCGGGAATCGAACCCGGATCGTTGGCGCTACAATCCTACACCAAGCCTGCCCCCTGATCTGAGTAGAATTACACCAGTATCACTATAGTATCATATGATGTGTCAGAGACTGGGGAGGAGATCCGATTCAGCTGTATGATCATTGATTAATCTGTTATTTACGTCGCTTTCAAATCTTTTTACAGTTATATCGCGACATGAAAGCAGAAGGTAACCAACCTCTTAAACATAGAGGTGCAGTCTGGGAATCGAATCCAGATCATCTGCGCTGCAAGCCAAGCGCTTAACCACTACACCAAGCCTGCCAAGCTGAATGACAAAACCTATCACGGGTAAAGAGAGGAATGAGTTACGAAGTCGTTTTCGTGCCATTTTAAGAAGAATTTTATTTAACTACGTTCAAACGAGAAACTATCTCGTTCGAACCGGAAAATTCGCGTATACCTGTCAGCGGCAGATGAAATCTCTGTTTACAAATCGTATGCGCATGCGCGTCAAAAGTAAAATTCGAACCAAGTCCGCTTTATGAAGTAGACATTAGTAGACATTGCGCCAAATATGAATGTTAACAATATTCTGATCATATTCGGCACTGTTAGTGTTGTTAAACGACAAAAAGAATAGAATATTATTTAAGAAATGAATCCTATATTTTTTTGGTTGATTGAGGTATCAACCTAAAATTTGGACGGAAAACTGCATCAGTGCGCGAAGCGCATTGATGCAAAAGTTTTCCGTCCAAATTTTAGGTTGATACCTCAATCAACCAAAAAAATATAGGATTCATTTCTTATCATTTTATTTAGCTTTTATATGAAAACAAAAATTAAATAAGTGTCCAAGAAACATAATTTATTATGGCACTACATTACTTTTTTTTTATCTCTGATATATGTGACGTGATCGCGTAGTAATACAATAACAAGGTAAACAACATTTTGAAGTCAATAATGGCGGCTAACACGAAATTCGAAAATTTGATCCTAGTGTCTGTTGAAAAGATTAGAAGTGAAAAAGAATGAACAGTTATTAAAAACACGACTTAATGATACATGCATATGAGGATGATAATCTGCTACCTAAGGTATTTATATTTTAAATGGTATCAGTATCATTAGAAATGCAATGCATATTGACTGGTGCACGTGCGTGCCACAAGGTGGAAAATGTAGGCTCAATGACTTGGATCGGAGGCAGCACCTGCTCTGGTGCCCGTTCTGTATGCCCAGTCGGGTATGATACCGTAGAAATTTTAGTTATCAACGTCCATTGTCAAACGATCGGCTAGTAGCAGACGAGTACTGTTTTTATTTTGTACTTGTCTGCATGTATTTCTAAACAGCACTGTATTGTAGCTTAATTGATAGACCTGGCCTAGTTATATCTTACATTTTTATTGAATAAGAGTAAGAAATTATATTTTATATTCAATAGTTTCTGAAGTGAAGTGCGATTTCTTTTGTACTTTGCATTCATAATATATAACGAAACAATTTTATGCAATCGATTAACAACATGGGAATCACGGTTCTATAAATAGATCGGGGTTTCGCATTCCAGAGGAAAGTAGCGCCGGCAATTGTGACATATCTGCACTCAAAATTTTGTTCATGCAGAAATGAACTAAATTTTTTAACCAATCAGATTCGCCGCAAAACCATGAACACAAAGAAAATTAAATGATTACATGACGCAAGAGCTATACTTGACCGTAACCCTTACATAATACAGAGAATTTCAGTCAATCAGTATATTATATGTTAGATTTAGAGTTTGTTTGTAGCATTTGATTTGGAACCCCATCGATCTCCTCCCTTTTTGTTTCTATGCTTTCATCCACCGGGATCAACCTAACTTGGCCCAGTAACCTCACCAATTAATATTAATCATTAATGAAGTTATAATGCATGGGTATGAGTGTTTTACTGTATATCAGTATGTACCATAGAGTATATATTTATATGTATAAATGAAAATTAAGATCTTTTCCCCTTGCATTCTTCTTCATCACGTTGTAATAACAGAACACTTTATCTTCAAGACAAAAGGGATTCTCATTCGAACGAGATAAAACATAATTTTTCTTCTTTAAAATGTCTCGAAAACGGCTTCATAATTGGTTCATACAGAGGAGTCACAAAAATACACAATTATAGCAATAATGGAAACGACGTAGGACGATGGAAGCAATACTGGCAATGAGGAAATTTTCAGAAAATTATGAATAACTCTCTATTCAGAAAATTATAAATAACTCTGTATTTAAAGAACAAGGATAAACAGGAAACTCAGATGAATATGTCCTAAATTACATAAGCACTATAAAGTCATATAACACGGTATAGTATCCACCTTGTCTTGCCTGTCTGGTAGCGAGTTCATGCCCCCGGTCCTTTGACCAGTGAGGACGACATCGGGTCCTGTTTTCTCCTAGAGGCTTAAAGATAAGCCCCCTCTTCCCGTGGCCAATAGAAATAAGACCATGTTGTATTCGTGTGAGTACAACTGGGTAATGATCAATAAAAGTAAAACTATTCGGAATCATGAAAACTCCCACCGCAGCGTATTTCAAAAGACTTTGTGCATGTATCAACTACCTGTCCAATTCCGAACGTTTCCAGTCCAATATCACCACAGTAGCCTTGTGTGACCACGATGATCTGTGGTAGGTTATGTTGGTACTTCTCATAGAAGGATGCCACTGTGTACTCTTCTTTCTCGTGTTCGAAGTGGATGTCCAACACACCAGACATTATGAACGCGTGATATCAATGTAAATCTACGACAAAACACCAATAATTATTATTTTATACTCGAGATTGAAATAATAGTGATACTTATCTGTCGTATAACAACTCATCTCGTATCTATTTCATTTCATACGTGTAATATAAATATTGACACCACAGTAAGATACTACACCTATATAGTGACAGTGTCAAGTGGTGGAGAATAACAGGGGCTGCCACCTTGATTATTACACCTATGTAGTGGCGGCCTGTGTTTAGTGGTGGAGGATAACACCACACCATCATGATTACAATTACACCTTTATAGTGGCGGCCTGTGTTTAGTGGTGGAGGATACCACCACACCATGATTATTACACCTTTATAGTGGCGGCCTGTGTTTAGTGGTGGAGGATAACACCACACCATGATGATTACAATTACACCTTTATAGTGGCGGCCTGTGTTTAGTGGTGGAGGATAACACCACATCATGATCATTACACCTATGTAGTGGCGGCCTATGCTTAGTGGTGGAGGATAACACCACATCATGATCATTACACCTATGTAGTGGCGGCCTGTGTTTAGTGGTGGAGGATAACACCACATCATGATGATTACACCTATGTAGTGGCGGCCTGTGTTTAGTGGTGGAGGATAACACCACATCATGATCATTACACCTATGTAGTGGCGGCCTGTGTTTAGTGGTGAAGGATAACACCACATCATGATGATTACACCTATGTAGTGGCGGTCTGTGTTTAGTAGTGGAGGATACCACCACATCATGATCATTACACCTATGTAGTGGCGGTCTGTGTTTAGTAGTGGAGGATACCACCACATCATGATCATTACACCTATGTAGTGGCGGCCTGTGTTTAGTGGTGGAGGATAACACCACATCATGATCATTACACCTATGTAGTGGCGGCCTGTGTTTAGTGGTGTAGGATAACACCACATCATGATCATTACACCTATGTAGTGGCGGTCTGTGTTTAGTGGTGTTGGATACCACCACATCATGATCATTACACCTATGTAGTGGCGGCCTATGCTTAGTGGTGGAGGATACCACCACATCATGATGATTACACCTATGTAGTGGCGGCCTGTGTGTAGTAGTGGAGGATACCACCACATCATGATCATTACACCTATGTAGTGGCGTCCTGTGTTTAGTGTTGGAGGATACCACCACATCATGATCATTACACCTATGTAGTGGCGGCTTGTGTTTAGTAGTGGAGGATAACACCACATCATGATGATTACACCTATGTAGTGGCGGCCTGTATTTAATGGTGGAGGATACCACGACATCATGATTATTACACCTATGTAGTGGCGGTCTGTGTTTAGTTGTGGAGGATACCAACACATCATGATCATTACACCTATGTAGTGGCGGCCTGTGTTTAGTAGTGGAGGATACCACCACATCATGATGATTACACCTATGTAGTGGCGGCCTATGTTTAGTAGTGGAGGATACCACGACATCATGATTATTACACCTATGTAGTGGCGGTCTGTGTTTAGTGGTGGAGGATAACACCACATCATGATCATTACACCTATGTAGTGGCGGCCTATGTTTAGTAGTGGAGGATACCACCACATCATGATCATTACACCTGTGTAGTGGCGGTCTGTGTTTAGTGTTGGAGGATACCACGACATCATGATTATTACACCTATGTAGTGGCGGCTTGTGTTTAGTGTTGGAGGATACCACCACATCATGATCATTACACCTATGTAGTGGCGGCCTATGTTTAGTAGTGGAGGATAACACCACATCATGATCATTACACCTATGTAGTGGCGGCCTGTGTTTAGTGGTGTAGGATGCCACCACATCATGATCATTACACCTATGTAGTGGCGGCCTATGTTTAGTGGTGGAGGATAACACCACATCATGATCATTACACCTATGTAGTGGCGGCCTGTGTTTAGTGGTGGAGGATAACACCACATCATGATCATTACACCTATGTAGTGGCGGCCTGTGTTTAGTGGTGTAGGATAACACCACATCATGATCATTACACCTATGTAGTTGCGTCCTGTGTTTAGTGGTGGAGGATAACACCACATCATGATGATTACACCTATGTAGTGGCGGCCTGTGTTTAGTGGTGGAGGATACCACCACATCATGATCATTACACCTATGTAGTGGCGGCCTATGCTTAGTGGTGGAGGATACCACCACATCATGATCATTACACCTATGTAGTGGCGTCCTGTGTTTAGTGGTGGAGGATAACACCACATCATGATGATTACACCTATGTAGTGGCGGCCTGTGTTTAATGGTGGAGGATAACACCACATCATGATCATTACACCTATGTAGTGGCGGTCTGTGTTTAGTGGTGGAGGATACCACCACATCATGATCATTACACCTATGTAGTGGCGTCCTGTGTTTAGTGTTGGAGGATACCACCACATCATGATTATTACACCTATGTAGTGGCGGTCTGTGTTTAGTGGTGGAGGATACCACCACATCATGATCATTACACCTATGTAGTGGCGTCCTGTGTTTAGTGGTGGAGGATAACACCACATCATGATGATTACACCTATGTAGTGTCGGCCTGTGTTTAGTGGTGTAGGATGCCACCACATCATGATCATTACACCTATGTAGTGGCGGCCTGTGTTTAGTAGTGGAGGATACCACGACATCATGATTATTACACCTATGTAGTGGCGGCCTGTGTTTAGCGGTGGAGGAGACCATCACATCATGATCATTACACCTATGTAGTGGCGGCCTGTGTTTAGATGTGAAAGAAATCGGAATACTGTATTTTAGTTTGTATCATTGGTAGACAATAGCGTTTCTCAAGCTGATCCATGAGGTAAGGGAGACGGTGGACAGTAACCAAGAACAAAAGACATAATATATCGGAAGGCCATATTACCTCTGATATGCAAGTAGTAAACATTGTCACAAAAGCGTGTATGTTATTTTGTAGTACAAATCTAATCTACCACAAAACTAACCTTATAGGGTAAGAATAATTCCTCTTGACATCAGTTTCTGTCAGAATCAGACTTGTGTTGCGAGTGATAGCTAAAACTCCTCTAGACATCGGTTTCTGTCAGAATCAAACTTGTGAATGATCTAGCTTAAACTCGTCCGTAAATACTTCCTGATCCTAGCCTAATCAAATAATATATTTTATCATAGTGGCAAGGTATGTAATCAACATTTAATATCATAATCCAGTAGCGGAATTAGAATTTAGAGTTAGGGGCAGAGTCAGGCATGAAGTCAGGGGACCTAACCGTATCCAAGGAGGAGCTCTGGTGGGGGATCAGGAGGCGACGCCCTCGGTACCTTCTGCAATGTTTGGTTTTAGTTAGCATCACAGCTCCCATGTGACTGAAGTTTTTGTAATATTATTCATGTCTTTTCCATACCTCGCCATTCTGCTTGTTCATGTAAAGAATTATGTCATAGGCCTACAGCTGTCAGATCTGATTTTCTAATAAATCTGACTAAAATACACTGTACAATCCGTCATCGTCTCTTGCCTTTTCTCATATTTATTACTTCTAGTAGACAGTACAGAAGCATCTATAGATGTAGGTTTTGAAAAAGGGGGTTGCGACCTGCCATGGATGCTTTTTAGTCAGGAAGGAGAGGGGCTGAAGTCTTAAGCGTAACAAAATAACCCGGGGCAGTCGAATAGAAGTGAAGTACGATTATTGGATTTATACTAGTATGTCGCAAAGAAATTACAGATGACTCTGTCTCTCTCTCTCTCTCTGGTTATAGGAGGGGACGTTCGCTGCCCCTCTGAATTGTTCGATTAAGGTAGGTCGGTTATTACTTCATACATATTATCCTGATATGTGAACACAAAACAACTACAGTGATCATTTGCATCGCCGTATTCTTGGTACAGCCTAAAAATATTGCATTCACTTGAAAATTAAAAAATATACCTTAACTGTTTGCTTACTTACGTGTCATCCAATTTCCACTTTTCAATTGACCATGTATTAACACAGGGTAAAACTATCATACAATGATTCAAACCCGGAAGTAATCAACACGATACCTGTATCGTTGTGTAATTCTTTATTTAAATTATGTATACACATGTAAAGAGCGCTGACGTATGATAAAACAGACAAGAGGCCATAATGGACTAATATCGCTCACCTGAAAATATCAGAAACCTAGAAATTATCACAATGTTCTAAAACAAAAATTTCCTTTTTCAAAAATTTGATTTTAAGATTAAATAAAAAAGAACAGCACTTTATTCTAAAACACTCATACACCTGAAATTTGCAAAAAAATAACAGGATCCAAAAAGATGTTGAACAAGTGTCAATGCTTAATTTTCTAATGAAACCAGAAACAACAACACTTCGGAAGACACATTTCAGATCCCTTTACTGCATTCAGCTGTTGAACTGTATAGCCGATCTGAAGAAGTTTCTCAATCGAAGATATCGTCTTGTTCTTGTGTTGCCCCACCCTGGATCTAATCCGTGACGGATCCGGTCGATAGACATCACTTGTAAACGACTAAGTTCTTAATACCTCCCTACTTTCTTCAATATCATTCCATTAGTTTTGAAGAAGTCCGTCAAAGCCTATCATTACTCACAATTAGTATATCCTCCTTTTTTTAGACGTAAAAAGTATAAAATCTTTTTTCTATTTCATTCCGATTGCATTATAAATGTAGTTAGAATACACAAAATTCATGCTATATCAGCAACAAAAAAGTAGAAAATCTAACAAAAATTACATGAAAATTGGCAAAAAGAATTGGCAAAGTCCAAGAAAACGTCGATAAAACATCGAAAATTTAATTTCTGGATGATACCAAAAGCAACATCACTCTTCTGCATTCAGTTTGTTGATCTATATAACCGGTCTGAAGAAGAAGTATGTCGTACGAAGGTACGCTCTCGGTCTTATGTTGCCCTACCCTGGATCCACTTTTGACGGAACTGGCCGATAAACAGCAACACGTGTAAAAGTTTTTAAGCTATTCATAACTACACACCAACTCCCTTCAAATTATTTCATTAGTTCTGAAGAAGCCTTAGCCTGTTCCCCTGGCCTTCCCATAATGCTACCGCTTCGTTTGCGGTAGCATTATGGGAAAGCCAGGGGAACAGGTTATAAGAAGCCTAAGCTTATTATTCATTACTTATCGTATATCCTCCCAATTTTTAATCGTAAAAATATGCCCCCCCCCCCAAAAAAAAAAATCAGAATTATTTTTGTATTTCATTTCTTTGTGATTACATTTATTTCAATAACATCAGTTATATGCCTAAAATAAACGCATTGTTGCATTATGGTCGCCCCAAAGTCATAGTCACCTACGGTCGCGTCCCTCACACAGCCTCTAATAGATTCAATTATGGTTGAGTGGGACTGTCCAGGCCCTGATCAATTATTCAAAAAGAATGAGGAAAAAAGCCACGAAACGAACAAACACACAAAAACAGTGCGGAAGAATACTTGAGAGAGAACAGTTAATCAAATAGTATCATAGGAGACACTGATTCTGAAATTCAGTAATGTTCTAACCATTAAAACCACTTAGATTGATAACCTTAAAATACATGTAATTGGTAGGTCTTTATCTTTTATTTCATTTTATTTATATATTTATTTATTCATCCATTTACATGTATTTATTTAATTATTTGTTATTATTATTATTTATTTTTTTTTTTTTTGGTTTTGGGAAGTAGGGGGGGGGGGGGGAGCCTTGTTCAGATTCTGAAAAGCCTTCTACTGTAACAGTTACGAGTATATTAAACAAGAGGCCCAAGTGGGCCTATATCGCTCACCTGAGTACCTATATTATCAGTCATGCATGAAGGAAGAATTCATTTATTTTTGCATTAATGTGACTAAGTCAACACCGATGTTGAAAATATGTCAAATTTTATTTCAGGCTAGAATAAAAAACAACACTTTTTTGCACATCCATTCAGGTGATTTTGATATTAAGCATTTCCTTTGTCTCTGCAAGAAGTCATTCAGGGCAACAACTTAGTTATTTTCTTTAGGTGGGGCCTTTTGTTGACTGATTTCAAGTCTGGGTCATGAACAACAATTGTTTCAAATATTGTCCAGATCTAACTTAAAATTGCCTAATTTCATATGTTGAGTGTTGAGAAACATCTAAAAACTTATTTAGATGTGTAAAGAAATGAAAAAAAAATTTTGACCACAGCTGGATTTGAACCGCTACTCTCCATATTTCAATTACCAAGTGGTATATGTACTATTGTGAGTACTGCTTTTTAGACATGGTGGCATTATCTGTTAACCAATTTGGATGAAATTTACCAAATTGATAGAGGACTTTTAGTACTTCATGTATTCCATGTTTCATTAAAATCTTTTATGCGGTATAACAGCAGAAGTGAAAAATGTGATTGAATTGTTCCTATACACCCTCATTTGGAAGTCTTAAAAAATTCATAGAAAATCCAAAAATTGAGATATTGACAAAATTCTTTCAAAGTAACAATCCTTACCATAATTATGATCACAATAGTCCATAAGAAATCATCATTATTAATTAACTAGGAAATATAACACTTATTTCTGCATTGAATCACCAAGTCCAAAGAAATGTCGAAAAAAATTCTAAAATTTGATTTTGGAAGGGAACCAAAATGACAATACATCTTCACTCATCCCTCTAGATCATTTCTATGCATTCTGTTTGTCTCTGTATACAGCCCGTATGAAAAAGAATATTGTTAAACGAGGGAACTCTTTTGTGACCTACTCTTGACTATGGTGGCGCCACCTGTAAAGAGGTCTGGACGAAAACAACAGAATTTGAAGAAGATCATAAGTGACTTATTTCTACCAAGATTTATTAAAATCCTTCAAACAGTTTTGTAGAAAAAGTTGAAAATGTGAAAAATGGCCAACAACACCCCCCCCCCCCTTTTTTTTTTTGGAAGCTTTAAACGTAAAATTCCTAATTTCATATGTTGAGTGTTGAGAAACATCTAAAAACTTATTTAGATGTGTAAAAAAAAAAAAAAAATTTTTTTGACCACAGCTGGATTTGAACTGCTACTCTCCATATTTCAATTACCAAGTGGTATATGTACCATTGTGAGACCTACTTTTAGACATGGTGGCATTATCTGTTAACCAATTTGGATGATCCGCACAAAAAACAAAACCTTTGAAAAGGACTATGAGTACTTGCATCCTACCCACTTTTATCACAATCCTTCAAGTTGTTCTGTAGATCAAGTTGAAGATATGAAAAATTGTCCCCCCCCCCCTTTTCTTGGAAGTCTTATAAAATTCATAAAAAATTCAAAAATCGAGATATTGAAAAAACTCCTTCACACCAGCATTCCTTACCATAGAAATGATTAAATGAAACCAAATGAATGCATCAATGTTTACAAAAAGAAAATAATAACTCTTTAATGCATTAAAATAACAAAGTCCAAAATAAAAATGAAAAAACGTCAAAAATTTGATTTCGGAATGGAACCAAAAATATCAACATTTCTTCCCATATGCCTCTAAATCATTCCTATGCAGTCGGTTTGTCGCTGTATGCACCCGATCTGAATAAGAAGTTTGTCAAAGGAGGGTACCCTCTGTGACCTACTTTTGTCTGTGGTGGTGCCACCTGTTCATGGATCCTGACAAAGATGACCACATTTGTCGGGGACCTTGAGTATTTGATGCATGCCAAGTTTCATTGAATTCAAGCAAGTGGTTCCAAAGAAAAAGTTCAAACTGTGAAATGTTTTCACCAATTATCCCACCCCCCCCCCTTTTTCTTGAAAGTCTTAAAAAATTCATAAAAAATCCAAAACATAAAATATTGAAAAATTTTCTTCGCAGTAGTATTTCTTACCATCAAAATGATCAAATTAAACCAAATTAATGCATCAATGTTTACTAAAAGAAAAAAATACCTCTTTTCTGCATTAAAACTACCAAGTACAAAAAAACGTCAAAAATTTGATTTCGGAACGGAACCAAAAATAACAACACTTCTTCACACATCCCTCTAGATCATTCCTATGCATTCGATTTGTCTCTGTATGCCCCCGGTCTGAAGAAGAAGTTTGTCAAAGGAGGGTACCCTCTTTGACCTACTTTTGCCTGTGGTGGCGCCACCTGTTGATGAATCTGGACGAAAAACAACAACACTTGTAGGGGACCATGAGTACTACATGCTTATCAAGTTTCATCAAATTCTGTTCAGTGGTTCTGGAGAAGAAGTCGAAAATGTGAAAAGTTAATGACGGACGACGGACGACAGACGACGGACGACGGTGATTGATCACAATAGCTCACTTGAGCCTTTGGCTCAGGTGAGCTAAAAATAAACAACAGTATATCTTCCATAGAAACTAAACTTGTAAAAGATGTCATTCTTCGTAACATCAGTCGGAATCAGGACCTTATTTCGACAAAAGTAAGATGTGTGTGTGTGTGTGTGTGTACTGACTGTTTATTCAACCAATCAAGAACACAAATAACTGTATGATCAATGTCGCTGGTCGACATCATCCAAATGTTTTACCCTCGAGGTTATCTGAAGTAAAGAAAATTTATTGACATGTACAATTATAATGCTTTGTCACTAAAATGCAAATGCAGTAAATGTTTCAAATGAGGATTACTTAGAGTTGGAAATAAAGTCATTAGTACATGTAAGTACAGACCTCGCAATGTTTGAAAAGAAAGACTTATGTGTCCATCCTATTGGTTCGTAATCATAAGGCCAGGGTTTCTGGTCTCTCTGATGACTCGTCAGTGTCTTGTCTAAAACCCGAGGACCTGCGTCATGGTCGGGTGGATCTGTTGAACCCTGCGTCATGGTCGGGTGGATCTGTTGAACCCCGCGTCATGGTCGGGCGTGTCTGTTGAACCCCGCGTCATGGTCAGGTGAGTATGTTGAACCCCGCGTCATGGTTGGGTGGGTCCGTTGAACCCCGCGTCAAGGTCAGGTGGGTCCGTTGAACCCGCGTCATAGTCGGGTGGGTCCGTTGAACCCGCGTCATGGTCGGGTGGGTCTGTTGAACCCGCATCATAGTCGGCTGGGTATGTTGAACCCCGCGTCATGGTCGGGTGGGTCAGTTGAACCCCGCGTCATGGTCCTGCGGGTCTGTTGAACCCCGCGTCATGGGGTGGGTATGTTGAACCCCGCGGGTGGGTCCGTTGACTTTCAAGTAGTCTATGTCTCTGATACCGTAAAATAAATTTTGTGTGTGTATAACAGCGTTCTGGCATGCACATTTAGATACCAGCTATTTTATGTTATGGCATGTCCCAACACTCTATGTATTTAGTTCTTCAGGAAGATATAAAACATAAATCTTGTGGATCACATGACACTATCTAGATGTGTTTACCTGCCTATTCCATAAATGAAATTACCGTACCTGTGCGGTCTGGGACAGACGTGGTTGGAACACAAAGTCCACACGTCTTCCGGCATGACCTGAGTACCCATTCTCGGTAACTTTGAAGAACGCATGTCCGTTTGTACAGGGCACAGTAGGGAAGTTTGTCCTTACATGCGGCTGTAAAAGAATGTCTATGTAGTGGTCAAAATCAAAATAGTGTCACAGTCGACACAGGTGTGTCGAACCCTTCTGAACTGAGCACCATGAGTAAAAAATGCTAAAACATATTCATATAACTGTGTCATAGATTATCGGCTTCAGACTCTGAACTGAGACTAGAATGAGAAACTGGAATTCAGCGGTCCAGACAAGTCCGGGAGGACCGCGAATCAAATGAGAGTGCGTTGGCAACATTTGGCGTCAGAAAACATAAACAAATCGCTTTCTCACACAAGTGCCACAATACGTGCATGACTTTCGCAGAAGAATGTGTTTTCCTCCTTTCCATGGCTTTGGTCTTTGTGCTCTTTAACACAACAAGAGCAAAAAAGGATGTTGTATCATTCATTACGTTATATGTATGACATAGTCCTCATCTGAATTTCTCTGAGGTCCATTTCGCTTGTCGTATGATGCTAAGATGATTCCGGAAATGGGGAGAGACCGAGTTCCAAAATTCGAAACTTGGTTGCGCTAATATCGCCCCACACGCATATTTTGGCCCAGTCGCCAGTATTACATGTCAAAGCCATACTATATTCGTGCGAATGTGTCGTAAGTACAAAATCACTGTGAAAGTGTTCAAGTAAATATTTGCATAACTCTATGTCTCCAAAACATTGGTAGCTACCACAGTTCAGTAAGAGAATGGCTTTAAATTTTAAGTCGCCGGTAATAACAATTATGCATTTCAATTACATTCCTACTATAAATGCATATTTTGAAAGTTAAGACGTATTGCTTGAAATATGTGTACATACAAGGTGGTGTGTCAGTGTTGTATGACACACCTGACGGTGTGGTCGTAGTTGACGGTTGGGTTGTTACTATGGCCGTTGTTGACGGTGCAGCAGTGGGTGGAAAGATTGTCGAGGAGACTGTCGATTTCTTTTCTACTTGATATTCTGAAATTAATCAAGTATGTTCAGAACAGTATTTAAAAGAACATATTTAAAAATATGTAATAAACGAAGTGAACAAGTCTTTTCATATTACTTCTTCCAATCTGCAGTAAAACGTAAGATCCCGTGGAGCCCTCGAAATTAGAGTTCTGACAGTACAAAACTGACAGGTAAAATGGATTCTGAATCCCGCATATTATACACAGAGATTTTGTTTACAGCTTTTAGTGTTCTTCAGTGTAAGCGCTGCCAATGCATGCCTGAAAGAGGCTGTAGGTGCAACGCATAACCTTCTAACAAGTATTATATAATGTTATGATAACATCTAAGATCTGCATCATAATACTTCTAGTACAATGGCTGCTGCCATGATAACATCTAAAATCTACATCATAATACTTCTAGTACAATGGCTGCTGCCATGATCACATCTAAAATCTACATCATAAAACTTCCAGTACAATGGCTGCTGTCATGATAACATCTAAAATCTACATCATAATACTTCTAGTACAAAGACTGCTACCATTATCGAGAAGTTCTTCAGCTGATTGTGCATAGTATATGTTGATGTTTTCATTCTTCCTTACTTGTTACATAGATACGTTGATGATTTTATCTATCACCCATTTGTATTTTATTTTTTAATAATCTTTTGCATTCAGTACATAGATGATTATTCGATATTAATCATAAATAATTCTGATATTCCCACCTCCCTTATTTACAGCTCCTCTTTTTTATTTTCCTTTTTTATTTGTAAGAACGCAGTAAAACCAGAGTTGTATGATTGGGAGAGAAACATCAAGGAAAAATTCTGACTCCCTTCATTTTGTATACAAATACTTCTGGATGTCAACGTACCAACATTACGTTAAAACTAGTTCTTGAAATGATCTTAATATATGAAAATGTTGCGTCAAACTCAATATATATACAATTATTATAGATGGCATAGGCAATTCTATAATAATAATGATAATACATTAAATGATCCATAAATGGTCATATCGAGAAGAATAATTCAAGGTACTTACTACAGAGGTCACAGAATGCAGCGCAGTTCTGGAATGCCCATAAGAAATAGTATGGTTCTTCACAGATTGTTTTCCCGTAAGATTTACAATGCTTCACCTTGTCTTTACAGGATTCTAGAAATAAACCATAATTCTGTTAGAGAGAATATTTTTATCTGTTTGCTAAGAATTGACATCAGAATATTCCATTTTAGGAGGCAATGTTGAATATTTTAGTGTCTGTGATCAGAAGAAGGCGTAATAATTCAGATAAGGTTAAAACCTTAGAACGAAATATTTGGTGTACGCGTAACTACATCGTGACCATATGACCTCCCAGACGTTAAATGTCGTCCTAGAGATAAGTTTACTTTGTTTTATTTTCATGTAATATTAATTGTAGTTGTAGTATGTATGTGTATACATATTTGATATGCTATAATGGTCATAATTCTTGGGGACACCGCTGTTGTTCAATATCTTGATAATATGTTTATGATTAAACCTGCATTTGAAAGAGCACATGTAATGGCATGATGCTATCCCGAAAATTAACGATAACGTTCCCATGCTCGATAAATATTGAACATCCAACACCTAGTGCACTGGAACTAATATCAATACTGCTTTGTTATTGAATAATTTCAGATTAAATTTAGTTTTATATTCAGTTAAGTTTAAATTTGGACTTAGTGTTTGGCTCTTAATATTCAGGATAATTTAAGTTTAAAGTTAAGTGTAGTTTTATATTCGGAATTGTTTAGCTTTACATTTAGTCTGTTTGAGTCTTGTACTTGACTTTGCCACTGTAACATAATTGTCGCACTTATAATAAACGTTGAAAACACAACGCAAGGCTTATCACTATAGAAATAGGAATACGACCACTGATCAAAGAGAAGAGGACTACAAAATAAGTAATTCAGCATATCATGAAATCGAAATTAAATATTCTGAAATTTATTTCAACGTTGTGTGGCTGTGAAACTTTGTACCTCATGTGCGCCATGTTAAATAATTTTGTGTCATGAAATTAAGGTTTTTCACAGTTGGCATGACAAGCCGAACAGGAAACACCAACTCTGGGCACCTTGTCTCACTTCTTGGTTTCTAAGGATCCATGAGTAACTAACATGTTACGTGATTGTAAGTGACAAAGTACCAATTATTCGAATCCTTTTTATATTAGGCTTTTAAAATTAAAAAAAACTTACTCATTTAGCATATGCACAAATAGTTCAGCTTCGACTGAATTTCAGTTCATTTTTTACTTTTTACTTGAGTGCTTCAGATTAAACATTAACCATATGCGCAGAGTGAAAGTAGCATAAAATGAAACGCGTCACCTTTTACCGGACGGCTTTGACACCGAGTTCATTATGTACCTAGTGACATTTTCCTTGGCATGTGTAGATGAGATGGGTAACTATAGCAACAGTAAAAACTCAGCAGGCTCTATGTAAAATGTAAATACGTCTTTTAAAACATCTAAAACTTAACAAATACACCAAATGCAAATGTAGCCAGCATAACTATTACTACAATCAGCTGCCAATCAGTGGAAGTATAGAAAGTAACGAGGAAATTATTACAAATCAAATATTAAGAACAAGGCACATTTGAAAGTAAACATAGCAAAACTATAGTAAGATACAATCAATCAAATACCACTAAATATATGGTGTAGTTACGTGTGGTGTGGATGATCTAACCTAGCTAGTGGAGGTGTAATCTACCTCTAATGTCCGGTGATGACTGAGAAATGGTCAAAACACAGTAATTCTTTTTCCCAAAGGCTTCTATGTTAAATTACCAAACTTCCAGCAAGATTTACACAACTTTCTACATCTTAGCTTTATATAACCTATAAATCAAAATCTTCGTCAGACCCTGCTCCTCTGTCACAATTTTAACAGTGTAGCTAGGTCGACCATCACATTGGTTTCGAGAAAATCTTGTGGTAAGGCGGTCACCCCAAAACATTGCCAAAATTAAAATGTAAACAACAACCTCTTTTAGGTCATAAAATCTTTTACACTAGCGAAATGAGATTACAATACACGATTTCACACCAGAATCAGTCTTAATGTATCTGATCAAATAATTTCATCCAATCACAGCCCAATCTAATTAAAATTCGATCTTTATTATGCGACACGCAGTACGGGAGCAAAATAAAGATCGAATTTTAATTAGATTGACCACAGCCCCTTATACAATGAAATAGTAGTCCCCCCCCCCTCCCTACTGCAGATAAATCTTAATTACCATGCTTTAATGCTTTAACCAAATCCACAATCCCGAGTGTCAGGTTCACTTTGTCTATGCTGAAACTCAACACGAGTGTCAAGTTTATGTCTAAGAATATCGGAGAAATCTGATACTACGGAGGCCCATTGCTGTCATTTCCATCCCGGAGGAGACAAACGTGTAGATCCTAGATACTTTATTTTCAATTCGTGTCCATTAAAGGACATTGGAGATACACATCCGTTAAAGCCAAATAAATATAGTCAATTAAAAGTACAATTACACTGTATATAAAACATAAGATTATCAGACTCAAGATGGTATAATTCATATACCCCATTATGTTATATATTTTTTAGATATAGTGTAACAGTTATTAGTAAATGTATTTGATTATTTCCATTACCACCATGTAAACACCGGCATGACCAGAACGGGACTCGAACCGCGGCCTCCCGATCAAGAGACGAGCGCGATACCATTAGGCCATGTCGGCTTCCAATTTGAGGAAAACAAGGTTGTATGGGAACACTCTATATAGATAGTAACGTCACGCGAACTTCGAGAATTTCCAAAATCTGTTATTAAACCAGACATATTAAAATATTTAAGAGAAAGTCGTCAATCCGCGGCTTACCTGAGAACTGACATTTACCGCTGTATGAAGCGGTCAGCAGTAACAGTACGATGATCTGACATACAGACGTCATTAGCATAGTGAAAGCCACGGTGTCTGCTACTGGATATCATGACAATACTGCCAATAATTATATAGTGCTGATGGCGAATAATGTACAGGGCAAGACTGATAATCGTCACAACCAGGAACTTTGCCTTGATTTATCTGCTATGTCCTGATACTCCTTGATTTGTTCTATCTATATCCGTATGCATTCTATACCGCTGTGTATGATAAAGCATTCATACACGCTGGTGTGGGATTGTAACACATTACATATATTAATCGTTATGAGTCAATTGGAGAGTTACCTACATTGGCTGCATTTGAAACAATATCCAAGAAATTGCATTGGCATGCGGATGCTTTAAATGAGCATGTGCTTGCAACGACTAAGACCAGACATAATTTTCTTGACTCTTAAAGCTGATTTCAGATTCATGCTTTTTTTTTTCATTTGGAATATATATGTGTTGGATTTTGTAAAAGATGTAAGGAAATAGCAAAAGATTAGTGTTTACTCCCCTTCATTAGTTTTAAAGGTATGAACGCGCCGTCCAGCGTCGTCACCTTTTCACATATTGACTTTGTAACCGCTTTACAGAATTTCAACAAACCTTACAGGAAGTAAGTAGTCAAGGTCTTCAACTATGTTTGTGTTTTTCGACCCAGTCTTGATGGCCGCCATGGGCTCTGATTGGTTGACACATTTTCGACTTCTCCAAACCCGCTGCAGTGAATGTCACCAGACCTTACAAGCAGTAAGTATTCAAGATCCTGTACCAAGTTTGGGGGGGGGGGGGGTTTCGACCCAATTCATAACACAATATAGCCGCCATGGGCTCTGATTGGTCGACACATTTCTTCACAACTATGTATTTATACACATTTGGTTTGAATCTGTAGTAAGGCACTTCGATTCATTCTGAAACTGCCATGACACAGTCAGTGGCGTAGCTACTATGTATGCTTGTATGCCAAAGCATCCACATTTTATACCAAAATAAAAATGAGCAAAGAAATATTAGAGAGAGAGAGGGCTTCGTCTCCTGGGCGCCCAGCAGTCTAGGACGCTGCCCTGGGCCCGCTGGGGGCCTCAGAGCGCCCACCCAGACCACCTGCTTTCAGATAAGCATCCACATAATTTTTGCCTTTCTACGTCACATAATGTGACAACAGTCCGACTTACAGACAAAATTTGTGGTTCTTTCCGGCTCAGTCGACAGGGGATTAAACAGACGAACCTGGCAGAAGTTCCATGTTCTTAATCATCTCAAATCAAATGGCTATGACAAATTGAAAATTTACTATGTTGCCAACTGATCTGGATTTCGATTTGAGGACGACGAGTGGAAGAAACACGAAAACAAATAAAACTAGTGGGTATCGTTTTTTTAACAAAAAACACATGTCTCCCCTTCCTTATGGATGTGTATCAGAATGGGCTAGTACAAGTGGAAGAATCCGACTAGGATTTCAAAACATTGTAGGAATATAATCTAAGATACCGGTACTCTGTGGAAATTAATGTATAGTAAAACATGCTTATAACGAAGTGCCAGGGACGACAAATTTTGATTATTTATAAATGTATTTTGTTACAACCATTGCATTTACAATAAATTTCCTGACAAGGGGTACTATTGATTGATTGATTGATTTTTGTTTAACGTCACACCATGAATATTTTACGTATATGGTGACGGCATCTGCCTGATGCGGGGCATACAAATTTTGACCTTTGCAACGCATCCACCCGAAGCAGTGAGGGATCTTTAACGTGCCATGCATACCATGACACGAGGCCTCGGTTTTTACCGTCTCATCCGAAAGACAGGACACCGGCATGACCATAGCGGGACTCGAACCGCGGCCTCCCGATCAGGGGGGACAGTGCGATACCACTAGGCCATGCCGGCTTGACAAAGGGTACTTAAACTGACTTTGTTGTAACATGAATTAGCTACAAACGTGTTAGTTATAACCTTGTTTTACTGTAAATAAAAAAAAAAGGAAAACCTAATTGTCACCTTTCCATGTTCCTCGTTTCAAGTTCTTACCTCAAAGGGTATTCAAGTTACGGCCTGGATAATTTTTTAATCTGACCTTGAGATTGTAAATGTAGGTCAAAGTCAAAAATTTTTATGCCGTGCACCCTGCCTCACTGTCACCTTTCTATGTTCCAAGTTCTTACCTCAAAGGGTATTCAAGTTACGGTCTGGACAATTTTTTTAATTTGACATCGAGACTGTAAAAGTAGGTCAAGGTCAAAACTTTTTATGCCGTGCACCTTGCCTCACTGTCGCCTTTCTGTTCCATGTTTCAAGTTCTTACCTCAAAGAGTATTCAAGTTACGGCCTGGACTATTATTTTTATAAATTTGACCTTGTGATTGTAAATGCAAGTCAAAGTCAAAACTTTTTATGCCGTGCACCTTGCCGCACTGTCATCTTTATATGTTCCAACTTCTTAACTCGAAGGGTATTCAAGTTACGGTCTGGACATTTTTTTTAATTTGACCTTGAGATTGTAAATGTAGGTCATGGTAAAAATTTTTAATGCCGTGAACCTTGCCTCACTGTCCCCTTTCTATGTTGTAAGTTTCAAGTTCTTACCTCAAAGGGTATTAAAGTTACGGCCTGTCCAATTTCTTTTTAAATTTGACCTTGAGATTGTAACTGTAGGTCAAGGTCAGAACTTTTTATGCCGTGCACCTTGCCTTACTGTCACCATTTTATGTTGCAAGTTTCAAGTTCTTACCTCAAAGGGTATTCAAGTTACGGCTTGGACAATATTTGGATGAAGAAAAAGAAGAAGAATAAGAAAATTGACAAAAGCAGTATGTTTCCCCTTTGAAGGGGAGACATAATTCTTCTTTATATGCGAGCAATCCTAACACATTCTTAGAGGGTAAATGTCCCTCTCATCAATCTTTCTCTGCATACTATTTATCTCCGTTACGTATTATTTGTTGTGCAATTTCTAGTTTGCTCAGAGCAGATTCAAACTCTGGGATCAATCTAACGTCTACAGATGCAGGAACAGGGCGACTCCAGCATACTCCTTATACTTTGTTGTGGGGATACATAGAAACAAATCAGTATTCATTGTTGTTAATTTCAATATATTTAAATAAATAATAATATCATTGGTCAATAGCAATAGCATATACTCGAGAATAGAATTATATACTATTCAAAAAGATTCTTCTAGCACTTTCCATATTCTATATCCAATGTTAGAAGAGACAAATTTGATAAAAGACAACAAATCTTGCCACTTGGTGTATAATGGGTGGAAGGTCAGTATCTTACTCAAAAGATATGGCAAAGGTTAAACTTCTTTTTTATATAGAAAAGCTTACTTTACTTTTTATTTCAACGCAAAACAAAAAATTCAGTTTCATTCTTTGTCACAATGAATATGCATTTTAAAGATAAAAGTTTTATCTCTTGCTACATGATTTTAAAGATTAGGAAACATTTTTATAAAATTGGTTCTCATTCAAATTCAAGAACACCAAGTAAGAAAAAAAAATCAGTCAAAAGCTCTGATGTAAAAAAAGAAATATTTATGCTTTTTCTCGCACTTTTCAATAGATATTAACAAGATTCATGTTTTTTAAAATTTCTCTGAGGTCAATACCAAAGTCAGGTTAAAAAAATCTGTATCAATGAAAAGACCTTTTTATTTCACGTTTGATCTCCTTGACATTTCATCTTGTAAACTAAAATAAAACAAAACGATTTTCTGATTTTCTTCCGAAAAAGGAATTTTACCTATATAAAATAAATGCAAAGATCTGTTCACACATCTGGATCGATATTAATCCAGAAACCACACAAATTTTATGCTGATTGACACAATTTTTAAAAAATTCAGCTATAATGAAATCTTAGAAAACATCACTTTAACTGTTTCTATGTCGGGCAGTAAAGACTATTAAAACATAGGATCTAATATTAGTAAAGATTTCTTTTGGACCTCTAGTGGCATATGTAAATGTATTATCTCATTTTATATTATATAATGTTTGAATCATTACATGTACTAGGACTGTGAAGCCTAGAAAATCAATTTAAAACAAAAACTAACCAATCATAAAATATTTTCAAGCACAATAATATGTCTTTCCAGAACTATTTTATGCAAAATTTGTTATATGAAAAGGCACAAGAATTGGATAATATAGACTCAATTTACCGGAAACAAGAGTTAGAATCTTGGCAGTTAATTGGCAGCAATTGATAGAAAAAGAATTTTTAGAATTTTAGAAATATTTTGTTTATACAATGTATTAGATATACCACTGCTTTAAAATATCTAACTTAACCAGTAACACATAAAATTAAATTTACAAAGCTATTTAGTGCAGCTGGTCAAGTGAGAGGTGCTTACGCCTCCAAGCACATTGTCTGATCAGATTTCCTGGGGTCAATGAATGTCCAAGGAAGGTTGTTACAAGTGTCATAGTAACTCAAACTGCTTTATATTGTACTTAATAAATACTTCATAATTTGCCAGCAGATTAAATTAACAAATATACACATGTACATGTATTTAAGGAATGAATTCATTTTTTTTTTTCGTTGGATGGTGGTATAACACGAAAAAAGGACGGAAAACTGCATCATTGCGCGTAGCGCATGATGCACAAGTTTTCCGTCCTTTTTTATTCATTTATTTATTTATCTATTTATTTATTTATTTGTTTTTGTGGTATACCTCCATCCAACGAAAAACAAATTAGATTCATTCCTTATCATTTAATTCCTTTCAATCATGTTTTATATTCTCAGATATTGGTACCTTATATCTGCACTATTTCTCAACATCTGTAAATTTCTGCCGCTGTGGTATGCATATTGATGTCACAGTTACGAAAACGCGGGAAATTACGTCGTCAGAGAAAAAGAAAATCTTGTATGAGATATACCACTAATTTTCAAACCAATCAAAATACGTGTTACATGTAAAATTCAATAATATATCCATGTACTTGTACACATGTGAGCAACTTGTCATCTAAATAAGATAAGGTGCCTGTGCTTGGAGGATCAGAAAGCACTGGTATTAATCAATTTCAAAGGGGTTTATAGATAAGACTTTGTTTACTCTTGCTGGTTTCATTGATCAATCACATTTATGACATTACTCAACATTTATTGATATCTTAGACTTCCCTACCCAGGGCTACCTGCTGTTTGCCACGAAACCGAACTCTAACACTAAAACTGGTAAATTCACAGAAAATGACTTTCTGGATACCAGATGACTATGTACAGCGTGTATAACAAGCTGGCAAGCTTTACATTGTAAAGTAATAAAGACATAAATACTTTATAAAAAATATCTGTGATAAAAAGTGCAATATTGAGCATTACAAGGCATAATTGTAACTCCATAATAAACACTCTAAATAGTTTGCATCAACATACACTACACTTAAACTGGTTAAACATTCACCCAAATCTAAATCGAAAATGACCATTTGTCTAAAATAACAAAAACTTTTCACTGGGCCGAATATCATGCGATAACAAAATGGGAGAAACGCTAGTTATCCCATATGTATAGAAATAAATAATTATCATAAGGATAGAACAAATACATATCGGACAGTGAATGGTTATAATATTAAGTATAATAAAGTTAACAAAGTGAAGACATCTCACACAATTTTTGGAATATTTTCAGATAGTGATTTGATCAACTGCACCAAAGAATCCACAATACTTGATATGGCAAAAACACTGTGATGGAACTCAATCTAGCTTTTCACTTCTGGATCCTCTCCTGGTCAAGACAACTTGGAAGGTCAATATCTCCAGATAATGAAGATTCCTCAATCACCAAACTACAACTTCCAACATATAATCCAGCTGCCATAATAATAAACAATCAATCAATAAAATCTATACCGATTTCTGATATAGATTGTGAATGCTACACTATCATACACAGATATTTTTGGTGTGTTGGTCAAGGTGACCAACCTTGACCTCATTTGATAGGGCCTCAATTGTGAAGCTCATAAACTAAATACACATATTCACAAAAGCTCACATCTGTCTCTATTGAGTTATTATATATAATAAACCATAAATTGACTGCTTTGCAATAAACATATCATGCTGAACCTATATACTGAACAGTCGCCTCTGAAATCAGGCAAAAGTAGTGGATCTTATGTCTGCATAAGGAAGGATATGTCTGATTCATAATCAGCACATTAAACAAATATAGACCTAAATACAATTATTCTGCCTAGCATTGCATATAACATCAAGCTTTGTCACCCATTTATACCTGCATTGTAAAGTCATTCATTAGCAATATTTTGAACATTTACATGCATATCATTTGTTAGAAAATTTAAATCAAAGTCATGATCTCTTCACCAAATTCACCTAAACACTGAGTCTCATCAACACAAACAAGTAGCCCAAAAAGACCTGATGTGATTATAATACTTTGCTTGTACATGTATCACACTTTTTCATTAATCTTGGACACTTTTGGAATCATATTTAACTTTCTGGAAGAAAAAAAACTATTAAATGAAAAAATAATTATCATACTTCCATCATAGATTGTTTAAAGCAATGGATTACAAATGACAGATACCTTTAAAAAATATGTCTAAATTAAATGGAGACAATAATGACAGTCCTGCATGTCTTAGGAGGGAATGAACAGGGAAATTAGTTCATTTCAGAGACAAGACATATGGATTGAGAACATAAAGCATTCATGTATAACAGAAACAAGAATTTTGATGCAGAATTGATGAAAATTGCACCGGTGTTTGTAGCTTCTTTATCCCCAGCTAACATCAATCTTTAATAAATATACTGAAAATAAAATAGACTTAGCATATCAGTTCAAGGTCTATGTTAGGGGCATATAAGGAGCTATAAACACTTATGGAAAATTGTGCATTCAATATAAAAAAAAGGTGACAAATATTTTCAAAAAAGGAGAGAGTAAATAATTTTTACATATGAATTGTAAATGAAGTTAAATAATCATATGATGGTGAGTTTCATGTAAATTAAAAAAAAACTGTTATTGGAGTGGTTATAATAAATTTTAGAACATATATACATTATAATTTTGTGCACCAGATGCGCATTTCGACAACTTATATTTCTTTAGTGATGCTCAAAAAAATTATGAAGAAATTAAGAAAGATGTGTATACAATTTTGGGACTTCTTTGTATATATAAATATATATGAAAAAAGCACATGACGTACATGTACAGGTATTCATAAATTGAAAAATGTAAATATATAAATACATTTGTAATAGCAATTCAACAATGGAAATTTGAGACTGAAAAGGAAGTTTAAAATCAAAATATGCATTTGTAAAACATATATACATCGTTCCAGTTCATTTCAGCTCTGATTAAATATTCTTCAACATGTGAGTTATGTATAACAGATATGTCCCATTGTATATATACATAAAAAATGGCAGTTAACATTTACAAACTATACAATAGCTTTTAGTATGTATAAGATCTATTCTGGTAAAATTCTAAATTTGCCTGGCATCACATTCTACAACATCTTAAAATCAGAACAACTTTATGCAAATTGTACACATCAACTGCTAATAATTACTTGATCTATATATGAGAAGTCATTTTTAGTCACAAATTACACTTCACATCTATTTAAACTACATCACTTCACTAATGCACAAGCTGGCAGTTAAATTTTCGTAAATGTTCCATTAATAATTATCAGTAAGTTTGAGCAAACAATAAGCTTCTTCCAACAGGACAATGGACTCCTATAAACACATGTAAAAACAAGATGTGTTTGTGAAATACGAATGCCCCTGGCGGCAACAAAGTCCAAATAGGGCAAATTTTGCAATGTCCTATATCTTGATTACAACCTACCCTATGGGTAAACACATGTAAAATATGGAAGCCCTACCACTCATGAACAAATGCTAAAGTTTTTAAAATGTAGGCCAATAGGTCAAAGGTCATGGTCAAAGTCACAAGGTAAAAAAATATTGTATTAACGGAAAGGTCTTGTCACAAGGAATACCCATGTAAAATATGAAAGCCCTACCTCTTATGATTAAAGGTAATAACCGATGTTAAAGCTTTTGAAATATACGTCAAAGTCACAGTTACAGTCATGAGGTCAAAACTTATTGTTGTGACAGAAAGGTCTTGTCACAAGGAACATGCATGTGAAATATGAAAGACCTACCTCTTATGAATCAAAAGTTATAAACAGTGTTGAAGTTTTTTAAATGTAAGACAAATGTCATGGTCAACTACTCAAGGCCAAAAATTTCTGTGCACTGATGGAAAGGTCTTGTCACAAGGAATACACATGTAAAATATCAAAGCCTTATCTCTCACAAATCAAAACTTACAACCAATGTTATTTTTGAAATTCAGATCAAATGTCCTGGTAAAGGTCAAGAGGTAAACACTTCTGGTACCATGGGAAATGTTTTGTCACAAGAAATAGGCATGTGAGATATCAAAGTTATATCACATATCATTCAAAAGTTAAAGCATGAACTATTTTTTCCTACATTTAGGTCAAACTCCAAGGGCAAGGTCATAAGGTCAAAAGATTTTTTGTACTAGTGGAAAAGTATTTTCGCAAGATATGCACATGTGGAATATTAAAGCTCAATCACTTAGAATTCAAAGTTATGGTATACAGTCTTTTTCTCTAAATATAGGTCAAATTCCAACTTCAAGGTCAAAAGGTCAAATATTATTGTACTAAAAGAAAGGTCTTTCCACAAGAAAAATACATGTGAAATCCCTATTACCTACATTTACAATGTTATGCCTCTTTTAATGAAAGCCAGATGGAATGGACAGAATGTCAGGAGACAGATGGACAACCCAAATGCTATTTGCCCCCTTGGTCTACAAAACCAGGGGCATAAACATGTGAAAAGGAAATATCGTATTTCATATTACCAGGGATGTATATAACACATTTTATACCTTCCTGATATTACAAACTACAACACATTGCATATACTGGTAAGCAAATTGTAACAATATACATATGCAATATATATATTATACTGATGACAATCTTTCTAGTTTCCAATTTTCTTCTTTTTAAGATTTCTTCTTAAGAGTTTATGACTAATTTATCAAATCATAATAAAGTTTAATCTACTGTGATAGCAACTTTGTGGTTTAAGAATCAATGAGATATCAGGATGAATATATCCAATCAGAATACCTCAAATTCTATTCTTCTACAACCTTAAATCTATGCTCAAATTCCATACCACTTAATTAGTCCTCCCAACAAGAGAATTCGGATCTTATTAACAAAACCAGTTAGTCCTCCCATCAATAGAATTCTGATGTGTATAATAATACCAGTTAGAGCTCCCATTAATAAAATTCTGATGTATAAAATCATAAGAGTTCTCCTATCAAGAGAATTCTGATATATATATCATAATAACAGACCTACAAGTACAGTACTACAATATATACCAGTAGTAAAAGAGTTTTTCTTTTTCCTTGTCAATGATACTGACAATTAAAATCAGTAAGAATTTTTTGTTGGTCCTCAATGGTGAAAATGATCACATATATTATAATACAAGGAGACTATTCTAGCATACTGGGGCAATAAAAGCCTTCAATTAATCTCAGTTGTTAAAAGATAACTAAAGATGATTTCTGAATGAATCTCACCGACTCCAATAAAAATTATACCTCTCTGTAACACTGGCAGGAAATGTTCATAGTTTTGTGTTAGCACAGGAAAGCTTGGTACATTCAAGTAACCTAGAACAGCAAAGTATATTGCATTCATACATGTTCTATATAAATGCCATGGACAATATGTATTCCACTGTTCATGTGCTCAATGCTGGGTCATCATCACAAGCTCTGACCACACTGGGATTGGAGATCACTGGTGTGCTTCGTTCACCCACATGTTGAGCACATGCTGTGTCTTCAAGGTCATGCACAATGCTCTCATGCTCGGACTCTGACATCCAGGCCAAGTATGTGTTCCAAAGCACCGAGACTAAATTCACAACCATCACTCTGTAAGGAAAGGTGTCAATAAGTATGCCTCTCAAATATTATCTATTATCTGACAGCATAAATAATTTGTCAGCATTGTACATCAAAATTACACATAATTCAGTAAATATCATGTTAACAAATCTGAAGCAAAATTTTAGTACCGATATAAAACCAAACATAACAGGGAAGTAAAAAATCTCCATACTAAGAAAGAGTCAGCATGAAAAGATAAGAAACTACGTAAGCACCCAAGATGATAAATGCTTTTGTATATATCGATACTCATTCTGAAAAAATATGATCCCATCAATTTTCTTTAAAGGAATCTATTGGTTTAGGTAATCTCCATTTCAATCTGAATCTTTTTAATGTATTTTTTTTTTTTCATTTTCAATTTTAACAATTAAAATTTAGCAGATTATTGGGCTTGATTTTAATACCCAAAAACTGAATGTAGAAAAGGACAATGTCCGACCCCCATAAATAGAATAAATTTCTCATCAATAATTCAGGTAAACAAAGGTGGCGTGATTTTGATCAGTAAAACTGATGGATGCTCCGGAGAGACAGTTATACTTATAATGCAGGAAATTGATGACTCAATTCATATACAAAAAATCAGTAAAACTGATGGATGCTCCAAGAAGCACTGCAATAATGAAGGAAATGAATGACTTAATATATAGGAGATCTTTGATTTAATTGATGATGATTTCAAATCTCAAGGTATCATATGGATATTGAATTGAGTCAACTGAAGAACAACAAATTAACACAGTATCTTAAACTTCAATGAGTAAGTTTGACCTTGATTAGTCATGACATAAAACTTTTTATCGTGACCTTGACCTTTCAGAGTGACCTTTGTCCAAAAGCCCTTAACCTAAATAAAATTTTGGTGAAGTATGATCAAATTCTGATGAAAGGTGTAGAAGATATAGTACTTCATGGTCTTTTAAGTCATATATAATAAGTGACCTTGACCTTTCAGAAATGACCTAGAGTGACCTTTGTCCAAAAGCCCTTAACCTTAATAATATTGTGAAGTATGATCAAATTCTAAAAGTGTAGCAGATACAAGTACTTCATGGTATTTTAAGTCATAGTTAATAAATAACCTTGACCTTTCAGAAATGACACTGAGTGACCTTTGTCCAAAAGTCTTTGGCCTAAATAACATTTTGGTGAAGTATGATCAAATTCTGATGAATGGTGTAGGAGATACAAGTACTTCATGGTACTTAAGCCATTTGTTAATAAGTGGCCTTGACCTTTCAGAAATGACCTTGAGAGACCTTTGTACAAACGCCTTTAACCTATATAACATTTTGGTGAAGTATGATCAAATTCTGATGGAAGGTGTACTTCATGGTATTTTAAGTCATAGTTAATAAGTGACCTTGACCTTTCAGAAAAGACTTTGAGTGACCTTTGTTCCAAAACCCTTAACTAAATAAAATTTTGGTGAAGTTTGATCAAATTTTGATGAAAGGTATAGGAGATATGAGCTTGGATGGACAGGCAGACAGACAGACGGACATGACAGCTACTATGTGCTCCCCTGAAATTTTTGGGGGAGCATAATAAAAAACAGGAGTATTATTACATCTATTCACTATGTAAGAACTTCATTATCATGACTGTAGCAATCATATAGTCCCTTGCATTTATTACTGAAATAACAGACAAAGCATTACCTGCAGTGCATGAAGAACAAGAAGCACCTTATACCGGAAATGGCGTGGATGCTGACTTAGCCGACATCACAAAAATTCACGATAAATGACCTAGTAGAGTATACACTGTATATTCTTTTCTTTATTTTACTTACTTATTGAATTGTAATACTTTTAAATTGTTTCCCTATAAATTTCAAGTTTAAACTTATATTTCAAGTTAAATAATACATAAGCATTTATTAGAATATTTCTTTTTCTTATTTTCTTCTCCACATGGTGACAATTTAGGTATTTATCTCAGAATTCTGATCTGTAATACTGACTTACAGAAAAAGATCCACCTGCCATGACTCAGCAACTCCAGTATTTTAACTGAAAAGTTTCGGGTTCAAATCTCACATTGATTCTCATTAGTGTCCTGTACTTCAAATGAAACGGTAAAACACATGACAAAGGTAACACATGAGATTAGATATTGTCTGTCTCATGCATTGTAGATCAAGAAACAAAGTTGGAGCCAATTCATGCCTGGTGTTGCATTATTCAATACTCAATCATTATTGATAGAAATCACAGCTTGATTAATCAATAATAACCAAGGCCCTGAAAGATCATTAGTTAATATAAGTAAACTGTTAGAATGTATGTTTGAATGTGAGAGCAGATGCTTGACCGTTTATGTACAATGTGTACAATAGATTCACTCAAGAAATTGAAAGATGGTTTACATGCCTTATCTATCCTTCACTCTTCCAACCACTATCACTATCAACAAATGTTCATATGCCTTTCTATGGTACTTGTATAATGAATCATTCAATAGTTTGGGAAATGGTGAGGGAGACATTTTAAGAATAGCAGTTTGTAGAAATCCAAGACATTTTATTATGAGCACACAGTGTGTTTAGGAGATTGAAGATTTCTACTCCCATAAATATTTCTTCCATTAACATTGAATTAGTTAAGTCAATATACCATGAATGTACCATATACCAGTCGGACAGACAACTATGCCGATCATAAAATTGTCATATCTTCAAAAGGGGCTAACTGTTCGGACTTTCCTGAACAAATCTGCCATAAAATATAACAAGAGCAATGCCTAGCGTGGCATAATACGCCCGTCGCTTAATTTGGACAGGATCAATTCGCATTTGGCATGATTTTCATGAAAAACATCCGACGTTTACTGAAGTTAATTGCGTTTCATAGCATTTTATCAAGGAATAAGTCCAAGGGCAATAACTCCTGCAGAATGGTCCTATCCAACCCAGCTTGGAACTTGACCTGCAAAAAAAACCTTGAAATTTTTTAGAACTATAAATTTCTCAAAAATGAAAAAAAAAAAAAAGATATCAATACCTGTAAAATATGTGGAAGTTGGTACATTTTACTTGTTTCATGGTAAATTTCATAATGTTTTTACAAAAATTAGATTTTTAATGAATTTTCAAAACAAAATCTTGAAATTTCTAAGTGCAAGGGCCATAAATCCATCAAAAGTAGGTCAATTGTTACAAAACTCGAACTGGTACTGACGCCGCTTGGAATAAAGCTATATACCAAATTTCAACTCAATATCTTGAAAGACGGCAAAAAAAAGTCCTGAAAACATGACCTAGGACATATGGTTACCCCCCCCCCCTAAAAATTATAAATTTCTCAAAAATGAAGGAAAAGATATTAAAACCCGTAACATATGTGATAGTTGGTACATTTTACTTGTTTCATAATAAATTTCATAATGTTTTGACAAAAAATAGATTTTTAATGGATTTCTGAAAAAAATCTTGAAATTTACAAGTCCAAGGACCATAACGCTGACGCCGCTTGAAATAAAGCTATGTACTAAATTTCATCTCAATATCTTGAAAGACGTCCAAAAAAAGTCCGGAAAACATGACCCCGGACAGACAGACGGACGGACAGCGCCATAACATAATACGTCCCGTCTATTGGACGGGCGTATAATAATAAAAACCAATGATGTTCTTTAAAAATAAAACTATGTAGTCTGATTAAAATGTTTTTATTTTACCTCTCTTTGTTAAATTAGCACCCTATCATGATTGAACATCAACAATGAATTCCTCATGTTACATATCAAAGTATACTTATACCTAACTATTCAAAAGTACCCACAAGGAAACTGCTGTCATATACATGTACATGCACTGCAGAATACAGTCTGCCAGGAAAAAAGTGATTGACTTAAAAGAAAGACAACTGTGCAGTTTGCTTTAGACAAATAAATTTATATAAAACAAACAAGTCCCTGAGAATAAATAAAATGAATATATATACATTAAATATATATTTATTTATTAGTATGTACTAATGATTATACTTGTTTGATAAGATGCCCTTGACAAATGGCACAGCCCCATTATAAAGGTAATAGTTGTATGCTAATAACCATTTGGGAGGCATCTCAAAATCAGAAATGTGTAAGCATTGTAATATAGTATAAGGCAGTGTCAGATCTTGAATATTGCATACACCTGTAGAAGCAGTTGTACAATATATTTTTAGTAGAATCTATCTATTTCTTGGATTTCATACTTATCACATATAAAAAACTTTTGATTTATGTGTAGCATAAATTACAACAAGATTACAACAATTAACACAGTACTGATTGTAATATCACTTCTACTCATATATACTTGGATGAGGGAATGTAAATAAATCATCCACCTTAATAGCACTGGCAATACAGGACTTTCCAGATACACGCCTGCTTCCAATTTTACATAGTTTAGCATGAAATGTTAGGCATCTGATTTCCAATATGGTATAAAAAGGGTACAACCATAAACACAAAATCGTTAAAAAGAGAGTGGAAGAGGACATTTGTAGTATAATATAATCTATATGCACATTTTAATCATCACAGCAGCACAACTCTTATTCACATTTATTGTAAACAACTTACTTGAGGATTATTGGTTATGGTTGTAACTTATTCACATATATTGTAAAGCACTTCCTTGAGGATTATTTACATTTATTGTAAAGCACTTACTTGAGGATTATTTACATTTATTGTAAAGCACTTACTTGAGGATTATTTACATTTATTGTAAAGCACTTACTTGAGGATTATTGGTTACGGTTGTACCTTATTTACATTTATTGTAAAGCACTTACTTGAGGATAATTGGTTACGGTTGTACCTTATTTATATTTATTGTAAAGCACTTACTTGAGGATAATTGGTTACGGTTGTACCTTATTTATATTTATTGTAAAGCACTTACTTGAGGATAATTGGTTACGGTTGTACCTTATTTACATTTATTGTAAAGCACTTACTTGAGGATAATTGGTTACGGTTGTACCTTATTTACATTTATTGTAAAGCACTTACTTGAGGATTATTGGTTACGGTTGTACCTTATTTACATTTATTGTAAAGCACTTACTTGAGGATAATTGGTTACGGTTGTACCTTATTTATATTTATTGTAAAGCACTTACTTGAGGATAATTGGTTACGGTTGTACCTTATTTATATTTATTGTAAAGCACTTACTTGAGGATAATTGGTTACCGTTGTACCTTATTTACATTTATTGTAAAGCACTTACTTGAGGATAATTGGTTACGGTTGTACCTTATTTACATTTATTGTAAAGCACTTACTTGAGGATAATTGGTTACCGTTGTACCTTATTTACATTTATTGTAAAGCACTTACTTGAGGATAATTGGTTACGGTTGTACCTTATTTATATTTATTGTAAAGCACTTACTTGAGGATAATTGGTTACGGTTGTACCTTATTTATATTTATTGTAAAGCACTTACTTGAGGATAATTGGTTACCGTTGTACCTTATTTACATTTATTGTAAAGCACTTACTTGAGGATAATTGGTTACGGTTGTACCTTATTTACATTTATTGTAAAGCACTTACTTGAGGATAATTGGTTACGGTTGTACCTTATTTACATTTATTGTAAAGCACTTCCTTGAGGATTATTAGTTACAGTTGTAACTTTTTTTATTATGCTGGATATAAATGTCTAATGTTTCACCAATATAGAATCACTGATGCATTTCTCAGAAGTCCCATATTCTTGAATGGAGTATTACTTTAGTTCCCAGGACAAAATGAAAATTAACTCTTACGCTTAAAACACAGAAAAAATATCACCCATGGCAACAAAGTTGAATAACAACAAATTGAAAGGGCCATAACTATGTAAAAATTCTAAGAATGGAATTACCTCCCTAAATGATAATCTTCAAATAATATCAATGAACTAGCATGAGTAAGTTATACCCCAGACAAGAATTTTGACTAAGGGTACACTGTAACTTTGACCTTAAAGATATGACCTTGTTTACAAGTCAAGACACACCCTTGGGTTGTGGACAACAATTGTGTGAAATATTATTGATCCATGATACAGTGCAAAGAAGTTATGGCCCACACAAGAATTTCCACTATGTGTACAGTGACATTGACCTTGTAGATCTAACCTTTGTTCAAGGACAAGACACACCCTTAGGTTGTGGACAACAATTGTATGGAATAGTATCAGTCTGCAAAATAGCATGAAGAGATAATGGTCAGGAAAAGAAATTTGGCTATGTGTATACTGTGACCTTGACCTTGTAGATATTACATTTGTTTAAGTTCATGACACTCCCGCAGGTCTTGGACACTAATTGTGTGAAATATTATCAGTCCACAATGTAGCACAAAGAAGTTCTGGCACAGACAAGAATTTTGGTTATGTGCACACTGTGACATTGATCTTGTAGATATGACCTTGGTTGAAGGTCATAATACACCCTTGGGTCAGAGACAATAATTGTGTGAAATACCATCAGTCCATGAAGAAGTACAAAGAAATTCAGGCACAAATAAGAATTTTGGCTGAGTGTACATATGGCTTTGACATAGTAGATATGACCTTGGTTCAAGATTATGACACACCCTTGAGTCACAGATAACAATTGTGTGATAAATTATTGATCTGCAATACAACATGAAAAAGTTTTGGCCCAGACTAGGTTGATGGTCAAATGGACAAACAGACAAGGTGATTCCTTTATACATGTACCCCCAAAATTTGTTTGCCAGGGAAATATTATTAACTAAATGAAAATTCCTAAAGATAAAGAAATGTTTAAATAACAAATTTCAATGTTATTTTTTCCAAACTTAGTGTGTGAAATTCCTTGAAAGTTTGATAGTATATTCATTTTGTTTTGTTTTGTCTTTTTATCTTTTTTTTTTCTTTTGGTAAAATATAGAAGAAAATATTCTAATAAGTCAACATCAAAATCTATATCTTAAAGCGCTCAGAGAAATAACAATTAAAACAGCTTTCTTTCTGTACTAAATTACATATAACAATGTTTAAATTCAATGTACATTTAACTTATATTATAGTACTATTGATGATCACTAAACACAGTTTGTTATAATAATAAAGATTTTGATTAAATAAAACTATTTCAACATGTTTTTATAACTATATGATGTGAGTTAAAGCAACAAAAGGCTATTTAAACTCAATTATCATTATTTACAAAACAAATTAAACAGCTACATACCCCTCGTTAGATGATACACATTTCAAAAACTTGTTCAATTCTACTTAAATTCATAATCACTCTTTTTTACCACTTCATTATTGTACTTTTTACTGCCAGAATACATAACTGTATTTCTGAGCAAAAGATCATCCATTTTGAGATTTAAAATAAGAAAAACTAGCAGGAGTTGAAAAGTTCTCAACAAGATTGATCAAACTTTACAAGCACTTCTGGTAACAGAAGAACGAGGTATAATGATACATGTAGTGTACATGACCACTTCAAAGGAGATAAATTTTCTACTTAGAGCATAATAATCACAAGAAAATGAAATCTGATAATGAGACTTTTAAGTTCTGCATACTTCAATGTAATCAACTGGTAAAATATATTTCAAAAGCTTAATGAAATCACATCATTTTGACAAGTTATCATCTTCATGTGTAAGGGACTGGTGCGTCTTGTGTTCTACCTTCCACGCAAGAAATGTATTCCAACCCAGAGCCACACAATTTACAAAAAATACCCTGAAAGTAATGAAATGAATGGAAAAGATAAATGAAATAAAGAAATTAGTAACCAAAAAATAGACTTGGTTATACTAAGTACAAAGCTAAAGCTATTCACCTACACCAAAGTTAAAGATGCTTATAACCACACTCTTATTTCAACAAAAACAAAAAATGTACCAGGGTAAATTGTTCAAACAAAAAAAAATGAAATTATTCTTAAATTCTGAGGGACTATTATCTACCAAACATGATAAAAATTTTGAAAATTTTAAAAACAAGTATGAATACTTCCCATATTAATAAAATGACACAAAATTAAAAGAAAGATGGATAAAAGGAAATCTGTTGTTATTAAATTCATATGATACAATAAAAACTTCAACAGAAGAGAAAATAGTAGAACAACACAAAAAAGAAGAAGTAAAAAGGATCTTAAATGTTCGCCTGAGTCTTCCCAATGTATATGGCATAAGATGCATTATAGAATGCTTTACCATTCTGTGACAAAATAAAAGCATTCTCTAAAATCTGTGCCGTTCAAGTAAAAATAAAACGATTTAAAAGAATAACAAGACAGTTGTATCAAAGATGCAATATGCCGAGTTGCAAAACGTGTTCATCCAAGAGATATCATACTTTTTTCACTATGACACTGATGCTATCTCAGTGCATCACACATTATGACACAGACATATCCTATATCACCCTACAGTTAGCATAACAAACAAGCATTCTGAAAGTATTGCTTAGGCAATACTAAGTCCCCTACCGGCAAATGGAAAACTAAGACCACCAAAACACACACACACAACATACTGTCTTTCAGGCTGCCAGCAAATTAAGTATTTCCGTCAAAAATCAGTGGACCAAAAGTGTTTAGAAAAAAAGTCTGGAAACTGCCATTTTAAAGAAATTCTCTAATTCCTATGGCCGTAATTCCGTCAAAAATCAGTGGACCAAAACGGAACTCGAACTTGATCTGTAACTCATAGTGGTAGACTCACACACCAAAAATTGGATGAATATCTACAAGCATTTAGAAAAAAAGTCCGGGAAAACTGCCATTTTAAAGAAATTCTCTAATTCCAAGGGCCGTAATTCCGTCAAAAATCAGTGGACCGTAACGAAACTCGAACTTAATCTGTAACTCATGGTGGTATACTCACACACCAAAAATTGGATGAATATCTACAAGCGTTTAGAAAAAAAGTCTGCAAACTGCCATTTTAAAGAAATTCTCTAATTCCTATGGCCGTAATTCCATCAAAAATCAGTGGACCAAAACGGAACTCGAACTTGATCTGTAACTCATAGTGGTAGACTCACACACCAAAAATTGGATGAATATCTACAAGTGTTTAGAAAAAAAGTCTGGAAACTGCCATTTTAAAGAAATTTTCTTATTCCAAGGGCCGTAATTCTGTCAAAAATCTGTGGACCAGAACGAAACTCGAACTTGATCTGTAACTCATGGTGGTAGACTCACACACCAAAAATTGGATGAATATCTACAAGCGTTTAGAAAAAAAAACCGGAAAACAGGAATCTGACTGACGGACGGAGTGCAAACCTTTAGTTCCCTTCGGCGATGCCGGTAGGGGACTAATTGAAAAAAAAAAAGGGCTACTCCTATGCAAAGACATAGACTGATTTGCAGTAAGACTTCATGTTAACCACTGTACACAAAGGCAAATACAACTTAGACTATTAAATAAGTCTGAAGTTTATCTCTATGCAAGAAATGATCTATTCACCATAACTTGGTAGCAAGCTTTGCTTGGAGTACTGAGAATCTGGGTTCGAGTGCCACCTGTGACTTATCAATGTCTAGTCTTTATGTATAAGACAGTAAACCAAGGTACTGTTACAGTAGATGTTAGCACTTAGATCATTCCTCACTGCTCCACATATGTTCATTGCATGTTTTAAAATCACTGTGCCATGAATTTAGCATTTACCATATCTATAAAAGTGAAATAATCTTTACTTTGCTATAAACAATAAACAAATACAAAAAATAATACTGCCACAATAAATGAACAAGAGTTGTCTGAAGACAACATTTGCTTGCCAGTGCTAGTTATAATCATCTCATAGATATTTTTTTAAAAGCAAAACTTTATAAGTCTGTAATGTGTTTGGTACTGAAGAAAACCATGAAAAGGTCAAAGTCAAAAGTAATGGCACCAAATGAAAGTTCTTGTCATAAGATATTTAAATGTGAAATATCTAAGCATTGAAAAGATATAGGCAAAGTGAGTGTTTGAAAAGTAGGTCAAAGTTCAAGATCAAGGTCACAAGGCCAAAAGTGATGGCGCCAAATGAATGTTCTGATCATGAAAAATCTACATGTGGAATAATACGATTAAAAAGATATATCCATGGTTACAGTTATTGAGTTTAAGGTCACAAAGGCAAAAGAAATGGCACCAAATGAAAGTTTTGTTCATAAGGAATCTACATGTGAAATATCTAAGTCCTTTATATCTAACAGTTCAAAACAAAAAGTCCAGGTTACAGTTTCTGAAAAGTAGGTCAAAGTCAAAGTCAAGGTTTAATGTATGGTGCCAAATGAAAGTTCTGGTCATAAGAAATCTACATGTGAAATATTAAAGTCTTATCTCTAACAGTTCAAAAATATAGCCCAGGTTACACTTTTTGAAAAATAGGTCAAAGTCCAAGGCTAAGGTCACAAGGTCAAAAGGTATTGCAACACAGAAAGGTCTTGTCATAAGAAATCTACATGTGAAATAAAATAAAAGGCCCAAGTGGGCCTATATCGCTCACCTGAATACCAAGATGATCAGTCATGCAGGAGGGAAGAATTCATTTATTTTTGCATTACTGTGACTACTTCAACACAAATGTTGAAAATATGTCAAATTTTATTTCAGACCAGAATAATAAAAAACAACACTTTTCTGCACATCCATTACGGTGATTTTGATATCAAGCATTTGCTTTGTCTCTGCAAGATGTGATTCAGAGCAACAACTTGCCAACAAGTTAGTCATTTTCTTTAGGTGGGGCCTTTTGTTGACTGATTTCAAGTCTGGGGCATGAACAACAATTGTTTCAAATATTGTCCAGATCTAACTTAAAATTGCCTAATTTCATATGTTGAGTGTTGAGAAACATCTAAAAACTTATTTAGATGTGTAAAGAAATGAAAAAAAAAAATTTTGACCACAGCTGGATTTGAACTGCTACTCTCCATATTTCAATTACCAAGTGGTATATGTACTATTGTGAGACCTAGTTTTTAGACATGGTGACATTATCTGTTAACCAATTTGGATGAAAATTAGCAAATTGATAGAGGACCTATGGTACTTCATGTATTCCATGTTTCATTAAAATCTTTCATGTGGTATAACAGCAGGAGTTAAAAATGTGAAGAATTGTTCCTATATGCCCTCATTTGGAAGTCTTAAAAAATTCATAGAAAATCCAAAAAAATTGAGATATTCACAAAATTCTTTCAAAGTAATATTCCTTACCATAATTATGATCACAATAGTCCATAAGAAATCATCATTATCAATTAACTAGGAAATATGACACTTTTCTGCATTGAAATCAACAAGTCCAAACAAATGTCCAAAAAAATTCTAAAATTTGATTTTGGAAGGGAACCAAAATGATGATATGTCTTCACTCATCCCTCTAGATCATTTCTATGCATTCTGTTTGTCTCTGTATACAGCCCATATGAAGAAGAATATTGTCATAGGAGGGTACTCTTTCAGTGACCTACTTTTGACTATGGTGGCGCCTTCTGTAAAGAGGTCTGGACGAAAACAAGAAAATTTGAAGAGGATCACAAGTGATTTATTTCTACTAGATTTATTAAAATCCTTTGAATAGTTTTGCAGAAAAAGTTGAAAATGTGAGAAATGCCCCCCCCCCCTTTTCTTTTTAGAAGTCTTAAAAAATTCATAAAAAACTAAAAATTGAAATATTGACGAAATTCTTTCACAATAATATTCCTTACCACATTTATGATCAAAATAGTCATTAAGAAATCATCAACATCAATTAACTGAAAAACATGACACTTTTCTGCATTGAAATTACTAAGTCCAGAAACACGTCAAAAAAGCGTAAAATTCTGTTTGAAGGATCTTAACCCCGAACACAATTTTTGATAACCCATCTTTATAGATTGTTGAAATGCAATTAGTTTCCCCATTTATGTACTGGTTCTGGAGGAGAAGATGTTTGAAGAGGGGTACCGTTTGGGGCATTTTTGGCCCGCCCCGGATCCACCCTGAGGGAATCTGGATCCCGAACACAATGTTCGTAGGGGACCTTGAGTACATCATTTATACAAAGTTTGATCCAAATCTGCAATGCAGTTTCTGAGAAGAAGTTGAAAATGTGAAAAAGTTAACGACGGACGGATGACAACGACGACGATCGACAGTGCACTATGACTATAGCTCACTTGAGCCTTTCGCTAAGGTGAGCTAAAAAAGCCCAGTATTTAAAAATATCAAAGTCCAAACTCTAATAGTTTAAAAGATATAGCTCAAGGTGAAATTTTTGAAAAGTAGGTCAAAGTCCAAGGTCAAGGTCATGTGGTCAAAAGTAATGGCATTCAATGGAAGCTCTGGTCATGAGAATCTATATGTCAATTACTAAAGTCCTATCTCCAATTATTAGAAAGATAAAGCCCAGATTAAAGTTTTTGAAAAATAGGTCAAAGTCCAAGGTCAAGGTAAAAAAGTAAAAAGTGATGTCACCTAATGTAAACTCTGGTCATGAGAAATCTACATGTAAATTATCAAGGTCCTATCTCTAATACTTGAAATGATAAAGCCCAAATTAAAGTTTTTGAAAAGTAAGTCAAAGTCCAAGGTCAATAGATCAAAAGTGATGTCACTAAATGTGAACTCCGGTCATGAGAAATCTACATGTCAATTACCAAAGTCCTATCTCTAATAATTCAAATGATAAAGCCCAAATTGAAGTTTTTGAAAAGTAGGTCAAAGTCCAAGGTCAAGGTCATGAGGTCAAAAATAATGGCATTCAATGGAAGTTCTGGTCAAGAGGAATCTACATGTCAATAACTAAAGTCTCATCTCCAATTATTCGAAAGATGAAGCCCAGATTAAAGTTTTTGAAAAGTAGGTCAAAGTCCAAGATCAAGGTAAAAAGGTCAAAAGTGATGTCACCAAATGTAAACTCTGGTCATGAGGAATCTACATGTAAATTATGAAAGTCCTATCACTAATATTTCAAATAATAAAGCATAAATTAAAATTTTTGAAAAGTAGGTCAAAGTCCAAGGTCAATAGGTCAAAAGTGATGTCACCAAATGAAAAATCTGATCATGAGTAATCTACTTATGAAATATTTAAGTCCTATCTTTTAAGGTTCAAAAGTTATGGCTCAGGTTAAAGTTTCTCTGATGGCCGACGCAGACCCAGATAGCGGACGCCAGTAGTATGACATTATCTCCCTGGACATTTGTCTTAGGAAACTAATAAAGGCTGTTACTGTAATTCCTTAATGACACAAGACAAGCAGACCAGACAATGCAATAAATGCAGAAAATGTCGCCCAATGTGAGAAAAATGCTGCCAAGCAATAGAATTTTGCATACAGACCAAAAACTATTCAAACGCTTTCTTAAAAATACCTATGCAGGCAAGTGCAATGCTGACCATGTAATGAGGTTCTTTGTACTATAAAAAAGACACATTTAAGACATTCTGATGCAGGAATGGCTCCAGAATTATCATATATGAAAGATAACATTCAGTTAAAAACAGCACATATCCCATTCCAAAACCTTCAAACAAAGACAGACCATCTATAGTATATTTATAATGGCTTCTATATCAAAAAACGTAATACACGATGATATAATCATGATAAGTGACAAATATTTATCTTTAAATTTAAAATTTCCAAAGTCAGAAAATTTATTAATAGTGGCATGATACATTTTGAGGACTCTGTTAAAAAAGATAATATGGATATAAATAGTGAGGTAATTTCTACTGTGTTAGATATAAATACACTCAGAGACAGAATGTGTACTTACCTATGTTGTAGTGGTACAAATGTAAAGTTGATAAACTGAGCTAATGGCCAAATCTAAAATTTGAGAAAATATGATGGATTAAAATTTATTCCATCATCTCACATTTTATTAGCAATTATAGATGTCAAAATTTTCTCAAAATTAATATTTCTATACGAATTCACCATGCAGATTATGTGTATGTTATATAAACTCTATAATACAAGCTTGAATCTCTTTAATTATCATATGTACTTACAGCCCAGTTACTCATCATCACAGAATAATAATCCTGTAAGAAAACATAAACATAATCAATTACATGTAGTACAAGACCCAACGCTAAACAAATGTTATCAGTTATAGTCAGTTTTTCTTAGTTAATGATAAAAAATCATCATCCAGTACAACCCTTCATTCATAGTAATGATCTGACAGAGTACTATGTTACAACCAAGAATAACAACTGCAATAGTGTACTTTTGTCAATTAACTTCCAACCTGAATTTGAATTCTTACAGTGAGGTAAATATTACCTCAGCATATAGTGCATTAAACTAACATTTTCAGTATAGACCCATTTACATCTATTTACCTAACCCTCTTTTTCTTAAGACTGTTTATACCTTAAAAGGAAAAACAGCCCTCAACCAATACCTATGTGGCAACCACATTTTGAGTGTATCATCTGGTTCCATGCAAATGGTATTTCTTTTTAAACAGGTAATAATAAATGGGTCAGATCTAGGCTGTAGGAAGTGTGATAAAGTTGTTTGAATTTACATTCATGAATCCAGCATGTACAATTTCTAACTTGTACCCGGGAGCATTGTCATGAAGAGGCAATGCACTTTCAGGTTACCCTTTTTTACAAAGCAAATAGCAGCTTTACACTGCTCCATTACTGTCCGTGCCACTCACTCTGGAAACTGGAAAATCTGGATTTTCAGTTATTCATCTTAAGAATAATTTAAAAAAGGCATAACCATTCGATAGATCTTGTTTAGTCGTAACTTTTGGTGTATTCTATATGTTTGTATGAAGAAGCGTTCATGTTTTATAGAAAAAATCAATTTTAGATAAGGCGATTTCCATGTTAAATTTTGACATGACGTTGCCAAGTTTCGCATAGACTCAATGTTAAACATCGGGGACGTCACGTCAAAATTAACATAGAAAACGCCCTATCTAAAATGATTTTTTTCCTATAAAATACGAAAGTTTCTTCGTAGAAACATATAACATACACCAAAAGTTATGACTAAACAAGATCTGTTGATTGATATTAATTTTTTAAAACTATTTTAAAGATAAATAAGTTAAAATCCAGATTTTTCGGTTTATATAGTGAGTGGCGCGGACAGTAGATCTGTATAGTGTATAGTTAGCCACATAGATCATCGAGTCTTATGAAGGTTACTTTACCAGTCAACAATATACCTCTGAATCCCAAAAACTCCCCCACCAAAGTGACATGACTTTGCAAGCTGATGGTTGGGTTTGGAAATTTTTGGCAATATCTTCCTTTGAACTCATTATTTTCTTTATGATGACATACACAGACCAACCAGACAATGGATCATCAGCTACGACCCACTATCACCAAATACCCAAGACGGTGATTTTCTTTGGTAGTTGACCCCTCTTTTGTGAGTAATTTTATCACAATTTTCTTATTATTAATGCATATGTACCTTCACATGGTTAAGGATTTATTTGTTACTGCCTGCCTTTTTTATTTACTTTAAAAGACACAATATGTAGAGCCATAAGGTTGGTAATTATTGATGGGCCACATGGTTAGACGCACATACATGACTATTGGGAGACATGGCTGGATACAAAAAACTACTGGATCACAGGGATGGACACAAATAAACAAGTATCCAGTCAAAAAATATAACTGGTGTGTAAACATGATGGACAACAAATACATACATGTATATCCTAGAATTATACAACAGATTATTGTTAATTGCATGCACCTCCATCTTTAATCCTCTCAGTCGCAGGAATCACATATTACCGTGTTATTACCAACTGTACGATCAATAAAGTCTGATTTCATGAGTATTGTTTAACTAAAAGTAGATTTAGCTGACATGTACAAGAGGTTGTGAAGTTATAAATAACAGGCATCAATAGTTTAAACAACAAAACTAATAACAAACCTGTGTATAAAGGCCATCTGTGGCAAGAGTGAATTTTATATTACACCAGTGTATAAAGGCCATCTGTGGCAAGAGTGAGCTTTATATTACACACGAGTATAAAGGCCAAAGGCCATCTGTGGCAAGAGTGAGCTTTATATTACACAAGAGTATAAAGGCCATCTGTGACAAGAGTGAGCTTTATATTAAACCTATGTATAAAGGCTATCTGTGGCAAGAGTGAGCTTTATATTGCACAAGGGTATAAAGGCCATCTGTGGCAAGACTGAGCTTTATATTACACCTATGTACAAAGGCCATCTGTGGCAAGTGAGCTTTATATTATACCTATGTATAAAGGCCATCTGTGACAAGAGTGAGCTTTATATTACACCTATGTACAAAGGCCATCTGTGGCAAAAGTGAGCTTTATATTACACCTATGTATAAAGGCCATCTGTGACAAGAGTGAGCTTTATATTACTCCTATGTATAAAGGCCGTCTGTGGCAAGACTGAGCTTTATATTACACTAGTGTATAAAGGCCATCTGTGGCAAGAGTGAGCTTTATATTACACCTATGTACAAAGGCCATCTGTGGCAAGACTGAGCTTTATATTACACTGTGGTAACCTTTCTACGAAGGTTAAGTTTCCAAGAAAAGTTTGGACTGTAAAAGTTAGCATTTACATTAAGAAGACCACTTCACAGAGGCATCATTAAAACAGTTCTTTATTTTACCTGTTTAATTTTCTCTGCAATCAGGGATAATGGATCCTGTCTCATGACTCCCATGCAAGCAAAGAAAAATGGAAGAAACACTGGTGCAAATAAACCCTGTAAACAAAAAAATCAAGAAGCTTTTTAGAAATACACTGAGTTTGAAAAATAAAAAGTTAGTTCAATAAGGCCATTTAAATTAATTCCATGTTACTCAGACACCACTGCGCACTCAAATTTGCCGCTGACAATTTATAACCGTTGCAACTTCAAAAAAGAAAAATAGCCACAGAGTCTCTGTTTTTTGATCCATTGTTAAATATACAATATCTATTTATAGAACACGTTTTTTTCCCCTAGGGGAAACAGAAAGTACTTTATTTGTCAGTGTTAATAAAACGCATTATTTAATGCTATTACCAAAAAAGGTCTTTATGACCTTACTTGAAAGTATCCCATAATAACAATACAAATGCAAATGGTGGCCAGGGGGGAGAGAGATAGCTTTCTTCTTTCTTCTAAGCATTAAAGTTAACTTTATGGGAGTCGTGCAATGGACGATTCTTCCATTTGTAAAAGATACATCAATTGCCCAACTAATAAAGGATATGTGTTCATTGTGTTGTCAAACAAAGATCAGGAAATTCAACCTCACGTGAATCCCAAGGAAAGGCTTTGAACTATTAAACAGTACTGTTTAGGAAAGAATACAAAAACTAAATACCCTACCTACCTTGCCACTTTTTTGGTCCAATTATCTGAGAAACACAGAATAAATTTTACATGGCCTAATAGTATCAATATTTTGGAAATTGACATGAGCTTATTAAGTTTAATAATGAGAAAAAGAAAATCTACTCATTAAGTATACCTCTCACAATCTTGAGATTACACATCTAGCTCACTGGATTGTTTGCCAGATTTATACATGTATCTATAAATATATATATATGGTGGTGACAATGTTAGACAGTGTAAGAAACTGGAGATCCAAACAAAACCCAGTGACCTTTATCAGGGAACATATGAACTTTCCCTCATTTGAGCTTAGACCTGCTTATAAGTTCCAGCACTATTCCTCATCCATTTTCCACTAAGGCCCTATTCTGACTCATGTAATGTAACAGTAACTATTCATTGTTTACCCTGGATTTCATAAAATTAGTGCATGGGCATGAAAAATTTGACATATGCAAACAACCCCCTCCAACACAAACAAAAAACCTCCAGTTTAGATGGGGAAGCAGAAGAAATCTGTGTATTGTAGAATGTTGAATGGTAAAGGTGTATAGTGTTGTATAATGTTTAATGTGTATAGTGTTGTATAATGTTTAATGTGTATAGTGATGTAGAATGTTAAATGTGTATAGTGTTGTAGAATGTTTAAAAATGTGTATAGTGTTGTAAATGTTAGATGTGTATAGTGTTGTAGAATGTTAAATGTGTATAGTGTTGTAGAATGTTAGATGTGATGTGCATAGTGTTAGAATGTTAAATGTGTGTAGTGATGTAGAATGTTAAATGTGTATAGTGTTGTAGAATGTTAAATGTGTATAGTGTTGTAGAATGTTAAATGTGTATAGTGTTGTAGAGTGTTAAATGTGTATAAGTGATGAAACGATTATCGCCGATGATCGAATATCGATCGCTGAAAGTGTGCGGATTTCAATTTTCGATTCTATTTTCAAAAATCGAAAAATCGCCGAAAAAAAAAAGAAATTTTACCACCCAAATTGACTTGTAAAATGTAGTGTAACTATCTACCAAAATGACCCAATTGACCGGAATGCCCCATCTTATTACTGAAATGCCCATGAAATGTAACTTAAATGTAAATAATTAATGTTTTTTACATATAAATTTGAATGAATCAGGATAAAAACATGTGAACATCAGAGACATATATGTGTATATATGTCTCTGGTGAACATACAGTATTTTTGTTTGATTGTCTTATCTTTGTATAAATTTCATAGTTAAAAAAATTGTTTATCTTGCCACCTGCAGAATTTCCTCTGATCCATACACAGAGGACTGAAAGTGAAAACAAAACCAAACTTATTCATCAATTTCATGACATTTGTAATTTTCAAAGAATCATCATAATGAATGTATGATGCTTTTTTAATAGTTTGTCCCCTCTTAATTTTTCCATAGAATAAAGGCATTGCTAGTTATTCTTGTTTGGTCTTTGGTAAGTGTTATCTTGTTATTGAGATATATTATATTGTTTAATATTTCTTATTGTATATTTCAAATAAAAAAACCTTACATACTTGATTACATTGTCAAATGATAAAAATATCCCCTTGTCAAATGATAAAAATATCCCCTTGCAAAATGGTTTTCTTATTCGTCCTATTATAATCGATCATCGATCGGTTATGATTTCCGATTACTGTCCGATCATCTATTATGAAATTGTCCGATTCTGCATCACTAATGTGTATAGTGTTGTAGAATTTTAAAGGTGTATAGTGTTGTAGAATTTTAAATGTGTATAGTGATGTAGAATGTTGAATGTGTATAGTATTGCAGAATATCAATCTGATTAAAACCATATCTTTGTTCCGCTTCTCTATTTGTCCAATTGCGGATAAAGATCTGGCGAAACCCCGTGAGAGGTCATGTTCTGGCGAACTCTGATTTCTAACCAATCAGTGAATCGGCTACAAATTCCTAGGAATGAAATTAAATCCTCAGCATATTACCTTACTATCACACGCCAAGCCGAGAATTTTAAATGTGTATAGTGTTGTAGAATGTTAAATGTCTATAGTGTTGTAGAATGTTAAATGTGTATAGTGTTGTAGAATGTTAAATGTGTATAGTGATGTGTTAAATGTGTATAGTGTTGTAGAATGTTAAATGTGTATAGTGACGTGTTAAATGTGTATAGTGTTGTAGAATGTTAAATGTCTATAGTGTTGTAGAATGTTAAATGTGTATAGTGATGTGTTAAATGTCTATAGTGTTGTAGAATGTTAAATGTGTATAGTGATGTGTTAAATGTGTATAATGTTGTAGAATGTTAAATGTGTATAGTGTTGTAGAATGTTAAATGTGTATAGTGATGTGTTAAATGTGTATAATGTTGTAGAATGTTAAATGTGTATAGTGTTGTAGAATGTAAAATGTGTATAGTGTTGTAGAATGTTAAATGTGTATAGTGATGTGTTAAAGGTGTATAGTGTTGTAGAATGTTAAATGTCTATAGCGTTGTAGAATGTTAACCCTAGTCATGCTATATAAAATACACAGAAATAGTGCTGTGAGCTGAATATTTTTCTATGTATTATAGAAAACAGAAGGATGTTTTTGTATGCTGTTTTATGAAGGTTGTTTGCATAATAATATAAACATATTCATCCATCATAAGCCATCGATCAAGGTAGTTTAAAGTGTTTATGTAACTAGATGTTGAACATTCAGGGTTTTCGGGATTTTGCTTCCCATAGAAGGATGAAGACTATTGTTTTCGTTTAAGAGCAACATGTTAGTTTGTGAGCAGTCTTCTAGGTAATTATACTATCAAAGGACTCAAAAGTCCTGAGAGTCGGCTTTGCTGATTTTAAGTATGTAATCATTTTACCATTTTAGTGGCGGATTCAGGATTTCAGGAAAATGGGGGGGGCCAAAAATTAGGTCTTTGTTGCAACTACATCGTCATTATATACAAAATGCTAATAAAATTTGCTCTCTTCATACTATCTTACGGCAAAGAGTTTGCAATAGCTTGTATCCCAAATGAACGTGCAATCGACAACTTCATGGCAACAAGTTTTACTGCATTGTTGTCACGAGTCGAAGCTGAGCCAAGGAACGACATTCCTTCAAGTGGGACATTAAATAACCATCTTATTCACGATTCTCATAATGTTTTAACATCATTTATATTTAGAAACATACAACACTTATCTAAATATTTATATTGCATTTTCATTAGGAGGAAATGCGGGAAGATCGATCTTTAAATTTGTCATATATGTGAAAAAGAACTAAAGTTTCAGAACATGTTGGGGAAAACTTTAATTGAAATATCTCGATAAAAAAAGGCGATACAAGATCAAGACAAATGCTTTGTCCGGAGAATTACACAATCGAGTACATCCGACGGTGTCGGTGGTAAACACATCGTAAAGTAGTCACAACTACATATTATTACGCGAAATTTGAAAACATTATTGCAACTCCTTTTTCGAGTTATTGAAACTAGTTTATGTTTAGCTTAAATTAACTGAGCTAAAGATACATTGTGCTGATCAAGAATTTTTAAGACAACATCAGTAATTTTTCGGCACTTTATTTTTCAGCTATTAGTAAGCTCTATATCGGTAGTAAAAGTTATAACCCCTGAAAAGAAAGTGATTGCAATGAGTGCGGCTTCACCGAAGCCGACTCAATAAAACGATGTCTTGGTAAGTTTCAACAAAGAATGTCATCGAACGAAAGAGACGTTCTATGTCCTGCCCGGCCAGGACACCATCTAAAAAGAAGAAATACTGGTGTAAATTTAAGCCATGCTTTGTACTTCCAACCAGCAATGCAGACAGTGAGAGGATCTTTTCCCATGTTAAGAAGATACACACAGAATTCCGTTCCGACCTTTTTATTGATACCATAAGTGACATCTTGGCTACAAAGCAAAACCAAACTGTTCAGACTATGAGCCATAAGACCATGTCCTGCAGAAAGCCACTATGCAATACAATCTTAAACACAAACAATAAGAATGTGTAATATTGAAAATTGAAGTATCACTGCAATGTTACCTTGCATTTCATTTACATATTGTATTGCAGATGAGGTGAAAAAAGGCCATGATTTACATTTACACATATTTTTCCCTCATTTTTGACAATTCTCCCTCATTTTTGAGAAAGATCTCCCTCATTTTGGATCTCAGAGGTTGACAAGTATGCATATTACATACCAAACTGCTAAGGAAAGTTTGAAGTTTATGAATAATGTAAAAGTTTGACCTCAATCTATGCACAGTAAAGGTAAACTGCAGGTAAATATGTAGGTAATATGACAAAAAGCTAGACTAAGGATTTATTTCAAAAATTACAAAAAATGAGATTGAAAATATTGAAATATGAAATAATAATTAAAAAATCATACACTAATAGACCAGTAATTATTTTTCAGGTAAAACTCAGGTATCATTTATTAGTATATGAAGTATATATCTAATGACAAATGGTCATTGGGGTGTATAATGTTCCAACACGATGCACAGTGTTGTTATATAACTGACCTAGTTTAGAAAACGGATTTAAATTGGGGTTTCCTCGTCGTAGCTATAAGGTAGTATCGGCCAGGTGAAAAATCATTAAAAGTGCCAGAGTCTATATCTAGTGATCACCTATAGAAAGAATGGAATCAGGTTTACTTAACATGTTGTCCAGTATCAACACTGCTCATCAGCATTGCTATAATTAGCCTGTGAACACTTTCATTCCCCCCTTCATTGCTGTGAAAATCCAATTACGAAATACGCAGGTATGCTTTAAGTTGCCGGCATTTTTCCGTAGATACTGGTCTACATATCAATAAATTTCATGTGTCATTGTAATCGCTGTCATTGATAAACAAATTGTGGATATCCAAAGAAGATCGACGGTCTTCAGTGATGTTAACAAACACCTGTAAAATCCCAGGTAAACAAGTGGTTGACTGCCGTCACGCGCGCGTCAATTACTTATGAAATACTTTTTCGTAATCATTGTCTTCAGTGATCTGCGGCATTAAATACATCAATTTCTATATCACCATCATTGTTTCCAAAATCTAATTAGAAGACAGAGTCGAGTTGTGTTTATAACTCTGCCATCTTGAAATACAAATTTTGATCTCACCTTTTCCCGCATCTTAATATATGAACCAATCAAATTTAGGGTGACGTCATGGATTTTTTTAAAGATAGGAATTCTATCTCCATATATGGAAAGTCTTTTTATAACGTTTACAACGATTGGAAGGCTATAAATATGATCTAAAAATAAGCTATAGTCGACCTAGTTGTCACCCAAAATATTCCGGGTTCAGCATGACAAGGGTTAAGTGTGTATAGTGTTGTTGAATGTTGAATATGTATTGTGTTATAGAATGTTAAATGTGTATAGTGTTGTAGAATGTTAAATGTGTATAGTGTTGTAGAATGTTAAATGTGTATAGTGTTGTAGAATGTTAAATGTGTATAGTGTTGTAGAATGTTTATTAAATACATACCTGATCCATGAATACCATCTTTAAGTTTGCAAATTTTGTCTTTCCAAATACTTTATCTAGTCTGAAATACCAAAACCTGAACATAGGGCCCTGGAAAAAAAAAAAACCAAACATTTCAACATAGGACGTGTTAGTGAAAAACTATGCTCCAAGGCACAACGTAAGTTTTGATGAGGACATCCTATTCAGATCACATAACTATCCCTTTACTCAATTTTGTAATAAACATCAAAAAATAGTATCTTCAATAATAATCACAAGATCATTGCCATATATTCCCAGCTTACAATGCAAGCATTGTGGAAATTTTCCACTGTCCATAGTGGTTCAAATCAAAGTGTAAATTGACAATATATGTTAACAAAATAATATAATTTCATACATGAGCATGAACCAGCAAAAGTAAATTTACAACTGCTAAAACAATGTATTTTAGCGAGAATTTTTCATTACTTTCTGCATTTCCTCAACCTGAACAGCACTTAATTTATACCTATTTTATGTAGTTGTTTATTTTTGTTTTGAATCTAAAGAATCCAATCATACTGAAAAGTTCATTCGCTTATAAGACAAAATCTACTTATTATAGGTCATTTCATTAAAAAACTTAAGTCTTTCATTTTCCGCACATTGTCAACAATTTCATAAGCTAAACAAAATCATGGCAAATACCATGTAAATGGGATCAAAATATAAAAATGTAAATACAAACCGCAATGAAAAACCCAAAGACTAAGAAACGCCCATTTCGTATAACTTCAAATTTCTTTTTTTCAATTACTAGTTGAGAAATTCCATCTCCTAATGACATTAATCCACCTGTAAAAGAAGTTACATCTGAATGATATATAAGTAGTCTAGTTTGTCTCAAAGTGGTAATATTTGTACCAAGCTATAGAAAAGTCTGTGTAGTGCTTTCTGTTATAATATTTCTTATCAAAGAAGAACCTTTGAGATCTCTTAAACAGACCAACTGCCTTTTGATTGTTTCTGTTAGTTTCTTTTGAATTAATTATTCATTTTCTTTTTACTACCTCGTCTGGTTCCAAACTTGTAAACTGGTGTAGTAGAAAAACACAACAAGAGAGATAACTCCCACAAAAACCGAAAAAATTTTTGATAGTGACATGGTATAGGATATGACCGTAATAAGCAAATCACTATTTGGGATTTCCAAACTAACTTCTCAGTAGTGGGGTAATAATTAGTGGAAGCCTTTTGCTAAATTGATGCAATTGCTCATTTTGATGCCAAAATGCAGTGAATAAAGCTGATCAGTCTGTTTAATCCAAAGTGCATGCTTAAAGAAATTTAATAAATTATGTTAAAACACTTTGATTTTCATATAGTCTTAATCACTAAAGTGTTTTAAGTTAATTTAATATTGATGGTTGGAAATCACACATTCTATTTGGTAAAACATGAATATTCCGAGAAAAAAAAGAGAGGTGATCAAAATTTACAAGTACTGAAGTAGGGTTGGTAAAATTAGCAGAAACATGTGTATGATTTGATTTTCAAGACTTATTTTTAAAAAATATCAGTTGGTTGGTTGGCTGATTGGTGTTTTACGTCGCTTTCAACAATATTTCAGTTATATCGCTACTTGGAAGCAGGAGGTTACCAACCTCTTAAACATAGTGGCGCAACCCAGGAATCGAACCCGGATCGTCAGTGCCGCAAGCAAAGCACTTAACCACTACACCAAGCCTGCCCCTAAAAATATCAGAATGACCCCTGATGATCTAATACCATATGCTATGAATAAAAATGCCGAATCACTTTACTCTTTTTAATGAAAATCACATTACCTTATACAATTCAAATAAACAATGACAACCACTTTCCTGAAAAAAGAGCTAAAACATCTGATCACCTGCACAAAATTTGACTCACACTGGTAAGTGGTAATCCACAACCCCTATAAATGTAAACACTTAACACATGTATGAAAGCTCTCTTGACTTCTGATTAGTAGTATTAATATATCAGGAAAGGCCTAATACATATATCTCGAGCAATGTTCAAACTTTCCAAAGTAAACACTACATGGCAAATCCAAGAGTTTGCAAGGCAAAGGAATGAGTAAGAGATCAAGAAAAGACAAGGAAGGCACAATAATAATCTAGTAAAAGAGTTATACATCGGAGAGATGTCATAAATGTGACATGCCTAAAAACTTCCCTTGGGAGAACACTGAAATCACATTGAGAAATTTCCAGATTTACATTACATGTATCCACCATCAAAATATAGTTTTACTGTGACAATTGAATAATTTTGATGGGCCATTTATTTATTACATTATTAAAATAAAGTGTTCCAAAATATATGACAATTGGTAGTAATCATGTTGGAAGAAGCAGATCTACAAATGTACATTGTTATACATGTTGCATCAATATAAGCAGAAGGGAGGCTTAAAGATCACATTTTATTGATTATGACTTTAAATTGTCAATGATACCAAATTTTCTGTTACATTCTAAGTTAGAACCAAGTGAGAGTAGTGCAATTCTGCTTCTTTTGAATCTGCTTGAAAATCCCAGAAAATTGCATATACATGGTATAACTTCATTTATAGTATAAATACTACCTTACCTTTATTCCTTCACATAAACCTGAATCTTGGCTTTTGATTTCATGTATGGAAGTTTCTTAAACTATACTACTGTCTAATGACAGTATTACAAAGAACACTAAACAATGGCAATGTACTTTTATATTATATTTATCATCATTTACAACTATCCTTCTTTAAAGCGGAAAAATAAAGCACTTAAGCTCAAAATTTCAATGAACAATGCTATGCAAACTGTAATGAAGATACATTTATTACAAAGTTAATTGTTTCTAAACATAGAACTGTCCAGGTGTTTTAGAGATTAGAGAAATTGCAAAAACAATGTGGGAAAAACACCCAAAATCACTGTGTGAATCCAGGTGAAATTTACCTGTGCTCATTCACAGTGTATTCTGTAATTCTTAAATTTACACTTGGATGTGGTCCACTCTGGTGGGTAGAAAAATTACAAAACACCTGGACTGTACTGTATGCACACAATTTCATAATTGTCATTTGTGAAACCTTGAGTTTTGAAAAAGTGAAAAATTAAAGAGATCCACACATAGCTAAATTATGTATATACAGTGAGGTGCAATCCTAACATAACAGTACATGTATGTTAACCTTACACCTTAAATCTTATAACAACATGTACATACAGAAGAATTTGAAGGAGAATCGCTATTTACATTGTATATTTAAATATATAAGAACATATTAAACTAAAAGTGTAAATGAAATATTTAGAATTAAATGTAACCCTAACGTGTTAAGAGTTGAATTTTTAACATATTGAACGCAATTTTGTCCAACGTAAACGCAAAGAGCGTATGTGTGTCCAGTTGAACGTGTGCTAAAGCAGTCCTTGTTACCACTTTTCGCATTAACGTGTATGTTAGGTTGATTGGTGTTTTATGTCACTTTCAACAATTTTTCAGTTATATTGCAACATGGAAGCAGGAGGTAACCAACCTCTCAAACGTAGTGGCGCCCTCTGGGAAACGAACCCAGATCGTCGGCGCCACAAGCCAAGCGCTTAACCATTACACCATGCCTGCCCCATGTTATGTAAGCACTGCACCCATCTGTACATATATTCAGAACATGATGTTCCATGACTTCTACATGACTTAAAATGACCTATACAGATCTCATTTCCGGAATGAATAACTGGATAGATCCTTTCACATTTTAAACTCCTGGATTGATTTTCCGGTGGAAAATAGTTACGTTTTCCATGAAATTTTTGACGTCAAAATGTAATTTTGATTGTGCCTACGTCATTTTGTGGGAACAGTGATGATTTTGCCACTCATGACATTAGTCCCGCAGTTAAAAGGTTAAAGGACTACAGTATTGCAAAAATACATGGAATATTTGGTTAAGGGTCTATTCTTGATGTCGAACTGGTCACATGACATAATTTGCATCATATTTGTTGGGGGATAAGTCTCTGGATTAATCATAGCTGTCTACGAAGAATCCGATGTTTTGAAATCTTTTTCTTGCAAACTACGGTCATATATAATTCAAAGAAGGAAAGACAGTCAATCATCATGAGATTCCTCAATGAATTTCAAAAGTTTTAAAACTGATTTAGCTCTTGTGCTCAAAATGTAGTTCATCAAAGTTGCATTATGGACTATGATAAACACCGAGTTTATCCCCCAGGTCATCCTCGGAATGTTTCGGGGATTATCTTCATTTAGATCTTAGCATGAAGTCACACTGACTTCGATAATTACAAAAAACATGGAATTTTCATACATGTCAAAAATTACAACAAAAAAAGGTGTTATAGATCTACTTTAAAATCACATATTGCACATTTTGGCCTCTGTGCCAGACATCCATGAGACTGTCTCCCATTTCAGAGACTATCCCTAAAATGAAGAGCAGAGGTGTGCCCAACCAAATGAATATGTAACCATGGTGACCCCAAAGATAACAGTCAGCCACATGTTGTTTCATAATAAAGTACGTACAGATGGGTACGAACTCGAATGTGATATTCCTTAATGTAAAGGCTTTTATAACTTGTTGAGAGTTATAGTACGACTGTGTTATTTACGAAAAAACCGCGTTTTGTAAATTATCTACAATAGAGAAACAGTAGAAACAGATCAGATCTACTCGGTACTGTACCGGTTGTTGCACTCATCGTAAGTAAGGGACGACGCTGCAAAATCCGCATGTAAGCTCGTAGCATGGACGACATGACTGAATTTCCTTATTGAGTTGTTGTCATCCAAAACAATGGTGCGGAAATTATACAGATAGATTTAATCCTCTCTCCGTCCACGCCATCCAGTTACTGTCAGACTGTAGGCCTAATGCACGCACCAGTCTGATTAGGTTTCCGTTTTAAAAAGTAAAACAAAAAGCCGTTCGGGTTTAGCGAACATCCGAATAAGCAGTTTGTTGATACATGTATGACAAATTGAATAACAACCAGTTTACATTGATTGATTGATTGATTGATTTTTGTTTTACGTCACACCACGAATATTTCACGTAACTGGTGACGGCATCTGCCTGATGCGGAGCATACAAATTTTGACCTTTGCCACGGACCCACCCGAAGCAGTGAGGGATCTTTAACGTGCCATGCATACCACGACACGGGGCCTCGGTTTTTACTGTCTCATCCGAATGACATGACACCGGCATGACCAGAGTGGGACTCGAACCCCGGCCTCCCGATCAGGAGTCCGACGCGATATACCACTAGGCCACGCCGGCTTACAACCAGTTTACAAATACCCGTATTTTTCTGTGACATTAGCTAGCATAAGTAGTAAAATCTCAATCATATAACAAACAGGAGCATAGGAGAAGGGGGAAGCAGCTAGTCCACGACCCCCCCCCCCCCCCTCAACACACACGCACGCACACACTCACACACGCCCGACTTTCAAAAATGGGTGCACAAGGACACCGGTAACTATTTAAAATTAACTTCCGGCAGGTACACTGAAAGCCCTTCCTACTTGACCTGTAGCAAATACACTAGTCAATGGCGGATTCAGAGGGGGAGGAGTGATCGAGTGGATGGTGTCCCCCCCCCCTTTTTTTTTATAAAAACAGAGAACCGAGAGAGAGACCCTGGAGAGAAAATGTACACATAATTTCTACGCGACAGACTAATGTAAATCCGATAACTGTGTTTCAACTCGATTTCTCTGGCCGAACGGCCATTCACAACCACTTCAGCTTAGGATGAGGATAATTGATTATTGTTTTACGTCACACCACGAATATTTCACGTATATGGTGACGGCACTGCCTGATGTGGGGCATACAAATTTTGACCTTTGCAACGGACCCACCCGAAGCAGTGAGGGATCTTTAACCATGCATACCATGACACGGGGCCTCGGTTTTTACTGTCTCATCCGAAAGTCATGACACCGGCATGACCAGAACGGGACTCGAAACCCGGCCTCCCGATCAGGTGTTCGACGCGATACCACTAGGCCACGCCGGCTTAGGATGAGGATAAAGGATTTTAACTTTTTAACTGTAGGCCCTGTGAGGCTTTTATCTTGACTGCCATAAGAAGTATAACGCTCAACTTTTGAGTACACTTCATATTAGAAGAAGATGAAGAACCGACATCCGGTAGGTATACGGACAGCACTCCATACTTGACATTCGATGGATAGCCCCTTCACACATGACGTTCGGTAGGTCCACTTACATTCCTTCAAATATATCTGTCATGTTCACTGGTAAGCCCTTCAAACTAGATCTCCGCCAGGCACACTCAGTACTAGCATCCCTTCGCACGTGTCATATAAACAGGAACCTTGGTAGCTTTTCACTCTCGGTAGATCTAGACCTCCGGCAAGTACACTTACAGTTCTACACACTTGACCCCGGCAGGCCGGTGCACTGGTAACCCTTCAGACTTGACCTTCGACAGTTACACTGACAACCTTTCACACCTGACCTCCAACAGGTACGCTACACTGACATCGCCATCGGCAGGTACATTGATCGACAACTCTTCAATTTATTATCTTTCGGTTACATAAGAATCCCTACACACTTGACCTTCGGCAAGTACACTTACAGTCCTTCACACTTAACCTCCGTCAGATACATTGACTCTCTTTCACACTTGACCTTCGACAAGTACAATTACAGTCCTTCACACTTAACCTCCGTCAGATACATTAATTGTCCTTCACACTTGACCTCCGTCAGGTACACTGACACTCCTTCACACTTGACCTAGTTTATGTAGACTGACAGTCCTTCACACTTAACCTCCATCATGTACACTGACAGTTCTTCACACTTGACCTCCATCATGTACACTGACAGTTCTTCACACTTGACCTCCATCATGTACACTGACAGTTCTTCACACTTGACCTCCATCATGTACACTGACAGTTCTTCACACTTGACCTCCATCAAGTACACTGACAGTCGTTCACACCTGACCTTCTTTATGTAGACTGATAGTCATTCACACTTGGCCTTCAGCAGATACACTGACAGTTCTTCACACTTGACATTCTTTATGTACACTGACAGTCCTTCACACTTGACCTTCAGCAGATACACTGACAGTCCTTCACACTTGACCTCCGTCAAGTACAGACAATCCTTCACACTTGACCTTCTTTATGTTGACTGATAGTCATACACACTTGACCTACAGCTGATACACTGACAGTCCTTCACACTTGGTCTCCGTTATGAAAACTGGCAGTTATTCATTCATTCATTCATCCGGCAGGAACACTGTTGAAACATGACCTAAAGCAGATACTCTCACAGCCCTTCACACTTAATATCCAGAAGGTACACTGTCAACCCTTCCCACTAGACCTCCAGCACATACACTAACAGCCATTCACACTTGACCTTCGGCAGATATATTGGTAACACTTCAAAATTTACCTCTTGCAGATAAAATAATAGCCCTTCACACATGACCTAGGCCAGGTTCACTGACATTCCTTAGACTTCCGGCAAGCACACTGATAGTCCTTCACACTTGACCCCTGGCAGATGAACTAGCAGCCCTTCACACTTAAACTCCGGCAGACATACGCTAAAAGCTCATAACACTTCACCTCCGGCAAGTAACTACACATTAGTTATCGGGTAGATACAGTGACAACCTTTAACACTATACATGTGGCAAGCACATTGGCAACTCTTTGACATTCTTTCAAACGCGGATCTGAGGTAGCCCTTCACACTCTCCACAAAAGTTACAATGTTCCAGCGGAGCGGATTAGCTCATATGGATGCCGTAGTCCCATAAATTCTCTAGATTTGATTCTAAACAGGAGTTTCCATATACAAAATTTAATTGAAATCCATAAGCACAGCTAGACCTGTTTGGAGCTTTCAGGAATAGTAACAGTAACAGGACATTCTGGATATTAGAGGAGTCTAAATGTCATTTAGGCCTAATCCCCACTGCAGGTCATATCCTAGCTGTCATCCAACCATATTCCCATGCCAAAAGATCTTAGCATTTAGGAGGATAATACATGAAAAAGAAATACTAAACGCCCGTAATGGCGACCATTTATCAGTATCGGGATATTAAGATCTTATATCTTATTTTTTTTACTCCAACAATAGGACTGGTCATATTCCATCATCAACACATGAGCTACGTACATCAGTAAGTCTCCTTATACATATATAACGACAAAAAGAAATCTAAAATCGTTGTTTGAGCAGCGGAAGTGTGTACACGAATTCCATTTGACATTAAGAACAACAAGGACGCTTTCTGCAATCCATTCGAAGTTTTAAGTTCAAATTTGTTTATTTGTTTGTATTGGTTTTTGTTTCGTTTTGTTTGTTTGTTTGTTTGTTTGGTTTTTTTTTTGTGGGGTTTTTTATTTATCTGATCTTATCTTCCTCTTATTGCGAACTATTCATGACAGTGCCCCTTTGTTTTCCTTTTTCACTTTGCGCATCCCTTCCCAATCAAAATTCAAACACAAAATAGAAAACCATATTTAAAACTCATGTATAATGTTAATGTAATTAAGTTACAATGCACTCTTATTATTAAATGCATGTGGCGCACCTCTTTCTTTCAAAGATTTGCATGTAATACCGTGCCCCTCCACTTCTCGCGAAACGTAATGCCATTTACACAAAATGTTTGTAAGTTTATAGTAAGGTGACTCTTCTGAACTGAGGCCAGATATGTGAAAAAATTACCAAATTTTTAACCTAACGATATCCCTCGCTTTTTCTTCATTTGCAACCATGAGGTATAACTACTTCATGAAATAGTGGTTAGAAGATACCCGAATAAGCATTTTCTCAGTAAAAGAAGGATACTATGAAATATTACGCGCGTGACATGGTGTCCTAAATAATATTATAAAATTAATAAATGAAACTTACGTTAGGAGTGTGGTATTGCTCTTTATTCATAAAGCTTTAGTATATAGTAAATCATCATTACAGAAACTTAATACAATATGTGACAATATAAATCAATCAACGAGAAGAGCATTTGAAAATATGGATGATATACAAATGAGGATTGAAATTGTGACATGTATACAATAACATGATTATGTATGTGACACACAATAGTTAAGGTTATAACATCAATAAATTCATGATTTGTCACAATCAGTCCAAATCAAGCCGTGTCTTGAACATTCAAATTCTTCCAAAACTGATTGCGCCACAAACTGTATAACATTTGAACATATTAGTAACGATATATTATACTGAGACATTAGAGTACAATTAAAACTTGTCGACCCAACAAGTTAAGTGTGTAGTACATGTATAATGTTAATTAATGTAAATCATATGGAATGCATGTGATGACTAACAAATATGATACTTCCAGTCTGTGTAATTAAAACACACAACAATTGCTAACAAGATGTAGGCAGAGTATGTGTTGTGGTGAAATGTGAAATAAGTAGCAGGTATCAAAAGTGATGTCTATTGAAGTAATAAGCTACGTTGAAGTACTTTTGATATCGACACATGCTGGGTTTACCACCCCTTGATCATTGGCAAAATGGATGTTTGGAGTATCAATCTGTTCAGAGTAAGGGGTCTGTCGCCTGCAAAAATATCGTAGTAAACATTTCAAATAAGAACTTAGTGATTTATTCTCATTGCATATTCTTTTATTTCAAAAAATCATTTTATGTAGCATGATAATTGAATACTGAATTGTCTATAGCTAAACCTCGTCATCGCTGATGAGGCATTTATACTTTAGATTGATTTAGTTTTGTTTCGTCCGAATGTAAAAGTAATTCACGGCAGGTGTGGCTAGCCAAACAGGAGACGCTAACTCCTCCCGGGCACCTGGTCTCACCTCTGAATTTCAGGGGTCCGTGAATGTCCACTGTGGTACATTGTTGTTAGTGCCATGGTCATGTGACACCAAATTACTTTCGTATTTTGCATTAACGTCACATTTATTCCCTTTGCAGTGTGGAGATCGTAAAAAAGTTCCCCGACCTAAATCAATGAGGGATCTTTTACGTGCCACGTCTACCATGAAAAGACAAGGACCCGATGAAACTCGAGTCATAAGCCAAGCTTCTAGACGATTTAGCTTCGCGAACTCTAATGAAAACGGATCATATAATCTAAATAAGAAATGATGTTTGAGCAGTATATTTTTATGAATGAAAACTGTATTACCTCCGTTTAACATACAGAATAACGATTATAATGACAGCAACTGTAACCAGGATGGTCGCCACAATCCCTCCTACGATAGGGCCGATAATCGACGATGACGTTCTAGTGTCACTTACTGCGTCACCTATTCAGCAAAATAAGCATAATTTATTTAATGGGAGATGAATTTACTACTATCAATTATTTATCTTGTATCGAAAATGATCTTCATTTATCTCTATGTAAATCCAAGACTTCAAACAAATCTTACTTTTGATATAGGAAAAATCCTCAAAGATATTGTTTCCGGTTCCAATACAAGTCCTTCCATCTTCATGCAGCCGAACGCCATCTTCGCATGCACAAACATATGACCCAGGCACAGGAAGACAAAAAGTACTGCATCCGCCATTATTCATAGCACACTGTGTATTGACTGAAATGAGAAATGCAATCTACACTTTTATTGTACTTAAACATTATCTTGACGGCTTTACTCTCTTTGTCAGTGTGAAATTTAAAACAAACACATAATAAATGATAAACAAACGATAAATTATAATTATAGTTGAAATGTGTGAATGTCATCAAGATAATATAGGCATTTATATATTTCAATAGGACACCATGCAAAACACATTCAAAACACAGACAGAAGTAAAAGAGTGATTTCTTTGTAAGAGACAATCATAAGACTGCGTAAATTTGAAATACTTCCTTGTGTAAAAGAGAAATGACTGAAGATGACTCATGCGTATAATCAAGCGTTCACAAGTCTCTTTACCCAACAGGACAACAGTTAGATATCATTTTCTCTTTTTGATTACAAGTGAATCTCATACAGGTGTACCATGAAAACGTGAGAATTCTGTGACATAAAAAGGGTATAGGAATATTAATGAAAACATCTCAATTATCTCAAATATATAGACATAAAATTCAACTAGAATTTCACAATGTGAAAACTACTGAGCACCCATGTTTCTCTATATCAAATCAGCTCTGTTTCAGTCGTATCGCGTCTTTGACATTTAGCATAAAACACTATATATCAATACATACGGGGTTGTTCTGTCTTGGGTAAGATGTCCACAGATTCTAGTCTTCCAAATTCAAAAGAGTCCTCCATCCATTCGATCTCCATACCCGTATTTTTATTCACTTTTGTTATTTTTCTGAAAAATTTATATTTTATGACACGTGTTTGTTTACTCGACCGGAGCATTTAAATAGCATGGTAATTTGCAAGGAGTGTTCACTTTGGAAAAAAACTTTTACCCACCCACCCTACCCTAGATCATCATATGTAGAACTATGATACTGCTTGGATTTTGAATTTATAATTACAGGATATTCATATATCTTCTGATGAATCCTTCTGTAATCGTCATGGCTGCAGTTGGCATAGAATATTGTGTGTTTACAAGGACTTTATGAATGATGACAGTTTTTGCGCTTTCACCAGGAACAGATTTACTATTGATTGACATTTAAATTCTAATTGTTGCTAAATGATTCAATTTGAATTTCATTTGACTATTATTTGGATGTCATACTGAATTGCTAATCACAAGGTTCACTTATGTCATCTAAATATAATTTTAATCTCAATTTTCTAATGTTTTATTTGGATGCCCATAAGATCCACTTTGGGTCTTGGCTCCTTCATTTTAATGAAGTCATGGGCAAATATCGCCAAATCACATATAGTATAATAAACAACAGCCAATAAATATGGTATATGAACAATAAATACTTGTTAGTGTTTAATTATTCGTGTTTGAAAGAGCTCTAATTTTAAAATGTAGATGTCCGTCTTCGTGACAACTGAGTTCACCTTATGATATGGTGTATTTTGAGTTATATCAAATATGTCGATGTCTTTAATAAAAAAGAAACAATTACTTCCAACAAAAAATAACATAAATAAGGTGGATTGATTTTATGCATATAACAAAATACCAATTTGTTTTAACAGGAACGTGTATCTTATAAAACTATATTAGGGAGAGAGTACTTTTTCTTCCAGTAATGAATATGTTAAACAATTGAATTATGCAGTACTGTACAAAATTGTACAAAATTGTTCCACGGTTGTCCTACACAAAATTGTGTGTCAAAATTGTTGAATCATCCCGTTTTCAACTTATTGAAGTATCAAAATACATTTAATACACACCACTAATAAAGAATGCCTTATGGGGTACGTACTGTCTATTTATAGCTGTATAATACAAAATGTCATCAGATACTACTAGATTGGAGAGATGTGATTGGTCATCTTTGAACAATGCAGTGCGACCTTCACCACGGAAATCACAATATTCCACTCTGTCTTGTACACCATCTGTCCAGTAAATCCGTAAATCTGCAAGAAAAAAGCAAACCAAAATTCATATATCTGGCATATATGTTAATATAATATTTAGATACATGTAAGAACAACAAACCATCCTAATGTAATATAGACATGTCTAGATGCGTTACCCACCTTTATAATCAATAGTCATTCCGCTTGCTTGTCGTATTTCGTCCACTAACACTGTCTGTGACGTTCCGTCCATGGCTGCCTTGCCAATGTAAGGACTGTTGCCATTATCAGTCCAAAATAAGATCCTGTAGTCAATAAAGGGATCACACATACACTATAATCAACATTATATGCATGTTATATTAAAGATTCAGACACTTGAGCCTAATGATTTTAAGATGTAGCGCCACCTCGTTTTCTCGAATCTTAATAACCTCCGCAAACATCCGTTTTATCGAATAGTCATTTAGCGTAATTTCTAAAGAGTTTTGCTCTACCAATTCATTTATCAACATCTAAGTGTTCCAACAAATAAATATTCAACAATTTTTAATACATTATTACTTGTGTATGAATTCTTTAGAATAGCACTTCTTGGTAACTACTGAAGTAAAATTTATTCCACCTACGAAGCACAATAAAATGCGGTAAATCATGTTGAGTGGAACAGAGCTGGTATAATGTGTCTCAGAAGTATGGTGTGTGATGATTTGTTAATACTTATCAGCTGATTGTCTGCATTTAAAACTTGTCGATTTTTGTGGTATTCAATTAAAAAAATGATTAAGCGTTTGCAATAGCCAATAATTGTGTATAAAGCACTGGTATGTTTAAATATTGTTGTTAGACTTTGTCCTGTGAGCAAACATACGGTATAATATACATGTTTACCCTTTATCGGGATGTAAGGCGACTTCATAAGCTGCACTCAGATCATCTATGATATGTCTTGACTTCCCAGTCAGTGGATCCACCACGCCGATGTACGATGTGGCATTAGGACCGGAAACGGAAGCCGTAAAATATATGAGCCCAGTAGAGTAGTCAATTGACATACCAAACGTTGTGAATACGCCTGTAACAGAAGTAGCCAATATTTCAATCTATTCTTTACACTTCAGTTTTAAAAACAACCCCCTCCCCCCCCCCCCCCAAAAAAAAAAAACCCAGAGCAGTTTGCAATGAGTATAATATTAGGTAAAAAGCCGAGTTAAGGTACTTGAATTAACTACTTGACGCATCTCAGTCACAGGAAGCAAAATTAATACAATAATAAAACAATGTTTTCCAGTGAAAAGATAGCAATGCTAATGATAATGATGATGACGATTATGGTACTTGCTCTGTGTATACATATAAACATTCTTACCCCCATTATAGATAACAGTTGACTGTCCACCTTCTGCATTGACTCTTCTTATTTGCCTGGTAGCGTAATCGGACCAGAATATATCTCTTGTTCGTTGATGGACCATGGCCCTTGTGGGAAAAAAGTTATCTTGAATATCTACAGCAGTCACCTGGGCAGAGTTACTTGTTATCTGGTAGATTCTTTTATGAGTGAAATCAGCAGCAAGAAGAAAGTTGTTGGTCACAGCAACTATAATGTAAATTGATATAACACAACTAAAAAGTAAATCTTAATACAACACCTATGGGTAGACGGTAAATGTTGTGGCAAATAATGTTGGTATTTCAAAATAATAATCTACTTTCATATTAATGTAATTTGTTTGATAACATACAATGTACATGTATAAGGATAGTAATTAAAATCTCGAGGATTATATTCAATTAATGAATAAGCTAGACTGATGTCGAGGAGACAACTCTTTACATAATTAATCTTGACTCCTGACTTACCAGAGGAACAGTTAAATCCACCTTTATCCAATAAATAACCGAAGCCACACATACAGAAGCGATCATTGTGGTGTGGTACACATATGTGTTCACAACCTCCGTTGCTCTCATCACAGGGCCCTAAAACACGAACATCGATACAAATATGTGCAAGCCTTCAAACATGTATTGTATAATTCAGAAATTGACACAGTTTTAAAAGTATTCTATGGGAACTTCAAACAAGGGACGATAGAACCACGGTAAAACACTCCAGTGTGGCTCTGATTTGTTAATGTAAATGAGGACACTAAAAGAAGTGGTGATACCTCACTGTTGTTCCCTTATATAACTACGTAAAAAAGCACATTCAGGGACCTCTGGTTATCTGAGGTGAGGCGCGGTGCCGGAGTGGAGTTAAACAGTTCACATATAAGATCATTATAAACACAGGATAGCATTAGTTAGATACTGATGTAAACTAAAATGCCAACAGAATTCTAACTAAGTCCATTTGGCACTTCAATTAACGTACAACGATGGAAAATAATTCAGACGTGGGACTATATGTGCATAAAAGTTGACGAGATAATAAGCAAATGTAAAAATAGATTTCAGACTGCTGTTTGCCACTATTTGAAAAATTTCATTTTTACAAATAAAGTTTATATATTGCTAAGAACATAAGAAAAGAAAACAGGCCTTATGCTGTGGGCACTGAAACATCTAATGGTCTACATGAAAGTGATCTCCGCTCAAAATATTATGAATGATACAATGACAATTGAGTTTCTATATTGTCCGAATTTTTTCCATAAAGTTTACCACGTAGGGAAGAATACTGTTTGGGGAACAGATAGATTTCAGATGAAGCTAAATCTGGAGAATATGTGGGATGAGGAAGAACCTCAAAGCTGCATTACGCTGCAGCCATCACTCCAACTTGGGAAGTGTGAACCGGTGCATTATACTGCAAGAATAGAACGCCTCTGATTAGCTTTCCTCTCCATTTCTCACAATCTATTGACGCAGTTTCTATAAATTATGCACAATCATGATTATTCCAAGATAGTCCAAAAAAGAAGAGGTCATGACTTTCCCAGGTGAGGAAACTCTCTTGAATTTCTAGGAGGGAGAAAACCAGGGTGAATCCATTGCATGCTTTCTTCTTTTAGATTCAGGATAAAAATGGTAAATATAATCAAACTAATATTTTGTGATATAATAATTCACAGAATAATTACCTTTCCTTTTCTTTTGTATAGCTGGATCATATACAGCAACTCCTGTTATAAAACCAAATCCATCCAATTCTACTGCTAGCGCCACACGTTTAGCGCCCAGAAAAGCTGTATGTAATTCACGTTCTCGTCTGGACGAAATAGCATAATCCTAGGGTCGTAAATGGGATAAATAATTATAATATTATGATATGAATTATATAATCATATTTATCGATTCCGTTGATACTCATCATTTGGCATAAAGACATATTCCTCTGTCAAATGCTACAGCTGATGCGCATGCATAATTAATATCATCATAAATATCCGCTCCAGTTCTAAAAAATATAACGCACTGACAACGCACATAAATAATGCTACGGTTAAACTGACGTATACTACCAATAATCAAAACTGGACATTTTAATTAATTTATCTCCAGTCACGATGCAAGTTTACATTCTTATCTGTAGGAATAACACCCCGGTATTTACCTTTCATTATATATACCTTTGAAACTTTATATGATATTCTATATAATATACTTGTGTACTTTTGTCTCTGCTAATGTTTGGTATTCAGTTTGACGGCGTACAGGAATTAGCTCTTTCATACTTGACCTGTTATATTTCCGACTTTCGTATTAAACACTATTAATTACTCAACACCAAATACGCACCAGGTGTCAGTATATTGTTCATTGTACATTGTAATATTGATAATAAAACTTCACATGTCATTTTATGAGACCTACCTTGTAAACAACAAGCTCTGTGTCTGACTTTACAGAGAAATGTATCTTCATGTCTGTACCGTCAATTTTAGAGCTATGCAACATCTCAGCACTGATCCAATACAACCTAAGCAAAGACAAGCTTTCCATGAATCGGGTCTCTCGAAGGCCCACTTACTATACATAAGCAAAAGTATGACAGTTCATTAATTTACATACATTTCATGTGAGAACCCGTACGGGAGTCCCAAAGAGATGCCTTCTCATACTCATATTATCAGGCTTGTGACATTTCCTATGGAGGTTTAGTCCACGTTGATGTCGTGAGCAATATTTTATTATCATATGAATCACTTGCACATTCCTTGCGGCTGTTTCAAATAAAACAGAACAAATGATCAAAGTCCAAAAATCCGTATATACCTGTTGTGTTACTACTATGTTGATAAATTAGATATATCGGGGTTTTTTTTCAATTTCATTCGTATTTCGAATTTTTACTAATTTCTGACAAAATGAACTTCAGCAGTACAGTAGGAAACGGACCAGCCAAAAGTTATTCCATCTATGAAGATGGACCTCGCATCAACAATTATTTCAATGTTCTTATAGGTAATTAATTAATTATTTAAGAAATATGTAGATGTGATGGTAAATGATCGACATTATGTTGTTATATCACGCTTTGAACAGGTCCGGTAACGAATTTTAAATGACAAAAATGTTATGGTTACGAGCATTACTGAAGAGACATAACTTGTCGAAATGCGCATATGGTGCACAGATTTAAAAGGCATGCGCGGATACAGAGGGGGGGTTAGGGGGTCTGGACCCCCCTGGAATCTAAAAAATTTTACCAAAAAAAGGTAATATTTCGGCATTTTTGGGGTTGGACCCCCCTCGTCTAAGAGAAAAAATTACCTTTTTTGGTTGGACGCCCTCTGACAAAAAATTCTGGATCCGCGCATGAAAGGTATATATGTTCTATATTTTTTATCAGCCCTTATGAAATCTATACACATGTTGTCTGTTCCTGATGCAATATCGAGACCACCCAGATGACTAACTAAACAACGTTTCTTTTGAGATACTATAACTGATAACTGATCCAAACCAATAAAAGGAGTCTTTTCATTTGCTTACTTTTCACTTTCTGACGTCTACGATTTATCACAGGCTTTAACTCAGCAGAGTAATTTAATACACGTTATATATATATATATATATATATATATATATATATATATATATATATATATATATATATATATATATATATATATATATATATATATATATATATAATCTACAACTTGACGCCTGTTTATCAGTTTACCTGTGACAAAATTCTACAAATGTCAAATTACTTACTTGTTTTTATCAGATATGTAGCTGCTATTGTTTTACCTGGGAATTTAAGATCTGATAAACTTATCACCACCAACATGTATGCATTTATAAGAACATATTGCTTAACCAAAATGTACAAATAAGTTTGATTTACCTGTGACTTGTTGGGCTGTAATAGAGACCAGTGGGATTACTAAGGTTGCCAGAACTTACGAGGGTTTCTACAGTAGTGCCATCAAATTCTCCACTTACGATTTCTCTCGATCCATGTTCACCTCGAATCCAAAACAGCTTTCTACAATTATGTTTTATATCATCACCCATTTGACTTTATATTATGTTTGACAATGAAGTACTTTGAAATAATGTTTGGGTTTCCTACGTTTTGCGTATGTTCTTGCAACATTCTTGTTAAAGAAAGAAAGAAATGTTACTGACTCGGCCGGAAGACAGAAGTCACCAAGGAAACATACAGTATACAATGCAATGATATGAAAAAACGCATAAGGACATCACAAAAACATTCGATTATAATGCAGTTATGATACCGACTTAGGACGGTCATTTGACCTGTAGATACCTTGATGATATTTTAGTAATCGATAACCGTGAGCTTGAAAAATGCATTTCTGACATTTATCCACCTGTACTTCAATTAAACAAAGTCAATACTTCTGATCAGGGAACACCTTTCTTGGACTTAAATATCAAAATTATAAGAGAAAACAGAAGACATCTGACAAAGCTGTATGACACAAATCACATGCACTTTGGATTCCCTATTGTAAATTTCTTTATGTAGATGGCGATGTCCTTAGACTCCCATCATATGATATTTATATTAGTCAGTTGGTTCGGTTTGCTAAAGCCTGCACTAATGTTTTGGATTTTCACGCAAAAAAATGTTCTAATAACTTTCAAACTTGTAACTTGTAGAGTTTTATATATCATAAACCCAAAACATTTTTGGTAAATTTTACAGATCTATTAGAGACTTTATATAAATTCGGAAATGTGACTTTTCAACAATACGTATCCAGCGGAGTTTCTTATCCCAATTTCTACGGTGATCTAGTGTACAAATTAATTTAACATCTAGTGTTTCTTAAATGATTAAATGCCTTCGGCATTGACAGTATGACCCTAAAATCATCGCAAAGAACATAGGTCTTATATTGGGTCCTTCTACAGCCTTATACTTGAGCGTTGCATGCTAACAGGGCGGTAAGCACTCTCTGACTGGCCTTGTCCACACCTTTTCAGAGGAGACAAGGTCCTGAACTGCGTCCCCCTGACTGTTATTCGGGACTCCTATTTATCAAGGATCTGAACTCTGTTTACTTATGTTGATGTCGCCTAACATATTTTTGATACTAGCATATACTTCCATAGTACTTTTCGTGTTTAAATTTCTATGACCTCTGGTCTTGAGAAACCGGTTGATCTTTGTTTCTGTATGGAGGATTATTTATAAATTTTGAAATGTGTGTCCTTTGATTGTGCTGCTTTTACGGTGAGTGGGAAGGTGGGTGCTCGTAAATCGGTTAACCACACCAATTGATTGACATCATAAGGGAAATTTACAAAATAAAATACATTAATGATTCGTTAACTTAATTATATAAAACACACAATTGTTCTAATGTTGTATGGTTTTGGCACGTTCCAATCGGTATTGTTCCAAATTCATGTCATGCAGTAGTACTATAATACTTCTATATCATGGTGGGTGTATTTAACCAAGCAGCAGATGCTTACCCGGACGCCTGGTCTCACCTGTGATTTTCAGGGTCAATGAATGCCCACCATGGTGCGTTGTTGTCAGCACCGACTCGTTTCATATTCTACATTACATCTTACTTAAAGTGTGAACTCGTCCAAGTGCAAATTAAGAGGTCATGTACTTATATTTCCCTTATTTTGTGTGTGTGTGTGTGTGTGTGTGTGTGTGTGTGTGTGTGTGTGTGTGTGTTGTCTTAGGTGTAATGAACGCAAGAAGAGAAGTCATCTGGCTAAGCTATATGAGAAAAGTCGTCAGGGACATGCAGAACAAGGGAGAATAAGCACACGCAAAGACATCACAAAAATATTCGACTGTAATAAAATTGTGGCAATTGAAATGATATTCGTCACTCATTTGGCCCACCTTCACACTCACCACAAAACAGTATAATCAGAGAACACACATTTTAAATTTTACTAAAGTTCAAATAAGTCCATATAGCTAATTCTTTATCCATTGTATCCTCTTTTAAGATTAAGATGAAATGAAGTGCAGGGAGTAAAATTCGCACTCGCCCACTCGCATTGGCGACTAAAATCTACCTGTTGGTAAGAAAAATTATCCACAAGGTCGCCCACATGACGAGTTACAAAATTTATATAGAAGTTTTCGTTTAAAGCTTAGTAAAGTTCAAATCATATTGTTAAAAATCACTTCGTATAATAATGTGACGCTAAATAAGCGATGTTCAAAATCTGTTAAAAAGAAAGCTACAGGGGGAGTGCAGACAAGAAAAGAGGGTAAAAACAATGATGGGGATAGGAGAAAAATATCTTTCAATTGACAATTCTAAATGGTAAGATAGTAGGCAGTAGTTAATGGACACCACGGGCGGTGAGCCTCAGTGAGTGAGAATGATGTAAACTGTAAGGTTGAGTCAGCGAGTGAGTGAGTGAATTATAGTAAGAATTTAAGAAAAAATGAAAATGAAAGTGATATTGAATGAAAAACTGGATGAATCAGAGAAAGAAGTGTTCGGAAGATTGCTAGAAACAGATACTGAAAGAGTTTGAAATTAAATGAAAAGAATAATGAAGAAATTAAATGCATTCTTTAATTTTGATTTTTTTTCCATGTGCGGCCCCTGAATTTTCTAAATTAGGGATCCAGATGGCTCCTGAAGTATTTTAACGAATTTTACTTCCTGGTAGTACACCTACTATTGGTTGATTATTCTGTCAGAAAAAGACATTGAACTCAGCTATATGACAAATGTAACCACGAACATGCAGTGAAAACAAAAATAAGCACATAGAAAGACACCACAAAATATTCGATTGTAATGCAATTACAGTACTGACAGACGGCGGTCATTTAAAGTGAGTATCGTCACTCAATCGATGTGGTAAACCGGTTTACGGACCTTCCTACTTACTGAACTCTGAAGCAATACTATCAAAGAACACAAACTAAAAGATAATAAGTAAAAGTAGGTAATACCATGACATTACCGGTACATTGACAATATCTTAGTACATATGTCTGTTTCAAAAAATATGATCTATTCAGTGGTATTTAAGTCCGAAATGTTGACTTTCGAAATACATGTATATGTTATTCAATTTCTAAAGTCTTGTTTGAAAATCCAACTTTATGAAGGTGGTTGAATATGCACGATTTCGTTCAGCCTGTAATGATCTCATAAACAGAAATTCAAAAACCAACACGGTTATGGAAACTGCCATGTGAGTTTAACATTCCACAAGCACTGTTTATATATGTGACAGAGTATTCGTGAGGGGGACGAAATGGGCTCCGTTCTATTGAAAATGTATGAGAGGACAGACCTCTTTTTATATACCGTCATGAGATATACGACCATTCCACCCTCGGAATCACATCTTATAAAAACCCAAAGCAAAATCTCGGGCTGTATAGGTTTTTGCGACCCATCGGTGGATTAATCTTATATCCCATGGTAACATAGGAAAAAGTCTTTTTATCTTTTAATAGCATTCTATACGTGTGTGTTACCATCATATAGATTACACTAAATCAAAGTCAGTATGAATGTTACAGTAATACATATAGGAACCTATCTCATATGAACCATTTCAGTTAAAACGTATACATACATTAGTGAATGATTTATTCATATCAATGCGTGAATCACTGAAAGGCAAATAAAAAATCAGATCACAAGTAAATTGATATCTTACCCATGGTACGGACATATAGATAGGTGGGTTGGGTTCTTTTGTCCTTTATATATTATTGCTGCTGCTTTGGTTACCAATGATACGACCTTGACACTCCCACTATTACTCTCCGTCCAATATACGTTTTGATCGATCCAGTCATATACAATACCTGGAAAGCCATGACAACATTCACTGTGCGTTGATTTAAGGATGTTTCATTAAACTATACATTACAATATACTCAAAAGACTCCATGTATCGTGGAACAAAGTTCATATCCTAAGGAACATACACACTGTTATCCTATTGCTAGTATTGTGAAAATTGTTATTGATTGATTGATTTTTGTTTAATGTTACACCACGAATATTTCACGTAGATGGTGACGGCATCTGCCTGATGCGGGCATACAAATTTTGACCTTTGCAACGGACCCACCCGAAGCAGTGAGGGATCTTTAACGTGCCATGCTACCATGACACGGGGCCTCGGTTTTTACTGTCTCATCCGAAAGACAGAACACCGGCATGGCCAGACTCGAAGCCCGGCCTCCTGATCAGGAGTCCAGGGCGATACCACTAGGCCATGCCGGCTTGTGAAAATATTCGTCATGCTTTCGTCTTATTACATACAAATTATACAATTACTATATCTCATTTTCAATATCTTAAATGTCGTGCACAGAAATGGACCATTATGAAAACACAAGTAAAACATTATTACTTACCAGTCACATTGCCCACTTTCATCAACTTGGTGGTGATGTTGGTAATAATGTTTAACATGATTAGTTCATGGTCAAGGTCATCAACGAAAAATACAGCTTCATGCTTATCTGTGGCTACCGCTAGATGTCGCACATGTCCCAAACCGTATAAAAGACATTTTGGGGCATGAGATAGACTGGTGATTACCCGGATGTCTAGCATACAGATACTGGTCTGATTGGAGACAATCAATCCTTTGGGATATAGGTGGTTGTCAGCTGAAACACGATTTGTTTAATATAAATAAATTAAAATTATTACATGTGGGGTTTTTTTGTTTTTAAATATGTTATATAAATATTGTATTGTGCACAATATAATGTGTATTTACATGTTTTCATTAAGTCAAGCCTGTTATCAATACTAAGACTATAAATATGAATTTTTTTTAAATTGTACCCGTTGCTCTACCGACTATGGCGACTAGGTACATTTACATTACTATTGTATCCTTAATAATGGGAGTCCAATAAAAATGACAACTTCATCTGTTTTAGACATATTCATCCATTACAGAAGGAGATATAACTGGGGTATTAAGAATGGAATAAAATGAGAGAGCATTCTAATAGGAATTGAATCTGCACACATTCATCAAACTTTGACTTCTATCTATGAGAAGATGCGGCTACACATATGTAGACAGATACGGAGAAAACTGGGGCTTATTGGTAATGGAATCCATGAAATTTTGTTCAGATTGAACTAGACCACAAGAGGATTAACATTTCATCACGGTTGTTATGATTACAAAAATGGACTAGACTACAAGGGCATCTCTCTGGGGACAAGTTTATGCTTTACATATCTCAAAGTGGACTGCAATAAGAAACATACAAGGGCGTTTCATATCATACCATTATGTTACGAAATACACTAACACAACAGGCGCGTAGCATAGAGAGAGAGAGAGAGAGAGAGAGAGAGAGAGAGAGAGAGAGATGTCCTCCTCCGCATTAAATGAAAATCAGTATATTTTGCAACGTTTGATTTTGTTTCAGTCATGAACTTGCATGTAATAATTGACATTTATGTACGTGTTGTATTTCAAAACTGATGTTTCTTTGACTTTGTTGAAAATAAACGGTCAGAATTATGTATTTAATCATCTTTAAAACTCCAGAAACCGTTTGCTTCCGGGGGTTTCTCTGCGGGGCGCCCTCCAGCGGGGCTTCGTCCTGGATCCATTGGGGCCTCAGGACGACTCCCTGTCCATCTGGTGTGTACACATTATTATGCCCCTGGCTACGCGCCTGAACAAAAGTTTCATCAAACTGATACTCTGGAATATCATATACAATAACAATAATTTACATGACCCATTGAAGCTAGAACCCATGAGGGACCATTGGCTAGAGGTCATCCTGAGTATTTTTGTTGCAATTATTTATTGAAAGAAAATGTGATAACAGTTAAAAGTTGGGTATACTTTGTAGATAACAGAGAGATAAGTACCTTTGCAGTCTCTCATGTTCTCCGTCAGCTGATATCCAGACTTACATATACATTTAGCACCAGTTGGAGTATTAGCACAGATGTGATGACATTTCATCGACTGACAATCATCTGAAAAACAAACGTCTAATCAGTGAAGTATTTTATTTCTCGTCAAACTATTACTGTATTATTAATCTGGTTGGGGTATTCGTGGCTGACGTCTCTTACCAAGCAGGAGCAAACCACTTACCGGATATCTTGTTTTACCTGTGATTTCCAAGGGATATCATTTTCCTCCTAGATTGTTCTCAGTTTAGCTGTAATATATAACACCATTTTCTTTCTTATGTTTAAATGCCATAAAACGTTTCATATAGAACGTTTGTGACACTCTAATGTCATCTCAATATATACACTTACAAATAGTGATGACAAAAGATAAACATTCTAAGCGAGGAATGCATGATACTGTAAAACATTTAAATTTCGCTTAATTTGTAGATTCGTCGTTCCTCGAAATAATCCTATCTCGCGAATATACCCCAACAGGGGTCATAGTGAAAACAAAGTCATGGGAAATAAGTGATTGACAATACTATGTACTTAGGATTTTCATGATACTTTTAAAAATTAATTGTACAAAAGCTTCTCAAAATAGAGACTGATGACAGAAGCATTAAGTACATGAATTACAATATGAAACGATAGAATTAAATGTTTAAATATAATATTTAAATATAATGTTCAAAGACTGATCTGATCTAGCACCGGCGCGTACGCGCCCCAACCCCTGCCTTTATTATTATTTTGTTTTGTTTGTTTTTGTTTGTTTGTTGTTTTTGTTATTGTTGTTCTTTGGAGAAGTTACCGGTATGATACTCAAATTTAGTCACGTTAATCAAATATCAAAAACATAATATATGTCAAAACAGTTACGTATGTCTGACTTTGTTATGGATTCGCCACTGTATAAATTAATGATTCTTTGAGACATTAGAATAGTTTTGTTACAAGGCTTCAAATATTCACTCTAAGACATTGACAATTATATTACCATTTATCTCCAAGTTGTTTCATGCATTTCCGATCATAAACGTCGTTTTGTACATGGCTTCGATATAATTGTATTCATTATCAATTTCCTCTCATCCTCTTTAGAAGAATAATTGCGGCTTTTCGTGCAGGCATACATATGATAAATACGAGACGTATCATTATATTTGACTAGTCCAGTCAACTGAGCTATTTTCCTTGGGGACAAGATAGCCTTTATAGTACAATGTATTGAACATACATGTTCTATGACTTTCGGCGATTACTAGTATCATTTATATGAGGTTTTTTTTAAAAAGGTTTCAAGCCCTGCAACATCAAATGCTTTCGTATATTGTTCAACATTTTTATAATGTAAGTGGATAGTGATTTGTTTTTCTGTCTCTTTTTGCATTTTATATTCATCTTGAATAAAATATAGAAAAAATATCTGGCACTTCCTTTGATTCCTCTTAGAAAAGCTGAAAAGTAGATATCCTTTTTGACCGTTTTCTATAAATAGCCACATGAAACAAAACATTTACTTTCATCCTTTTATATTAATAATCATGAATATTGTGTGTATGTAATATATACATTATCATTATGTTTACTTAGAAGACATGGTACACGTGTGTATTTATGTTCAAAACAACATGTGTTACATGTCTATTATGAAAGATACTTACGTTCAATTAGCTTCTGTGTTCGCTTGTCAAACACGCTAATAGCCCAGGGAGTCTTGGCGCGAAAATAGCGCATCCATAAGTTATCTCCCGTATTCTTGTCCAGGCACGTGACAAGGTAGGAGTGATATTCTGTGACGCACACTAAACCCTGAAACATATGGTCAACGTTGACAAATGACCAGGGCATACTTGAAACGCATGTCAGCATTATAACAAACATGTTACACTAATTATCATAAGGATCTTACAAATCATATGAACATAAACATTATACTGAATCTCACACCCAAGCTTAATGCGTGGATCTAAATTCTTCCTATTGAGAGAATCTCCCAAATCCAATCTTTTATTACTCACAATGCGCTTTATCATTCACAAATTAACATCCAAACTGTAAAATGCTTCCAATATAGAAATTTTCATCTATATTCTGTAGCAGTGATTTTATCATGCCTTCTCCGAATTTTCCCCAATTTCACCCAATATAGGCCTAATAGAAATCTGGGAAATGATGGTGGATGCTTAAACTCACAACTGTCGGCGTTTTATCGAACTCAACCATGTGCTTAATATTGATAAGTCCAAATTAAAGAAATGTTAAGGAAAATGTATAAATACTGAGACATGTTTATATATTTTTTAATTCCTTTCGATTTTCTTTGTAGAGGTATAATTTATACAAAAGAGTTATGTTATGGTTTGACAATTCGGACTACAGAATCACCGAGGTAAGAAATGAATTGAATGATCAAAACAATGTATTACAAAAATGTATATGATATTATTAGGGAGGTTGGTCCAATTGTATTGCACTGGATATTCTCGTGTCTCATGATCGGCTCTCAAATCAGACTGGCGAAAAAAAGAGTTCTGGCACGAATCCCCCTCTTCTGCCCCCCCCCCCCCCCACCATGTGTCCTTTAGATTAAGCAATAAAGACCAAATTTTCGTGTCCCTATATACTATGCCATGTAAGACAATCCCATCACTTGTGTGGGTAGATATAAATTACCGGGCAATACGCTACATAGGTTCAACCACCATATAAATGAAATAAATATGACAGACCTTACTAGGGTAAAGGGGCAAAACTGGAATAGTGAATTGAATCCTTATAAATATTTACCATACAAAGAGTCACCTGACTTATAATGTATTAAAGATTTAAAGCACACAATATACATTATCTATACAGTATCTTCTATAAATTGGGAAATGTGAATTACAAACTATACATGTAACGTGTGGCATTTCATTTCTTGTATCTGGTTCCGTAGATCTATAAATTTTAAAGTGAATTCATATCTGATATTTAAGACAACATTTGATGGCTGGGACTGGGAGATAGAGCTTTCAATGATAGGTCACTCATCTCACAAACTGCCATAGCTATTATCACTGATCATTGTATCACCTCACAATCTGCTCTAGTTATCAACACTGATCGTTTTCTTACCACACAAACTACCCGAGTTAGTAAAATTGATCGTTGTCACTTCACAATTGCCCTAGTTATCAACATTGATCAGTGTTTCGCCTCATAAATTGCCCTAGTTATTTACACCGATAATTATATCACCACACATACTGCCCTAGTTACCAACAATGATCATTGTCTCACTTAACAAATTGCCCTAGTTATCAACACAGATAATTGTCTCACTTAACAAATTACACTAGTTATCAACACCGATAATTATCTCACCACACACATTGCCCTAGTTATCAGCAATGGCCACTGCCTCACTTCATAAACTGCCCTAGTGGTCAACATTGCTATCATTGTCTCACCACACATATTACCCTAATTTTCAACGTTGATCATTGTTATGTACTCGACGCTGAGTCGCTTATCTCTTAATGTTAATAAAATTATCAACACTGGAGTTGATATGACTAACTGGTTTTGCAGTCAATATTGATTATCCTGTAAACGTTTTCCTCTGTACCCTCCTGATTGCTGCCGATTATAATTATTATGAAAAACTGGCTTAGTTCTATATGTTAACTATCGTCAACGCCTTTTCCCCTTCCCTGCCTCAATTGCTGACAAATATTTTTAGCTAACGAGTCTGCGCTTTCGGTATTAAAACCGATGCTGACCGCTGACCGTTAGATACCCTTTAGAGCTGGCGGTACATCTAAAAGTGCTGACACACATACAAGACTCTTATATGCACTGACTGAACTTTTGAGGAATACACAGAACATACACCTTAAATATGGAAAATGGCTCTACAAATTACCAAGCAAAGAATGACGCCATATAATTAGAATAACAATAAGAGAAGCAGCAATAAATCATGGAGTTATTAGGGTTTTACAAATTACATGAAAGTTCTCTACCAGTACATGGTGAAATGGACAAATGACCAACAATTAATAAATGTCCAAGGCACGCGAGAAACATGTATACGTATCATAAAAGACAAGGATCGCCTGATATTAATCATGGCTCTACAATTAACGCGGAAATACAAACAACAGGTTGAGAGGTGTACAAATCCTGTACAAATCCTGACATGTAAATACAAACAACAGGTTGAGAGGTGTACAAATCCTGACATGTAAATACAAACAACAGGTCGAGAGGTGTACAAATCCTGACATGTAAATACAAACAACAGATCGAGAGGTGTACAAATCCTGACATGTAAATACAAGCAACAGATTGGAAGGTGTACAAATCCTGACATGTAAATACAAGCAACAGGTTGAGAGGTGTACAAATCCTGACATGTAAATACAAACAACAGGTTGAGAGGTGTACAAATCCTGACACATAAATACAAACAACAGGTTGAGAGATGTACAAATCCTGACATGTAAATACAAACAACAGGTTGAGAGGTGTACAAATCCTCACATGTAAATACAAGCAACAGGTTGAGAGGTGTACAAATCCTGACATGTAAATACAAACAACAGGTTGAGAGGTGTACAAATCCTCACATGTAAATACAAGCAACAGGTTGAGAGGTGTACAAATCTTGACATGTAAATAGTCAACGTAAACAAATAAACAGCTACACGACCATGGCCATATTAACAAAAACAATAATACCATAAACAAACTACAAAAACACATATAAATGGTGGTTTACACAATGAGATAAATTGTAAAATAACAAGTCATGTTGTCTGTTACCTTATATATGGCAATGCCACTCATGGAAATGGTTGGGAACTTGGACCTTCGGATCACTCTACGACTTTTACCGTTATAGTCGGAGCATTCCACTGTGTGACGCTGTATGTCGATCCAGAATATCATTTTAGTTTCTATGTCAACGGCCATATCCGGTACCCAGGCTGTTCCAGTCACAATGACTGTCCGGTCCTCTCCGGCAAGCGTCGTTCTTTCTATTTTGCCAGATGTTTTCGTGTGGTCAGACCAAAACAAATATCTATAATTCCAGTATTTCATTAAATTATTTTAACATTTTCATTTTGATTTTGTTTTATAGTTAAATCATTGATGATGATGATGATGATGATGATGATGATGATGATGATGATGATGATGATGGTGATGATGATGATGATGATGATGATGATGATGGTGATGATGGTGCTGATGATTATGATGATGATGATTATTATACATACATACATACATACATACATACATACATACATACATACATACACACACACATACACACATACATACATACACACATGTATATATAACGGTTTTTAGGGAATAATTAAGTATAGTTTTCATAGCCTTTGTCAATACTCCCATCTATTCCTGAATAATGTACATGCATACGTATATATTTAAAAGGTAAAAGACATATAAATCTATTTTGTGTTGTATAGTAATATATACTCAGTTTAGTATAGAAAGCATATATAGCCCTTACATTTTTTGTTTCTTTTTATATGAATTATTCATATGATACGTATTATATGAAATGATATCCGATATGATATTACATAATATAATATAGCATGATATTGTATGCTGTGAGATATGAGATGATACGATACACCATACCCACTTTAAATATCATCTTAGTAAATTAAGAAAAATGCTTTTAAATGTACCCTGCCACTGGATCAACTGCAATAGCCAATGGCTTAGTAATTCCATCTTCTATCAAAATTTTGAATACACTTTTATCTTCTGTATTCGTTGGTTGAACTGCTATCCAGTTATAAAATTCATCTGTCCAGTATATGTTCTTGGTTAGCCAATCAAAAGCTAGTTTACATGAGGTCTTTGAAATTCCTTCATGCACCAATGATATTGATTGAGACGAATCGTTCAACCACACATTAAAATTTTCCATTTTATACAAACTCCTGGAATTTCCGTCCATGAGGTACAACACGCCATCATGCGCGTCCGTGGCTAAACTGATAATTTCTGTCGTCTGATGAAAGTTGAAAAATCTCACAGGGAAAACGGATGCTGTCTTAAATGAGTCGAGACTTCCTGGCAAAGTTGTCAGGGACCCGGATGAAAACATATTTGGAAGCTGCGAGATGATGAGACCATTGTCGATCATTGCTATGGAAACAAAGAACATTTAATAAACCAAAATTTGTTATGAGTAAACTAATGAGACAGAGAGAGAGTTTAGGAAGTCATGTATCCTCGACTAACAAAGATGGAATTTTCAATTTTTCATAATTATTATAAATTTCTTCATAAACATGTACATATAAGTTTTTAATGTGTATCATTTTTATTTTATTTTTTATTTTAATTTATTCTTATTTGTTTATTTATCCTTTATTTCGGATAATTAATGTTTATATAAACAATATGTAAGAGGATTAACAACTCAGCGGATGGCATATCTTGAACTGTAATATGATGTGTTATTTATTGTTGACAAGGTCAAGTCATTATATTTATCACATTTTAATATTTAGAAAACTTCTACACGAAAGGTGCGATGAAGTAATTCTTTAACCTGTCAACCTGATTTTCATTGGCGGATCTAGAGCTTTGAAATGATGCTCCAGGTACTCTTATTCTCATGTTAAAAACACAGGTTCGCTTTAACATTCTAGAAAAACAAACATTTATTGTTATGTTATTATTTATTTATTTATTTATTTATTTATTTATTTATTGAGTTGTTGTTTTCGTCGTCATCATTAATTGTCTGTCATCATTTACATTAATACACACAGTAGATGACTTTATTTTTAGTACGAATAAAATAATGCAATGTGAAGGTCTTATTAGAATCCTTTACCTTGATACTGGAATCATGTAAGTTTTAGTATTTCTAATTTAATCAATAATTCAAGGATGAGAGTATTACATTAACTGTGAAGTCATAGTTTACCATCATCGTATGATTATAGTCAACACTGTGAATGCATACCATCAGCGTATAACTATCCATCTCTATAACTGACAGCTAGTGAAATCTGCATAATTAATCAGAAATTTGTTCAATGTCTCTTAATATGACAGGATATAAAAAAACACACACATGATCGGAATTATAATCCGACGAAATCACCAGTCCCGTAAATATCTACATGTATATGGTTCAAGCCCCGTAAATATCTACATGTACATGGTGTAAGCCCCTTTAATACATGTTGTATGTACATGTATATGTTTAAATGTTTAGCAAGTTCAAATCACCAGATGCGTAATAATCTATTATAGAACGATTTATCAAGGTCGACTATACAGTGACGGGTCACTGATGAAGCAATGTATCAAGGTCGACTATACTGTCTCAGGTCATTGATGGAGCAATGTGTCAAGGTCGACTGTACAATCTCCGGTCATTGATGGAACGATTTATCAAGGTCGACAATACAGTGACGAGTCACTGATGAAGCGATGTATCAAGGTCGACTATACTGTCTCAGGTCATTGATGGAGCGATGTGTCAAGGTCGACTGTACAATCTCCGGTCATTGATGGAAAGATTTATCAAGGTCGACAATACAGTGACGGGTCATTGATGAAGCGATGTATCAAGGTCGACTATACTGTCTCAGGTCATTGATGGAGCGATGTATCAAAGTCGACTGTATAATCTCTGGCCATTGATGGTACGATTTATCAAGGTCGACTGTACAATCTCCGATCATTAATGGAGCTCATTGTAAGTTGATCATGATATAAAGGTTTCTTACTCTTTTATGTATAATTAATATATATTGTTATAATTAATATATTGTGTTACAATTCGATGAATTAATACTAGATATGTGATGTCTAATTGAAAATGTAATCAATATTCTGATCGACAAATGCATAACATTTTGTATAAATATCTACACTATTTCAACGTGTCATACCTCTCTGGTTCAGTGCAAGATACATTGTAAAACTAAGAACACACACATGATGTTACACGGGTAAGACGTTACTAAGACGCTGTACTCTGTATAAAACAAACTCCAGAGCGAACACGATACACACTGAGAAATAACAAACATCTAAAGCGTTAGGTATCATCAGCATTATAATAGATCGCCTGATACTATCACGCTGAACTGATTCCTTCACTGAGAAAGACTACTAATTATCAACCCCTAACCCCTGCGTACAAAACCAAATTGGGGACTTAAGTCTGTACTATATGGCAAAGTGAACAAAATATATTAGCAGAACGTGTATATGAAGTGAACAAAACTACACAGAATGTTATCAGTATGTGCATGCTAAGTGAGCATAACTACAGTGCAGTGTTATCAGTATGTGTATGTTAAATAAACACAACTACACGATGTTATCAGTGTGAACATAACTACAGTGGAGTGTTATCAGTATGTGCATGTTAAAAATAACTACACTGGGATGTTATCAGCATGTGCATGTTAAGTGAACAAAAACTACAATGGGTTTATTATTTGTAAATACATGTTATGTGAATAGAACTACTCTGCACTGTTGCCAGTATGTGCATGTTAAGAGAACAGAACTACTCTGGGATGTTGTCAGCGTGTACATGTTAAGTGAACAGAGTTACACTAGGATGTTATCAGTATGTGCATGTTAAGTGAACAGAACTACACTGGGATGTTATCAGTATATGTATGTTAAGTGATCAGAACTACACTGGGATGTTGTCAGTATGTGCATGTTAAGTGAACAGAACTACTCTGGGATGTTATAAGTATGTGCATGTTAAGTGAACAGAACTACTCTGGGATGTTATCAGTATGTGCATGTTAAGTGAACAGAACTACACTGGGATGTTATCAGTATGTGCATGTTAAGTGAACAGAACTACACTGGAATGTTATCAGTATGTGTATCTTAAGTGAACAGAACTACACTGGAATGTTATCAGTATGTGTATCTTAAGTGAACAGAATTACACTGGGATGTTATCAGTATGTGCATGTGAAGTGAACAGAATTACACTGTTTTATTAAAATATATCAACATCATATCGTTAACGACAAGTACATGTATAGATACAGAAAATCATATATACATGTATAGATACAGAAAATCATATATACATTATTATTATATACATTATTATTATATACATTATTATTATATACATTATTATTATATACATTATTCAGTGTCTGTATAGATATCCTATGTACACGTGATTCCATTTAAAAACTCTGAACAGATTTTAAATCATTTGATTTTATCATATGAACAAACAGACAAACAGAAGACCACTGTTTTATGTAATCTTCCCCACAATTTAAGTACAAATAATTTTGAATAAAAGCATGCAGCTTTGACAGCTTTAACTTAAAAGAAAAGAGACAGGTATAAACTTATAACATATGTCAACTTACCTAATACGGGAAAATATTTCATAAAAAATAATACAATAACACAAATTAATTTTTCCATTTTACACGAGACAGAAGCTCCACATAAAAAAAAACTGGATTAAAATAGAACGACACGAGTCTCTGGTGCTATCAATACACCAAAATGGATGCTTCCCTTAATATTCACTAATTAATTCGACTTGTAATTGTGCTAATTAACGTTCTGATACAATGAAATCACATTTTCCACGCATGGCTGCCCGTGTCGATCTGTGATACACTGCTTTGCTACGGCTGTCCTACTGTCAGTCGTATAAGATGTCTATACATGCCATTTCAATATCTTACCTTTTGCTTTATTAATTAGCATATGTAAGAGAATAGTAGCGTTATGGATGTTTACACATTCTGAAACACCTGTTGACATTTTTCATAACAAATTTACAATAAGATTTATACCGGTGTAGTGTACGTGCCTTTACGTAGGAGATTGCTGCAGTATTATTACCACTAAAAAGCTTTTTGACAGCACAGCATGGCTAACATGATTTAGTGTCCGCTGTGTCAACCGTTCAAGTTAGATATTAAAGTCCCGACTATTAACATTAACTGAAGGTTGCACCAAAAGGAGGGATGCAGTGAAGTATTGTCAGGAACAAACATGCTATCTAAGGGTAATTCCAACATCAGTTTATCAGATTTAAAGATTATATATATTACTATGAAATTACTTGAGAAAATTCTTACTTTTCAAACTTGCACAGGGGTAGTTCTAGTGTTATAGCATAGACCTTTCACCCGCTTAACTTCCTCGCCCGGAAAATATGAACCTTGCACAGCACCCCCTCCCCACCCCCAACAAAAAAGGAGAGGGGGGGGGGCTCATCATAGGGAAAACCTATCCCAGTTTTCGAGAAATTCCCTTCTTAGTACACAATTGTCTATCCCTCCAACAACAACACCACCTCTCCATTCTAGAAATTAACCGTTTTCGGTTTGATTATTATAATACACGATACGTAAATAAATCAATGTAAGCACTAAATTTCGTCTTCTGTCATCGACATTTGGTGCTTTTATTCACAATTGAGTATATTGGAGACGTTCAAATGAAAATCAGACAAGAAAAAAGTTGTAAATTTATTTTCTATTATCAAAGGCAAAGGGAAAAAAATTCGATATTGGCTGATATATACAATTTTTAGTCTATCTGTCTATCTTTTTTCATAAATGTTTTACAGTCTTTAATTATCGTACAAAGTTTGGGATTGATACATGATACATAATGAATGTCAACAGGGAGAACCAAACAAAACAGATTGTTAATGATACAGTGAATTGTGTTCACTATCATCTGACTCACTTTAACTTTCACCCCAAAACAATTTTATTGCATTTTGATCCCCCGAAATGCAAAGCACCAAATAATATATATTCTCGGATATGAAAAGTTTTCCTCTGGAAAGTAGTACTGTCAGTCTAAAATATCTCAAGTATGTCCAGGGTTCCAGCATTAAACATATGAGATAACGACCGAGAGTTCTCCCTCCATTCTGTACAACGATCGACCAGGGTCCGGCGCCATAAACTGAGAATATACTTAAGTCAAAAATTCATATTCTTTTGTTATACCTTCACTATTTTATCCTAAATAATCTATATTTTAAAAAGTCCAATAAATCGACTGTTAAAAATAGCCGGTCCAAACGAGCTGTTAAAATCGACTGTTGGACAGGTCACGTGACAAACTGTTGACCGACGAGATCTAGATAGCCGTTAAGGTAACAATTTTTTTATGATTTAAGTTTATTTTATTGATTCCCTCTGTTAGACGCTGAATATTGGTAAAATAATCATTTTTAGCGATGAAATTAATTCTTTAAAAACCAAACCCCCATTAGGGATCCCTCGAAATATTCAAAATAGAGTTATCTTTCCTTCTTGTTTATATAAAGAGTATAACAAAACAGTTGTTGTCTGCGGTTTCGGTCAACAGCTGATTTGTTGGACCCTTGGATGAACTGTTGACCTCGGCCTTCGGCCTCGGTCAATAGTTCATCCTCGGGTCCATCAAATTAGCTGTTGACCTCAACCCCAGTCAACAACTGTATACTGTTCATCAATGAATTAGTAACTTGGATTTTGATTTTATTTAGTTTTATTCTATTGGTAAATAGAATTAAACCATTCTGTATTAAAATTTATTTGAACGTTTGATAATGGAATAAATTAAAATGAAATTTTTGACTTCTCAGTTTATGGCATCGGACCCAGTTCTCGGCTCTCATGAGCCAAATGCTCACATGAGCTGTTAGGGAGCAACCATTTGATTTTTATGGGGGGGGGGAGGGGAGGAAGACTTTGCCAAAAAAAAGTCCGGCTCAAATTTTGGGGGAAAAAATGAAAAAACCCCAATAAATAAAGAAAAAAATAATCCGGCTCTGAAATTGGACAAAAGAAAAAATATTCAGGCCGGTGAAAGTCGCCCCCCCCCTCCTAAAAATCAAATTGTTGCTCCCTTACCAAAGTGCGCCGTCCATCGTCTTCCGTATAATTTTTCACACTATCAACTTCTTCAGATCCATTGAAGGGATTTTATTGAAACCTCGTAGAGACAACCCAGTGTCCCCTACACGTTTAATGACCATTGATAAATTTAGGTCCCAGGGGATACTCTTTTTGACAAGCTTCAACAGATACGCTGCACAGAGTAACAAATCAAAAGTATAAGAGTACTAGTGATCTAGAGGAATGTCTTTAAAAGAATTGTTGTTTTTGGTCCCAGTCCGAAATTTTTGACGTCTTTTCGGACTTTTTGCACATTTTCAGATAATATCGTTAATTTTCATGATGTGCATTACCTATTAATTAACAAACAATGCATAAAAATAATTTACATTAAGAAGTGATGGGGAACGAGGTCTCAAAACGATGAATGTATACAAAATAGTTTGGTATTAAATATGCAAATATGTATGCAAATTAGATATTGTGAATTATTCTCATGTAAATCTATTCGTCACACAACACCTTGTTTCCTCTGATTTTTCAAGGATATGTATAGCTGTATATAACGAATGTACCAAAGTCGCATGAAATGCACTTGTAAGCGACTGCAAAAGTCGTGCTATTAAACACGACGAAGTAAACATTTTCCAGCAACAACTTAAACGAATTGCATTTTGCCCTGATTTTCTTTATGGTGACAGTGTGACATCACAGTAAAAGGGCGTAAATTTCTGCGGCAAACATCATGTGTCTGACATGTGATCGGAAATAAAGTTAAGGTAAAATACATGTATATGTTATTATACAGGGTAACACAAGTGCATGTGTCGGTCAAAGGCAAGTCAGTTGTCATGGCCATGGCGCATTAGCCTATATCTCAGGCTGGTTCGAAAGGTAAAAGATTTCGGAACGCTATCGTTTTCTTATTAGACTCAGTTTAAAGGAGAAGTGGTTGGATGAGATTTGGGACAACACAAATTGTGAAACGTGGATAACAATGTGCTTTAATTAATGCAGAAATATTGTGAAACTTTATACGAAGAATATCACCATTTAAAAGCACACGCCATAATGTCAATGATCAAATACAGGTATTTGTAATGTTTGGCACACCTTACTCGGCAGGACAACGGTCTTGACCTTAATTAAACCTATCTTCAGCGGTGGGTGCAGCATATGTCGGTGGACGGCAGGTCAGCGGTCATGCACGGGATAAAAAGAATGTTGCGATTAATATAATTGCTTTCGGTATGTGACCTTGACAGGTCCTTGCAGTGGTCATGGGGTTATTAAAGTGAACACGGTGAAATGTATCTGATGTCGCAAATTTGTTCATGGTAGACACGCTTTATTGCCAAGTTTTATATGTACATGTATTTTAGTAGATGTGAATATCATTGAAATTTTCTAACCTGTTCCCCACGGAGTTTGGCCTTTCGCAGTTTTACAACCCTGTTCTGGTGTTGATTGATTGATTGATTGATTTTTGTTTTACGTCACACCACGAATATTTCACGTACATGGTGACGGCATCTGCCTGATGCGGGGCATACAAATTTTGACCTTTGCAACGGACCCACCCGAAGCAGTGAGGGATCTTTAACGTGCCATGCATACCACGACACGGGGCCTCGGTTTTTACTGTCTCATCCGAAAGACAGGACACCGGCATGACCAGAGCGGGACTCGAACCCCGGCCTTCCGATCAGGAGTCCGACGCGATACCACTAAGCCACGCCGGTTTGTTCTGGTGTTGTATGATATTTTCTGAACAGTGTTAATACACGTTTATTTCATGTGTAAAGTATTTTATTGATTTGTGTCATCTGTATGTTTCGGTAATTCATGGTAAGCACAGTTAGCCAAGAAGATGCTTACTTTTATCGGGCATCTGCCCCCCCCCCCCCCCTTTCCCCAACTTGATACCCAGGAGACACGAATGTGTACTGTGGTACGTTTTCCAGTGGCGAAATCTGGCTTTTTATGTGCATGTCTGAATAAAATTGTAAAACAAACAAAGCCGATGCCCCTTCCCACACCCTCCCCGAGTATTAGTGAAATTTTTTTCGATTTAAATACGGTATCCTTAACCAAATCTTAATATATCTTTCAATATATTGTATGCCCGGCGATTTTAAGGGGAAAATGTGCATGCTTTAGCATTTGTACATGTATAATATTTACACCACTGCTAGCCGCATGCCGTGGCCCTATATGAGTGACTTGGTGCGACCTGGTGACGAAATTATGGCAGACCGTGGATTCCCCATTTGTGATTTGTGTTTGGAACGCCGAGCAAAACTTATAATTCCACCTTTCACTAACAACCATTCACATTATCGCGTGTGCTAAGCTTTTAAATGGTGATAGTCTTCGTATAAAGTTTCAAAAATATTTCTTCATTAATTTAAGCACATTGTTATCCACGTTTCACAATTTGTGTTGTCCCAAATCCCATCCAACCACTTTTATATCTATAAGCTGTACAGCGTTTGATTAATAAACAATACAATACACTAGGAAGTGTAAATGGGGAAAAGGCAGATGCCTCAGTGCCAGTGATATTAAGAAGACAAAGAACATTGCTAGACTTAGGATACATGTTGAAAGGGCAATTGAACGACTTAAGAATTACCAAATTCTGTCCAACACAATGTCCCTCAAGTTAACACCATTGGCAAATCAAACATTCAAAGTTTGTGCATTTCTTTGTAATCTGCAAGATCCACTTGTAAAGAAGTAAAGCAAATATGTACATGAACCAAAATATGAATAATAATTTACCTTACATGTGACCATTTTGGTATAATGCAGTTCTAGAAATGAATAATATAAATGATGTCTTGTTCTAACATTCCAGTGTATAGTACTTAGCATAAGGTGTATCAAGGAAATAGGTGAGTTGTGATATATCTGAATATATAGAAGATTATATATATAATGGTGCACATTTTGTTAATAAGTCACAGCAACAGCATATATGATTTACTGGTTTCCAATTTGTTCTAATCCATTTTCTCGATCAATGCATTTACACCATACTTGTAGAAAAATTTTGTACATTTTGTGGTTATTTGCTCAAAAAGTACAGAATCATAGTAAATTCTATCAATGGCAATGCCTTTTATTGTAAAAATAAATACAAAGTCACACCAATTCTGTTTGCATACTCCAAGCTGACCTTGAATGTGGCAGTACCAGGGTGAAGATACTTTCAAGAGTACATGATTGTTCTCGTCTAAGTAGACATGGCAGTGGTCATCTTTACATACCTCCTTGGGAGTGACATTTTGATGCATGAAGCTACATGTTATCTCAATCAAACCTTGACCACAGCATGAACACAACACCATGCCATCAGGAGATGCCTCCATAAATGGGAAATGCTCATTAACAAAAAAGACCACAGTTTTCAACCTTGAGAGATCTATGTTGCTGTCTGGCTTGGTCAAAGAACATCTGTCTAGCAACTGGTTCGTTCTCTTTTCCAAATGTTAAAGAAGGTGCATTGACACTTTTTCTTTTCACCTAACACTGACTTAAGGATGTAATTGTCTGGTGCATCACTGAATTTGAAGTGTAAGACTGATGGAAACAGTGAGGCAGTTATACGATTGCGATATGTGAACCAGTCAGAATTTTCATTATGACCCTTTGGATTGTATTGACTTCAATAGACTTCAGTACATCCTGTGTGAAGACTTTAGGTCATCCATCAGATCTGAATTAGTAGTTTGATTGGCAGTGACTACATGAGCAATTGTAGGAATTGTGTTAAATTCTTCATCATCACTTTCAGTGTCACTAGAAGAGTTCAAAGTTTGAAGTATAAGAGCATCAGTTCCCTTAAACAGATTAAAAATTTCCTTTTCAATTTCTCTATCTGACATGTTCTCAACATTAATATTTGGTACATAGTTTGTTGGAGTGGCATTAACCTGTGCCCCTTTAGTTTTATCTACCCTAATGTCAATGTCATCTACTTCCATTGGCTGGGGTGTTTTCTTGGGTTTGTCCCACACACATTCAATATCTGTACAGGTTTCTGTAAACCTGTCCTTATGCCTGTCACAGAATGATGCCATAGAGAACAGGAGAACCAAACAGTGTTTACAAGTGCCATTGTCACTGAAAGAGTGAAGACAGAAAACCATGTGGCAATATTATTTTGTCCAAAAATTACTTGATGTTGATGTCAGATTTGTATGTGTAAAATGTCTGATAAATGTATAACAAAAATTTTTAAAAAGACACAGGATATGAAAGCTAGATGCGAAAAGGATCAAAGAACACAGGAGAAACCATGACATATACTAAAGAAAGCCAATAACCAAACCTTCTGAATGGATGCATGCTCAAGATGACTAATGTCAAAAAGGATGCCAGTAATTAAAATGTTTAATTGACCTGCTCATTTCCCAGACCACTTTAAGTACTTTTCTCAATGGCAACTGCGAGATAATGATTATAACAGTGGGTCAATTATGATGTAAATTTTACAATGAAAATGTTAATGTTTTATAAACTTCTACTGGTACTAAGAATTATGACTTAAGGAATAGACTGCATCAAACACTGAATTATGACCATTTTGCTTTAAATCTTATAATGGGCTTGGTGTTTAATCCTGACAATACTTAGTTTTCAATTTTAATTATCAGTTTAAGATTAGCAGAAATTTTTAAATAAGTTTGTTTTGTATTCTTCAATGCTTGTTGATAAAATATACTATTAATTCTTACGCAATACATGAGCATCCGCCAGAGTGGATTTTTCCATTCTCATTCAGAAGGATCCAAGTTTTGTAAAGTGACTCATTTTGTCTTGTTTCAGGTTAGCCGCAAGTAGTGGCCCTATATGAATGATAGGGCCACCATTCCTTACGTTGCGTAAACTTTCATTTTTAATAAACGGAATGGCCGGCACGATTCTACGCATTTCGGCATCTAATGGAGCAAATATGTAACATATATAAACATTAAGCAAACGATCGGCAATAATACCTTACCCCCGATCTGTCGTTGCGTAAACTTGCAATTTTGATAAACAGAATGGCCGGCACGATTCTACGCATTTCTGCATCAAATGGAGTAAATATCTAACATATATAGTATATAAACATTAAGCAAACGATCGGCTATGATCATTTACTCCCGATCTGTCGTCTGAAAGCTCCACACACATTTTTCCCAACTTGTATCAAATTTGCCGTTTTGTATATATGTAGTCTGAATCATCCCCACGTTTGCGTAAATGTGCCTCAGTAGCAGAATCAAACATATGGATGATTCAGACTACATGTAAACAAACCTGCCAAGCCCAGACAATGACATCTACGAGTATATCAACAAGATCATATGCTTTTTCTATTCTATATTAAACTTGTACATTCAAACAGTATTGGAAACCCAGGTAGTGGTTTATGAACTGTCGAATACGTGAACGGATGGCGAAAGCTCACTCACTATATGGCTCACATGCAGAACCCTTTGTCTCTAGTGAGCGAAAAGGAAAAACTAATAATAAAAACAATACCTTAATGCCGGTGTAAAGGAATTGTAATTTTCAAATACAAAAATATGTAAAATGCAAATATATGTATATGCATATCATTTTGACTCCTGTCACTTAGAAGTCATAAGATCTACATTTATAGTTAATTAATCATAAGAATGTAAATCAAAACTCTCCTGGAAAATAAAGGTAGAATACAATGCAATATAACGAAATGTAAGTTGTACTTAATATGAATTCAACTAAAATAACAGCTTAGTTCTCTCAAAATAGTTTGGATTTCCTGGATCGAGATTCTGGATCGAGATTCTGAAATCAGACTCCAGAAGGTTTGGGACTTTCTGTTTTTGGTGATGCAATATCAATGGATGATTTAAAGACATTTTAGTAAACAAATACTTTCCCCAAGCTACCATACGCTCATGTATCTCCATGCTGCTTATAGTCCCATTTTCCATATACACAAGATAACTTTTCCATTCTTAAAAGTCACGATCCACTTAAGAATATGATATCTAGTACTGCATACATATACGAAGACATGTATTCTGTTTTCATGCAGTATACACGTTTTTATTATCTATCGTATTATTCCCGTAGCCAGGGTTGGAGGTCACAATGATTTTCTCCGGATTGTATGCAAGGTTGTCGTCTGCTCCAGAGTACACATTTTCAGCGCTGGAAGGATTCAGTTGAACGTTTGGGGAATTAACAAACTTGGCATGATTGAACATCCCTGCTCTCCTGTGAACAAAGCCACGATATATAAGTTATGCTTCTGGAAGCTGAAGTGTAACACTGTTTTGTCCAATGATTTTTTTTTCTATTGAAGAAGATTATGGGAGATTTTGAAGAATTGTGCCGATAAATTCTTTATAAACTTATAAAAACATCACGACTTCTATGACTTTCAACTGCCTAAAGCTGCGACCTTGTAATAAAGAAATGCACTTCGTGGCAACTACATGTATTTACCATGGTAACATGTTATTATGACTTACAGTCTATATATGACTAGGAGAACAAAACCTATGATGATTGCCATGGTAACAGGTTATTATGGTTTACAGTCTACTATAATATATAACTAGGAGTACAAGACATATGATAATTACCATGGTAACGTGTTGTTATGGCTTATAGTCTATGTATGACCAGGAGAATAAGAACTATGATGATTACCATGGTAACGTGTTATGATGGTTTACAGTCTATGCATAGAATAAGACCTAAGATGATTACCATGGTAACGTGTTATTATGGCTTACAGTCTATGAATAATCAGGAGAATAAGACCTATGATGATTACCATGGTAACGTGTTATTATGGCTTACAGTCTATGTATGACCAAAAGAGTAAGACCTATGATGATTACCATGGTAACGTATTATTATGGCGTATAGTCTATGTATGACCAGGAGGATAAGACCAATGATGATTACCATGGTAACATCTTATTATGGCTTACTGTCTATATATGAATAGGAGAATAAGACAAATGATGATTACAATGGTAACGTGTTATTATTGCTTACCGTCTACACATGACTAGGATAATAAGACCAATGATGATGGTAACGTGCTATTATGACTTATTCATCTACATATGACTAGGATAATAAGACCTATGATGATTACCATGGTAATGTGTTATTATGGTGTACCGTCTATACATGATTAGGACAATAAGACCAATGATGAATACCATTGTAATATGTTATTTTGGCTTACCGTCTATACATGACTAGGATAATAAGACCTATGATGATTACCATTGTAATATGTTATTATGGCTTACCGTCTATACATGATTAGGAGAATAAGACCTATGATGAATACCATGGTAACATGTTATTATGGCTTACAGTCTATGTATGACCAAAAGAGTAAGACCTATGATGATTACCATGGTAACGTATTATTATGTCGTATAGTCTATGTATGACCAGGAGAATAAGACCAATGATGATTACCATGGTAACGTGTTATTATGGCTTACAGTCTATGTATGACCAAAAGAGTAAGACCTGTGATGATTACCATGGTAACGTATTATTATGGCGTATAGTCTATGTATGACCAGGAGGATAAGACCAATGATGATTACCAAGGTAACATCTTATTATGGCTTACTGTCTATATATGAATAGGAGAATAAGACAAATGATGATTACTATGGTAACGTGTTATTATTGCTTACCGTCTACACATGACTAGGATAATAAGACCTATGATGATGGTAACGTGCTATTATGACTTATTCACCTACATATGACTAGGATAATAAGACCTATGATGATTACCATGGTAATGTGTTATTATGGTGTACCGTCTATACATGACTAGGATAATAAGACCTATGACGATTACCATGGTAATATGTTATTTTGGCTTACCATCTATACATGATTAGGACAATAAGACCAATGATGAATACCATTGTAATATGTTATTTTGGCTTACCGTCTATACATGACTAGGATAATAAGACCTATGATGATTACCATGGTAATATGTTATTATGGCTTACCGTCTATACATGATTAGGAAAATAAGACCTATGATGAATACCATGGTAACATGTTATTATGGCTTACAGTCTATGTATGACCAAAAGAGTAAGACCTATGATGATTACCATGGTAACGTATTATTATGGCGTATAGTCTATGTATGACCAGGAGAATAAGACCAATGATGATTACCATGGTAACGTGTTATTATGGCTTACAGTCTATGTATGACCAAAAGAGTAAGACCTATGATGATTACCATGGTAACGTATTATTATGGCGTATAGTCTATGTATGACCAGGAGAATAAGACCAATGATGATTACCATGGTAACATCTTATTATGGCTTACTGTCTATATATGAATAGGAGAATAAGACAAATGATGATTACAATGGTAACGTGTTATTATTGCTTACCGTCTACACATGACTAGGATAATAAGACCTATGATGATGGTAACGTGCTATTATGACTTATTCATCTACATATGACTAGGAGAATAAGACCAATGACGATTACCATGGTAATGTGTTATTATGGTGTACCGTCTATACATGACTAGGATAATAAGACCTATGATGATTACCATGGTAATATGTTATTATGGCTTACCGTCTATACATGATTAGGAGAATAAGACCTATGATGAATACCATGGTAATATGTTATTTTGGCTTACCGTCTATACATGACTAGGAGAATAAGACATATGATGATTACCATGGTAATATGTTATTATGGTGTACCGTCTATACATGATTAGGAGAATAAGACCTATGATGAATACCATGGTAATATCTTATTTTGGCTTACCGTCTATACATGATTAGAAGAATAAAACCAATGATGAATACCATGGTAATATGTTATTTTGGCTTACCGTCTATACATGATGAGGAGAATAAGACCAATGATGAATACCATTGTAATATGTTATTATGGCTTACCGTCTATACATGATTAGAAGTATAAGACCTATGATGACCATGGTAATATGTTATTTTGGCTTACCGTCTATACATGATTAGAAGAATAAGACCTATGATGAATACAATGGTAATATGTTATTTTGGCTTACCGTCTATACATGATTAGAAAAAAAAAACTTTGATGAATACAATGGTAATATGTTATTTTGGCTTACCGTCTATACATGATTAGAAAAAAAAGACCTATGATGAATACCATGGTAATATGTTATTTTGGCTTACCGTCTATACATGATTAGGAGAATAAGACCAATGATGAATACCATGGTAATATGTTATTTTGGCTTACCGTCTATACATGATTAGAAGAATAAGGCCTATGATGAATACCATGGTAATATGCTATTTTGGCTTACCGTCTATACATGATTAGAAGAATAAAACCTATGATGAATACCATGGTAATATGCTATTTTGGCTTACCGTCTATACATGATTAGAAGAATAAGACCTATGATGAATACCATGGTAATATGCTATTTTGGCTTACCGCCTATACATGATTAGAAGAATAAGACCTATGATGAATACCATGGTAATATGTTATTTTGGCTTACCGTCTATACATGATTTGAAGGATAAGACCAATGATGAATACCATGGTAATATGTTATTTTGGCTTACCGTCTATACATGATTAGAAGAATAAGACCTATGATGAATACCATGGTAATATGTTATTTTGGCTTACCGTCTATACATGATTAGAAGAATAAGACCAATGATGAATACCATGGTAATATGTTATCTTGGCTTACCGTCTATACATGATTAGAAGAATAAGACCAATGATGAATACCATGGTAATATGTTATCTTGGCTTACCGTCTATACATGATTAGAAGAATAAGACCTATGATGAATACCATGGTAATATGCTATTTTGGCTTACCGTCTATACATGATTAGAAGGATAAGACCTATGATGAATACCATGGTAATATGTTATTTTGGCTTACCGTCTATACATGATTAGAAGGATAAGACCTATGATGAATACCATGGTAATATGTTATTTTGGCTTACCGTCTATACATGATTAGAAGAATAAGACCTATGATGAATACCATGGTAATATGTTATTTTGGCTTACCGTCTATACATGATTAGAAGAATAAGACCAATGATGAATACCATGGTAATATGTTATTTTGGCTTACCGTCTATACATGATTAGAAGAATAAGACCTATGATGAATACCATGGTAATATGTTATTTTGGCTTACCGTCTATACATGATTAGAAGAATAAGACCTATGATGATTAAAAGTGCACCAACTCCCAGTATGACGCCCACTATCAGTCCCGTGTTCGCTTGGGAGTCGCCCGTCATCTTGCTTGATGAAGCATCTTGCCCGCCCCTAATCTTCTGACCTGTCATGACAAAAGTAAAGGTCTTAAATTTACATAATCAAGTATGATTTATGTAATACCTTACACAGTTAATCCTTTAATGCTTCAACACAGTATTGACAAACCTCAGATATCATAACGAAACGTATGTACTCATATACAAAAAAAAAGAGAAGAAAAAGAGTTTTTAAAAGCTTTCTTCAAAAACAACCATTTCGCAATTTAAACGGATTTTTAGTGATTTTCGTATTATTGTTTCCATTACGCACATATGTTGTAATTTATTGATTAACAAAAGAATTTTCGTACAATGTTTTTGACCTGTGACTTTTACCAAAATACCTTTATGCTCATGAAGTTAGGCATAATTGTTATATTTTTTTTCAATTCAGATTTACTGGAATTTACTCAAGATATGAACAATTTCATAGGAATATATCTGTAAATTAAAATACAATTGAGCAGGTATTTGGTGTCAAACCATTGTGACGTCAACCTGTTCATTGGAAACCGGTGTAACATTACGGGAAATGATATAGTAATTGTATGATGTCACAATGGTTTGACGTCAGATGCCTGCTCATGTGGGAAATAACTCTGTATAACGAAAAGACCCTATTACAAATCGAAAGTTATATAGTATAACTTGTTTCGTTTCCTTCTAACTACATAAAGAAAGATAACAACAGGGCTGAGTTCGTGACTTACAGTGCTAGTGCTGACGTCGTTACTTACAGTACTGACGTCGTGACCTAAAGTGCTGTCGTCGTGATTTACAGTACTGACGTTGTGACTATAAAAGCCCTGGACGCCGTTTCATCAAAGGGCGTAACTTTAGGCCTAAGACTAAACTTAGTCCAAGGCTTACGACCAAATTTAGGCCCGGCCTAAGTCCGTTTCATGAAAGGGCGTACGTCCGGACGTAAGTCGCCATATTTAGTCTTTGTATTTAGGCCTAAGCTTTAAAGACTACGCATGCGTACTATTACTTTCGTTTTGATATAAATAAACAAGTGGGCGTGTCGATTATATTTAGCACTTTTTACGTCATCGTTACGTAGACGGGTTACGTATCACTTTTCAAACGCGCTGAAAATTAAGTATATATATATATATTTATACGAAAAAAGCACGATGCCGATGGCGAGTTTAGATGTAACTTTCAGTATTAAGAAAAGAAAAGCAATGAAATTATCAAAGCTTTAACAGAAGGTGGTATGGAGAAATAAAAAAAAAAGGTGCATAGGACCCCCTATGAAGTATCCATTCTCATCTACAACAGTCTAATGAGATCGAAATTTGCATAATACTCTATATATGGTGTCATTGTCCAATGTAAGATATAGACTATTCTGTAACTGGTCACCATTCTGTAACAGTGGATAAATATTTTAAAAGAATTGTTATAAAACTTTGGACTTTATTAATCACAGGTTTTAAGTTTACATATTTTTTTCTGTTTTTGACACATTGCTTCTCACTGGAAATAATAAGGCCCTAGGGTTAATGATGACAAATGAATAAGAGAAAATGGTTTAATTCTTCGTTTCGTTTACAACACATAAATGTATATGTTACATATTTTATTCTCCTCATTTCAAAAATATATGCCGTAGTATTTTCAATAAATATAGAGGATTTTTATACAATGTTACTGATAGATATGCCAAATGTTTTAATAATCTAATTTTGCTTTTTGATGAAGAAAATCGGGAAAATGTAATTTCATCAAAATTAATGAAAATTTAAGGTAGATCTACCTTAAAACTCATTTCCACTTCTCATATTTTATTAGATTATTAGATTTTTTTCTAACTACCCACAACGGATATATAAATAATGGAGAAAAAAATTATGACGTCATATTTGTGTCAAGTTTTGAGCCTTACTGTAGACTTGTGACTGATTCATGACGTGTGCATGACGTATACTGCATATTTTACACAAGTTTACATATGTTATGATATAAGGGAAATGTTTGTGTCGTATTTGCCTTCTTTGAAATTCACGTACGATTATGGCAGCCATATATAGTCTTAGTCTAAAAGTTAAGGCTGTCTCATAGCAGGCGTAAATTTTAGGCTATAATTTAGGCCTATGACTAACTTACGCCCTTTGATGAAACGCAAGTTAGTCCCAAAATTTGACTTAGTCCGAAAGTTACGCCCGACTAAGCTTACGACCAGGCTTAGGCCCTTTGATGAAACGGGGTCCTGACGACGTGACTTACACAGTGACTTTGGATTCCAATCCCAGTTGCCGCTATCTGTACAGTGTATATCCCGGGTGTGTTTGGGAATGAAGCCAGATGCACACGTAAACGTACACGATGACCCTAGATACGCACTACATGAAGGTGATAAAAAGCCATTCGGAATCTTTTCTGGACATTTCTTAACTGCAAAAATAAATGTAACATTTGTATCGGATGTATTGTCACCCTATGAATACAAAGGTCAGTGTATATTATATAAAGTATAATTAATTATGGAGTTGGAAATCATAATTTATTACAATTCAAAAATGCATAGACGTAAAATGAATTACAGGTTATGAAGGAAATGATAAAAAGTAAAGGAAAAGGTGGACGAGATGTGACATACATGCTGTAGCTCTCATGTCATTTGTTTACGGCGTACGCCGTAAACGTTGAAAGAAATAAATAACTTTGACTCCATATGTGAAACGTAACACATTTGCACTAAACTGAGTAACTTCGATCCACAATGTAATTTTAGAAACCTGACCTCCCTGACATGTTCTTCCATCTCCGGTCATCGCTATTCCATCCTCGCATGCACAGGTGCGTCCGAAAGGCGTAGGTAAACAAAACGTACTGCACAATCCATTGTTCACTGAACAATTCGCGTGAACTATAAGAAATATATGAAACAAATATTACAAATTGAATTACTTGTCCCTATCCACGTTTTGTTTAGTCATTACATTCCTTGGTAAATTATCTTCCATAGCAAAAATTTATTCTTTGTTTTCAAGAACGACAAAAAGGAGTAGTTAAACACTGACATTATACAATGCCTACAAATAAAACACGGTCTTCCATATTGTTTTCGAAAAGTGTTAAATTAAAAAATGAAATAAAATAAAATAAATAAAACTAAGTAAAATAAAATATAAAATAGAATAAAATAGAAAAAAGTATTGTAAGATTAAATGAAATAAAATAAAATGATTAACTAAAATTAAACAATACGAAATAGATTAAAATAATATTAAACAGAATAACATAGAATAACACAAAATGAAATAAAAAAGAATATGAAATAAAATAAAAGGATATAATATATAATGCTAAATGAGATAAACAAAGACTTCGGAAGATGGGGAGTTACGTTAAGAGACATACCTGGTACCTTGTGGGGAGGTACATTAAGAGGCATACCTGTTACTTTGTGGGGAGATACGTTAAGAGACATACCTGGTACTTTGTGGGGAGATACATTAAGAGACATACCTGGTACTTTGTGGAGAGATACGTTAAGAGACATACCTGTTACTTTGTGGGGAGATACATTAAGAGACATACCTGGTACTTTGTGGGAGATACGTTAAGAGACATACCTGGTACTTTGTGGGGAGATACGTTAAGAGACATACCTGGTACTTTGTGGGGAGATACGTTAAGAGACATACCTGGTACTTTGTGGGGAGATACGTTAAGAGACATACCTGGTACTTTGTGGAGAGATACATTAAGAGACATACCTGGTACTTTGTGGGGAGATACATTAAGAGGCATACCTGGTACTTTGTGGGGAGATACATTAAGAGACATACCTGGTACTTTGTGGGGAGATACATTAAGAGACATACCTGGTACTTTGTGGGGAGATACGTTAAGAGACATACCTGGTACTTTGTGGGAGATACGTTAAGAGACATGCCTGGTACTTTGTGGGGAGATACGTTAAGAGACATACCTGGTACTTTGTGGGGAGATACGTTAAGAGACATACCTGGTACTTTGTGGGAGATACGTTAAGAGACATACCTGGTACTTTGTGGAGAGATACGTTAAGAGACATACCTGGTACTTTGTGGGGAGATACGTTAAGAGACATACCTGGTACTTTGTGGGGAGATACGTTAAGAGACATACCTGGTACTTTGTGGGAGATACGTTAAGAGACATACCTGGTACTTTGTGGGAGATACGTTAAGAGACATACCTGGTACTTTGTGGGGAGATACATTAAGAGACATACCTGGTACTTTGTGGAGAGATACGTTAAGAGACATACCTGGTACTTTGTGGGGAGATACATTAAGAGATATACCTGGTACTTTGTGGAGAGATACGTTAAGAGACATACCTGGTACTTTGTGGGGAGATACGTTAAGAGACATACCTGGTACTTTGTGGGGAGATACGTTAAGAGACATACCTGGTACTTTGTGGGGAGATACATTAAGAGACATACCTGGTACTTTGTGGGGAGATACGTTAAGAGACATACCTGGTACTTTGTGGGGAGAAACATTAAGAGACATACCTGGTACCTTGTGGGGAGATACGTTAAGAGACATACCTGGTACTTTGTGGGGAGATACGTTAAGAGACATACCTGGTACTTTGTGGGGAGAAACATTAAGAGACATACCTGGTACCTTGTGGGGAGATACATTAAGAGACATACCTGGTACTTTGTGGGGAGATACGTTAAGAGACATACCTGGTACTTTGTGGGAGATACGTTAAGAGACATACCTGGTACTTTGTGGGGAGAAACATTAAGAGACATACCTGGTACCTTGTGGGGAGATACATTAAGAGACATACCTGGTACTTTGTGGGGAGATACGTTAAGAGACATACCTGGTACTTTGTGGGGAGATACATTAAGAGACATACCTGGTACTTTGTGGGGAGATACGTTAAGAGACATACCTGGTACTTTGTGGGGAGAAACATTAAGAGACATACCTGGTACCTTGTGGGGAGATACGTTAAGAGACATACCTGGTACTTTGTGGGGAGATACGTTAAGAGACATACCTGGTACTTTGTCGCCTGGATATATCTGAATTGATTCTAATCTGCCGAATTCCGGAACTGTCTTCATCCATGAAGCAATAGTGCCTGTATCTTTATTTATTTTTGTTATGTATCTGTGTTTGTGAATTAGAGATATTATATTTCTTTGTATTTCTTTGAACACATACAATTATACATATATACTAAGCATTAATCATTAAGATTTAATGTTAACAGTACATAAACTTGTGAATATCTAGGAGAGAAGTAGTCCTAAATTTTCAGTACAAACACTTTTTCATATTTTCCATAGTTTTAACCCCTTTTCTATCGCTTGATGACTGCATCTGTGAGTGGAAAATTTTGCTTGATTACTATGAAAAATGAACCAGGGTCCGGCGCCATAAACTGAGAATATACTCAAGTCAAACATTTCATTTTAATTTATTCCATTACCAAACATTCAAATGAATTTTAATGCAGAATGGTTTAGTCCTATTTATTAGTGGAATAAAACTAAACAAAATCCAAATCCCACTTATCAATTCATTGATGAAAAGAAGAATATTATTTTTTTACTTAAGTATATTCTCAGTTTATGGCGCCGGACCAAGTTCTTACTGTCTGTTAGTGGCTGTATAGTAGATATGAGATCCCGCAATAGTGATCTGTGATAGTTTTGCCATGGGATCATGCATCAACATCCGTCGGTCACCACCCTCAAAATTCACGGAAGTGATTTCATCGGTATAGCTATCCGTCCAATATAATCGTTCTCCTGTTTTGTAAAGAATTATAAAGGTGACGTTTCATGTATGTCCGTAAATTTATTATAACGGTATTATGTGAAATGCTTTAACCTTGACCTTGATAGATTATGATGTAAAGTTCTATAAAGCCTACAAATGTCACTTGTCATATCTAGGTTTGCTACTTTAGGATTTTTTAGTTGTTCAGTATTTTACACTATCATAAAGAGAAAATTTGTATCGTGTTTATTCTTTGTTTTGCGTTGGTGTTCACGGAAGACACACCTTAATGTTAAGATTTTCTTATATTCAGTGATGAAAACTTTTGATCGTACACACATACCTATGTAATCTATGGCCAGCGAGGTTGGACTGTACAAGTCATTAGACACTAAGTAGACTCTGTTCTCACTATCCATGGAAGCCTTCCCTATATAACCTGGTGACTGCTGGCTCCCGGTATCAATCCAAAACAACCACCTGAAAGAGTTTAGACACATATATACATGTATTGCGAAACCTTTATGAATAGATTGAATACATTCAGAGTTAGAATTTCGCTAAAATATAAATAAGAAAAACATGTTAATAGTAATGTTGGTAGACATTAAAAGACACTATTACTTTTCTGGACTAAATAAGTTATCAGTAAAAGGACTCCAACGAATAAAATGCATTTAGATGAAATTCTCCTATAAAATGGATTAAATCAAACCATCTTTATTTGTTGATGAAAGTTTATGAACTAAACAGAGACTTCAGTCCTTAAAATACAAAATAAACGGCTACAAGCCCTGGGCGTATATAGCTCTGGACGTAACTAGCTATGTATAGCAATAATTCCTTCTGTAGAGCGTCACTTCACATTTATCTCATGTATGAAAGGTCAGTATTCATCTCTCGTCGACGTGTTATTTGTTGGATATGCATGGCGGGTGTGGCTAACTAAACGGCAGACTTCCCCTGGCACATGACTTCACATCTGATTACCAGTGTTCTATGGATATCGACCGTGTCATTGTCCTATGACTACCACAAAGATATCAATTGCATTCGCACTTAAGACCATTACTGTATCTTCCAAACAAAGGTAAGATGTAAATTTTCAATGAAATGAAAATGATACGAGACTGACCCTTTAGCTGGATGAAGCACTAAATGCGTTACTTTAGTTAGTTCCGATATAAGCACCAAATGTTGACCACTGTGAGGATTGAAGACGCCAATGTAGGAAAACAGATTCATGGCGGCATCCAGTATTGACGCACTATAGTAAATATTGCCAGTTGAAGGATCTAGGGTAATTCCATTTGGCATGTACATCCCTATACAAGTAAAAATATTATATTTGATATCAAATTTGATATTACATTTCTTTGTAATTAATTTGTACCGAATTTTAAACTCTTAATTATTCAGATTGCAGTTTATTTATAGCATGCCATGTTGTTTGGGTTTCAAGAACAGAACATAAGACAGACCTATAAACATACAATGATAAATTAATACTTTCACTTCCTTACAGTGTGTGCTTTTGTATTCTTGACATAAATATAAACTATTTTACACTAACGTTAAGTCCAGAACAATATTAGTCAACCATTTAATGATATTGATATAATACCATTTCAATACCAAGAAACAGGCTGCTACCGCTGAATCTTGAAAAACTGATTTAAGAATACAAGGAGTGTATATCAAAGATGCAGTATGTTAATAGTGATGCTTACATTATAATATGACTTTAATTCAGAATGTAAATGATAAAGAATGAAAGTTACACAGATTAACTATCTTCCAGATCAGAAAGGGAAAGATCAGAAATGCCAGAAGGCAAGAGTGAATTTAGAAATGACGTTCTTTGGCTATATATAGGTGATGAGAAACTTCAGTTATAAAACAGAAAGCGTACCGATATTCTTTGCAGTGACCTTTTGAACTTCAAATCATAAATAGGGATTTCCCTTGACTCGCGGAAAGTATCCACGTGAGTAGTTTGGATACCAGTTCGCCTATTTCATATCAGTTCAGTGCCGAGTTTTATCTCTCGACCAGTAAATGTAACATTAAAGGTATAACCAGTTGACGAAGCTTGTCACATACATAAATGTGTGGTCTAATTCAAACAAAAATGTTATTGTGATCTCGCATTAATGAATAGACAATTATAGCTTACGCATCACAATGCAACTATGAAGACAAATTCTGAAATATGGATATAAAGTAAGAGATGGATTATCTTATTATTTTCTGTTATTATTGAAGTCGAAGTCAAATCACTAATATGTGTATATATTGCACCTGAATTAAATAAGGACAAGAACGATAACTTGGAATAACGGAGTGACTGAGTAGAAAATGGATGCATCATATTAATAAGAACCTTTTTGAATGAAAAATATATATCTTTTAGTTTCATGCATACACAAAATTAAGTCAGTTTTATGTATTGATGTACTTGAAAAAGTAGATTTAAATGTATAGCTGAATCAGTAATGTGCGTATATTTATGTAAAATGATGTGTTCGGTTAAATATATCGTATTATATCTATGGTATTAACAAGGACTAAACGTATCAATGGAAAGTTATCGACACTGATGAGGAAAACATCTGTTGACTAGATCAGGAAACATCTCCTGCTGGCCAGACAAGGAAACATCTCCTGCTGGCCAGATCAGAAAACATCTCCTGCTGACCCAATCAGGACACATCTCCTGCTGACTAGACCAGGAAACATCTCCTGCTGGCCAGATCAGAAAACATCTCCTGCTGGCCAGATCAGAAAACATCTGCTGGCCAGATCAGGAGACATCTCCTGCTGGCCAGACCAGGAAACATCTGCTGGCAAGCTAAGGAAACATCTCCTGCTGGCCAGACCAGGAAATATCTCCTGCTGACCAGATCAGGAAACATCTCCTGCTGACCAGACCAGGAAATATCTCCTGCTGGCCAGACCAGGAAATGTCTCCTGCTGACCAAATCAAGAAACATCTCATGCTGACCAGATCAGGAAACATCTCATGCTGGCCAGATCAGAAAACATCTCCTGCTGGCCAGATCAGGAAACATCTCCTGCTGGCCAGACCAGGAAACATCTGCTGGCAAGCTCAGGAAACATCTCCCGCTGGCCAGACCAGGAAATATCTCCTGCTGACCAGATCACAACACATCTCCTGCTGACCAGTTCAGGAAACATCTCCTGCTGGCCAGATCAGGAAACATCTGTTGCTGACCAGACCAGGAAACATCTCCTGCTGGCCAGATCACGAAACATCTCATGCTGGCCAGACTAGGAAACATCTGCTGCTGGCCAAATGAGGAAACATCTCATACTGGCCAGATCAGGAAACATCTCATGCTAGCCAGATCACGAAACATCTCATGCTGAACAGACCAGGTAACATCTCATGCTGGCCTGACCAGGAAACATATCCCGTTGGACAGATCAGGAAACATCTCATGCTAGCCAGATCACGAAACATCTCATGCTGAACAGACCAGGTAACATCTCATGCTGGCCTGACCAGGAAACATCTCCCGTTGGACAGATCAGGAAACACTCATCCTGGCAAGACTAGGAAACATCTCATGCTGGCCAGATCACGTAACATCTCATGCTGAACAGACCAGAAAACATCTCATGCTGGCCAGACCAAGAAACATCTCCTGCTGGCCATATCAGAAAACATTTCATGCTGGCTAGACCAAGGAAATATCTCCTGCTGGCTAAATCAGGAAACACCTCATGCTGGCAAGCTCAGAAAACATCTCCTGCTGGCCTCACCAGGAAATATCTCCTGCTGACCAGATCAGGGAATACCTCCTGCTGACCAGATCAGAACACTTCTCCTACTAACCAGATTAGGAAAATTCTGCTGGCCAGACCAGAAAATATCTCCTGCTGGCTAAATCAGGAAACATCTCCTGCTTGCCAGATCACGACACATCTCATGCTTGCCAGATTTAAGCACTATCAACACATCCCTATGTTTTATATAAAGTTCTTTTAGCGCTATAGTACAACGCCATGTTATGCCAATTTAACCAATGCAATACATGAAATGTAAAATGGGCAATATACTATACCCACCTGCGTTGAAAACCACAGATTTATTTGTGCCGTGAATGGTACTCCTCAAGATCTGGTTGGTTCTGAAGTCCGTCCAGTATATATGCTGATGTGTAGGTTCGTACACTGCATTCTTTGGATAATTTGGAAATGGGATGTCCACAGCTACAATACTGGCATCAGAGAGCGCCACCTGGTAGAATATCCCATGAGTCAAATCCACAACCAGCGCGAAATCGTCTAACATGGAGGCTAAAGAAAAGGGAATTTTCAATTTTTCTCTCTCAATAATTGAGATACAGTAAAAAAAAAATACACGACTCAATAACCAAAGATTCTTTACTAAGCTAGTGTACTTTAGATCTACATATATTTCTTTTTATTGAAATGGAAAACTTCTATGTACATCAACACACTATTAGTATTACAATTCGGGTTTCATGACTATTGTTACATATCTATATCTGGTATATTTGTATTATTATCTTACTGCTGGAACAGTTGTGTTGATCCGAGTTAACAGTAAATCCGAAACCACATCGGCATGTATATTTATTGTTGGCTTCCGGTATACAGATGTGTTCACAACCTGCTGCAGTCGTCTCACAAGGACCTGAAACACAAAAAGAGAAATTTGAAATTTCCTTTACGTGTAGATGTATTTTCAATATCTTGGAATAAATTGACAACTTTGTGTTTCGCTTATTCATACGAACGTGAAAACAGAAACATTCAAACCAAATATCATATAATTTCGGGTTGAAAGGTGTATTTCTCATACGGGCTTTGTTATTTTGTTCTTCGTTACCTTTTTCAGATCTTTGCGTACTGGGATCAAACACTGCCATGGCGGCTACAGATCCAAACTGCGTAATGTTGATAGATATCTCCGATGATGATGAGTGGATATTGGAGACCATAATTGTATCCTGACCACTGGACACTAAGGCATAATCCTGAAAATATACCACCAATGTACGACAGGCTACTTACTACAATCAATACAGTTATAGAAAATATATTGTGTAATGACTCACATTGTAATCCAATTTTCTTCATCGTTCTAACAGCTGAACAAGTGAAGGTTGACATGAATACAACTGTATCGAGTTTGAATTGATAATTTAATGCGAAATACTATTACAATGTTGAAAGGGAAGACTGTCAGTATTGCTAAATCACTTAATTTTACATATAACACGCATTTTGATTGGTTTAAAAATTTGTGGTATATCTCATCCAAGAAATTTTTTTCTCTGATGACGTAATTTCCCGCGTTTTCGTAACTGTGATGTCAATATTCACACAACCGTGTTGAAAAATAGTGCAGATATAACATACCAATTTTTGAGAATATGAAACTTGTTTGAAAGGAATTACATGAAAAGGAATGCATCCAATATCCTTGGATGGATATACCGCAATAAAGGACGGACAACTTATGCATCAAGTGCTACGCGCAATAATGCAGTTTTCCATTGTTCGTGGTATACCTCCATCCAACGAAAAAAAAAAAGAATAGATTCTCCCTGAGTAAAACGTTTAACCTTAGCTGATCAACCTATTCTGATATCTGGTCCGACTTTGAATTCTATAGATCCATGAATGTCCACTGTGATAGGTTGTTGCGAAGACATATATGTCCACCGTGATAAGTTGTTGTGAGAGACATGTATGTCCACCGCGATACGGTGTTGTGAGAGACATGTATGTCCACCGTGATAAGTTGTTGTGAGAGACATGTATGTCCATCGTGATAAGTTGTTGTGAGAGACATATATGTCCACCGCGATACGGTGTTGTGAGAGACATGTATGTCCACCGTGATAAGTTGTTGTGAGAGACATGTATGTCCATCGTGATAAGTTGTTGTGAGAGACATGTATGTCCACCGCGATACGGTGTTGTGAGAGACATGTATGTCCACCGTGATAAGTTGTTGTGAGAGACATGTATGTCCATCGTGATAAGTTGTTGTGAGAGACATGTATGTCCACCGCGATACGGTGTTGTGAGAGACATGTATGTCCACCGTAATAAGTTATTGTGAGAGACATGTATGTCCACCGCGATACAGTGTTGTGAGAGACATGTATGTCCATCGTGATAAGTTGTTGTGAGAGACATGTATGTCCACCGCGATACGGTGTTGAAATGGACATGTATGCCCACCGTGATAAGTTGTTGTGAAAGACATGTATGTCCACCGCGATACGGTATTGTGATGGACATGTATGCCCACCGTGATAGGTTGTTTTGAGATATATGTATGTCCACCGTGATAAGTTGTTGGGATGGACATGTATGTCCATCGTGAGAGATTGTAATTAGAGACATGTATGTCCACCGTGATAGGTTGTTGTAAGAGACATATGTATCGACCATGATAAGTTGTTGTAAGAGACATGTATGTCCACCGTGATAGGTTGTTGTAAGAGACATATGTATCGACCATGATAAGTTGTTGTAAGAGACATGTATGTCTACCGTGATAGGTTGTTGTGAGACATTGAATCAGTTGCTTTAAGGTATTTGTCATTATGTTTTTGGAAGCAAAATATTTGCTTAATGTTCAGCAAAAACTAAACATTAAATTCAATCTGCTTAACACAGCAATCTTATTAAAACGCGACTTGTACTCCGTTCCTCTACGATACTCTCCGTATACGGAGAGTATCGTAGAGGAACGGAGTACAAGTCGCGTTTTAATAAGATTGCTTAACACAGCTCCATAATCGCGGTATTCTTTATATACTTAAGACGAGCATAACCTGTTTTGTATACCACCCAGTACCCGGTACCTGGTGATTTCTAATCTGTACCCAATGCATTTGATCAATATGGAGTGTTCTTCGTGATCAAGCATGACCAAGGATGAAGAGACAGTTAGCTGCTCTTTCGGAGGAGGAATTTTCATAAAACGACTTGCACAATATTTATATTCCTCTTGATAGATAATACACACTAATACCCTTGATATGTATCTAGATATATTCTCTACCTTTGATTCAGAAAATATATCAAAATAAGACTTTGGAAATAAAGCAGTTTATATTACCGTTAATCATTTTATCTTAAGGCATGCATCTCTCACATGTAGAAACCATTAAAAATCAAACACTTAAATCATTTTGTGTTGCAAGTTATATCGTACTTTAAATAATAATAATAATAATAATAATAATAATAATGATGATGATGATGATGATGATGATGATGATGATGAGGATGATGATGATGATGATTTATTTCTATAGATTATTATACAAACAAGAGACAAAAAGACCTGAAAAAGACGTGGATGCACAACAATATTAAGGTTGTAAAAGAGTGAATACATCTGACATAGACGTATGACAAAATTCGCTACAGTAGACCGGGGAATAATAAGCCCATAAAAAGGCATCATAAATCTATGTCGTACTGATGTAGGACTATCAGATGAAGTAACAATCGTCGCTCACTTAGTGTGTTAACCGGTTTATGATTTTTAAAATCTTCCCAATTACTCAATTACCACAAAACACTACTAACAAAGAACAGCAATTTAAACATTTAGAAATAAACCTACATACCAGAATAAGGATCAATAAACTGCATATTGACAATCGTGAATTCATTATAAAGATAAGACAGAAAGCTCTGGTACTTGCAATTATAGGAAGCTCGAATACCGTTCTCAAGAAGGGTTTATGTTAGTTTATATTCATGTGTGCAGTGTTGAAATATGTTTGTGGCGTCTGTATGCTTTGAACATGTATGGCGTATCTGGCTAACCAAATAACAAATGCTTATGGCCTCCCTGGCATTATGCTTCACCTTCCCGGTTAGCAACATTCAGTACTCGCCTGCCAAAGGCTCTTTAATTTCACAACTTATACACTATGCCAGAGCATGTTCCTCATGTGAGTGTTTTGCTGTGATGGCAGTTGGTCTAACAGATAAACTACCCACCTACGCTACGTAATTGAAACATGAATTTGTCACTTAGGAAGTTCTATAGCGGGTACAAGGATCATGTAATGTTTGAAAGTATGATGTCCACCTTTCCAGAATGTTATTTGATATTCTGAAACATGATCATGCACTGTGACGTCCGTTTATCGACATGACAAATTACTTTTATGATTTTCCCACCGAACTCGAAATTTTTGTGACAAGTATATCATGATAGCAGGACACGCTCACTTCTACCGGATACCTGGTTTCTTCCCATTTGAGATTCGCAACTGTTCATGCTAAAACCACCGAATGTGCAGTGTTTTATTTGGATTTTGATAACTGGACATCCATTGTTACTTTTTTAATGTATGCTTATAAGACACGAACACAGACAGTGTCATGGGAAATTTTGACAGAATAAATTGCTAATTTGCCATGCATGGGGAATGAATAATAAGAGAGAAACATTAACACTTCTGGAGAACCAAAGAACCAGCATTTCTTGCAAATAATAACACAAAATAAGACAGAAAATATAATATCAAATCGAAGTATAAGCGGAATCTGAAAATGATCAAAGGAATCTCCATCTACACTTGGAACACGAATAAAGCATTAACAGTGTCTCATAATGACAAGATACAAGCACCTGCATTGTCTGGAAATGATTAGAGTGAAGCATCAAATAAAAGTTGGCAATACCTTGAAAAAATAAGACTTTGCAAGTAATAATATCTTACCTTGTACAGTAAAGCCTCTGAACTGGTTCCCACTGTGTGAAACCTCAACATGCCAGTGCCATCCGGCATAATACTGCGCATCTCGCCATTATTGATCCAAAATAACCTAAATAATCATTAAAATGTTAGAACTCACTTCTATTCAAGTTCTGCTCATCATTTTTCATTTTAGATTTTTATTTTACTTTCCATTTGAAAAATCTCATCTTCGTTAATACTGAGTGTGAAAGCTGTCAAGTTACCTGTTATATGTAATGTCAAAGTATAACCCTGTGGGCTTCTGTAGAGTGGGACTAGATATCACTGTCCATCTGGTCCGGCCATCAAAACTGCCCCCTTCTATTCTGTACATACTGGCAATATTAGATATCCAATACAAAGTACTGCAAAATACAAAGATATAATTTTATTATAGTCACCGAGGGTATCATAACTCTAGTTTTCAGTGCTTTTGTACTGGCGGTCTACTTTTCGGTGCTTTTGTACTAACATGAAATATATACATAAAACTTTTCAGTCATGAATTTTTGTAAATCACTCTAAAACTAAGGAGTATCTCCCTCATGCATAGCTCTGTCCTTAGATTGATTCTTTGGTTTATTTTTTCGGTCATTTTGGATTGCTTTTGTAATGTTTATATATTATGAGAATTCCAATCATCGAAGAGACACAAGTTGTCGACATGCGCATTTGGTGCACAAACTTAAAAGGTATATGTGTTCTATATTTATTATAACACTAGCTTTATCTCAAACTTAAATGAATTGTGTTTTGCAACAATTTATTCCTCATACATTAATAGTTACTAATAGTAATTAGTTTTTGTAAAATATTTTGTATTGTTTCCGCGTTGAGCATCACTGAAAGGGACATTCTTTGTTGACATGCAAATCTTGTGCACAATTATTTTGATATATGCGTTATAGTCTATTATAAAGAGGAAATCAGTCGTCATTCTAGAAATTCTATAATCACCTCTTCAAGCACCTGTTCCTCCTTAATCTATATAATTTACTCACAGTAGGTACATGTATACATTTTCAAAATAATTTTCATTGCTTTAGTAAACTTTTATCTTTGATGAGTACGTTTTATTCCAAAAAAGATTATTTCCTTGATTTCAGAGTTATTACAACTATTTTTAATACTGTATGCCTACGACACGTTCTAAACATTGTTGTTACAGCCATATCCTTATACTGTATGCCTACGACACGTTCTATACATTGTTGTTACAGCCATGTCCTTATATTGTGTGGCTGCGACACTTTCTTCAAGTTGTGTGACTGCGACTCTTTTTATACACTGTTGTCACACCCCTGTCCTAAAGTTATGTGGCTGCGACAATTTCTATACAGTGTTGTTACAACCCTGTCCCAATGTTATGTGACTGCGATACTTTCTATACAGTGTTGTTACAACCCTGTCCCAATGTTGTGTGGCTGTGATACTTTCTATGTTTACAGTGTTCTTAAAACCCTGTCCTAATGTTGTGTATCTGCAACACTTTCTATACAATGTTACTACAACCCTGTCCTAATGTTGTGTGGCAATGACACCTTCTATACAGAATCGATTTACATCCATCTAGATTTGAACTTTTAATGTGTCGTCTGGCGTAAATACGGACACTTATACATAGATTGCAGTTAATACGGGCACTTATAGATAGATTGCAGTTAATACGGGCACTTATACATAGATTGCAGTTAATACGGGCACTTACACATAGATTGCAGTTAATACGGGCACTTATACATAGATTGCAGTTAATACGGGCACTTACAAATTATGTGGGTCGATAGTGAGGTAAGTGGGACTATAAATATTGGTAAATACGTCCTGGTCCAGCAATAGTCTGTTATCTGTAGGCGCTACTTTTATTTTCCCTTCTGCACTGTCCGCCCAGTAAATATCATAAGAGATCCAATCAAATGCTAAACCTGCGTAAAAATAGAAGTACTACATATACTATTAATTATATTTTGTCGAGATGAAACCAGTTTTTGTGAAAATTCTTACAATTGACATCGACGTTGGACTTTAAATAGTGATAAAAACGCAATGCATATGTTATTTATTTTATTCACGTGTCTTCTGGTGAACATCTTGTAAAGCAAAATGAGACCGATTAAAATTAAACATTTGAAATGTTGTCCATATACACACAGAACAAGGACGCTTATACTTTCCACTGATTACTGTTAATTATTATTACTTATACTAATCCACATATAAATACGATCTACATTGTTATACAATAGCATTATAAAAGATAACTCTCAGGCTGTGTTCATGTTATTTCTTTACCTTAGAGTTCAGGAATGATGCTAAAGTGTGAGAGGTGTTTGTGTTCATATTTCCTGTTATAGGGAATCTTTTGTTTTCATTATTCTTCTCTATACATCAGTGAGAATTGAATGAATGATCCTAAGGTAAACATGTACATCGTGTTTTATGTAGTTGTTATCTGTCTTTAGTTGGCATTTCGAAAATGATCTAAATATTTGAATGGTGTTTACGTAACGCCTTGTATTTACCTGAAATTTGGGAGAATGATGTCAAGGTATGTGTGGCATTTGTATTGATGTCTAACTTCTTTAAACTATTAGATAAGTCGTCCGCAAAGAAGATGAAATTTCTTGTTGCATCCACAGCAATGAATGTTATGTTGTCTGTCCACCTGAAGAAGCACCTGGGATCAATTATATGACTGGTAATTACACGTATGTCCAGCATACAAAAGTCGGTGCCATTAGCGATGATCAGTCCTTTGCCGTACAAATTATGACGAGCTGTTTAAGGAAAAAAATATAGAGTGAAAACAAGTATCAGCACAATGTTTCACTTGTCTTTTTAGTTTATCATTTAAAAATCTAGAGAGAAATATAATTATGTAAGATTTAATTGAGATTGTCTACACAGTGCAATTTGTATGTGGTTGATGAATTTCAATTTTGGAAACTTCTGGACCGCTCGTAGTATAGTAAAGTATTCGTTTTAAGTTTTTCAAAATTTAAATAACAACCGAATGATAAACATATCCCCATAACACCTTAAACATACTTTCACATGTTTTGTTATCCGTAGAAAGCACAAATCCCTCTTTACACATGCACTGAGCGCCATCTGGTGTATTAACACAGAAATGCTTACAGCCATAGTTCTTACAATCGTCTACAAAGATAAAATCATTTCAAAATTACTGTTTGCAGTTGACTTGGATAATATATACAGGCAATATTTATCTACCGTATATGATTTATGTATATGACTGAAGAAATCAGGTTCGTTTACAGTAGATCCTTTCAATGTTCAATCTATTAAGACGTTTTATGTTTATAACCCAGTAGGCACGTCGGAAGTGTGGACTAGGGGATACAGCCCCATGCATGGTAAAATTTCATTATAATCACCAAAAAATTTCCTATATATAGTGTATGTACGACTGTCCTTATATGTACCCCGCCATCTGAATTTCGTTCTGCGCAGATTCCATATACATGTATGGGATATGCATTCAATACACAACTAATTTAATGCATACTTGATATTTAATTTGATGTGCAGACCTGTTGTACAAACTGCGTTTATTGATATATTACCTATTCTACGTCACGTCTAATGCTGCCGATAGATTAGACAACTTCTTCTCGGGATGTGATATAGATAACGTTATTGCTTACATGCAAGATGGTGCACGTTTGAACAAGTTCAGCATTACCATATTTATCGATATTCCACCTAGTGATGATATATTTATGAGATGATGTCTGAATCTGAATAAGAGTGAATGAGGCATGCTTTATATGTACTATAGTGTTATAAGTTTCATATATACACACAACAGAATAAGGCACCGTCCATTTGATAATCTTGGGGCTGGATTTTTTCATCTCGGCCAGATTATTTTTTTTCTCTCAACCTTGGGGCATGGGAATATGTTTCTCAGTAGAGCCAGAGCAAGAAAATTTTGTTCACCGATAAAATATTATTGTATAATAATATTACAAATGTAATAATAAACACTATCATTTTTGACAAAATTCTCCTTTATTCACCACTTTATACATCTAATATGTATATTGCAGTATTCTGCCTGTATCCTGATGCGAGGAGTGGTCCATACTTTTCCACAGTCAAACTTATAGTCCATCATACTGATGCTATATACTTCGTATTTTCATCGAGGACATGAAACGAGGGCGAGGCATGAGGAGGAGGCGTGAATGGGTAGGAGGTTGTACGGGTGCGAATGGAGAAGACTACCCCTTGTCCACCCTCATGAACTGTTTTGGTATATATCCAGTACAACCATTACAGCACTCAAAGGAAATGTGGATACAAAGGATAAAAGCATCTGAATCAACCGTATGACAGTAGACTGTAGTCATAACGCACATGCACTTATTTGAAAAACGTACATATGAACATTACAAAAACTTTAGTAAAGTGCAGTTACGATATCGACTTAGGATGGTCAATTGATATCACAGTGGTCATTCAATTGGTATGGTGAAGCAATTTACACATCTAATCACTTACCACAAAAGCAGTATAATCAAAGGACACCCATTTAAATATCTGTAAAAAATCCTCGATAAAGGATCAATAATTTTCTTAAGAGCAGAGGTCATAAAAATATAAACACGTATAGAAAAATGCAGAGTAAAACCAAGATATCAAAAATATGTAAATTGACATCAACATGAATAAACTGTGCTCTGCCGATCTGGAAGTGAGCTCAGATCCATGATCTGTAAGAGTATCTACTAACAGTCAGATGGAACAAGATTCAGGGCCATTTCTCCTTTTATTCAAAGTAAACTGCAATAATACAATCATTACAATGGCGTTTGTAAACAGTACAAGGATTGGGCAACAAGTAGTGATACAGAGTTGTGTTGTATTTTATATCAAATGATAGTATATTAATTTGTGTCTTAGATCATGTAATGGAAGTTTGTGTTGTATCGTGCATCACGTGATAAAGTCTTGTGTTGTATCTAACACCACGTGATAGTACTTTAAACTGTATCTTACATCACGTGACAGAGTTTGTGTTGAATCTTTCATCACGTGATAGAGTTTTAAGCTTTATTGATAGATGTTTATTTTGCACCTTACATTACGTGATAGCGTTTGATGTTGTATGTTACATCTTGTGTTGATCACGTGATTATATTTTGTAATATATAATACTTACGTTTTACGACATTCTGTACGCCCTGGTCATATACCTCTACTGCCCACGGTTGTTGGTTTCTGAATCTGTAACTCCACACCACAGCGCCGCTGTTCTTATCTAGACATTCTATTGCATTCTCTTTATACTCCGAAATACACACCACATTCTGGAATGGATCGATACTAACAAATTATTGCAACTTTGATATTCATCAAAACTGATCACATGTCACGTGATCACTTCTGATAAATATCAAAACTTATAAAAAGACACATTGTTTCCTCAAAAAAGAAAACGTATTGCTTCAGTTGTAATATAATGATATTATAATATAAATGTAATATTTGTTAGATAATATTGTATTATATTATTGATGTTTAAATATGTTACTTAGGAACTGTGAGATGTAATTTTTACTTTATACAGCGTAACTCCGTTCATGTACAAGTTAATATTGGTTGACCGCTGTACCAATCTCCTGTCGCTGCCGTCATACTTTGCACTCTCCAGTGAATTCCGGCCAATGTCTATCCAGTACAGTCGTTCTTCCTGAGTGTCCAGCACTATGTCTGGTACCATAGATACACCAGTGAGAATCACCCTCCGGTCTTCTCCCGTCAAACTGGACTGTTCTATAACGGGTGCTGTACTTTGTTCCGACCAGAACAACAAGCTGTTCGAAAGACAAAGAGTAGGTAAAAAAAAACTACATGTACATACAAAATGTTTATAAGGCTTTGATAGTGCCGTTTTGTATGTGTATTTTACATATATATTATACGACATTCTGGAGTGTATCGGTATCGTCAGCAATCTTGCACATTTCCTATCTTTTCTTTTAAACATATGAAATTCACAAAAAACACCCGCATTTCTATAAAATGTGATATCGCATAATTGTTGATAAAAACCAAGGGGCCGAAAATTTGTGGAGAAAGGGTGTTTTGTTATTATTTCAAACTAACTTCCCCTTGGAGGACCCATAACATTGCTTTGAATTCATAGTTGTGCTTTTCTTCATTATTAATTTCTTTGTGGTTCTTGGTTTTTGGTGCACTGATGCCGAAACCACATAATTTGTTAGGAAGGCATTATCATTTGTCAGATTACAGAAGTGCCACCCATTCAATAAAATAGCTATCATTTTAACTGAGCGTGAAAAATATAATGGCACTATCCTACTTTCCTGGCGATATAACGTCAGCAGGGGTCAGTTTTTCGAAACTTTAACCTCTGGCTAAGCTAACCAAAGGTGAAATCTCATTTGACTGTAGCTTTGAAATAAGGAGACTTACGTCATAGTCTGTGCACTGATTAATACCATATGAAACCAGCATTGTAATGTAATTGAGAAATTTTAAACAGAAATATTGTAAATCACATTGATTGTCTCTCTATCTTTGGTTAGCTTAACTAGTGGTTAAAGTTTCGAACAACTGGCCCCAGTTGTATAAGGTAACCTTACTGTTGTAACATTACCCTTTAACTGGATCCACATACCCTTTAACTGGATCCACAGCGATTGCTGAAGGCTTATTCAGCTTTTCATGTAGTATAACTTTAAACATGGTTCTGTCAGTTGTGTCCACTGGTTGTACCGCTATCCAATTGTATAGCTCATCTGTCCAATAGATATTTTTAGACAGCCAATCAAATGCGATCTGAACAGAGGAAGTGTACGATATCCCCTGATGCAGAAGTGACACGTTCCGTCTAGTGTCGTTCAACCAAATGTTGAAATTTGTCATTTTGTACAGACTCTGTGTATAGCCGTCCATAAGATACACAGTGTTGTCTCGAGGGTCGCACGCCATGCTTAGTACGTCCGTATTCTCGAAGAAATAGTAATACCGGGAATCGATCTTGCCCTGTTGTCCAAAGCTGTCCACACGTCCGGGAAACGTCACGAGCTCGCCCGCATTTTGAGAAAATAAATCGGGTAAAAGCGAGACGACAAGGCCATAGTCTTCACCTGTTAATGAAGTGTTGATAATCAAGTTCAAGGACAAATGTTTATAATAATGTAATAACATTAAAAAAAAGAACACAGTCAATAATACATTTGTTAATGCATAAATGCTGAAAATCAACGGGTAGTAATGAGTATATTTATACTTCTATTCTCTTTCATGAGTAAATTAATTCATGTGTATTGGGTTAAGTACATAAGTATGGAAGGGACTTGTGGGCAAAAAATTATCTCGTGTGCACGACATAGTTACATGTATGACGTGCCCACGAGATAAAAAGTCGCGCGCACGAGATAATTATTTGGTGTGCACGACTTACTAAGTCGTATGCACGAGATACTTATGTCGTGTGCACGACATTTAAAATCAGTCAATAGCAGCATCTCTCACATAATTGTTGTGGGATCTCTTGCTTTACCTAGGCGGTCTTCAGACCTCTCGCCTGACTTCGCCCCCACCCTAACTCCAAATCCTGAATCAGCCCAAGATTTTCAACAAAATTATGAAATATTGCTGAAGCACCGTGGTCCCTAATTTCAATGGGAACTCTTTCTAAACCAGAGATTTATTCGATTCAGCAAGATCTCTGATAAAGCAAGAAACCCTATAATAATTATGTGAGAGATGTTGCTATTGGCTGATTAAGTCGTGCGCATGACATAATTATCTCATTTCCTGAAATGGATTTTAAGAAAATTTGAACGAGGAAATGGAAATATATACATCATTTCTCCGATTGAAATGTGACATGCGTCTGAACTCTACCTTTTCTTGAATTTTCATCAAAATTATTATTTTCATCGACGTTTTAAAAAAGTTGAAGATAACGAACATTGTTTAACAAAGAACAGTGGTGTTATATATTTATTCTTATATTTTGTTCTTCAGTCCCCAACTCATATCGAATCTTAGGTTTTTACTTCATTCGTTCGGATGATTTTTTTTTACGTTCTTGTAACAGAAATCAAAAGCTTCAAATAACGTTAATGCTTTTTAAAGAAAGATTACATGGAAAGCAAGAAATCGTGATACGTGACAAGTTTTCCAGACTGTTTATAAATAAAGTTTGATTGATGTTTGCGTGTATTTAGCTATTATTAAGATAAGAAGTGAGCTCTAAGTACACTATTTATTGTATTATACATGTCTGTAATGAGCTGTCGCATCCAACAATACTGAGGTCAAAATAAATGTCATAAGATCCAAGACCGATAATCCTGTATTTACTTTACAGGTAAATAACACTTTACTTGGTTACGGGGGAAAAAATTAGAAGTATGCCAGTGTAATCATTGTACCAAATTTATTATTATTATTATTATTATTATTATTATTATTACTATTTTATTATTATTATTATTATCATTATTATTATTATAATGCAAATCCAACACAGGATATCTTGCGAAAAAATAAATACGTTTTTATTCTAATTAAACAGAAGCATTAATAAATTTTTGAATACTTTGTGAATTCCAAACTTATTTTCGACATTTCATTGTCCATAGCATTTGCCTCCGGGCTATGTGTAACTAACGGTCATCTGACACTTTCGAAAAGAAGGCGGCATGTCATGCGTTTTAAAAGGCTTTGTGGAAATTTGTAGTACAAGGGATAGCCATCAGAATATAGGGGCCATCACGATTGTCCAACAGTTAGAAAAATGTAAGGAATACCTTACATAACATGCATAACAATGATCAGTACTGGTCACCCTCAAGCCAGTGGCCCACTTGTAAACTGGTACATAGTGGTATTTTAATGGCGACATTAATATTGTTTCTGTTTGTGTATTGTACGTGTATGTAGTTCCTTCATAAATCCACCATGTAAATCAGGTACATCATTGTCATATATTTTGTTGCATGTACATCATAAATTTAGGAAGTAAAGGAAAACGCCTCCCAAAATTTTGTTTCAAATATTTACGCTGAAGAAATTCCATTTAATCTAAAAGGTAATAGATTAGTTATCTTATTTTCCTCAAAATATCCACATTCTCAAGTTTTGTCGGTACTAACTTTGACGCCCTTATCATCAGGGAACCAAAGAGCGAGGTCTATAAAGTATTTGCAGTAAACAACCGACTGTAAATACAATTCCATGCAAACCTAGGGACAGGCTTGGTGAAATGGTTCAGTTTGTCTAGCTGACTACCAGGGTTCGAGTATTGCGCCACTATGTTTAAGAGAAGTTGATTGCCTCTCGCTCCCATGATATTTTCTTCTAAATGTTTAAACTCAAATATTTGGACTTTATGAAATAGAGAATATGTGTATGACGTTTGGTATGGTAATCCGCGAGGAATACGGTAGTCTCTTGAAGGGTTCCACCCAGTCACACACAAATTCAAAGGATAAACAACAAGTGTTATCGTACATGTATCATGAAAACTTGACAATGGGATAATCATGTACATATCTAGAACTATTGTTTTACAGCAAAACCGAATGGCATGTTAATTAATAGTATGGATATTATATTTTTTATCTAATTTGGGCGTATGATATTGAAGTAGAAGCTCCGCACTCCTACGCCTAAATCAGCCAATCATCTGTTTTTCTGTTAACCGTATCACTTGACGAGGGACCCATGTCACGATTGACGTTGGCACGTAGAATGTTCCTCATTAGACCGGATAGTACACCGCTTGGGTCGAATTCTTTGTGCAAACTTCAGGTATATGCCGCAACTATATTCATCAAACGAAATAACCTTCATGTGACGTAAAATAAACGAAACCTGATATGAGAACAAAAGTTGTTTGCTGGATGTCAGAAAGGAATTTCTAAAGCAATTTATTGTCTTATACCTCCTAATCAGTCGGTGGGATAAGACCGCTGAATCCAAAGTTCCGTGTTGGATTTTGGCACTAGAAGATTCCTCTCGGTGGATCGGTTATGTCCCCAGAGATCAAATTTTATAGCTAGACAGGTGTCGCCACTAGATATAGATGTAATGATCCAAGTGTGGTGTTAAACAATAAGAATTCGTGAAACGAATATAATGTCACATTATCTACATGAAAGTAAAGAACGATATTTCATCTCCATAATGATTCACAGGGGTGACCTTACATTGAGAAATCCCAAGACCTAATCCATAATAGACTAGTAATACGTTACCTGTTGACGTATTACTAGTCTATTACGGATTACGTCTTGGGAATTTCTCAATGTAAGATCACCCCTGTGGTTCACCTACATATTGGTTCACCTACATAACTATGTAGAGGGCACAGGAGTAGTAACATTACCGGTATATGTCTACGTCATAAAACGTGCTAATATGCCAAATGTATTGTAAATGGCATTTATTATAGAAAGAGGTGTAAAACATAAACAAAATTGATTTCTAATATGTACTTGTACATATTAAAGATAATGCACAACAAACGGCAAAAACGAAAATCCGTCGCCATCATGAAAATCTTATTTCATTCTTTGACAAACCAATTATTCTCAGCAATGAAATAACGAACGTCTATACTTTGTCTGCTGATTGATTGAATATTGCTTTTTACGTCACTCCAGCTCCACGATTATTTCACGTATATAGTGACGGCCTGATGCATTGCATACAAATTCATACCTTTGCAACGGACCCACCCGAAGCAGTAAGGGATCTTTTACGTGCCACGCCTACCGTGACACTGGCCGTCGGTTTTTACTGTCTCATCCGAAAGACAGAACACCGGTGCGCCCATGGCGGGAGTCGAACTCGGGACCTCTCGTACGAGACGAGCACCTAATCCGCTAGGCCACACCGGCTTCTTTGTCTACTGACATATATATATATATATATATATATATATATATATATATATATATATATATATATATATATATATATATATATATATATATATATATATATATATATATATATATATATATATATATATATGTTTTAAATGTGAATTTCCATTCTCGAAGTCGCTGTCTCTATTGGTCTACGTAAAAACCTAAGGAGTCTGGCCATGAATGACACTTTGGGGAAAACTCGAGGTTTATCGTTAGCGTTAATACACCTTTAAGTTCCTCAGTATCAATTCTAAAGGGGTTTTCTTATAAAATACGATCGGAAATATATATACATGTAAGTTTTAAATGTGAATTTCCACAACTGACAGTGCTGGGCCTTACAATTTACACACCTAATGCAGAGTACATTACTGCAATCGGAGTTTAATACAGGTATTTACTAGTCTTCTTTCTATTTAATGATTTCATTGATTGATTGATTGATTTTTGTTTAACGTCACACCACGAATATTTCACGTATATGGTGACGGCATCTGCCTGATGTGGGGCATACAAATTTTGACCTTTGCAACGGACCCACCCGAAGCAGTGAGGGATCTTTAACGTGCCATGCATACCACGACACGGGGCCTCGGTTTTTACTGTCTCATCCGAAAGACAGAACACCGGCATGACCAGAGCGGGACTCGAACCCCGGCCTCCCGATCAGGAGTCCAGCGCGATACCACTAAGCCACGCCGGCTTATTAATGATTTCAAGTTAAAACATAATATATACTTGATTATATAGGTATATGAAAAACACATCTGAAGCAAAAAAGGAATTGGACGATCATTAAACACAACTCTTGGTGATTTTCTATACTTGTAAAAGATTTTTCTGGGGCATTTTAGCCTTTCTCTTTTACAGGTATGTACTATATGGGGTATTGTGTATGTGTTTTTTTGGTTGATGATACATATATCTGCGGATAGTGTGTCTTTATCATGTTGGTGAGGTTGAGATTGTAGATAAAAGAAAAAAGGGTCAATTCTACGGTCTTCATTCTTCGTGTTAAATGTTGTGTAAATTTCAGATCTACTTACTCGCTCCCGTTCTCTGAATAAAGGATAATGGTCTAACAATTTTGAACCATCCAATTATCCATGTTTTATAAAAGATATTCAAATATCGTTCATGAAAAGCGGCAATAATAAATTTTGTTCATAAAGTTTTAGACCTCAAAGAAAATGAGCCATTTTCTACTGTAGGATTCATAGACGATAGAAATCCTCTCCCAGGACAGCTCGTCTGAGGTTTGGATCTTCATGTGCGGTCATTGCTTTCTCTCGTGTAAATAAGTGTTAAACATCAGTGGCCAGTTGTTCGAAACTTTAACCACTGGTTAAGCTAACCAGTGGTTAAAGTTTGAGAGACAATTAATTTGATTTATAAGATTTCTTTATAAAAATCTTAAATTACTTTACAAAGCTTGTTTCATATGCTACAAATCAGTTCACAGACTATGACTTAAAGTCTTCTAATTTCAAAGATATAGTTCGATGAAATATAACCATTGGTTAGCTTAACCAGTGGTTAAATTTTCGAACAACTGGCCCTAGATGGCCAATAGCCAGGGTTACTATTGAGCGTATCAGCCCGATTGTCAATTGAAAATAGCGCAATACAATAGACAACTCCAAACTTCAGACAGTATGCGACAGTATAGAGAACCAAATCTGCGTAAAAACGCGCGCCGGACTCTTATGTGCTGAATTTCACAACAACAACATGCAGCGTAACTAAACTCACATAAATCGCCAAAAAGTGTAAAGCTGTACGACCGACCTCACCTTAATACATACACATTTGATTTTTATTTATTCATTCAGGAGAGAAAAAAAGGACATCTGTGCGGCGAATGAATGTTGTAGAAACTTACCTTGACAGAAGGTCTTCTGTACCAGAACAGCTCCCAATATCCAAAACGCTTTCATCAACATCCTTAATATTTTTTTCTTGATTTCAGTGTTTAGAAAAATAAGTTGAAATACGATACAAATGACATCGTGGACCTGTACATACGAAGATTGAAAAGTTATAAAGTAAGTCCGATCTGTCGATGTTCTAGTTCAGCGATCCGAGATTCCAATCTATTCTACCTCCGGATATATTTTGATTATTAGACGCAGTAACTTCGTAGGTGATATCGTTCGAATATTTGTGATGTGTTTTGTCGCATGTGGAGACAAACTTGTATAAAATACGTGTAAATTACGTAATACGTATTTTCATGTGTGACATAGTTTTCCCCTCTTTGAAGGATATAAGATTTTAATTAGGCATTGTTAAAACAACATAGGTAAATGTAATGTACACAAACGGATTAAAAGCTTATTACGTCCTACTTTAAGTTCAACTCGCACAGGCTTCAGTATTACCGGCGTTTTATCTATATTTACGCGTTGGTGTTTTTTCAGTGAAAATTAATACTTCGAACAAGAGCTGCACGTTTCTTAGTCAATCAACGTGGAAAGCATTCACTTCGAATTATTCAATCCACTGTGATTAAGCCCGTGGCATTTCTTTGAACTGATCGACTAGAGAAGTAGAAAAGTCACCCGCCATTTTATCATATCGTTGGAGGTTTTGTTTTTTTCTTTGTTTTTTTCTTTCTTTTTTTGCACAGGGTATATGGGTATATAATTGTAGAATTACGAGGTATATAATCAAAAAGTTGTTGGTCCGAAAATAAGGAGTTTTCCCGAGTATTGTCACACTACTAACATTACAGTAGCCACCATGTTGGATGATGACCACCCGCTATTCAAAAAAGACCAATAGTCTGAATGTCCGACAATCCGAAGACCCATGGTCCAATGGTCAGATAGTCCAAAGGCCCGATAGATCGAAGGTCCGATATTTCGCGTGACATGCAGGATTTATCGAGAAAAGCTGATACCGGGCATTTAATTTAAATCAAAACAGAAACTAGAACTGTCCTAACGGGACAAATAGCCCCCGTGGCACCAAAATTCAAAATAGGGCATAGACCAAGGACAAAAGTAATGGTTTCAAATGAAAGATCTGTTCATGAGGAATCTCATGTGCAATAAAAAACATCTATTAGTTACAATTCAAAGCAGAAACATCAGATACATGGTAAAGTTTCAATTCACAAATATATCAGGGGCAGCAATCTCGCGAAGATAAAGTCTCGTCAGTAATTGCAGGTTTACAGTACTGTAAACTTCTTTTATTGTCTGCATTTAAATTTCGCGATTTTAACACAAATTCTTATGCTTAAAATATTTTCATTTACATTTACAACTTTTATAAAACATATTTTAATCATATGTTGCACTTTGTCGTGTATACCTGTGCTACTATAATTGGTGTAAGGGTATTGTTAATTACCATCGATGATGGTCACTGTACCGTAATATGTTGCTATTGTGTCTACAACCATGTTATCACTACGCATGTTGGTGTAGATGTGATCTATCAATCCTACCCTGCGGTGAGTAGGTGTCTTTATTAATTGATGAAAACCATAGTATTTGTAAAGAGAAGCAAGTTTATCTGCATTGCTTGTGTTTGAAATATAATATATATTAAAATCTCCTACAACTACTGCTGGACATCCATCTGGCAATCCATTCAGAAGGCACTAAATGTGACAAAGTGTGTTCATAATTAATAATTTTGGATTTCTATATAAAGATAAAATGGTCAATCGTTTATTTCTATCAGCAGCAGTGCACACAACTACATATTGATACTCCAGCTCTACTCCTTCCACCTCCCTGACTGTTACGACATAAAGACTATGATGAATATACATGAGAAGTCCTCCATATCTCTTCTTTTTTACTGAAAAGTTGCCTTGTTTGCTGTCTTTTCTTAAGGTGTTGCAAAAGCTAAACTCAGGATGTTGATCTTTTTGTAAAAGCCACGTTTCTATGAAGCAGCAGATGTGAGAATTGTCAATAACTTTGTCTTTACGAATACAATGAATATAAGGGATGAAAGAATTGATATTATGTACACTGATTTTTAAAAAGCATGTTTCTGGAAGTTTCACTGTTGCAGGAATATAGGGAATGAATGGATGTTTTCGCATACGCTCTATTTCATACAATGACTGATAATTGACCCTTATTTTATTTGGTGTGAATGTGTCAATGATATACAAATATTCCAAAGTTTTCGTCCTACTTAGGGAGCAACCATTTGAGTTTTATGGCTGGGGGGGGTGGGGGGGGGGGGGGGGGGGGGGGGGGAAGACTGTGCAAAAAAAAAAAATCTATTCCGGCCAGAAGGACCGGCAAAAAAATAACAATAAATAAATAATAATAATAATCCGGCTCTGAAATTGGGCAAAAAAAAATATTCAGGCCGGTATAAGTCTTCCTGCCCCCCCCCCCCCTAAAAATCAAATGGTTGCTCCCTTACAGCAGTATAAAACTGTCCAGCATGAAAAGAGCCTTTACATGACAAAATTAGAGTTTTCGGTTTGTCCTTGTTCCTTATGTATTGTTACTGCCCAAACATGGACTTAAGGGAATTGTCTCCTTCTTGCTGTTACTTTAGAAGAATGACCTATATTAACTGGAACTTCTGTATATAGTGGATATTGGGATAGAATCTGTATTTTTCAAAATTGATGATGCTGCCTTCCTTTTTTTTTCCTTCCAACTCTATCTTCCGAAAATTTAACCAGTACATACTTTGGTTTAAAGTCTTCATTTTTTACAACTGGTTCAGGCAGAAAGCCTGTGACCACACCAGCTGCAGAATTCACTAATCCGTCACTTACGTCTAAATTCTTTGTTAGAATAACTTTTGGTTCCACAAAAGTTAAGTTCTGTAGGCAAACCTCCAGATGTATCACAGAATGACCCACTTTCGATCCTTTGTGTTCATCACGTTTTAAGTCTATTGCTTTGAAAGTGCAAGTTGCAGTTTGAAGACTATTTAACATTGTCTTGTGTTCATGATCATCTTTCTGTATGCAAATATATGTGTCACATTTTGAGGGTACTCTGGAGAAGATTTGCAAACTTAACTAGCTTTCAACAGTTTTACATCGTCCTCAGTCTGTTGGCCAATCCTTACACGGTTCAGTGAATTAGCGAAGGTTTGATCATCTTTCTGCAGTTGTCTGTCTGTCAGCTCTACTATTTTGAATTGTGATTTCCAAAGAGAACCAAAAATTGCAGGCATCTCATCAGTTGGTGATGCAAATACAGGTCTCTGGGCTACAGGTGGTAGTTGCAGAAGATCACCAACGGCAAGAATTGATATTGCACCAAGGAATATACATGTGTACTATGAATACCCAGTCTTTTTTGGTTCAAAAGTTATGGCTAAGGTTCAAGTTCCTAAAAAGTAGGGCAAAAATCAAGGCCAAGGTCAAAAATTTTGAAAAAGAAAGGTCTTGCCACAAGGAATATACATGTGTAGTATGAATACCCAGTCTCTTATGGTTCAAAAGTTATAGCTAAAGATAAAGTTTTTAAAAAATAGGTCAAATGTCAAGGCCAAGGTCACAATGTCAAAAGTTTTGGCACCAAAAGAATGGTCAAGCCACAAGAAATATACATGTGTAGAATGAATACTCAGTCTCTTTTGGTTCAAAAGTTATAGCTAAGGTTAAAGTTTTTAAAAAGTATGTCAGATGTCAAGGCCAAGGTCACAAGGTCAAAATGCTGGTACTGACTGAAAGGTCTTGCCACAAGGAATACAGATATGTAGTATGAAGGTCCCATCTCTTTTCTTTCAAAAGTTATGGCTAAGGTTAAAGTTTTTATAAAGTAGGTCAAACATCGAGACCAAGGTCGAAAATGTTGCTATCGACAGAAAGGTCTTGCCACAAGGAATACACATTTTTAGTATGAATACCCAGTCTCTTGGTTCAAAAGTTATGGCTAAGGTTAAAGTTTTTAAAAAGTCAAATGTCAAGGCCAAGGTCACAAGGTCAAAAATGTTGCTACCAAAAGAAAGGTCTTGCCACAAGGAATATACATGTGTAGTATGAATACCCAGTCTCTTTTGGTTCAAAAGTTATGGCTAAGGTTAAAGTTTTTAAAAAGTAAGTCAAATGTAAAGGCCAAGGTCACAAGGTCAAAAATTTTAGTACCAAAAGAAAGGTCTTGCCACAAGAAATATACATGTATAGTATGAATACCATGTCTCTTTTGGTTCAAAAGTTATGGCTAAGGTTAAAGTTTTTTAAAAGTAGGTCAAATGTCAAGGCCAAGGTCACAAATTTTGGCACCAAAAGAAAGATCTTGTCACAAAAAATAAACATGTGTATATGAAAACCCAGTCTGTTTTGGTTCAAAAGTTACCGTCAAGGTTAAAGTTTTCTGGACAGACAGACGGACAAGGTGATTCCTTTATACCCCCCCAAACTTCATTTGCGGAGGGTATTATTAGTGACTAAGTACTTATGTAAGAAGGGGACACTCCCAAGGAAATTCATGATATTTTCCATGTGCCAGTAGGCATCTACAAGTTTGCTTTTTTATAATATTTCCCCAATAAGCTTTTTCTTTCTCGGTTCTAATATTTTGCAAAAGGTGCATAGTTTCAGCAGAGAAAGTGTTACTTTCACAAACCAGCTATTGCTTTGATCTAGATTAACAGCCAGTTGCCTAAGGGCCACTTGATGTTCACCTGAGCATAGGTCCTTTGCTTAAGGACTTATAAACAATTTGTATTATGTCCTTGCGTTGCTATATTCATGAAAATGGTAAGAATTTTGGCGTCTGCTTGTCCCTCAATGGGTTTAGTACCAATAAGTCCCATCACTGCTGCTGATTCAGGAAGGGACTGCAGTTGCCTAAGCAATTTCCTTTGAAACGGTTCAAGGTCCTGTGGTTTTTTTTCCTAATACATGTATGGAATGATAATTCTGAGATGCAGCAGTCTAAGGACAACAAAAGTGGACTACATCTGAATGATTATTGCTGGTGAGACCCCGTTCTTACCATGCATGTGTGTTTGTCCCGTTTCTCTCTGTACCTAAATCTATTGTCTTTTTATCTAATCTTCCAAGGTTCACAATGAACTTTCACTTCACTCTAACCACACTTTGTTGTTTGAAGCTTTACCAGCTCACTATTAACTGTTGATAAATCTGCCCCTACTATGTGCAGACTCTGTAGTAGTGATGATGAATCTGTCCCTTCTGTATGCAGACTCTGTAGTATTGGTGAGAATCTGATGCAACTGATTGATTTTTGCCCTAGGGACAGACTTGGTGAAATGGTTAAGCACTTGGCTTACAGTGCAGATGGTCCAGTTTCCTTTACCATCATACTGACCTCATTTTGCCCTAGAGACAGACTTGGTGTAATGGTTAAGCACTTGGCTTGCAGTGCAGATGGTCTGGGTTCCTTTACCACCATTCTGACCTCATTTTGCCCTAGGGACAGACTTGGTGTAGTTATTAAGCACAGCTTGCAATGCAGATGGTCTGGGTTCCTTTACCACCATACTGACCTCATTTTGCCCTTGGGACAGATTTGGTGTAGTTATCAAGCACTTGGCTTGCAGTGCAGATGGTTTAATGGTGTAAAAAAAATGGTGTAAAAGGTCTGTTACCTCCTGCTTTAATGTCATGATGTAACTGAAAAATTCTTGACAGCGACATAAAGCACTGACCATCCAACTAAATGACATCACTGTATAGATTGATACATTAAAATCTCCACTGCATTCAGTATATGATTTTTTTCTCCATTTTATTTTGAATTTAATTCACATGAGTATTTTCCATGTGATGCAGATTTAAATCAAACTGATTATTACCGATTGAATCTATACATAATAAATGTTCCTATGAATGAGGCTTTACAACATAAATCCTTTACTAACACTGTGTCAAATTCCTCCACAAAACCTTGAAATATCCAAAGTCTTGGATGGGTTATTGCAAACAGAGGCATACAAAGTTATTAGCTTGGGTGCTGACAGAAGTATCCGCGATAAAACTTTGATTTTAATATATTTTATCCATACTTATTCAGCTGGTTGGAACTGATTTTTAATATATATGTAGTGTTGATTGGTCTCTATTTTAAGACTGTACTGTGTATGGGAAAGTATCTATTGGACATAGCACATTCCTTGAGATAGTCTCCACCTTTTTCCAGATACTCTGCCCTGGTTACACTGTATAAAGGTAAAGCAGACGACAGTGCCCATTTCCGAGCACCATTCCAGCAGTCAAGGACTGGATTCTCTACAAAAAAAAAAACAACCATAGTGTAATCAAAGAAACTCACCTCGCTACAGTATTTCTCAAACAAAAACACAGAATAGTAGGAAGCTCATTAGAGCATTGTAATCCTGAACCGATTCACTCAAGCGGAAATTGTGGGTCAGATGCATCATCTGATGCATGCACTTACATCACCATCCCTAGGTGAACCTAAGATGCAAGTTTGATAACTATAGCACCTATACATTCTCCAATACAGATTTACCCCCAACTACTTAACTATACATGGATGTGGACGGGAACGCAGATGCTGATGCCAGGGGTATAACAAAAGCTCCTCTTCAAGGTGAGCTAAAACTGACACTGTATTTAGATAGTCAATTTTTTTTAAAGAACTTAAAATCAACAAAACAAGTTTTGAATAGGTAATAATGTCTTCAGCAAAATGTGGCTGTATAAAGTTTCCTTTTAAAACACATTTGAAATGAGCAAAAGAAACTACTGGAAAGAGAGTGATTGACAGACCAGTTAAATCATTATACATCTTTAGTTACTGTAGAACAAGAAGTACAAATGGACCTATATCATCACCTGAGCACAATTTCCTCATTCACAAACAACTGTCTAATTGAAAAAATTTGCAGATACATACAATTTCCTGCTTATAGCATTTCAACTACTGACAAAGGACTATAAATTCTGAAGCATCAATACAGAGTATCGCAACTACTAAAATCTGTCACGGTTTGCATTTAGTTATCTACCAAATCCATTGTTCTCAATGTGGGCACTTTTATGTGGGCAACTTACTTCATAATTATATGACGTCATAACAATCACAAAGTGCGCATGTATGTTGACGTTATTGTAGTTGCAATATTTCATTTTAAGCATGTCAGTACAGAACAAATTAAACAGTAGAAAAAATTCATTAACCTTAAGAAGTTAAATTAAGGGATTAACTTTTCAAACTACTTTGGAATTTTACAGATTCTAATGACTTACAATAAATAAATGTTTTACTACCTGTTTGGTGCAAAATAAAATGAAAAAACTAAAATTTACCCCCATGGGTAAAATGCTACCTTTCAGATTGCTCAGATATAACAAAAGGAAAAATGTCATAAAATACTAATCAATTTAAAGATGGCAAATTCTTTACTACCTTAAAATCAAGACAATGACACAAATGACTATACTGCCCCTAAAAGGAATCGCTACTCTACAGTATGCAAGTACCAGCTTTTATCAACAATAGTAAATGAAATTTTTAAAAAATCAATTTTGTCATGAAGCCTTTGAATATATTTTCTTATAATAGCTAACAAATAAATGCTATGTTGCTTCTCTGTACTGAATACATTGATAAAAACCCATTGTACCGGTAATCAAAGATTACAAAGCTCACGTCATGGGTTTTTTTACCATAATAAGGTTATTTCTTACATGTTTCATTAAAGTAGGTATAGAGAAATTATTACAAGGAGATAGTTTAATGGACTGTAAGACAGACATGTTCACTCAAGCAAAAAACAGAGGTTAGGCAGAGCATTTGAAAATAGATTCCTCCTTTACATATACAGATGTATCATTGATATATGATTTAACAACTTCTTAATATTACTATAAGTATCTACTAAACATGCTCAATCAACTGGAAAATATGGGTCAGACACAGCATCTGAAACAAGATTCCCTTTCTACACATATAGATGCATCACTTGTGCAAGTTTGAAGATCCTATGCCTCATATTAAAGAAATGAAACTTCTTAACATTGCGGACCGAGACACTGATACGGACCCGGATTCCGAGCGGCCAATAGCATAGGCTCCAGCTGATATCATGAGGTGAGCTGAAAAATGCCACAAAAATATGTGAAAGGGACTCAGAATAAAATGTCAAATATTCTATTTTGGAAAGGACACAGAAAAGCCCCCACCTCTCAGACACTCGTACATTACTCTGGTACATTCAGTTTTTGGTTCTATACACAGTCAGTCATACTCTCTAGAAGCTATGTAATTTTTGTTCTTTCTGTTATATGAAGCCACAACTCAGAGATGTCATTTCAAAATTATATGTAATTCATGTATATATGGGAATATCTATGGGACGCAGGAATGAATCTCGTTAACACAGATTTCTATCTACATCAACCCAAAGCACTCATGCGTGTCCACTCCATTGGTCCCAGTGCCTGTGCTAAAGCAGTCCTTGTGACCACTTTTCACATGAACGTGAATGCTATGTTAGGACTGCACCAATCCTGTATAATGAGTTGGATGATATTTTAAATACATTATAGGTTTACAGAATTATACACACCTGCCACTGATATACTGAAGGTGGATTTAAATGGTCGTAGCTCCATGAGATCTTTCTCCAATCTCTCCTTAAAACTTTTAAATGTTGCACATCCCCCTGTCAGGAAGACATCCTATAAAGTAGACATTCACAAGATATTACTACCACAGTGACCATCAGGATAATGTTTGACATGCCTGCACTGGATCTGAGTCAGTCAAACAAGAGGCACAAGGGGGCCTATATCGCTCACCTGAGTACAAAGTGCATATTTAGAAGCAAGCAAGAAATTCTGTGCAGGGGTTCTGGAGAGGAAGATGAAAATGTGTCAATCAAACAGAGCCAATGGCGGCCATCTTGGATTATGGATCGGCATGAAAAACCTATACTTGGTAGAGGACCTTGAGTACTTACTTTCTATGCAGTTTGGTGAAATTTTGTGCAGTGGTTCTGGAGAAAAAGTTGAAAATGGGTCAACCAATCACAGTCAATGGCAGCCATCTTGGATCATGGATCGGCATAAAAAACACTAAACTTGGTTGAGGACCTTGAGTACTTACTTTCTATGCAGTTTGATGAATTTCTGTGCAGTGGTTCTGGAGAAGAAGTCGAAAATGTGTCAACCAATCAGAGTCAATGGCGGCCATCTTGGATCACGGATCGGCATAAAAAACAAAAATGTGGTAGAGGATGTTGAGTACTTACTTTCCATGAAGTTTGATGAAATTCTATGCAGCTGTTCTGGAGAAGAAGTCGAAAATGTGTCAACCAATCAGAGTCAATGGCGGTTATCTTAAATCACGGATCGGCATAAAAAACACAAACTTGGTAGAGGACCTTGAGTACTTACTTCCTATGAGGTTTGATGAAATTCTGTGCAGCCGATCTGGAGAAGAAGTTGAAAATGTTTCAACCAATCAGAGCCAATGGCGGCCATCTTGGATCACGGATAGGCATAAAAAACACAAACTTGGTAGAGGACCTTGAGTACTTACTTTCTATGCAGTTTGATGAATTTCTGTGCAGTGGTTCTGGAGAAGAAGTCGAAAATGTGTCAACCAATCAGAGTCAATGGCGGCCATCTTGGATCACGGATCGGCATAAAAAACACAAACTTGGTAGAGGACCTTGAGTACTTACTTTCTATGAAGTTTGGTGAAATTCTGTGCAGCGGTTCTGGAGAAGAAGTCAAAAATGTGTCAACCAATCAGAGCCAATGGCGGCCTTCTTGTATCCAGGATCGGCATGAAAAACACAAACTTGGTAGAGGACCTTGAGTACCAACTTCCTATGAAGTTTGGTGAAATTCTGTGCAGCTTTTCTGGAGAAGAAGTCGAAAATGTGTCAACCAATCAGAACCAATGGCGGCCATCTTTGATCACGGATAGGCATAAAAAACACAAACTTGGTAGAGGACCTTGAGTACTTACTACTTATGAAGTTTGGTGAAATTCTGTGCAGTAGTTCTGGAGGAGAAGTCGAAAATGTGTCAACCAATCAGAGCCAATGGCGGCCATCTTGGATCACAGATCGGCATAAAAAACACAAACTTGGTAGAGGACTTTGAGTACTTACTTCCTATGAGATTTGGTGAAATTCTGTGCAGCAGGTCTTGAGAAGAAGTCGAAAATGTGTCAACCAATCAGAGCCAATGGCGGCCATCTTGGATTACGGATCGGCAAAAAAAACACAAACTTGGTAGAGGACCTTGAGTACTTACTTCCTATGAAGTTTGGTGAAATTCTGTGCAGCAGTTCTGGAGGAGAAGTCGAAAATGTGTCAAACCAATCAGAGCCAATGGCAGCCATCTTGGATCACGGATCGGCATAAAAAACACAAACTTTGTAGAGGACCTTGAGTACTTACTTTCTATGGAGTTTGGTGAAATTCTGTGCAGCGGTTTTGGAGAAGAAGTAGAAAATGTAGAAAAGTTAACGACGGACGACGGACACTGCACTATGACAATGGCTCACTTGAGCTACGCTCAGGTGAGCTAAAAACTGAAAAAAACTTCTGAAGTTTCTTACTTTCTTATTTATATATCACTGATCATTGCAGTTCATAAATACTTACAATTCAAATTCTTTATTTATGCTTTATTGACTGATGATTTAAACGGAACAAATTATTTTACAAACTATCAATGCTAGTCTGAATGTTAGGCATTGCTTGCCATATTCCAGATGTACAGCATTTTGTATTTTATTTGATTCCTGTTTTACATCACGCTAAAATTATTAACCTTGTATAGTGCCAGTATCTGACTACTGCATCACACAGAAACTTATGTCTATGCACCAGATTTACCTAAAGCAATGAGGGATCTTTTAGTAACTATGTTTACCATAACACAAGACCTTGGTTTTCACGGTCTAAAAGACATCTAAATGACAGGAAATCTGTAAGCATTTACTGGAGCTTGAACCAAGGATATTTCAGTCAAGAATCAAACATCTTACCTACTGAGCCACGGCGGCTCCGCTATATTTTGAAACTCAGTCCAGATGTCTTGTCAAGGTAATATATAGCACTACATTCAGTACCAAATATATTACTGTCTATACAGCTGTTGAATATAGGCTCAATCATATGAAAACAATTTTGAAAATAATAAATGGAATTAAATTTTGTTTGCTTCTACAATGCCAGCTTAAATCTCTGGAGCATATCATGAGGAATATTAAGTCTGAGATGTTATGGACACACACATGGGCAGACAGACGACAAAATGATTCCAAAACATTTACACTTTACAAGAGAACTTTTCTGATGTGTGATTTATCCGAAATGTAATTTTTATCCTCTAAATTCTATGTAACAACATATCAAGGCATAATATACACTACAGGTGCTTTTACCTGCACAAGTCTGTTTTGGATATCTGGTTTGTACTTCTTTAACACAAAGTCCATAGTCTCTGAGAGGCCTGCTTGTTCAACACCAATCATAGATGGTTGAAACAACAGTTCTGGTACTCTGACAAAGCAGTGATCACAATTACCATATTGTACACATGTACTATACACACACATAAGTATATATATACTTATATGTACTACAAGAAAGTTTTAAAATGTCAAATTATAATAGTAAATGTGGCAAAACAGTAATGCATTAAAACATAATGATACAATAATACATCTTGTGAAGGGCTAAAATTACATATATAATCAAAGATATATAAAATATATTATCATAGCAATAATGATAAATTTTAGATTTTGTAAATGAATAATTTTGACAAATTAGAGTTATGGGTTTCATAGAGATTTGGATTCTGAAACATATCGAAGTACTGTAGACCAAGAAATTCAAGATGATTAAGCAAAGGGAGGGAAGCTAAACAAGAGATGTTTGTAAAGCATATATGCCCCTCTTCTGGTACCATTACGAACAATTGTATGCCCCACTTCTGGTACTATTCCGAACAATTGTATAAAGTATTACATGCACTTGATGACCTCTGACCTTTTCACCTGAGAATCAATAGGAGTAATCTACTACTTGTAATCAACCCACATATGAAAAATTTCATTTCAATATATGCATTCACTGCAGAGATAATGAATGGAAACTGAATTACTGGAAGTTTTCTAAGTTGAAGGGTATGTATCTCTGTCAAAAATTGTTCAATGATGACCAAATCCAAACTTGACTCAGGTATTCTCATGACGGATCTGTACGCCAAATTTCATCTCAATATATGCATCTATTACAGAGATAATAAATGAAACCGTGAATTATTGGAAATTTTCTATGTTCAAGGGGTGTAACTCTGTTAAAAATTGTTTAATGGTAACCAAATCAAAACTTGTCTTAGATATTCTCATGATGTATCTGTATGCCAAATTTCATTTCAATACAAGTACTCGCTGCGGAGATAATGAACGGAATCTGTTCAGGTTACAGACCTATCGACCTACCTATGGATCAACAGCAGCAAAGCAATATTACCTTCTTCGAAAGGCAGCATAAATATTTTTAACAAAGAAAATATGACTCTGAATAACAATGAAGGATCACAGACATAATAATATTTTGAGTTACTGTAGCTGATTGACACTCATCATATATACATGTAGGCCTACCTTATCCTCTCTATAGCCAAATGAAGTCTGTAGTACTCGGCTATATCAAACTCTCCAGTAGGACCCATGCTAGCATCCATCTCTCTGTAAAGAATAGATCACATGATCAAATGTCTGTATCTGATTGGATAGCAGTCTATCTACTCTGTAGTCTATTATACATGGCAATATATAACTCTCCAGTATGACCTATACTTCCATCGATCTCTCTGTAAAGAATAGATCACAGGTTCAAATGTCAATATCTGATTGAATAACAGCCAAACTATTCCGTAGCTATTGTACTTGGCAAAATAAAACTCTCCAGTACGACCCAAGCTAGCATCCATCTCTCTGTATATCATAGATCACATGATCAAATGTCATATTTGATAGGGTAAAATCCAAATTATTCTGTAGTCCATTAAACTTGGCTATATAGAACTTTCTGTAAAGAATAGATCACTTAATCAAATGTATATATCTGATTGGATAGCAGTCAAACTACTCAGTAGTCTATTATACTTTGCAATATAAAACTCTCCAGTAGAACCTATGCTAGTATCCACCTCTGTAAAGAATAGATCACATGATCAAATGTCTATATCTGATTCGGTAAAAGCCAAACTATTCTGTATGTCTATTAAACTTGGCTACATGTATATAGAACTCTGTAAGGAATAGATCACATGATAAAATGTCTACATCTTATTGGATATTGGATAACACCTAGACAAAGTCGAGAATATTCAATATGATCGTAAGTAAGTTCACATCAAAATTGAAAATGTGTTACTGTAAGACACTTGAATTCTCCCTATCATGTACTGTATGATGTACATGTATATAGAATGACACCATCAGAAGATTACACATAACAGCTTCATGCTTATAACTCACTTCTGGAATTCTGGATCATGTTCACGTAACATTGTCTCTAACTCCTCTAGTTTGTCCTCCTCTGCATCAGAGTCACTGTCAGCATTCTGTGGGTGCTACAATGGTTCTAACAGGTCAAACTCTAATCTATCTGGCATGCCTCAAGCTTACGAGAACAAATCATTATACATGTACATGTAATTATCTAGTGATGCTCCATTAATCTGGGCTCCAGTAATTCAGAAAAGACACTTATCCAGATAAAAAGTATGGGAACAGATTTCTCCAGTGTTATTTTGTGCCAAATATTTGAATTACCTGTCAATCTAATGATCAACAGATTGGTTTATAGTCAAATGTAATGTTGGCTGTCTTTACTGATTACTTTTAATATGTTAGAACAAGATCACTGAGAAGATAAAAGTCATCTGTGGCTATAGTCAGACATTTAAAAACTCATGTGTTTCAAAGTCAATATGATATTGTTTGGGCTTTTTTTTCCTTTTAGCATAATCTAAATATGACTTACAATCTCTTTGTATACATCCCAATCTGCATCATCTTGACCAAATGTATCATCCTTCTTCCTTTTAGAACCTCCTTCAATTAAAAATCAACATAATAATATAGGATTATAACAGGAATATGACTACAATATCATTCAATGAGTTGTTTTCCATTACCCAGTTTGTCAAAACCATTGCTCTTAATGTTGAAGCATGAAAATGAACCATTGCATAGAACTTTTTGTCTGTGCTATGTCCCCATCTGAAGTAGTTAGTTATCTTTTACATGCCTATATGTAATATGACGCGGGACTTGATGTTCATGGTCTTATCTAAAATACATGACACAAATGAACCTTAAGGCCACAAGCCACTCAGACTATCAAATGAGTTATACCAGTTTCATCAATAACAAAAGGGTAAGGAAGTTCAAACCTATACATCAAATACACAACATCACGCTATATGTGTTGTAAACAGGAATTCTATCATCTATGAAAATGTGGTTGTTATTGTGAGACATAGAAAATAAATGCCAGATATATCTTTCGATCCAGAGGCATAAAAATATAGAGATACATTTATATTATTGATACATGTACTTTGACCTTGACCTAAGAAGACACCTGCTGAAACACAGTTTTTATTTCTTTATCTACATCTTTAATATTGTTTTACTTTACCAATGAAATATGAAAATGACAGATATAATATCCATCAAGGTTAACAACTTGAAATCATTGTAGGAATAACCTTACACATGATTGATTGATTATTGTTTTATGTACCTCCATGATTATTTCACAAATATGGTGATGGCATCTGCCTGATGCATCGCATAGAAATTTATTCCTTTGCATCAGACCCACCTGAGGCAGCAAGGGATTTTTTATGTGCCTTTCCTACCATGACACAGGAGCTCAGTATGGTGCATCATGGTGGGAGTCAAACCGGGACCTCTCAGTCACAAACTGAGCACCTCATCCACTGTGCCATACCAGAACATGACAAGATATGTATTTCCTGATTATGTAGTTGGCCTGAATATCTTACCACCAGCTAACTGAGTAATAATTTTCATCCTCTGTTGAGAGGCCAAGGTTCTCCTCTTTGCCATATCTGATTTCTTCTGTTTTCTATTGTTCCTTATTTCTAATAGTTTCTAAATAGTAATTTGCAATTATTGCTTTATGCTTTACCATATTACTTATAGAATGATGAATGATGATAATTGTTGATAAATAATACATTGGAATTATAGTTTGATACATTACCTACATTATAGTAATCATTTTACAGATATAAAATGTATTAAATCTAATGATACAGTATTTGTTTCATTACATTTCATTGATTTAATAACGTTCTTGTATATAAAACATTATGTGACCTCTTTATCAATGTAATGTTAGATGATGTTTCAAGTTAATTGTTATGTGCACAAATAAGAAATAACTGTTATAAAATAGCTCAATTAATAAAAATCTCTTAATACTCCTGTCAACCTGACAGAAAAATATTAGTTATACTGAGCAAGAGTCTTAAGATCATACTTGTCTTCTATTTCTAACATCCTGTAGCCATCCAACAAAGTCTGTTTTGCGTTTTTGTTCCAGCTTTCTTTCTTCTTCTTTTTCCTATTAATGTTTTTTTAAGTTTTATTAATTAATTACCTAAGCCTTCTGTAGGGGAATATAAATGTTAACATATTGGAAATCTGGACAGGTAAGGAAAGTTTATAAAGGTTCAAAGGATTATGAAAGGTGCTTCGCATTGCAGGAGTTTATAATTTTATAGATGGCAATCTTAAATGATAGTGATTTCTTACATTCATATAAATGTCATTGACATACTGGAGATCTTATATGTGGTGACCTTCACAGCACACCAAACATCTTATATGTGGTGACTTTCAAAACATACTGAAAATCTTATATATGGTGACCTTCAAAACATAATGGGGATTGTATATATAGTGACCTTCACAACTTACTGGAGATTTTATACAGTCAAACCTCGTTATCTCGAAGTCGGAGGGACCGTGGAAAATACTTCGAGATATCCGTAGTTCGAGATATCCAAATTTTGAGTTTAGGGTCACAAATGTTGCAGTTGTTAATGTACGCCGATTCATTTGACATTTGTGATTATTATAGTAGATGTTAATTTCTATTGAAAGGGTCGGCTCATAAGGTATGAACCGACCGTTTCAATAGAAATTAAGTAGATGTATGAGATATGCATGTATTTATCAATAAATACGCATGGAGATGTACATAGTGTATTGTTCTTAAATAATTAATCTAAATCTCATCATACCTTTTATATTTTATGAATGTATAGAGAATATACACCAAAACTGAAAACGTCATGTTTCCTTTTCAGTAACATCGTAATCTAAATCCAATACTGGATATAACTGTCCTATACTATACCTAAAACCGAGGACGGGCTAACACGTAAGACAAGATAAAGACACACGTCATAATTTGATTTAATTACTATTACTTTGCATAAAAATACATAGACATACACACGGATTGGAAATAGTAATAATTAATGAACAGTGTAAAGAAATTTCTTTAAACGCAGATATGAAAAAACATTAATTACAGTTAATGTTAATTATCTAATTTTGTGTCGAGTTTAATAAGCTATCATCATTTATTAATATTTGGTATAAATAACAGGGTACGCACAGACGCGATCGATTATGTAATTACTGCGGCTTTGTACACCGACACGGTCAATTGGTCACACCACGCGAGCGACCTGTCATTTAGGGTAAACGCCGCGGGGAATATTGGCAATAAGAAGCCAACTTCGAGATAAACAGGGTAAATAAGAACTTCGGGACTTAAAAATGTATTCGAGATAAGCATGGTATTCGACATATCAGTGTTCGACACATCCGGGGTGAATTTAATCATAATATGAAGGATTTTTTTCAGGACCGACGTTCGACTTCGAGATATCCCGGGTATTCGAGATATCAGTGTTCGAGATATCGAAGTTTGACTGTATATGGTGATCTTCACAGCATGAAAAACATTTTAAATATGGTGACCTTCACAACATATTGGGGATTGTAGATGTGGTGATCTTCACAACATACTGGAGATCTTATATATGGTGACTTTCACAACATACTGGAGATCTTATATATGGTGACTTTCACAACATACTGGAGACCTTATATATGGTGACTTTCACAACATACAGGAGATCTTATATGTGGTGACCTTCATTACTACAGATCTTATTCCTTTATATTCACAAGACCTGAACACACATGCCATCTTAACAGACTGTCAAACTTTATACAAAAAGTCAGTTTTTTTACATTGAAATGAAAATTATTTGTTAGTACCTCACTTCCTTTGCAATCTCTTTAGAACCCATAGAATCAGAATTGCTATGAGATGCCTACCTTTTGTTGTTTCTCACGCTGTAAGGCTTGGGCTTTCAAACGGCCCTCTCGAGCATTTTTCAACATTTTCTGTCGTTTTTTTATAGAGAGTTGGTCCGGTGTAAGCTGATCATCAGGTATATCAAGTAAATCATAAACAGGAGCCTTAAACTGAAATAAATCATAAACAGGAGCCTTAAACTGAAATAAATCATAAACAGGAGCCTTAAACTGAAATACATCATAAACAGGAACCTTAAACTGAAATACATCATAAACAGGAGCCCTAAACTGAAATAAATCATAAACAGGAGCCTTAAACTGAAATAAATCATAAACAGGAGCCTTAAACTGAAATAAATCATAAACAGGAGCCTTAAACTGAAATAAATTATAAACAGGAGCCCTAAACTGAAATAAATCATAAACAGAGCCCTAAACTGAAATAAATCATAAACAGGAGCCTTAAATTGAAATAAATCATAAACAGGTGCCTTAAACTGAAATAAATCATAAACAGAAGTGTTAAAACTGAAATAAATCATAAACAGAAGTGTTAAAACTGAAATAAATCATAAACAGGAGCCTTAAACTGAAATAAATCATAAACAGAAGTGTTAAAACTGAAATTAATCATAAACAGAAGTGTTAAAACTGAAATAAATCATTAACAGGAGCCTTAATCACAAAAGGCTTAAACTTGGCAATAATCGCACAGAAGGCTAACATCTAAAATAATCATGATCACAGTCATGCAGGAGGTTTCAATCACTAAAAACTCATAGTAACAATCAGACAGACTTAGACTGAAATAATCATAATAATGATGAAATAATCATAATAATGATCATACAGGAGGCTTGGACTGAAATAATACATTAAAAATGACCATACAGGAAGCTTACACTGAAAAAATAATACATGTTATGATGATCATACAGGAGGCTTACACTGAAAAAAATCATAGTAACAAAGATCACACTGGAGAGCTTGATCCAAGAGAATACAAAAGCCATAACTGAGACGATAGAATGTTTACTTTGATAAAATCCAAACTCAGTCTGTAGTTGTATGTAATTAAGATGTGTATCAAGTTTCAGTCCAATAATAGATGTGTGGAATACGTGATATCTACAGACAAATGGACATACAGACAACCTGAATCCGGTAAACAGAATGATCAAAATGCCAAAAGGGTCACCTGTGAGTATAGTTAAAAACAGGTGTACCTGTAGATGTGTATAAGGTATAATGTGACATGCTATATACCCAAGATTAAGATATAATGCTTTGTAAAAATACTTTAAAAAGACAAAAGTTCTATTGATATTTATGTGTCCAATTAGCTTGTTTACATACTTCCTCTACAGGTGGTGGCTCTGTCCCCATTATCTTTGCCTTCAGTCTCTGGATGGATACAGTCAACTTATTGATATCATCCTGTAGTTCTTCTATACCACTATAATCATATGGCAAGGCTTTAAGTGCTTTCTGTAAATATACACACATTTAGCTTCAGTCTTAGATAAGACATATATTAGAAATATTTATTTTTATTGTAGAACAATGTAAATAATGAGAGATTGAGTATTGCTATACTTATATATATTATATATTTTGCTAGTAGTATGTTACTGCTATTGTAGTAGATTCAATTTTGCATACATAAAATCTGCCTAGATGTATGTTCATGTTTTCTATATATAATAAACATTGTAATTGTATTAACTTGTTTCTTATGTTTATAGTCTGTATGTCATGTATGCCCTTCGGGGCCCAATGTTTTGGCAATAAAGTGTATTGTATTGTATTGTATTTTATTGTATTGTATTGTATTGTATTGTATTGTGTAAATCAGAGTATACTATGACATCACTATCTAAGAGATTTAACATGTCTATTAGAGGTATCGAAGGAAAACTTTGATAGGAAAAGATTTTTAGATTTTTCTTCCTCCAATTTTTATAGCAAGTTAACTATATATAACAAGAGCAACGCCTAGCGTGGCATAATACGCCCGTCGCTTAATTGGGACAGGATCAATTCGCATTTGGCATGATTTTCATGAAAAACATCTGACGTTTACTGAAGTTAATTGTGTTTCATAGCATTTTATCATAGGAATAAGTCCAAGGCAATATCTCCTGCAGAAATGGTCCTATGCAACCCATCTTGGAAATTGACCTGCAAAAAAAAACTTGAAATTTTTTAGAACTAGCCCCCCCCCCCCCTTCTAAAATTATAAATTTCTCAAAAATGAAGAAAAAGATATCAATACCTGTAAAATATGTGGAGGTTGGTACATTTTACTTGTTTCATGATAAATTTCATAATGTTTTTACAAAAATTAGATTTTTAATAAAATTTCAAAACAAAATCCAAGGGCCATAAATCCATCAAAATTACGTCAATCGTAACAAAACTCGAACTGGTACTGATGCCGCTTCGAATAAGCCTATATATCATATTTCAACTCAATATCTTGAAAGACGGCAAAAAAAGGTCCGGAAAACATGACCTAGGACATATGGTCAACCGCCCCCCCCCACCCTAAAATCATAAATTTCTCAAAAATGAAGAAAAAGATATTAAAACCCATAACATATGAGATAGTTGGTACATTTTACTTGTTTCATGATAAATTTCATAATGTTTTGACATAAAATAAATTTTTAATGAATTTCTGAAAAAATCTTGAAATTTATAAGTCCAAGGGCTATAAACCCGTCAAAATTACGTCAATTGTAACAAAACTCGAACTGGTACTGACGCTGCTTAATATAAAGCTATATACTAAATTTCAACTCAATGTCTTGAAAGACGGCAAAAAAAAGTCCGGAAAACATGACCAAGGACATATGGTCAAACCCCCCCCCCCCCTAAAATCATAAATTTCTCAAAAATGAAGAAAAAGATATTAAAAACCGTAACATATGTGATAGTTGGTACACTTAACTTGTTTCATGAGAAATTTCATAATGTTTTGACAAAAAATAGATTTTTAATGAATGTTTGAAAAAATTTTGAAATTTTTAAGTCCAAGGGACATAAATCTGTCAAAAGTAGGTCAATCGTAATAAAACTCGAAATGGTACTGACGCCGCTTAAAATAAAGCTATATACCAAATTTCATCGCAATATCTTGAAAGACGTCCAAAAAAAGTCCGGAAAACATGACCCCGGACACACGGACGGTACGACACACGGACGGACGGACAGCGCCATAACATAATAGGTCCCGTCTATTGGACGGGCGTATAAAAATTATATTAAGATACATACACTAAATTCTTCCTCATCATCATCATCTAGTAATTCCTGTACACTTATCAAGTCTTGCAATTTTTCCTCATCAGAGTGCAGCTGAATTAGAATTATTATCAAGATGAATTTTACATGGAACAAATGTGCACAAAAAAAAATTAGATACAGTAGAAATATTCTATTTCGTCAACAACTGTAAGACATGATCTGTATAACATTGAATCTAAATTATAATATTATATATAAAGTAAAACTTCGTTATCTCGACACTGTAGAGATTGAGAAAAATATGTTGAGATATCAGTAGTTCGAGATATCCAAATCTGAAAGTTGAATTGATATTTGTCACCATACATTTTTTCAACTGGGCAACACCCGGAGATGTAGGGGGAGAAGAACCTATCTGTGATATTACAACAACGGATATGATGAAAGTCCGGGAATAAACGCCCTTTTAAATGTTTACAGTTTGCCCATGGCTTGTTCTTGTATTAATGTAATGTCTCTAAATTGATATAGTTATATTAGATGAAATTTTTTAAATTAGTATCATCTGTTATTAACACGTTATTAACATTACTAATTTCATCATTAGATGAAATTTTAACAAGGATCATCATCATTCACACACTTAAGTAAATAAGCCAAGCTGTCAACACATGGGCTGTAACGGTCAACTAATTACGCCATGCGTGTACAGCAATACAATAAGAAACAGCAGTAAAATCAATAAACCAATTAAGTTGCGGTCACCTACAGAAGCCAATGTAGTGATAAACCAAGTAATTCTTGAAACTGGGACTGAAAAATTACATCGAGATAAACATGGTAGTCGACATATGGTATGTCAAGACATCCGAGGTGAATTTCATGACTTTATTAAGAAAAACGAGTTAAACCAGGTAGTCGAGATATCCGATGTCAAGATATCGAAGTTTTACTGTATTAGATACCAGCATGTAGAAATAAAATGAGCATAATAAGCAAAGTAATCATGATGTCATTCTTCACATACATTTCCCTTTCAGCATATCTACACATGGTGTCTATTTCTACACAATAGTTGATTAAGTCATTTCATCCTATATTTTTTGATGATGCCCATGAAATAAGGCCACAAAAGCTGAAATGATGAAGATTTGTAAATTGATTCTGACCATCTCTTAAACACTGGGCAATGGTAGATATACTCATACTACTGACATGTTTTTCTGTACTATATACATGTAAACCTCGTATAAATACTGATAAAGAAGCTCATGTATTATCATATTAAAGTCAGGAATAGTTATGAATGGCAAACAGTATGCATACTTATTTTAATGTGATTCATATTTTTGTAGATTTTGTAGAAAAAAGAGACCATCAAACGCTGCATAACTACAGCAAATTGTTGACACAGACACTTGGACATTGCCAATTTATAAACCAGAATTGTCTTCCCTATTCTTGATAGTAAAACTAGAAGAAATAGAAGTATATTATTAAGCTTTGAATTCTGATTATGTAGTCTGAAAATTTTAGTAAACCTACCTTTTCTAGCCTTCGCTTGGCATTAGATTCTTTCAAACGTTTAATTTGTTGTTCTCTTCTTTCTTTTAGTTGTTCTGCTGACAACTGAGTCCCTGCTACCTGTAAAATTGAATTTAAGAAACATCTTACAACCTTTCAATCATAAATATTTCATGGATCAATGAAACTTAAGTACATATGTATGAAATGACAATAATACATTATGTATGATGCTTGATAATCAAGACCCGATTGTAACAGAAGTAGCCAACAAAATTTCCATTACACAAGTATACTTACTGCTGCATTGTACGGTAGCTGGATTTTATGTACATTGTTATCATAGTAATCGTCACATGTCCAATCTTCAAGTTCTGATTGGTAGTCCACTGACACATGACAATGATCACGGACAAGCTCCTACAAACAAAGTAATACATGTTAATCACTAAATAGGAATGAAATATCTATCATCATAAACTTATCGGGTGATTTAAACCTACTTTCAATCACTGAAGAGCTTGAAGCTTTACAGGCCATACAATCAGTCATGTCTTAGAAGCCTACATTAAAGATGAGTACAATGAGCAGATCATCTTTGTAAACTTTCTTTATTAAAATCATTTCCAATGCTTTCTCTTTAACAGTCATATCTATCTGGTGTCTGTCAATCATTTATGTACTCATATTGTAAAAAAAAATCTATAACACTGTGATAGATAAAACGTATTAGTGAGTAATCCTGACCTCTGCTCGACTGAGAGTAACAGCAGCAGCATGGCCAGGATATTTAAGCTGCAGTAGCCTCTGCATGAAGGCATCTAGCTGAGCACCGCCCATGTTGATCCGACGAGTGTTTGTGATGTCTAGTCGACCCTCTAACACTGGCATTATATGACATGTCTGGTATCCACAAGATACGATTAATGAATCCTGCTGATCTGAAAGTGATTTATTCAAATGGTGAAGTAATAAAACCCAATATGTGATAAAACCCAATGAGACTTGCTTAACATCATAGTACGTTTGTAAGGATTATGTGTCCATGTAGTTGAGAATGAAAACAAAAGAAATGTAGCATCAAAAAACCTTTAAGTTTTTAAACCATGCAATTTTCTAATTAAATCTGCAACACCACTTAATGACATTGTCTTTTAATACAGTACTATTTTTTTTATTCACAAGAGTTGTCAGAAGACAACATACTGTGAAATCATTTATTTTCATGGGGCCCAATTTTCGTGGATTCGTGAGATTCAGTATTTTCGTGGGGACGTAATTTCATGGATGCTGCCAATTCAAAGACCTGAGTTCTGTTTTGCATAAAATAGGATTTGTAAAAAGGAAAGGGACCATAGCAACTTTCACGAATGGTACTCAGCCCAAGTAGTTGAAGGGCTTGAAAAGTCCGAAAGTGACAACGATTACATTAACGTCAATCTTAAAACAGCCACCTCAAAGCTCCTCCATGCCAACTGGCTTATTGTCACTCACGCCAAGATGTCGCTGAAATGTGACCTTATAAAAAGCGGGTTTCGCAAGGTTGGCTTGTGACAAACAGTTGTAAAAACAGTGTTGACAAACATTGCAATTAAAAGCAATTAACGCATATGTCCACGTTATTGGAAGGTGTTTAAACGTCAATCGCCAGTAAAATATGCATGCTTGTTTTGTCATTCAAAGTTGTTCCAATTTCTTGCTTTATGTACAATTATTCGTTGGGGATGTAAATTCGTGGATGAGGCTATCCACCAAAACCACGAAAATTGAGCCCCACGAAATATAATGATTTCACAGTAGCTCGCCGGCAGGGCAATGTCGGAGGGAAAGTATGTATTTTTAATGTTCTCTTAATTCAAGGTCAAGTCCAAGGTAAAGGTCAAAAGTTAAACAGATGAAAGTTCTGGTCACAATGAATCTACAAGTGAAATACCCATCTCTAATATTTTAAAAGAAAAAGACCAGGTGAAAGTTTTTGAAAAGTAGGTCAAATGCCAAGATCAAGATCACAAGGTCAAAGACCATGGTAGCAAATGAAATTTCTTGTCACAAGGAACTTATGAGTGAAGTATCAAAGCCTCAGCTCTATTGTTTAAAAGATATAGCCCAGTTTCAAGTTTTTGGAAATTAGGTCGAAGTCCAAGATCAAAGGTCATGGTCCTAAATGAAAGGGCCTTCCACAAGGTGTGAAGTTTCAAATCCAAATTCCACTTGGTTCAAAAGTTATAGCCATGGTTAAAGATTTCAAAGAAAGTTAAACTTTAAGGTCAAAGTCACAAGGTCCAAAGTCATGGCCCCAACTGAAAAGGCCTTCCACAAAGTATCCAAGTGTGAAGTTTCAAAGCCCTAACCCTCTTGGTTAAAAAGTTATAGCCAACGTTATAGTTTTTGAAAAGTAAGTCAAACTCCAAGGTCAAAGGTCATGATCCAAAATTAAAGCTCCTTCAACAGTGTATCCATGTGTGAAGTTTCATGGCTCTACCCCTCTTGGTTCAAAAGTTATAGCCAAGGTTAAAATTTTCGTCTAAGCAACAACTATGTTTGCTTCTACACTGTTGTCTACATTAATCAAATCAATCAAAAGTATTAGTACATTAAAAGGTTTTTACATTAATCCTATCAATATTGGATTTACAATAATTTTACATTAAATCTGTACACCTGATGTTTACCTGTAGTTGTAGAATGATTATTGTACCAGCTGAACATAGCATCGACACCATATGCCACCGAGGGAACGTGGTAACATTCAAACAGCAACTCTGACATCTCTGAAATAGAGAATTCCCTTAACAATGGTGATGCATTTATCGCCTTATTTCTAAGATATAAAATTGACTGATATTTCCTGTCAGAAGTAATTATTAGTTCTATATTGATTACACTAAATGTGCATATTTTCATCTTTCTCACATGTTTCAAAACACGTTCTTATTTCACATTAGAACTTGATTTAAATAAAGAGATCTAAATGGGCCTGTATCACAATTACCTGAAAACAATTTTCTCATTCAAAAACAAATAAATGCTTGAATAAATTTGTTAACTTTGAATCATCAACCTTAAGCATGTTAGTAGGGACCATATTAAATAATAGATTTCATTAATCTCAAGAAAATCAAATTAGGAAAGAAAATTTTCAAATTATCCTCAATTTAATAGATTCTTATGATAAACAAAACATAACACTCTACCATCTGTTTTGGTATAAAATGAATTGAAAAAAATTAAATCTGCACCCAGTAGGGAAAGTGCTAACCTTCAACATGCTAATGCTGGCTAATATAACAGTAAGAAATAATTCATAAATAGTCAAGAAATTTAAATTTTGAAATAAAACTTTCAAATTACTATTGAAATACACAGATTCTGATAAAAGACAGTAAATGAATACTCAGGTGTTTCTCTACATTGAATAAATTAATAGTATGACACAAAATGACTTCATTAACATATTAACATGAAACTTCCTAATGATCATTGAAATAGACATTTTTTAATGGAAGTTGGCAAATAAATATCTTTATTCTTTTTCATATTAAATAAATCAAAGAAAATGATCCTAACAATCATTAAAGAAAAAGATAAAGTCAGAAATTTTGTTTTCCCCATTTCTGTTTTTCTTTTTTTTTCTAATATGGCTTATTGAGTGCTGCAAAAATAACATTTAAAAACTTGTCAAACTAGAACTGTCCTAACGGGACAAATACCCCCGTGGCACCAAAATGAAAGAAAGGACATAGAACTATATATATGACCAATATTTAAGTTTTGGAGAAGAAGGTGAAGGTCAAGGGGTTTGTGTAAATTCTTCTTGTATTAGGGCACAGGACTTGTCATACAGAATACTCACATGTACAATGGACTCCCTATCTCTCTATGACTATACTTTACCGTCAAAGTTAAAGTTTCTCAAAAAAATAAAGTCAAATGTCAAGGCCAAGGTCACAAGGTCAAAATGCTGAGACTGACTGAAAGGTCTTGCCACAAGGAATACACATATATATAGTATGAAGGTCCCATCTCTTTTCTTTCAAAAGTTATGGCTAAGGTTAAAGTTTTTAAAAAAGAGGTGAAACATCGAGACCAAGGTCACAAGGTCGAAAATGTTGGTATTGACAGAAAGTTCTTGCCACAAGGAATACACATGTGTAGTATGAAGGTCCCATCTCTTTTCTTTCAAAAGTTATGGCTAAGGTTAAAGTTTTTAAAAGGTAATGAAATGTCAAAGCCAAGGTCACAAGGTCAAAACTTTTGGTATCAAAAGAAAGGTCTTGCCACAAGGAATATACAAGTGTAGTATGAATACCCAGTCTCTTTTGGTTAAAAAGTTATGGCTAAGGTTAAAGTTTTTAAAAAGTAGGTCAAATGTCAAAGCCAAGGTAACAAGGTCAAAAATTTTGGTACCAAAAGAAAGATCTTGCCACAAAGAATATACATGTGTAGTATGAATACCCAGTCTCTTTTGGTTCAAAAGTTATAGCTAAGGTTAAAGTTTTTAAAAAGTAGGTCAAATGTCAAGGCCAAGGTCACAAGGTCAAAAATTTTGGTACCAAAAGAAAGGTCTTGCCACAAGGAATATACATGTAAAGTATGAACACCCAGTCTCTTTTGATTCAAAAGTTATGGTCAAGGTTAAAGTTTTCTGGACAGACAGACGGACGGACAGACAGACAGACAGACAGACAGACAGACAAGGCGATTCCTATATACCCCCCCAAACTTCTTTGCGGGGGGTATAATAAGAGGATAAAATGTATCAAAAATTTGATTTCAGAATGGAACCAAAAATAAAACATCCTTTAGATCACTCTGGTGCATTTCATTTGTTGAACTAAGAAAAGAATTTGGTCAAAGGAGGGGTACTTACTAGACTAATGTGGCCCTAACCTGGACCATATCTTGACAGATTTGGCTGAAAAACAATAGCACTTATAGGGGACCTTTAGGAATTTTCATTCCTCTCAAATGTCATTAAAATTTGTCCAACATTTCTAAAGAAATAGTCCATTAAATCTTATCATTATTATATCCCAACAGTACATCCTCTTCTTTTTCAATTTAAAAATAAATTTCAAAATAAATCTAAGAAATATTTTTTTATTCAGTTTCTTTACAATTATTGGTACATTTATTTCAATAGAATCAGTTAAAATACACAAAAATTGATCCAAATTAAGCAATCAACCACGAGAAAATCAAAGAAATTACCTGATAATCTGTAAAATGATACAGTTGGAAAAGACATAAAAAAAACATCAGAACTTTGATTTCAGAATGGAACCAAACCAAAATAAACAACACTAATGAAGAAAGTCGGTGTGGCCTAATGGATAAGGTGTTGGGCTCGTGATTGAGAGGTCCCGGGTTCGACTCCCACTCTGGGTACACTGGTGCTTTGTCTTTCGGATGAGACAGTAAAAACCAAGGTCCTGTGTCACGGTAAGTGTGGCACGTAAAAGATCCCTCACTGTCTCGGATGGGTCCGTTGCAAAGGTCTAAATTTGTATGCAATGCATCAGGCAGATGCCGTCACCATATATGTGAAATAATCATGGAGTGATGTAAAACAATAATCAATCAATCAATCACTTATGAAGACTCTTAAGACACTCTTTTAGATCACTTTGAGTTTGATGCATTCAGTTTGTTGCAATCAGCCTGAAGAAAATGTTTGTCAAAGGGGAATACTGGTACCCACTATGTTGCTCCATCTTGGATCCACCACTTGATGGATCTGGCTGAAGAAAAACATTTGCCAGGAATAGTAGGGATAACAATTAGGTTCGGTGAGGACTATGTACTGATGATACTTACATTATTTGCAGTAAATGGGATTACATGTGGGTTTTGTAAGGACTATAAAATGGTCATTACTTTCGTTGTAGTGCGGTAGTTTGGATAACATGTGGGTCTTGTGAGGACTGTGGGATGCTCAATAATTATTTTACCAGCAGATGTTGGGATTACATGTGGATTTTGTCATAACTATGGAGTGGTTGTTACTAAGTTGTTTGTACTAATAAAGGATGGTCAAAACTTATATTACATGCAGAAGCTGCGATTATAGTATATGGGTTCTGCAAGGAAGATGAAATGGTCAAAATTTACATTACCTGCAAAAATTGGACTGTGTGTACATTCTCTGAGGACTATGGGATGGTCATTACTTTTGTTGACGGCAGTAGTTGGGACTACATGTGAGTTCTGAGAGGACTATAGGATGGTCATTACTTATGTTGTCTGCAGTAGTTGGGATTACATATGGGTTCTATGAGGCCTATGGGATGGCCATTACTTACACTGTCTGCAGTAGATGGGATTATGTGGGTTTTGTGAGGACTATGGGATGGTCATTACTTATGTTGTCTGCAGTAGTTACGATTACATGTGGTTTCTGTGAGGACTATAGGGCGGTCAATACTTATGTTGTCTGCAGTAGATGGGATTACATGTGGTTTCTGTGAGGACTATAGGGCGGTCATTACTTATGTTGTCTGCAGTAGTTGGGATTACATGTGCTTTCGGAGAGGACTATGGAATGGCCATTACCTACATTGTCTGCAGTAGATGGGATTACATGTGGGTTTAGTAAGGACTATAGGATGATCAATACTTACATTGTTTGCAGTAGTTGGGATTACATGTGGTTTCTGTGAGGACTATTGGATGGCCATTGCTTATGTTGTCTGCAGTAGATGGGATTACATGTGGGTTTTGTGAGGACTATAGGATGGTCATTACTTATGCTGTCTGCAGTAGTTGGGATTACATGTGGTTTCTGTGAGGACTATTGGATGGTCATTACTTATGCTGTCTGCAGTAGATGGGATTACATGTGGTTTCTGTGAGGACTATAGGATGGTCATTACTTATGTTGTCTGCAGTAGTTGGGATTACATGTGGTTTCTGTGAGGACTATTGGATGGTCATTACTTATGCTGTCTGCAGTAGATGGGATTACATGTGGTTTCTGTGAGGACTATAGGATGGTCATTACTTATGCTGTCTGCAGTAGTTGGGATTACATGTGGTTTCTGTGAGGACTATTGGATGGTCATTACTTATGCTGTCTGCAGTAGTTGGGATTACATGTGGTTTCTGTGAGGACTATTGGATGGTCATTACTTATGCTGTCTGCAGTAGCTGGGATTACATGTGGTTTCTGTGAGGACTATAGGATGGTCATTACTTATGCTGTCTGCAGTAGATGGGATTACATGTGGTTTCTGTGAGGACTATAGGATGGTCATTACTTTTGTTGTCTGCAGTAGATGGGATTACATGTGGTTTCTGTGAGGACTATAGGGCGGTCATTACTTATGTTGTCTGCAGTAGTTGGGATTACATGTGCTTTCGGAGAGGACTATGGAATGGCCATTACCTACATTGTCTGCAGTAGATGGGATTACATGTGGGTTTAGTAAGGACTATAGGATGATCAATACTTACATTGTTTGCAGTAGTTGGGATTACATGTGGTTTCTGTGAGGACTATTGGATGGCCATTGCTTATGTTGTCTGCAGTAGATGGGATTACATGTGGGTTTTGTGAGGACTATAGGATGGTCATTACTTATGCTGTCTGCAGTAGTTGGGATTACATGTGGTTTCTGTGAGGACTATTGGATGGTCATTACTTATGCTGTCTGCAGTAGATGGGATTACATGTGGTTTCTGTGAGGACTATAGGATGGTCATTACTTATGTTGTCTGCAGTAGTTGGGATTACATGTGGTTTCTGTGAGGACTATTGGATGGTCATTACTTATGCTGTCTGCAGTAGATGGGATTACATGTGGTTTCTGTGAGGACTATAGGATGGTCATTACTTATGCTGTCTGCAGTAGTTGGGATTACATGTGGTTTCTGTGAGGACTATTGGATGGTCATTACTTATGCTGTCTGCAGTAGTTGGGATTACATGTGGTTTCTGTGAGGACTATTGGATGGTCATTACTTATGCTGTCTGCAGTAGCTGGGATTACATGTGGTTTCTGTGAGGACTATAGGATGGTCATTACTTATGCTGTCTGCAGTAGATGGGATTACATGTGGTTTCTGTGAGGACTATAGGATGGTCATTACTTTTGTTGTCTGCAGTAGTCAGGATTACATGTGGATTCTGTGAGGACTATAGGATGGTCATTACTTATGTTGTCTGCAGTAGTTGGGATTACATGTGAGTTTTGTGAGGACTATGAGATGGTTATTACTTACATCGTTTGCAGTAGTTGGGATTACATGTGGGTTCTGTGAGGACTATGGGATAGTTATTACTAATGTTGTCTGCAGTAGTTGGGATTACATGTGGGTTTTATAAGAACTATGAGATGTTCACAACTTATGTTGTCTGCAGTAGTTGGGACTACATGTGGTTTCTGTGAGGACTATGGGATGGCCATTACTTACATTGTCTGCAGTAGATGGGATTCCATGTGGGTTTAGTAAGGACTATAGGATGATCATTACTTGTGTTGTATGCAGTAGATGGGATTACATATGGGTTCTATGAGGCCTATGGGATGGCCATAACTAACAATGCAGTAGATGGGATTACATGTGAGTTTTGTGAGGACTATGAGATGGTTATTACTTACATCGTTTGCAGTAGATGGGATTACATGTGGGTTTTGTGAGGACTATAGGATGGTCAGTACTTATGCTGTCTGCAGTAGTTGGGATTACATGTGGTTTCTGTGAGGACTATAGGATGGTCATTACTTTTGTTGTCTGCAGTAGTCGGGATTACATGTGGATTCTGTGAGGACTATAGGATGGTCATTACTTACGTTGTCTGCAATAGTTGGGATTACATGTGGGTTCTGTGAGGACTATGGGATGGTCAACACTCCCTGCTGTATTTATACCCAGGTGTGAGAAAATATAGTCAAATATTTGTTCCTGAAAATAAAACAATTATTCATTGTATACCAAAGGGAATAACTTCTTGAAGATCTTTCAAAAATTGTATCAAAGAAACATCAATACCAGAGTTTTTATTACACGTGTTTACAATATTATTCAACATGTACTACGGTATATTTAGGGGATAAAGGCAACAGATATCATCAAGAAACATATTACATGTATATATATTCTGTTTTTCGAGTGTACCATTGGATTGTTGACTGGGCAAAGATGATTAAAATAATCATCAATCCTATGATTTTCTGATTTGGGGGGGGGGGGCTTTTTACTCATTACAGAATTGCAGCATTGCCATATTTTGTGACAAATGATTTTCAAAAAATTTTGCCTGATTCTTGTTTTATGTCAAACTGAGTATTTGAGTTATACCTATCTGATGTATCACACAGATTATTTGACTTACATCTACCTGATGTATCACACAGATTATTTGACTAACACCTGTCTGCTGTATCACACAGAGATTATTTCACTTACACCTGCCTGAAGTATCACAGAGATTATCTGATTTACACCTTACAATTGCCTGATGTATCACACAGATTATTTGACTTACACCTGCCTGATGTATCACACAGATTATTTGACTTACACCTGCCTGATGTATCACACAGAGATTATCTGACTTACACCTGCCTGATTTATCACACAGATTATTTGACTTACACCTGCCTGATTTATCACACAGATTATTTGACTTACACCTGCATGATGTATCACACAGATTATTTGACTTACACCTGCCTGATATATCACACACAGATTATTTGACTTACACCTGTCTGATGTATCACATAGATTATTTGACTTACACATGCCTGCTGTATCACACAGATTTTTTTGACTTACACCTGCCTGATGTATCACACAGACATTATTTGACTTACACCTGCCTGATGTATCACACAGAGATTATTTGACTTACACCTGCCTGATTTATCACAGAGATTATTTGACTTACACCTGTCTGATGTATCACACAGAGATTATTTGACTTACACCTGTCTGATGTATCACACAGAGATTATTTCACTTACACCTGCCTGATGTATCACACAGAGATTATCTGATTTACACCTGCCTGATGTATCACACAGATTATTTGACTTACATCTGCCTGAGGTATCACACAGAAATCATTTGACTTACATCTACCTGATGTATCACACAGATTATTTGACTTACACCTGCCTGATGTATCACACAGAGATTATCTGATTTACACCTGCCTCATGTATCACACAGATTATTTGACTTACATCTACCTAATGTATCACAAAGATTATTTGACTTATACATGTCTGATGTATCACACAGAGATTATTTGACTTACACCTGTCTGATGTATCACACAGAGATTATTTCACTTACATCTACCTGATGTATCACACAGATTATTTGACTTACACCTGCCTGATGTATCACACAGAGATTATCTGATTTACACCTGCCTCATGTATCACACAGATTATTTGACTTACATCTACCTGATGTATCACACAGATTATTTGACTAACACCTGTCTGCTGTATCACACAGAGATTATTTCACTTACACCTGCCTGAAGTATCACAGAGATTATCTGATTTACACCTTACAATTGCCTGATGTATCACACAGATTATTTGACTTACACCTGCCTGATGTATCACACAGATTATTTGACTTACACCTGCCTGATGTATCACACAGAGATTATCTGACTTACACCTGCCTGATTTATCACACAGATTATTTGACTTACACCTGCCTGATTTATCACACAGATTATTTGACTTACACCTGCATGATGTATCACACAGATTATTTGACTTACACCTGCCTGATATATCACACACAGATTACTTGACTTATACCTGCCTGCTGTATCACACAGATTATTTGACTTACACCTGCCTGATGTATCACACAGAAATTATTTGACTTACATCTACCTGATGTATCACACAAAGATTATTTGACTTACACCTGTCTGATGTATCACACAGAGATTATCTGATTTACACCTATCTGATATATCACAAAGATATTATCTGACTTAAATCTAATCTGTGTATCACACAGAGATTATTTGACTTATATCTACCTGATGTATCACACAGAGATTATTTGACTTATATCTACCTGATGTATCACACAGAGATTATTTGACTTGTATCTACCTGATGTATCACACAGAGATTATTTGACCTACATCTACCTGATGTATCACACAAAATTAAGACTTCTACAACAGACCCATCCAAAGCAGTGAGGTCTCATTTAGATGCCCATCTACCAGGAAAAAGGACCTCTGTTTGTATGGTCTCATCCAAAAAATGGGACATCGACAAGTTACAGGTGGGACTCAAAACCATGACCTCTCGGTTTTGAGCCAAGTACTTCACTGATTGAGCAATACCAGCTTGGTTCACAATATAATAATATAAAGAAACATTTTTCAATTAATTACACCTTATGAGGTCAATATGGCAGATTGATGACCCTGAACCTTGCACTCCATAAGGCCCCCGTCCGGTCAGACCACCTAAAGTGCAAGGTTGAGGGTCATCAATTTGTCATAATGACCTCATAAGGTGTAATTAATTGTTTTATTATACCGAAATTTTACATATAAAGAATATTGTACAAGTAAACAAACAAGATATCGTAGCAGCTATGGTCCATTTCATAGTTACAGATGAACTGTAATTATAGTTCGAATCCGAGGCGTGCAATCGCCGCCATATTAGGTTTCTACATCTGTCATATTTGGCGTTCATTAATATCAATGATTTTCCAGTCAATTAAGTTATTACGTGGTGTATTTTTGAGTCATAAGTCATTTTTAATGGTTCATAATCAACCAATCAGAATCCTAGAATCTTAATAGTGGTATAATAAATTAAGATAAATTAATACCCTACATCTATATTATAATTTTACCTGGACATCATACAAAGTGACCAAATTTCTATCAAACTGGCTGCGTATGACCCATTTCATCATCTCTGCATTGTTAATTTCATTGCCAATTAATGTTTCTGATTCAAGCTGCAATGAAAATAAAAATACATGAATAAATAGAATTAACAAACATTTAAGTAAGGTCACAGGTTTGCTTTTTGTTACAATTTCTAGTTTACACAGGTTTAACATTCAGCTGTCATTTCACAGTTAATTGCACAAATGTTTTGTAACATTGTGGTAGATCCTGCAGCATTTTACTACATAATTTCATCTTCAGTAATGGATGACAGATTCAACTGTAGTGACAAGTTGAGAGCAATACCTTGCAAGGACTAAATCTTTATCTATTTTTTTTTCATTAAACCTGACCCACATGGGAAAAAATCTGTCCTACTCAAAAAACATTTTTTTTCATTTTCTTTTTTCTTCTGAAAACTATTATCATTGTACATACAACACAAAGAAAGAATTGCATTATTCTACTTCTAGACAGTTGAAATTGATCAAAACTGCATGTGTACATTGTATATGAGTGGCAATTTTACTATTTTACAGTACAAGAAAGACTGGGAGAGATAGAAAAAAACCCACTTTACCCATCAACCTACCCATCATCTAGCAGGAAGGATTGCATACATAATTCTTATTCAGGCCCAAATTACAGAGTCCATGATAAAGGATGCTTCATAACCGTAGTCCATACTATCTTAAACAATCAGAAGTGTTCACAATAAAATTACCAAATTTTACTGCCAAATATAAATCTTATTAAACCAGATAAGGGTACATATTTTTATGAAGAAGATAATAACTAAAATTTTCATCTGTGTAATAACAGAATTTTTTTTAAAACAGAGTGTTCATGAAATGATTATATATAGTATACATGTCAGAAGATGGAAAACGAAAATAGTAGTTGAACATATATCACAGTCTATGTATACATACATGTATATTACTTTATAACATTATCAAACTAGTACATGTACTACCTTACAGTCGTAAAAAAGTCAAAAAGTATGCTGTATTCAAATGAGTATTTCACAACATAAAATTGTCATATTTCAAGAAATGCTCCACTGATGTTGTCAATACAAAACTGTTGTAACAACAATTTGTTATAACACAACCATCACACATTTATCACTAACTACATTTTGTTATAACACAACCATCACACATTTATCACTAACTACATTTTAATTGATAATCCGAGGGAATAAAAACCATGCTAAAGTGTCTTTACACTTACTCTAGATCTGAGGTCTAAATGGTAGGAATCTGCCAGACCATATACCTAATACCAAGTCTTCTTACAAAATTGTGATCAAAAATGATGTAATTAAATGTACATAAAATGAATAAAACATTTGTCCCAAGTTTTTGTAATTTTCAGGTCTGTGCATTAAGTTCATTTTCCGAAATTGCAATTGCTTCATTTTCTTTACTAGAACTACATATAACATTTAAGAAACTGTCAAAAATTTGGTTTCCAAAGAGAACCCAAAATAACAGCACTTTTTAACAAACCCCTCTTGACTACTTTGATGCATTCAGTTTGATAATCTATGCAACCCGTCTGAAGAAAAAGTATGTCAAAAGGAGGATACTCTCTAAGGCCTAAATCATCTAGTCCAAGATCAATCCTTTTAGGGATCTACCCAAAAAACAGCAACATTTGTAGGGAATCTTGAGTATTTCATACCTTTGAAGTTTCAACAAAATCATTCCATTAGTTCTGAAGCAAACATCCATCAAAACTCATTATTACATGCTAATAATATTCCCCCTTAATCTAAAATAAAATGTAAAAATTTTATAAATCATTTTTCTATCCATTTCTCAATTACATTTATTACAATAACATTCATTAAATCAATGCAGTATAAGCAACCTACAGGTACAAAATGTATGAAATGAAATGAAAATAGGCAAAAATGACAAAAAACAAAAAAGACCCTCATTAAAACATTCAATTTCATAGTGGAAGCAAAATCACCTACACTTGTTAAGACACCCTTCTAGATCAATCTGATGCATTCAGTTTGATGATCTTAGCCGCTGGTCTATGAAGTAGTCAGTGAAAGTATTTGTATACCACCTTGGGCCTCCGTTTCCCTGCCCTGAATCCAACCCTTGACAGATATGATTGAAAACAGCAATGTATGTAGGTGAAGTTAAACCTTTAAGTACTTCATACCTACCAAGTTTCATCATATTCTTTTGATTAATTCCAAAGAAGAAGTCAATCAAAGCTAATTAATAAAAAATTCATGTAACAGAACATTTACCCCCTCCCTTTTTTTTTTTCTTCTCTTGATTTTAAGAAATTGCAGCAACAGTACAATAAAATCAGTTAAATTACAAAAAGTCCATGCATTACATACAACCTACAAAGCAAGAAACTAAGAAATTACCCGAAAAATAGGCAAAACTGAGTCCAAAACAAAACTTTAAAAAATGCTAAAACATCTTTAATCCGATCTGAACAAGAGTTGTCAGAAGAAAACAGAGATTACTGGTAGCAACCAAATTTAAATAGCAAAGACTTTCGTAAGTAGGTCAAACTTCAAGGTCAAGGTCACAAAGTAAAAACTTTTGGTACCCAATGAAAGATCTTTGCACAAGCAATACACGTGTAAAGCAGGGAAGCCCTATCTTGCTGTTCACAAGTTATGACCAAGATTAAAGTTTTTTAAAAGTAGGTCAAACTTCAAGCTCAAGGTCTAAAGGTCAAAAATTTGGGTACTCAATGAACGGTCTTTTCACAAGAAATATACAAAGTATGGAAGTCCTGTCTCTTGCTGTTCACAAGTAATGATCAAGGTTAATGTTTTTGTCTTTGGACGATGACAACAACAACAACAATGATGACGATGATACCCGATGCTGACCCAGGAGTTTAAAGGAACAAACTTGAATCTTAAATCTTCTTGAACACGCAGATACCATCAGTTTACAAATCTATGCATCCCTCTTGGGGGGCATACTTTCAGTTTTGACTATGATGGGACCACCTGTTGACAGATCTGAACAAAAAACACAAATTTTGCAGAGGTACACTGGTACTACAAGAATACCAAGTTTAATCAAAATCTGTCTCGAGGGTTAGGAGAAGTTGAAAATGTGATAAGTTCACAGACAAAAGACACCATAATGCAATAATGTGCCATCACAATAGCTCACTAGAGTCTTCAGCCCAGGTGAGTTAAACAAATCTTGACATTTTGTTCTACAACATACTACCCATATATCCTGGGTGGTCAGCCTACAAAATACACAAAAAATCTATCAAAAAGTAAATGCATAATTGCTAACACAAAGTTACTCTGGGATTAGATCATAAAGGGACATTACTATATCAAAAAATGTAAAATCAAGAAATTGTAAAATGTTCAGCTACTTGTTATAGGTAATTATCCTACAAAGTATCACAGTAATCTGTCAAAAGATGAATAATGGTTGCTTACTTAAGAATTGTACACATATAGAATGATTACTAAAGGGTACCTCAATCTCGATCAAGGGCCCTAACTACATAGGTGCTATATGCAGTACATTACACAGATATACCAACTATAAATTATACATATGACACTGATGCCATTCATGAGTCAAACCGATGCCAATCAATCAGTAATTATTTTCATATTGCTATAAAGATAATTTTGTAATTCCTTTTTCTTACCTTTTTACCTCTTTGTTTAGCAGTATAGTTTTTGAAGGTAAAAAGAGGCTCCTGTAATGTAGCCCAGCCTACACGACACTGATAGGTACCTGTAAAGATGAACATTGTGCTAACAATACTTTGAATTTAAAACTATAATAAAATTGGAATCCATTTTTTATTTCATATCTTGAATCATTACACATCAGTGGGCAGACCTGGTGCTGTTGTTAAGCATTTGGTTTGCAATGCAGATTATCTCACTATTTGGATCTGATTCTTAGATTACAATACCAGTATGCAGATTATCTCACTATCTGGAACTGATTCCTGGATTATGTCACCAGTATACCAATTATCTCACTGTTATTGTTAAGCATTTGGTTTGCAATCCAGATTATCTCACTGGATCTGGATTTATTTCCTGGATAATATCACCAGTATACATATTATCTCATTACCAGTATCTGGATCTGATTCCTGGATTATGTCACCAGTATGCAGATTATCTCATTATCTGGATCTGATTCTAGGATTATGTCACCAGTATGCACATTATCTCACTATCTAGATTTGATTACTGGATTAAATCACCAGTATGCATATTATCTTACTATCAGGATTTGATTCCTGGATTATGTCACCAGTTTACCGTTTATGTGACTATCTGGATCTGATTCCTGGATTATGTCACCTGTATGCAGATTATCTCACTATCTGGAACTGATTTCTGGATCATGTCACCAGTATAAGGATTATCTCACTATCTGGATTTATTTCCTGGATAATGTCACCAGTATACAGATTATCTCATTATCTGAATTTGATTCCTGGATTATGTCACCAGTTTAACAGTTATGTGACTATCTGAATCTGATTCCTGGATAATGTCACCTGTATGCAAATTATCTCATTACCGGTATCTGGATCTGATTCCTGGATTATGTCACCAGTATGCAGATTATCTCACTACCTGGATTTATTTCCTTCATTATGTCACCAGTATACAGATGATCTCATTACCTGTATCTGGATCTGATTCCCGATTATGTCAACAGTATGCAGATTATCTCACTATCTGGATTTATTTTCTGGATAATGTCACCAGTATGCAGATTATCTCATTACCAGTATCTGGATTTAATTCCTGGATTATGTCGCCAGTATGCAGGTTACCTCACTACATGTACCTGATTTTATTTCCCGAATTATGTCACCAGTATACAGATTATCTCATTACCGGTATCTGGATCTGATTCCCGGATTATGTCACCAGTATTTAGATTATTTCATTATCTGGATCTGATTCCTGAATTATGTCAACACATTCAAGAGGTTGGTTATCACCTGCCTCCATGTCATGAAAAGAATTAGAAAATGTTTAAAATGACATAAAACCTAAATCAACACACCAACTCATCAAGATAGCTTGTCTTGTTTTACTTTTAGACGACAAAATATAAACAATCTAGTATGTACTATGTGCTATTCAACACTTAAATACTTTACTCATTACCATAGGCTCTGACGACAAAAATTGATTCATTCGAGACAACGGTCTCCAGAAAGTACCCTGTTGATTGTTTCTCAAGACCTTCCAGTTATACCAAGGACGATTATTGTTTGTTACTTTTACCTTTTGCTAAATACCGGTATATGAATAAATGATAACGTCACTAAATAAAACGAATATAATTTGTCATCAACTTGATCAAGCATTGGACTGAGACCTTAGTATACCAACCGTCCAAAGCCACCATTGTCATATACCATACATGTAATAAATCAAAGTAAGTATTCTATAACACTGTCTAGTATTACTCACCCTAAATACCATACTTCCCGCTGTTTATTACTATATGAACACTTTGTTGAGTGCATTATTCTTTGATCTAGTATCACCTTCTTACAATATTTCCCAATGCCTATCACTATAGGAATACCTTGGTAAGCTTTCTATACCTAGGTCTAGTGTATCATTTTCTAAAGTAGAATAACAACTTTTTCTCAATACTTCCCACTGTCTATCATTACAGATCAATATTTCCCATTGTCTATCATTATAGATCAATACTTCCAATTATTTATCATTATAGATCAATACTTCCTATTGTCTATCATTATAGATCAATACTTCCCATTGTCTATCATTATAGATCAATACTTCCCATTGTTTATCATTACAGATCAATACTTTCTATTGTCTATCATTACAGATCAATACTTCCCATTGTCTATCATTATCGATCAATACTTCCCATTGTTTATCATTACAGATCAATACTTTCTATTGTCTATCATTATAGATCAATACTTCCCATTGTCTATCATTATAGATCAATACTTCCAATTATTTATCATTATAGATCAATACTTCCCATTGTTTATCATTACAGATCAATACTTTCTATTGTCTATCATTACAGATCGATACTTCCCATTGTTTATCATTACAGATCAATACTTCCCATTGTCTATCATTATAGATCAATACTTCCCATTGTCTATCATTATAGATCAATACTTCCCATTGTCTATCATTAAAGATCAATACTTCCCATTGTTTATCATTACAGATCAATACTTCCTATTGTCTATCATTATAAATCAATACTTCCCACTGTCTATCATTACAGATCAATACTTCCCATTGTCTATCATTACAGATCAATACTTCCCATTGTCTATCATATTAGATCAATACTTCCCATTGTCTATCATTACAGATCAATACTTCCCCTTGTCTATCATTACAGATCAATACTTCCTATTGTCTATCATTATAGATCAATACTTCCCATTGTCTATCATTATAGATCAATACTTCCTATTGTTTATCATTATAGATCAATACTTCCCATTGTCTATCATTACAGATCAATACTTCCCATTGTTTATCATTACAGATCAATACTTCCTATTGTCTATCATTATAGATCAATACTTCCATTGTCTATCATTATAGATCAATACTTCCGTTTGTCTATCATTATAGATCAATACTTCCCACTGTCTATCATTACAGATCAATACTTCCGTTTGTCTATCATTATAGATCAATACTTCCCACTGTCTATCATTATAGATCAATACTTCCGTTTGTCTATCATTATAGATCAATACTTCCTACTATCTATCATTATAGATCAATACTTCCCATTGTCTATCATTATAGATCAATACTTCCCATTGTCTATCATTATAGATCAATACTTCCCATTGTCTATCATTATAGATCAATACTTCCCATTGTCTATCATTATAGATCAATACTTCCCATTGTTTATCATTACAGATCAATACTTCCCATTGTCTATCATTACAGATCAATACTTCCCACTGTCTATCATTATAGATCAATACTTCCCATTGTCTATCATTATAAATCAATACTTCCCATTGTCTATCATTATAGATCAATACTTCCGTTTATCTATCATTATAGATCAATACTTCCCACTGTCTATCATTATAGATCAATACTTCCCATTGTATATCATTATAGATCAATACTTCCCATTGTATATCATTATAGATCAATACTTCCCATTGTTTATAATTATAGATCAATACTTCCCATTGTCTATCATTATAGATCAATACTTCCCATTGTCTATCATTATAGATCAATACTTCCCATTGTCTATCATTATAGATCAATACTTCCCATTGTCTATCATTATAGATCAATACTTCCCATTGTCAATCATTATAGATCAATACTTCCCATTGTCTATCATTACAGATCAATACTTCCTATTGTCTATCATTACAGATCAATACTTCCCATTGTCTATCATTATAGATCAATACTTCCCATTGTCTATAATTATAGATCAATACTTCCATTGTATATCATTATAGGTCAATACTTCCCATTGTCTATCATTACAGATCAATACTTCCCATTGTCTATCATTATAGATCAATACTTCCCATTGTCTATCATTATAGATCAATAATGCCCATTGTCTATCATTATAGATCAATACTTCCCATTGTCTATCATTATAGATCAATACTTCCCATTGTATATCATTATAGATCAATACTTCCCATTGTATATCATTATAGATCAATACTTCCCATTGTTCATAATTATAGATCAATACTTCCCATTGTCTATCATTATAGATCAATACTTCCCATTGTCTGTCATTATAGATCAATACTTCCCATTGTCAATCATTATAGATCAATACTGCCCATTGTCTATCAATATAAATATGAAAATGTTTAAGAGTACTCTATAACCCTTTTTTGTATCATTTTCTCTCAATACTTCCCATTGTTTTTCACTATGGGAATACCTTAGTGAACATTAATCATTATCTATTATCAGGCCTAGTATCACTTTTTCTCAATACCTTTACGAGACAGTCACGATAACATAATATATGAGCACTTTGGTAAGCAGTCTGTATCATGGTCTGGCCCCACTGTCACTAACCTTCCTCAACTCAATACTCAGCCTCAAGTCTGAGTATTGTTCTCAATTTTCTATCCTCAACCTTAAGTCGCTATCACTACCCAAATCTGAGTTTTACTCAAGACGTAAATTTGAGTTAATACTCAAATATTTAAGTAAAGCTTCATAGGTACCTTCAGTATTTCCTAAAGTAAAAATCATAGCAGAGAGGCATCGCAGACGACATAGATTGTTAGGAATGCTTGAGAGATGAGACATCAAGCAACATAAGAGAGTTATAAGAGATTGTTTAACCCTTACAGTGCCAAAATCATGTCACAGCCAAAACTACACTTGGTTATGTCCGCATGATGTTTTGCATGATGTCAATCAAAGAACAATAGTTTGCATTCTACAGCCTAGTCACTAGCCTAACCAAATGACGTCACGATTCTATCTTGATAACCTAGCTCAGTAGCAGATAAGGCCATCATGGAAAGAAATCGCATACTTTCTATCAATAATCATTTCACCAATTATCGCTGTTTTACATCCAAGCATATAGATCTACATCTTTCCTGATTTTTATTTTTATTATTTAATTATTTATCTATTTGTATCAAGGAAATATAAAATCAAAATGTAGAGAGACCTTTACATATAAAAAAGCTATTTTCGACTTTGTTGCCCATGGGGACATTCTTATTTCATGAACACGTATTGGTTCTGCATTTGAACCCCACCTTCTCATAGATGCAATCTCTTCAGAAGATTGTGACATTGATAAGTGGTACAAACCTAAACTAGACAACAGTATTTCTTGTAGAGAACAAATTCATACTGTGTATTGTGCTTATAATTTCGTATTTACAACCGTAAACTTTAATACTGATAACAGATTTACATGAATACATGTACATGCATTTTGTTAATTTGTTATAACAAACAAAAAGACGATAAGATGGAACTACATACATTATTACGTATAAATGAGGCAAAAAAGAAAAACTCACTCATTAAAATGTAACACCTCCACTGAGTTGAGTAGGATTTAATCGACTTCAACTGAAGAAGGCCTCAACTATTTTGTGACGGCGATTTGAGGAGTACCAGTATACTCAGTTGAGTTCACCTCAGCAATTTGAGTTGAGTATCGAGGCTGAGAATATTTAAATTTTGGTGATGGCGGGGCCTGGTATCACTTTCTCTCAATACTTACATTTGTGTATCATAAGAACACCTTGGTGAGCTCTCTATAACAGGTATAACTTTCTATTAATACATACCATTGTCAATCACTATAGAAACACTTAATGGTGAGTACTTTATAGTAAGTTCTAGTAAGAATTTCTTTCAATACTTACCATTGTCTATCACTATAGGAACACCTTGAAAATCTTTGGAGTATTCCTTTACAGGATCTGGTGTCACTTTCTCATCTCTGAATGTATAAATTCCACTAGATATTTCTCTCGATGTCATTTTTCAATACTGTAAATTAGATTAATGATATCGGCTTATGTCATATTACTGAATGCTGTTGATTCTTATACTCTAGTATTATATATTCATACAAGAAATTTGAGAACTGGCACCATTTCTCAAGTTACATGACATTTGATTATCATGCATGCATGATACTGGTCCTGGTGTAGGGCCAGTTTTCACTTGAAACCAATACCAAATTAATTCGTTATTTCAGCTTTTGAAACGTGCAGAAATTAAACAGATTTACATGTATAAATGTGACCGCTTGCATGTACATAGGGCACTTGCGATAACATAAGAAAATTAATAAATTCAGGTTTGAACACTAATAACGTAATAGCTAGAAAATGGTTTTAGTTTGGAACTGGTCCTCAACCAGTAGAACTGGTTACTACATTTTTAGGGGAAATCCAAATGTGAATCTATGTATTAATCAAACTTGACATACATGTGTATGCCATTGAAGGTGCCTAATGTATTGCACACTATCACATAAAAAAAACTTGTAAATTCATGTTTCAAAGGCTAAAAAAGAAAAAGTGGCCAGTAACCTCTCCCAGTACAAACTCCATGATATTAAATGTATCCTCACATTTAGATGTCTCGATCATAATTAATTAGTTAACTGAAGTACATTGCATGCAATGTTGTATAGGTAGTTGTAAAAAAAACCACTTTTATAGTGACAACTGCCAAGGGAAGTGGTTCGAAGTGATCCTGTGGTGCCTGTGTGTTACTTTACATTATTTAGATTTTCTTTATCATACAAAACTATTTTCAATGTGACCACAGGTACTTGTAACCTCTTCTATGGTCCCTTTTTCTTTACTGTGTAGGCTGTATATCAGTTCAAAGGGGATATATAAGAGGTTACAAATGCCAGTGTATGTAAAAAAGATGGCAAAATACTGGTGGATGGTCAATGATTCTCAATATGGTGTTTTACATAGCAATTTAGAAATTGATACAGCAGTTTCTGAATAAGGAAAAATTCTGATTCTTCATGTCTATAAGTAAAAAGGAACCTAACATATATGAGAGATAAGTGGGCTCATTTCTACTGAAATGCTCAGTGGTAGAGAAGTATTAGTCCGACTAGTACAGGTGCAGGACGTTTCGGTACAAGGACGTTTCGGTTCACAAAAATAGGTCGTTTCGGTACATGGTACAAACACGTTTCGGTACATGACTTTGGTCGTTTCGGGACAGGTACCTAAATATCGGTACAGAAGCAAATTAAAATGGATATTATAACAATCTATCATGAAAAAAGTAAAAAGATCAGCACTAGCAAACTGTTACGGAAATGTGCCATGCTGTACGCCCCATCGGTACTTCAGGATATGCGATATGTGTGACCTTATATAAAAACAATAATGAAGACTATATACAATGTATATATATATATATATATATATATATATATATATATATATATATATATATATATATACATATATATATATATACATATATATATATATATATATATATATGTTTATTTATTTATTTATTTTTACTCATATGCCTTTTTTCCCTTGCATACTTGTGATCATGCATACTTAAAAATACCTGTAAAGACCATAAGCCGAACAGTAGACATATTGACATAAACTTTTTAACTTTTGCATGGACGTAAACTGCATTTTTCTTGAAGTGCCTACAGTTTCTTAAGGAACTTTTTAGAGTAGATACGAAATGTTATTTGATGAAGTTTATGTATACATATACTTTTGGGCCTACGTCCTTTAGTAAAATTAACCCATGTGTATATAGGAGTAAGCGTCACCTGTTTGGCTAGTCATACTTGCTGTCTCATGTCACACACAGACTAAAATATAGTGAATAAGTCACCAAAACATATGTACCGAAACATCTTTTTAGTGTACCGAAATGTCCTTTTCATTGTACCGAAACGTCTTTGCTGGTACCGAAACGTCTTTCTTATGTACCGAAACATCCTTGTACCGAAACGTCTAGCATTCCTAGTACAACCCTGACGATTTGATGATTTTTAACAGGCATCTTCTTGGCAAGATTACATGACTAGTTCTGTCCTGAGAGAAACATGGCTGCGGTTGAAGCGAGTTGTTGTTTTTACCTGGTCATTTACATGTAGTAAATATAAAATGATTTACAAGTGTTGATTGAAACTTTTGCTCAAGCATAAAGGATAAGATCTCTGAATATTTTCTGTGACCTGCATTCTGCAGGAAACAAGGTTTGTACAGTGTTTTAGAACATTAGTAAACAGGAGGTGTAAAATCATGAAGACCTGCATAACGTAACTTAAGGGCTGATAAGAGAACATTACACATCAGCACACAGTAGTAAACAATCTGATTAAAATCAAATCTTTATATTGCTTATCTGTTTGTTCCATTGCAGATAAAGATCTGGCGAAACCCCATAGGGGTCATGTTCTTGTGAACTCTGATATTCAGCCAATCAGTAGATGTAGATTGGCAACAAATTCCTAGAAATGCATTAAATTAATATCCCATCATGTTTCACTTCAGTGTAAACTTGACCCTACAAGGTAGTTTTTGAACATTGTTTGTTATACATTGCATTACTTGCACAGGTCTAGCCCAGTCATTGATTGGTTATGGGAAATAACGGTTTCAGTGACGGATATCTCGGTTGTTCACATATCATCAGTGTCATTCAGAAAACGAAATCCCGCGCATGTTTTCAAACCGAATTCTACTTCCATACATGAAGGGAGGTAAACAAAGATTCTCGCTGTACGTAAGTAAATGTAGGTCGATTGTGATGTAACTTTGTCTTTTCTGGCATGATTTACCAATAGAAGCATCGGAGGCCATCAAGTTTCATGTAATCGACGTAAAACAAAATATTGAAGCCCTCTAAATCTCGAAGCGAGGCCAAGAGAGATTAGAAGTTACCTACCTTCTTATTTTATAGTACGAGACGGAGACGTACAGGGATGTACAGGGGTGTACAGGGGTGAAGCCGTTGTTTATATGAAAACGAGCACCTGTGACTGTGTCATTGACAGACTCCTCGGGTATCTACGTAAAGCAATAAAGACAGTGACGTCACGCCGATTTCGAGAATTTGGTGGCGCTCACTAAAACTAGTACGCGGACGCCGACGCGGACTTCAGAAAGTCCGACTTGAACATGAAAAATAGTGATTTCTCTAAAAGTTCCAAATATTTATTTGTGAAACTTTCTACAGACATAGTAATGGACGTGTTTATTCTTATCAATGCCAGATATTCACAACTTAAGTCCTAAATTTATCATTTGAGGCACTGATCTGTTACAAACTCACTAAAACTAGTACGCGGACTTCGACGGCCGACTTGGGATGTCAAGACGAATATTCGTCTAATTTCAATAAATAACAACATAAACTTAATTGTTATGAATAGTGTAAGTGTAAAGAAATGTAAATACTTCTTATTTATGCATAAGGACATCTTTATCGGCGATAAAACAAGGTTTGTTTACCTTGTGTGACAGCGGTCTTGATCGTTTGGAAAAGCCGACTTCGGTTTCAAACGGACGCGTACGGCGGACTCGAGAACTACACAGACTTACTATATCGCCTAAACTAGTACGCGGACTTCTGTATTCGACTTTGAATTTCTAAGATGTAAATGAAGAAAATTCCTACCTTGTTACTTTAGTTAGTGTGTATATTTAAACTGCGAATAAGGAGTAGATAAAGTCTAAGGTGTAACATTGTTTTAAAAATGGTCATAATGCCTCAATTAATTTTAATTACAGCTTGATTTTATTATGTTAATAATGTTAACGATTCCGTTTGAAAAGCGAAGTCGGACTTGTTGTGTTGGACTGCCTCTATCACAATATAAGGTATGTTGTAACATTTAACTAGATATGGCAATTAATTATCATTAAAATATTTAAATTTCTTGTTATGATATGGAAATGAATAGAAAATATCTTTATACAGACACAGAAGTCCACGTACTAGTTTTAGTTCTCGAGTCCGCCGTACGCGTCCGTTTGAAACCGAAGTCCGCTTTTCCAAATGATCGAGACCGCTGTCACACAAGGTAAACAAACCTTGTTTTATCGCCGATAAAGATGTCCTTAAGCATAAATAAGAAGTATTTACATTTCTTTACTCTTACACTATTCATAACAATTAAGTTTATGTTGTTATTTATTGAAATTAGACGAATATTCGTCTTGACATCCCAAGTCGGCCGTCGAAGTCCGCGTACTAGTTTTAGTGAGTTTGTAACAGATCAGTGCCTCAAATGATAAATTTAGGACTTAAGTTGTGAATATCTGGCATTGATAAGAATAAACATGTCCATTACAATGTCTGTAGAAAGTTTCACAAAGAAATATTTGGAACTTTTAGAGAAATCACTATTTTTCATTTTCAAGTCGGACTTTCAGAAGTCCGCGTCGGCGTCCGCGTACTAGTTTTAGTGAGCGCCGAATTTGGTCTACCCATCTATCATTAAATTCCAATAATGATCATACATTAAGTTTTCACCTGCTATGTCATTGATTCTCAAAAGATACAACTGCACTGTCGTTCGTAATGCTTATTCCCGCTGTGCAATGTTTATAAGTTTTTTTGATATCTTCTATTTCCCGTCGTACGTCGCGTGCTTAAAAACACTTGGAGTACCTTGATGAAATTAGTTATAATTAAAACCTATAACAGATTAAACTTGATTCGCTCTTCGGACTTTCACTTTCATTTTAGCCACAATGGAGCTGAAACTGACATTAGAATTTAGGTATCATTCTACATTTATGTTCCAGAATATACACCTTCAGTCTTTTATTTTGATCATCAATACTGGTCCAGTAACAGTTCCCGGACGAGTTTTTAGGTTTTCGGTAAACAACTTTTGCTACAGTAGGGGTGCCAAAATACGAGAAGTTTGGTACAGTGCATGGTTTACTCATTACACTTATCTCTTTTGAGATTCTTGCATGTGGCTGTTTTATTATGCTGTCGTTTACTATTGCCACTCATCTGGCGAGTTGCAATAGTAAACGACAGCATAACAAAACGGCCACGTGCAAGAATCTCAAAAGAGATTATCATTACACTACAGAGTACGGCTATTGTCCAGTTGTCATATCATCGCAGAGATTTTTTTTTAGCTACTAATCACCGCAATCTTTGCTCTTTAATTGACCTATAGTTAATGTGGAATCACCGCAAATCACCTCAACGATTGCAGTGAATTACCGCAGCATCCCGGGCATTCCGCGGTACACTACTACATGTGGTGTGCGGTGATGTGAACGGGATTGTCCGCGTAAAAATAGTCAGCCACGATATGCAGAAAATTGGACAATCTGCAATCTCTGTAGTGTATGTATAGAACAATGTCAAACTTATGACAACACTCATGCATTAACCAGATATTTAATGCATTTTTACGACTCTCATTTTTGGCCATTTTTACCAACTTCACTGTAATAGTTCCCAGACGATCTAGTTTACTGGTATTGTAAGTGTATAAAAAGACGAGACATTTGCAGGGGTTACATTGGGGCGCAATTTCACGGTATTCTCACATATTTTTTTAAAAAATCACACTAAAAATGTTAGAGGGTGAAAAAATCTCGCATCAATTTTATCTTCAACATTGACAGATAATAGCACGAAATTTCCACACGGCGAGTCCTCTCATTCACTCCGTGATCATGTAAGCGGTCAGGTTCAGTGCTCAAATACTGTAAGCGTGTAAATGACCCTGTCTCGAAGTATTACCGATAAATAAAAAATACGTGTTTATCACTCCCTGATGTAGCAGTAGTATGGAAATGCACACTATAGGAACCATGTTTACATTTTTTATCTATGGATAGAATTCTCGACAAGTAAGAGCACAGGAAGGACTGATTGGCTAGGACGCAAGCATACCTCCAAAACGTAAATTGCCCTCAGTACCCAGGTCAGGGCAATCCCAGTTGAAATTTATAAAAGAGGTTAATAATAACCATGTACCAGGCCCTAGCCTTGACTCTGATAAAGCGCCAGATGCGGCCAAAGATTCTGGGCCGATGTCCCAGTCTGCCACAGATTAAAGACTTCACTAGCATCAAGTTCAGACTTTTTATTTTTTTTATTCGATTTATGAAAAGTCTCATCGTGACTACTTCAGTGAGAAACTAATCTCTGATTAAAATTTGAAATCTCTCATAGTATATTTTGAAGCGAGAGAATTCTATCATTTACCCTGAAAGCCAGGGTAACTCCTGTATTTGATAGTCAAAGGTCAATATCTTATAAAAATGCTTATGATAAAAATATGGCATTATTCGACCTCAAAATTTGATTTTAGGTTCATTGATTGAACATGCCTATCCCCCGCGTACGGACATGGAGAGTAGGTCAGAATGTGATAAATAAAATTAGAAAGAAGGCATAAATCAAACTTTTTACCAGAAAATCTTATTCTCCTTTAAATACAATTTATTTGGTATAAAATTTTTTGATGATTTGTTGTCCATTATGTTCAAACCAGCAAAATGTCAGGGAACTGTTACTGTCCGGGAACTGTTACAGTACCAGTACAGATCTGTGGTTAATTTTGTCAGTGAGTTATCAAATGCCAACATTGTGTTTTCTCAGCTCACCCAGCCAAAGGTCATGAGACCTTTTCACGATAACTGTGGTCTCACAATTTGTACATGTGCAATAGCCCATCTGGGCACTTAGCTACAAAATTTGAATGTACTGAATATTGCTCAGCAATTGTGGGAGATCACTGTTCTTTCAGGTTTGTAGCTATAATCCTTGAAGAGCTATTGCATATGTACAATTTGTAGTTGTTATTGTCAAATTAAAAGGTCTAGTGTCAAGTGCAGTGCCTAATATATTGTTGATATTACAAGTATTGTGATCCTTTCTCATCCAGTGTTTATCTGTTTGTCTAGCATAAACTTTTTATACTTTCTACTTCTTCAGAACTACCAAACAGTTTCTGGGTTGATCAATTTTGGTACGGATGAAGCATGCAAGTGTAAATTATTGCATTTTGGCCAGATCTGTCAAGTGGTGGATCCAGGGCCGGGTGACATAGGCCCCAGATGGTACCCTCCTTTTGACAAACTTCTTCACACCAGCTGCATAGATCATCATTAGACATCAAACCAAATGTATATTAGTGTGATCTAGAGGGCTGCCTTAAGAAGTATTGTCATTTTTGGTTCTTGCAGTGGAGGATGTTTCTTTGATTGTTTCGGTTTTGAAGTAAATTTTTTTCATAATTTCTAAGTTTCTTATGTGCTCAATGTGTTCAGACGGGCCCATTTGGACCTATTGTTATATTTTCTCCATTATCCATAGTTATGACCTGATGATGGTATTGTAGCATATTAGTTTTACTGGATGTGATACTTGTTATGTTTTCTCCATTATTCATAGTTATGACAGGATGATGCATTGGATGCTGCAAGGTACCATGTAAGTGTTATATAATGGAGATAAATGCTTTTTTGTATTGTCCCCATTATTCATAATTCTGAAGGAAGGGTACCATATAAGTGTAACTAGACATAATACCTTATATATTTTTGTACAATGATTATTCAAAGCTACTACTAGTATTGTTGAAACAAATATGTTACCATGTTCATATGACATGATGTTTTTACTATTGTTTCAGTGGGGGAGCTGAACTTCTGTTTGACAAGGTAAAACAACACCACATTCAGCTTCCTTCCTCATCACAAAAATGTAAGGACTATTGTTTGTATCCATTTATCACTTATTTTCACTTGAGTTATTAATAATACATGTAATTTATGCATAGTGGTCAATAATATATTCAATATGTAAATTGTAATGATTTAATCATTTATTTGAATTTGGATACTAAGTCCTTTGTTTTCTGATGAAAATCAAATAATATTTCTTCATATTGTTTTAAAAGTTTGTCTAAATGGCATTTATTTTTTATTGGTAAAAAAGCAAGTGTTTTGATTGAATTATCTTTTTGTGGTTTTTCTGGCAAAATTGGTGACGTTAATGTGTCAGAAACCTGTTTTAGAATTAATTTGCTATCTGTCATTTTCATGGATTTGTATTTACACCAGTCAATGGACAGAGTTTGAAGAAAATTTCATGACCTAATCAAACTTTATTGACTGTAGACCTTCAGGTGCCTAGATTTTAGTGATTTTGAATCTCCAAAACTTCAGGTGCCTAAATTTTAGTGATTTTGAATCTCCAGAACTTCATAACATAAAATAGGTTTTGATAAAATTTAGCTGTATAACCCCTTTAAATCCCAGAAACTCCGCTATTGGTCAAGAATATAAAACCAAGAAACTGAGCTAGAGGTCAGACCTATAAAAACCCAGAAACTAAGTTAGAGGCTTTTGAAATTCAGAAACTAAGTTAGTGGTCAGGCCTATAAAGCCCAGAACCTATGCTAAAGGTCAGGCATATAAAACCAAGAAACTATGCTAGAGATCAGGCCTATAACACTCAGAAATTGAGCTAGTGCCAGGCCTATAAAATCCAGAAACTAAGCTAGAAGTCAGGCCTTTAAAACCCAGAAACTGAGCTAGTGCCAGGCCTATGAGCCAGAAACTAAGCTAGAAGTCAGGCCTTTAACACCCAGAAAGTATGCTAGTGGTCAGGCCTTTAACACCCAGTAACTGTGCTAATGGTCAGGCCTATAAAACCCAGATTCTACGCTAGAGGAGAGTTCAGGCCTTTAACACACAGAAAGTCACCTAGTGGTCAGGCCTATAAAGCCAAGAAACTAAGCTAGAGGTCAGGCCTATAAAACCCAGAATCTCAACTAGTTGTTAGGCCTTTAAAACCCAGAAACTAAGCTAGTGGTTACCGGTAAGCCTATTTAAGCTAGAGGTCATGCCTATGAAACCTAGAAACTCAGTTAGTGGTAAAAAAAACCTGATTAGTGATTAGTGAACTAGAAGTCAGATTTATAATACCTAGAAACTAAGCTGTAGATCAAGTTTTTAAAACCCAGAAAGTCAGCTGGAGGTCACTTCTATAAAACGTAATCTAGAGATCAGGCCTATAAAACCTAGAAATTAAATTATGGCAATTAGAGGTTACCATGCAAGTGTTTTACAAAAACTGACAGGGTATTCTCAGATACCCTGTCAGTTTTTGTAAAACACTGGCATGGTAACCCCATTCTAATGCATTTGACAAAATAATTACAACTAGAAGCACAGAGTTATGGTTTTCTAAGCCAACTCGCTAATCACAGTCATATCAAAAACTGCAGGGTATCGTGACGTCACAAATCAGAAACTGCAGGGTATCGTGACGTCATATCAAAAACTGCAGGGGTATCATGAATACCCTTGCAGTTTTTATATCGGACAGCCAATGAGATTGCGTGTTACAAACAAAGTGCATTAGAATGCCTATTAAACACAGAAATTCCAGTAGTGGTACACCTATTAAACCCAGAAACTCAGCTAGTGGTAAGACCTATTAAACCCAGAAACTCAACTATTGGTCAGACCTATAAAACCCAGAAATCAAGCTAGTGGTCAGGCCTATAAAACCCAGAAACTAAATTAGTGGTCAGGCTTATAAAACCCAGAATCTGAGCTAATAGTCAGGCCTTTGAAAAACTTTTATTTTCACACTTCTTTATACATTACTAGATAGGTTGTGTTAAAAGACCAAACTCCTGGTACATGTAGGTGGTTAAATCGATCACTACAAATTGCTACAGCAGATTCCCCACTCCTGCAGTCCATAAAAGGCCATAGCTGGAAGTGTTTGTTATTGCATATCCTTCTAAAATACTGTTGCATGATGGATTTTGAATGATCAAAATTATCCATAACAATGCAGATGTTCTTACATAGATTTTAATGGCATTCTAATGAGTTCAGCTTCATAAAAAATTGTTTTCACTTCTAAAGGGACCATAAGAAATTTGTTACCGTGGATACGAGATAATATGCTGAAAGAAAGACCAGAATTATTCATGCAGGGAGATACAGTGTAAGATTTTCATACATGTATAATCTGACAGAAAAGTTTTATTTTAAATTGATAATAGGAAGAGAAACCAAATTATTACAATAAAAAAGGAAATTACATTATATATTTGATACCATTTTCATATTGGGATAAATTTTTTCTATTTTCACCTTTATGGCCTTGATATGTGACATTCTTGACTTGTTTTGACAATATCCTCCAGTTTCCATTAATTTCACTTTGTAGCTCTGTTGTTAGTGGAAGATCATCATGTTAGTAATGTTGGTCAATAATCAGGGTCTCAGTAACCAAGTAAGCTAAGAAGGAATGCTTAGACACAATACTTCTTATCTGTGACAAGCTCTAACTCCTGGTATAGTTCATAATGTCCTGTATAGGGTGTTATGTTTACACTGGGTACATGTATTTCCCCTACCACTAATCACATTGATATAGCCGATTCCAGAACAAATATTCAAAATAAGTTCATAAATGTTTTTCATCATCAGATATAGTGTTCTCTAGATTTCTGTGACAGTGTTACTAGGAACAACTTCAACTCCTCAATTATAGTTTAACTAGAGTTTAAAGTGGAAATGCATATGTACATGTTTCTCCAAATTATATCTGAACTGCATAAGCATTTAACTATGAACTTGAATCTTGCATGTTTCTTGTTAAACTTATCCATGTTTGCTAGATCTTTTGTTCTCTGAAATAAAGTAAACTGCACTTGACCTCATGCTATCCCTAACAAATAATGGTCAAGGTCATATCAAGGTCAATAGTAAAATTATTTCTACTTCAATGATATACATGTAGGACGAGATTGTCTGTAAAATTAAAATGTTTGGTACTGATTATTTGGGTCTGTAATTCATTAATTTTTATCTTCAATTTAGTCAGATGCTTATATTTTTCTTATTTTTCGAGACATGTATGGCAACTTTTCAGAATTACTCTGTCCTCTGTCTGTCTATCTGTCACACCAATATTTTAACCATTTTCACAGCGGAAACACATGTTCTTCATTGTTTTATACTATATATTCCCTTTACACAATTACAATGATATGATAAAACTCCTGTTTATGACTGTTTAATAACGGTAAACCTTCCATTTAAGATTGTGTGATAAACCTCCTTATTATGATTATGTAATAAACCTTTGGCTTATGATATTACAATATACATCCTGTTTATGATTATATAATAAACCTTTGGCTTATGATATTACAATACACATCCTGATTATGATTATGTAATAAACCTTTGGCTTATGATATTACAATACACATCCTGTTTATGATTATGTAATAAACCTTTGGCTTATGATATTACAATATACATCCTGTTTATGATTATATAATAAACCTTTGGCTTATGATATTACAATACACATCCTGATTATGATTATGTAATAAACCTTTGGCTTATGATATTACAATATACATCCTGTTTATGATTATATAATAAACCTTTGGCTTATGATATTACAATACACATCCTGTTTATGATTATGTAATAAACCTTTGGCTTATGATATTACAATACACATCCTGTTTATGATTATGTAATAAACCTTTGGCTTATGATATTACAATACACATCCTGTTTATGATTATATAATAAACCTTTGGCTTATGATATTACAATACACATCCTGATTATGATTATGTAATAAACCTTTGGCTTATGATATTACAATACACATCCTGTTTATGATTATGTAATAAACCTTTGGCTTATGATATTACAATAAACATCCTGATTTTGATTATATAATAAACCTTTTTCTTATGATATTACAATACACATCCTGATTTTGATTCTTTTATGTATTTTGTATATTACTGCTCTTTGATGTCCCACGTTTACCACAGCTCACATGTCCAAGAAGTGTGAAAAATACGGCAAGTGTCATGTGTTTCCGCTTACAATGATTAATTAATACACGTGTTTTCTGAACTATAGTAATAAACAATATAGCAATGAATTTTACTTTGTACCTCGACTTTAAGAGGACCCCCATACTTCTGAAAAACTTTTTAACTCCCAAAAACTCGTCTTATAAGTGAGTATATATGGTATATAATAAACTTTTAGACTTATGATATTATAATACACATCCTGATTATGATTACACAGGTATATAAACTTTGGTTTTATAAACTTGTTCTTTTATACATTATAGGCGTCCTGGTATATTAGTGCTGGTCAATAATGCTGATTGGGAACTCAGGGTAAGGTGAATGACAAACAAAGAATATACACCTAGTTCTTACAGATATCTGCTATTCCTAGTTAAATGTGTCAAACACATTTATCATAGCATTTATACAAGTAGAATCTATGAACCCCAAAATTATGATCAAGTAATAGAAAATTATATATAATTTTTACCTGTTCAGAAAAGTATCATAATACAATTTAGTACATTGTTCTATTAGCAGAGCAATAAGCTTTAGGCTTAGCAGTATTCCATACCCATAGGTCTATCCCTTGTCTGTTGTATGGCCAGATTGCAACAAATTCAAATCTAGAGCATTATCTGGTGAATGTTACTGTAAACTTTTACTGTTATCGCTACTTGTGCTGTGCAGTATATATGGAACCTTGATAAGACAATCTTTTTAAAACGTGACTTGTACTTCGTTCCTCTACAATACTCTCAATTTACAAGGAGAGTATCATAGAGGAACGAAGTACAACTTACGTTTTAATAAGATTGTTGATTCGATGATTGTATGTATGTAATGGCCTGCAGCAAGTCCTACATAAAAATTGAACCCATCTTATATTTAAAATGAATGTCATGACCTTTCTGTCATTATTATTGTTCCTGTAAGTCAGTTCACAGTGAGCCCGTAGCATATAATGTTGTCGGGCTCAAAAAACCCGAGTTTTAATATTAATTTGCTTCATACTTCTTAGACATGTTACACATGGCAGCTCTAGTAGGACCAGTTTATGCATGAAGGAATTCCCCTCTTTGCATTGCATAGTTTTAATTTTTGAATACACATTGCTTTTAAGAAACAGGTCAATAATACTGAAGAAACATTTTATTGACTAAGACCATACCACACTTTGTATCACACTATCTATAAATGACTTACTTTGTTTACATCACAGATAAGGACATCTATGAAATTAGAATTTGATATAAACATTGGCAATTGTTGTCATTTCCTAAGATGACCATTTACTTATTGTAAAAGCTTCTTTGATATGATATTTTTGTTGTCATTTATTTCAGGGTGAATTGAACTATGAGCTTCAGGAAAACGACAGAATTGTTTTTATATCCACATTACATGGAGGGTGATTGCATCAGATATTATTTACAGACAATTCACGACACATCTACAAGGATATCTGGAACATGTTGCAGTGCAATATCAAGGGTCACTGATGAAGGTTACCCTGTAACATTGTGATGTCAAGAAATTATTGAAACAAAGCAACTTAAAGCTGTAGTGCATTGTTTTTTCACCTTTATACTGCTCAGGCAGTACAACATACCTTGTGCACTCTGTATACCATACTCGTCAGTAGGTTTCCTTGTACAATAAACAATACACTGTTATACATGTACCCAGTAGTTGAAATTGGTTTGTTAAGATTTAAAATCACTATCAGCAACTGTTCCATCTTATCACAAATAGAAGCCGACTACCAGCCTTTTTAACTTAGAAGTTGTTCAGAGAGTGAACTTGTATCAACCAACACTGTAGGTGTTCAGAAAGTGAACTTGTATCAACCAACACTGTAGGTGTTCGGAGAGTGAACCTGTATCAACCAACACTGAGGGTATTTATTGAGCAGTTGTGTTGATATAATGGGATGTATTTGGAACTATCAAACAGAAAAGATTTACCCTGGGTTTTACATGTAGTCTTTCTACATAATAATGGCACAATACAGGCTATATTATTAAATTATTACGGTACATGTACACACAACTGCAAAACTCAACTCCCTGCCTTCTCCAACTGAAGCCCCAACTGGAGCATAGATTAAAACAGCACAGACCTAGAACAGTGGACAAATACCTCCTCCCCATCCCCAAACAGCAATGCAACAAATTTGGTCATAGTGACCAAGGAGATATGACCTTAGGTCAAGGTCATGACACACCCTTCAGTTATGGATAACATGTACAGTGAGGTGCAGTCCTAACATAACATTATGTTAATGTAGCGTTGACGTGAAGTTTGCTTTCCTCGTGCGCTCAGGACTGCTGAGCACACGCGTTTGTGTTAACGCAGATTTCCTCGTGAACTAAGTTTTGAGACTGCGTTAACGCGCTGGACTGCCGCGTTCACGCGCTTGGCTGCCGCGTGAACGTGGCTGACAGCCACGTTCGGTTGCTTACAACTTATATAGAGAAGGATTTAAAGGAGAATCGATATATACATTGTATATTTAAATATAAAAAACATATTACTGTGTGCATGTAGGGAAATATTTAGAATTAAATAAAACGCTTACGAGTAAAGGGATGAATTTAAAAATTATTGAATACAATTTTCGAACATTGAATTTAATGAAATTTTTTCTTATTTTAAGATAATAATAATAATAATAATAATAATAATAATAATTGAACTAATGAAAAGAATAATAATGATGATAATCATGGTATTCATATATTATGAAAAATAGCTAAATAAAAAAAAAACCAATTGTGAATACATAAATAAGAATAAATACATAAGTAATTTATAAATAAATAAACAAATAACAAATAAATACATAATTTTATTAATTAAAAATAAATAAATAAAATAGAATTAGAATGTAATTTTCCTAGAGTCTTTATGGTATAAACTGACGAAATTTTTCATAAATACCTGAGTGCATGTCTACGCGGTGATTTCCATTATTATATTACATATGAAACCCTAATGCGGGGTGTCATTTTAACATCACATTTAATGCACGTATATATGGCGACATTTCCGGTAATTTAATTAGATTCCTTTTATTTCCTCCATCCGTACCACTGTAAAGAGAATTACAAATGTAATCATGTGAACGCGAGACTGGACTGAGCGCACGCGGGAATAAATCGCGTTAACGCGAATTTCCTCCCGCGTTAACGCAAGGAGCGCACACGCGTCCGGTCGAGCAGTCCTAGCACGTGTGCTAAAGCAGTCCTCGTGACCGCTTTTCGCGTTAACGTGAATGTTATGTTAGGACTGCACCCATCTGTATGTGAAGTATCATTAATCAAGGATGAAAGGCCATTTTATAACTGTCAGGAGAAAGTTTTTATGAAAAACACTCCAGTGGCCTGAACTTCTGACCTTTTCTCCCTAAAATAATACAGGCCTTCATTGGGTCATGAGTATCCAATGTGCCAAGTATCAAGATTCTAGGCTGAAAAGCAAATGTGTTACAGTCCAAAATTTTGTGAAAACTGATTCCAGTCAAAGAACCGAAACTACAGCAAACTTCACAAAAATCTGAAAAAATTCAGTCTGTTGTTGATAATTAGATGTGTACCATGTTTCAGTCCAACATCTCAAAGGATGTGTGAAAAAAGTTTTGAAAATTTATTTCAGACCAAGTGACCTAATTCTGACAGAAGTAGATCAACTGTGAGAAAAGTTAATCTCGGTCTGTAATTTTGGGTAATAAAAATGATTACCAATTTTCAGTTGAACTTTAGTACCTACAGACTGATGCACAGACAACCTGATTCCAGTATACCCCTCCCCAACCTCTGTTGTTAGGTGGGAAGTACAAGTAAATAAGTAACAACAAACAATAAAAGACAAATAAAATGAATTTATACATTTGAAATCATAACTGGCCTAAGCTGAGTTCCAGATACAAAGATGTTAAGAGAAGCTTTCAGCTGATTAATACATCATTTGTAAAAGGTTTCACATAATATCAGATATACAATTGTTAGTGCCATGAATGCGAGTGGATCCAGCAATTTTATAAAGTTGACAACATTAACTTTTTACAGTCACAAATGGGTGTTCAAACCAAAATACTTTTTACAAATGTCCTTTTTTCCGTATGACTTTAACTGAAAGGACAGGTTAATAAAAACTTGATATATTTGCCGATTTTTTAAAATTATGCCATTGGTATAGGAATATCAGATTTTGGTAACTGTAGTCTAAATATAGAAGTCAATGTACTAAATTTAAGGGGGGATAAGAAAAGTAGATAATATAAGGTCTAAAATACTACATACTAACTATAGACAGCTTGTAAATACATAACATGTCTCTACAGTGTACACTCTCTTGATAATATTCAGAAGCAAAATGATAAAATGAAATTTATTTGAAATAAGGAAAGTAAGAACATTTCATATTAATAAATATTTGCAGAATGGACAAAGTTAGCTTTATGTTTAAAAAGATAAATTTAAAATTTCTTTAAGTCCTATCACACTATGCCAAATTTGGCTCCTCACTCCCTATGATTTGGAAATCAGGGTTGTTTAGAGTAATAATTGTGATACAGCTTACTACATCACTAAGACTGAAGAGGATTTGGCTTCAATAATCTCTCCAATTTCTGAGAGATTAAATATCCTAGCCAGTTTGGAGTTCAAGTTAGCATAGTGTAACAGGGGCATACATGACTCTAAAAAGTTAGGCATGTTATCTTCCTTATCAAAAGAAAGCACTATATTTAAAATCAATATTTCATCAGCAAATAAGTAACAATTACCGGTAACAGAAAATGACTTTCCTCAAAATTAATGCTTTGTTTTAGTGTATAGTAATTATGGGACTTGATATATTGCGTAAGGTTAATACCCTGTAATAATGATTAGACTAGAAATATTTTGATACAATTTTTGTGTTAATAAGTGTATGTGTATGCATTATGATTTTTAAATTATAAGTTGGTATGTATATAATGTCTGTTGAAATATTGAGAATAAGATTGCCTTTATACAGGTATGCTAGAATACAATATTTTCACAATAGCAGATTACTCATTTCAAGAGTGTAAAACATGACCACTTCCTGCCAAATAAACCTATGGTTGTCAAGTCTCAGACCTATTAAATTCTCAAGTCTCAAACCTATCAAATTATCAAGTCTCGGACCTATCAAATCCTCAGACCTATCAAATTCTCAGCCATTGTCGGAGAGTTTCCTCAAATCTGCCAGAGTTGCACACATTATCACAATAAATTATCATCAATACATTGTTTGAAAGACATAAGATGATTTCCAAAAGTGTTCTCAGGACACAACAAAGCTTTCTAGGAATGAGATAACTTCCAAAATAAAAGCCCACTAGCTAAGATCATGCAGTACACAGAACGATTAGTTGACAAAATTTTAGCTTTCATATTAACTCTGCAATCGTAAGGCCAATGAAGAATACAAGGACAAATATTATGAAAAGTTATATCATTAGCTCAATCCTGTTAATGACACTAACAGAAAATCTAACTAAATTTTCAAGTAAAGTTCACTAGCTCTCATGACTTAACTTTTGATCCACTGCCTATAAAAACTTGTGTAGTAGGTTACAAAGTAGAGAAGACCTATAGAGTAGCTTTGCTACTTACGATTAAAGTCACACTCAGAGTGCACTTTTAACCTCCACCTTTGGCACACACATTATTACAGCAAACATACAGACATAAGTAAGGTTTAACCTGCACAAAGACAAAATAAGGTTACACCTCTAAAGAAACGTCCTATTAAAGACTACATGATTAACAGATTTGTATGAAATATCATGGACAAAATGTATTTCACAATGTATACTTCATTACAGTTTCTTTACAAATCAATCTATCTTGATTGTGTCATATAATGTCATATAAACAATATGAGGCAGTTACAGTTTAAGGGCAAATAAGACTTGATCTCAGATGATTTAAGTAAGCAACAGTAAATAGATTACTTACAGTCAAACAGTACCAAATAAAAAACCCACAGAAGACCTACATAATTATTGGTAATAAATGTATTCTAATGTGCTTAAGCAAAGACTTCAGTTCTGTTCTGTTTAAATGACCATTCTGTCTAAGGCACACCTTACATCTCATTTTTATTACATACATAGTGTTTAGTGTGATGAAATATAACATAGAACAGCTTTATCACATAATCATTTAGAAATGGAGGAAACAATTGCACAGTCAAAGATAGATTAAGTCACTTTGATCATAGTGAAAAATATTGTAAAAAGTGTCAACACTGTAAACAAATAAAAAGGTTTGTGAAACACTGATGCCCTTTGACATTTGAGGCCCAAGAAATGTGTAAAACAATAAAATATGCCTGATGATAAACATAATGTACACTGAAAATACAAAAATACTAAAACAGAAAGGTAACTATTAGCTAAATTTTATAAGAATGACATTGCAGAGGATTTAAAAGGGAATAAACTTAAAATTATCATGCTTTTATACATACTTTGTTTTTTTAATTTTGATTCATGAACAAAGATAGAGGAAGCAGACTACACAAATAAATGTTCCAGTTAAAATGACTGACAAATGAAAAAATCTATAAAACACATGTACATACGAAAATATAGAATATGACAACACCTTCAACTGTATAAAGCACAATATCAAAAGTAGTACAAACCTCGTAAATTTACCTTGTTTTGTTGTACAAAATTGAAACTTAAAAAAATCATTCACAAAAAAAATTGAATATAATTAAATCTCAAGATTGATGTGTCTTATTTTACAAAATTAGCTTTTGTCAAATTTTTAGGCACGTCTTTTGTTTCTGCCATGAAAAATAAACATAATGTTATTTTCAAAGCTCAGTTTTAATACAGTGTTTAAAACTAAAATTAAAAGGACATAATTTTGAAAAAGGAATAGTTTTTAGAAATAAATCTGTTTAAAAATAACTAAAATCATATCATTTAAATGTAAACCTGTCATGAGAAGTCCTTAAATGTAACAAATATGAAATGCTAGATGTATATACAAATAGTTTCCAATGGTTCAGACTGAAGGTCCAGTTACATTGACTGAATACATGTAAATCACTATTATGACTCAAGTTCCTGGACTTGGATTTTGATTGAAGAAATTGCTGTCTTTATTCAATAATATGTTGCCCTTGTCATCGTCTTGTTTCACATGATCTCCTGAGAAAATAATAAAAGCAGAATATAGGTTGAATGGAAGTGTTGACCTGTATTTAGTATATTCCTTCCATTAACACCAAGAATAGGGCTGTAACAGTTAACACTTTTTTGGTTGGGTCCAGTTCAGATAAATGAACTTAGGTTTTTGTTTTTTTCTATTCAATTTTACTTTGTGTAATTCAACCATATAACTGAATGAATTTAAGATAAAGTACCCGGTAGGACCCCTCAGCAGAATGTTTTTATCAAAAGTACACATAAGCAATTTTTCTAAAAATTAGTTTATTCAACAAAATTACAACAACAACATCAATTCTGCTGCATATTTGAATTCAGTCTTACATATAATGCAAACTGGAACAGATTTGTCAGGAGTCCCTGAATATTCATCGCAGCAAAAATTGAAATGTTCCCACACCTGTGATTTCTTTAACGCCATATTAATTCACATTAACTACCATGTGTTACATAATTATATGCATCCAAAGTTTGAGCCAATCAAAGCGTTTATAACAGGGAAATGGGAGATGAGTCAGATTAGTAAAAAACAAGAAACTGTCAACGACGGTATGACCGGATTGCAATTGCTAAACGCAAAAAGTGGACAACAGACAGACGGACAGACGGTTTTCACCAATTCATAGACCGGAATTGCTTTGCAATCTGGTCAAAAATTAGAAATCGAACAGAAATCTGTAAAATACGATCCAAACCAAACTGAGCAAGAATTTACCATGGTTAACCAAGTTTTCTGTTAACCGTGACAGCCCTACCAAGAAAACACAACATCAAAGTACAGATGAGATAACACAGTCCAAACAGAGGCACCATTATTTGGGAATTAACGTTTGATTGTTTCTGACAAGTATACTGTGGTTATACTGTTGGAAACATAGTTATCCTGGCGAAGCTTGCAGAGCCAGGAAAACAGTGGTTTCCAACCATATAACCATGGTATGAAAGCATGTTTCATGTTGGTACCTCATGAACATTGTCAGTTTTGTTGATAGACTTGACTGTAATAATTGTGCAATGTAAATGGTAGAATTAAAAAATGCAAATCATCCTTGATACGAGACTTAGGATGTACGCTGAGAGCAAGGGACGTAGTTGTTTATAGACAGTATTTTTGACAGATGGAGTCGGAGGAAATGTGGACAGAGAGTATGTACAATGTAGTAATACATCTGAGGACAGTCATATAGTGGTTATACATGTCTGAACACTAACTTGTGGACCAATCAGAATTGTCAAAACAAAACAAGTGAATTAGAATGACACTTTTTCGACCATATTAACAACACAGATAAAATGTTTGTTGTTTTACATGAATTTAAAGATGATTTGGCAGTTTATCACTGCATTATTTGAATTTTGATCTGCTACCAAGTATCCTATAAACAACTAAAGACAGTTAACACTGTTAGAGGCCAATGAATTACAAATCAGCTATCTACAGATTACTAGAAGAGTATCAAAAATCTGAAACACTACCAAAGCCTGACAAAAGCAAACATATCATGTGAGTACTGAGCTGAGGAGAACTTTAATTCTATAGAAGGTGGATTTGTTATAGAAACACTATACAAAAAACACTTTCTTTTGTGAGAGTCTTCCGTCTATAGGCTTATATTTTATGAGAATTTACATCCATTTACTTTATACCTATATTCTTTAAAAGATTACAAATTTTAAATTCATCCTATGACTGAATTGACTGTGATTTTTTGCTAGTGCTGTATGACGTACCTTGACCTGCTTTATTACACTCCTTTGAACCTCGACAGCTTCTCAAAGCATTCAACTGATCATGAAGTTGCTGTAGAATTCCATAATTTACATCATGTATAGCATTTCGCATCTGAAAGAAAAACAGAGGACATAACACAAACTATATTTTATTACTTTCAGTACACATTTTTGTGTTTTAAATACTCTTGAAAAATTTTCTGACTTGTTTTTTTTTTCATCAAAATTTAAATCTTGAGCCAGTGTAGGTCAGTTTGCAGAAGGCCTGGCTTGTGAACAAAAAGTTCTGGTTTTTTTTAAGTCCTGTATTTTGGGTAGGACAATAAAAACTGAGGTCTCATGGTAGATACTAATATTAAAAATCCCTCACTGCTTTGGATGGGTCTATTGTAAAGGTCTACATTTCTGTAAAATACATCAGGTATATGCTGTCACCATATAAGTGAAATAATCTTAATAGACACAAACAAAACAAATTGTCATGCTCCATTCACAACACACCATCATACCTGTCAATTTGATAGCAGTATTCCTAATAATAATATTTTTTCTAATCATAATATTACTACATGTATATTTCATTTGTGCTAGTTTGATCAAATTTCTATTTTTTATGAAACATCTACTCATTCATGAGAGCTGAGGTTGTTTATTGTCTCAAATCAGAATTATTTCATTTATATACTTCGAGGAATCTGCTTGATGCTTACTCAGAAATTTTGATGTTGCAAATAACCAAAACCTGTGAGGGATCTTTAGACAATCCTTCTAACACTAGAAATGTACCAAAGACTTACCTGAAAGGGATCTGTGGTGAGGTCGTAGTAACTGATGAAGTTGTTGATGAATTCACAATACAGTAAGTCATGAGTCTGGTTGATAGTACGTATGCACCAATATGTGTTGTTATTGGAATTTGTACAGAAACAAAAGGGGCCATCTGAAAAAAACAAAAAGGTTTGATTGTCTGTTACAATACACATGTAAAATATCTACAAAAACACTGATTTATTGATTAATTATTGTTTTACATCACACCATGATTACTGCACTTCTATATAGTGATGGAATCTACCTGATGCATTGCACAGAAATTTAAACCTTTGCAATGGACCTACCTGAAGCAGTGAGGGATCTTTTACATGCTACACCTACCATGACACAGGTTTTCACTTTTTCATTCAAAAGACAGGACACCAGTGTGCCCAAAGTGGGAATCGAACCAAGGACCATTGGGTCACAAGACGAACATCTCATCCACTGAGCCACACCGGCTTCAAAAATGCTGAGATTGATATAGATAATGTTGTGAATAATACAAATAAGAATATGTTTATGTACATTTATGAGCCTTTCTGGATAAACAATAAGATGGATGGATGAAGAATCCTCTACATCTCACAAAAGACAATATCCAAAATTCCCATACAATTTCAGCAAAAATTATCTTCTTCACATTCATGGTAAGTTCAGGTTTTTTTTGGAGTAATTACAGTAAAAGCTGTGACACCTCATTTTGACTACATGATTCATTATTCCTATGAAAAAATTTTCAAGCACTTTATCAACATTTTCACATTATTTTTAAAGTATAAGTATAAAGAATAGACCAAAATAGACACATTGTCATCGTAAAGGATTCTACAAAATATTGAAAAGCTACAGATGTCACAAAAATGCTTACTCCTAGAGATTTCTACCTGATGGCAAATTTTTCATCTTTCATGTTTTTGAGAGCCCTATCTTTTATAAGACAAAGAAACATTCTAAGAATAAAATTCAAACACTTTAAAGGAATAGTGAAACCAATTATTATTAAATTCAAGCACATATAAAAATATCTTCATTTCAACCACTTTTTAAGGACTGACTCAATTGACCTCTCCGTATGAATGATGTAACCACGCCTCCTGTGATAGATAACTCCACTGTTGCTAACCCGCATCAAGCTTTCGTTAAAATGGCCGCTAAGACAAAGAAAAGTACGCAAATCTTACCGAGCTTACTCACTTGTTTTACAAAAATATGGAAATCTATCGATATTAAGGTCCAGCCATCTTAAACATCTCAGTCTTGTATGTATATGGGACATAGTTTAACTATCAAATGATATACATGTAGTTTGCACATGTAAATCTTCCGTAACTAACTAAAACACCGGAGAATGGTATCAATAGTACGCCCATCCCCCTTTTTTTTTATTATTTGTTCGGTCGCACAGAAAAGAATTAAGAATTAAATATGAGATAAATACATACATGTATTAATACATTTTATGCAGTTATGGATTTGGTATGTTTCACTTTCAATATTTTACATCCTTTGTAATGAAACACGAGGGTAAGTGCCTCCCTCTCCCCCCCACTTCTTTTTTCATTTTGTTGTAAACTTAGAATCTTTTGGAATATAACCAGGAAATTAGAAGTGTGCAGTACTACTGTTGACCAGGTAAGATCATATCTTTACCCTTTAAAGCTTTACAGAAGTTACCAAATTGCTTATTTCTTTTGTTTTGTATGGAATACAATGAAAGTACCAATGTAATAATAATGTAACCAAGCACAAGCTTGACACGGGTGATGGCTGCTGCGGAATCTCCAAGGCGAGCATCCCTACTGTGCGACATAACTGCTAGCTTGATTGGTCAAAGATAATGCTAATCAAATTCTGCGGAGAGGTCAATTCAAGCACTTCCCAAGCTCTGTGCAAAACATAAACTATTGATTGGAACTTCAACTGGTATCTTACTGTTGAAGCATACAATGCTTTCTCTCGTTATTAAATTTCACTATTTTGGCAAAGTTTAATTTTGGTGAAAATATTCTTTAGATTATTGAACTAATGATAAATTTTCTTACTTGACCAATATGGTGGGGTTTTCCAGTGTGAGTTGTCCATCAAAGAGCAATCCATACTTGAGCGTTTACATGCTGGGTGTTTTCTTCTACTGACTTTCTCATCAGGAGGGAGATTCCAGTATGAGGCTAAAGAAACAAACATGACAAATAATAGCAAGTTTATCACATAACCTGTATGTGTCAATATTTACCAAAATAAAACTTCACTCACATATAGTTTTCTTTTGTTACTCAAAAGACTAAACCATGGTACCCCAATTTTTCTATTTGACAAGAGAACATAATTAGGGATAAACATACTGTGTTTGATTGTTTCCAACAGGTATACTGTGGTTATACCGTTTGAAACAAGAGTTTTCCTGGAAAAACTTGCGGTTATGAGTCCTTTCCAATACTTTTGGGATACATACTCAGTAATCTTGACCTTGCATGCTTTTTTGGATTTTTTTAGTAAGTATGATAAAATTCTAATTAACGGCTTAAGAGATATGAGCTCAGACGGACAGACAGACAAACGGACATGACAATGACTACAAGCTCCCCTGAAATTTTTCAGGGAGCACAACATTGACAAAAGAAAAGATTTTCAGTTCCATAGCATAATATATCCCATCTTAATACAGGCATAAAAGCAAAAACTTACAGTTCCAAAGTGGTGAGGTTTGCCAACCATGTTTCCAGGAACACTTTACATTTGGTTTACTACAGTCTTTGAATTTTCTACGTCTTCTTTTCTTCGACTTTCTCCTTTTCTTCTTTTTCTCTTTTCTTCTTCGTCTTCTTTCCTCTATCTCTTTTCTTCTATCTTGTTTTCTTCTGAAGCAATACAAAATGAATTATAGAAACAAGAGACCAACTATTTTCAATAAAAACAGTATACATGTATATTATGACTTCACTTTTTTTAAACAGTGACTCCTAACAGCAATATCTTCTGGCATTATAACTTGAGGGCCTTGGTGACAGACTGTGCTTAAGCAACACTATATTGTAACTATCAGTAGTTATTTCACTTAATATGTCTGATTCCATGTTAAGATCTGACAGTATACCTCCTGGAAAACAGCTTGTCTAGATCAGTAGACATTGACAGCTAACAAACAGAACAAATAATCCTAGTGTGGCTGTAAACAATGATAATCATCAATTTGCTTGCTATATGCAAATCTTCAAATTATGTACTCAGGAAAACCTTATGTTAATAAATTCCAGTTTTTATTGCTTACCATGAAACACAGGCTCACTGGTTCCTACTTTCATCAATATAACGACCGTTTAAAATCATAAAAAATGTAAGTTCTTGTAAAATTGCTAGTCCTGCAATAAACCATAGTATGGATGTAACTAGCAAACTTAAAGTGAGTACATAAATATGTCAGAAGAGTTAACCTCATAAGATCATCTTCATCACAGTTGCACAGTTCACCATTTGGTCCAACTTGTGAACCTATGTAACTAGGACCTGTGTCACTATCGGCAATCTCATGCAAGTAGGACTCCTTTGGTTTTGCTTCCTTCAAATGTTTTCTGTATTTCTGAAAGAACAAGATGTGTTTGTCAGACATGAATGCCCCCAGCGGCAACAAAGTTAAAACAAGGCAAATTATGAAATGTACGTCAAAGGTCACGGTAAAGGTAACAAGGTCAATGATCTTGCAGTAATTTTAAAAGGCTGTATTAGCAGAGTATGCATGCCAGATATGAAGTCTCTATCTCTCATGATTCAAAAGGTATGGCAAATAAGGTAAATTTGGAAATGTAGGTCAAAGGTCAGGGTCACAAGGTCAATGAGTTTGGTGTAATTTGTTAAAGCTTTATCAATGGAGTAAGCATGCCAAATATGAAGTCTCTATCTCTCCTGCTTCAAAAGATATGGCGAAGGTTAAAACCGACGACAGATCCATGGGCATAAAAATTACACTTATACCTAAATGAATTATGTGTTTTTCCAAATAATTCCATGTTGAGTAATCTTTAATCTTTCAAAATCTCTTTTATCTTACATTAAAGGAATTTCTGGAGGTATTATTTTTGAGTTAAAATAGATACATTATGACATTATACAAATGGTAAACCGCAAACTCTCTTACAGCTTCAATACAACAAATCGGATAAGCTTAGTAGATAATGATTATAAACAACAACACAAAATAAACAACAAACCCTCAGATCTTCAAGCATTTTCCTGTACTCTTGAATCATTTCATCAAGGTTATCTTTGTGGTTTTTCCATTCATTGACATCATTATACAGTTCATTATCACACTGTACTGTATTGTTGCGTAATACTCGACACCTTCTCTGGAATGGCTGGTACACTGAAAATATTAATCTTATAAATCAATACAAAGAGGGTTTTATTTATTGTAATTACAGTGTTTAATTTAATAAAATTGCTTCAAAAGTGGATCTTCAACATTTCACAACAAATGTAAAACATTCAATTCTGTTCTATTTTGTGTAAAATATTATATACTTTAAATAGGCTAAACACCATTGCATAAACTGTATTAAATTGAGTAATATTAAGAACACAGACTCAATAACAGGAAATCAGATTGTACCATTTGCCTTGTTTTTGTATTGGTATTACAAATTTAATCAATGCTAATCTATGTTTAAAAACACTAAGCTTCTTTTTCTTGTAAGTTTCATTCATTAATGCCATTTATTATGTTATAAATCACTTAAAAATTTTAAAAAAAACCCTGGAGTGAAATAAACATTTTGTGGTAGGGTGTGTTTTATATATCTTACTTTCCTAATACTGATTCAACTAATTTAAAGTCATTGACTGACCTTTCCTTTGACCATTGATTAGTCATTTCATTGGCTGAGTTTGTTTTGACAGTTTTATTGTTTTTGACGTTGGGCAGTTCCAATATAGATATATAAATCAGAAGAGGCCATGTTTGTTAGTATACAGAAATAGCCACTTTTATAATTTTCGTAACACTAAACATCCTAAGAGATAGGGTAGCATACTTACACAGTAAATTTAAATTTCTCTTATTCTTTTATCTGATATTTTTCATATTTTATTTCAATTTAATAATCTCTTTGATCTTAGTGCAAAAATCAATGAATATCTTTTGTATGTAATTGCAATTCTTTAGATTACCAATACTACTAAAATCCGTCATGGTTTGCATTTAGTCACCTACCAAATCCATTGTTTTCGATGTGGGCACTTTTATGTAAGCAATTTACATCACAATTATACGAAGTCATAACAATTACGAAGTGCACATGCATGTTGACGTTATTTTAGTTGCGATACTCCATGTTGAAACACAAAGATGGCAAAATGTAGAAAAATGTGATACAATATGTAATTATTGACACCCGAATAATGGATATGAATTTCAATAAATATTTAAATGTACACTACTACATTCCATTAGACATTTATTTATTCCATATTATTATACAAACCATCACAGTGTACTAAAGTTTAACAAGTTATTTGCGACCAAAAATATAAAATAACTTCAAAACCTTTCGGTTATTATTGCCTATATATACAAGAGAGTTAACTCTTCCAGTTAACATCCTATCTTTTCAGTAATATATGTATTATGTTGTTTTGAACCATATCATTAAAATACTACATGTCCCATAATATTATATAACATCTTATCACACATATTACTTTATATTATTATATATAAAATTGAATTGTGTTATATTGCTGTATTATATTATATTTGTGCATGCAATATATGATACTCTATACAATTTATTATATGCTCTCAATATTTTAAAAAAAACATGAGATGAAATAAAAAAGAAAATTGTAATGAAGCCTTTATTTATTATTGTTGGAAGTCAGCAACTCATAATACAAGATGCAAAGTGTGGATGTAAATGTATTCTAACATTTTAATACTTAATACTAAATACTAGATACTAAGATGTCAGTGTTGATATTATTTTGTATCTACTGTTTGTCCACGGTTTTGCTATGCAGTACTTTGCAGACTACTTACTAGTTTTTGTATAAACAAGTCCAATTCAAACAAGAGCAATGCCTAGCGTGGCATGATATGCCCGTCGCTTAGCTTGAAGGGGATCAATCTGAATGAATGGCCAAGTTACAATCCAATACCTTAAACAACTGCATAAAGAAAACTGTAAAATCCTTAAAAATTTCTAAGTTTAAGGGGCTTAACTCCGTCAAATACAAAGCAATCTTACCCAAATGCGAACTGGCACTGACCCTCAATGATATAAAGTAATGAATGAAGTTTTAATCCAATACCTTTAAAGACTAAAAAAATAAAGTCTGGAAAACTGTAAAATCCTGAAAATTTCTAAGTTCAAGGGCTGAAACTTTGGCAGAAACAAAGCAATCATGCCCAAATGCGAAATGATACTGACCCCTGTTGATATAAAGTTATATACTAAGTTTTAATTCAATACCTTTAAAGACTGCAAAAAAAAAAGTCTGGAAAACTATAAATTCCTTGAAAATTTTTAAGTTCAAGGGCCGTAACTCTGGCAAAACCAACGCAATCATACCCAACTGCAAACTGGTACTAACCCTCGTTGATATAAAGTTATATGCCAAGTTTCAATCCAATATCTTGAAAGACTGCAGAAAATAGTCTGGAAGACATGACCCCAATGCACAAACGCCAAAACACAATATGTCTTATGACAGGCGTATAAAATTAAAAATTGGGCAGATATGATTTTGTTCTATATTATAATATCAGAAGAATAATTGTGGCTCTGATATAAATATATAACTGAAATATCGATAATATCCATAATAGCTGAACTATATAGGTACTAGCTTATTTTGCATTTATATTGTCAGTAAGAGTGATTGCCCTTGTTGACATATTCCTAAAATAATGCAGTACATCTTTATTATTATGAATACATGAATTGTTTAAATGTTTGTCAATTTATTTGGAGTTTGATAACATATAATTGTATTGAAGCATAGTCATGAAATGATTATATATATATATATATATATATCATATATATATATATATATATATATATGAAATACATTTACTATTATTTATATATATGATAGGGCTTTCAATCCATAGTCTGGACTGAGGTACAATAAATTAGAAAAAAAACACATTGTCATCTTGGATCTTACCGTATTCACTCATGTATAATACACACTTTTTTTCATAAAATCTGACTTCGATTTTCCAGGTGCGTATTATACACGAGATCTTAAACAAGAACCTTTTTTTCAGACGTAAGAATTCATATTTCCGTAGTGATATTGCCGTAAATGTCCGCTGACAACGATCAGAACATGACCATTAAACTTTGGGAACCCTTACTTGACCACTGAAATGGATTTTAGACACTTGATAAAGAGATTATCATTACAGTTTTACCTCCTTGTGTTGAACACTTTACAATATGCGCCAAAATGAAGATGTTTTTACAAATGAGACTAGCATATTTTAAAATAAAGAATGCCGATGCAATCCAATTATCTTATCATCGTCGATCGAGGTGAAATGGCTTCACGGTCAAACAATCAGCCACTACCGTACACCCTGCTGGGATAATTGGTTGTTCGCATTTCTTCTACCGTTACTGCTGTGTTAATCAATTTATTTTGTACAAACAATGACACTTCGAGACAATGAGTGTAAAATATATAGCAAATGACGGCTTTGCTTCATTATAGGTATTTTATCAAGAATACTAATTACAGTGACTTATCGTTACAATTTTATCAACCATTCTTTAGTTTTCTTTCTATCAATACAATGTTTGGATCACAAATTACTTTTATTACGGCAGTTGGGTTTATCCCATTCATTGAATATCCCAAGGTTCAGGCACATAACCAATCATGTTTTCCGTGAAGTAAAATCTGTAAGAGATTTTTTCTAGGTAAAGTTAAGGTTATTGATTACTTGCTTATGCGGCAACTTCACCTGCGTATTATACACGAGATGTAGACTTTTTCTCCAATTATTTTCCAAAAGTTGGGGGTGCGTATTATACACGGATGCATACTATACACGAGTGAATACCGTATTTCCATATGCCCAGCTATAATTTTATTGAAATTAACTTAATTCATTAAATGTTTTTACTTGCCTGGTATTGCACTACTGCTGCTATTGTTATTAGTCATTGCTTGCAAATAGGAAGATCTTTTGGACCTTATAAACTTTGGACGGAAATCTAAAAATCAAAAATAGAATTTGTGGAATAAGGACTCCATGTTTACATGCAATTATCACCGAGTCATACAGTGAGTCAATAAACATTTGTCATTTTTTCATCACTTTCTAAAATTCATATCAAGGGAATAGACTAAGACTACAGTAAGAATTTTGTGGAGACTCCAAAAATTTTACTATAAGTGTATACATGTTGCACAGAATAGCTTCTATTGGATTCATTGCGGCCATGTAAAAGCTACCATAAAATACTAGATTTTTCTACAATTTGCACCATTATTTTTCCTTCATTACAGATTCAAGAATGGTCATCAGAGTATAACGTTGAAGGAAATAGAAAATTACTTTGGACAAATAAATAAATGACTAAATACAGGATAATATAGGACTAAGCTGAAAAAGCTTTGGAGGCAATATCATCAAACTTGTACATAACCGACTGCTTACTGCCACACCAGAGGAAGATTCCTAATAGCGGTGGTCAGTGCTTAGTGGTAAAGGAAAGTAAGTTACCTGGAGCCACCAGCCTAAGGCTGAAACACTGTCAGGCCTTCCAACCTCCCCATCCCAATGATCTAATTTAGATATGACGAAGGTGGAAAGATACAGCATGTCCTTAACAGCCCAGTCTCATTTTAAAAATGCCTTATTGTTATGTTACAGAAATACAGCTAAGATTTTTTACAATAAAATTACTTGCAGGGGGCGTTCAAATCTTCTCTGATAATAATTTTTCTTCAATGACCAGGGGCAGATCCAGAAGCAGAGGTGGAGGGGTTTGTAGAAGGCCCAAAGGGCCGACCCGAGACACAAAGTGCCGGGAGGGAGATGGTATGGGAGGGGGTCCGGGGGGCATCCCCCTGGGAAATTTTTTTCTTAATTTCAAATAAAATGGTGTAATCTGTCTGCTAAGAACAAAGCTATAAAGTCATATCCATTTTGTCACTTCATTTCTTCATTATCAACATTTCATATGGTGCCAAAATTGCATATAATTCATATAGTTTCCCTTAACGTAAATTTACAATGTCAGAATAAATACATGTCCACAGTGTTTTCATTCAGAAGTGGTTCACTAGACTGGCAATGCCTGTCTAGATCTTCGTACAGCGATAGCAAGCAAGAGCAGGTAACTCTAGTCTAGTAGTTCACAAGCATATGTAGGTAAGAAAAACTCCAAAAGGTAACAAAAGGTTGTTCAACACATTAAAATAGAATATGATCAGACAAAAATTTGAAGGAAATGAACTGACCTTCGTCAAAAGGAAAAGGTAAAAAAAAAAAACCTGGAAACCCAGGGGAGGGTGGTGGGGTGTGTGTTTCCCGACCCCCCCCCCAAAACCCCCCTAAATCTGCCCTTGATGACAGTAAATATGTTTTAGTGTTATTTACCTTGTTTAGATAAATGTTTCTGTAAAAATTGCCTCTGGTTCCGTCTTTCTTCTTTTGGCATAGCATTTGGAACACAGTGACATATTTTACCCCGTGACGTAAATAAACCATCTCGCTGCATTTGTGTGGCTCCAAGGACCTCATTACCTTCAAGATCATTAGGTCGACATTTCATCAGACGTGGAAGTTTTCTATCTGGTTCTCGTACACATTGATGTCTCTATCGAATACAAGAAAGAAAAGTTAAAATCATTCTACCAATCCAAACTGTACTTCTATTTGGATTAGTTCGTAAGCATTTAAACTTAAAGTAAAAACATAAAATATATGCATAAGGATTAATTCACCACAGTTTAAGCATTTGGGGTGTCACTTAATAAGTTTTAGTTGTGCAATGTTCCTACCCAAAACAGAGAGGGTTTTTCTACATATTACTACCTATCATAACATAAGACCTGGTATTTTACTGTCTTATCTCAAGAACTTGAAATTCATGAAACTCTTGTGTAATTTAAACCCTAGACCTACCAACCTTAAACACCTTGATCAGTGAGCAATGCCAGCTCCTAAAACTTTAAAAATCAGATCACCACATATCCATGAATAATATTGTCAAGGTATATGGGAGACATACAAAATATTGTGAATTCTATTAATACCAGAGTGTTATACCTGACCCAGTTTACATGGTGGTTGATTCTCTGGCTTAGAACACTCTCTGTATATCCGCCTCTGTTTCGGTGTAGCATAGCGTAGAATATCATCTGGTATGCTTGACATACTGATCAAGTTATCCATAAATGTCTTCTTTTGTTCGCGCATCAGCTCCTTTAATTTCTTTGTTGTTATTTTCCTGCAGTAGTAAGTATGTGACACCTCATGATATAAGTAATAAAGATTGTGAACCCCACCATATGCATCTCTTTTGATTGACTTAGTCTCTTTAAATTGATATTAATGAAGGGTACAAAATAAAACACCCTGTACTTTAAAATGGTGAATGAAAACTTAATTCAAAGTGCACCTAGTCTTAATGTAATTAAAATTGTATTTAACTTTGAAATATCAATTATTAGTACTATCAATTATATACTTAATCAAAGGTGTTTAAAACATTTAATTAAGCCGGTGTGGCCTAGTGGATAAGGTGCTCAGCTCGTGATCGAGAGGTCCCGGGTTCAACTCCTACCCTGGGTGCACCAGGGTTTGTCTTTCGGACGAGAGAGTTAAAATGGAGGTCCCTTGTCACGGTAGGCGTGGCACATAAAAGATCCCTCATTGCTTCGGGTGGGTCCGTTGCAAAGGTCTAAATTTGTATGCAATGCATCAGTAAGATGCCATCACCATATAAGTGCAATAATCATGGAGTGACATAAAACAATATTCAATCAATCAATAAACATTTAATCCCTAAGCATGATATAAGTAAATAAGTTTACTTTACTTGCCATGTCTGTATTCCTTCTACATATCAATTAAAACCTATCTAATAGAGGTCCTCATCAATAGGATCCATCTTATCACCATCAAGAAGCTTTCACAAAATATATAAAGCAAAATAACACTGTAAAATCAGATACAAGTACATAAAGAAAGGTGTTTGCATCTTACCCACGCTCCAAAAGCACAGTATCTCGCCATGGTTTCCTCATTTTCACATAATCTTTACTATCTGTGCTGCAAAGGATAAAAGCACAAATAATACGATAAGGTTGAAATTATCTTATTGTTAAAATAGAATTGTGCATCAACATGATTTTTTCACCTTTCCAATTTCCTTTTTATCTAGGAGACTTTACCTATTATTGCATGATCATGTATGCTTAATTTTGGAATTCTGTTTATAACAATCAAACCTACCATTCTTGCAATTTACCTATCTAACACAGTCCACTATGTATGTTTCCACTGGTATTTATTATACAAAATTCTTCTTTTTTTTTCTGAGATCCTCTTTCTAAGTAGTCATTTTCCATTTTTCTCTTCGGCAACCCAAAGGTCAGACAGTGTGTTTAGTTTGAAGGTATGTGCATCACAGTATTCAGAAGTTCTTCAACTTCACTGAATAAAGCAACACCACTCCTGATTGTGAACTTTACAAAAGGGACAATTTATCCAGTGTATTGATAATAACATTAGGGCCCTTTCTCTGTTATTGTCATCTTTCATCTAGAAGCAAAAATTTCTTTAACATAGATGACCTACTTTTCTGGATGCCTGTAAGCCTTTATGAGACGCAGCATAGATCTACCATCCATATGCTCTGGAATATCAACCCCAGCCATGTCCAGTATGGTAGGTGCAAGGTCTGTATTTATCACCATATTAGAGATCCTATCGAAAAAAGAAATGTACTGAGGAACAACAAAGCTTATTTAATATATATATATCAAGGTATATGACAAATGTTAAGCTGTATGTATTCTGTTTTAGAAATTTCTTGATGACAGAGAGTCACATGATAAACTTAACCAATGCAGTTTTATTGGATCATGTCACAGAAGATATCATGACTATAATACATGTTGTGTACACTGCTTACATTACATACCCGACATATAATGTGAAAAATACTAGTGTGACCTCACCATCGAAGCATTAACATCATAAAGAAAATCTGGGTAAAATATAGTCTGGCAGGTATGAAGTCCCTTACATCATGTAAAATTGGAAGAAAGTCTTTATGCTAGACAAGTATGTCTTATAAATAATTTGATTCCACAACACAGAGCTACATTATTGACATCACACGATTTGTTTATGTTAGTGTTGACTATGATAAAGTTATTACTACTATATGTGATCTGCCTATCCTCACTGTACAGTAGCACACTAATACAATGACATTTGTTGATTTGGCATTATTCTATAGGATAGAATTGGTGTTTTATCAGATATAATAATACCTCATGACTTCAATATCATTATATCCTAAACATACACAATGACATGGTTAGATACTTCTGTAAACACAATGATATTAGCAGCTGATTTCTAAGTCTTGTAGCTTTCATTTCAAGTTGTTATATATGTTTTATAGCTACGTGTATAGCAAAAAGGGGGCTTATGGTATTCATGATATAATGATCAAAATGATGTCATTTCTTAAAACATGACTGTTTTGACATTGAAACTGATAGTTTTAATTTTCATGAAAAACATTCCTAACCATAGAATATGACAGTGCAATACACAATTCAAACAAGACATATTCCAAGACATATTCATCTTTATCATAAATATACATGTAGAATATTGTAAATCTAACAGCCCCCTTTTACCTTTGACAAGCTCATTTATGTTAATATGTTTAAATCTTTATACCACTTAAAATGCATAGACATGCTTTTTCTAATGCTTCTTATGTTACTAAGTCCTAATACACTGACTTTGATCTTGGCTTGATTCCTGGACCCCTGATGTACAATGGCACACGCACATCAAAATCATATGGCAGTGCTTTGCCCTTGATGACTCCAAACTGTCCTAGATGATATCCATGGTCAGAGGTGTAAATAATGTAGGTATTCTCCAGTTCTCCCAGCATCCATAGTTCATTATAAACCTGTTATGTTGGCAATGAATTATGTTAAGTCCTTTAGGTTACTTTCAATTATCAGTAGAGTGTTCAAAAGATAACATGTCACCTGCTATCTATCTCTTTCAAAAGAATGATCCCTACCAGACAAACAGACTGACTGACTTACAAATGGACAGAGAGACTGACACTGGCCAAAGTGATTACTATACATGGCACTGTTTTGCAGGTGTTACAATAATGTGAGTACTGAGATCTGGAATCTGACCTGGATCCATTGTTGGAAAATCTGCCAGTGTACTTGCTGAAAGTCAGTGATTTTCTTCAAGTGCTTTAGTGTCTTTCAGCACTAAAGCCTGGCTGGTACCATATATAAGTTCTTGTTTATTGATGGCATACATTTTGCCAACATCATAACATTTATCATGTAGGTACCTTATACCTGATGCATACAAGTTTAGTCCTATGTAACAGGCCAATCCGAAGTAATGAAGTGCCAAGATCTCCCTTAACATATGGTCTCTGGGTTTACTGCAGGCTACCAGCTACAGAAAATAACCATGCTGTAGTAATGAATACTAACCAAAGTATACAATAAACAATTACAAAAGAGTTAGTTTAAATTGGGATATACCTAAAAATATTACATATCATACATTACATACCTTTTCAACCAAATCATCCACAGACTGCAAGGTTTGGAGTCGTTTCTGTTGCAGAACATCTGTAAACTTTTGTGCTATGGGTTCCATTTTACCTGTAAGTTTCAACAGATACTGCTTGTCAGGATTTGGGGCAACATTCCAACTTGGAGTTCTGAAAAAGTCATACATGGTTTTCATTGCATGTAATATAGTTATTATCCAGTTTTATTGCTAAAAATCATAACAAATTAAAAGATAATTCTTAAATCTTACCTGTAACTGAATATTTTAAATCTGTTTAACTTTCAGAACAAAGATAAGGTAAATTCTACTACTGTTTATTTTCAGCTTTGAGCAGGAAAGTAATGAACAACTTTATTTCAAAAATCTTATCTGCTTTAAGAGGCAAGGAATATAATGGCCACCCTATATGTGCTCTCTGTATCTTTTTAGTACTGAGAGGGAGGGGAGTGTATGGATAATGCTACTTCTCAACCTTTGTTACATTTGAAGCCGGCGTGGCCTAGTGGTACCCATGTCGTGGTATGCATGGCATGTTAAAGATCCCTCACTGCTTCGGGTGGGTCCGTTGCAAAGGTCAAAATTTGTATGCCCCGCATCAAGCAGATGCCGTCACCATATACGTGAAATATTCGTGGTGTGACGTAAAACAAAAATCAATCGATCAATCAACTTGCTACATTTGAGGGGAGGAATGTAGTAATAATTCTACTTCCTGTACCCTACCTGCATTACCTGTGTAGTGTATTATTATAGAAGAGATGTTGATATTGTGGGGCAGCATCTTCTGGTCCATGCGGAGCAGGTACACTCAACATCATCATCACTGGCCTAAAACAATAAGAGGGTTATTTGAGTTGAACTCAATAATTACAGGTAAGAAATATATTATGGTTAATACATGGACATGTGCTATTATTCCTGATATATTTCCCGATTATTCCAGTGTTCACCAGGTTCAACTCTATTTATCTTATCTTTTACTGTATAACATTACAATTCACTTCAAACCTTTGAACTGATGCCTAGACTTGTACAGTATGACAATGTTCAAAGGTTTTCAAAGTGGATCATATATCTTAATATTTCATATCCAAAATAAATTGTTTCATCATCATAAATCATTATCATCTATACAAAAGAGAGAACATCTATGTCACTCTATGATTTTCTGTCATGGAAACTATGCAATAGATTATACAACACTTATCAAAGTATTTTAAGTACTTATTGTGTAATACTTTTTATTTGTAGGACCCAATTTTCACTGATACCTGCATCCACAAATTTACATTTCACAAATTATATTTAAATTATAAACTTAAAAATTTCCTTAAGTAGCAAACTAATCTTATATATTGCCATTTGCCTAAGAAGGTTATTTATGCATGTTAATTTCACGTTTAAAATGGCAAAGCAGAAATGATTGATCAGATGTGTATAAAAGGAATATTCATGACAAAAAAATCATTGTTGAATTAACATTGACTTTAGCTAAGATAATCAAATGAACATTATTTGGTGAAGAAAATTCAGCAGGACCTTTGGATGATTAATACACAATAAACAATAAATAATAATAATATAAATGATAATTGATCCGTTTCACTGACTGTTTTGTGCATTGCTGCATCTCTTAACCAGTCTCATTTTCTATTGTCTTAATCTAGGGATGAAGAATGAACCATCATTTTACTTATTTTTATAAGAAGTGCTTGCCATGAAATTGCAAAGCACCATACCTGTACTTAGTGGTAAAGCCATGAAAATTGCAACCCACAAAAATCAAATATTTAGAACTTCCTGAAATTGCTTTAAAAATGACCCAAAAAAATAGATGTTTCGGGCAACTAGACACTGTTAAACACCATATACACTTATTTGTCAAAAATCAAAAATAGATCATTCAAATAAGGCCCAAAAAAAAAATGTTTGTTTCCTGTAACATGACCTAAAAAGATAGGGCCGGTAGGTTGGCTTTTCTTTTTTTTTTCTGTGAAAAATGTCTTGACATTCAGATGAACATACATAATGTACAATAAAAGATATTGTTCAACATAATTCATCATGTAGGACGAGGCTTGATGCCATGGGGTTGACTTAGTGTGGTAGAAAGAACTATACACAAACACCGAAACCAAAAAAAGAAAAGTGGAACAAATGTTAGAATCGGGTATAGCTTGAGTTTCATTGTCCCATGATTTCCTCTGACCTCCTCAATAATATTCAAAGAGTTGGCGTGATTATATTGCAAATTTAAAACGGGCATATCTCGTTAACAACATCGACCTTGGTAAAGATGCTTTTTCCAGATCTTAGATAATGTACTAACATTCAACTTTCATTTAAGAAACCTGTTTACATTTCATACTTTACATTTTCATACTTTTTCTGACTTCAATCGGACCAGGCTCCTTTAAAGAAAACAAAAGGCCAGAAAGGACCTTTATTGCTCACCTACAGGACCTTTATCCCTCACCTGAGCACAATTTGCTCATTCACAAACAGTTAACTGCTAGAAAAAAAATTGCAGTTACATATATTCTCCTCTTATTGCATTTTGACAATATCTGACTGTAAACTTTCTTCTGAACTCTGAATAAATCTAGACAATGACACAAATATGTGTGAAAAGATTGCCAGAGCTCTTTTTCCAATCTTTTTTTTTCAATGACTTAGTTAGCATATTGAGTGATGCAAAAAGCTTGTTTTCAAGTCAAATGAAGCAGTGGTTGAAACACAATCCTTAAGCATGTATGTCAGAAAATAGGTCAGAGAGACAAAATTTGATTTTAAGATGGAAGCGAAAACAACAAGAAGACCTTCTTGATCAGTTGTTTACTGATCTATGCAGCCAATCAGAAGAAGTTTGTCAAAGAGGGGTATCCTAATACATGTATGCCAGTCATCCCATCCTGAACCTACCTCTTGATGAATCTCCATGAAAAACAACAAAGCTTGTAGGGAACATTCAGTACTTAATACCACATTTCATCAAAATCTATTTAGGAATTCTGTAAGTGTGAAAAGTGTACTGAAAATGATAAATGACTGATGGAAGGCGCCAGATGGAGGGATAGACACACATTATGACAATAGCTCACTTGAGCCTTTGTTTCAGGCAAGCTAAAAATCACATGTGATAAACTAAACCTCACAAATAGCAATTAGATACTTCATGTGCAAGTTTCAGTGAAGCTTTTAGAATAGTTCAAGTGGATTAAAACTGAAAAAAAAGAGTTTACAAACAAATGCAGGAGTATTACAAGAGATTAATTGGCTCAGCCATTAGAATACCTCTGAGGGAAATACTGTTTGCTCTGTTTTAAAAAGGTAACGCTGTCATTGGCAATCAGATCTGTAAAGTAATCCATATGGTAGTTGTCCTCATGTTTCATCTTCTGACCATTAAAGTTCACGGTGTAGTTGTAAAAGCGTGTGTTCTTTATGAGCCCCACCCACTCTCTCCAACCGGGGGGAATGTATGTGCCATTATACTCATTTAAATACTTGCCAAAATAACCTGTAAAATATATATATTTTACCTTAACACAAGCAAAAACAGTGATTGCTACTACAGGTGCGGTTCATCAAAGTTTTAAAACTCAAACAAGACATATCACAGCAACAAGTCTTAAATGTTTTGCTGTATCACCATATTGATTATTATATACCTGTCCTGTAGCCAGCGTTGTTAAGGTACGTGGCAAAGCTCCTCGTCTCATGATTTCTCTGCCAATAGAGGGAGGAACAATTGTTATTATTAGTATACACATGGTGATTGTGGGCATACATGCCCGTCAATATTGTACTGCGAGACGGACAACACATTGGTGTCGATACAAACGAGTTGTTGAAATGCACACCTTGATCTCGCATAATCCGTAAGGTCTTTGGCATTACTTCCATAGAACCTGGAAAACATAATGTAAGGCGATTAATATATCATATTTCAAATTCTTCAATCTGTTAGTTTAAAATAAAAATAAAAAGATTTTATCCTCTAGACTTCAACGTAAACATTAATGTACAATGTAACATTTCATTTGCATCAAATTTGATTCAGGTCATCAAAAGTAAATAACTAGAACGGCCCTTACAGAAATACTTGACCTTTATTTTTTTATTTATTTTTTTTTTTCTTTTTTCTTTTTTGATACAAAAATCAAGGATTCTCCTTGGGTCATAAATATCCTATTTGCCAAGGATCATGAGTCTACTAGGATGAAAACGATCAAGTTTTTTTTTACAGTCAGGAAACTTGTGAAAAAAACTTTCAATGAACCTCTTTCAAATTTGGTTTGTAATTGTTGGTGATTAAGTTTTTTCCAAGTTTCAATCCAGTATTTAAAACGATGTGTGAATAAGTTTTGAAACATAAGTATGGAAAACAAATACATGAAATTTCTGGCCAAAAACAAAAACACTCTGGAAAAAGTATGTAACCATCAAAAACTTCAAACTCGGTCTGTAGCTGTTGATATTTAAGATAAGTACCAAGTTTCAATCAAATATCTAAAGAGGTATGTGAACTAATTTAAGACAATGTGTCCTAATTCCGACAAAAGTACGTCAACTAGGATAGAAATCAATTTTGGTCTGCAGTTGTCGGTAATAAAAGTGTGTATTTACTTTCTATCCAATATTTAAAGGGTTTTGTGGAAATGTCCGAAAACCTCAAGGATCCGTAGACAGGACAGACATCCTTATTCCATATATACTTCCATGAATAACGTTTGTTGCGGATGTATGAAAATGTGAAAACTTCATTATATATATTAAGATTTGTTTGTAAAACTTCACACTGTCATAGATACATGTAGTGACCCCGCCAAACCCCCTGGGTCCTGGGTCAGAGGATCCTGTTGAAATGTGAGAAAGTCAAAGATACACACATAGTGGAATTTGGTGAGTTTTCTGCATCTTTCCGCAAGCGAGACGGAATTACGTACAAACAGATGGACAAATAGACAGACGGACAGAGATGCCAGATGCCCGGATCTTTCAGATCGGAAGCATAAAAACATACTATACCTAATAGTTCATCTTGGTCGTCAGTCAGTATGAATACTATATTTGGCCGTTCGCTCTTCCTGGAATTAGAACGGCTACGATCTACTTTTGTACGACCTCTCCACGCTAATGCCATGCATGCACCCACAATGACTAGAAGAATATTTCTGGTGAGGTAGTTCATTGTAAAACAGGTGATCTCCAGACAAAGTGCACTAGACACGCTAATACATAGTTTTTTCACATCACATCATGCTTTCTGAAAGAAATGCATATGAAATATAAACAGTTTGACAAAATAGGTGTTGTCTGTGTACCTATTTGCTTAAAAACGATCAAAACATTATGGAAAGACATATCTTTTCAAAAAGTATAACCGATGTTTGGTTAATATTGCAACACCTGGAATTACCCTTTAACCAAAACTAAAGGGGCTTGGACAAAAGCACTGTTGTATCTCACTAGAGACTATCAAGTGACTACTGCCATGCCTAACTAATTACTTGTTCCTAAGTTAGTTGGAATGAACACCAGTTTATATCCAAGGCCAAAGGCTCTTTGTATTCCGGTCTCCTTCAAAACTACACCCGGACTGTTCGTCTCCATAAACATTATAATCTAGCTGTTCCGTTAACCAAACATCCCAAAAATCTATGGACCAGTTAAACTACATATTTATGATATTAATGAATATTGATATTGAAGAAAGAAATACATACCAATAAAAAATGATATTTAAAACAATGTCTATATACCACACATCAAAGTTGCAAACTTATATCAGAAGAAAATTTGCGTATTTTCGTGTAAACATTGTGACATTGACGGTGGAGGTATGCTACGACTCTGGGTCAAGGTCATAATATGTCATTGTATCATTGGTAACAATTACATTGGCAGATTTAGAGGGGGGCTCTTGAAGGGGGTTGCAACATTTGGTCGGAAAATTTTACCAAAAAAGGTCATTTTCGACCATTTTTAGGACTGCAACCCCCTTTCCAAACCGATAGTGCAAAATATTTGTCATTGGAGACTTCAATCCCCCCCCCTTTCCCAATAATTCCATTCAAAAACTTCTAGATCCGTCTATGCAATAAAATGAAGTTTGACACAGATCTATGTTACAATTAAAGTTTTACATATGAAACATTTGAACCGTACACTTTTGTAGCGGGATCAGTATGGCACTGCATCATGATCGCAACACGTGTGTGATATGAAACAGAAATAGGTATACGGCATAGAAAATGCACGACAAATCAGTTTTCGAAATTTTAACTGAACAGACAGACAGATGGACAAGGCGTTTTATGTGTATTTTCTTCTCCCCTAACTTCCTTCGCTGGAGTGTAATGAAAAAATACCTAAACTTCTTCCATTGGCATTATGTTCATCACCAACTCGCTGAAAAGAATGACTTCCCTGATGTAAGACATCCCACTATCAATTAGTAGATATAGCACAATTCCGACCGAACAGAAAACTGAGTAAAACGTGTGCGACAACATATGAAGTAAAAGATAAGAAACGTCTAATGGAATTTATTTAACTAAACCTATTGGTTTAAAAACATATTGCTCAAGTACCATACAAATCAATATCCCTTGTTCAAAAAATAACTGATTTAGTATCATGTCGTCTAACCCAAATTATTAACTTCAAGAATTCGTCACAAAAATCAATCAGAGAAGTTAATTTCTGAATTTTCCAGACGGCCTTTTACTGGGTTTCTATAATAGTCATATATGTAACGTTTCATAAACCTTCAAATAAAAGATGAAGATATCACAAATAATATTACATAGACTTGCATAAGTCTACAAGTGACCACGTTCATTTTCGGGTCCCGGGGTTAATGGGGGAAAGGAGTTAAAGTGTTGTGTACAATCCCATCTCTTTATCTTTGCAACAGTACCGCGCATGTATAGAGAAAAAAATAATAAATACATGTACGCATTGTATAGATAAAGGCTATTGTATGAAAAGAGTGACCACATTGAATATACAAACTGATAATAACAGAAAATCAATAAAATCATTTGAAAACTAGTGGGTATTGTTTTTTTTAACAAAAACACATGTCTCTTCTTCCTTATGGATGTGTTTCAGAATGGGCCATTGCAAGTGGAAGAACCTGACTAGGATTTTAAAACATTATAGGAATATAATCCAAGACACCGGTACTCTGTAGAAATGAATGTGCAGTAAAACATGCTTATAACGATGTACCAGGGACAACCAATTTTGATTCATTATAAATGTATTTTGTTACAACCGTTGCATTTATAATAAATTTTCTGATAAGGGGTACTAAAACCGACTTGAGTTAAGTTCAGGGTCAAAACTTTTTACACAGTTCATATACAGTGTTATTATATGCTATAAAATTAAAGTCCTTAAGTCAAACAATTTACAAATTACAATCTTTTTTTAAATGACCTTGGAACGGTAAGGGTTTTTTTTAATTTGACCTTGAGATTGTAAATGTAAGTCAAGGTCAAAAATTTTTATGCCGTGCACCTTGCCTCACTGTCACCTTTCTATGTTCCAAGTTTCAAGTTCTTACCTCAAAGGGTATTCAAGTTACAGCCTGGACAAAATTTGGATGAAGAAAAAGAAGAAGAAGAAGAAGAAAAAGGAGAAGAAGAAGAAAATTGACTAAAACAAAGGGGAGACATAATTACAATGATTATAGATATACACCATATAAAGACTATCCAGGTATTTTAATCAATGCCTGATGTTGTATAAAGGAACTCTTTCCAACACAGCACTTAATGCATGTAATTCATCATTCAATCGACAATTATGACTGCATTGTTATTATATGTTATTACTTTACTGGCTGCGCAAGATGAATGATGTGTCGCATTTTTATAAAACATGAATATTGAAGTTAAATCTAAACATATAAGCTAATGAGAATCTTCTAGGGAAATACAGACAAATCAACGAAAAGAAAGAAGACAAACGTAAAGCAAATAGGCCCAAGTGGGCCTGTATTGCTCACATGAAACACAGCATTGCACAATAATATTAAACAACAATGCTTGTAGGTGGCCTTAAGTCTGTAGTTTCTTTAAAACTTTTAAAACATTTAATACTGTACAGGACCGTATTTACTTAATACCTACCAAGTTTCCTCAAAATCAATGTAGAAGTATTGAAGAAAAAGCTTAAAATGTGAAAAATCCAATGCCCCTTCCTTTTGCAATCATAAATACTTCTTTGAAAAACGCATTCCTTTAATTGATTCTGGCTAAAATACTGCAATTAAGTGCATCAAAAATCAATCATAGAGAAAATATTTATGATTTTTGTTTTTTGCATTAAAATGACATAGTCCAAAAGTATGTCAAAACGAATTAAATATCGGATTGGAATCTAAAACAACAACACTTCTTCACACATCCTTCTATATCACTCTGATGCATTTAGTTGGTCTCTGCAAGCAGCAGTTTCGATAAAGTTGTTTATGAACGGAGGGTACCGTCTAAAACTTACTTTTGGCTATGACAGCGCCAGATGTTGACAGATCCAGAAGAAAAACAACTACACTTGTAAGAGACTTATGGTACTTTATTCCTATCAAGTTTCATGAAAATCCATTGAATTGTTCCAAACTAAAATTTGAAAATGTTCTTTCAAAAACATTCTTTTACCATTTTCTGGCTAAAAAGCATTTTAGTACATCAAAAGTCAACTATAGGAAAAATATCTATGAAAACCACACTATTTTGCATGAAAATGTTTAAGTCTGAAGAGATGTCAAAAATTAATTATCCGATTTCAACAAAATGAACAAGCTTGAAACATACATCTTTCTAGATGCTCAGATGCCATTAGTTTTTTATTATTCTTTCGGTGCTTCTGGAGAAGGTTTCAATAAAGGAGTACCATCTCAGATCTATTTTAGCCATGGTGGCGCCGCCTGTCAACGGACTTGAACAAACTTGGTGGAAGACCTATAGCAGTTCATGTATACCAAGTTTCATCAAATCCTTCAAGCGATTCTGAGGAAGTCGAAAATGTTTAAAGTTTACAGAAAGATGGACGGACAGATGGACAACAGGTGATCAGTAAAGCTCATTTGAGCTTTCAACTCAGGTGAGCTAAAAAATGATTAAGTGCACATACCACGGCCGGTGTATGAATTCTATCGTTATGATACAAAAATATTATCCTTGACGAAAGACATTTTGAAAGTTTCCATAAATTATATCATATTTTGCATAAAATCATCACTAAAATTCACATTAATGTGAACACAAATCATGAAACTTTGCACGAAGACAAATTATAAATGTCATTGCGTGTATATTAAGTCAGATATGACCTTCTTAATCCATTGCTATAAAAGATCCTAACAGACAAATACTTCAAAGTCGCAGGTCAAGATAAAACAAAACATACATGTGGCAAGTTTGTAAATATTATGTCGTCAATTTTTATACGTTTTCTCTAACATTTCTAAAACTTTTCGTATCTTCGATTCCCTCTTTCCCTGACTCAACCTTAATGAATAATTATTAATGTCATGGAAGAGGTTAAGATCGTTCAAAATTGACCAAATTTACTTTTACTGCTCTAGTAGTGATGCATCGTGAGACAACAACGGCTTTTCACTCCTTCTCTCGTTCATCCGTGGGTATCACACGATGGTAGAGATGTACAAAAGATATCTCGGGAAGTTTTGGATTTTGATATTGGTGAATTTGGGAGGATAGAAGTTTTACGTAAATCTCGACTGATTTCAGTTATATTACTATAAGTGAACGAGTGAACGTTTTATCGGTTTTCAAAGGCCAAGGTTAAAATATTCTTGCATAGTTGAAATTAAAAATGTATAAAATTCAACAAAGGCATCTCTAAATGTATAACAGGAAGAAGGACGGGTATTATTGACACTATACTATGATATTCCGGCCAAACCTACTGTATGGCCAGTACTCAAACACGTTAAGCATTGAGGTACAAGTATTTGCTCTGCAACCTCACAATTCATGAACCAGCAAGAAACAGTTTACTCGAATAAAAAATTAAATGACGTCGTTGCAAACCAAGGGTTATGTATACAGCTACTCTCGCAGTTTAATAGTAGCTAGGGAGTTAAACTCGAGTCACAGACGACGAAGCAATGACTGAAATGTATTAGAAAACTTTGAATATTTTTACACTGCGCAACTTTAAACGTCCACTGCCCTTACTACATAAGTAGGTGACGCTTTTACATGAGAGAACAGTAATCTATGAACTACAACGAGTGAAGAACTGTAAGACACATCCCTTTACGTTACATATCATGATACGTATTTATTAGGGGAATTTCGGCACATTGTTGGCTCACTTCTTTCCTTTGAAGATGGTAAACAGAGGGGTGGGACCGACGTCATGATGGGCCGCAGATTGATGTAAAGATTTATGAGGCCACGTGAGGTTTAACTTAAAAAGCTTGCCACATCTGTGTCTGACGACTTGATGGATAAACCACTGAAATTACCATAGAATTATGTAACTACCATGTCAATTACGAAATTGAAGTTGCATGTAAAGAATAATTCATTTTGATACGAGGATTTGACGCGGAACAGGAAATGTTTCCTTTTAAGGGGAGCAATGATTGGATACGGATGTCGTCGAGAGAGTATTATAGAGAAAAGAGACAATATATTATATGATATAGATGGAAAAATACTGCCAACCAAATGCTTTGTCAACAGCCGAAAGGTGAAAATTTACGTCACCGTGGGAGATATAGGGTTGATATAAAAAGAAAAGAAAATAAGTACACATGTAAAAGATATTATGAAATAAACAATGGTATCATTTTATATTATAGATATAACAGCGACAAGTCAAATCTGTTTGTACTTAAAACCCCATAGCTGCACCCTCAGTCATTAATGAAGATCGTTTTCTAACAGAAAACCGACGAATTATCCAATACGTGCTAACAAAAAATTGAAAAGTACTAACCATCGCACTTGTTAGTTTTGATAAGTTATATAATTATCCCCATAGGTTTTGGATAATAAAAACTCTTCAAACTCACTGTCAGTACAAGTACATGCATGTACTTAACACGATCAAAAAACTCTATTGCAACGAAATGAAAGGACTTGGATTTCTGTGATATTAGCTAGATTACAAAATCAGACAAGAAGGAGGTAAAGTCAAGATCGATTATCTGTTAGGTACAAAATGTACCCTTTGACGTGTTGATTTGCAACGAATTGCATTCATAGGCTGTTTATCTAACCATACTACGTCAAAAAGACATTCCAGGGTCACGATTCATTTATAAAGAGTACACATGTCTGCTTGAAATGCACTATATCTTAACGCGGAGTGACATGGCATAAACTTCTTTGGAGAATAATCAGGTATCATTGCGTGAGATCACAGAGGAACACAGCGAGAAGACAACAAATGAATTGTCTACAAATTGCAGTTCTACTGAAAGACGAAGTCCTACTCCTAAACCACAATGATCTCATATTTTATTTTTACTTTTGATTTAATGTAAAAAAAAGTTGAAACGAGAACTGCTTAAAGAAAATTGGCAAAATATTTAAAATCTCGTACGAAAGGTAGAACTATTGAATAACAATACCCCTTATCACTGAAATACTACATATTCACAGAACATGGTCTACATCTTCCCCACAATTCTACAGTAAAAAATAAATGGTGACCAAAACAGAATGATGCAGACTGGAATCCCATCTCGGATCATTATGTATTTTACGACTGGGATTTCCAAGTTGAACTCTGTATCAAAGACAAGCCGTTCTAGCTAAAATGCTCAACTAGATAAACAACACACTAGGAACCTAATGCGATCGTTTGCCAAGATACAAATGAAGTAAGCCAAAAGTGGTGAATAATAAGCAAAGATCTATTTTCCTACTTTTCTAACTTATTTCGAAATAACAAGTCAAAAAAAAAAAAAGAAAGAAATGAAAATAATCATCTAAGCTACAAAACATAATAATTCTATGACATTTAACAGAAGAAAATCTCAAATCATTCGCGATACAAAATATCATATCCACGTGCAACCATAATGACCATCAATCTTGTTGTCATACAATATGGAAGTCTATGGATATAATAAATTCTAATGGGGAATTTTCACAAACACTCAGATGATCCAATGAGGTATACTCCTCAGGATTTATCTTCAATTTCTAAGTAAAATCTTATTTTTTAATCTTTTGTTTTACCATGATTATTATCTTAAATGAGAAAATAATGAAAAATATATAATCTATGTATACTTCTTCATTGAATTCAAATGTGGATTTCAAAATATTTATAACAGGATTTGTAAAAAAATTACTGAAAAATTGCATTATGGCTTAGGATAAAACCAAAGTCATACCCCCTCATTCATTCGGATTCTCTCCCGCCTTTATTCATAAAAGAATGCTGCAATATGTAAAACTCAAAACGGATACGTACAGTGAAATAGTCCCATTAACTATGTTAATTTCAATTGGGATATACTTGTTAGTGTTTTCAATATTGTTTCTACTTATACTCAATTTACAATTATTTAACTTTTCTGCTAATGAGAGAACATCGACATCTATATTTTGACCGTGCTCTATTAGATCATAATTATTTACACTGTCTAACAGAAGCGTATTTGGATCATGTGTCAGAGGTCCCGGATTCTACTCCCACTGGCCGTTCGTTGGCGTTCTGAATTTCACATCAAACAGTAAAAATAGATTTCCCGCGCGGTAGTAGGCACTGACAATAAAAGATCCCTCACTGATTCGGGTGGGACTGATTCGGGTGGGTCGGCTAAATTTCTGTGCAATGCATTAGAGTAATTAACATATCAGTGATTAAATCGTAACATAAAACGAATGTCCTTGAGTTCTTTAATTTTGCCAAATTTTATTCAAATCCCATCAGTGATTCTCAAGAAGGAAGTCGAAGTAAAAGAAGAACAACGTTTCCGTTGCATTTTCTGTCCGACGCTTTATTTCAGTGTAGCAACTTTCTACATAGAGTAATCACCCTTATACGAATAAAAGAAATTATGGGTTGTTAATGAAACTTTTTGTAGGTTGGCATTGGATTGAAGACCCGGAATAAAAAGAAATAGGAAGATATCTTTCAAACATCAGAATTCAGCACTTTACTGGGTATCATCTTTTATTAGCTATGACTTTAATTTCGCGTATATTCGCTTGTCTGGCTTTACGCGAAAATAAAACTATCATTAATAATACCTATTCGTGAGTATATTACATAAAATCTAAACGATTTCGTGTGTATGCATACACAAAACCAATGGATCAGGAGTCTCGCTAATAATAAAAAAAAATCTTAAATCTTCGCAAAAATTGTATTACGCAAAAAAGTGAGAGATCAATATTGAATCTGAAGAGCATTTCTGTAGAAAAAATGTTTTCTGCTTCATCTGTACATCAACTTTACCCCTGTATAATACATATAGTATACAACAATACTCCCTATATAATACGGATCAAGTCTAATAATACATATATAGTATACAATACTTACTATTTAATACGGATCAAGACGAATGACCCCGATAATAACCCAAAGTGATGTAATGATTTATAAGTAAATGTATTGGTACTGACTTTGACTAGAGTTGAGAACACCAATCGCATATAGCGATATACATTGTCAACAAAAGAATCAGAAAAGACTATTGTTAACTTTTGGTCATCAGAATGATGTATGTAAAATGCAGTGCGTATAGTTTAAACACAAATTTTAATAGTAAAAACAAAACTGATAAAAAAAAACATGTCACAATTGCACATTATTTCGGGAAATATACGAGTGAATTTTCGTGATACAAAATTTTCGAAAAACTTTAAATTAACGAATGTAAAATGGCATTGTAAAATTTCAAAAACATATTATTATGTTATGTTATGTAAAATTAACAAATGTAAAATGGCATTTTCAAATTAAAAGATTCAAAAACTCCTGAAGCCTAGCGATTCGGTTCGTAGTTGTGTTACTAAAATTCTTACTCAGACTTGCAGACTGGGTCATAACTTTCATTAATAATTATTGTCATATCTTGTATTAATAATTATATCCATATTTCCAAAATTTACTCTACTTAGTACAGTTTTATAATTATCTGATTTATATGTTTTGTATTTATATCACTGTATTCGAATTCAAGCTGATTTGCCAAAAGGCTAATAAATCATACCATACATGTACCATTACGATAATGTATCATTTGAATTCTTAGCCGATGTAGCCCAGTGGATGAGGTTTTCGGCTCGTGACCGTGAGGCTCGGGTTCCACTCCTGCCATGGGGTATACCGGTTTCTTGTCTTTCGATTAAGAGAGTAAAAACCCAGGCCCCGTGTCACGGTAGGCGTGGCACGTAAAAGATCCCTCACTGCTTTGGGAGGGTCCGGAGAGGTATAAATTTCTGTGATGCATCAGGCAGATGTCGTCACGATATACGCGAAATAATCGTTAATAATAATTTTAGTGCTTCTTATTTCAATGGGAGGAAATGTTTACAATATGAAATGCATGTAAACTGATATTCATGAAATACTTTAAACATAACTTTAATTGTCATATAAAGCCGTAATATATTCTTTCCAAAACAAATGACGCGTAGATAAGTTTTTGCATCATAAAATACTTAAAAAGTATTATCCTCTCTCTCTCTCTCTCTCTCTCTCTCTCTCTCAGTCGATCTATCAAAGGAACATCAAAGAAATGTTTGTCTTCCTATACAATCTGCTTACCTACACGTACATACCATTATCAATAGTGGTATTCTAAATCCATATCTATTATGTTTTTCTCAAATCGACCACCGACTACACTTAGCTGGCCTCTTCAGAATATGTTGCATTTCACTTCCATCTGTACGAAATCGCCATGTGGTTCATAATTCAAAGTAAACAAGAATTTAATTGAACAATTTTAATCTTTCAACTTCAATTGTAGTTGAGAGATTTATTCTTTCATTCGAGTGTTGTATCTGACACCACACAAGTTTGCACTTTGTGTTGTTTCATACGAGACAAAAAATTCCGTACCTTGAGACACTAAAACACTTGAATAACCGTAAATCATGTAATAAGCCGATGTGCAAAACTTCACCAGAAACAGTACATCAAAGGGAAAAACACAACCAGTCGCGAAGTCCGGGTTTATGGAAATTACACAAATTATTTGGTTGGTTGATTGGTTGGTTGTTGTTTGGTTATACATGTATGTCACGCTAAGTTTTCACTTCTATAATTTAGTAAAATATAGCATTATCAAGGTGTTTATAAGATACCCAATATTTGTAATATAACCTTACTTCTAGTAAATCTTTAAACTTTGGATCAACAAGTCATGAATTTAAGCACTTACTGCTATCAGGTCAGTTTACCGTTCTTCTAATGAGACAGTTTTTTATCATTTTTTTTTAATATTTTTTTCAAAGGTACCTGTACCTTTTCTTTTGGGAATTTTTGTCTTATTAGCATGGTGCTAAAAGATCACTGTTTAGAGAAAATTTAGACAAATTTTTGGGAAAATCAATGAAATTTCCATTAGGAAGGGTCCTTAAAATGGACCTGAATTAAGAAAAAAAAACACTGTATTAGATCATTTAAGGTGCCATGTCACAATACACTTCGAAATCCACTTATTGTTTTAAATATGTCCTATAAGGTATATGGAGTAAATGTGACCTTGTGGTTATATTACTGTTAACCCTTAAACTTTAACGCCCCCTTAATTTTCGCGAATTTCGCGAGTGATAAAAACGCGAAAATTAAAGGCAGCTAAAATATTATCCGATTCCGGAGTAGTTTCCGTTGCTTCCACCAGATCCGTTTTGTTATTTACTAGGCCCCACCCACATGCTGTCGAAAGGGTCAATTGTTCAAAATTCATGAGAAGTTTTTATCTTTACATCATCACAATGTGAACCATTACCTTATCTTACCTTATTACCTAGACCCTATATGCTGGTGAGATGATATATTAATACTTGTACGTATTATTAATATTGTATTAAACAATCATAGAATTGCGAAAATTAAGAGCAGCGAAATATGAAAAATTGAAAATTCGGGAAAATTTACGGCAGCGAAATTAAAGGGGTTTACAATATTACTGCAGCCTATTGCATCTTCCAAAACTAGGTTTCAACTTTGCTTTAAAAATGTCAACCAAATTTTTCAATAAGAAATATTGTGAAGATTTTAATATTCATAATTTCTGACCATTTTATTATTAAAGGGACTAAAATTAATCCCTTATCAACTGTAGTCCGTGCAAACATTTCTCGTATTCATTTTAAATGGTTATCATGCTGTAATTTTACTTTTTATTGAGAAAATATACAGAGTAAATTTCGAGAAAATATACAATAATTAATTTTAAGAAAAACAACCAATGCTTGTATTCGGCTGCAACAAGACCAATATATTTCATACATATACAAATACTATAAACACAAAATAAATATGAATCCTTTCTACATTTGTACTTTAGCCCCTTTATACCCTGGATATCCCACTTTATACCCGGGATATCTGACTTAAATAAAAATCGCCCCCGCTCGGGTATCTTATTCTTTCCAGTCTCTCATCTTTCTCTGCAGTAGTTCAATAAACACTGTAAACAAAGAAGTCTCACAAACAAAGATGTAACGTATTTTAAGTTAATGCTTAATCATTGTTTTATCTCCTACGGCCGGCTCGAATTTCTCTTGTCTCCAAACATGATATGCCCCCTTTACATTATCATCACAGAGAAGTAGGTGTTAAACCTCGCTAATTACTTCCAAGATAAAGAAAGAGTACATAACTCTGCTTTTTCTTTCATAGATAGGGCACATACTTCGGCTCTTTTGCTTCAAAGTATTGTCAACGTTGCAGTATAGATTGCTTAAGATAAAGTACTAATTGGATATTTAATATACAGCCCCTATCAGTTGTCGGTATGAATCTGTTCTCTAAGTAAATCAAATTATACACTGTATGACCCAGCAATAATTGTCATCGAAAACATTTCTGAATGAGAACTACATGTTGTACGTAAAACAATCGAATATTCATGAGCAATTGAAAGTGCAATGAACGCAAATATTAACCCAAATCACTAAGCAGGTCACCATCAAGAGTTTTTTTTAACAAAGTTCACACTGTAGTGATATATAAGGGCATCACTCACGTGTTTTCCCGTACACTCAGTGTTTCTATGGTTGTAATAAAACTGTATGAATATATACCATGTCCACAATGGACCTTATCGAACATGTAATTCGTCTATAGAATGTTGATGCATCCGAATATACATGTACATGTATTGTTTCGGTCTCTCTGTAGCACTTTGATCATAACGGGACTCATGAGGACCGTCACCTTCATGTACATATGTGTACTCATGTGAGTATTCAAATGGTAAAAAAAAGTTTTATCTAGTGACCTTTTTCCCAACCATTTCTGTCTATTGCTGTCGTCACAGAAATTCGATTTATCAACATATAGATGCATAAATCAGATTTAAATTGTTATACAATGATGAATATAACATACAATGTACATTTGTTAAGTCTAGATATGATGACATTTTTCAAGAACCGCTGAATAAAAATTTAATTCAAAATCTTCGTTTCAAACAGCAAGTAATTCAAACAGCTTCAAAGCTACCATTTTTCATCAAAGTACTGAAAAGTATTAGTGGACCATAGAAGGTAATTACACAATATTTTTAAGAAAATACTGGAGTGAAAATATAATTTTGGGGAAAACAAGACATGAATGCTCTGTCCTGCAGTCACAATACAGGTTCTTTGTTGTGTTTTAAATTTTGTAAGCATGCCAGGCGGTTGATTAATTTCTTCTGTCTGTCTTTATTTCGTTCGGTCTTTTTTCCTTTTGGTATTAATATTTTCTATTTATTTTTTTTTCCTTGAGGAGAGGGGGTGGGGGTTACCTTGCATTAATTCCGTTTATTGAAATTATTTGTTCGTGTTGCAAGCGACATTTTAGTATATAAACCTCAGATATTCAGCATGTACTGCAAATAATAGTATACAAGGAAATATTTTGTTTTTATTCCTAATTTACATCACACGACGAATATTCTACATAGTATGCTTTGTCGCACATACATTTAGACTACAATGTGTGTAACGGACCCAACTGAAGCATACGTGGATCTTTTTACGTGCCATGTCTATTGCATCATAGTTCTTCTATTTTTACTGCCTAACCCGACAGTCAGGACATCGGCGATTCTGCGGTGGGACTCGAACTCAGAACCTTACCGACTATACGACCCCAGCTCCCAACGGAAATGAAAACAGTCCGTATCGATCATGCTGCCACTCATTCATACATATCCGGTTGATAAAGGAAGGAACATGACTTCTGGATTATCATAATATGGCAATCATTAATTTAAGTCTTATTGGTTATTCTTCAGTAGCAAAAAAATCCAAGATGTTGTAGTGTAGAATGAGTCCCCCACCTTTAATTTTTTTTTTACTTTGATCGTAGAAAGTACCGGTAGTATTAAATATGATACAAAAGCTTATAGAAAATCACGCGAATCCATCAGTTGTATAGAAATGATGCTTTCTTAAAGTTTGCTGTCTAAAATATTACTTCTTTGCTGATATGCTTTATCAGAATGCGACCCCATTTCCGATATATAAAAGATTTGGAATCTCGTAAATTAATACAATCAAGAACTTTAAAAGGCCTCGTAATAATACCTCTTCACATTTTGAGAATTTTATAGTGACTACAAAATCTCTTATTTTCTTTGTTCCATATTAATTTCAACACAATTCAAGAAACAAGTTAGATCGTAATGTCAGACATTTTAACACGCTATCTAAACGAAATCATCTCTTCAACAGAAGTGAACTATCAATATCAACATGATAGTAATACACCAAACGCTATTTTTTTTTTACGTCACACCACGAATATTTCACGTATATGGTGACGGCATCTGCCTGATGCGGGGCATACAAATTTTGACCTTTGCAAATTTTGACCTTTGCAACAGACCCACCCGAAGCAGTGAGGGATCTTTAACGTGCCATGCATACCACGACACGGGGCCTCGGTTTTTACTGTCTCATCCGAAAGACAGGACACTGGCATGACCAGAGCGGGACTCGAACCCCGGCCTCCCGATCAGGAGTCCGACGCGATACCACTAGGCCACGCCGGCTTACCATACGTTATTAGTTCATGTACATGTGCATGTAGTTAATACATTACATAATTATAAAACAATTCGATCGGGCCTATATTTTACAGTCCTTGTTCTGAAATAAATGTACCATTTTCCAAAAACCGAACCAAAAACTACACGTCACTTTAAAACACTCGCACATTTTCATTCTACCGATACATGCATGTGAACCACCAAAACATTTGTCTTTGCATAAGAGGGTACCGCTCTAGAACTACTTTCGATATCCTTGACCAAACGCCTGGGGAGATTAAGCCAAAAAGCAACATGACATTGAGTACTTCATTCGCGTTAATGTTCATCCAAATCTTTTGAAGAAGTTGGTCAATGCTATATTTATATATACATGTAGACTCTTTCACTGTTACTGCGAGTCTATACGGTAGACAAAAGACACCAACCCACCCACCCTAATTCATGTTTTAGTCTTTAGAAAACTAGGGGAAAAGTTCTAAAATATTATTTTCATATTCCAATTCTTCACATTTACATTTATATCCTATATATTAATTGAAAGATATAAAATTAATACATTATGATCAACCTTCAGTGAGAAAATCCAAGACTTCTCCTGAAAATGTGCAAAAGTGATAGAAGTCCGAGATGATGACAAAAACACCAAAAACATTGATTTCAAAATGAAACTAAAAGACAACACTTCTATGATATCTTTCCAGATCACTATCATATATTTAGTTTGTTGTTTTATGCAGTTGCTTGTAGTCAATCTGAAGAAGAAAATTGTCAAAGGAGAGTACCCTATGGGGCCTATGTTGCCGCACTCTGGATCCACCCCTTGACAAATCTGTGTGAAAAAATACACTTGGAGGGGACCTGCAGTACTTCATCCCTATGAACTTGTGTTATCAAAATCCTTCTAAAGTTCTGAACATGTAGAAAATGTGAAAAGGTTTTGGACAGACACCCACAGTACACAATGACAATGGGCTAGCTCACTTGAAAAGTTTTAGAATGTTTATGAAAACAACCTTATTTGGGGTATTTAATTGTGCACAACCTAATTTTAGTGAGTCTACAGCAATATAACACTGAGTAAACACTTGAGAAGTTACGTGTATATATGTGTTAAGAAAGCTTTTTCCTCTCATCATAGTACATCTATTATCATGAGGGCGTGTTCAATGTACTTGTTTTTTGGACATCAATCTGGGTTAAAAGAGTTTGATCTTGGTATCACTTAGTGTATGTACTCATTTTGACATACGATATATATTAATGAACCCACCCCATGATCAAACACACTTCAGTCTGTAGGCGAGTATATTTATACTCAGAGGGTCTATACTGCCCTGAATGCCTATTAACAAGACAAAAACGCAACTTTTTAAAAATCAAGTAAATTGAGTCAACTCTACTATTACATGCAAGTACGAGGTATGATCAAAAAGTTCTCGGCCCCTTGCATATTGGAACACCAAGTAATGAAAGATCGAATCTTCCCTCACCTCAGCCCATGACACTGTCATTGCCTCAAAATTCCTACCACATAAATGTAGGAAAAATTTTAGTTTGGGTAACAGAAAAAAGTCAGGCTAAATCTCATTTGCATATATTAACATGCACCATTTATTTGCCACCTTCCTCAAGAAAATCAATCATGATTATACCCTGATTGTCTCAAAAGAAAGAGGCCATGACTTTCCCAGCTGCAGAAACTCTCTTGAATTTTTTGGAGAAGGTGAACCAGGGTTAATGCATTGCATGCTTTGTTTCCTAAATTCAAGATCAAAATGATGAACCCAATTTTCATCCTGAGTGACAATTTGACATATGAAATCTTCAGGATCATCTCATAGTGAAACAAAAAGTTTCAAAGAAACACCATTATGACCATACCAGTTTCTCTTTGGATTTTCAGTCAACATTCAATGGACCTGTGTGTCTCTACACAAAAACTAAACACAATATATTCAGGAATCTTACTATAGTTTTGTTTTGCTTGCTTGCTTGTCTGGGGTGATGTTTGTGTGTGTTCATATGTGTGTGGGAGGGGGAGGATCAAATGTACATTTCATACTGTACATACCATACCTCACGGTGGGCACCAAAAGTCCCTGAAAACTGATTTCCTAAAAGTAAAATACATCCTGGTGGAACACAAATTTTCCCTTAAAATTTGCTTTCGTCCCAGAATCCAATGGTGTCACCTTTTAGTCTACTTGAATGTAAAATACTAAAGTTACTGATGTTCACGGACCTCTAAAGTTCAGAGGTGAAACCACGTACCCAGGAGGAGTGAGTGTCTCCTGTTTGGCTAGCCACATCAGCCGTGAATGCCCTTACATACAAATGAAACAAACTTAAATCAGCACTGTACATATACCGGTACATGAATGTGAACAAACACTGTGCAGAAAATGCCACTGCTGCATAACATCAGGAAGAGGGTATAATAACACTTAAGTCAAACCCTCTAGGGGGAACTTCTTTACAAGCTCCACACTGCAAGGGGAATAAGTGTGACATTAATGTAAAATAGGAAAGTTATTGATGTCACATGACTGTGGCACTAACAACAATGTACTACAGTGGACATTCAAGGACCCCTGAAATTCAGATTTGAGAAAAGGTGCAAATGTGGAGTGAGCATTTCCTGTTTGGCTAGAAGTCTCATTTAGAACGAGATTTGGACATGTGATCATCACGGAAGCTTCACATCACATGACGAACAGCTAATCCAGCTTTGTAAGCAATATATCTATCAAGCATATATCTCTTGTGAGAGTGTTTTCATATTAATCACTATCAGTTATTTAATAAAGACATTTTATTTACTTGTCAATAAGATAACAAAAAGGAATAATTGGGTTGTTATTTATTTAAGCAATGTTCTCTGGTGTTGGGCAGTTTTACATGCGCATACCAGTGGGAAGAGAAGTTTCAAAACAAAATAAAGAAATCCCGAATTAATTCGTCAAGATAGAACATACATGTATTTCTTTCTTTTAAATTTTGATAAAGGCCATTGGCCTAAACATTGAATAAAGAGCTTCTACCAACAGATAAAATAAAGATGTCAAAGCCACATTGTATTTCGTTTTTATTTAACACCCACAAAATGTACCAGAAAGTGTGCAAGAAACTGTCCCAGAATCTTGTAATATTTGTCCCATAAAAATGTAATCTGTCCCAAAAAACATCCCAGAACAACCCCTGAAAAATATGGCATGATGTGTAAGACATTTACATGTATTCCTTCAGTATTGAAAGCTGATTTTCAGATTAAAAATCCAGTTGGATACCACTGAAGACAGGACATATCTACTCTTTTGTGGACATAACTATATACATGTATACATGTACTAAATTTTGGGAATTGTCAATTATACCGGTATGAAGCCATTATCATCCTATGTCTCATTTTAGAATTTATTTTAAAGACATGTTCAAGAAAACCTGGGCCTACATGTAGGTATTCAAGTGGATTTGTGCCAATACTGTGCCCCTCTCCAAACCTCAATCCCCCTTGTCCTACATGTATGCCCCTGTAATGTACTTTTATGTAAAAGCTAATGAATAAATAATGATATGTAAGATAAGATACTGGAAAACTATTTTATGGCCATTCCTAAACAAATGTCTGTGTGGTCGGCTGCCAGTACTGTATAATATACGACTAAGATGTATCTCTAAATGTACCAGAACCTGTGATACCATGTTCATATTCATGTTTATATATGCAAATTCCATATGCTGATTGAATGTATTGTAAGGAAATAAATTTATCCGCCATATAATATTATATTTATATTTTAATGTATACTGTCGTTTCAACAAAATTAAAAGTGTTTGTAGTTTATTCATACTATTTCTCCGGTAAAATTTTGAGTTTAAATAGATTTAATAGTAGAGCGAACTAGACACAGTAAAAATAACAAGAGCAACGCCTAGCGTGGCATAATACGCCCGTTTGAAGGTTGAAGGGGATCAATTTGAATGAATGGCCAAGTTACAATCCAATACCTTGAAACACTGCATAAAGAAATCTGGAAAACTGTAAAATCCTTGAAAATTTCTAACTTCAAGGGGCATAACTCTAGCAAATCCAAAGCAATCATAGTGAAATACGAAATGGTACTGACCCTCATTGATATAAAGTAATATACCAAGTTTTAATCCAGTATCTTTAAAGACTGCAGAAAAAAGTGTGGAAAACTGTAAAATCTTTGAAAATTTCAAAGTTCAAGGGCCATAACTCTGGCAAAACCAAAGCAATCATACCCAAATGCAAACTGGCAATGACCCTCAATGATATAAAGTAATTTAAAGACTGCAGAAAAAAGTATGTAAAACTGTAAAATCCTTGAAAGTTTCTAAATTTAAGGGCTGTTACTCTGGCAGAAACAAAGCAATTATACCCAAATGCAAACTGGTACTGACCCTTGCTGATATAAAGTTATATAGCAAGTTTTAATCCAATACCTTTAAAGACTGCAGAAAAAAAGACCAGAAAACTGTAAAATCCTTGAAATTTTCTAAAGTCAAGGGCCATAACTCTGGCAAAACCAAAGCCATCATACTCAAATGCGAACTGGTACTGACCCTTGTTGATATAAAGTGATATGCCAAGTTTTAATGCAGTACCTTGAAAGACTGCAGAAAGAAGTCCGGAAAACATGACCCCAGACCCCTGATGGACACACAGACAGATGCACAGACGCACGGACAACACCATAACATAATACGTCCCGTCTTATGACGGGCGTATAAAAATGGCGTCCGAATGTGGGATCACTGGATACCTTTGAGAAATATTGACGTAACTTCCTCAAAATGCAACCTACATGTCTTTGCATGATATTTGGTGAGAGCATGTATAATATCTGTATCTAACATAGATGTGTTGTCCTTACTTCTTTTGGTGTTTTCAGTACATTTTATGGTGTTTTCGGTAATTACCTGGTGTTTTCTGTGTTTTTGGCATTTCCATGCACCCAAAAGGGGAAGGTAAAAGTTCTATTATTAAAGACAGTGCAAACAGAAGGGTGATTCTAGGAGAATCATTATAGAATGGGCAAATTCAAGGACTTTGACCAAGTCAAGGGAATTTTGGCAAAATCTTACCTGTCAAAATCTCAGATTCAACCTAAGTATCTATTCAAATTACATGTACAATGCAACAGACCTGATAAAAGTCAAACTAAAGCAAGAGAAGACATCATCAATGACTTCAATGACGTTGTCATCATCAGTGTAGTACTAACAGGTTGGAGACTATCTTTCATTTAAGACACTACATGTATCACTCATATGAATAACAATCTCTGTTTTTAGTAGATCTAATCAATTTTAAGGAGTCAACAGAAGTAAACAAGTACTAAAAATTTGAAGTTTCAGAATTCTGACTTCCAATTCAAACGGGCACATCTTTTTAACATACTGAACATGATAACAAAAGAAATTGACCTTTTCAACTTACCATTTTGGAATTTTTAGCAGTACAAATGTTGCAGCTGTAAACTCCAGGAACTGTAAATTATAAATATTAACTTGTTATGTAATCTATATTCAATATGTTATAAACAGTGACTGCCTTATAGTCCAACAGCCTGATAGTCCAACAGCCCAATAGTCTGCCAGCTCGATGGTTTGACGGCCCGACAGTCCGACATCTCGGTGGTTTGACAGCCCGATAGTTGGACTGATTACGAAGCGCAACGTACCTAAACCGTATTTTCAGTATATCTGGTTAGATTAATATTGTTGATTATAACGTCAGATTCTGCAGCATATAATTTCAGCTGAAATGACAGGACAAAGTCGACCAAACTTCATATTTGGACCTGCTGTCCAACATCTAGAGGTCTTTGATGTGCCAAGCCTATTTCAACACTGGCAAATGTTCTGCACTTTTGCCAAATCCATTTCTTTATATGGAAATAAAATATGCTTCAACTAAGACATGGACACCTGTTTAACCTCCCACCAATGGAGGTTCATGTACATATACACTTGTACATACATGTAATTAGAAAATTCCACTTCCGAACCAGCAACTTCTTATCTACAGTCTGGTCGAATATTTACTTGACCTCGTCGGTCGGACTAATCAAATTTATGACCCAGGATTACTGCAAGGAATTCAAAGAAACTTGAAGGAAACAAGTACTGAATCTTCTCTACCAAAGTTTTTTGGTTTTTTTTTTTGTTGTCCCACAAAATGCATGGCTACCATGACCTCAAAATTGGTTTACGCATTATTAGCATTTGCTCTGTAACTGCTGAAGCGATTTGGATGATCTGTTTCATTTTATAACAAGATTTGTTCATGAAACGCTATGCCCCTGTTGACTCCGGTAGAAATATACAAATCAAACATACATTATTTAGTAATCAATATTGATCACACTTTTCTCATCCTTTATCTCATTCCCGCGTCAAAATCTCGAAATCAGTTAAGACAGGCCCTTACATTCTACCTTGACAAAATTCCTGGAACTGCGCCTGTGGCGAGGTGATTGAACAGTGACTACATTGAGGCCATTATTTGCCAGACGTGTGAAACATTCATTTTTGTTTAAAAAAAAAACGAAAATTGTATTAACGAAAAATGTGGGAAAATTGGTAGGAAAGAGTGACAGTCGGATGGGAAACAAATAAACCAATAACAGATTTTAATACCTTTACTTTTGAACATGTTCTCTGTCTGACCAATTAAATTAAAGACAGATATAATTTAGTCATGGAAGAAAAGGGGGTCACAACCCAAAATTGGCTTTTAGGCTTGAATTGTTATAAACATGTGCTGTTTTCAATTTCAAATAAAAATTTTATTTTTTAGTACTTAAAACTGATTACTTAAAACTGAGATTGTTACGCATCTGAAGGAAGGTCTCTAAAATGTGAGGTTGTCTCCAACCTGACTAAGTTATCATTTCATTTGATAACATTAATTTTGATTGAAACTGAAAAAGTCTCAAAATACTGAGTGACAGTGTCCTACAGTATCTTCTTCTTCTTCCAATACGAAGTGTACCGTATTTACTCGAATATAATATGCACTTTTTTTCACCAATTTGACCCCTCATTTTCCCACTGCGTATTATACATAGGGTTAGAAATCTGGAACTTTTTTCCACGCTTTTAAGCTTCAGTAGCGGATTTAGAGGGGTGCGTGTGTCCGTTAAAGTATCTAAAGCCGTCAGTCAAACCCACGAGGCTTGAGATATATCTATTGTCTGTATACTGTCCGCTTCCCGTAGTAAATGCCCAAGGCGATAACAGGAGTAATGTCTACAGTGTAGCATTTAATGAACACGATAGAATACTTGCGCTGTGTTATTTAGCAATGGTTTCTGATTAATGATATAGTGATATAATGATTTATCCTTAATTGGTTAATCGAAAGTTACGCAACAGGTGAAACAACTTGACCGTAACGGCACGAGCATCGACAGTTTGGATAACACTCATTCATTCATTCTTTATATATTTTGTCTTCACAAACATCTGCGATCTCCGCGTAAAGTTCATGTAGTATAGAAGACATGCCAGTTCATTCTAACTAGAGAGAAAAAAATAAAGCGATCGTTTGGGACGAGGGTACTAGTTAAGACATTTGAAGTCTATGCGAGTTTAATAGTAAATGAAATGAAAGAGAGAAAAGCATTGATATCACACGATGAATAAAGGCAGGTCGTTCTGTGCCGCTTTTGATAATAATACACGTTACGCAACTACACTGTAACAGGTATACGGCAAAGCAAATTCAGCTCGCGGTCTTGCAGTTTCAACACGAAATTGACATCTTGTTTTGCATTTTTCTACTGCGTATTATACACGGAGTTAGACGTTTTTTCATGATTTTCGAGGTCATTGTTTGGGGTGCGTATTATACTCGGGTACGTATTATATTCGAGTAAATACGGTACTCAAAAGTTGAGCGTAATACTTCAGTATAACATGCTTTCTTTGAAAATGTAATACTAATAAATACAATGAAGATATCTATACGATTTACAAAGTAATATAACCATTAACTCACAGGCCGTAAGATCGTCTGTGGTCCACTCAACTGGGAGTTGAGTGAACCTCAAAAGACATTCCGGCCTGTAGGCACTAGGCTACATTAACTGTCAAACCCAGAATAAGTCAGAGATAACTCGGAAATTAAAATGGGTTTCCATTTCACAATTAACGTACTTCACAGTTACAGGACATAGTCTGATATTCATCGAAAAAAAATCATGAATTCATTATTCGAACAAGAGGAAATTACCTTTTTTCTTTGTTACTTTTCGATGAAGACTGGAGTTACCTGCTCTTGCTTGCTATTTTTATTTTTATGAACTACACAGTCTAGCCTACTTTTCGATGCTTCGGCATCAGCGTATAAAATCATTAATTTTATCGAGCCCGAATTTAAATGTGTCCTGTACAGTATTGAACTTGTTGAACGGTACCCTTGTCGAAGAACAAGTGAAGAATTCACTTTTTCTGCATGTTTGCATGCAAATATTTTTTCCGTGTCGTCAAGAAAGGGGTAAGAGATACTGGTTTGCAGGTCATTAAATTCTTTGAATTTTTTTTTTTTTTAATATTTCTGTAAAATATGACATCAAATCATCTAATATATGGAACAGTCTCCCGGAATATGATGTCATCAGTGCCAAAACAATCAACGACGTCACAATATATTTTCAATATTTGTCCGAGATATGACCGACGTGTAAAGTAGTGTGACGTCATATGATTTAACAGTTTTTCGAGCGTAAAAGGAAGTCATTTGGACAAACATTGGAAAGATCAACTTGTGCTATATGACTATAAGGCCGATATCACCATCAGTCACTTTCACAGTCAAAATATCAAAACTTCACGTACGGAGTCTGATGAAGAGGACCCATAGGACCTGATTTAGAAAACCACCATAAATAACCTTAAGTAAGTAAATCAAATGTTATGCAGGTGCGGATTCAGCTGGGGTTGGGCGCCACTGAGGCACCCCTCCCCCGGTAGTAGCGCCAAGCATATCATGCTCCGGCCCCATTAAACACTGAGTGTATTGATTTATCAAATTATATATTTAATGCACTAAGAGAGAGAGAGAAAGAGGGGGAGAAAATACTTTGCCATAAAAAATGCGATCATTATACCATAATATTTGTATTATATTTGTATTAGATTCTTTCTCCATGTAATATATGATATAGTTATTGCATTATAACAATATGGTTGCACCTCAGATATATTTTCTCTTGTATGTAAATTCTCATATTTGTTATGCTAAAGCATGTATTTGCTTAAAGATAAATAAACCAACCAACCATATATTAATAAAGTAGCTGTTTGAAGAGATCACGTTCGTCTAGATACGCATTCGTGTTACAACGCGAGATAATTTTCTGTCTTTCATATTTAAGTTTTTTACATGATTTAAAAAGTGTGCAGTAAGATGTTTATATTTCCAGTTTTAAAACTATGAATTTATAAATCATATCCTCGGTTAAAAATACTGTAAAAGTTTAATTAATACTAATAACTAATAATTTATACTCATGGCACAGTGTCTTCCCACTTAGCCAATATTTGGTATTTTCTATGCTCAGGTAAGGCAAAGAAATATTGGCTAAGTGGGAATTGGGTATTAGGTAGAACAATAGGTGATAATTGGCGTATTTGCTATAGTCTGTTTTGTACTTAACGTTGCGCACAGGTAATATATACATATAAACCATATAAGAATATTGAAGAAAAACGTAAGTCATATCAGTTTAATTACAGTGTTTAATCATGAAAATTTACAAAAAGATTCATCTTGATATGATCAACTTTACACAAAGTAAGTTTTGGTAATATAACTGCATAATCTATGAAATCATATACATTGTAAATAAATAAAAATCACATTTATTCCATCATGTTAAGTTTAATTAGTACAATTATTGAATAGAACACAATAACATTTAAATTCCAGGTTGATGAAATCGAAGAATATCGTTGCATACACTTTAATTTTGTTATCACATGAATATGGCGCAAATGGGAAATGATTCAAATGAAGATCAATACAAAATCACACAAATCTATTCCAAATCGACGAGATAAGATGCGGAGTCTGCAAACTGAAGCACACCTATTTCACCATTCCTGAATTTGGCTTTCAGCTGGCGCAATCTTGATTCTAGAATTCTGTATTTCTTTTTTCGGGGACGCACTAGTCCTCCGGCTGCGAGTTGATTGAATTTCGATTCGTTGCATGTTTGCTCTTTTTGCAAAAGTTTGATGAACACAAATACACTGGGATGGGAACGCTGTGCCATCTGATTGAACTTGTGGTGCCATCCTTCTACTGCATTTGTTGTTCTAGGTCCTTCATTATCGTAATGGTTCCACATCATGCGGTTTCCCTCTACCCATGTTTCGGTCACATAATCTTTAAATTTCACAATAGCTTGGTCGTCATCCTCATTTTCTTCCAACGCATGTAGCCACACATCTTCCACTTGATTGATGGGCATAAGGGGAAGCACTGTTGCACGACGCACTAGTTTTTGGGTACTATAATCCTCTTTATAACGGATGGCTAGACCGCACTCCTGTGTTTTCCTCCAAATACATCGTGTAAAGTGGAAAAAGCATCCACGAATAGAGGTCGTCGGGAACGTTGTCTGTACGGCATTTCTGGCAGCGATTTCAAAGTCAATCATCCAGGTTTCTGGGTTGAAAGCTAATCCGCGGTCCACAACAGCACTCCTTAGTAATGAGAAAAGTCTTGTGTAAGTAGCCTCGGTCTTGTTGGGAAGGAGGGCAAACACAAGGGGGAAAACGGGTCCTTCAACATTTGCATGGATGGTATACATTTGCGAAAATAATCCCGTGCATGCATAAAAAGTCCCATCACTAAATACAACTTCAGCGGCACGCAGCTTATTTAAGTTGTCATCAGCTGCAAAAACAATGATACGGTCACCACGTTCATCAGTATCGTTACACAGTAAGAAACGTTGCCCTGCTAAGGTTTCGGTCCACGGTCCTTCAAGATTTATCATGTCCTGGGATGCTGGCGGTTTAGGTGTAGTCTTTGAACGGCTTGAAATTCAAAATATCTAGTTAAAATTCATATCAGCTTGGAGTAAATTAAATTTAATATAATCCAATATATAAAAGATTAATATTAATCAATAGTAATTTTATATACTTATTCAATCTTAAACAAATTTTTCCACAATATATAGATCTATAATTTTATAAAAGATTATTTAAATATTTATCAAAATAGGTAATTCTTTACTAATTCCCTTAATTGTAAACTATTATAGAATAGACTATAGCGTAAAAACCGTCCAGGTAAGAAATTTGAAATATTGGCTACGTGGGAATACGGAATTTCAAAATATTGGCTAGGTGGGAATGAACCCATGAACTAGATCTAGTCGCTTTTCTGTATATTGATAAGCCAAAGTTCAAATGTGATATTTGTTACTGGGATTGAATTTAGCAATATTTTCTTCCGTGTTAAAAGCCATTTTGTTTTATTTATTTTTATTTATGAAATAAATTTGTTTGATTATTTAAGAATGTGTTTCATGTGCTATATACTAATGTTAAGTACACCATATTACAAGAGATCTAATGGACTAACCTATGGAAGCTTCAAGCTCCATGTGCAGCTACCGCTTTTTTTAAATGTTCATTTATCATCTCAGAATGTGTCTAGAACGCACAATTTTTTAACCATTTTCCCGAAAATTTTCCGGGGGGACGTTTGGAGAAATCTTGTGACTCTCCTTATTAATATTCATGATGCGTCGGTCACGTGACCTAATTTGCATAAATACGTCATCATGTATACAAGACATGTGGATTATAAGAAAACATATAGTGAGACGAATTAAATTATAACGAAGAAAGTACATTGCAATCTTGTCATTTTATAAATGGTGTAGTATAGAGATCACAGTACGCTGAATAATCTTATAGCTACCTGGCTACTCGTCAAACGCCTTAGGTTGCCTACAGCTGCCAGCTACGTCATAAACTTCTGTTTGTGTAAATCGTTCAAAGCTATTGACATTATATCATAAATAGATACTAAAGCTTTGTTTGATACACACATTTTCAAATTATGCCGCAAAGAAGCTTTAGAAATAAACAGTGAAGGACCTTTTCTGTACGACGAAGCAAGTGAGGTATCTATGGGGTTATATGAAGCGTTATACAAAAAAAAAAAACAAAACCAAAACAAAACAAAACCCAAAATTATGCACATACCGCATATCTACATGGATGACGTACTTAATGTGTTACTGATCGAGATATTCTGGAAACTTTAAGGGTTGCAAACATGACGCTCATTGCACACATATGTTGCGTAATGTGTTGTGAAATGCATTTTGTGGATTTGGAGAAAAGGCGTCATTTACATATTAGAACATCGTGGGAACCTTCAAATGCTGAAAAATATGCAAATGCATAGAAGAATATTGTTTTCATTGATCTGACGATGCTGGCAGTATGTCCGGAAATGTGAAGGTCAAATTAGAAAATGGTAAACAAGGCTCCTGAAGTTGAAAAATCCCTTGTTTTCGGCCATTTTGTTTTCATTGATTCTGTATGGAAGTACAATGTTTATGTAATTTTCGAATCGTATTTTAAAATTGATTGGGAACCGTGAATATTTCATGAAAAACATTGCTGTGAAGTGTATTCATATCTGACAACATTTAAAAACGAGATCCGATGCCCGGAAGGTAGAAATGTCTTTAAATAGTCGCTGTATGAGACGATTATTTTTTATTTTGAATGAAAGTCTAGAGTACTGATCTACGGATCGGTAATAGACTATGACGTCATTTATGCAAATGAGAGTGGCAAGATTTCTCCGCATGGAAATCCCCAAACCCCCGCCAGCAGGAGGGACTACCCCCTCCTGGATTCCACTTCCATTCGGCGTACGCGCCTCATGAAAACTTCGGCTTCGATTGTGTCCCCTCCCCTTTGACCTTTCTGCATCGGCCCCTGGATATGGATTTGAAAAAAAAAATAATTAAATGACCCATACTCTACTCAGAGTTCCGTATGCTAAAGCCACGCCACTGCAAACAGGTGAGAGTAAGGAGGGATAACTCTGGGTGGTACAGACCCAGACTTGTACAGACTTGACCATTATAGTACTAGATAAGAGGTCAAGCTGTAGCCCACATCTTCACACATAGTTATACAGTTGTAGGTTTTACAACCAGGGACACCCCAGACGAGTTTTATAGTCTGATCACATGTGATATAAAAAGCGTTTGCGGAATTGTGTAGTGTTTCTGTCGCCCTCATTCAACCCCGTCAAGTCGACCACAGTCTTGTTCATGTACGGATTCACTATATAGTGTCTACTTCACCGATAGAATTTGTTCAGTAGCGAGTCATTATAAGACCTAATAAATACATGATTATGACGTTGTTTGCCATGAAAGTATCCACATCTTCTTCTTCTCAGCTGCCAAAATTTAAAAAATCATCAAACCTTGTTTGTCCACAAAATGACCTTTTTCTTCGTGATGCAGGTTACAAAACAGGGACATAAAATGGTTATGATTTAAACAAGCTTACAGTCAGTGTTGCACGCAAAAAGCCGGCGTGGCCTAGTGGTATCGCGTCGGACTCCTGATCGGGAGGCCGGGGTTCGAGTCCCGCTCTGGCCATGCCGGTGTCATGTCTTTCGGATGAGACAGTAAAAACCGAGGCCCCGTGTCGTGGTATGCATGGCATGTTAAAGATCCCTCACTGCTTCGGGTGGGTCCGTTGCAAAGGTCAAAATTTGTATGTCCCGCATCAGGCAGATGCCGTCACCATATACGTGAAATATTCGTGGTGTGACGTAAAACCAAAATAAATCAATCAATCAATGCATGCAAAACTCGTCCCCTGCCACAACCTGTACCTTCGAATTGACTAATACCTAATTAGCAACATGGAACAGTTATGTGAACTTGGTAAACTTTTGCATGATTTAATGAAAAATAACATTGAATTCTGTGAAGTTCTCAAGTTCTAGTGAAAATGACAGCGAATATATAGCATCGTTTTATTCATATCAGACATCAGTATTTATAGTCATCATCTGGAAACTGAAACAAAATGAATCACTATTTTCAGTGATAAGTCTACAAGTGAACTATGCTGATGTCTAATTTTAGTAACAATGACCCTTAAATTGACCTTCTGACCGAAAATTCTATTCGACCCTAGACCTATACATTAGCTAGCATTGTTTGAAGTTTAAAAGAAATCATTTTTTCTTAACTCAAGTTATTATCTGGCAACTGAAATGCTGTGATAAATATCTATTTTTAGTAACATTGATACTTAGAATTGACTTTTTGACCCCAAAATCAATCTCATCCTACACCTTTACATAAGCTGGTCTTACATGAAGTTTAAAAGAAATCAATCATTCTTAACTCAAGTTATTATCTGCCAAATGAAATGCAATGATAAATGTCTATTTTTAGTAACAGTGATTCTTAGAATTGACCTTTTGACCCTAAAATCAATTCCATCCTAGACCTTTACATGAGCTAGCCTTACATGAAGTTTGAAAGAAATCAATCATTCCTAACTCAAGTTATCATCTGGAAACCGAAATACAGTGATAAATGTCTATTTTTAGTAACAGTGACCCTAATCCTACATTAGATCTTTATATAAGCTAACACTGTATGAAGTTTGAAGCAAATTGGTCATTCCTCACTGAAGTTAGTGTCTGGAAACCATCCGGACATACAGACGGACGGACAGAAGGACGGACAACAACAAACACTATTGTCCCTTCCAGTTACAGAAGCTAGCCTTATATGAAGTTTAAAAGAAATCAATCATTCTTAACACAAGTTATTACCTGGCAAATGAAATGCAGTGATAAGGTCTATTTTAAGTAACAGTGATTTTTAGAATTGACCTTTTGACCCCAAAATCAAACATACCCTAGACCTTTACATGAACTAACCTTATATGAATTTTGACAGAAATCAATCATTCCTATGTCAAGTTATAATCTGGAAACCGAAATACAATGATTGGTGTCTATTTTTAGTAACAGTGACCATTCGAGTTGACCTTTTGACCCCAAAATCAATCCCACAGTAGATCTTTAAATAAGCTAATATTGTATGGAGTTTGAAGCAGATTGGTCATTCCTCACTGAAGTTATTATCTGGAAACCGTCCGGACAGACTGACACACAAAGGGACAACGATAAACACTATATAGTCCCCTCCAGTTTCACTGGCAGGGGGGGGGGGGGGGGGGCAGGCGTGGTGTAGTGGTTAAGCGCTTGGCTTGCGGCGCCGACGATCCGGGTTCGATTCCCGGGTTGCGCCACTATGTTTAAGAGGTTGGTAACCTCCTGCTTCCATGTCGCGATATAACTGAAATATTGTTGAAAGCGACGTAAAACACCAATCAACCAACCAACCAATCACTGGCAGGGGACTTAAAAGATTCGTAACTCAATTCAAACCGAACTCGCTAAATTAACTCTTTAGATGAGTACTATTCCTGCAATAACTACACTCTCACGACAGGTGTCTTTTGTCAGCAGGGAATGTTATTCCTTCATGGCTTCTCAACACAATTCTGTTCCACCAGAGGTTCGTGAATGCCCATGACACATGTGTTCAATAATATACAAATGAATAGTTAAAATTTACATACGTCGATATCTTGTATGAGACAGATAATTCCTTAGTGTATATATATATATATCACTTTTGATCAATAACTTGAATACCACGCAAAATCATCTCTCAAAATCTTTCACAATATTTTTTCAAAGAACCAACGGGAAATCTTCAAAAGATAATAATATTGTCAGGAATGACTCAAAGCAAACGACGTTACAAACTTGGTTACAAAGGTTAATACTGTAGATGTGTGTTTTTCAGCGTAACACTTTCATGCACTGTCTGAAGTAAGTGCAAACATCCTCTGCTTTTAACGGTAACTTGAAAAAGTTTAGTGCTCATTGTGACTTGTGAGTATGTGAACTGTCTATTTAATACAGCAAAAATTATCAAAAAATATAAGACATGTATACTACGTTAATTTTCTTTCAAACAATTTGACACAGTAATATACGAGATAATAGATTATATTTGTCACTCCACAGGACTTTCGGCTCGTTGCCCCCCCCCCTCAATTATACCAATGTAATAGTATTCTTATTATATTGGTATAATTGAGGGGGGGGGAGGGGGGTCAACGAGCCGAAAGCCCTGTTGTCACTCGCTATTCAGTGAAGTGTTATGTAATCACAGACTGCTTTTAACAGCTGCCAATATGATGCTTTTGTATACATATAAAGTGAACTAGGGTGTTTGGGGATTCTCTCTCCATTTCTTCATAGGGATTTATCATCATCAATTTTCATCTTCCTATTTGACTTTCATTTTTTCCACTTCTTGGTCTAAGAGCACATATTCTGGAGAGATCTTGCGTGTCATCAATTGTCAAGCCGTGGGCAGGAATCGGTGGTAAACGCTTATTATAACTTTACCTGAAAACAAAAATGATTATAATGTATAAAGACCATATTGTAAGGTATCGTATACCTTATAATAACTTCACCTGAAGTGGGAATATAATGTTTAAAGACCATATTGCAAGATATCGTATACCTTATTATAACTTTACCTGAAGTAGGGATATAATGTGTAAAGACCATATTGTAAGATATCGTATACCTTATTATAACTTTACTTGAAGTGGAACTAAAATGTGTAAAGACCATGTTTTAAGATATCGTATATTTTATTATAACTTTACCTGAAGTGGGACTATAATGTGTAATGACCATATTGTAAGATATCGCATACCTTAGTATAACTTTACATGAAGTAGGAATATAATGTGTAAATACCATATTGTAAGTTGTCGTATACCTTATAATAACTTCACCTGAAGTGGGAATATAATGTTTAAAGACCATATTGTAAGATATCGTATACCTTATTATAACTTTACCTGAAGTAGGGATATAATGTGTAAAGACCATATTGTAAGATATCGTATACCTTATTATAACTTTACATGAAGTGGAACTAAAATATGTAAAGACCATGTTTTAAGATATCGTATATCTTATTATGACTTTACCTGAAGTGGGACTATAATGTGTAATGACCATATTGTAAGATATCGCATACCTTATTATAACTTTACATGAAGTAGGAATATAATATGTAAAAACCATATTGTAAGATATCGTATACCTTATAACTCTACCTGAAGTGGGACTATAATGTGTAAAGAACCATATTGTAAGATATCGCATACCTTATTATAACTTTACATGAAGTAGGAATATAATGTTTAAAGACCATATTGTAAGATATCGTATACCTTATTATAAATTTACATGAAGTAGGAATATAATGTTTAAAGACCATATTGTAAGATATCGTATACCTTATTATAAATTTACCTGAAGTGGGACTATAATGTGTAAAGAACCATATTCTAAAATATCGCATACCTTAATATAACTTTACATGAAGTGGGACTATAATGTGTAAAGACCATATTGTAAGATATCGTATACCTTATTATAACTTTACCTGAAGTGGGACTATAATGTGTAAAGACCATATTGTAAGATATCGTATACCTTATTCTAACTTTACTTGAAGTGGGAATATAATGTGTAAAGACCATATTGTAAGATATCGTATACCTTATTATAACTTTACCTGAAGTGGGACTATAATGTGTAAAGACCATATTGTAAGATATCGTATACCTTATTATAACTTTACATGAAAACAAGTAGAAGTATGACGTGTAAAGAACATAATAAAATATTTATAAGATATGATGTAACTTAAAACTTTATATGAAAGCAAGAATAGTATGATGTGTAAAGAGTATATAATACGATATGATATACGTATTATAACTTTACCTGAAACAAGTTGACGTTTAAAAGTACATATATTGTATATTATTACCAGCCCCTCCCGTTTGCAAACGGAATCGGACCCTGTTCGTGGGTCTGTACACATATAATATCTCTAAACTTCGAACATAGATTTTACCCAAACATTTCTGAATGGGATACTATCATACTGAAATGTTTATGAAGGTATTTTACTTAGGTTGTATAAAATTACTGGAGGCGTGGGCTCTTGACATTTTGTTTTTAGTATAAGAATGCTAATCCATCATCTCAACCTCTCCACACGTTGCACAAGGAAAGATCATCACATGTAGATTGCATGATTGGATATTATTGAATTTCCCAATAACTATGGTCCTCATAATGCTTTCACTTACAGATTCACAGCGGGACTTTTATTTCCAGACATATTTCAGAGGATCGCATATCTTCATACACACATTTTTTCAGAGCAAATGACCAACAGCTGTTTGGGCTGGAATGTTAGTTCTGATATGCTTACAATTCTTGTTTCACATATAGATACATATTGCCAAATACATGTAGTCATTACGAGACAGGGGTGGTGTCGTAATAAAGCGTTTGACTTGAATGTCCCATGTTCGATTACCGGAATGTGCTAGGTTAATTTACACTATTAGATAATAAATTGGTAATCTCCGGTTTCTGTGTCACTACATGAGCGTAAAAAAATCTAAACGCGATATATAAAGCTAAATTATACAACATACCACACAAACTAGCCTTGTATAGGAAGCCATCGGCACACAGTATTCTTATCCATAGATACATTGGTGGATCTAGATTCAAACCAAGAAAACGCCGTCGTTCCTTGTACATGTATATTTCAGGGCAGAAAATTTCTGTAAAAAGCAGTAATGTAAAATTGTCTATATTGTAGAACAGGTCAATCAAACATCGAACCGGATCTCGAGTTTTTACCTTGACCTTGTTCGAATTACAAACTTTGCATCACGATTGCCAAGGTGATGACATGGTTTCTCAATTAATAATGCTATTTTTCCTTACGAAAATGAACTTACTCCGAAGAAGTACGTCTAAATTATGGTTGGACAACAAATTGTCTCTACCAAATAAAATATATTTCAATGAAACGTGTCAAAATCATGGTCGGTCAGGAAATTTTCCTTTGTTAACAATTACCTTGACTTTGGATATATGACCCTGAGTGGAGGTCATGTCACACCACCGTCCTATCAAAAACTTTATTGTCAACAGGTATAAATATATCTTACTGTAATTTTTGTGGTCAGTCCTGTAATTTTTCATAAATTGACAATGACCTTGACTTTTGATGCATGATCTTGAATAAACGTCATGACACACCAGTTAGGAGCTTTCCAGAAAGTATGAACTAAAACCTAGTGAATGGTGTAGAATCATGACTTTGGATAGATAAAGCGTTATGGACGAACATAAGGATGTTTCATAAGACCTACCGTCCAAGACGGGCACATAGAATAGTCCTATTTGGAGCATCTTTAAATGCAGAATCTCTTGACCAAAAAAACACGCGTTTTCAAATGTTGGAATACAGGAATATAAATATATTACCTGAATTGAAATCTATTTGTTCGTGTCGTAGAATAAGGAATACGATGAGAACACTATAGGAATTACGGGCACCTGCAAAATGTAACAATGAATGAACAGGTACCATTCTTTTGGTTGCGGCGCCGACGATCCGGGTTCGATTCCCGGGTTGCGCCACTATGTTTAAGAGGTTGGTAACCTCCTGCTTCCATGTCGCGATATAACTGAAATATTGTTGAAAGCGACGTAAAACACCAATCAACTAACCAACCAACCATTCTTTTGGAGTATCGGGAGAGATCCCAATAAGCGTAAAAGCAACAAAATTTCTGTGTACGTGTATCTTTATCAAGAAAGATAACTCGTTTTAAATTTTCGTTATAGAAGAATGTTATATGCATATCGTTATAGCGTTTCATTTACTGGGCGGAAAAGTGGTAAGTGGCCCAGTAGCGAAAATCATTGTAAATGATGTCAATATATAAAGCTCATCTCTGACAAAAATGAGCTCGAATCTCTGTATAAGCCAATAGGAAGATCTATCTGCCAAAAGGCTGTGAATTTCTCCAGACAACCCGGTTTCACCAAACATTTAACAGTGACAACTGTCATGTTGACACAGTCATTTTTAATGCTACATCAGATAATTAGTAACAAACATTTATCACTCTTACACACTGATTACCTCATGAAACTCCCACCACTCTTAACATACAATGTCATGTAAACAAAAGCTCCTTTTTTGAATGGTAGCATTTCTTTCCCCATATATCGAGTGCCTTCGGGGAAAATAAAAAACTTTAGCCTACAACAAAGAAAACGCAACTTTCTATGGATACATCTTTCAAACTGCGAACATGGCAACAATGACTTTTATGATATAGATACCTCGAAATGAGTTAGGGGTCTATATATATCTATATCAAGGACGTAGTAAACGGACTTTGAAATAAGTTTGAATACAACAAGAAGTTCGAGTTATCGTGTCCATGGCGACTTTACTCATACAGCGGAGTCCCATTTCTTCTTTCCTCTCTTTTATTGCTGTTTGAATATACGAGTTACCTGTAAGTACGTACGTTTTTTGGTAATGTTTGGGTTACTATTAGAAAAAAAATCATACTTTTCATATGTAATTATTCTGCAAAAATTGAGGGGGGGGGGTTACAAACCCACTTGTGATCCCATATTTCAAAGTTGGTGTGGGAGATGAGGTTGTGGGGTTGATGCCTCTGCTTGACTGAATTCATATTTTAAATAAACACAGATCGATGTGTTATAAAAGCGTCCTGGAGGATGTTCTCCCTTTTCTAAGAAATCTTACTGTACAGGAACTCGAACATATTCTTTAGCATACCAATTGCTGTGTGATAGTGGTTACCATGCACACGTATACGTGTAATATGAAGCAGTCATTTTTAATTAAAGTTTCTCTTTTTTCTTTCATGCGTTGTCTGAAATGAACTTTATATACTCTGCCAATTTATTTTATTTATATAATTTATTGTTTAATTCGACAAAGAGACAGACAGAAATGACAGAAAGAGCAGAGAAACTGCCAACTCTACAGGCAAAGACGGCGGTCGGGGATGATACACGTTCCTCTAAGAAAAGGATATAGAATGTCATTTAACATCCATTACTCTCATTTATTTTATTTTCAAAGGCTGATAAAGTATTTAAGCATTGCCATGAATTTTTCCTTTCAATAAAGTATGTTCCAGTAGCGTAAAGGCAAAGTCCGATATGTCCAGTGTAAAGTAAAGCTTTCTCTACAATGGCAACTGCGGTGTCAATAGATACATATGGTGGATAAGGAATACCGTCCGTTTATTTTGATAATGACTTCAAATGACTTTAATAAATGTAAAAATATAGAAACCACCCCCACCCCCAAAAAACAACAAACAAACACTCCCCCCTCCCCTCCCCCCCCCAAAAACCCCACCGATAACACCCCCCGCCAACAACAACAAAAACAACCCCCAAAGCCCCACTCACAAATATGATAAAACAACTGTTACTCCCTTTCATATGATACCGATTTGTACTCCCGACTAGCATTAATCTAAAATCTTTCAGACATCAAGACTTTTCATAGTGTTGCAACCAATCAATTATATTAAAACATATCTACAACATTTACTTTGGCTTAACTCCTAGGTTTAATTTATCAAGTAAAGGTTGTTAGTTGGTCCTGTGATGTGATTTCAAATCTGACTCTCACTATCTAGATGAGATAGTATAACCCGATCGTTATCCGAAACCCGAAATCGGTACTGCTTGTCCATGACGTCATTTACACGATAGCCTCTGGTCATAAATGCACACGGAAATCGGGTTACCGTATCTTGAAATAAATTGTTTAATATATTAGTATATAAATGTGCACAATTGGTAAAGTTATTGTACATTTTTCCCACTTTTGAAAACGTTTTATTCATGTTTCAACAAAATTCTATTCTGTATAAATAAACAGAAAGTGTAATTATTTATTTATATGGGTTAATAGCAATATACTGGATGTCTGAATTTGTTTTTGTGGTTTTGATATTTCATTACCTAAAATATTTCTGTTTTTAAAATTTTTTCTCGGGATTTCGGAACTCAAGACTCTAGATTTGGACATCACAAAATATCCCGCTAAAATTTCCTGTGCAAAATCATCGTCATCCATTGGTTTACGACAGGTAAGAAACTATCCCTTAGTGATATTTTTAGATATAATGCCCTACTTTCCTTGATATAGCGACCTTGACCTACTATAAATTATTACCTTGAGTGATCACATACGAAAAGCTTAGGTCACATCTGAAATGTATAGAAAGTTTGATCTAATCCTTTCCTTTAGTAAGAAGTTATAAATTTCTAAAACATTTTCTATTATTATCTATTAGTGTCCCTGACTTTTTAGATATGACATTAAAACATCATAGTTACAATGGCAATCATATTTCTATGTAAAATTTGATCAATTTATCAAATCCTTTCAAAGGTATAGATGATATATGTTTGGACAGACAGACAGACGGATAGATGAAGCGACGACTACATGTTCCCCGAAATTATTCGAGGAATAAATTACAAAAGCTTTACTATGATCTTACTGCTTCTGATAAAACAGATACCACCAAAACTAAATTCAGGACGAAATCAATAACAGGAGGGGAATCACCTTGGTGTCTTTACCGAATAAATGTCGCATAGTACTGAAAAGGATCCAAAGGAAATAGATACCAGATTGAGGAAGACACAGGATGATATCAGATAGAATGGTCGTGTATAGATAAAGTGGCGTAGTCCGTAGTATCGTGATTTTGGGGGATTTTATGATGAAAATTCACACTTATACGTAATTATTCAGCAAGAAGTGGTGTCGGGAGAACCCAATTGTTCCCCTTGTCCAACGGCATTCAAATATCATCTTTGGTCAATTTGATATCATAGATCAAAGCTTGAAATGGATATTATTATTAACATAATTCTTATATACATCTATATTTTACTAAATTACTGACAATATACAACCTGTCACGCTAGGGGAGCAACCATTTGATTTTTATGGAGGGGGAGGAAGACTTTCACCGGCCTGAATATCTTTTTATGCCCAATTTCAGAGCCGGATTATTTTTTCATTTATTTATTGTTATTTTATTTTGCTGGCCCTTTGGGCAGGATTATTTTTTCCCCCAAAATTCGAGCCGGATTTTTTTTTTAGCACAGTCTTCCTGTCCCCCCCCCCCCCCTCCCCTCATAAAAATCAAATGGTTGCTCCCTAAACAGAATATCATGGGAGTACACAAAACCCAGAAGAAGATCACAAATATTTTCAGAGACGCGTATCATTGTATGAGAGATTCAGATAATCCGTCAGACATTAGTCTAAGGTACTTCAGTCGTTTCAGGCTTAAACTGGAACCGACCGACTTGCTTGACCTAAGCCAGACAATGACCCAAGGTCATGCATTGCGACCTGTCTCAAGGTCGCTTCCAAGACATTGCTTAAATCTTTGTCCTTGCTATAGGTTAGTCACTTTGTGATAGATCTTAACCAAGCTTATATTATGACTTTGGTTCCAGGCCATGCGACTTTTTCGCTGGATTTGGAGGCGGTTTCTGCTGCTTCCCTGAACAGATTAGACGATGCGACACATGAACCTCATGGAATACACTGCCCAGCTACATTAAAACAACATTATGTGAAACATCATAATCAGTAGGGCAACATTAGTATCCCAAAACTTAGCTAACATCTGGAAAATGAGGAAAGGATCAAGGAAACCCAAGCTATGTATACGCAACGTAGGCCCATGGCTACACTACGCTAATGAAATATAGAAAAAACAACGAAGTTTATAAACTTACCAAATCACATGTACTGTATATAGAATATAATAGCATAATTTATTTATCAAGGCGCTACAGCGTAAAGATAGTAACAATTTACAAACATTAAACACGTTTGAGAAAGTTTCCAAAATAATGGTTGTTTGTAGATTGTAGTAGATACCGATAGTAAAATATGAAATAACTGTATCGCACTCAGTGATTCAAAAACGTATAACAATAAAACAGGATTGTTCTTTGTCAAATTAACGTCAAAACACACACACACACACACACACACAAAATAAAATAATACAATGTAATAGAACTTCCGTTTCTATTGTCTCTCTAATGGGCGACATATTGTAAAAGCTTTTTGAATTCCTTTTAATTTCATTAGATTGGTCTTTGATTTTTTAAAGAGTAAAGAACAGTATAATACATCCCATTGTCATCTTCTAGATTATATTGTTCAATACTAGTTATCAAAAGTGTGCACATGACTAAAGTTAGGGAATGACAGTGTCATTTACAAATTTGCTAATTTATTCAAGGTTATCGTGTCACTCCTAACTGGATATCATAATGAATTGAGCTGTATCGTATCACTCCTAACTGAATATCATAATGAATTGAGCTGTATCGTATCACTCCTTACTGGATATCAGAAAGAATTGAGCTGTATCGTATTACTCCTTCCTGGATATCATAATGAATTGAGCTGTATCGCATTACTCCGTACTGCATATCATAATGAATTGAGCTGTATCGTATTACTCCTTACTGGATATCATAATGAATTGAGCTGTATCGCATTACTCCGTACTGCATATCATAATGAATTGAGCTGTATCGTATTACTCCGTACTGCATATCATAATGAATTGAGCTGTATCGCATTACTCCGTACTGCATATCATAATGAATTGAGCTGTATCGTATTACTCCTTACTGGATATCATAATGAATTGAGCTGTATCGCATTACTCCGTACTGCACATCATAATGAATTGAGCTGTATCGCATTACTCCGTACTGCATATCATAATGAATTGAGCTGTATCGTATTACTCCTTACTGGAAATCATAATGAATTGAGCTGTATCGTATCACTCCTTACTGGATATCATAATGAATTGAGCTGTATCGTATTACTCCTTACTGGATATTATAATGAATTGAGCTGTATCGTATCACTCCTTACTGGATATCAGAATGAATTGAGCTGTATCGTATTACTCCTTCCTGGATATCATAATGAATTGAGCTGTATCGTATCACTCCTAACTGGATATCATAATGAATTGAGCTGTATCGTATCACTCCTTACTGGATATCAGAAAGAATTGAGCTGTATCGTATTACTCCTTACTGGGTATCATAATCAATAATATTGTATCGCAGCACTCTTTACTGGATATCATAATGAATTAAATGTGTCGAATTACTCTTTACTGGATATCAGAATGAATTGAGCTGTATCGTATAACTCCTTACTGGATATCATAATGAACTGAACCGTATCGTATGACTCCTTACTGGATATTATAATGAATTGACCTGTGTCGTATCACTCCTCGGTTGATATCATTTGAAGTAGATATCTATAGTACAGTGATTAACTGACTCATGTGGTATGGCAATGAAAGAAGGGTCGATAGAAGACATCTCTAAGGGTCTGGAATTGATACAGTGATGACAGATTCTATCACTAGGGTGTGGTAGTTATAGAGAATTACAATAACTTGTGTCAAGTTAACTTAGCCCATGTCGAGGGTCCCCGAGGTATGAACAAGTCAACTTGGCATGTAAGTTAATGAATTTCTATATTACCACTAAACCATAGCGAGCGATTTATTTTTTTTTCTAATTACCTCACTGTTTATGTGACGTCACATTCAATAAAGACACTGAAGCATTATTAAGTCATGAAACAATCAGCGCATGTACCGTAGCTTCCGTTATCAACTGGCTTTTCCAGTATTGATGACAAGGTAATCAATCCCATGCCAATTCTGTGACTAAGTGAGAAAATATTAAGTCAGTATACTCGTACCGATGTCTAAACTATAAGATGAATACAGATGGTATTCGGCGACTTACGTGTAATACACGCTTGGAAAGTCTATTTTATTACGTTTAGGTCTTTTCTATTTATTTCCACTTTCTTATGTACATCTTCTATAAGAGCTTATCATCTGTTGTCATCATTTTATTTCACTTTCTTTTTTTCTACTTCTTGGTTTAAGAGCACATACTCTTTCATCATGATACAGCGCACCCTGTCGGCGAGATCCTGCGTGTCATCAATTGTCAAGCCGTGGGTAGGAATCGGAGGTAAAATGCTTATTATAACTTTACCTGAAAACAAGTAGGAATATAATGGGTAAATACCATGTTGTAAAATGCGGCATACCATATTATAACTATATCTGCAAATAAGCATCATATGATATGATGCATATTGTAAGTAAAGATCTAGTGATAAATTGCGTACTTTTGAATTCAAACACTCTGCCATTTCTACTAAGCAAAGAATTGCACACGAGATGAACACACGTTCAAAGAGCGATTATGACATTTGCAAAATGACAGTTAATTTCTGTATAAAATTTAAAACAAATAATTTGTTTGATTTTTAACCCTTTTTGAGATGAGGGTCTAGCTACTTCCCTTATTCAGAACAATAGTATTCTTAAGTATAAATTACCCGAGTTAAAAATCCTTTTGTTTGTGTCGTAGAATGAGGAGTAGGATGAAAATACCATTGGGATGACCGGCACCTGCAATACAACGTATCCATGTGTACAATAATTATTAATAACAATAACAGATTTCAGTTTATTTAAGTGTCGCATGTAGTCTGTATATGCGTACAATTTAGCATGTAAAGGTGAATAATGGCATCACTTCTGGATTTCACATACCTTTCGTTTGTTGTTTTACGCCCAATGCATGTACATGTTCAATGTTGATCGATTACCAAACGTTTTGTCACAGAAAATCGGAAATATAATTTTAATAAGAAATAGATAATAAGGACGAATCACACTTGTTTTGTCGTAATGGATAAAACTTATGATCATTTATTGCTTATTGTTCTTCGCCGTCAGATACTATATCAATTTCATTGTTTTGATAGAGATAACATGCTAAAAATTTCCACGAACATTTGGCTCTAAAACTCAGCACATTAGATTATTCTTTGATGGTCATTCCCGATGTGTGCTATCTTGGGACTTTAAGCTTTTGCTTCATTTGCTGTGGGAATATGCCCACACTTCCAAATAAAATCCATGGGTTTTTTTATTATTATTATTTATTTTATTTTTGGGGAGGGGGGGTTACGAAAATGGCTTTGTAGATCGGAGATACGATAGATCATCCAGATCACCGAATAGGATTTGTATACTACGTTACAGTATCCATACACTACAATCGATTGTTTTAATTATGCACATGATCACCTTGAAATTAAAGCAGACATTATTAGTTTTATTCACTGTGTAATACACAAAACTATATCGTAATAGAAATTTGATTTATGTGCAATCTGCATTTAAGATACATTCACATCCGGGTGTTGTTACTTCTACGTAACACAAAAATAAGAGCAACGATTAACGTTGCATAATACTCGGAAAAACATAAGCACTGTGACCTTGACCTTGGTTCATGAACACGACACAACCTTGGTTTCTAGTCAACATTTCTGTGAAATATTATTCAAATTCATGTAAGGTAATGGTCCGGACAATCATGATTTAACCATCATATGCATTGTGACCTTGACCTTGCATATACGACCTTGCTTTATGGTCAAGACATGTTCTTGGGTCCTGGGCAACAATTTTGTGAAATATTACTTAAATCCATGATTTGGATATAAACTTATGGCCCGGACAATCTTTACCAGACGAAAGGCGGATGCCAGACCGCCCCGTCTTGCGGCTAATTTTAGAGCAGAGTACGTTCTATACATCATGTTGATGTTCTTAACACTCAAGGATAGGAATTATCATTCGGGTTCTTAAAATAAATAGTCATCACCACTTCCTAGCCATCCCTATAAGAAACATTATCACTCAAACAAAAAGTAATACATGGAATAAAATACAATATACAGATGTGTAGACAGTGCTGCACTGCAACACTTCAGCCAGTACGTAATAAAGAGAACAATTATTTTTACTTACTTGTGCCCTAATAGCCAAGATGAAAGCTCCTTTCCTAAAGGGTAACATGTCTTCCGCCATGCTTCTCCGTCCTTCAGGGAAAATAAAAACTTTAGCCTAGCAATAAAAAAGCAGATATTACAAAAGTGTCTATAAGCATATCGTTCAGCAAGGTAAAGTGATCGAGTGGTATACTTATGTACATGTAATTTTAATTTAATATTTATAACAAGAAATCGGACACTGTTGCTAATGCAATGCATGTCTTCTATTGCTCAGAGCAAATTTCAAAACAAATGTATGTCAACTGTTACAAAAACTCAACTTCTTTACTATACCAGAAGAATATTTGTAAAACATATTTCCACATCGAGTCCCCCGGGCTATGCTAGAAAGGCGCTAAGGAGTTATATGCATAAACTTTACCTCTGAAAGAAATGCTTTCCCTCATTATTTAGTTATTTGTATGTTAATTTTCATACTGGGTTTTTAGAAGCTTTGAAACATTTCTGGACAATAGAATTCATGGAGACACGAACGTGTCAAAGTCTTGATCATTATTTCTAATACTACGCTCAGGTATTGAATAATAATGACATACAATCACGTGACTTGATTGTGAAAGAAATGTTTGAATCACAATAAAAGTTGCCGATATTAAAACCGCTGAGAGAATGTGTCTCTTTAAATTTGTTATATTCTTTTATTTAAAACATAATAATATAACCTTTTGACATTTAGTCTACTCTGTGAAATGCGTGTAGTGGATGTGTTTGTGTGTGTTGGTATTTGTTTGCGTAGATGTATGTAGAGAGAGAGAGTATCAATTTTTTTTCTGATTGTAATTCTGAGTTTGACTTGTGGATGTCTTTTACCATTTTGCAAATCTAACCTACATCATTTAGTTTTATGTTTTCACATCCTGTGTTCAAGTCCATGGTCATCATGCATGTTCGTGAGTCTACATGTATATCTGCTCGTCTATCCACCCGTCCGTTTGTCTGTCTGTCATCTCTGTTTCAGAAGTTACCAAATGTTCGGGATGTATAAAATTTACGATTGAACAAAATTGACAGACAACTCGATAGACGAATATGTTGATAATAGAACATCCTGGATAATAGAACATCCTAGATAATAGAGCATCCTGGGTAATAGAACATCCTGGATAAAAGAGCATCCTGGATAATAGAGCATCCTGGATAGTAAAACATCCTGGATAATAGAACATCCTGGATAATAGAGCATCCTGGATAATAGAACATCCTGGATAATAGAGCATCCTGGATAATAGAACATCCTGGATAATAGAGCATCCTGGATAATAGAACATCCTGGATAATAGAGCATCCTAGATAAACGAATTATTATAAATTGTAATACTTGTAATTTTGCTTACATTATTCTTGTTTAATTTATCCTCTACAGCTAAAAGTGTATCCTGACTTTTCTTTGCGTTTTTTCTTTCGATAAAATATGTTCCAATAGTGTAAAGACAAAGTCCAAAATGTCCAGTGTAAAGCAATGCTTTCTTTACAATGGTAATAGCAGTGTTGTCACACGTAAAATAAGACAGACCTGCAAATAAATTCAAAAAATACAAATATACACGCAAGAAAAGAAAAGACGTTATCATTGTGTGTCGTCAATAAACGTTTTGTAATATCATATGTTGTAACTGTAAAGAATTTAAATAACGAAAGATCCAATTATAAGAGGATTTTCAGCTGAGCCTGGTTCAGGTGAGTTAGTGTCATAGGGATCGCCCGACTGTCTGTTGTCGTAAATAAACTTTTCATATTTTTTTATTTCTCTTCCTAAATCGTTGAACAGATTTTGATCAATATTGGTATACTTGTATTACTAGTGGACCTTTAGAAATTTGTGTTTTTCCTGAAGATCTGTCAACAGTTGGCGCCACCACAGACAGATGACCAAGAGGGTATCCTCCTGTAAATTTCTTCTTCAGAAGGGTTGCATGTACAAAAAATAAAATAAAAAAATTGTACTTAAGTGTTTTAGAGTGATGCATGATTAAAATTTTATCTCTTCATTCAAACGAAAAAATAATTTTTTTACAGTTTCTTTTTATGTCTCTTTGGACTTTTCATTTTACATATTGGCCTATCGGCGGTGAATGATAATCGAAGCCAAAAAAAATGCAATGACTTGAGGTTTTGGTTTTTCACTGTCTCATATGAAGAATTTTCTTAAACTGTAACTCAATACAAAAATCATTTATTTATTGTTGTCTTGTGGAAATCAAGTGGAAAGCCGGGTTTAATAAGTAGTCGAACACAATGTTGCAAGGATATATTTCAGTTCATTGTAATGGTCCTAATTTAGAAGTCGCCCAACATTGTGGGTCAATTTGAACCCCTCCCCCTTTCCAGTCTGTGAGAAGACACCCTGTTTTGAGCAGTCTGTCTGTTAGTGGGCATTCTGCATTTAACAGTCTCTCCTTTAGAGGGCACCTTCCATTTAGCAATTTTTCTGTGAGAGGGCACCTTCCATTTAGCAATCTGTCTATGAGAGGGTACTTCCATTTAGCAATCTGTCTATTAGAGGGTACCTTCCATTGATCAATCTTTCAATAGAAGGTGCCCTGCAGTGAACAGTCTGTCTGTTAAAATACATCCTGTATTGTATAATCTGTCTATTAGACGGCATCCTGCATAGAGCCGTCTCTGTCTGTTAGAGACAATTAGATAAAATGAATAATCTGTCAATTAAAGGACTTCCTATATTGAATAATCTGTCTACTAGAGTAGAGGGCATTCTGCATTGAACAACATGTCTATTAAAGGACATCCTGCATTGAGTAATCTGTCTATTAAAGGACATCATGCAATGAATAATCTGTCTATTAAAGGACATCCTGCATTGAATAACCTGTCTATTAAAGGACATCCTGCATTGAACAACCTGTCTAATAAAGGACATCCTGCATTGAATAACCTATCTATTAAAGGACATCCTGCATTGAATTATCTGTCTATTAAAGGACATCCTGCATTGAATAATCTGTCTATTTAAGAACATCCTGCATTGAATAATCTGTCTATTAAAAGACATCCTGCATTGAATAATCTGTCTATTAAAGGACATCCTGCATTGAATAATCTGTCTATTAAAGGACATCCTGCATTAGATAACATGTCTATTAAAGAACATCCTGCATTGAATAATCTGTCTATTAAAGGACATCCTGCATTGAATAATCTGTCTATTAAAGGACATCCTGCATTGAATAATCTGTCTATTAAAGGTTGGTTGGTTGATTAGTCTTTTACGTCGCTTTCAACAATATTTCAGTTCTATCGCGACATGGAAGCAGGAGGTTACCAACCTCTTAAACATAGTGGCGCAACCCGGAAATCGAACCCGGATCGTCGGCGCCCCAAGCCAAGCGCTAAACCACTACACCAAGCCTGTCCCTGGCTATTAAAGGACATCCTGCATTGAATAATCTGTCTATTTAAGGACATCCTGCATTGAATAATCTGTCTATTAAAAGACATCCTGCATTGAATAATCTGTCTATTAAAGGACATCCTGCATTGAATAACATGTCTATTAAAGGACATCCTGCATTGAATAATCTCTCTATTAAAGGACATCCTGCCCTGAATAATCTATTTGTTATTAATGGGAAAAGCAGATGCATTAATGTTGATAGAAGTGAATCTTTTAAATGTACCTGTAATGAAATTGAGGATGTATGCCATTTTATAGGCCACTGTATAGTCAATTTGCTCTCGGGGAAAGGCTACTGTATAGTCAGTTTGCTCCCAAGGGAAAGGCCACTGTACAGTTAGTAAGTTCCCGGGGAGAGTCTATTGTCTAGTCTGTTTGCTACCAGAGGGTAAGGTTACTGTATTGTCAGTTGATCCCAAAGCGAGAGGATACCCTATAGTGAATTTGCTCCCAGGGAAAAAGCTAATGTATAGTCAGTTTGCTCCCAGGGAAAAGCTAATGTATAGTCAGTTTGCTCCCAGGGAAAAAGCTAATGTATAGTCAGTTTGCTCTCGGGGGTGGAGGTATCAGATTATTATTAGTGACCATGCAGACATGTTCATGGAAAAGAAAACCACAATACCTGTGTAAGTCAGTGCTTCTTGCTTTTGACCATAGATAAACTGCTGGAGGTTCCATGTCAAAGACAAACAGTTTAGCCTTCAATCGTCAACAATTTAAATGACCGCCATCTACAAGTAATGGAAACATCGGATGATATGAACAGTCTATATCCTGTTGTGTTTATGTTATTTACTCTTACCTTGCAAGTCAAGTGCACTCTGATGATTGATAGTGACCACACATCCCCGTCCTCCCTCCTCTTCAATGATATGCTTGTTACGAATTTCATACTGAACTCCCAGACAGACACGATTAAGAAGTTGTATCATCCAAACCGTCGGTCTACAATTTACACAACTTACAACATGATACAATAGAAGTATTCATCATCATAAAATGCTAATTTACAATTATAATGGCATCTCTTATTAACGGCTACCGCAATGTTTTTATGTTCTTACTACAATGTATACTGAAATATGTAGATATTAAAGATGGCGGATGACGCAAGCCATTGGGAGAACGCCTCTTCTAGTTGTTTGATTAATTATTATTTTATGTCACTGCATGATTTATATCACGTATATGGTAGCGGCATCTGCCTGATAAATATCATAGAGATTAATGTATTTGCACCGGACCTACACGAGGCAGTGAGGGATCTTTTACGTGACACGCCCACCGTAACACAGGACCTCGGCTTTTACTATCTTATCCAAAAGGCAGGACACCGGTGCGCTCACGGCGGGAGTCGAACTCGGGACCTTTCGGTCACGAGCTGAGCACCTCATTTACTGAACCACACGGCTTTCTCTTTATGTTTGCGACACTACGTCACTATCACTGGGTCGTTTGACTAGACTATTCAAGTTTTACTCATCGGTTATAGGTTCATTGTCATATTCTCTTACTTAGTCGTAGCATGTTGCCTTACTAAATGAGTAAAAGAAATCTCGTTGTAATATTTGTATATAATTGAAATGTTTAATTCTAAATCTATTGATTAAACTGTAACAATTGATTAACACACATTAATTCCTCGTATCAGGCTATTAATGAAAAAAGACTAAGTTTTGAAAAGAGAATAATTTCTTTTAAATCATTAAGGAAATGCTTTTTATCTAAATGAAATACCAATATTAAGTGATGGAGAGATACCATTCTCTGCATACACGTGCAATCGCATACTTAGATATATATATATATATATATATATATATATATATATATATATATATATATATATATATATATATATATATATATATATATATATATGTACATGTATATTCCAGTCTTAAAATATCACTACATTCATTGATTCGACTAAAATTCATAAACAAATGCATTCATGAATAGATAATGTACATACCTCAAATTACTTCCGGTTCTACTCCCATGAATTAAAGCACAGGGGATGGCCAGCAAAGAAAATACGGCTAGACCCATATAGTAAAGGAATAACTTCAGATAGAACTGTAGATGTGTTTTACCATTTCTGACCAAGAGCATCACAGAAATCAGAAAACATATAAGGAGGCTTAAAGTACCGCATCCAAACATGTCTGTGTAAAGACCGATAAGGAATAAACGATGTACGTATTCTATAGATAGAGTACTTACTGCCATTGAGATCGGTAAGCTAACATTATCTATGCGGTAATTCATACATGTACAGCCCGTGGTCATTAATACACGGAAGTCCCGGGTGTAATACAGGTTTAACAGTAAATTGAATTGGCAAATCTTTCTTCGTGTCACACATCCATAGGAAGTACACCGATATGACCTGTGGTTCAGCACCTTCTGAGATGCAACCCCTTTCATCCAGCATAAGCTGTGCATTATGATAGAGGGAGCAGGGTTGCTTAAAATGAGTTCCTGTGAAGCATCATATCTGTAAAATGATTTTTTTTAAAATCCTCTCTTCCCTCATTCTTTAGCAAAAGATAATCGGGAAGATACAAATATCTTCAGCTAACTACGGAATAAGTCCTTGGCTTGTTTACTTGAAATGATAAGTAAAACCCATTGTCATATAGAATTCTATTACTGTAAGCATGCTTTCTATAAAACCCATTGTCATATAGAATTCTATTACTGTAAGCATGCTTTCTATAAAACCCATTGTCATATAGGATTCTATTACTGTAAGCATGCTTTCTATAAAACCCATTGTCATATAGAATTCTATTTCTGTAAGCATGCTTTCTATAAAACTGTACAGGACTTCACTTTGCTCTCATAATACAAAAGATTTGTGTAACTGCAGTTAATGTATCAAAAAGTCCTAAATATCAGAAAACATATTTTACCTATTGAATCCAGTAATAGATCAGACGTGTAGGAACCGGGGAACAGCCCCCTTCCACTTTTTGACCGATCATGGACAGTCACGAGACGAAACGCAATTCAGGGTTCGGCTCGCTCATTTCTAAAATGCTTTCTACGCTCCCAATCATAATTCCGTACAAGCTCATGTATGTATAAATTTCCTTTATTGTCATATGCATGTTTATCATTGGTGTATTTATTGATATTTGTATAGATCAATAAACAATACAGTAGAAGTGTTCAACATACATTGTATATGGACTGGCATAATGCTTTCATATAACAAAAAGTAATAAATTGAATTGTTCATAAATTTTTTACAAGTCTCTCACGGAAAATTCTTTTGCATTCCGTGAATATTGAAATTACATATCCATCTGTCGTCTTTTTACTTCGTTTCCATTTTTCATTTATGTAATTATTTGTTACATGTAATTCACTTTCGCCTTTTTTCCACTTCTTGGTTTAAGAGCAGATATTCTTTCATCATGACACAGCGCACCCTGTCGGCGAGATCTTGCGTGTCGTCAATTGTCAAGCCGTGGGTAGGAATCGGTGGTAAAACGCTTATTATAACTTTACCTGAAAACAAGGATGAATATAATGTGTAAAGACCATATTGTAAGATATCGTATACTTTATTATAACTTAACATGAAGTTGGACTATAATGTGTAAAGACCATATTGTAAGATATCGTATACCTTATTATAACTTTACCTGAAGTGGGACTATAATGTGTAAAGACCATATTGTAAGATATCGTATACCTTATTATAAATTTACCTGAAGTGAAACTATAATGTGTAAAGACCATATTGTAAGATATCGTATACCTTATTATAACTTTACCTGAAGTAGGAATATAATGTGTAAAGACCATATTGTAAGATATCGTATACCTTATTATAACTTTACATGAAGTGGGACTATAATGTGTAAAGACCATATTGTAAGATATCGTATACCTTATTATAAATTTATATGAAATGGGACTATAATGTGTAAAGACCATATTGTAAGATATCGTATACCTTATTATAAATTTACATGAAATGGGACTATAATGTGTAAAGACCATATTGTAAGATATCGTATACCTTATTATGACTTTACCTGAAGTGGGAATATAATGTGTAAAGACCATATTGTAAGATATCGTATACCTTATTAAAACTTTACATGAAGTGGGACTATAATGTGTAAAGACCATATTGTAAGATATCGTATACCTTATTATGACTTTACCTGAAGTGGGAATATAATGTGTAAAAACCATAGTGTTAGATATCGTATACCTTATCATAACTTACTTGAAGTAGGAATATAATGTGTAAATACCATATTGTAAGATATCGTATACCTTATTATAACTTTACCTGAAGTAGGAATATAATGTGTAAAGACCATATTGTAAGATATCGTATACCTTATTATAACTTTACATGAAGTGGGACTATAATGTGTAAAGACCATATTGTAAGATATCGTATACCTTATTATGACTTTACATGAAGTGGGACTATAATGTGTAAAGACCATATTGTAAGATATCGTATACCTTATTATAACTTTACATGAAGTGGGACTATAATGTGTAAAGACCATATTGTAAGATATCGTATACCTTATTATAAATTTACCTGAAGTAGGAATATAATGTGTAAATACCATATTGTAAGATATCGTATACCTTATTATAACTTTACCTGAAGTAGGAATATAATGTGTAAAGACCATATTGTAAGATATCGTATACCTTATTATAACTTTACATAAAGTGGGACTATAATGTGTAAAGACCATATTGTAAGATATCGTATACCTTATTATAACTTTACATGAAGTGGGACTATAATGTGTAACTACCATATTGTAAGATATCGTATACCTTATTATAACTTTACCTGAAGCGGGAATATAATGTGTAAAGACCATATTGTAAGATATCGTATACCTTATTATGACGTTACCTGAAGTGGGAATATAATGTGTAAAAACCATATTGTAAGATATCGTATACCTTATTATAACTTTACCTGAAGTGGGAATATAATGTGTAAAGACCATATTGTAAGATATCGTATACCTATTAACTTTACATGAAGTGGGACTATAATGTGTAAAGACCATATTGTAAGATATCGTATACCTTATTATAACTTTACATGAAGTACGACTATAATGTGTAAAGACCATATTGTAAGATACCGCATACCTTATTATAACTTTACCTGAAGTGGGACTATAATGTGTAAAAACCATATTGTAAGATATCGTACCTTATTATAACTTTACCTGAAGTGGGAATATAATGTGTAAAGACCATATTGTAAGATATCGTATACCTATTAACTTTACATTAAGTGGGACTATATTGTGTAAAGACCATATTGTAAGATATCGTATACCTTATTATAACTTTACATGAAGTACGACTATAATGTGTAAAGACCATATTGTAAGATACCGCATACCTTATTATAACTTTACCTGAAGTGGGAATATAATGTGTAATGTATTAAAACATTCGTTATAAACATCGGGCTTGATCATATTCACAGGATGATGTCAAAACAAAATTTATGGTCGCGAAAATTCGTAAACCTTGGGAATTTATTTCTAAACCGTTTTGATTGAAGGAAAATTAATTACAGCATATTTTTAATTTCCATAACGTCAGAGTCTTCCCAAATACAAAGTACTTAGGTGTCTACATATAATGTATTACATTATTATTGACCGGGCTTCAGGGCAACATGTTCTGTATTGAACCCGAAGACAAATCATATGTTGCCCTCATTTCCAGTCAATATAAAATATATTGCATGTAGGCACCCCAGTGTGCTTTTGTGTTTGAGAAAACTTTATGGTAATTCAAAAATATGCAATGTATATATTTGTTTTGCTTGGTAAAGATCCAGACATTTTATATTATATAAATAAATATATTTGTTGTGAACAAAAAGACTCGTTTTCCTATATTTTTACTTGCGATAAAAGAAAGGGTGAAAATCATTTATGGTTTCAGTTTCTCCCTGTCCTACTACTACCCTATAAATTTATCTTGCCTTTCTCCTCCCACACTTTAACTTCCCTTTCCTCTGCTTCCGCCCCTTCTTCCTCTCCTTTTTACCTGTCCGCCACATGTTAAATACTTTTCACAATAAGAATATTTCAATGTAGCACGTCGCGATTGCTTTATCTTCATAATACATTACCCGAGTTGAAAATCCTTTTCTTAGTGTCGTAGAATGAGGAGTACGATGAAAATACAATCGGGATCACGGGTACCTGAAATGTTTAAGGAAACTATGCATAGGAAAAGTATATAAAGTATAAGAACTGGTATTTGTAGGAAACGTATGTAAAGGAAACGTATATGTAGGAAATGTATGTATAGGAAATGTATGTATAGAAAGCGAATGTATAGGAAACGTATGTATAGGAAATGTATAGGAAACGAAAGTATAGGAAAGGTATAAGAAACGTATGTATAGGAAACTTATGTATAGGAAATTTATGTATAGAAAACGTATGTATAGGAAACGTATATATAGGAAATGTATAGGAAACGTATGTATAGAAAACGTATATATAGGAAATGTATAGGAAACGTATGTATACGAAAGGTATAAGAAACGTATGTATACGAAATGTATGTATAGAAAACGAATGTATAGGAAACATATATATATATATATATATATGAATTGTATGTGTGGGAATCGTATGTATAGAAAACGTATGTATAGGAAATGTATAGGAAACGAATGTATAGGGAACGTATGTATAGGAAACGTATATATAAGAAATGTATAGGAAATGAATGTATAGGAAACGTATGTATACCAAAGGTATAAGAAACGTATGTATAGGAAACGTATGTATAGGAAACGTGACTATAGGAAACGTATCTGTTGGAAACGTGTGTACATAAACCTATGTATAGGAAACTATGGGAAACATATGTATAGGAAACGTATGTGAAGGAAACATATGTATAGGAAACGTATGTACACATGTATTGGAAACGAATATATAGGTACCGTATGCAAAGGAAATATATAGGAAACGTATGTATAAAGACTGTACGTATAGGAAACGAATGTATAAAGACTGTACGTATAGGAAACATATGTATAGGAAACGTATGAGAAGGAAACGTTTGTGTAGGAAAAGTATTTATAGGAAACGAATATATAGAAAATGTATGTGTAGGAAACGTATATGCAGGAAACGTATGTATGGGAAATGTAAGAAACCTATGGATCGTTATCTTAGGAACACCACCCGTTGATCTATAGAAAAGCTGTGTACCTGCAGTGGTCAGTGTAACCGAATGACTCCTATTTAACTTTGATTTGAACTCTTAACCATCTTATGGTCAAAATAGACTTTATTATGTTAGATTGTAGTAAACGCTTACTAGTTGTGTTATATGTCGATTATTCTTGATATATAAACATTTGTTGCGCCACGTAGCTTCGTGAAGTGTGACAGTAGTAATGGATTTGACTTTTATGTTCTCCATGTAAATAAACAATAACAACCAATAATTCATTGAACGAATTTTGTCATTTATTCAAAGATTATAAATGACGCAATTTACATTATTATATAAAATACAAAATGTCGATCGTCATGACTACAAAAAACTAACTAGTGACGATCATCTAAACATTTAACAAAGATTGGGTAGATCTCATAAAATATGTGGGTGGTGTACCAAAGAACGCGCAGTACATTGAATGCAACATTTTATAGTAAACAGAGATTGAGATATCACCTAAAAACTAATGACTAGTGACGATCATCTTAACATTTAACAAAGATTGGGCAAATCTCATAAAATATGTGGGTGGTGTACCAAAGAATGCGCAGTACCAGAGATTGAGATATCGAATATACCCATAAAATAACTGCATAATACCTAGAATACAACAGCGAATAGTAAACAAAGATTGATATTTCATACATTGGGAAATAAAATTATTTCAGACTTAGACTTGATTTCGATCATAGTAAATGCCGTGTCTCCCCCTTCGTAGCACACAAAGCCACCACTGTATTTCTACTGTGTAGATTTCATTAAACAGTTAAAAAAAACAAACAAACAAAACAAAAAAACAAAAAACAAAACAAAAACAAAACCAACGTTTCACCGACTTTTCGATTTCGTCGCATACACAACGCATCTTTAGAATCCAACCAACGCGAAGTGCTGCCTTATAGAAACGTATGTATAGGAAACGAATGTATACGAATCGTATATTTAGGAAACGAGTGTATAGGAAACGTATGTATAGGAAACGTATAGAAAACGTATGTATATGAAACGTATGTATAAGAAGCGTATGTATAAGAAGCGTATGTATAGGAATCGTATGTGCAGAAAACGTATGTATACGCAATGTATGTATAAGAAACGTATGGATATTATAGGAAACATATGTATAAGAAACGTAGGTATAGGAAACGTATGTGTAGGAACCGTATGTATAGGAAACGTATGTATAGGAAACGTATGTATAGGAAACAAATATATAGGTACCGTATGTAAAGGAAATGTATAGGAAACGAATGTATAGGGACAGTATGGATAGGAAACGTATGTATAGGAAACTTATCTGTAGGAAACGTAGGTATAGGAAACGTATGTGTAGGAAACGTATGTGTAGGAAACGTATGTGTAGGAAATGTATGTATAGGAAACGTACGTGTAGGAAACATATGTATATGAAAGACAGACTCTGCATAGCTTCACTTTTATAATCTATACACTAGGCCTATATATGGCTTTACAATGTTGTTGTATTACAAGCATTTATTCTTATTCCTGCCCTCAGGAGCACTGACATACATGAAAATATGTCATTTCCATAAGAATTCATTTATATACTAAACTACAAAATGCATACCTGTGTTTGAATAGCTAAAACAAACGCTCCTTTCCGAAATGATAGCATTTCTTTTCCCATGCTTCGTGTACCCTCTGGAAAAATAAAAACCTTCTCCTGTAAATAAAATAATAAAGTTTAGACAAGCAAGAGGCACAAACTGGTCAATATCGCTCTCCTGAGCATCTGAAGCCAATGAGAAACTTATATAGTATCAATATTTAGAATGTTCTTTTATGGAAGTCTTTTCCAGAAATATTATCTCAAAATTGAACCAAAAACAACACTACCTCATTTTAAAACACACATATATTAATGAAAATCGAAGAAAACACCTGAAACACACAAAAACGACAAAGCCACAACAGATAACAAACTTATAGTAGTGGTAAAGTGCAGTGTCTGGAACAAATAAATCAACATGGGAGCTTCCCTGTTAGCCTCCTCAGAGGCGCTAATGATTAGAGGAGATTTTTAAGATGTTATCAGGCTAATAATTATACAGTCTACGGTACCGTTCCATTTCTGTTTTAGGATAATCAGTGGCGTCATGACTAGTATAAAAAGCCATTTCTCAGGATTTTTCTCATTTTACGATAGTTTTACATAAAGAGCGGGAATGGGTGGTTAGATGGTCACAGACATTAATGTTGAGACATGTAGGCATGTGAGGTATCAAAACAAAGGGCTCGGGGGTCATTACGTGCAAAATAAAAAGGTTAACCGATGGGAATCGTGTGACTTATCAAAACAAACAAGAAGAGTCCAGCTTGATGTGGATTCAGTCTCCTCTTACTCCTCTTCTTCAGTAATCCACTCCCCCTTTCTTGACCAAAAAAAACCCCACCACTTTTTAAAACATCCCTCTAGATCATTCTGCTGCTTTCAAATAAGGATCCCCTTTTGGGCCTGCGTTGCCCCGCCCTTGATCTACCCTTTGATGAATATGGTTGAAAACAACAACACTCGTAGGGAACTCTGGGTACTTAATCCCTAGCATGATGCATCAAAATCCCTCGACGGGTTCTGATAAAGAAGTCGAAAGTATGAAAGGTTAACACTGGACGAATAGACGAACGGAAGGACACTGTGTGAACTGAGATCCCAATATACAATATTGAGCTAAACACCTGTACCGTGTTGCATTAAAACACAACTTAAACCCATTTCAGAAATGGATGTCCTTAAACAGTATATGCATGATCCACACTGTTGTGAATACATGGATAGCTATTTGCAGGAAAATCTTTCCAAATTTATCTGAAATCTGCTTTAAAATGGAAAGTATATTCCCTTCTCTCTTCTCTATTGCCTTGCTACAGGATTTGACGCTTTAACATACCTTATATATCTTTAACTAGACAAATAGTGGCTTTCCTTACACTTTTCTCTAATTTATCTTCAACAGCTGACAGGACACTCTTACATCGTTTTGCATTTTTTCTGTCAATAAAAACTACTCCCATCGCATAAAGACAAAGTCCGAAATGTCCAGTGTAAAGCAAGGCTTTCTTTGCAGTGCAAACAGCAGTACTATGGCATATGAATTTAATTAGACCTGAAAGCAAACATGTACTTTAAGACGTGTAATGTGTCTTTGAATCGTCATCAGTGTTTAAAAAAAAACCGGAAAACTTCACTCATATGATTTTCTTTAATTCATTGTAAAATAGTGTATAAATCAAGTTGACTGGCCCACAGGCCCAGCCAGAGCAGTGATTGGCCGTTTACATGCCAAGGTATAACTTCCGCGACCGCAGTATTTACCTCGCCCTACAGACCCAATCATAGCAGTGATTGGCCGTATACATGCCATGGTATAACTTCAGCGACCATGGTGTTCACCTCGTACTTCAGACCCAGTGAGAGCAGTGATTGGCCGTATACATGCCAAGGTATAACTTCGCGATTGCGGTGTTTACCCCGCCCTACAGACCCAGTAATAGCAGTGATTGACCGTACACATGCCATGGTATAACTTCCGCGACCGTGGTGTTCACCTCGTACTTCAGACCCAGTGAGAGCAGTGATTGGTCGTATACATGCCAAGGTATAACTTCGCGACCGCGGTGTTCACCTCGTCCTACAGACCCAGTCATAGCAGTGATTGACCGTACACATGCCATGGTATAACTTCCGCGACCGTGGTGTTCACCTCGTACTTCAGACCCAGTGAGAGCAGTGATTGGTCGTATACATGCCAAGGTATAACTTCGCGACCGCGGTGTTCACCTCGTCCTACAGACCCAGTCATAGCAGTGATCGGCAGTATACCGGTACATGCCAAGGATAAACTTCCGTGACCGTGGTGTCCACCTCGTTCTCCTAAGAAGGACAGTTAGGAAGGTAGAAGTTTATGAATCACTTTACACATTTCCTTTTCGGGTCGAACTAGCGTCCTCATGAAAATCTTTGGTGATGTTTACTGGATCAACCATTCCCTTCGTTATGGATTCGTGGGAACTTCCTAACAAACGGTAACTTAGTAATAGTTTTATCACCGAGTAGGACGAAAAATCCTGGGTGTAAATAAAACAACAAACTGATTACTACAGACTTACTTGATACAAAGTTAGAGCGTTTTGTATAAAGCTGTATCAAGATGTCATTTCCTGACCATATGATTATTAAAGATTCGACTCTCTTCTTACCGTAAAGAGTATCCCCTTTGAAGAATAAAACACCAAAATCTGGATTTTAGATATACTCTTGCCTCCTATAAATATTCTGCTTTATGTAAAATATTAGATATTAACGACAGTCTAATAATATACAGACCAGTGATGAGGAATAAAAATTAAAGTGACTTTTCATATGTAAGAAATGTCTACTATGTTATCGCCAGCTGGTGCAGGGTCCTATCAACCTGACAAAATAATCCTACAAGGCATAACAAAAACAAACTAAAATGAAAAAAAACAAAACAAAACTAAACAAAAACAAAACAAAGCCAAACTTCCCAAAATAAAAAAAAAGTAAAGCATTATTCATGCGTCCTTAGTCAATAAAAATCTATCTGGAGACGTTAAATTATATGTTTAAAGTTAAGATGCAAGGTGCCCCTCGGTTTTACTAGTTATGATGCAAGGTGCCTCTCGGTTTTACTAGTTATGGGTAGCTTGTTGATTACATATATGACATTTTTATATCTTTTTTCCTTATTTATCTTTTTTGTCAAATCAATTATCTTTTTTATCTTTTTCACATTCATGAGGTGTTTTAATTTAAGAGCATATATTTTCTTTCTTATATAAGCAGTTTAGTTTTGAAATTGTTGCAGCAGTTTGATTATTGTGGCCTTTTTGATTCTCGACTTTATTATATATACTGCATTCTTAATTTTATTATTGATACTGAATTCAATGACATTGTGGCTTTTTAAATAAATGTTCTTGTTCATTCGTTTAGATCTTCACTTTATTATTAAAACTGAGAGAAGACTGTTGTACAGAATATCTCTGTACAATTGAATTTCCTGACCTAGTATATCAAGAGAACTTTGATGATTGCTCGTTACCACACATCCACGTGCGCCCTCCTTCTCAATAATGTGCTTGTTACGAACTTCATACTGGATTCCCAGACAGAGGCGATTAAGAAGATTCATCAACCACGCCGTCAGTCTGCAACGTACAATGTTATAATATTATAGATACATACAGCTGTATGTACATCGTCAGTCTGCAACATACAATGTTATAATATTATATATACATACAGCTGTATGTACACCGTCAGCCTGCAACGTACAATGTTATAATATTATAGATACATACAGCTGTATGTACACCGTCAGTCTGCAACGTACAATGTTATAATATTATAGATACATACAGCTATAATGTTATAATATTATAGATACATACAGCTGTATGTACACCGTCTGTCTGCAACGTACAATATTATAATATTATAGATACATACAGCTGTATGTACACCGTCAGCCTGCAACGTACAATGTTATAATATTATAGATACATACAGCTGTATGTACACCGTCAGCCTGCAACGTACAATGTTATAATATTATAGATACATACAGCTGTATGTACACCGTCAGTCTGCAACGTACAATGTTATAATATTATAGATACATACAGCTGTATGTACATCGTCAGCCTGCAACGTACAATGTTATAATATTATAGATACATACTGCTGTATGTACACCGTCAGTCTGCAACGTACAATGTTATAATATTATAGATACATACAGCTGTATGTACACCGTCAGCCTGCAACATACAATGTTATAATATTATAGATACATACAGCTGTATGTATGCCGTCAGTCTGCAACGTACAATGTTATAATATTATAGATACATACAGCTGTATGTACACCGTCAGCCTGCAACGTACAATGTTATAATATTATAGATACATACAGCTGTATGTACACCGTCAGCCTGCAACGTACAATGTTATAATATTATAGATACATACAGCTGTATGTACACCGTCTGTCTGCAACGTACAATGTTATAATATTATAGATACATACAGCTATAATGTTATAATATTATAGATACATACAGCTGTATGTACACCGTCAGTCTGCAACGTACAATGTTATAATATTATAGATACATACAGCTGTATGTACACCGTCAGTCTGCAACGTACAATGTTATAATATTATAGATACATACAGCTGTATGTACACCGTCAGTCTGCAACGTACTATGTTATAATATTATAGATACATACAGCTGTATGTACACCGTGAGCCTGCAACGTACAATGTTATAATATTATAGATACGTACAGCTGTATGTACACCGTCAGTCTACAACGTACAATGTTATAATATTATAGATACATACAGCTGTATGTACACCGTCAGTCTGCAACGTACAATGTTATAATATTATAGATACATACAGCTGTATGTACACCGTCAGTCTGCAATGTACAATGTTATAGATACATACAGCTGTATGTACACCGTTAGCCTGCAACGTACAATGTTATAATATTATAGATACATACAGCTGTATGTACACCGTCAGCCTGCAACATACAATGTTATAATATTATAGATACATACAGCTGTATGTATGCCGTCAGTCTGCAACGTACAATGTTATAATATTATAGATACATACAGCTGTATGTACACCGTCAGCCTGCAACGTACAATGTTATAATATTATAGATACATACAGCTGTATGTACACCGTCAGCCTGCAACGTACAATGTTATAATATTATAGATACATACAGCTGTATGTACACCGTCTGTCTGCAACGTACAATGTTATAATATTATAGATACATACAGCTATAATGTTATAATATTATAGATACATACAGCTGTATGTACACCGTCAGTCTGCAACGTACAATGTTATAATATTATAGATACATACAGCTGTATGTACACCGTCAGTCTGCAACGTACAATGTTATAATATTATAGATACATACAGCTGTATGTACACCGTCAGTCTGCAACGTACTATGTTATAATATTATAGATACATACAGCTGTATGTACACCGTGAGCCTGCAACGTACAATGTTATAATATTATAGATACGTACAGCTGTATGTACACCGTCAGTCTACAACGTACAATGTTATAATATTATAGATACATACAGCTGTATGTACACCGTCAGTCTGCAACGTACAATGTTATAATATTATAGATACATACAGCTGTATGTACACCGTCAGTCTGCAATGTACAATGTTATAGATACATACAGCTGTATGTACACCGTTAGCCTGCAACGTACAATGTTATAATATTATAGATACATACAGCTGTATGTACACCGTCAGCCTGCAACGTACAATGTTATAATATTATAGATACATACAGCTGTATGTACACCGTCAGTCTGCAACGTACAATGTTATAGATACATACAGCTGTATGTACACCGTCAGTCTGCAACGTACAATGGTATAATATTATAGATACATACTGTTGTATGTACATTGTCAGTCTGAAACGTACAACGTCATAGTATTATAGATACAAACAGCTGTATGTACACCGTCAGTTTTCACCGTACAATGCTATAGTATTGTAAATACAGATACATACAGTTGTATGCAAACAAATAAGAAGATTCATCAACCACACCGTCAGTCAGCAACGAACAGTGTTAGAAATGTTCTTTTACAGTTTTTTGTACACTGTCAGTCTGCAACGTACGCATATGGGCTGACAACTAAGTAGTCTATAAATATGTCATACCTTGAGTCTTGAAGAAAATATACATAGTCATAGTGGTATGCACTATATCTTAACCATAAAAACAAGCAGGTACATGTAGATAAATACATAAAAAAATTAAAAATCTCATGTATAGATGATAATAAATAACAGTCAATTCTTCTTTTATTAGTTCATTCTTCATATTTTCCAGTCGTCACCATATACGGGAAATATTCGTGGTGTGACGTTAAACAAAAATCAATCAATCAATCAATCATATTTTCCAACATGGCAGAATAACTGTATGTAACATACCTTACATTACTCCCATTTCTTTTTCCATTTAACAATGCACACGGTATGTTGAGTAGAGAAAACACACTTAATCCCATATAGTATAGAAATAGCTTGAGATAAAACAGTAGATATGGTTTGCCATTTCTGCTGAAGAATATCACTGATATAAGTAAACATATGAAGAAAATCAATGTGCTGCTTTCAAACATGATTCTATGCAAAACTAAGAATAAAATATAAAAACAAATCAACCCTGGACAAGTGTTTTGTATGATGTAAAAGTATGGTGGCAGATTTGGACCATTTCACCTTTTCATACAATACGCAAAACCTTCCAAATTGTGTCTTAGTATCTTTATAAATTCTTATGCGCAACACTGTCCTTATATTGGCTCTTACTTTAAGTCTTTTTGAGAAATTACATTTAGTTTGCTCTTCAAATTTTTACACTTTGGATTTCAAATTTTCGACCTCGAGCATCGCTGAAGAGACTTAATATGGTGCTCTAAGTTTATAATCTTATATCAACACAGTCAGTATTATGTTTCTGGATAAAAGAATAAATAAGTTTGTTTTTCACGAGGGACCTATAGTTTCCGAGCGAACTGTTGAGGCATATTGAAACTCATTGCAGCCTCTTGTCAGGGCACGGTTTCTGTCAGTGTGCCTGTCGCAGTTTCTAGTCTACTACGGCTTCTTCCGCCATTAAAATGACCGTCAACGTCACCGTTAACAAAATTATCATGATATCCCGTTAATAATAACAAACCAATGTCGGATGTCTCGTTGACTTTTGTGAGACGTTCTAGTATATTTGTTATAATGATTACAGTATATTTAGAAACGTCGGTCGCAATTTCGAAGCAATAGTACTAGGGCAAAATTGCAGAAACTGGTCACCATAATTAAGACCACTACCCGGTTCACGAGATAATTTACTATGTACATATAAATGCCTTGGAGGGATTTGATACGAGATTCTAGATGTAACAGTATGACATATCCGAGAAGAACATCATTTTCCCGTCAGTATTAGGTAGACACGAAGACGGCATCCTGTTACTACACAAGGGGTTAATAGTGCATTACATGGAGCGCGCAAAAGATCTAATACACTATATGTACATAGATATCTAAACATCATAGATACCATTCTGTTCTGAAATCAAATTCTAAGTGTCTTGCATCCTTTAATGTGCCATTGTGTAACTTTACATTCTATAGCATTTTATTGGCTATATAAGCTCTTAACAAATGGCACTTTTCATCGGGAGTGTATATACATACATACACATGTACATACAGTGCATGGGTCTTACAGTTAGACACCAAAATATATGAGACTATAATGTTCTGAAATTGTGTCAAAAATATTACTATCAAAAGTCTGCATTTTTCAGATTATACTAGTCTAAGCATGTGTAGTTGCTTATATAGTCTTGTAATCTATATCTAATCTCAAATTCATTTTGGACTCGACTCAATTGTATTTATAAATGTTGAAAGAAATAAAGGATTTCAAACTGTTATGCATGATAGTTAGATACTGATTTCACTCAAGAAATCAACCAAATTAATTTCCATTAAATGTCTAAATGAACTATAACTGTACTATATTCTACACATTTTTACCACATCGCAAGAAAAATATTTGCTTCCTCAGTCCTCGAGGAAAATTGCTCCGCCATATTTGTTTCTATGTTTTAGGGTTTTTTTTTTTTTTTTTTTTGTTTGGTTAGGGTTTTTTGTTTGTTTTGGGGGGTTGTTTTTGGGGTTTTTTTTTCATTTTTGTTTTGTTTTGTTTTGTTTTGGGGGTTTTTGCGCGGGGGGGGGGGGGGGTTATGATGAACAATATAGATTCTTTCAAATATCAGACTTGCAGTGAGATTTGTAATGCCATCACTTTTCTGATGGACAATATTTATGCGAAATTTAACGACAAGATGTATAGACAAATAGTGGGAATTCCTATGGGCACCACCTGCGCTCCTCTTAAGGCAGACTGGTGTTTGTTTTGTTATGAATGGGGGTTCTTCATGATTCAACTTTTAAAAAAATCTAAACGTTTTGAACTTAATGATAAGTTAAACTACACATCTAGATATCTGGATGATATACTTATACAATCGATAACACTGAGTTTGAGAAAAACATTTAAGACCTCTATCCTTCAGTATTTCAACCCCATAACGCCAACAAATCTAATAAAGAATTGCCCGTTTTTGATATCAATATCATGATTAGTGATAAAAACTATTATACACACTTGTATTTATGATAAACGCAAAAACTTTAAATTTCCTGGAGTTAATTTTGCATGGTTAGATGACGATGTTCCTAGACTCCCATCATGTGATATCTGCATTTCCCAATTGGTTCGATTTGTTAGAGCCTGTACTAACGTTTTTGATTTTCAAAACAAAAATATACAAATTACTTTGAAACATTTGACATCAGGGTAACAGAAACCATAAACTCGGAAAAAGCTTTGGAAATTATATGGAACTTACTCAGAGCCTTTGTCATAATTCGGATATATTACTTTTCAAAACTATGTGTCCAACGGAATCTCCCATCCATATTTCTACGGTGATCTTGTATACCGGTATAAACTTAAAAGAGGTAAAAGCTCCGATGCATTCATCAGGTTTTAAAATAGTCCGATGCATTCGCCATCGCCAATATGACCCTAAGATCATCGCTAAAAAAAGACTTATACTGGACCCTTCTACAGCCTGGTCATCGCCAATATGGCCCAAAAATCATCGCTAAGATAATAGCTTTTGTAATAGACCCCTCTACAGCCCTTTACAGACTTTCTCTGGAGCGTTGCACTCTGACTAACAGGGCGGTGGGGAATCTATGACGGGCCTTGTCTAACCTCCTCGGGGGAAATAAGGTCCTGAGCCTAACTAACTAACCCTCTAACTATTAGTCGGGACTTCGATGGAAAAAGGACCTTAGCTCGCTTTCAGAAGAGCAGAGCAAGGTAAACTCAAACTGACGTCTCTTTGATATTTTGTCCATTATACATGTCTTGTGTGTATGTTTAAAACCTCTCAAATTGGGTGACCTGTTGGTCTTTGATCTACATGTATGGAGTATAATTTATATATATTTTTAAATATGTGTCTTTTAATTGTTCTGCCAATGTAATGGGTGGGAAGGTGGGCCCCTAAACTAGTTAATCACACTAATTGAATAATTAGCGGTATTTCAATTGACCTTCCTACATTCTAAGCTGGTGTCTTAATTACATTATTATTGATTTTAAGACGTGGACTGTCGATGCTGACCTGATAATATCTCTAACTTCCAAACTACGCCATGTCATAGGCTGTGTAAACACGGAAGGATTGTTGACGATGTTGCTACCGCTGTAATACAGTGGGTGCGTTCGGAATTATTCAGATGGTACCGATTGGTGACATAGTTTACCAATGGTTTACAAATGGTACCAATGGTCACTTATTTTACCGACCATTGGCAACCATTCTCGCAGGCCGACCCCAGTGTGGTTAAAATTGCCAACCCCGTGTTGTTACCTCATTCAAGATGGCTACTAAGACTATCATGACTGTACGAGACTTCGCAGATTCTATTATACCTCTGATTCTAGATATCGAAGGGAAGAAATACAAGTTTCTCGTTAAAACGCATTTAGAATTTGGTTCTGCTGTATTATAGTAGCAGCAATTATTTGTTTGGCCATACTTATTTGTACCTTTGGTTAATATTGGTACCAATAGCACCATTGGTTAACAATGGTAGCCAATGGTAAAAAGTTGCCATTGGTAGCCAATAAGTCGTTCAGAGTTTTTTGTCAGCCAATGGTAACAATGGCAGATATTGGTACCATTGGTAAATGACTGTTGATACCATCTGAATAATTCCGAACGCACCCAGTGTGCTGTACTAGAAAAGATATAACTACCAACATATCAGGCCATGTGACATATAACAAGCAGGTGATGCTTTCTACTGTAAGGCAGCTTAGGCAGCCACTTCAGAAAAGGAATTCTTCCGTTGCATTCTTATCTTAGATTTCTCATGGACCAGAGTTTGGATTGCTGATATAAAAAATACAACAACTAAGACATGTTTTCAATTAACTAACACCTAGTATGACATATAATCGGGAATAATGCCACATCTACAAGTTTGGTATTAACAGAACGTTCTTATCACAACAAATACGCATGTGTCTATCATTAGCGGTTCAAAAATATTTGTAGAACATTTTACCCAGGTGTGAATGGTTTATACACGTTATACTTACTAAAGAGCCCTCAAAAGGGTGAATAATTTATCTAATAAGTGGCATTTACCTGTATGGCAAAGCTACCTGTATTTATCTATATCCATTGATATTCAATTCAATTCTTTATTACTTTATACCATACGGTATATCAGTGCACATATATACAATACATATATACAATATTTACAAAATACAATTAACTATTATATTACATTGGTGAGTGAGTCATGTAAACACAGAGAGTGAATTAGATATTTGTGGCTCTTAGTTTGATAGCAGAATGAAGGAATTTTCCCAACTGGCACAATTCTCTGACGTTTTGTGCGCTTAAAAGTTGTACTAATTTGAAAACACTTGATCTTCTAAAGTAATATGGTTTTATATACATGTATATGTGGCGTAAGTTATTATAAAACGGACATTTCAAAATAAAATGAAACTCGTCTTCAATTTCATTACAGTTATAGAGCAGACACGTTCTATTGTTTCTTGATATATCTCTGTGTCTGCCTATTTCAATACTCAAATTATGAGCTGAAATTCTAAAACGTGTAATTAATTTCTTATAACGTGGATCAATTGATTTTTTCAAATAGAATTGTAAACAGAAATTGTCTATTAAATGTTGATATATTACTCCTTTTGAAGAATTCACAAGTTTGGAAAGTATATTCTGTTTACAAACATCGTATATTCTCTGTTCGAATATCTTATAAGCTACAGATGTTGGAATATCGATGTCCCATAGATAAAATAAACCAAGATTTCGTAATTCGTCTTGAAGACTTACTATCCATGTGTCATTAATAAAACAACGTTCATTATAGCATGCCTTCAGAATACAGTTATCATTTACTTTGAGCTTTTGTCAGTACTTAAAAATTTTTAATTTTCTTTTAACAATTATAGGCAATCTACCCAGTTTACAATACACAAGATCATTGCTTGCAGATTTTGGTACACCTAATATGTATTTACAAAATTTTGTATGTACATTTTCTATATCTGGTGCCTTATGAAAGCCCCATATCTCTGACGCATATGATAATATACTATGCACGTAAGAATCGAAGACATCACATTGTGTTTCAATATTAAAGCAATAGTTTTAAAGCATTGGTGATAAAGCAAAGGTAGCTTTTCTCGCCTGTTCGGCAATATGTTTTTGAGTTTTAAGAAATTTGCCATTATAATTGAAAAGCATTCCCAAATATTTAAATTCATCAAAGAAGAAAAAATCATCAAATTATACAATTCTTTAAAATCATTCATGGCATTACCCCCAATTACCTACGTGAACTAATCCCTGAACAACATTTCCAACGCCACTCTTACAATACTAGACATTCTGATAACTACATACAAATACATTCAAACACTACTCACCATTTTGAAAGCTGTATTCCATCCAGTATTCGACTATGGAATGCTCTTCCAGAACACTTTAAAAACATAAATAATCTCAATCTTTTAAAAATGAACTTTCAACATTAACACGACCTAATCCAATTCCTGAACACTATTACTGTGGGTCACGTCAGGGCCAAATACTTCATGCGCGTTTAAGAATGTGTTGTAGTAGTCTGAAACACCATCTCTTCCTAAAGAATATCGAACCCGACCCCTACTGTACATGTGGTGAGGTGGAGAGTACACAACATTTTTTGCTACATTGTATAAAGTATGAAAATGAGCGCAGAAATTTGTTTCGATCTATAAATATCGATCCAATGGAAATCAACACTAACTTTCTACTCTATGGAGACTTAGAAAAATCGAATGATCACAACATCTCATTGTTTCTCCATGTCCAAGACTTTATATTAAAGACAAAAAGATTTTAAAATACATGTCTACTATGTACCCATAATATTGATTCTATGCAGATGTATTTGCATTGTTATAAGACAAAGTTTAATTTTTATATAAAATAGCACTATATATATGTTATGTATCTTCATACTAGTGTAAACAGTGTATGTCCTTATCAATGTATTTCATATGTATTAGAGAAATGGATTAATATAAGCGATTGCCGCTTTTTCCAGATCTCGTAGTCACACGATATTATTTATATTTATGTATTTGCTTTATACGAATAAATATAGTTTAAACTAAATTCATCAACAATATCCAATTTTATACCATTATAATCCCAAAATTCATTTCGTTTAATTTTCCCGCCATTTCTAAAAATAACTACCTTTGTTTTATCTACATTAACTTTTAAACTCCAGTCGTTGGAATAATCACTTAAAGATTGTAACATTGATTGTAAACCTTCCGGCGTTTCGGATAACAACACCATATCATCAGCATACATAAGTAGAAAAATACTAAGTAATTGCAGTTCAACATATGGAGAATTGTTCTTAATAAAATATAATATCTCAAAATCATTGACGTACAGTGAAAAAGAGATTGCAGACATACTTCCACTTGCATAAAACCAAAGTTTCTAAAAAAAAAAAAAAAGTACTCACTAAATACGCCTTGATATTTAACGCACGCTTTTACGTTGTTATATAATGACGTAATAATTTTAAGTAGTTTACCACCGATACCAATATCAATTAACTTTTGCCATAACTTACATCTATTAACAAAATCAAAAGCTTTTTGAAAATCTATAAAACAACAATACAATCTCTTTCCTTCTTTTAAATTTCTATTGATAAGTGTTTGTAAGACAAAAATTGCATTCGTTGTTGATAATCCAATTCTAAAACCAAATTGAGCATCCGTTAGAATACTAAATTCCTAATAAATTTAATATTCTTATATAGAATAAGTATTTGAAAGTACATAAATTTCATTGAAATAAAATTCAACTTTTGAAACATTAATAATACTGCGTATATAATCATTGATTAGGTTTCATGTCACTATATCTTTCAAATGAGAAGACTTTAATCAAAGTCTATGTACTGATTTGTAGCCTATAAAACAAGCTTTGCAGGAATCTTATAAATAAAATTAATTGACTCTCAAATTTTAAACACTGGTTAGCTTAACCGGTAGTTAAAGTTTCGAACAACTGGTCCTGGATAAGTTTATGATTTAAAAAAAATTATAGTTGATTTTTATATCTTTAAATATTATATAAAAAATTAATCATAAAACTTTGTTTAAATGATGAATAAAAATGAACCAAGATTTATTTCTGCATTGATCTATATTGATTTCAAATTTTAAAATTGAAACAAACCCATGTTAATCTTACATAGGTAAAACTTCTCTAATGACTGCATTAGTTAGTCTATGTTCCCTTTAGAGGGCCCCTTTCACACTCCGTTAAGGTATATGTTTGTTTTAGCGAGTATGCGAATCGTGAACACACCGTGTGAACTAACTCTGATCAAAGCAGAAGCATGTTGAACTTGACTTTAATCTTGGCGGTAGTTCTGTGACAATAAGTCAAAGTCATTACCGGTATCGCCTTGCGGCGTTGCCATATGGAGTATTTCTAAAATATTAAATGAATTAACTAAAATCGCGCATACAGACATCATGGACCAAAAATCCCCGATTTGACCTTTGAGGTATGACTTTGAATCAAGGTCAGATATATCGTCTGCACAAAGACTGTTATAAATAAGTACATTGTATGAACTAATTCAGATCTGGCATCAAGAATTTATGGGCTGGGGGGAAAATCCCCCTGTTCACAGCCTTAAGTCAAAACCATGACATACGACCCTGTCAACGGATACTTCCGTCATGTATATTATATTATAGTATAGTATAGTATAGTATAGTATAGTATAGTATAGTATAGTATATATAGTTTATTTATCATAAGCAATACTGCTCATAGATATACAACATAGATAACATATAAATGAATATATAAAATATAAATATTTGTACTCAGTAGAGAGAATAAATATGCATAAGATAAACAGATAAACATATTTTGAATTGGCATGTATATAAATCAAATATGAAGGTTTGGAACGATGAAGGCATGTTTTATATACTTACCCAGATTACACAGTACTTTTACATTCTGGGTAGAAAATAACTGAACCAATTTAAAGACAGAGGGTTTTTAATAATAGTACTTTTTCAAAAATTTTGGTCTGATATCATTATAGTGGGAACAAATCAACAGAAAGTGATATTCTTCTTCTATATCTGTGAGACAAGGAGGGCATTTACGTCTCTCAATAGGGATATTCTTATACCGACCAGATTCAATGTATAAACAATAAGAAGTACGTAATTTACATACTAATTTCTTAAAATGAATCGGGAAAGGCTTTAGTAGATATGATTGGATTGTAAAATTATCCGCAAGGTGTTTGTAAATAAAACACTTAGAAGAACCGTTGATTTGAGGAAAAATATTTTGTTTACAAATATCAAATATGCGTTGCTTGGCAACTGCTAGAATAAATTCTGTTTTATCACAATGTTGGATTTCCCATAAATGTAATAAACCCAAAGTAGATAATAAATTACAAACACCTGCTGCCCAATTTTTAATTAGGTATTTGCAGTTTTCATTAAACATAAAATCAAAGCAGCCTTTTAAAATACAATTATCACTGGAAATAATTTTAATTCAATATTTCAAAATTCTTAATTTGCGTGTAGTATAGTATAGTATAGTATAGTAAAGTATAGTATAGTATAGTAAATCAGAAGCACTACAGCTTATAGATAATTACAAAGTATGCATGATGCATTATTATAAGATAATACAAAAATTATAATATTAACACAAGGTCAATTACAAGCACACAAATTAAACGTAAGTATAATGGTATACAATTACAAAGATTTTCACACTGCAAAGGCTTGTTTTATAAATTTCCCCAGGTTGCAGAGTACTTTAACAGGCAAAAGCAGTATTAACTTATCGACAGAGGGTCTTCTAAAATAAAAAGGTATCAAGACATTCAGTATAAAGTAATCCAGTTCAGTTCACAAGTTAGTAACTCGAGCGCACGAGCTTTAAATTTCATTATACATGGCCATTCTCTACCCAGAGTTCGGTACTCTAAAGCCACCACACCTCTGTCAACGATATTTTACAAGATTCTTGTAAAAGTTTTTTAAATCTATGGTTAGAATATAAAACTAAATATACAAACATGTGATTATTATGCTTGAATATAAAGTATGATTTTAATTCAATGTATATTATTTAGAATGAGTGTTTAATTGCCTTGAAGTTGAAAATAAAGATAACCATGGAATTCAATGTTAATGAGACTTATAAAGAATGTGATAGTGCGTTGAAAATAACAGACATACAGTTGAAAGTTTTATGATTCCTTTGACTTTGAAGATAAGCTTATAAATTTGACATGCGACACTGTACTATTTCTCAGCGATAGTAAGAAAAAAGAGGAGTTACTGGCTCAGTTATGTTGCAGAAGTCACTATGGAGCTATACAATACATGAATATCAATAATATACTAACACATATAAGGGGACCCTAGCAATGCTGGCAATTACAGAGAAATTGGCTTGCTAAGTTGTCTTGCGAAATTATTTACTGCTATTTTGAATAAAAGATTATTGACATTTGCTGATGCCAACGATATCATAACTGATGCCCAGTTTGGTTTTAGACCTTTGCATAGCACTATCGTTGCCACCTTCGCTTTATATTCCATAATATCCAAATATTTGTCAAAAAAAGTCTCGATTATATTGTTGCTTTGTAGATTATAAGCAAGCTTTCGACACCATTGATCGTTTTAAACTCTGGCAAAAATAGCAAAACTCGGTATTCGGGGAAACATTTTCTATGTTATAAAATCATTATATTGTAATATCCAGTCGTGTGTGTTACTGAATGGTACAATATCCGATTTCTTTTGTAACAAAATCGGTCTATTACAAGGAGAAATATTTTCTCCGATTCTTTTTAGTCTGCATGTCAACGACTGTGAAATGGAATTTTTAACTGATGAAATAGCACCAACAGAGTTGCAAAGGTTATCTCTCTTTTTGCTTATGTACGCAGATGACATGGTAATTTTTTCTCATTCTGTAGAAGGTTTACAATCAATGCTATATTCTCTTTCAAACTATACTGCAAAGTGGGGTTTAACAGTAAATGTTGCAAAAAGCAAAATTGTTGTTTTTAGAAATAATGGTATTGTAAAACCAAATGAGAAGTGGTCATATGCAGGTAAATTTTTATACATTGTAGACCAGTTCTGCTATTTAGGAATTTTATTAAATTATAATTGCAAATTCAATCAAGCTAAAAAAACAACTCGCTCTCCAGTGTAGAAAAGCAGTCTTTGCCTTGAAAAGGAAATGTAATAGCTTTCATCTTAATTATATAACTCTTCTATCATTGTTTAATACATATATTGCAAGTATAGCATTTTAGGGATCAGAAGTGTGGGGATCCCATTCAGCCATTGACATAGAAAAAGTCCATTTAGATTTCTGCAAGAACATTTTAGGAATTAAAAGATCCACTTCAATGATTTATTGTGAACTTGGTAGATTTCCTTTGTCATGTATACGTCGTTTTAGAATAGTCAAATATTGGCTAAAATTAATTAATACTAACAACTGTATTTTAAAAGCATGTTATATTGTTTATACGAAGATTTTGTAAACAATAGTAAATGTAAAAATTGGATTTTTAATGCACATAACATATTAGAACAAATGGGACTTAGTGAACTTTGGATCAACCATACTTCATATACACAAGATTACATTCTCTGTTTAGTAAAGCAACGTATTTTTGACACTTGCAGACAGTCTTTCCTATCCGACATAAACTCATCTTCAAAATCAATGATTTATAAACATCTCATCGACGGGCATACACTACAAGCATATTTGAAAAAAAACAATATCAATCCAATCAAAAAAGCTTATTTGTAAAATTCGTTTATCTGCCACAATCTTACTGTTGAAACCGGTCGCTATAAGAATATCTCTTTGGTAAAGCGTGTATGCCCTTTATGTAAATGCCAGTCAGAAATTGAAGACGAATTCCACTTTATTTTGAAATGTCCCTTTTATTAGCAAATAAGACAAAAGTTTTTAAAGAAATACTATTACAACAAACCCTCAGTCTTTAAGTTAATTCAGCTTCTAAGCACTCAAAATACTAAAGAACTATGTGGCTTAGGTAAATTTATTTTTCATGCCACCAAATGAAGAACTGACTCATGTGTATAAACATCTATAATACTTCATTGTTTATTTGTATCTTCTGTGTGTATGTTTGATATACATTCTACGTCAAATACTATTTATCATATCTATATATGAAATCTGATTTTACTCTTATATATGTTCATGTTTTAACTTAGCTTAACGATTAATTTATATATTTTCATATACATTGAATCATAAGTGTTTGCCCATATAGTTAACATAATTATTCCATCGTCTTCTTATATACTTGACCTCAAGTGTGTTACATACTTGTAATTAATTCTGTAATGTATTTATATGTCTGTAAGCTGTACAGCTTCTGATGAATAAACAATACAATACAACACATTACAAAAATATTTGATTGTAGTGCAATTACGATACCGACTTATGACGGTCATTTAATTTGACAAAAGCCAAACAAACGGTGTGGTTAACCGGTTTACGGGCCCACCTTCCCACTCACCGTAACAGCAGAACAATCAAAGGACGTACATTTAAAAATTCTTTACTCTGGGTAGAGAAAGTATATATGGCACCCCGGGGTTTCCATGATATAATCTCTGGGCACGAAGACAATGAAATATCTATATAGCTTAAAAACAGAGAGGCCATTTTTATTTCTAGGTCCACCTTTGCGTTGTCAAATAACTAGATTTTTTATCTTCCATCCTCTTTATTCTGATGATATCAAGATTTTCAAAATAGAATTTTCAAAACACAAGTTTAATATAGGTTAATCAACATTACGTCTTTGTCACAGGTGATGGCTCTACTGACGTAAGCATGACTTTGCCTTGGCCTTCTTAAAATGTCAAACAGATTATCAAGTTTTGCGAAAATAAGAATACAGTTCATTGTGTATTGTAGCTGAATCATTGACTGTGAGAGCTGTTATATCATTGTTATTAGATATATTCTAGCATTGTAAGTGCACTTTTTATTCCATATTTTATATTTGTGTATGTATACTTGCATGTGTGTTTTAATTGAAATAATTGAAAAAGGGGAAATGAAACGGGTACTTAATGATCATAATAGGTTATTAAACTGATAATAACTATGCTCTTTTTCTAAATACATCTTTTTTAAATAATCAGAATTCATAACGTATGTATTTATTTCTAGTTTTGTTTGTAATCAAGTATTAGCATTCTACATCTACATGGAAATAGATAACGAGCCACTACATGTATGCTGGCATACATTGTAATTTTAAGGTAATCGTATACAATAAAGCATACATACGGAGCTATGACAAAATATTCTTAGTGTAATGTGTAAATTAGTAAATAAACTACATGTATCTATTATAATATGCGTATGCTAAACCATATAATGATAACATATTATATATAATCACTGAAAAGCAACGTTAATTTCATACCCGGCCCTCTAGCCTAAATGTCACTGTTAAAGAATATGTGCACAGCGAATATAATTAGTGTTGAGAGAATGTCTTATTTTTGTGTTCATGGAATATAATTGGGTTAACCAGCCAAATGCGTCCGCTTCAAATTTAACATGGTGCTCAAATCTATAATGAGAAGAGATCCGAAACATTCCGAATGTAATATGGGGTATGACTTTGGTTTTCTTTGTAAACGATAGTACATTTTCTATCATATATTGATAATATTATTCTCAATACATGAATGAAAACATTTGAATTCACTCGAGAAGGGTCCATAGATGAGATATTCTTAAAGTTGCATTAGCTGTCAAAATTGGTATAACAAGAATGTTATGTTTCATTTAATTATCTGAAATTACATACAATCAAACTACAAAACAAAGTTATACTACATCGAAAGTCAACTCTTTTGACGACATTGACACGTTTTTATAAACCGGAAAAATTGAGAAATGTCCGTTACATTCACCATTTACACTACATTTGACACGTATGTAGATCGGGTCAGAAAATCACGTGATAAAAACAATGTACTAAAGTGTGTCGCCGAGTATGTCTTCGTAAAAACATGTTTTATCTAGCTTTGTAAACTCAAAGATATATAGGCGCATACTAAATGCACAGAAGAAAAGGAAAAATGTCATTAGTAATACTGTCAATAGTAATTTGGCTATATACAACAAACATTTTCAAGCTTTATGTCACATTAGTAGTCCCACATGATTTGATCGAGGGGTCCCAAAAAGGGACTGTTAAAACAATTTCTTTTAAAGAATTTTACAAAATGCATTTACGTTTCCTTCATGTCGTCCACTTTACACATTATTATCAACAGTTAATTTTAATAGATTACCTTACATAATGACAGTAAATATCGGACCGCTTTCATAATACAAACACGCAAGTAATCAATACAATGGAATGTCAAGGCCTCGTGCTGACGTGGTATTGAAAAATGTAAACATTAAAGACTCGTGCGAAGTATTTTGTGTAAATTGACAACTCTCCCCCGTTCCCATCGCTCTAGTGCAACTTCTGTGTTGTTCTTGTTCTAAAACTGTTTCGTCACAGACTTTTTTTTATCCCTGATGTTATCGAATTCTGTCTTTAGTCGAGGACGTCTCATCTCCGATAGCTTTGTCTACGTCACCATTGTTGTTGTTATCAATGAAAGTTCCCTAATCTCGCGTTAGTTGGCTAGGTCATTGATACACTGAGCATGCCAGGTGAAGAAAAAATTACCGACTTTGTGCGGGTATGTCGTAATTATTTAATTACATTTTAATGATTTTTTCCACTACTAACCGAACTTATATAACATTGTAATTTCGTATAAAGGCTTAACTTCAGGAGAGAGTCCAGGGTTAAAAGTTACAGCTTTCGTTTTTAATACGGAAAATGACAGTTAATGCAACTTTAATCATTTTATCACTTAAGGCAATAATCATAAATCAAAAGACCTAAAAATAAAAATAAAACTTTATCAATTTTTTTAAAATCTAAAAATATTAAGATTTTAGTTAGCAACTAAAGATAAATTCCGAGGATATACCCCATTCAAAGTCACTTGTCTGGATCATCTCAGCGTTTGAAAACGAACCCCAATAGTCATGAGGAAATTTCCGGAACTGCAAAGCGGTTCTTGTAAAATGCGCGTGACGAACCAGAATCATATACCATAAACACAAACAATAAGGCACTAATTCCTTACAATTACATTACCAAATCTATTCTAAATATTTTTGAAATAAACTAACTTTAATGAATCAAATTTCCTTCGCAGTCTACATGCACCACGTTCTAGGTTTTTAATTTTACCAACTACAAGTAAAGAAAATAGTCCATCTATATGTAACAGATTTTTAAAAATCTATTGAAAGGGTGCGAAATTCTTACATTTAATAAAAACTCAAATAAAAGCTATAACAAAATAATAGAATTTTTTCTTCATAATGAATTTGTCATTTACAAAGAAATTCAAGATGAAACGTATGTAACGAAAAAAGCGGTCAGCTGACATGGCCTGTGTTGCAGTAGAACATGTACATACAATGTCGTCTCACCTGTTAAAATTGAAAGTGCAATTTTCAAAGTTTGATCGTGCAATGAAACCAAAGCTGGGGAGAGCTGCGAAAGGTGATTCTATTGATTCACTTTCCCATGGATTGGTTTTGTGGTTTGGGGTTCGTTTGACTCTGAAGCGTTTTCTATAAATAGTAGTTCACGACCTAATCGAAGCATATCTAGGGAAGCTCCGCCCACTAAAATATTAATGCGCGCTTCCTGTAACAAGTAATTCGGTTCAACAAAATACTCGGGTAGGATAACGGGCGTTTGACATAGGAAGTCTAGAAGTAATGTAAATATTTACATTTGAATTTTTACTGTCTTTCTTAAATGTTAGTAAGTTTTAATATCAAAATTCTCCCAGACGAATCCGATATTTGAAGCTCGTTTGATCATGTAAAGAAGGTGAATCGGTATGGATCCACTGATGCTATGACTTTATAGTTATCCTCATCGAAGGATTAACTTCGTTTTGAAAGAAGAAATATAGATGAGATTTAAGATCTTTTTCTCACTTGGCCTTTGACTTACGACTTGTATAAAATGTCATAATGCAATTGGTCTATTTAAAGTTGCACTAGCTGTCATTTTCCATATTAAAAACGAAAGCTGTAACTTTTAACCCTGGACTCTCTCCTGAAGTTAAGCCTTTACACGAAATTACAATGTTATATTCGTTCGGTTAGTAGTGGAAAAAATCATTAAAATGAAATTAAATAATTACGACCTACCCGCACAAAAGTCTGTGACGAAACATTTTAGAACAAGAACAAGATAGAAGTTGCACTAGAGCGATGGGAACGGGAGAGAGTTGTCAATTTACACAAAATACTTCGCACGAGTCTTTAATGTTTACATTTTTCAATACCACGTCAGCACGAGGCCTTGACATTCCATTGTATTGATTACTTGCGTGTTTGTATTACGAAAGCAGTCCGATATTTACTGACATTAGGTAAAGTAATCTCTTAAAATTTACTGTCGATGATATTGTGTAAAGTGGTCGACATGAAAGAAACGTAAATGCATTTTGTAAAATTCTTAAAAAGAAATTGTTTTAACAGTCCCTTTTTGGGGCCCCTCGATCAAATCATGGGACTACTAATGTGACATAAAGCTTTAAAATGTTCGTTGTATATAGCCAAATTACTATTGACAGTATTACTAGTGACATTTTTTCTTTTCTTCTTTGCATTTAGTATGCGCCTATATATCTTTGAGTTTACAAAGCTAGATAAAACATGTTTTACGAAGATATACTCAGCGACACACTTTAGTACATTGTTTTTATCACGTGATTTTCTGACCCGATCTACATACGTGTTTTAAATGTTGTGTAAATGGTGAATGTAACGGACATTTCTCAATTTTTCCGGTTTATAAAAACGTGTCAATGTCGTCAAAAGAGTTGACTTTTGATGTAGTATAACTTTGTTTTGCAGTTTGATTGTATGCAATTTCAGATAATTAAATGAAACAACATTCTTGTTATACCAATTTTGACAGCTAATGCAACTTTAACTATACCTACTGTGTGCTTCCCGAGATAAAATGAACTGTTCCTATGTCCAGTTTGTCGTGTGTGTGTGTGGGCGGGGGGGGGTGTTATTATTATTATTATTGTTGTTGTTGTTGTTGTTGTTGTTATCACTGAGTTTAATTCAACATCTGTATTAATATCACATAAGGCAAGAGAGTACTCTATATCTCTGTTGGATAAGGCAAACGACATCGGGAAATTAAGGCAAGACCAGAGACATACAAGACATACATGTGTTGTATGTCTCTGGCAAGACTTGGTTCATTACAGATAACAAAGTATATGTGTATCAGATCGCGTGTTTCTATACTCGACCTTAATGATATCCACGTTTTGATAATTATTGAGAATCATCTCCTTGAAACGCGACACTAAGTTACGACAATCCCATTTTGAGACAGAATAAACCTTTCTCCTATTGATATTATATTTCAATCCCTCCCAGACTCGCAATAATTTGCTGCAAAAATTTGCGTCATTTTGCTAGTGGTCTAAGTTAAGACTGAACAAATTACTTTTTGCTGGAATTTTCATGTTTGGATTGTGACCATTACATCTTGTATAATTGGGATAAAGTCTATTGGTAGTTTTCTAGCGCTACGTATATTTACAAAACAAGAGGCCCAAGTGGGCCTATATCGCTCACCTGAGCAAAATCTGCTTATTGTCAAACGAATGACAGCTGAATTTTGGTAGTACTTTCAGTACATCTTTCTTTAAGTGATTAATAAAAAGAAGTCGAAAAATATGTCGGCCAATCATAGCTCTTGGTGACCATATTGAATAAGACTGGGTCGAAATGTGTCAGATAATTAGGGCCCTTGGTAGACATCTTGAATGACTGATCTGGTCAAAATATACAATTTTGGTAGAGGACCTTGAGTACTTGTATCTAGCACGATCTGGTGAAATTCTTAAAGCGGGTATTGAAAAGAAGGTAAAATTGTGTCAGGCAATCAGAGCCCTTGGTGGCCATCCTGGATGATGGATCAGGTCGAAAGATACAATTTTGGTAGAGGACATTGAGTACTTACTTCCTACAAGATTTGGTAGAAATCTGTGAACTGTTAATGAGAAGTTGATAATGTGTTAGCCAATCGGGGCCCTTGGTGACCATCTTAAATGATGGGTCGGGTCGAAAAACACGAACTTAGTAGAGGACCTAGATTATTTACTTCTAGTAAGGTCTGGTTAAATTTTATGAAGCAGGTTGTGGAGAAAAACTGAAACTGTGTCAACAAATCAGGGCCCGTTGCGGACATGTTGGATTACGAATCGGGTAGAAAAAAAAACAAATTTGGTAGAGGACTTTGAGTACTTACTTCCTCTAAGTTCTGATGAAATTCTATAAAAGGTTGCAGAGAATAAGTCGAAAATGTGACAACCGATAAGGGTCCATGGCGGCTATTTTGGATTGCGGATCGGATCGAAAAACACAAACTTGGTAGAAGACCTTGAGCACTTACTTCCTGTAAGTTTTGGTGAAATTCTGTTCAGCGGTTTTGAGAAGAAGTCGAAAATGTGTCACCTAATCAGAGCCAATGACGGCCATCTTGGATATACGGATCGGATCGAAAATCACACACTAGAAGTAGAAGACTTTGAGTACTTACCGCCTGTAAGGTTTGGTGAAAATTTGTAGAGCGGTTGTAGAGGAGAAGTGGAATATGTGAACAAGTTTACGAGGGACGATGGAGGGCGCGCTATGATAATAGCTCACTTGAGCAGTCGGCTCAGGTGAATTAATTATAACAACCAATATTACTGCACTTCTGATTTAATTCAAGATCCGGAGACTAACAGTCTACAGCATACACAGTTAATCTATACGGACAAGAATAGCTCAGATCCCTTACTTCAAAATATGAACGGAAGTAATGGTCGTTGTTTGCGACGATGAGAATCGTTCGGCAACACTGACAGTTTCGCATTTAATATTAGGTTCCGTACTTTAGGTATTTCTTACGTATTCATAGATATCCAAGGGATGATCGTCAAAATTCTATGTTTCCTTTTACAAAATCGTCAACGTCTTCCTCTTCTCTAAATGTAGGTCTTTCATTTTACGTTGTATAGTACTCCTGCTGAGGATAATCATAGGATTGAATGCCTTAAACTGCACTCCTTTTTTTGCGTTAGATGTAATTCTACATAAACCTTGTGATAACTATCTGTGATTGCCATGTTTGATCACTTACGACCAACGATACTTTATAACGCAATTTTTTATTTAAAAAATTATTAACGCTTTCGGAAATTTCAGTCTATTAGACTAATTGCGAGTTTGCGATTACGTTTGGAAATCCATAAATAATACCATGAATAGCACGTGACTACGGGTAAATATTACCATGAATAGCACGTGACTACGGGTAAATAATACCATGAATAGCACGTGACTACGGGTAAATATTGATGCGTTTCAATTGCAGAATTTCAGTTATGACCAATCGAAGTGTAAATTTGGTTTTTAAGAATTGAGTAGATGTCACTTTTTGTTCCTATGGCTTATTCACTTTGTAATCCTTTTGCTTTCATTTATTCTAAAGAATATTGTTCAAATGACGTGCCAACATACAAACAATACCTCTTAAATTTAAGATTTTACAATAAAACAAACAAAACTCGGTAATGACCTAAACATCTAACAAAATTGTCCTTTGAACTCGTCTTTCTCTGACACAAACTTATTCATATTTCAGATGAGATTCCTTCCTTCCACTGTGCTGTTGATGTCCCTTATGGTGTTAATACTTGTCAACAGGCAGATGTTAGCGTACAACGTACTGAGTACCAACGACAAGCGGCGAACACGTATGTGCAGTTCATACTGCAGATTGACGAGTCAGCAAAATAAAAGAACTCAACGACTGCTGCATGTTAGAAGATTTCCCTTAATGCGTCTTCGACAACGCTATATTGTTGGTTGAAGCAAATGCAAAAAAGTGCAAATCACTGAGCTGATTCATTGAATTATTATTGTAAACAGGGAGAAAATAATTTGTTGTGAAATAAACTTAAGTTTTCATTCTGTATGTCTCTATTGTTTTGTTTTTTAATCCATTGATATAACTTAGGATAATGAACCCATAAATCTATACACGCATACGCGCAAACGCAAACATGAACACCAACCCACCCACCCATCCACTCCGAATTGTCGGCCATATCGCAAGAAATGATCGATAGTTCTTACAAACAATGATGACTGGTGTTGTATCTTAGTAGATATACGAAAAGCAAACCGAAGCAAGAGGCCCAAGTAGGCCTATATCGCTCACCTGAGTACCTAGATTATCAGTCATGCAGGAAAGAAGAAATTATTTATTACTGTGACTAAGTCAACACAAACGTTGAAAATATGTCAAATTTTATTTCAGACCAGAATAAAAAATAACAACACTTTTTTGCACATCCATAATTTCGTATGTTGAGTGTTGAGAAACATCTAAAGACCTATTTAGATGTGTAAACAGTTTTTGCACATTCATTCAGGTGATTTTGATATTAAGCATTTGCTTTGTCTCTGCAAGATGTGATTCAGGACAACAAGTTAGTCATTTTCTTTAGGTGGGGCTTTTTGTTGACTGATTTCATGTCTGGGTCATACACAACAATTGTTTCAAATATTGTCCACATTCAACTTAAAATGGCTTAATTTCATATGTTGAGTGTTGAGAAACATCTAAAATCTTATTTAGATGTGTAAAGAAATGAATAAAAAAATTTGACCACAGCTGGATTTGAACCGCTACTCTCCATATTTTAATTACCAAGTGGTAAATGTACCATTGTGAGACCTATTTTTAGACGGTGGCGCCATCCGTTGACCAATTTGGATGAAATGTACAAAATTGATAGAGGACCTACAGTACTTCAAGTATACCATGTTTCATTAAAATTTTTCATGTGGTATAACAGCAGAAGTTAAAAATGTGAAGAATTGTCCCAATACACCTTCATTTGGAAGTCTTAAAGAATTCACAGAAAATCCAAAAATTGAGATATTGACAAAATTCTTTCAAAATAACATTCCTTACCATAATTATGATAAAAATAGTCCATAATGACAAGACTTCTTCAGTCATCCCTCTAGATCATTTCTATGCATTCTGTTTGTCTCTGTATACTGCCAGTATGAAGAAGAAGATTGTCAAAGGACAATACTTTTGACTGTGGTGGCGCAACCTGTAAAGAGGTCTGGACGAAAACGACAGACTTTTAAGGGGACCATACGTAATTTATTTCTACCAAGATTTATTAAAATCCTTTTGACAGTTCTGCAGAAAAAGTTGAAAATGGGACAAAATAGCCAACCCCCCCCCTTTTTTTTTGGAAGTCTAAAACATTTCTTTAAAAAAATAAAAAAATTGAGATATTGACAAAATTCTTTCACAATAATATTCCTTACCATAATTATAATCAAAATAGTCCATAAGAAATCATCATTATCAATTAACTGAAAAACATGACACTTTTCTGCATTGAAATTACTAAGTCCAAAAAAATGTCGAAAAAACGTAAGAATTTGATTTCGGAACAGAGCCAAAAATAACAACACTTCTTCACACATCCTTCTACATCATTCCTATGCATTCGCTTGTAGGGGACCATGAGTACTTTATGCATACAAAGTTTCATCTAATTCTGTTCAGCTGTTCTAAAGAAGAAGTCGAAAATGTGAAAAGTTAACGACGGACGGACGGCGGACTACGATTGATCACAATAGCTCACTTGAGACTTCGGCTCAGGTGAGCTAAAAAGGAATCCGTCTAATACTGTCCACTAAAACAAAACGAAAAAAGAAATCAATCTAATTTTGTCAAACAAAGCGTACCGATGAATCACTCTGTGTGAACATAGTGAAACAAGAACTCAATCTCATTCTGTCCACTAAAACAAAGCGAACCAAGACGATCTAATTCTGTTTACTGAAACAAAGACGACCTAATTCTGTCCACTAAAACAAAGCGAAAGAAAGACGACCTAATTCTGTTCACTAAAACAAAACAAAACAAAGACACCTAATACTGTCCACTAAAACAAAGCGAAACAAAGACGACCCAATTCTGTCCATTAAAACAAAGCGAAACAAAGACGACCTAATTCTGTCCACTAAAACAAAGCGAAACAAAGACGACCCAATACTGTTCACTAAAACAAAGAAAAACAAAGACGATCTAATTCTGTCTACTAAAACAAAGCGAAATAATGACGATCTAATTCTGTCTACTAAAACAAAGCGAAACAAAGACGATCTAATACTGTCCACTAAAACAAAGCCAAACAAAGACTATCAAATTCTGTCCACTAAAAAAAGCGAAACAAGAACTCAATCTCATTCTGTCCACTAAAACAAAGCGAAACAAAGACGATGTAATTCTGTCCACTAAAACAAAGCGATACAAAGACGACCTAATTCTTTCCACTAAAACAAAGCGAAACAAAGATGATCTCATTCTTTCCACTAAAACAAAGCGAGACAAAGACGACCTAATTCTGTCCACTTAAACAAAGCGAAGCAAAGACGATCTCATTCTGTCCACTAAAACAAATCGAAACAAAGACGATCTAATTCTGTCCACTACAACAAAGCGAAACAAAGACGACCAAATTCTGTCCACTAAAACAAAGCGAAACAAACACGATCTCATTCTTTACACTAAAACAAAGCGAAACAAAGACGACCTAATTCTGTCCACTAAAACAAAGCGAAGCAAAGACGACCTAATGCTGTCCACTAAAACAAAGCGTAACAAAGACAATCTAATTCTGTCCACTAAAACAAAGTGAAAAAAAAGACGATCTAATTCTGTCCACTTAAACAAAGCGAAACAAAGACGATCTAATTCTGTCCACTACAACAAAGCGAAACAAAGACGACCAAATTCTGTTCACTAAAACAAAGCGAAACAAAGACAATCTCATTCTTTACACTAAAACAAAGCGAAACAAAGACGACCTAATACTGTCCACTAAAACAAAGCGAAACAAAGACGACCTAATACTGTCCACTAAAACAAAGCGAAACAAAGACGATCTAATTCTGTCCACTAAAACAAAGCGAAACAAAGACGATCTAATTCTGTCCACTAAAACAAAGCCAAACAAAGACGACCTAAATCTGTCTACTAAAACAAAGCGAAACAAAGACGACCTAATTCTGTCCACTAAAACAAAGCGAAACAAAGACGACCTAATTCTGTCCACTAAAACAAAGCGAAATAAAGACGACCCAATTCTGTCCACTTAAACAAAGCAAAACTAAAACGACCTAATTCTGTCCACTAAAACAAAGCGAAACAAGGAATCAATCCAATCCTATTCAATATAACAAAGCGAAACAATGAATCAATCTAATCATATTCTATATAACAAAGCGAAACAAAGATTCAATCTAATTCTGTTCACTTTAATAAGAAATAGAGATATATCGATGGTATACAATTAACATTACTAAAGGCAAAATGTTCGCGCGAGAGAGATCGGTGCACAGATGTGCATATGCTACGCAAAGATAGACGTGGATCTAGTTCTAGGTGTTTAAATCTTTTATGTTGTTTGTACTGATATAATTGTGCATGTTTTTAGATGTTTAAGATGTTATAATGACAATGACATCCAGACCTAGAATGTATTTAGATTATGATTGTTAGGAATCGAGAAGGATTTCTTACTTTTAAATTGTTTCTTTGTCACTTTAAAATTGTTTCTTATGTGTGCATGTCCTTTTGATTTGTGTCATACAGCTTTGTCAAGTATCCTCTGTTTTCTCTCTTAGAAAATCAATCGAAAATGACGGAATAAGATTCTAATTCAGATACTAAAACGATAAATTAGATGGTGATCGTGGTTATGATAAAATCCATCACAATAAGTGTCTTGTCCAAACTTTAGCAATTTACTAGTTTGAATTTTTTTCTTCATAAGACATCCTGTATATATTAACACTGTTGTTTCGAACTTACAGGATTAGACTTATTACAATGTATGTAAATATGATCAAAGTAATTTGTCATGTGATGCCCATCACGTTAAGGCACTCCACGAAAAAGATTTTATCTAGCTTCTTCAAAATAATCTATCTCCGTATTGTCTTAATGGTAAATGTTACCCAGTAATTTTCTTGTCCATGCTCTTGTTTCTAAACTGTAACATGGATAAAAAGTTATCAAATTCAGAAGAGATACTTTTTATAATAATGTATTATCAGTTGTTTTATTATTATTTGAAATTTACTGAGGGGAAATGTATTCGACCCTCCTTACCCCACCTCGATTTTAGACTCCAACGTGAACTAGTAGTATGACTACACCTATAAATATGTTTATCTATTTATTCATTTTCACCAAGGACTTCGAGATGTGGTTAACCCTTCGGTACTTCTTCGTGTTTACTTAACTCTCCCTTCTTCTTCTTCCAATACGAAGTGTACTCAAAAGTTGAACGTCATACTTCATACCCCATTTCTTTCACACTTTTCTATAATTTTATAGCTGTTTGACACACTTCCCCAAGAAAACTACGTGAAAACAAGGACTTAATATCGTGTACAATGTCATATATACAATGTCATATTCAGACAAATGTCAGTCCCAATTACACTCCAGGTGCCCGGGAGGAGTAAGTGCCTCCTGCTTGCATGAAAACCCGTCAAAAAATCCTGCAACAATTCTTCATGTTTGTAATGGACAGTTGGTCAATGAGTGCCCCGATACTACCAAGATCAATACAGCCAACAGATCTAATAGAGTCCTGCCAGGTGCCCAAACAAGTAGAAGTAGAAGGATCAGGAAGTAAATACATATATACACACATTAGCACATGATGGAGACAAGCCGGTGTAGCTAGTGGATAAGATGCTCGGCTCGTGATCGAGAGGTCCCGGGTTCGACTTCCATCCTGGGCACACCGGACCGGTGTTCTGTCTTTCGGATGAGACAGTAAAAACCGAGGTCCTGTGTCACGGTAGGTATGGCACGTAAAAGATCCCTCACTGCTTCGGTGGGTCCGTTGCAAATGTCTAAATTTGTATAGAAATGCATCAGGCAGATGCTGTCACTATATACGTGAAATAATGGTGGAGTGACGTAAACAATAATCAATCAATCATAATGGAGACAAACTTGAGACACTAAATCAAATTATCCCATTCACAATATGAAATGCTATTGAACTGAAATTCCGATGTCGGAAATGCACTTGAACAAATATCTGTATGTATACCGGTATATAATATCAAGTCTAGTCAAAATTCAATATGATTAGTTTGTATTATATTATCGGATTCTGAATTGTCGGTTCACATTTTTGAAAAGGGGATCTCAGATTGCACCAGATACCTATATCGACCATAGAACTTCCTCAATGACAGTTTCAAACGTTTCTCAATAAATCCTCGCGAGAGTAGCTTCGTGGCAAGAAGCCTCACTCTCGGGACGAAATCTTCGAATTTAGAACATTGCCGTGGCATAGCGTATAAATTGTGAATAGAAGACGCCATATAGGGGAGAGGAAGGTATATGTTGCTACTCAGGAAAGGGAAATTTGTAATATTGATAAAATTGAAATCGTGACATTTGTCATAAGATGCGTTTTCAGTTATATGTTTAGATGATATCCAATAGATAATCACTCTTTTTGATTTCATCTTCATGTATTGTTCACTGTAAAAGGTCCAATTTATTCAATAAAGGATTAATCCCTCCTTTTGGTCTTGTATGTAATTCATAACCTTTTTTGGATGAAAATAGAGGTAACCTCGGTTCCGATTGGCTTTCTTGTCTTTAGGAAGGCTAATCGGAATCCAGGCTAAATGAGAAGGGGCTTTCGTGATATCGGGTTCGTTAATGTAAGAAATATAATTCCAGAAAAATCCAGAAAACGAAAAAGAAAGTAGGATAGTAAAACGTGAAACTGCACTCTCAATATGAGTTCAGATAATCGTGTAGAAGAGGTATTTATATTGTTATTGTATTTTTTTTTTTGCTTGCTTAATCTTTTTACTTTCCGGTTACTTTACGGATGTTCTACTACTGACACGGTCCGTGCACGCGAATACGAAAACTATGAATCGACATCTAGTCAGCTGCTACTGCTAGTCTCTCTGTGTCTCTTGTCTCTCCCAGTTCGGATATGTTACCAGAGACTGAATCCCTTATCGTACATGGGATTGTGTATCAAAGTCGACAAATCTGGACGCCTGCAAGTAAAAGAGTCCACCCTCAAGTTAATGCAATTTTGTGTCTGTCATCAGCTACACATTTTCACAAACCTTTTACTCTGCACATATTCCCAAGAAATCATATTTCTTATTGCATATCTTCCTTATGAATGGTCTTATCCCACAGCTTTAACTTTCACTTAGAAAAAGTGGAGAAATACCGGGACACCCTCACCCCACTAGGGGAATGGTATCCACACCCTTTGAGTGGGGGGGGGGGGGGATGTTTTTCTGGTCAATAGGGTATTTTAATGACAAAGAGCTTGTGTAATAAAAAAGTAATTAACAAACAAAAATATCCACAGAGTCATTCCTTCAAGGAATCCTTGTTTATTTAACAAACACTTCAAAACTTCACCATCCTAGATTTAGACTTGGAAAATAATCTATGACACAACTAAGATGAGTGGCTGTATTTCGTAAATTTTTATATTTGATAATTGTACAGTGGCTGTTTTATGACATGATGCTTGATGTTTGAAAACGACTTAAACACCAAAACCTAGACCGAGACAAACTGGAAACCTGTTGTATTGTTGGTGGTTTTTTGCCTGTCTTGGTGTAACCAAAATTAATGCACATTATGGTTTTTCATGACTGCATAAATGATATTTTAAAGTTAAGATTTTGAGGAAGTTTATTTTCATTTCAGTCTATGTATACTCATTTTTTTTCATAAACTACATTATATTTTTTCAGGATTTGAAAGGCTCACAAAATGGGAATTTTAAGTCTACTGATGGGAAAACTGTGCGTTTTTGAGGAGGGGAATGGGGGCTGAATATTGGTCTCAATTTAGGTTGATCAGGTGCTGGGAAAATACTTGTCTAAATTACGAGTTATGGACAATTGAATGATGAAAGATCAGTGATATTGATAATTGATGACAATAACAGATTTTTATCAGTTTGAATGCGACTATCAAATTGGCCAGCTTCGATACACAACTTCATGTACAGGATTCAGTCTCTGGAAATGTGTCATAGCCAAGCCAGGAGCAACCAGAGGTTGGATTATTCAGTCTAGAAAACTTCTTCTTCTAGAAACATGGAATTCTTTTCTAGATATTCCCGAACAATTCAGTCTTAACTGAAAGATGACAAATGCTTAAGATATTGGTAGTATTATCTTTTAATTCACTAGCCAAAACTCAATTTAAGTAGGGCATTTTCCATTTACTATATATATATCATTGGTTATATAGGGCACTTTCTAATTACTACCATTGCTTATGACATTATGTGTTTGATAGACATTCACATAGAAGAATCTTTGTGGTAACATTATAAATATTCAAATGATTTTTGGAGTGCACAGGTTTGGTGGTCAGGACAGTAATTGAGCACATGTACATGTAGTATTTTAGGCCCATGTCCCACCGAAATTTAGGTATTGTGGAAATTCTTTCCCTACTTTTTAGATTAAGTTTGTGTTTTCTGTACTTTGAATTGTCATGTTTGTTTAAGTTTCCATTAATATTAAAACCATTAGCCATGAAATGATGCCACAAATGCAGTCCTTTATTGTAACAGGAGAAGAAGTGGAAAGTGACAGTTTGGTTCTTTGATTCATTGGTTTGAGTAGTTCTTATAGTTTTAATGTGGTAGGTATAGGATAATGGCAGATCAAATTGGGATAAAAGCCATGTTTTGCCTAAAATTTGGAAAATGTTTCCAATCTGTATGTTTTATAAATAGAGGTAAAATTCTTCTTTTCACTTTTTCCTTTTTGCAATGCTTGTTTATTTATTCAAAAATTAGAGAGGACTGCTCCCAGTTTATAGTTCATCATTTGAAGCTGATTTATCAGTTTTGGTACTATCATTATCGAGGCTGAGACTTATCCTACTTGGATGGGATTTCCTCTTACAGATCCCTATCTCACCAAATGGGGTTTTTTGATGTTACAATTTTCTTTTGGGGGAGTATATAGTCGCTGCCATGTCCGTGTCTGTCCATCTTTCTGTCCTTTCGTCCATTTGCCCGTGCTCATATTTCCTACACCTTTTATCAGAATTTGATCATACCTCACCAAAATATAATTTAGGTTAAGGGTTTTTTGACAAAGGTCACTCAAGGTCATTTCTGAAAGGTCACGGTCATTCTATGACTTAAGTACCATGAATTACGTATTTCACTTACACCTTTTCATCAGAATTTGATTATACTTTTAACCAAAATGTTATTTAGGTTAAGGGCTTTTGACAAAACTCAACGACATTTCTTCAAGGTCAAGATAAAAAGTTTTATTTCATAACTATTCAAGGTCAAGCTTAGTCATTTTAGTATAAGATACTGTGATCACTTGTTGTTCTACAGTTGACTCAGTTGGATATCCATGTGATACATTGAGATTGGAAATCGTCATCAATTAATACAATGATTTCCTATTTATTGAGTCATTCATTTCCTTCATTATTGCTGTGCTTCTTGGAGCATCCATTAGTTTTACTGATTTTTGTACATGTATATGAATTGAGTCATCAATTTTCTGCATTATAAGTATAACTGCCGTTTGGGGAGCATCCATCAGTTTTACTGATACTATTGTTTTATTTTATTTGAAATTATATTTAGGGGAAAAAATTGTGTCAAATAATATACACATATATAGCTGATCAACAGTTGTTAAAAATTGTTATTTGGATTGCATTGGGAATTGGAATGTTAAATGACCTCAATTTGAGAGAATTAAGAACCCTCTTTGTGGATCGTACTGGTTATGTAGTTGGTTTCTCATTATTTAAAAACAAAGAAAATACTTTATGAAAAGAAATTTTTAAGGTTATACATTGAATGAAATTCATAACAAGGATAGTTATCATTCCCTTTCCTTTCATATGTTTATTGTTCAGAAATTCATCCATTGTTTAAAAATGTTCGTTTCTATTGGTTACCATTTTGCAACATTGATAGGCTTTCAAACAAGTAAACCTTAACTGGATTCAAACTTCCAGTTTTGACAGGACAAACAAATATTAAATAAGCCGGCGTGGCCTAGTGGTATCGCGCTGGACTCCTGATCGGGAGGCCGGGGTTCGAGTCCCGCTCTGGCCATGCCGGTGTTCTGTCTTTCAGATGAGACAGTAAAAACCGAGGCCCCGTGTCGTGGAATGCATGGCATGTTAAAGATCCCTCACTGCTTCGGGTGGGTCCGTTGCAAAGGTCAAAATTTGTATGCCCCGCATCAGGCAGATGCCGTCACCACATACATGAAATATTCGTGGTGTGACGTTAAACAAAAATCAATCAATCAATCAATCAAATATTAAATAGTATCAATGGATAGTCAATATCATTTTACTTGTACCTAAAGTGCTTTACTTGTACCTAAAGTGCAATTACTTGTACCTTAAGTGCTTTACGTGTACCTAAAGTGCTTTACTTGTACCTTAAGTGCTTTACTTGTACCTAAAGTGCTTTACTTGGATTATAGTAGATCATCAGCACATTGTTAATATTAGATGTACTATATTACATCAAATTACATGAATTATTTACAACAGATGAATCATATTACTGGTGGGTTACCAGGTATTCATCTTGTTTGTCTTCTCATTTAAGTATTACCTCATATCGAGAAACCTCATATGAGCATATAATTATATAAGTATATAATTACCAGTTAAAAGTTTTCACTGCCTGCAGTACATGTAAATTGCACTGTCAAATGCATTTGTAAAAGTTTCATAATTTGTTATAAATATTTGACACATGGTATAATCATGAATTTGTACCATTGTTTTTCTGTGTCTTATAATCATATCTGAATTGATCGTATGTTTAAATCATTACATAATTCATATAGTACATGTGTATATTTATTTTGATTTTTCAGTTACTTGAGGATGCTAAAGAACTAAATGTTATATTGGCTACAATAGCAACCAGACCTAGAGTAAAGGAGTTATTGAAGTCTGAATTGAGTAGGGTAGAAAATGAAATATCCAAACTTCAGAATTCTGAAAAGCCAGAAAATACTTCAACTTCTGTAGTCTCACCACCTCCAATATCTACTGAGAAGAAGATTACTGCTGGTTTGCCTCAGAAAATATCATCATATGGTAAAATAAACAAAAATACTTTTTTATCTAATATCATAATATGTAATACATGATCTTAATTCATATATGTATGATAAACCTGGTACATATAAACTGAATTTCTAAATATGGTTATACACAAGGAATATATAAATATTATATGCAAGATTTATATGCAATTATACAAATGAAAATACAAATATACATGGACATCTTCATATTTGAAGAAAGAAAAATAAAAGAGACATGGAACTGATTTATTTCATCATTCAAAAGTTTCTTATTTTAGATATATTATTAAGTGATTGTCTGAAAAGGCAATGAAATAAGGTTTTGCTTGAAGTTATCTAAGCCAGTCTATTCACTCTTTTCAGACTTTCTGACACTGATTAAATAGGTTTGCATTATAGAGATGGTAACGGTTCTAACATAATATTTTTGCAAGTGTATAAAACATTTGCAAGGACTACTATAGCACTGTAGCAAAATGGTCTGTCTGAAAACTGTTTAAGGCATTTTTAATTGACATTATAGAAATAAAGCTGTTTAAATAATTGTTTTCATGGGACTTTAGACTGAACTTTAGACTTGACTTTAGACGGGATTGAACGTAAATAATAAGTTGATTGTTGTCTTTTTTACTGAAATAACATCAACACACATAAAATGATGTTGAGAAACATTGTGCACATGAATCATGTTTGACTTGTGTTGAATGGTCAATTGGGTCACCTTCCTATTGCAACTGAGAAAAACAAAGTAATGAGTCAGACAGCGGTATGATATTGTTTTTAAATCTCAATCATCCACACTTTATTAAAAGTGCTCTCTGCCATAGTCAGTGATATGAAAAATCAGGATAATCAAGAATAATGCATTTTCAAGTATGGTGATTAAGCTCAGTAAAAAAGATTAAATTGGGCAATGAAAATAAAAATAATAAAAAACATATTTTTTCAGCTGAAATGTGTTGTTTGTAATGTGTTACTGAGGTAATTATTATATCCTGCTTCTCTCAAAAATTAAATCAGGGGTTTTGCTTTTGTATATCTTGCTACCATGCCAGACAATGCATTCTTCACTTAATGCAATTAATGAATCATCATTTCACACCTGACTATGTGGAGTTTGATCCGCGACACTGGCTTCCAAGATTTATTCAGTTGCATAACCAGGCTATTATCATTATATAAGGAAGCAAACACTAAAACATTATGTCACCTTTTCTCGACAAAACAAAAGTGCATGATGTTCATTATACTAGATGGGTGTGCATTATACACATCAGTAAATAGAGTAAATGTATATTAATGCTTTTGTTTGACATTGACAGGTACATGATCATGTATAATATGTCAAGAATCATGGTCAGCAGTACTACAATTAATATCAATATAAATTACCTGAGATTTTATTGTAGATCACCTGTGATTTGAATATAATAAATAGAGTTGTCAATAGAACTACTTATGATCTCAATATGAATTACCTGTGATTACCATATAATTTTCTGTGTGCTCAGTTTTATTGGTCATCTCATAATATCCTCAGTAATAGTTGTGGGGGGATTATACTGGAATCACCCTGTATGTCTGTGTGGATGTAGGTACAAAAATTTCATAGCGACTCCACCTAAGTCAAGAAATGGATCTCAATGAAACTTTATGGCAAAGGAAGATGACATTATGTAAATATGTATGTAGAAGAGAATCCGATGATGCTATCCATAATTTATTAGAGGAGTTATGGGCCTTTGAAATCAGAATTTTTAATTATATGTAACATTATCTTGTCGTCATAACTATTGTGGAACCACTCTATTAATTTCAATGTAACTTCTTACATAGAAAGATCACAATATGATAATGAATATGAGGAGATTGCTGTTCATTTCTTTATGTACAACTCTGTTACAATGGGGGGGGGGGGGGTTATTTGTCCGATTAGGAATGTTGTTGTAGTAATTACCTGTATTCTCTGTATAATTAAATGTAATGTCAATATAATCACATTTGCTAATGATATATATTGTACTATGGATCAATAACCATAAATTTACTATATTTTTGTCTACAGCATGGGATCAGTCTGATAAATTCATGAAGATTTATGCGTCTTTAAATGGAGTACAAACATTAGGAGAAGAGCGTATTAAATGTGAATTTGGTCCTAAGTGAGTATTTGTAGATTTCATCCTAAATTTCATTTAATTGATATAAAGTAGTTTAATTGTATTTTATACCATCAGTAGTTTTTCTCCATACATGTAGGCCATGGTTCGACACCTGAACTGTAGTAATAATATAGTAGAACATGAGCTGGATTGTGGATAATAATTAAAGTACCATACTTTACCATCAAATTAATACTACATTTTGATTTTTCTCTAGGGATGCTCATTGATTTTTCTCTAGGGATGCTCATTGATTTTCAAATCAAAAGTCCAGGGTTTCAATAAGAATTATTTTAGAAGGTGATTTCGAAATTTTAGGCATATATTTTTGTGCGACGTATATGTAAATGTGAGTAGTAAATCTGAGATCACAGGAAATTCAAAGAGGCGATTTCTGTCATTTGTAATGAAAGTATTTTGTTTGGTGCCAGCTGTTATTGAAATCCCTGTAGGTCAAGTTTTGGTGATACAATCAGGTATTCAAATGTGAGTTATCATGCAGGTTTTTTTATGGTAAGTTTGAGTTCGTCATGGTTGACTTACTGTTTGTGGACTTATGCCCCTTCATGATGCACAAAAGATATTTGAATGGAAGTTGGTATACCTTTCTTATGGCTAATTACTAGGTACTGGTCAAGTGCAAGTTGTGAAAGCATCGACTATTTTTGTCTCAATATTTAATGGGGTTGGTAGGGACATGTATTGTTTTCATCAATACCCCTACAATATTTGCCTGTATAGGTTTAACTCGTCACAGCCATTTGATTGTAATTTTTCTCATTTTAGATCATTCAAGCTAAGTGTGCAAGAACTGAACAATAAGAATTACGAATTATACATCTCTACATTACTTGAAGAAATTGTACCCAGTGAAAGTTACCACAAAGTAAGTATTACACTACTCTAAAATTGTTAATATACATGTATAATGGTTAGATCTACTGAAAAAAAAACTGGTCAATCTTATAATGTTATCTGTGTATGAGTATTATTGTTTTATATGGCCCCACCAGGTATAGCAGGGGGCATTAAGTGTTTGCTTTGTCCATTCTTCTGTCCTTCCTTCTGTCAAACATTTGGTCTCTGGATGTTACACATACATGTATACCTTTCATCATATTCAAACCACATTTGGATATATTCTTTCTTATCAAGAGAGGAGGAACTTTATTGATTTTGGGGTCAAAGGTCAAAGTCACAGCTGAAAAAAAGGGACTAATAATTGGTTTCCGTTTGATAAATCAAGTGCCTTTTATCATGTTCCAACCAAATTTAGATATATGCTTACTTATCAAGAGAGGAAGAACCCAATTGATTTTGGGGTTAAGATGTCTATGGTCAAGCTCACAGCTGATGAAAATAGACTTTTTAAATTATTGGTTTCCGGATGATTTCTCAAATATTCAGACCAAATTTACTTTGTCTCCATATGTGGCATTTCGTGAATTTTATTGCTTCAACACTGCACTTATAGCAGACAGAGATTTTGCCAGTGCCAGTGTTGTATTTGCAGCTGAATTTACAAATCAGTATCACAGTTGTGTGTAAAGAAGGGAATTAACTTGTCAGTCTTTAATGAAATTCCTCTTTTTTTCTTTGAAAAATGTTTCAGTTTGGAGTAATTTTTTTACAGCTTGTTGGGCAGACTGGAAACACACATTCTACCTTATTTGACCTATTATTACTTAATTATTGTTAAGGTGAAAACAGACAAAATCCTAATCATGCTGAAAAAGAAAACAACAGGAAAGACCTGGGCTTATGTAACACAAAGAGAGAAATCAAAATCAGACAAAACCAAGTATGTTCAGTTTATCTCCATTACTTTGGTCATTGTAATTTCTTAACATAGAGTCAGGAATGGCAGGGTTGATCATAAGAGTTTTAATCATTATTCTAGAGATGTAATTGGAAGAAGCACATTTTTATGGTCGGCCATATTAGTGAATAACTTCTTGCTAAACATAAAAAGATATGCCAGGTATAGTAGATGCCATGTTACACCTAAACAGCATGCTTTGTATCTAGACTGCAGATTTAATTATTCTGAAGAGACAAATCCAAGTATGGAATCCTTCATAGTTGGTGTTGTAACTAGACAGGTTAAAATTCTTGACAAAAAATGAAAAAAAGAGGGGGTGGGATTTAAACAATACATTTGTAGTTGATACTGCACTATCGTGGAGCAAGGCTTTTCTTGACTACATCTAATATACTTTAGGAGAATGTTATTTTGAATAAATGTATAATAATCATTATTGTAATTATTCTGATATGGTACCTTTTTCAAACAGACCAAAAATGGATGATGATGCAGATCCCCAGGATAGTATAATGAATCTGATGAAGCAGATGTACGATGATGGTGATGATGAAATGAAAAGAACAATTGCTAAGGCTTGGACGGAATCACGTGACAAGAAAAAAGGGGAACCATAACCCTGTACATAGACTTGTTAAGACCAGACACTACACAAACAGGAACTTTTTTATGAGGTTTTGAAATTTGGTGTGTACTAATGCCAAACGGATACAAGATATCTCTGATACCAAAATGTTCCAAATGAAATAATGTTTGAGTATATTAAGTATACATTGGTTTCCTTTCGAGAAATCACATGAACAAAGACATTGCAGTTCATCCTTCTTTAAACTCACATACATGATTTTAAGTGGATATGAATTGACTAGAGAAATAAACATGATCAAAGCATTTGATTCATCTCTATACTTAAACTTATCCAGAGATGTGTATGAAATATTAGCTTTAAAGATACAGTCTCAACCACTTATATATTCTGATCTAATAGTATCAGTCATTGATGGTCAGGTTCAGATTGTAAAATTGTCAACACAGGACAAGTGAAAGGTTTTCTTAATAGGTTACCTAAAATTTGTCTCAGCAGACCTTAAAAATTCTTACAAAGCAAATTCAGCTGTTGCATTCTTCTCGGGTCTTGCAGTCTCCAAAGACTACCCAGTATGGACATATCTGCCATCTCTGTATGTGACTACCCATCATGGACAATTCTGTCTTCTCTGTATGTGACAACCCATCATGGACAGTTCTGCCATCTCTGTATGTGACTTCTCATCATGGACAATTCTGCCATCTCTATGTGACTACCCATCATGGACATTTCTGCCATTTCTGTATGTGACTACCCATCATGGACAGTTGTGCCATCTCTGTATGTGACTACCCATCATGGACAGTTGTGCCATCTCTGTATGTGACCACCCATCATGGACAGTTCTGCCATCTCTGTATGTGACTACTCATCATGGACATCTCTGTATATGACTACCCATCATGGACAGTTCTGCCATCTCTGTATGTGACTACTCATCATGAACAGTTCTGCCATCTCTGTATGTGACTACCCATGATGGACAGTTCTGCCATCTCTGTATGTGACTACCCATCATGGACAGATCTGCCATTTCTGTATGTGACTACCCATGATGGACATTTCTGGAATCTCTGTGTATGACTACCCATCATGGACAGTTCTGCCATCTCTGTATGTGACTACCCATTATGGACATTTCTGGAATCTCTGTATGTGACTACCCATCATGGACAGTTCTGCCATCTATGTATGTGACTACCCATGATGGACAGTTCTGCCATCTCTGTATGTGACTACCCATCATGGACATTTCTGGAATCTCTGTGTGTGACTACCCATCATGGACAGTTCTGCCATCTCTGTATGTGACTACCCATCATGGACAATTCTGCCATCTCTGTATGTGACTACCCATCATGGACAGTTCTGCCATCTCTGTGACTACCCATCATGGACAGTTCTGCCATCTATGTATGTAAATACCCATCATGGACAGTTCTGCCATCTCTGTATGTGACTACTCATCACTGACATCTCTGTATGTGACTACCCATCATGGACAGTTCTGCCATCTCTGTATGTGACTACTCATCACTGACATCTCTGTATGTGACTAGCCATCATGGACAATTCTGCCATCTCTGTATGTGACTACCCATCATGGACAGTTCTGCCATCTCTGTATGTGACTACCCATCATGGACAGTTCTGCCATCTCTGTATGTGACTACTCATCACAGACATCTCTGTATATGACTACCCATCATGGCAGTTGTGCCATCTCTGTATGTGACTACCCATGATGGACAGTTCTGCCATCTCTGTATGTGACTACCCATCATGGACAGTTCTGCCATCTCTGTATGTGACTACCCATCATGGACCGTTCTACCATCTCTGTATGTGACTACCCATCATGGACAGTTCTGCCATTTCTGTATGTGCGTAATGTGGTTTAGTTTTGTATGATCTTTGTTCTGGGGTTCAAGGAATGTTGAAACCGATATGGCTCAGTGGATGAGGTGATTAACTTATGACCAAGAGTTTCTTGGATGGTCTTACTGATGACACACCGGTGTTCTGTCTTTCATATGAAATAGTGAAAAAGTGCCATGGCATGCAAAATATTTTTCTAGGTTAAGGAGGGTCTGTTGAAAAGGTGAAAAATTTCTGCAGATGCTTCCACCTTATACATGAAGTAATTGTGGAATAACATTAATCAGTCAAAGTTGTGGTCACTCTCTCCTACATGATTATATTATATTATTACAAAACATAATGTACAATATTTTCACACTTAATTGTTGCATGTTGATCTTATGTGATTACAAATATTTATGTATGTATAGGATTAGTATTGATGTGCTGATAAATACATGTATAGGACTAGCACTAATTTGTTGTTGAATACATGTATAGGACAAGCACTGATTTGTGGTTAAATGCATGTAAGTGTTGATGTGCTGTTATATACATGGCCGGCAACAACGCTGCAGAATGGATTTGCTCTCTTTTCACATAATGTCATACCCCTACTTACATGATGGTGGCATCAGCCTGGTGCATGACCTACTCATTAAATGCATCTGCAACAGTAAGGAATATTTTACCTATATCAAGCCGGCGTGGCCTAGTGGTATCGCGTCGGACTCCTGATCGGGAGGCCGGGGTTCGAGTCCCGCTCTGGTCATGCCGGTGTTGTGTCTTTCGGATGAGACAGTAAAAACCGAGGCCCCGTGTCGTGGTATGCATGGCACGTTAAAGATCCCTCACTGCTTCGGGTGGGTCCGTTGCAAAGGTCAAAATTTGTATGCCCCGCATCAGGCAGATGCCGTCACCATATACGTGAAATATTCGTGGTGTGACGTAAAACAAAAATCAATCAATCAATTTACCTATATCAATATTCCCAACTTATTCAATACGGAATAATTTACTTATTGCAACAGACCCATCTGAAGCCGAGAAATATTTCTACTTTTTGCATTAGACCCATCTGAAACTGAGGGATATTTTACCTATTGTAATAGATCATCTCACACAGCGGGGGATATTTTAAGCTCACCATGATGAATGCACTGGGAGCTGTTGTCATATTCCTGACTTCGTCATCATCCTCCATAAACAAAAACTTTAACCTAGATCATAACTTTAGAACCATTGAAGACCGGGCTTTAACATTTCTTTGTGACAAGACCTTCCATTAGGTAACAAAATTTTCGACTGTGTGGCGGTCACTATGAAGTTTGACTACTTTTAAAAAACTTTAACCTTGGCCATAACTTACAAACAGTAAGAGATAGGGCTTAAATACAAAAATGTATTTCATGTGTGTATTCCTTCTGACAAAACCTTTCAATGTATCATTTTCTTACGTTTTGACTTTGACCTTGAAGACTGACCTACTTACAAAAAACTTGCCATTTAAATTTGGTTGCCACCCGTAAGCTCTGTTGTCTTTCGACAACTTTTGTATCTTTTACAATAGAGCCATCTGAAACAGGGATATTTTACCTATTGCAATAGACCTGTATGATAGAGCGAGGGGTATTTTACCTAATACTGTAATAGACTTATCTGAAACTGAGGGATATTTTACCTATTGCAATAGACCCCTCTCTGAAACCGAGGGATATTTTACCTATTGCAATAGACCCCTCTCTGAAACTGAGGGATATTTTAACTATTGCAATAGACCCCTATCGGAAACTGATGGATATTTTACCTATTGCAATAGACCCCTCTCTGGAACTGAGGGATATTTTAACTATTGCAATAGACCTATCTGAAACTGAGGGATATTTTACCTATTGCAATAGACCCCTCTCTGAAACTGAGGGATATTTTAACTATTGCAATAGACCCCTATCTGAAACTGAGGGATATTTTAACTATTGCAATAGACCTATCTGAAACTGAGGGATATTTTACCTATTGCAATAGACCCCTCTCTGAAACTGAGGGATATTTTAACTATTGCAATAGACCCCTATCTGAAACTGAGGGATATTTTAACTATTGCAATAGACCTATCTGAAACTGAGGGGTATTTTACCTATTGCAATAGACCCCTCACTGAAACTGAGGGATATCCATGCTTTGGGTGTCATTTATAGAAATAGGGCACCATTCAATGAGCCATAATACGCCTACGTTATAATTCTAGGTGTCATACAAACTAGAACTAAATATTTAATCTAATTGTTGTAAATTTAGATTATCTTTGATACTGGTAAAATGGTTAGGTTTTCTTCAATTGTTTGTTCATGTAAGTTAATTGATTTTTGTTGCTTATCCATCATTTCCCATGCCGACACTCCCCCACCCTTCCCTTCCTTTTATTAATATACTGACTACAACTGTATTAAATTTTTAGGAGATGTGAAAATTTGTGTTCAAATATGCACATATATATAATATGATCTTTCTTTGTACAGAGTTTCATCAAAATCCGTCGAAGGTACCAAGTTATTTAGATTACAAAATTCTAAGTCCAAGGGTAATAACTCCTGTACATGTTTTTGAACAGCATTCTTCTTCCAATAAGCACATCTTCATATGGTGTTCTTTTATTGTACAAAGTATAATCAAAGTCCCCCTGATGGTTTAGGAGGAGTTGCAAAGACAAGATCGGTAGACAGACAGAAAAATGGATGACAGCCGTATAAGCATAATACACCCACATTTTATACGGGCTAAAAAAATGAAAAAAAAAAACCAAAAACTTAATGTAAAAGAATGCTAGCATGATCCAAGAGTCTCTTTATTTTCTTAAAGAAGTAAAAATAAAACATTTAACATTTCTTTATTGTTTAAAGCTGTGTTGTCATTACATGACAAAACTTTGGCCGACAATGAGTATATTCTACAACTACAACAATCATTTTCACAAAATTTTTAAAAATTGAACTTATATTACTAACACAGACAATATTTATAGTCATTTATGCTTGTTTTAATTTCACAAATTACAAATAAGTCATAGGACATTACATAAAAGTGACTGAATTTGTCAAAACTTCAGGTTTATGAATGTTAACAAACTTTAAGTTTGTATACTGCTCTTGATATACACCCATATTTTTATACGGGCCAAAAAAAAAAATGAAGAAAAAAACCCCCAAAACTTAATGTAAAGGAATGCTAGCGTGATCCCAGTCTCTTTATTTTCATAAAGATTGATTGATTGACTGATTATTGTTTTACGTCACCCCACGATTATTTCACGTATATGATGACGGCATCTGCCTGATGCATTGTATACAAATTTAGACCTTTGCAACGGACCCAACCGAAGCAGTGAGGGATCTTTTACGTACCACGCCTACTGTGACACGGGACCTGGGTTTTCACTGTCTCATCCGAAAGACAGAACACCGGTGTGCCCCGGGCGGGAGTCGAACCCGCGACCTCTCGATCACGAGCCGAGCACCTTATCCACTAGGCCACACCGGCTTTTTCTAAAAGAAGAAGTGAAAATAATACATTTAACATTTCTTTATTGTTCAAAGCTGTGTTGTCATTACATGACAAAACTTTGGCAGACAATGAGTATATTCTACAACTACAAAAATCATTTTCACAAAATTTTAAAAGATTGAACTTATATTACATAAAAGTGACTGAATTTGTCAAAACTTCAGGTTTATGAATGTTCACAAACTTTAAGTTTGTACATGTATATTACTCTTGATATAAAGTCAGTAACGATGCTACCTTAAAGACATTTGTAAATTAGGCCAGCTTATCTAAGCCAACTGTGATGCGCTAAAGAAATGATCTTTTTATGGTATCCAACTACTACTTATCATTAGGAAATGCTGTTATGTAGTCAAGCATGACCTCTATCACATGTTACTGATATACTGTTATCCTGATAATGATTGATCTCTTGATAAGCCTAGATATACAAATAAAGCAAAAGGGAAAAATATAGTACATAATATGACTAGTACAGCTTACAGCTTTGGTTTAAGAACATTATGCTCTGTCACTTCTTCAGACAGAATATTTAGCGTGTATATCTCTTACGACTTTAAGTTTTGACAGTTTTTCGTTTTGATACTCTTGTCTTAAATCAAGTCCATCTGTCACTTTATGTGTAACATTTTGGATAGAGCTTCGATTTTACACAGTCTCATCATTTCAAGTTCTAACCGGTAGAAAGCTTCTGACTGTAAGAACACAAACTCGAAAATGGTGACAATTAAATGGTTTTGTTTGAATGATCCATAAAAAACGTTACTCCAAGAGCAGAAAATAAAATCTACTCATTTGCAAGAACTTTAACGTGGCTGACGAAAGAACAAGAGATGAATTGAGATTGCACACTGGACATCAGTGTTGACCAGTTAAAACCATCAGAAGTATTTGTTTAATTGATAAATGTCTACAGTATGAAGCAGATTCATGTAACTGTTTGGGTTATATAAACTGTACACTCATTTAGGTCATAAACTCGGTGATCTTGACCTTCAAGATATAACCTTTGATAAAGGTTAAGGTAACTTTTGTAACAGATAGCTACTAAGTAAAGTACAGATTGTTTGTTTCCTGTATTATATTACGCCATGATTATTTCACTCACATGATGGCATCTGGCACAAGATTTAGAAATATGCAAAGAACCCATCCAAAGCAACGAGGGATCTTTGACGAGATGTCAACATCAACTGTGACAAAGAACCTTGGTTTTTACATGTACATGTCCATAAAACACTGATAAGCAGTTGCAGTGAATCCAATGTGGGAATCCACGACTCAAAGAGTAATGCTAACTCTGTCAAGTATGAAGTAAATTCATGTTACTAATTCCAATTGTTCTTGTAGTCTCACTGTGACCTTGACATCTGAGATATGACCGTGGGACAAAATCATACATGTAACACATCCTTGTGTTATGGGTAACTATTTTTGCAAAGGTTGAATTCAATCAATATTATTTCTATAGTTTGAACGGCTGAACAAGAATTTATGTCATAAATTAAAAGTGAACTTAATTTGTGAGGTATGACTGGGTCAAAGTCATGACTAGCTCTTAAATTATGGGTTACAATTTGATGAGGTAGAAGGCAGGAGTGAGTTTCATAAGCCCAAACATAGACGCAGACATATATTTTCTGTCTAAATTTACGTCTACTTCAATTGAATTTTTTCTTTAAGTCTCTGTTCATAAGTTATTACATTGGTAAACGTTGTAAAAGGTGAACGTTACGTTTGGAACTCTTTAGGGAGGAGTCAAAAATTTCCTAGTAAAGTTTATGTCTACGTCGACGTTTGGGTTTACGACCTTTATCAAAACTCACCCCAGATACATAAAACAGTTGATATATTACAGACTGGGCACTCAATTTTGTTTCTAGACAAACTTTGACTGATCACAAATGTATTGTTTGCGGGGTTATAAACACATTAAGACATTCTGACAGTGAGGTACAGAATTCTGGCCATTGAGATTTGTTAAAAGGTAACCATCAATTGTTGTTTATACAATACTTCTGAAGTTTACCATACCGGTACTCTGTGATATTCTATGAATGACTCTAGGAACTACTAAAAACTGTATGGACAATAACATCCAAGTCGTTTCAAGAGATGCAAAATGTCAAAAGAAGTATGCATGGTAAGATCCAAGATCAGAATGAAAATCAAAACATTGATTGGTTGGTTGATTTGTGTTTTATGTCGCTTTCAACAATATTTCAGTTATATCGCGACATGGAAGCAGGAGGTTACCAACCTCTTAAACATAGTGGCGCAACCCGGGAATCGAACCCGGATCGTCTGTGCCGCAAGCCAAGCGCTTAACCACTACACCAAGCCTGCCCTTCAAAACATTGAATGTTTGTGATTGTGAACATTGCATATGCATGTGTGTGAATAACATCAATCTGAACAACATTTCAGGTTTGTAAATTCAATGAATTGTGAACCTGAAACTTTGAACACTGTCCTCATTCATAAACAGGAGCTACAAGCAGTATGATCTGAGATCAGAGTGAATGTTTGTGCAACTGAACATTTCATATGCATGTGTCTGAATCACAATTTGAACAACATTTCAGGTTTGTGAATACAATGAACTGTGAATCTGAAACTTTGAAGACAGTGTTGATTTACAAAATGTAGCTACCAACAATTTATGTTTAGACTTAAAACATAATGCCATGTTATAGCAAGTCATTCTTTACAAATACATTCTTAGTATCTTTTTCTACACACTTATGTACTTGTCTGAGAATGATAATTAAGCGTCGGTCTATAGCTTGTAAATGTAGCTCAGTAATCACAGGAGATATAGGGTCTTGTTCCAATACTGATCTTAAAACATTACTAAGCACTTTCTCTTGCATCATCAATAACTTTTCCCAAGTTGTATACCGGATTCTGTAAAGAAAAATGTCAACTCATTAATAGAATTATAAATAAAATCTTAATTTATAACAAGAGCAGCACCAAGTGTGGCATTCATGCAACATTAATAACTAGGAAACTAACATGTCAGAAAGGGTCCCACAATTGCTTTTATTAGAAAATAGAGTACAGATCACACCTCCATAATAATCTTGCTAGTTAAGTCATGTCATTGTAAACTTTTTATCATAACGTAACTATTTGGCACCAACTTCGCAATGACATAATTTGTAGGACTTCTATGGGAGGGTGGATGGTCAATCAACATTTGTTAGATGAAGATATAACATCAATGATGATGGAAAATAAGAACAAGAAGTCTTAGTGGACCCATATTGCTCACCTGAGAACAAATTGTCCACTTAAAAACAACTGACAGCTTCAGAAAATTTTCAGATAGAAATATTCTCTAGCCTATAGTGACAAAAGACTATACTTGCTTCTCTACATTGAATAAATCAAGACAATGATACAAAAATATGTGAAAAAGATTCAGTCAGAATTCATACTTTAAAAAAGATTTAAAGACATGTACCAAGAAACTTTGTAATAAATCTTTCAAATAACCCTTCAAAAAGATATTTTCTGATAAAAATTGGCAAATAAATGGTTTATGGCTTCTCTATATTTACATGTATTGAATAATTCAAGAAACTAACATAAAAATGTGTAAAAAAAAAGACTAAGTCAGTAAGTTTTGGTCTAGTATTAACACTTAATAATAAGTTATTTTGGTGCAAAATGAAATGAAACATTTCTTTGCTTCCAGTAGGGTTTGAACCACTAACCTTCGGCATGCCAGCATTGGCCTATACCAAAATTACAAAGAAAATAAAAATAATAATACATCCAAAGAGCAAATATTCATGTGACAAATTAAAATAACCCTAGAAAAAAATTATCCAAAAAAATTTTATTTGCTTTATTGCTTCTCTGTATTGAATAAATCCAATAAAATAGCACAAAAATGATTTGAAATGACAAGTCCAAAAAAGGTCACAAATTTGACTTTAGTAGGGAATCAAATACAATAACACTTCTTATTACACCATTTTAGATTCCTCTAATACATTTTATTTGATGATCTATGAAGCCAGTCTGACAAAGAAGTTTCTCAGAGGAGAGTTGCCTCCTGAGTGTAATATTGCCCCACTCTGAATCCATCCACTGATGGACCTGGTTGAAAAACAGCAACATTTGTTGGGAACTTTGAGTACTTCATACCTACCAAATTTCATCAATATCTTTCCAATACTACTGAAGGAAACGTACATCAAATCTAATTAATATATAATAATGATATAAACACTCCAATCTTTTTTAATCATAGAAAATTAAAAAACATCCTAAAAACTATTTTTGTATTCATTTAATTTTCAATTACATGTATTACAATAAATCAGTAAAAATACAAAAAATCAAATCATTATAAGTAAGGAGAAAGCTAATTGTAGAAAATCTATTTACCTGATAAGAGTAAAAAATAACAAAGTCCAACAAAGACATAAACAAAACTTTATATTGATATCGCAAAGGAACCAAAACATTTTTTCTTAAAGACGCCCTTCCTAATCACTCTGAACCATTCAGTCTGATGATCCTTACAGCCTGTCTGAAGTAATTTTTCAAAGGAAGGTACCCTATTGGGCCTATGTTGCCCAGCCTGGATCAATCCCTTAACAGATCTAACCAAAAACACCAACACTTGTTGGGGACCTTCAGTACTTCAACCTTATTCTGAAGAAGAAGTCAAAAGTATGAAAAATCTATGGAAAATGGATGGATGGATGACAGACTGCATGCAATAATAATTGCTCACTTGAGCTAAAAAGGGATACCAGGCCCCGCCGTGGCTTATTGCCGTATCTTTCCAGCATTTGTTAAAAGCGATGTCGTCTGCGATGCCTGTTGGCCATGTTTTTCGTTTGAGGTACCTATTAAACTTCACTTAAATATTTGAGTATTTACTCAATTTTCCGTCTTGAGTAAAACTCAGAATTGGGTTGTAACGGTGACTTAATGTTGAGGAAAGAAAATTGAGAAAAATACTCAGACTCGAGGCTGAGTATTGAGTTGAGGAAGGTTGGTGACAGCGGGCCAGACTTAATATACATGTTGACTCTCATGATAATTAATTTCAACAGCAGACGATGGCTTTTAACTATATCTATGAATTTACTACATTTATGAATTGTAAGTCCCATAACACTATAATGGCAAAACGGATGAATCTGAAAATCAAAAATGATACTTCTCTGCCTAATCCAAGTAAAATGTGTCAAAATCATGAAATTCCTAAGATTCAAATCCAAGTTGCTGTGAGACATAGAAAGTGCTGACTTTTTATTGTTACTCTTCAATTCTTAAAGACCTGTAACTCTGTAATCACATACCAGATGAATTTCAAAATCGAAAGAGATCTCAGTCTGTCTAGTTCAAACATCATCCATAAAATTTTATGAAAATCTGATCACATAATCTGAAGTTATCATGAGACATAGAAAATACAGACATATGGACGGACTGAGTGATGGACAGACAGAGTGATTACTGCAGGACACCTGCCACAATTTTTGTGTAAACACAATGTCCTTATTAGATGATGTTCCTTTCACATAGGTAAAAAAGAAGGAGCTACCAACCCTGAACTTATAAGGACACACTAATGGCGCATGCTTCCAAAATATGTAGTCTGTATCATTCGTTTTATTTGCTTTCTTACTGATTGAAAGTTTACATACCTACAGCACTGATACAGTGGAGCAAGGATAGATAATTCATCCCGATGAGGATTTCCAAAACTGAAAGTAGGAAAAATTTTCTACAAGTTCATTATCAGTCATAAATGAATCTGTCATATTTTATGTGAATCAACGAAATATTTCCAACATTTAAACATTTCCAACCTGAGTGTGATAAGCATACTGCAAACTGCAAGTATCTCAATGATAAGCAAGAAAAGACCCTCCTTAGTCCTGATACCTTTACCTTTAAGCCATATGCATAAAACTATCTATGATAGCAATATACCACAAATATCACAACTTAGCCATAATACTTTAACTCACCTCTTGGCATTATCTAACATGAGCACCATGGAGTCAGGCTGTGTTCCCAAAGTTTCAAAATGATGTCTGTCTGCATTTCCTATGAGAAAGTCCAGAATACATGTATCTATGAGGTCTAATAGTCTTGGTCCAGATTTGTAGGGTTCCACCTCTTTTACTAGAGTACAATACTTAGGATCTCTTTCCCATCTGCAAATATTTTCTCAATGCAATAAATAATTTTCATGACTCAATACACTTTATAAACAAGAGGCCCATGAGTGTTATCTATCACCAGAGTCTATAGTTACTGACATACACAGGATCTAAATTTAATAATTGGGCCTGCCATAGGGGTAGAACCCATGCCCCTGGGACTAGGAATTTATCAATTCTGTTTGAAGGATTCATGTTCTTTCAAACCCTGATTAAGTCATTCTTCACATGGCACAGCTGTAGAAGGGAAGATTTTCTACTGTTGGGTATATAAGTATTTCACTGCATAATTATAATGGCCATGCCAGGATCTATATATATGCTGAACCCCTACCCTTATGTAATGAATTTCCTGACACTGGAATAAGGTTTTATGATCTTTTTAACTGTATATGTCAATTTTTCTTTTCAAAACACACGAGTAGACTGAATGATTATTATCCTCACCCTTTGCATTAAGCAATTGACTCAGGATAATGAATTTCTCATTTTTGGCAGAAGATTTCATACTCTGTATTATTATATAGATTTTCTCCTTGATTTGCAGAGGTAAAGAAAAAGATTTTTGAAAACTGGGATATTTTTAAGAAATTTGGTGCCACCCCAAAAGTCTGTAGGGATAATGAAATTTACAGTTTATATTCCTCTTATTCTAAAGATGCCTCATGTGATATTTGGTGTGAATTGGCCTAGTAGTTTCTAAGACGAGGTTAATTGTTCAATTGTTGATAAATGACATACACGCTCAATACACAAAGAGAAATGTAGACCAAATGCAGTAAGTCATTTCAGTGACTCAGTTTAAATTCAAAACCTTGAATGGTCACAGAAAAACGAGTAGCAAATACAGGCTTCTGTCTCCTTTTTCAGGGCTAATAAAGTCTAAATTTGAATGTAAAAACCATACTGATGTAAGGATGAAAAACAGTTTAAAATCTTCAATATGACCAGCATATAAAAACTTCAAAGTGTTAACATAATGATGATAGTATAGTTTAATTTAATTTATCTTGCTAAAGTTGAATATTTCTTCTACAATATCTCAATGATTCTATCATATAAAACAAAGTAGTGACAAAACCCAGGGATCAAACGATATACATCTTGATCACTACATTAACTCTCTCTCCTGAGAAACAGAAGACCAAGTTTACCTTGCAAGTTTGCCTTTTTTGTAAGTCCGTGACCATGGATGTTTAATATTCTTTAGTTGCCATTGTTTGGGCAGCCATAGGAGAAAAGTTCCCTCCATAAGGTCATGATCTGCACACACTCCTGTAGTGTTATCTTTACAGTAGTAGCATTTACCATAGAAACAGGTGTTATCATCTGAAATACCCAAAAACATGTGTAATTACCTTAAATACCATAGAAACAAGTGTTAGCATCTTGAATACCATATAAACTGGTGCTATCATAAAAAAAGTCATAAAAACAAGTTTTATCACCTTAAATACTATAGAAACAAGTGTTATCACTTTAAATACCATAGAAACAAGTGTTATCACCTTAAATACGATAGAAGCAAGTTTAATCCCCTAAATACCAAAGAAACTGGTGTTATCCTCTGAAATACAGTTGGTGCAGTCCTAACATAACATTATGTTAATGTTAAGTTTACTTTTCAAATGTGCCCAGGACTGTAGAGCACGTGCGTTTGCATTAATACAGATTTGCATGTAAACTTGAATTTGAAACCGTGTAAATGCACTTGACTTAAGCATTAACACACTTGGCAGCCATATTTCCTTTTTTATACATGTAACTTAAAACTACATATTTACATAAATATGTAGAAGGACTTGGAGGAAGATCGATATATAAATGAAATTAACAAAATGCAAAATAATTCAGAATTAAATCAATCATTCAGAAAGAAAACAAGAGGCCCAAATGGGCCTATATCGCTCACCTGAGCACAAATTGCTTATTTACAATAAAATGTCAGCTCATTTCAGTAGGAAATTTTGCTTTTTTCTACAAGACTTTCTATAAGGTTTGGTGATATTCTGTGCAGTCTTTTTGAAGTGTCCAAAATAAGTCAACCAATGAGAGCCAATGGCCGCCACCTTGGATTACGGATTGGCACGAAAAACACAAACTTTGTAGAGAACCTTGAGTACTTACTTCCTATGAGGTTTGGTGAAATTCTGTGCAGCGGTTCTGGAGAAGAAGTCCAAAAAGTGTCAACCAATCAGCGCCAATGGTGGCCATCTTGGATTATGGATGGGCACGAAAAACACAAATTTGGTAGAGGACCTTGAGTACTTACTTCCTATGAGGTTTGGTGGAATTCTGTGCAGCCATTCTGGAGAAGAAGTCGAAAATGTGTCAACCGATCAGAGCCAATGGCAGCCATCTTGGATTACGGATGGGCACGAAAAACACAAACTTGGTAGAGGACCTCTAGTAGTTGTTTCCTATGAGGTTTGGTGAAATTCTGTGCAGCACTTCTGTAGAAGAGGTCCAAAATGTGTCAACCAATCAGAGCCAATGGCAGCCATCTTGGATCAGGATGGGCACAAAAAACACAAACTTGGTAGAGGACCTTGAGTACTTACTTCCTATGAAGTTTGGTGAAATTCTGTGCAGCGGTTCTGGAGAAGAAATCCAAAATGTGTCATCCAATCAGAGCCAATGGTGGCCATCTTGGATTAGGATGGGCACGAAAAACACAAACTTGGTAGAGGACCTCGAGTACTTACTTGCTATGAAGTTTGGTGAAATTCTGTACAGCAGTTCTGGAGAAGAAATCCAAAATGTGTCAACCAATGAGAGCCAATGGCGGCCATCTTGGATTAGGATGGGCACGAAAAACACAAACTTGGTAGAGGACCTTGAGTACTTACTTCCTAAGAGGTTTGATGAAATTCTGTGCAGTGCTTCTGGAGAAGAAATCCAAAATGTGTAAACCAATCAGAGCCAATGGTGGCCATCTTGGATTACAGATGGGCACGAAAAACACAAACTTGGTAGAGGACCTCGAGTACTTACTTCCTACGAGGTTTGGTGAAATTCTGTACAGCGGTTCTGGAGAAGAAGTCCAAAATCTGTCAACCAATCAGAGCTGATGGCAGCCATCTTGGATTACAGATGGGCACGAGAAAAGAAACTTGGTAGAGGACCTTGAGTACTTACTTCCTATGAGGTTTGGTGGAATTCTGTGCAGCCATTCTGGAGAAGAAGTCGAAAATAGGTCAACCAATCAGAGCCAATGGCAGCAATCTTGGATTACAGATGGGCACAAAAAACACAAATTTGGTAGACGACGTTGAGTACTTACTTCCTATGAAGTTTGGTGAAATTCTGTGCAGCGGTTCTGGAGAAGAAGTTGAAAATGTAGAAAAGCTAACGACGGACGTCAATTGATCACAATAGCTCACATGAGCCTTTGGCTCAGGTGAGCTTAAAATAATGCCTAAATCGCATGTTTCTTTTCTGTACACTTGTTTAAGAACTGTTCTACTCACTGCGAGTGTAGAATGTTCTTTTTAAACGTTCTGTTGCTACTGGTAGAATTTCATTTTTCAGACTTATTCTCCTTCCAATAGCCAGAGGTGCTCGTCGGAATTCTAAAAGTCTACAAATGAAGAACATAAAAAAAATGCAAGAGGTGTGGTAAGAAGAGAGCTTTGTAATATGAACAAATTATCATTTCAATATACTTGTTTGTGTGGTAACAAGTTTTCTACTTCTTTTTCTGTATTACTAATGAAATAAATTTCTAAAAATTTGATTGATTATGAAGTTGTGAAGCAATATATATGGCTGCAGTCAAAACTAGAGCTGTCCTAATGGGACGAACATCCCCCTAATGGCAACGAAGTTGAAATAATTCATCCCAAATTAGATCACTAGTATAAATGTATAGATGTCCGACTTGTACATTCTAAAGTATAATCAAAAGAAAATAATAAAACTCCAGACATGTTAAGGTATCCAACATGAATTAAACGTATTATGTCTGAAAAATGGCAGAAACACCAAAAATGTTGAAAAATGACTCCAAAGAGATGAAAATGGTAGGTGCACACCTCTATGTGATAATGAAGCTAAATCTATAATTTCAATAGAATCTGTTGGATGGTAAATTAGAAAAACTTTGGACAAGTTTGTATTTAAAGAACAAAGTCCCCAAAATGGCAAAAACCAATAAAATATTGAACATGAGTTGTCAGACGACAAGTGTGGCATTGTCAGAGGGAAAGCATGTATTTTCAATGTTCTTTTAAATCAAAGTCAAGTCCAAGATAAAGGTCAAAAGTTAACCAGATGAAAGATCTGGTCACAATTAATCTACACCTGAAATCCTGATCTCTAATATTTCAAAAGAAAAAGTTCAGGTAAAAGTTATGGAAAACTAGGTCAAATTCCAAGGTCAAGGTCACAAGGTAAAAAATCATGGTATGAAATGAAAGGTCTTGATATGATGGACCTATGTGTGTAGTATCAAAGCCTACCCCGTTGGTTCAAAAGATATAGTCCAGGTTAAATTTCTTTAAAAGTATGTCAAAGTCCAAGGTCAAGCTCACAAGGTCAAAAGTCATGGCAATAAATAAAAGCTCTTGTTATGAGGAACCTATGTGTGAAGTATCAAAGCCATACCATGTGCACGAGGACACCAATGCCAAAGCACAGAGGTATGACAATAGCTTTACAGATATTTTGTCCCGGCAAGTTAAAAATGGCTCAAATGAGAGTTGAAAATGGGAGATGCACATCTTTATGTGTTAATGAATCTATATCAATAATTTCAATGGAATCTATAGAAAGATGGATGAGAAAAACTCAGGCCAAGGTTGTATCTAGAGAGCAAAGTCCCAAAAATGGCAAAAACATAAAAAAAATTTAAGAATGGATTCAGTGCACACCTTTAAGTGGTTATAAAGCTAAATATAAAATTTCAAAAGAATCTCTGGAAAGGTAAATGAGAAAATCTTTGCATCTATGGACGCCAGTTGCCTGGACTGACAGAGGGAGAAGGAGGATATAAATATAAGCATGTGACACACTAGAAGCCCAAATAGGTTTAAATCTCTAACCTGAGCACCTTGAGTGCATAACAAACTTGGAAAGTATCAGAATGTTCTCCATTGAGAGTCTTTTTTTTATTCCAAAACTGAATCAAAAAGAACATGATAACAACAAATAATTTTACAGTAAATAATCTCATACACTTTCAAAATCACAGAAAAGACCTGAAATAGGGAAGAGAAAAACAAATTCCATAAACACATAAAAAAGTGTCAAGATTTTGGTTTTCACATGAAATTAAGAACAACAACACTTCTTAATACATTTTTCTAGATCACCCTGATGCATTTGGGTTGTTGATCTATGCAGCAGGTCTCAAGAAGAAGTCTGTCAAAAGAGGTATCCTCTTGGACCTATGTCGCTTGCTCTGGACCCATCCTTTGAAGGATCTAAATGAAAAGCAAAAACACTTGTAGGGGACCTTAAGTACATTATCTATATCAAGTTTCATCAAAATCCTTTAAGTATGGTAGCCCTGAAGTGGATGTAAACAAGATGTGTTTGTGAAACATGAATGCCCCCGCAGCAACAAAGTCCAAATAAGGCAATGTACGTCACATTCAAGTTCACAACGTCAATGTCTTCGGTGTATTCTGAAAGGGCTTTATTAGTAGATGTATGCCAAATATGAAGTCTCTATCTCTCACAGTTCAGAAGTTATGGCAAGTAAGGCAAATTTTGAAATATAGGTCAAAAGTCACAGTCAAGGTCATGAGGTCAATGATCTTGGTGTAATGTGAAAGGATCTTATTCTTGGAGTTTACATGCCAAATATGAGGACTATATATGAAGCCTCTTTCTCTCATGGTTCAAAAGTTATGACAAATAAGGCAAATTTTGAAATGTAGGTCAAATGACAAAGGCCAAGATCAAGGTCATGAGGTCAATCAACTTGGTGTAATCTAAAAGGGCTTTATTAGTGGAGTATGCATGCCAAACATAAAGCCTTAATCTCTCATGGTTCAGAAGTTATGGCAAAGGTTGTTAAAGTTGACAATAGACAGACAGGTAAAAAACAAAATGCCCCCTTCTATTGATCCAGGGGCATAAAAATATTGACAGATAGACAAATGACAGACAATGACAGTGCAATATGACAATAGCTCACATGAACCTTTGGTTCTGGAGCCATAAAAAGGCAGCAAAGCAATCAATACTAGCACACCAAAATGGTGCATCATAATATGACAGATGTAATTCAACAGTCAGCATAGTATATTCCTATATGATTTTTTTTGTATATCTATCATAACTTGTACAAGTGTCTCAAAATATCAAACAATGATTAATGTGCAAATACTCCAAAAGTATATCATCCAACTATGGAAACACCTGTTGCCATTGATGTTTCAAAAAGTTAAAGTGTCACAATGTTTGGCTTCAGTCGTGTAACCAGGGTGGTCAGAGACATAAGACAGGTTAAACAATTTGTTTTAACAAAGGCAAATTAAAAGGCATATTCAAGCGTGTGAAAAATTTCAATTTTCCATCTGATAGAACAGGCTGAAGTCGTCGCTTTGCTTTTCCTCAAGGAATCGTCGTATTGTGGCCGTTGCGTCTGTACATTCGCCGTGCGCTACTCGTACCGTTTCTTCAGCCTCCTCGTCGTCAATGGCAACGCATAGTCTAGGCTCGTCTTCATGGAAATTCGCGAATATTTTCTCGTCAGTCCGGACAGCTTAGTTCTCCAGGTTGCCATCGTTTGTGATGAAGGTATCGAACGTCTAGCTATTAACATCCTCTGGTGGCCGGACATCGTCAGTTTCGCTTATGTCGTTGTCTGACGAGGCAAAGCCAACCTTTCGAAAGCAGTTGGCAATGGTTGTTGGCTTGACAGTGCGACAGGCCTTACGGAGTAAGTGGACGGCATCTAGTAGGGTCAGTCTTCACGCAATGCCGTTGGCTGACAGCGTCATCTTGTCGATGTTTCCGATGATCTTGTGTACGACATGGCTTCGGCAGTTGGTAATTAATTAATCCTTTCATTCCTACCGCCGCGGCCTATTAGACAATTAACGTGTGATTCGGTCAACAACTGTTACCTAGACAGTAATCTCTTTTGAGATTACTTGGACAGGTGTGAAACCCTTTATCTCTAATAGATAGGTCGCCTGCACCGTAGTAAATAACATGACCTCGGGCGTGATACATTGAAGTTTTAACAAAGGTATGCCTGGTAGAATAATCGCGCTATTCAAATAAACGAAGTCGCTTCTTTATTCTAGTGTAATAAGTGGCGGATTTTGAATAGATTTGATAGAAAATGGTTTTGGATTTCAGGATCTTATTCAATAAAACGAAATATTCAATAATGCGACATTCAATTAAGTGGCGGGCACTGTACCATTATGATCTCAAGTCATAAATGCTGTAAATCTACTCTACTAAATAAATGGTCACTTTTGGCCATTTATTACAAGTGGTATCAGCTACTTGACACACTGTCCATTGCCTTCTTGGATCTTCAAGCATTGCTTTTTTAAACATAGAAATTCATTTATCTGTTTAATGATACTGGCCTTGAAGGTATTTTTAAAAAATTAACTGACCTTTTTCAGTTTTGTCAACATATCAAATATTAAAACAGCATTTTTATGTGACTGAATTTGTAAATACGATAAAACTGATATTTCAGCTGTATACAGGTATTGTAGCTCTTATAAGATGTCTGGATTAAATATTTCTGTCAAAATTACCCCTGAAATAGCATAGATTAACACCTGTTTAGGATTGTTATCCCTTGAAGACTGAGGCAGTTAAGACTAAAAAAATCGGAATTAGTGACTGCTAAGTCAAATTAATCTGACATGATGACAGAACAATAGACATTAACATGAGATTAACCTTTTTTTTAAACAAGAGACCCAAGTGGGCCTATATCACTCACCTGAGTACCTAGATGATCAGTCATGCAGGAAGGAAGAAGTTCTTTATTTTTGCATTACTGTGACTATGTCAACACAAATGTTGAAAATATGTCAAATTTTATTGCAGACCAGAATAAAATATAACAACACTTTTTTGCACATCCATAATTTCGTATGTTGAGTGTTGTGAAACATATAAAAATCTATTTAGATGTGTAAAGAAATGAAAAAATATTTTGACCACAGCTGGATTTGAACTGCTACTCTCCATATTTTAATTACCATATGGTATATGTACCATTGTGAGACGTAGATTTTAGGCATGGTGGCACCACCTGTTGACCAATTTGAAATTTTGAAATGTACAAAATTGATATAGGACTTACAGTACTTCATGTATACCATGTTTCATCAAAATCTTTTATGTGATATAACAGCAGAAATTAAAAATGTGAAGAATTGTCCCTATACACCCTCATTTGCAAGTATAATAAAAATTCATAGAAAATCCAAAAATTGAGATATTGACAAAATTCTTTTAAAATAACATTCCTTACCATAATTATGATAAAAATATTCCATAAGAAATCATCATTATCAATTAAATAGGAAATATGACACTTTTCTGCATTGAAATCACCAAGTCCAAAAAAATGTCGAAAAAACTTCTAAAATTTGATTTTGGAAGGGAACCAAAGTGACAATATTTCTTCACTCATCCCTCTAAATCATTTATATACATTCTGTTTGTTTTTGTATGAAGAAGAAAATTGTCAAAGGAGGGTATTCTTTTGTGACCTACTTTTGCTTGTGGTGGCCCCAACTGTACAGAGGTCTAGATGAAAATGACAGAATTTGAATATTTCTACCAAGTTTTATTAAAATCCTTCTAAAAGTTTTGCAGAAAAAGTTGAAAATGTGAAAAATGGCCAACCCCCCTTTTTTAGAAGTCTTAAAAAATTCATAAAAATTCCAAAAATTGAGATATTGACAAAATTTTTTCACAATAATATTCCTTATCATAATTATGATCAAAATAGTTCTTAAGAAATCATTTTTATCAATTAAGCGAAAAAAACATGACACTTTTCTGCATTGATATTACAAAGTCCAAAACATGTTCCAAAAACGTCAATAATTTTATTTCGGAACAGTACCAAAAATAACAACACTTATTCACACATCCCTTTAGATTATTCCTATGCATTCAATTTGTCTCTGTATGCACCCGGTCTGAAGAAGAAGTTTGTCAAAGGAGGATACCCTCTGTGACCTACTTTTGCCTGTGGTGGCGCCATCTAATGACGGACTGGGACAAAAAACAACAACACATGTAGGGGACCATGAGTACTTTATTTCTATCAAGTTTCATAGAAATCTGTTCACTGGTTCTTGAGAAGAGGTCGAAAATGTGAAAAGTTTACGACAGACACTATGCACACTATGACTATAGCTCACTTGAGCCTTTGGCTCAGGTAAGCTAAAAAAAACTGCTGAACTTTCAATAAACATTTCCTGTATTATCAGCATATTGTAAATTAAGCATGATTGTTTAACTAAATCAAAGCACTTAACGAACTGGTAAGAAATCATAATCTCCAGAACAAGTAATTCAAAAACAGTGCTGTATGACTCATTGATTTTTGTTGTGCACCAGTTCAAACAAACAGAGTAGAGGTGGTGTTCTCATTAAGTGTATAGAATCATTATCAGCTATGTAATGCTAACTCTAAATCTGCAAACCTAATGAGATGGAAAGCTGCAATCTCTCCATTGTGTCTATCCTCTCCACTGTATGGAGAATCTGTTATTACATGGTCTCTGCTAAACCTGCAATACATTCACCAATAGAAAAGAATATATCTAAAGGCTTGGCTATCAAAGCTGAATGATATACCTGTCACTTAATAGAACTTTTTTCCAATTTTACATGATGTTAAAGGCAATATCGAGCAAATAAAAGTTTTGAGGTTCAGATTTACATCAAATTACTGCCACGTCACAACCCAAGCATTAAAGTCATAATGAAAATTCCTGCAAAAAGCAGTTTAATATTAGGCCCGTTTTAGAAAAGTAATTTTCCAAACAAGATCTCATTTACCTGTGACTTCATCATCCATCATTATCATTTATTGATATTTATCAAAGACATTAACTGTGGACTCAGAAAGCATATATGGTGTTCTCACTGATTAAAATTTTTCTGAATAAAACCTATTTTTAGTATGAAGACTGTGTTCTGTGTCACAAGCTGTCTAATTTAGTAGCACGAGGTTGCAATGAATGATACTACTTCATCATCTATTAATATCATATAATTACTTAGTTGTGTGGCTTAGGAAAATTTATTACAATACATGTTGTACAATTAAAGTAAGGGGTGATAACTATTAATATTTGTCTAGTGAGTCATCTACATGCCTTACTCTTATGCCTTGTATTATCTATTACTTACAGGACTGTATCTATGAGCTGTACAGTCCTTGATCAATAAACAATACAATATAACCCCCTTATACAGCACCACTTCATCACTGATTAGGATATTCATCTATTACTATTGTAATTGGCAGTTATACAGATGATTTATACAACAAGCATAAAACACTGCATCATAATGATAATGATTTTTCTTTATTATTCCAATTATACATTGCCCCTTGGTGGTTCAGTTCCTGTCAAGGACGGGATTTGTTTTTCTTACCATTTAGGTTTAAATGCTACTTTTTGTCCACCCTCCAAGAGAAGGGAAAGTTTCAGCTGTGTTCCTTTGTAGCCAAAATCAGCCAATACAATTTTCCTAGTAGCCAAAGCATGTAACACACTACCTAAAATATATAGAGACAACAGGAAAATATATACGGAAGAATGTACTTGGTCTAGGCTGTATTTTAGCATTCAAGAATATATACAACATTCATAAATGGACCTGATGCCAAGGTAGCTAGAATTGTCATGGAATATTATCTAGCTGGACCCTACAACGTTGTACCGTCATGAAATCAGCGTACGATTTATTTAACCACTAGGACATATTTAGGGTGAAAATCGGCACTTTCTCTTCTGTACTTGGTTTATAGAGAAAATGTGATAGTAAACATATTACAAATCATTGCTGCATGTAAAATCAAATGATGATATCTCTTAAAGTTTCTTTTGAACTAATAGCAAATTGGAAGGGAAACAGACAGTGCGACCTGTATTGCATACAATCACAGAAATAACATGCATACCCACACCTACAAATACATTAAAGGATCTCTCTATCACAATACGAATGCCAAGGACTTATAAACTAGACTGTTTATAAATACTTGCTTATATACAACACTATTAACTATCTGAAGATTTCAAACATCTTTCAAATGAATGGAAGTTTTGTCGGCTCTAATTACCTCAACTAAACATTGATTTCATTCATAATGTATTTGACATATAAACAATCTGTACATCTTTCCTTATTATATAGGGTGTAACAGTAACTGTACAATGAACAAATCCAGGTCTCTGTCGAGCACATAAATATATACTCGCACCCTTGATCCCGATTTATGTTTTTTTTTTGTGAAATCCTAATGCCCCGCACGACAGCCAAATCAAGATAACAATGTTAAGTATTGGAAAGGCCTGCATCAAATGCAGCGGCGTGTGTAGCCTTACTCCTGTACACCCATGTATCCATATCGTACTATTATATCTATATATTATTAGAATTCCAATCATTCGGCCATGAGCATCACTGAAAAGACACATGTTGTCGAAATACGCATTTGGTGCACAGAATTATATGTGTTCTAATATTTATTATACAATCAATTACTCCTTATAAGGTCAATATGGCAAACTGATGACCCAAGAGCTGGCACACGACCGAGGCCGTAATTTGACATATTGACCTTACAGGGAGTAATTAATTGTTTTATTATACTGAAATTTTAATGTATATCAAGAATAATGACCCTCATAACATTATCAATAATGACCCGGTCATTATATCATCTAACGGTCAATAGTTATCACATGTTGTATTTTGGATTCATACGTCATTTTTAATGGTTTATAAATCAACCAATCAGAATCCCATACCTCAAAAATAATAATATTTTTTCACCTAATATAGTTTATATTGTACCGGTAAGTATCTGAAGTTCGCTAGCTACCATAAGTAGCGGAGTCTATCATTCCATGATGTTATTCTATAGTCAATCAATCAGTATGGAAACTGTGTCGCTCTGTAGCGGAATGGATTTCTGTCGATACGAAATTTAAATGATGCTGGGCTTCCAACATCACCCATACACCATACAATACATAAAGGGAGTATGACAAGAATGAAATAGGTCTGTCTGCAGACTGGAGTAGCGCTGTTATATCATTGCCCTTCCGTACTGCATTAATGTCTACTTCGATTTCCTGGGGCTGTTGATGTTTTAACATGTGTACTGAATGAGAATGGAGAACGCTAAAACATATCATTTTAAAGGTAAGCCTTCAATAATTTAAATGATGGATAATCCATTTGATAGGACTCTCTCATACCGCTATGAGCCCATTATTTATAGAAATGAAAATGATATTGAATTAAGTGCTGTAAATATTCCAAAACCTTTAAACCCTTTAAACTACTAGAAGTGAATATCGTATACGTGTAATTCGAAATTACATGGCTAGTGAGAGTCACAAGTGGATACCAAAATTCAAGGCAAAACATATATCAATCAATGAATTAATTAAAACCTACCCAAAGTTCTGTCTTTAAATTCAAAATTCAGTAAGACTTAAATATTTCTAAAATTTAAAATTTGTTGTAACATCTATTCAATGTGTAATGAAAAGTGATGACTAAGTGGGGAATTGCACCCGGTGCCATGGGCAGGTGGTGCACAGACAAAGCTACGTGGTGTCTTACTGACCTATACCCCACGTTACTCTCAATACAGTACGGTGAAAACTGAGGGCAATGAAATCTCAGTCCAAGTACGATTTCCAATATGAAAATAGTGCTGAACCTACACAATCTATAACATCTCCATAAACAGGTAATCAATGATAGTAATGATATTAGATACAAAGACAGATGGAATGAAACGATTTCAGGATTAGTATTCAATTTGATGTCAAAGACACCATGTCAAGTGACCACTGTACTGAACAAAATTGATTCTATTTTACTTTTACATAAGACAAAGAAATTTTGAAGGAAATTAATAAAAGATAAGACTATATTAATTTCTTTGATAAATCACAGAGACATCTGCAAATTTAAGCAAAAAATAAAATTATAATTCAACTGACTTTGACCTCGAGCAATGGATATACATGCATTAACATTTTCATGCATATGACAATGTACGACACCTTTCTTTCGGGGGGGGGGGGGGGGGGGGGGTTGGCCTTTTAAAAATACTTAAGTGTGAAATACGAAAGTTTTGACTGTTTCAAAACACATGAGGAGTATTGCACGTACATGGCGATGATATCTTCCCGGTGCAATACACAGAAATTTATATCTATACAACGAACCCACCGAAGCAGTGAAGAATCTTTTGTGTGCCACGCCTCCCGTAATAAGGGACATCGGTTTTTATTGTCTCATTCGAAATACAGAACACCGAGGAGCCACCGGCCTGACTCGAACTTAGATTCTTCGTAGAGAGCGACCATAAATCCCGAGACATCCCCCAACAAATAAGGACCAATCCGACTTTCAGGATATTATTGCTATTTTATTAAACGCTGCTCTGTGAGCAGATTCAGGAAACTGTGGGGATTTCAGAAAATAGATGTCGCTGGCAACTATGTTATGATTTCGTGTTCGTATGTTTACTGGCTGTAACATAGTATGCCACAGTATGTTTTGTCCCATACAGACATTTTAGGTAAAACCAAAACAGTCCCAACAGGGCAAATTTTCCGCCGGACATTATGAAAATGGTTATCTTTTCTGTTTCTGTAAGGATACTTGACAGACTATGGATATACAACGGGTAAATCCAGGTCATTGTTACAAGTTACATACACAAAGTATTCATGTCACTGTTCGATAACCAAATCAAACGAACTGTATTAATTAAGCAGCATTTCCCTTTGGCATAAACTTAATGAGATTTTGAATTTGTAGTGGGAATTCAAAAGATAAATTATCTTCAAACCTATTAAAAAAGACATTAGAATTATGGCCTGCAAACTAAACTGAATAATATCTTTATCTGTCGTTACCTGTCATATCCCATTCGACTACATAGATTCCTTCAGAATTGTGGTTATGAAAACCTGACTCCTTTTTCATTGAGTAAGAAAGCATGTCTTTCCAGCAAATGATCACTTTTATTTTATTTTTTTCATTGGTATACCCCATAATCAATAGTGTACTTCATTTCTCATATTCAGTATTTTACAGACTACTATCAGTCTTTTCAACATCTTTTTACAATGAATATTTATTCCTTTATAAATGTGCATTCTATGTATACTGACAGTTTAGAAATGCCCTTTAACAATCACCACGCTGTGTATATTATTTACTTTTTAACACTATCGTCTGTGAAGTGATTACGAGTACACGTGTAACTCTGTACTGTATAGAACCGAACTAAGAACAGTAGAATAACCATTTATATAATTATCACATGTTTTGCTGTTTATGCAGTGAAACATCGCTATGTCATAAATAAATTTATGGCATAGGTGATGTCATAGTATGGAAAAGAAATGTATCAAGCCGGTGTTTGATGAAATAAACACCTTTAAACTGAGTGTAAACATGTGATAAAATTTATGGAACTCGTGTGTTTTATATCCCCTCGCCAAGACTCGGGGACACTCGTTTCCGATCATCATATATATGATGACAGAAGACAAATTAGATTGATACTGAATGTACATAACTATGTATCTGATCATGTATCTGATCCATACTCCATTTAATCTATCCATACTCCAATTAATCCACTGTCTCTGATCAATATTTTGTTTATGGCTGAAAGTAACTTTTAAAGGTAATAACTTAAATCGTGTTGTCATATTCAGCAGATGAAGCATAAAATAGATGTCGAGTGCATTGCCAGAGCAATGTTTTCTTAGAAAACTTTGGAATGATATGCGCAAATGCTGCAAGGCCTTCATAATTTTAATTCAAAGTTCGGTCACTTCCTACCAAATTGTAACAGGCGCTACGTGAAATGAAAGTATACATTTCCTGCAAATACTTATCCTATTGTCTTTTTCTAACTTTAATTCTTTATGATTTAATGTGAGCACATGATTAATCATAAAAATTTAAAGTTAGAAAAAGACAGTATTTTCATACGTAACACTAATGAAATTTTAATCACGTACTAAGTTTTCTCAAACTACATATAATAACGATCTGTTAACTTCATTACGAATCCCCGATGACCTTATCAACCATGAAGGAGACCCAGAGTTTGATTTCCTATATGCATGTAAGCTATTTTATCATTGAACAGGCTGTAAAAAACTTCCATAATATGAGCTAATCAATAGCACATATAAAACCCTATCATCTAATGTTGGGATGCCTACTGCTTTGCTAGGAGACTGACATACTAGATTCCGTTCACGAGTCCCGGCATCAATATTGACTAAATCACAGCAATGGTGAATAAAGCTCACTAAATAGCAGCATTTTATTAGACAACCCTATATATGTGCAGTCCATTGAATAGATGTGTACAAAAACACGAAGATAAATGCAAAGGTTAACCATCACAACAAAGCGTAATCAGTAATATGTTTCAATGATAATTGAATATATTGTGAACAATGTCGCAAGATTATACAGGTATTGTGAACAGTGTCGTAAGATTATACAGGTATTGACTGATGGGACCATGTACAAAGAGGCAGAATGTAATGTGTGGCTGATATCCAGCTGAATATAATGTGTGGCTGATATTCAGCAGAATATAATGATATCCGGCAGAATATAATGTGTGGCTGATATCCGGCAGAATATAATGTGTAGCTGATATCCAGCTGAATATAATGTGTGGCTGATATCCAGCTGAATATAATGTGTGGCTGATATCCAGCTGAATATAATGTGTGGCTGATATCCAGCTGAATATAATGTGTGGCTGATATCCAGCTGAATATAATGTGTGGCTGATATCCAGCAGAATGTAATGTGTGGCTGATATCCAGCTGAATATAATGTGTGGCTGATATCCAGCTGAATATAATGTGTGGCTGATATCCAGCTGAATGTAATTTGTAGCAGATATCCAGCTAAATATAATATGTAGCTGATATCCAGCTGAATATAATGTGTGGTTGATATCCAGCAGAATATGTGGCTGATATCCAGCAGAATATAATGTGTGGCTGATATCCAACTGAATGTAAGGTGTAGCTGATATCCAGCTGAATATAATGTGTAGCTGATATCCAGATGAATATAATGTGTGGCTGATATCAAGCACAATGTGTAGCTGATATCCAGCAGAATATAATGTGTGGCTGATATCCAGCTGAATATAATGTGTGGCTGATATCCAGCTGAATATAATGTGTGGCCGATATCCAGCTGAATATAATGTGTGGCTGATATCCAGCTGAATATAATGTGTAGCTGATATCCAGCTGAATATAATGTGTGGCTGATATCCAGCTAAATATAATGTGTGGCTGATATCCAGCTGAATATAATGTGTGGTTGGTATCCAGCTGAATATAATGTGTGGCTGATATCCAGCAGAATATAATGTGTGGCTGATATCCAGCTGAATATAATGTGTGGCTGATATCCAGCAGAATATAATGTGTGGCTGATATCCAGCTGAATATAATGTGTGGCTGATATCCAGCTGAATATAATATATGTGGCTGATATCCAGCTGAATATAATGTGTGGCTGATATCCAGCTGAATATAATGTGTGGCTGATATCCAGCTGAATATAATGTGTGGCTAATATCCAGCTGCATATAATATGTGGCTGATATCCAGCTGAATATAATGTGTGGCTGATATATAGCAGAATATAATGTGTGGCTGATATCCAGCTGAATATAATGTGTGGCTGATATCCAGCTGAATATAATGTGTGGCTGATATCCAGCTGAATATAATATGTGGCTGATATCCAGCTGAATATAATGTGTGGCTGATATCCAGCTGAATATAATGTGTGGCTGATATCAAGCTGAATATAATTTCCGCTTTGTTATTCCGGATTAAACATTTAATATTAAATATTTATCCGCCGAAATAACAACATGCAAAAAATGTAGGTTAAAATCTTTACATATCATCATCATCATCATTAATTGCAGTTTAGAGAGTTTCAAACTCTTAATTCAAATGCAGAAAGAAGGTTGAACATTGAATAAAGTATTGATAATTACAGTTTATGGCACTTTCAACTCATTTTATGGATCGAACCCAGATCGCCTTTAGCATATGCTGGACCAATTCGTTTATCATACCCTTGGAAGGAGCATGAATGGAAGCAATCCTAAATGAGTCTGATGCTATACAAATAATTAGCTGAAAATACAATTAACGAAAAGAAATTGGATTTATGAAAGGCCAACATGAACGCAATTTATACATCCATCAGAGTTAGAATCTTATGTACCATACATGCTAAAATTATCGACTATCCTTGAGATTTCGGATTGTGTATGTCTGGATCTACATAACAAGACAATCTAAATTCTAATGCACATCCTATAAAATCCTGTATTTTGATAAGTTGTTGACATGCAGGTATTCCACAATACCCGTAGGTTGTAAAATTACGTCACAACCCTGCAGTTTCTGATTTGTGACGTCACGATGCCCTACATTTTTTATTTGATTGTGATTAGCGACTTGGCTTAGAAAACCATAACTCTGTCCCTCTAGTTGTAATTATTTTTTATAAAATGCATTAGAATAGGGTTACCACGTTAGTGTTTTACACATTTGACAGGGTATCCGTGAATACCCTGTCAGGAATATCCGTTTCACCGCTCGGCTAACGCCTTGCAGTGAAACTGCATTCCTGACAGGGTATTCACGGATACCCTGTCAAACTGTGTAAAACACTAATAGTCGATCACATTATCATGTGGTAGATTCTGAGCAATATTATCCTAAATCTCAAGGGTATAGTTGTCATTGATATCTTCATGTGGGGTTGATTATGACCGATATAATCGTAAATCTCAAGGATATTCAATATTATATCCGTCATAATCTACCCCACATAGTGTTGTCATTGACCATTCTTGAGATTTAGGATAATACTGCCGAGAACCTACAAGATAATATGATTGACTATACTTAAGGGTTAGGATTGTGTCGGTCAGAATCTACCCTACATGATACGGTCAATAAATATCTTTGAGATTTAGGGCAATATTGTTGAGAATCAACCCACAAGATAATATGATTAGCTATCTCTGAGATTTAGGATTGTGTTGGGTAGAATGTACCATGCATGATACAGACAATGACTATCACTGAGATTTAGGATTCTGTTGGTCAGAAATTACCCCATGTGATACTGCCATTGCTTATCATTGAAATTTAAAGTCCAGATATTTTCCCTCCTTTTGCTTTCATGTTGTCAAATCTCCAGGACTGTTTATTGATTCCCAATACAAGTGTTTTGGTACCGCTCTAAAATAAGCTTAAAGTTCTGTTGATTTGATATGTATTTGCACAGAATTCAGCCAGGGTATGCAGTGTTCAATATTGCCACTGTTATACACAAGTGATATGTGCTTGGACTTACTGGCATTAAATAACGTCTTGTCGTTCTCATGTAACATACAACAAAAATGCACTGATCTATGAAACATGGAATAAGGATCTATAAAACTTGAAGGTATTTATGTTTAATGTATGTTCTATTTAATCTGACACTAAATATCAATAGTTCAGTCACATTGTTGCTTCAAAAAACCATAAAATTTTAATGAAAACTCAAAATCGTATTAAAGTAAGTTTAGAAAAAGCATAAAGCAAGTTTCTTATTCACATGGGCTACAGAAGCAGATCCACGATTATATACTTTACTGCATAATTAATTGTTGATACAATGTTCTAAGTAAAATGCTAAGATACCGAGCGGTAGTAAATAAGGAACATCTATTAAATAAAAAAAACAAGAGATTTGCATCACAGATGCAATGTGCCAATTAGCAAAACTTGCACCTAAGAGTGAGTAAGTGTATGAAGTTTCATTGCAATAGCACTAAACGTATTGGACTTATGGTCCGGAAACCAATTTTTTATATTCCACTCCCATGACCTTGACCTTTGACCTTTTGACCCCATAAACAATATGGTACATCTTAAACCCATGGTGAGTAAGTGTGTGATGTTTTATTGCAGTAGCACTAAACGTTTTGGACATAAGGACCGAAAACCAATTTTTGATACCCCACTCCTATGACCTTGACCTTCTGACCCCAAAACAATAGGGCACATCTTCAACTCATGGCGAGTAAGTGTATGAAGTTTCAATGCAATAGCACTAAAGGTATTGGACTTATGGTTCGGAAATCAATTGTTGACATACGCCAGCCCGCCCGCCCACCTTATATCAAATTAAGAGGTTTGCAACTCGGGTAAAAATAGAGATATTGGCTATCACGGACACCTTGATGCGCTAGGGGTGAGAGCAGGCGCCATGGAAGATAAGGAGCCACGGAGATCATGTATCATGGAAAATCAGGTACCATGAGCAAAGAACTCTTCATAAGACAATTATATATAGAGATGCGACATAATATCTTGTACATGTAGTTTATAGTTAGCGAAGACCTTTTTCATATTAATTTCACCTCTCATTAAATGCTCGACATATGATGTTTTGCTACCCAAAGTTGCGTAATTCTATTGTGGCATAACAATCCAAGTATTGACGTCATAATGAAAATTCCGGCAAAAAGTAGTGTCTGGGGCATTATGCTCCTTGTATCGTGTAAAATGTGCATTCGTGTATTGTTTCAACTGATGGCGACACGTTTGGAGTACGTCCACAAAATTCTGACCTCTGTCATCAGATTATAAATCAGTGCAATACGACCGTACCAACCTGTCCTTCCTATCACTTTAGACGTGTAAATCTGCTGTATTAATACACAATCAAAAAGCAAAAAACAACCGATTCTATACTGGAAAGTTCTTATCGTAGAACAATGGATGATTAAATAATTCTATTAGACTCCGATTTAATCCAATCAGGAATGTTAATGATCAATTAATAAACTCTTCTTCCATCAGTATTGCTACATGTATCACCCACTGTCATCGAATAAAACCACAGATGATAAATGATACATTAAATCTTAAAGCTTCACAAGTTAAGACATACCACGGTATGTTGTAAGACTAATAGGCTGTTTACTTATAATCATCTGTTAAATTCCATTACTAGTATTGTCAGACATTTTAAAATCAGAACTTCTTAACACAACCAATCAATAAAACTTCGACGATCTATTTACACACTCGATAAAAAGTCAATGAAAAAATACACAATGATGTATGTCTACATTCCTGACGTTATAATACCTGTGATAATAGAATTAATTAAATCTATCCATTATCACAAAGGTTTACAATTAGTAACACTGTTAATTATCATTATTGTGTACTTTCTTGTAGAGGATCTATTGTTCCGGGCCAACGACATCACATTGCACCATTAGTTTTATTCAGATCACGTTACATCCCTGTATGCAATGTGCATATCTTGCCAATTTACGATACTGCTCCAGGGACCCTGAAATTGAATTAAGTTTTCAATCTACCTATTGTCCTGGGGTCCGTTAAGTTGGCCTATTTGATAGGATCTGTGGAGTAAATGAAAGTAACAGACAATCTATTTACACACTGTATAGACATTGACAGGTTCAATCATGGAAGTAGTGGACTCGAGCAATACCTTGGAGATAAAATCAGCAGCAACTTAAGTGGAATAAGCATACTGATGCCATCACATCGAAAACCAATAGGACCCTCGAACCACAGAGTTTGCAGAACAGCAGCACGAGTCGGAGCCTACTAAGTCATTGTACGTCCAACGCTGGAGTATGCTGTCTCCACACTGGACCCTGTTAGCAATAGACATCAACCAGATAGAGAAAGTCCAGAGTAGCGCGGCACGATTCGCTACAAGGAACTACTGGGACAGCAAAGCAGGCAGAGTTACCAACATGGTCAACTCCCTGGGAAGCGAACCATTACAAATCAGAAGAGTAAAGACTCGCCTTCTGTTGCCATCCAAGATCCAGCACAACCTAGTGGTCATTCCAGCAGAGCAATACCACATCTACACAGGAACTAGGAAAAGGGGACAACATACTTTTCGGATTCCAACATCGAATAAGGATGTGTACTGGTTCTCCTTTTTACCTCGTACCATCAGTGACTGAAACAGACTTCCATCAGTAATGATATCACAAAGTTCCTTGGAGGACTACGGGATAGCGATGGGCAACACACCATCTGTCCATTTCAGCCTAGAGTGAGGAGCAAGGATTTCACCTTTTTCACTGTGAGGCTTTACTTTGAATGCCACATAAAGTATGCCGCTCAACTATTCAGTACATTTCGTAACGGAAAGAAGACGACGATAATGTGTATATACACGAAGAAAAAATGTGAGTGGGGGGGGGGGGGGTTAGGTTGGGTTATCAACCGGAAGAGATAATTCCAGGGCACAATGATGTCAATTCTAATGGTACCTCAAACGGTAATCTAGAAGACAATGAAATTTACATATATACACATGTAGCATAAATGGCCATCTACAAATTTCGTTTCCTTAAAGATACAATCCTAATTTAAGTGTAACTGTTTGCTTGGACACTTGATCTGAAAGAATTTTTCAAGTGATATCTACTCAAATATTAAAGGGAAAATATGCACTTCGATTTGTCGTAACTGAAAATCGATAACTTAAACGTCGATCTTTGTCCTTAGTCAATTACTTTCTAAGGTAATATTTAATAATTTAAATTGTAACAGAAAGCTCGGAAACAGACTATTGAAGATGTACCGCAGAAATCCTCCGAGAATGAAGCAATACGTTTGTACAAAACACTTTCCACTTTGTCAAACAAGTACATTCTTGAAGATTCCAGCCTGATGACTTAGAATAGGATAATAGAGGTTATAGTCAGACTTTGAAGTAAATAATCAATTTATCATCTCAGTATATACACATGAATTTGGCATAACTGAAGTCTTAAATTTTGTCTTTAAGCGACATTTCTAAAACTTCTTAATCTATTTTCCAAAATGGATAACAAAAGTAAAACTTAGTGTGAGATACACGACCAAAACTCTGATGAGTATTTACATATATTCCACATTCAGAGAGACCTTGAAAAAGTTATCAAGCTCTTTCAGATAATGCTTTAAACAATAGTATACAATGCATTTAAAATAAGCAAATTCTACGAATATCTTAGCAAAAGATGGACTTGCATTCGTTCAGCGCTTTAAGAGACACGAGGCCCAAGTTTGCTTATATTGCTCATCCGAGCACAATTTGCTCATTCACACACAACTGTGTGGAGAAATTCGTATTATATTCTCTTGCTGTGTTTTAGACAACTGACAAAAGACTATATACTTGCTTCTCTACATTTGAAAAATCAAGACAATCATACAAGAAGAATATTAGTAAAACTGATGGATGCTCCACGAACTGCATCAAAACAATGAGACTTTGTCTGTAGAATTATCATGAAATAATGGTAAATAATGGTAAATAATGGTAAATTTCCGAAATCAAGGTCTTTTCTAATATCTAAATTTGTGATATTTAGTGAGTATCGTCCAAACATCCCTTGACCAAGAAACCCCCCTGTCCCAAGGAACATTTGAGTGAAATAGAATAACATTTTGATAAGCAGTCAAAGACATATGCTGGAATGAAGGACTTTTCCAATATTTGCATAAGGATATGTGCTGAGTGACCTTGTGGAATGAAGTTAAATGACTTTGTCCGACAGTCCCTGCCCCTAGGAGCATTTGTGTGAAGTATAATACAATTCTGATGAATGAGAAAGAGATATGGTGCTTTTTCCAATATTTTAGGGATATGTACTGAGTGACCTTGACTATGCAGAAATGACCTTTGTCCAAAGGTGTCCGTCACCAGGAACATTTGTGCGAAATGTGATACAATTCTGATGAACAGTTTAAGAGACAAGAGGCCGTTCCAAATACTTTAAGGATAAAGAATGAGTGACCTAGACCTTGCAGAAATGAACCTTTGTCCTAATGTTCCTTTCCCAAGAAAAATTTGTGGGAAATAATATAAATTGTACTATACGATTCAGGAGATAAGAGCTTAGACGGATGTACAGGACAACGACAATATGCTCCCGAAAGATTCTCGGGGAGTATGAAAATATCTTAAATGACAGTATTCTTTTTTTTTCCATTTCTTTCTCAGAATTATAGAAAATCTAGTTTTGGTGTAAAATGAACTAAAACCTTCCATTTAATGGGGTTTCAACCACTTCCAATTAGCATGATAGACGTGGCTAATATAAAAGTTAGAAAAAATCATGCAAACAAAACAAACTTTGACATGAAACTTTCAAATAACCCTTCAAATATATAATTTGTAATAAGAGAAGGCAAATGGATGCTTTATCATGCTTATGGTTTCTTTCTCTCTCTCTCTCTCTCTCTCTCTCTATATATATATATATAAATATATATATATATAAATATATATATATATATATATATATATATATATATATATATATATATATATATATATATATATATATATATATATATATAATACTGGTCGAAAACATTTGTACTTGTAGGGAACCTTAAGTTCTTCATCTCTACTAAATTTCAATAAAAAGCGCATGCGTGAAAAGCGAATGGTGGAAAATTTGGTGGCAGGAACTTTTAGTGAATTTTTGTGTAAAACATCATTCAATAGAGGATTTAAGTGTATCGGAATCATTAAACTTAAAAAGGGGTATGTACTTTTCATAAATGAAGCCCAATAGTAAAGCTAAAACTCCAAAATCAACTAAGAGGAAAGGAAGCGATCCTAGTCCCACCATTAGTCAACAAAGCAAAAAGGCGCCAATCATGAATAATGAGTATACTAATACAAACTTCCAGCAATTCTCACCGTCATATACAGGCAATGCCTACAATGGGCAATTTTATCAACAACCCCCAGGGCAGCCCTCATGTATTCCACAACCTCAGTTCCCCCCACCCAACCCTCCACAGTCTTTAGTAAACCAGAACAATATGACAAGCGGTATCTTTGACAGAAATATGAGCGAAATTCTAACAAGATTAGACTCTCTGGATTCAAGGTTGAAATTATTAGACAACATAAATGAGAAGTTGGGTTCTATAGAGAGAAAAGTGAATAGTTTGGACAGTTCTGTAAAAGATCTCGAAAGCAGAATGAGGGAAGTCGAGCGTAGTCGTGAATTTGACAGCAAGACCGTGACAGAAATTCAGGAAAAACAGAGAGAGATCGACAATTTAAATACTACGGTCAATACACTAGTCGACAAGTGTGAAAAGTCTTCAACCGAAATACTTGATCTACAGTCCCGATCCATGCGTGACAATCTTGTATTTTACAACATCGAGGAAACGCCACAGGAGGATTGCGAGGAGAAATTACTTAAATTCTTAGAGGAGGATGTCAAAATTGTGAATGTGAAAAATAAAGTCAAAATTGAGCGTGCACACAGAGTCGGTGGTCGAAGACGAACTGGACCCCGTCCAATAATTGCGAAATTCCATTCATACAAGGAGAGAGAGCTTGTTCGATCGTGCGCGAAAAATCTAGCAGGTACACAATACGGAATAGGTCAACAGTTCCCGAAAATCATTCAAGATAGGAGAAAAGTTCTCATGGACGTGTCAAAGCGTGAAAAAGCTTTAGGAAAGAAATGTATATTATCAGTTGACAAGCTGTGTGTAAACGATCGGCTGTACACGGGACCGGAAGTTACTTGGAATTACCCTGCCTAGGAGAACGCCGAGGGGCAACAACTCAAACTATGTCTTCTAAACATTCAAGGTATTAAGAACAAATTAAAAGATGCTGATTTTTGTGAGTTTATCAACTCCTTCGATATCTGTATTTTCACCGAAACGTGGTTATCAAAAGGTGATTGTAAAAACAATATAAACGATAATTTCCTTGCATATCATTGTTGTGGCAGAAAATTCAATAGACGAGCTAAACGTCACGATGGTGGCGTATCATTGTTATACAAAAAGAACATTGAAAAAGGTATTGAAGTTATAAAGAATACCAAGGAAGGTATACTATGGTTAAAGCTTTGTAAAGTATTTTTTGGTTTTGAAAAAGATGTTTATCTTTGCTGCACTTATATTCTACCAGAAAGTTCAAAGTTTTATGATCACAGCGAAAACTTTGATTTTTTCGCAAATATTGAAAATGACATTTCACGTTATAATGAAATTGGAATGGTAGTTATATGCGGAGATCTTAATTGTAGAACCGCTGATAAAGATGACTTTGTTGAAAATATTCATCTCGACAAATATCTTGATGTTTTTCCGGAGGACATGTTTGATGATTATGTTGATATGCCGAGACGACGTTCTAAGGATAAAGTTGTAAACAATTTTGGCACTAAACTTTTACAGCTTTGTAAAGCTACTGGTCTTAGTATTGTGAACGGCAGGTGTGGAACTGATGCAAATATTGGTAACTTTACTTATAAATCGTACACTGGTAGAAGTGTTGTTGATTACGTACTTATGAATTTTTCTGATGTATTTTTTCTGAATAATTTTGAAGTTTTAGAAATCTCTGAATTTTCTGACCATCTACCAATATCGTTCAGTTTTAAATGCAATTATGAAATATATAATGACTTCATAACCACAAATGACAAAATTGTATGGAATCGAGACAAAGTACAAAACATTAGAAACGAGTTGATAAATACAATACCAACATTTAACGATATTACACATTCTTTATCTATTGGTCAAATAACAATTGACAATGCAGTCACTGATTTTTCAAATATTTTATATGATGTAGCATTCAATGAATGTGGAGTCAAAGGTAAAAAGTATGAAAAACAACCCAAAGTCATTAAATCACCATGGTTCAATGCAGAATGTGAAACTGCCAAGCATCGATTTAATCGATCTAAACATCTTTATCGATTTGACAAATCTGATACATCTCTCAATCGAGTTCTTTCAGCAAAAGTTGAATATAATAGGATTAAACGAAAAGCTAGATGCAGACATAAGCTCTCAACACAACAAGAGCTACAATCTTTGGCAAACTCTAATCCTAAAATGTTTTGGCGTAAAATCAAACAAGCTCGAAAAACCCAACACAACACCAACGGAAAAGTAGACATCGATGACTTTGTAAAACATTTCAAAGATATTTACAATACAGATAATACACATGTACAAATTGACCCTGTTGAGACCAATGATTTACCTATTGAGGAGCTTGACTGTAATATCAGTGTGGATGAGATACTGAAAGCAATTAATTCTCTCAAAAGGGGGAAAGCGGCAGGTATAGATAATATTCCTTCCGAACTGTTTATTGATTGTTGTGATATTTTAGCACCTCATTTATCTATACTGTTTAACTGTATGTTTGACAATCATTTGTATCCAGAACTTTGGACGAAAGGTATTATAATACCAATTCCTAAAAAGGGTGACATGTCTGACGCTAACAATTACCGAGGTATTACATTAATCAATTGCTTTGCCAAAGTATTCAGTATTGTATTAAGAGAAAGATTGGAATCGTTTGCCGAAAACAATAACATCTTTTCTGATTTCCAATATGGTTTCCGTAAAAAACGGCGAACAAAAGACTGTATCCATTTATTGAATTTTATTATTCAAGAGCAATTTATCAAAAAAGAAAAATTATACTGCGCCTTCGTTGATTTTAAAAAAGCATTTGAAGCCGGTGTGGCCTAGTGGATAAGGTGCTCGGCTCGTGATCGAGAGGTCGCGGGTTCGACTCCCGCCCGGGGCACACCGGTGTTCTGTCTTTTGGATGAGACAGTAAAAACCGAGGTCCCGTGTCACGGTAGGCGTGGCACGTAAAAGATCCCTCACTGCTTCGGGTGGGTCCGTTGCAAAGGTTCAAATTTGTGTGCAATGCATCAGGCAGATGCCGTCACCATATACGTGAAATATTCGTGGAGTGACGTAAAACAATAATCAAACAAACAAACAAATAAAAAAGCATTTGATTATGTAGATAGAACAGCATTGATGGAGAAATTGTTGAGTGCAGGATTCAGTACTAAATGTGTTACTATGTTACGAGTCATATATGACAATGTCAAATCATGTATAAGATCATATAATAATGTTTCTGAATTCTTTGATGTTCCATCCGGTGTAAAACAAGGGGAACCCCTTTCATCATTTTTATTTCTTATGCTTATCAATGATATTGAGACTAGTCTATCTTCCGGCAATCCGGAATCACATATCACTATTGACAACGTTTCTATTTTCATGCTACTTTTCGCAGATGACACTGTACTTTTTTCAAAATCCAGTGATGGTTTACAATCACTTTTATGCAAATTATCTAATTATAGTAAAACTTGGGGTATAATTGTAAATACAAACAAAACTAGAGTATGTATTTTTGAAAAACAAAAATCTAAAAGAGACATGATTTTTACTTATGATAACTCCATATTAGATATTGAAGAAATCACGTATCTTGGTGTTACTTTATCTAGAAATGGCAATATGAAATCTGCAATAAAATCGGTATGTGACCAGGCAAATAAAGCATTATTTTCTCTCAAAAGATTATTTGAACACATGGAGTTTTCCATATCATGAAAATTATCATTATTTAGCAAATTGATTGCTCCTATAATGATGTATGGTTCGGAAATATGGGGGTTATTTGATACAAAACCACTTGATAATCTTTTGTTGTCATTTTGTAGAATTTTACTTGGTGTGCGTCCTGGTACTCCAAATGTTGCCATATTTGGGGAACTTGGACAATTTCCTTTTAAAATATTATGTAAAATACGTGCACTGAAATATTGGTTCGATATCGTTTCTAACAAAAATAATGTGTTATATAAAGCATTTTTAAACGAGAAAATGAAAGTCGAGTCAAATGTTTTAAAACAATCTTGGGCCAGCAAAATTAAGCATTGCTTAAATGAGCTCGGCTTCTCGTATATATGGATGTCAGATAATTCTGAAAACATTAATTTTAATTTTGTAAAACAAACTGCTGTTGATATGTATATCCAATCATGGAGAAGTGAAATCAATAATATGTCTCGTCTGTCTTTTTACTCAAGCATTAAATTTGATTTTGAATTTGAACCATATTTAGACTTTATCAATAACACTGTATTTAGAACAAATTTGACCAGATTTCGTTGCTCATCGCATAATCTAAATGTTGAAATTGGCAGACATCGAAATATCCCACGAGAGGAAAGATTATGTACACTGTGTAATGGTTCACATGTAGAAAATGAATATCATTTTGTATTAACATGCCCTTTATATTATGATTTACGCGTGAAATATTTACCGAAATTTGTTTTATCATGGCCAACTTTGTTTAAACTTAAATCATTATTTTGTAGTAAGAAAAAGAAACATTGTATGTTTATTGCAAGATACTTAACTGATGCTCTTATGATGCGATCTCTTTATATAAATAATTGAATATTTATTCATTAATATTGTACATATCTTGTTACGATGAGATCTCTTTGTATAAATAATTGAATACAACATGCATTTATTCATTAATATTTTACATATTGTTACGGTGCGATCTCTTTATATAAATATTTGAATATTTATTCATTAATATTGTACATATATTGTTGCACCTCTATCACTCACTTTTCATGCATTGTAAATATGTTGATATTGCCAGAAGCATTCTTTGCTTAAGGCTAATAAAGTATATATATATAAATAAAATCACCCCATTAGTTCTGAAGCTCACGTCTATTAAAGCTCAACAATACATGCTAATAATATATCACCCTTTTTAAGTCTTGAAAAACAATTGCAAAAACTTCTACAAATTATTTTTGTATTCATTTTTTTCAATTACAATATTACAATAAAAATACAATTAAAATTCACAATATCAATGCATTACGAGCAACTTCAATCTTGAAAACTAAGCAAGTATCCGAAAGAGGCCAAAATGACAAAGCCAAAAGCAAGAAAAAAAAAAATCTTTTTCCGTATTAAATGAAAAGAACAAAACCTAAGCTTATATCCTCCTATGCATCTCATCTGGGGCCAGTTGTTCGAAATTTTAACAAATGGTTTAGCTAACCAGTGGTTAAAGTTTGAGAGACAATTACTTTGATTTATAAGATTTCTGTATAAAAATCTAAATTACTTTACAAAGCTTGCGTCATATGATACAGATCAGTACACAGACTATGACTTAAAGTCTGCTCATTTCTACAATATAGTCAGATGAAATTTAACCATTGGTTAGCTTAACCAATGGTTAAATTTTCGAACAACTGGCCCCTGATGAAGATTTTCAAAGAAGGGTGCCCGCTTGAGCATACTTTTGTCTAAATAAGCACTTCCTGTTGACAGACTTGAATAAAACACAAATTTTGTTGAGGTCTAAAATACTTAAAGTATATCAAGTTTAATCAAAATCTGTATGGCAGCTTAGGAGAAGTAGAAAATGTAAAAGTTTGCCGACGAACCGATACAACACGACGGATGTCAGGCTATGAAAATAGCTCACCTGAAACAGGCTAAAACAAAATATGATTTCGAAAAGTTTAAATGGAAACTTTTATAACCATGTTTAAATTGTTGGATCGTATGTCAAGGGTCTCTCATTTATTAATCCTGTATTTCCCATCCTAATGAATTTAGCAATGTAGGTTTAGATTTCATAAATCAGAATTTAGCCTACCTTTGGTGACCATAATAAACCAGAGTTAAGGAACGTTTCTGATAGTTTATTTCATCCTTTCCGACCTAAACTAAGGATTGCTTGTACAGAATGTTTCATACCATTATTCCTGTCGAATTTAATTAAAATGTGATATCCCATAAGGCTGCAAAGAGGATTAAATACTACCATTTCTGCCATGCTTGCAGCACAATCAACTTCATGTGAAGATTGTTGGTGATGAGTCTAGCCATCATCGATCCTACAGTTTCATAATGATGGTCTTGTAATTCTGACGAACGGATCTTTGGAAATTAACCAATTAGAAAAACGAATGCCTGTGGTGGTTACATGTATGATTTTAACAAAAAATACAACAAACCAACCAACCATGAATGCTCATAGAGGACATTCCATCCTTTATTAAAATCAACTTTTGTATATATAATTTCTTATAGGTTCTCACTGTAAACAAGAATACTTCTCGCGCAGCAAAGTTTTCCATCCGACTAAACTAAATAATACTTATTTGCAATTGACTTTCCACTTATCAATCCTGCTAATTCTGATTTAAATTGACCATATGACTTTAGAGAAATAAATGACAATATGAAAGTTTACGGACGACGGACACCAACTGATGGTAGTATCTCACACGGTATTCCGGAGACCACGTGAGAAACCGGATGGGTTTAAATAGTGTCAAGTACCTTTAACTCCCGAGAACTTGCTTTAATGTAATTTTTGAGTCTGACTCCTTTACTTCTCGCTAAAAAAGTTCTCACCAATAATATGCACATTTTGCCTTTACTGTTAAATTATATACTACACTATTAAAAATACTATGTCCAAGTTGAAATTTTCTTAAATTGACCTTTAGTTATATCAACGTCAAGTTCACAAAGTAAGGGTATATAAATGTTATACTAATATTTAAATTATTTAATATGTTTAAACATTGTTATATCAATTAACATTGTTATAATAATGTTTAAACATATTAAATGTTTTAAATATTAGTGTAACATAAATACTAATCTAAATATAAAAGCCAATTCTCATACTGTTCAGACAATATAGCTTAGGTAATAGTTTTAAAATTGACTCTACTGGTGCTGTAGCAGTTTCCGGACGTTTTGGGGTGTTTTTGGTCTATAACTATTTTTTTACACTACGGAAATATTTGATAATTGGCAAAAATAATGATTGACTATAAAGATAATTAAAAATGTAAAAAAAATTCCACATTTAGGTGTCTTTTTGTCCAAATGAGCCCCTTTTCCACACGAGGTTCATATCACTTTTCTTTGTTTACTGTAGCAGTTTCCAGTCTTGACATTTAATGTAGTATTGGGGCTCAGCATGGGATGTTAACATCATCGTTAAATAGACATACATTAATAAAGAATAAATAGTAAATCAACAACTAGTAACAGGAATTTTAATAAATGTTTCACAGTCTTGCTAAATAATTAGATTTGCTTTCCAGTAGGCTGACATCACTTCCCCAACGTGAGAAATACAAAAACACAATACAAACACAGAAAGTAAGGTGGAAATTATATTTATTTCTTCAATACCGAGCTAAACTTTTGCATACGATTATGAATATTAACAATTTTGGTGATATGGTGAACAATAGGCAAATATACTTGTTGGAAGTATCTCAAATAACGAGACGACCGGAAACTGCTTTAGTCCGGAACCTGCTACAGTACCAGTAATGTCGAGGTCAAGGTCAAAAAGTAAACAAAAAAAAGATATCAACAGCTGTAGCCTCATGAAATATATATGCTAAATATTAAAGTCATATCTCCTATTGTGCAAGACATATAGTCAAGATTAAAGGTTTTGAAATTTAAATTTAAATATCATGGTTCAAGTTACAAATTTAATATATTAAATATTACAAATAGGGTACCGCTAAACGGGTGCATGAAATGTTCGCATGTTGACATGATTCCCTACCTCAGGCAACAGACCAATGCTTAAAATCCAGATACAAAACTTTAAGTTAGACCCTTCCATATACCAACCACCAACAGTTCATCCGCTAAAAATATGTACATTTCACTGATAATAAGAAGCACAAACTTGACAGGACTTTTTACAACATCCATTGTCCAAACCCCAGGGACCAAAACCTCCAGTTTGATACCCAGGTGCACAACTTCAAATCAAGCTTTTTATGTCATTATGAAATCATCCTCGGAGTTTTTACCCGCCCATTTTTCCTTACCCCAGTGGACAAACCCCAGTTTAAGCCCTTTCACATAACTTCAAGTCGGACCCTGTCCAATACACTGTGTCATACAATGCATCAGGCAAATGCCATCATCCTGTACGTGGGGATTGTCGTGGAGTGACGTAAAGCAATAATCAATTAATCATATCGCCAAAATTACAGTTCTTGAAATTACCTCTAAGTTAAATGTCACAAAACATGAATTACAGACTCCACGTATGAACCACAGATTCCACATATGAAAGCAGTATCTTTAATCATTAAAAATGAAGTTTTTAAAAACTGACTCTTAAGTCAATGTCAATGTCAAAACTTTTTGTACCAATGGAAAGATTTTATGAAAAAGTACAAGTAAAATATATATACCCCTTCTTACATTGTAGGCGTTAAAGTCATTTGAATACATCTATATCAAAAACTGAAACCAATAATTACCGTTTATTTTCGCTCAGCTGTGATATTGACCTTTGACCTTTTGACCCCAAAATCAATAGTTTTTTTCTTAATAGGCAAGCAAATATCCAAATTTGGTTTGAATATGATGTTATCCGGAAACCAAATTTGTGACGGAAGGACGGAAAAGCAAACGCACACATAATCCTTCCTCCTCTTAGCCATACCTGGCAGGGGCAGTAATAATAATAATAATAATAATATATATCAAATCACAAATTAAAGCATGACAACATCTAAGTGAAACAAAATACAGTTATAGGAACTGCATATTTACGTGCTGTTGCTGCCAGTAATAAATAAGAAAATCTTTAATAGAAACTTTATTAGGCAGAATATCTAAAATGAATTCGTCTTCAACATCGATTTTACACGTAAGACAGATTCCTCTCCCCTTCTCTCTAATAGTATTTTCTTATAAAAAGCTGTTGCAACTGACAACCTTAATCTAGAGATACACGATATATTGGTTTAAAACAAGTTTGGATAAATAAGTTTTCAATGTAAGAAAGAAAAAAGAGGAGTTACTGGCTCAGTTATGTGGAGAGAGATGATTAATGACATTTATTACTCTAATTTTCAATGAAATGTTAACTTTTCTATCACTGACTTCTTAAAAATTTGTATTGTGTAACAGTGTATAGAAATATTGATATCAATATTTCATACCTAAGTTTTAATCCAATTTACCACAGGAAAACTATTCGTTAAATTCTAATGAACCTGGTGTTAAAATATGTTTACCTTCAATCGTAAATTACATAAATGGATGTAGCATCTAAAGTATATGGCACGTAGAAAGGTGGTAATAAAATATGGATGCGACCTACACAATATGACGAAGGTGGTGCAATGTTTATCGTTACTTCAAGGAAATTTACATCAATATCTTTGCGGGACTTGTAACCAATATTCAAATTTTGTCCTGATTGCATCTTCGTAACTGATAGTTGGAAAAATTAGCAAATTTTAACGTGTTTAACATATCCTTTACAAGGACATTACTAACCAGACATCGGATACTGTCGCGAGATACGAAGCCGCCGTCTTCAAGTACCAAGTCTTCTTTGTTGGTTATTTGAGTATTGTGTATTAAGCAAGTCCTCATCGCTGACACTTTGAACAATAGATCAATCCCCACTATCCGTTTGGGTATTAGCCCAAAAAGTTCTCATCACAAACTGTTTCGGCAGTAAATAAAAGTCGTCATCGTTAACCATTGACCACTGACAAAAAGTCCTTATTGCTAATCGTTTTGGCATTAGGTAAGTCCTAATCACTGACTGTTTTGGACATAAGATAAATCCACACCGCTGACTGTTTGGACACAGAATAACAAGTTCTCAACACTAAACGTTTAGTCAGATAACAAGACTTAGTCTCAACCCACCTGGGCATTAGATAACAAGACTTAGTCTCAACCCACCTGGGCATTAGATAACAAGTCTTCATCATTGGTACCTATTTGGGCATTAGATAACAAGTCTTCATCAATGGTACCCATTTGGGCATTAATCCCGTTGCTCCGACACTTTTAACTTCGACATAGAATAACTCCGACGCTTTTTACTCCGACAGTTTTAATTCCGACACTTTAAACTCTGACGCTTTTACGCCGAAACTTCTAACGCTTTTCACTCCGACAAATTTTAAATGTCTATATGGTGAATATGATACTAATTAACGTAAAGGTTATAAGAGGTTATGGTAAATTTAATAATATTTTGTAACATTACAGGAAAATGCGCCGGTGGAGCCAGCGCCCCCTTTTCCGAGAGGAGGGGGTTCTAGGGTTCATTTAGCCGATGCCTCCCCCCCCCCCCCCCCAAGACAAGAACAACAGCAAAACAAACACGCAAAAAAACCCCCAAAACCCAAAAGAAAAAAACCCATGGCATTTTCTTTGAAAGGAGGAGGATATATTTACATGAAACCATATATCATTTCAGAAATTCTGTTTTGAAAAGAATCTCATAAATATAAAAACACATGATTTACGTCACTTCTATGATGATGTTTTTCCAAATACATTTTCTTTAGTTAATGTTATTATGAAATTCGTTTAGCATATATATCACCCAGAATCTGAAATAATTGTGTATTAATCTATAGAATGATTATAATTTCACTATTTACCCTCCTTTTTCGCAATGATGTATTTTTACCAAATAAAAGATGCAAGTTTTTTTTTTCCAAATTCATACTAAATTTTTCAGTCCACTTCGATCAAGTAACATGAAAGAAATTAATTGCATTGATATGTAGATTTTTGGCTCTCTTTGTAAATCATAAAATAACATGAAATTGACAACAACAACAAAGCACTCTTTCGTATTTAGTTGCATGAACCTTCCTTTTTGTCTGTTTCGACTGGACTAAACGTTCTATCATCCTATTGCGCTTATATACAATGTTACAGCATTCAAGCATCGAGACAGGCTTTTTTCGGACACTATATGGGATAGGACATATCTTGCTGCTTCGTTATTGTTATGTGATAGGCCATTTGTGCAATAGCGCATATTCGTACTAACGCGTTTGAAAGAATACATGTTAGATCAATTTTATTCCAAAAGCATCTTCACAGATGTTGATGAAATATTGTTAATTGGGCAACTTGTGTCAGGCACGTTTATTCTGTGGTCATGGAATACATGTTTAAGACAATATTACAATATTTTTAAGCTAGGTATTGTAATGTACGGTTTTAAGGCCCTGTCACGCCGGATTTTTGGACCAACGTATGAGGAACGATCAAGCTAATTTTCCAACAAGTCGACGAACGTTGATGGACGTCGAGTAAGTTTTGTGATCACTGTGTGGACTTTCTTGTCGTGTCTTGAACGTCGGAGGACGTTGGCATGCGTTGTGGTCGCCGGAAAATTTTGTGCATGCTCAAAACTTCCGAAGATTGTCCAGCGTCCAAATGTAAGTTATGTGGTCGCTATGAGGTTGCTAGACATGCGTTACTGTGCGCTATGCAGTCGTTCCTCATAAGTTTATAAACACGTTGCGATCGCCGATAATTCCAACGACTATGTAACGATAAGGGAGCGCATGCGTAACGCCTTTACAACGACCGTGTAGCGATAGTCTAGCGTCCTGTAACGTCCTCAACATGCAAAAAGACAGCGTAACGACTTTGGCGTGCACCTAACGTCCTGAGAACGACCGTAACGTATTGTTGATATTAAATGACTTTTTACTATTAGTTAAACAAAATATTTCCCCCAAATGAAGGTTTGCTTTAGTACTGCATGTTTTTAAAATGGTGGAACCTGATTTTTCTCTAAGGTACGGTACTTAAAACTAGCTATTTTATATCATCAAAACAATATCATGGATTTACCTTTGTATATTATGAGAAACAAAAGAATTAAGTGTCGGAGACACTGGATGAGAGTGTGGATTGCCAGGAGACAAGAGTTTAGAATCTACGATCAACTCATGGCGGAACTTAGAACAGAGGATCCCGCCTCATTCATTAACTTTCTTTGCATGCCTCCGTCAATGTTTGATGAACTTCAATATCGATAAGTTGCTCGAACGTTGTAGGTCGTTGTCAAATCGTTAGACAAACGTTGCGAGGTCGCTGGTTACGCGTTATGTCTTATGAGAACATTTACAGGTAAATTGAAAAATAGTTTAAACAATATCTATGCGTTGGACATACGCTGTCATCGTCGGGCGAACGTTGTTTATGCGTTACACGGACGTTTTGTGTGCATTGAGAACGTTACTGCATGTTGAGTTTTCGGGCCATACCCCAACGTTTGCCAGCGTGTTGCATTAAAATGAAGGTCGTTTCTCATGCATTTGCTTAAAAATCCCAGTAGGACTGTGCCTTTACAGTTATGGTAAAAATACGTAAAATACTAAAGTGTTCATTGGTTGGATGACTGATACACGTAGCACTTGTTCTTATGTCGGAGTAAAATATATAAAATTGTCGGAGTAAAAAGCGTCGGAGTAAAAAGTGTCGGAGTTAAAAGTGTCGGAGTAAAAAACGTCGGAGTAAAAAGTGTCGGAGCACCTGGACGCTCCCACTTTATTACACTCTAGATCAAATTGACATGTCGAGGAACATAATTAATATAAAATACAGCATACGTTTACAAGATGTACGATATCATATGTAAATATATAAATATACATGCATTCATAAATATACATACACAATTCAATAGCTGATGTAAGTAATTAAAGGTGGTATGATAAATTAAATGGGAGTCAAATTCAAATTATAAGAATTTCTTGAATATCAATGAAATAAATTTACATAAGTTCTGAAATTTTATCATGTTTGGTCGATTACAAATATTTTGATCTAAATATAATTTTCGTGTTGTAGTAAAAACTGTACATTCAAACAGATGGTGAAACTCGTGAAACTCATCGCCAATTAAATTGTTGTTACATAGAGTGCATTTTCTATCTTCTCTTTCAATTTTATGCCATCGTCCAGTTTCTATTGGACGATGGCATAAAATTGAAAGAGAAGATAGAAAATGCACTCTATGTAACAACAATTTAATTGGCGATTAAATTTTCGAGTTTCACCATCTGTTTGAATGTACAGTTTTTACTACGGCGAAAGGTTTTCCCCTTGACGGAGGCCCGTTTTACAAGAGAAGGATGTGACGTCATTATTATGTCGCACATATGATTTTATCTCGCTATACATATTTTTGATCACATCCAAGAATTTTCCATTAACCTGATGTTTTAGTAATTTGTACCAGAGACCGGAACACCATATCGTATCAAAAGCTTTGGAAAAGTCGATGAAAGCATATGGACCTTAGTTTTAAAAATCCTCATCGCTAACCGTATGAACATTAGACATCAAATGCTCATCTGTAACCATTTGGACATCAGATAACCTCAATCATAGCGATATTGACCGTTTGTATATGTACTAAAATCTGATGGGGCCGCTTTCTGTTTTGTACACGTCATTAACCTATCCATCTAGTTCTTATTTTAAATTGTATATTGATCAGGAAAAAGTGACAGTACAGTTAACAAGCACAAAAAATAATAATAATAATAAACTGTGCAAAGAGAGTGTTCGATATATTTTCTTGACGTAGAGTATAATGGGTTCCATTGTTCCACTCCAGTTACACTATTATGTGCTGCGGGTTTTATCGCAATGGGCATCCGAAAGGAGTTTTACTTCCCATTTAGAAGCTCTTAAAATTCAATCACGTCATCTCCAGTAATACACTGATATAGTGAGACTGTCATTTGCTATACAGTGCTGTAATAAAGGCATCTGCTTTATGCAATGCACAGAAATTTAGAACTTTGCAACGGAACCAACCAAAGCAAAGAAGGACCTTTTACGCACCACGTCTCCCGTTACACAGGTCATCGGTTTTTATCGTCTCATCCGATGACCCGGACACCTACAAGCCATTGGCGAAACTCCAACCCGATCAAACCTTCATTTTTAATTCATATACCGTTAGACTTACCGGACAATATCTGCAGTATCACGCGTCGACGATTGAATTTTGCAATCTGCCTTCCATTCTAATTATCGAAAAGTTGCAATACTTAAAAACACTGCATGCAACAAATTATGCAACCAAGCGATGACTTTGCAAGACTGATAAGCAGCTGGTTTTGTCTCTACTGAACCAAAATACAACTTTTGATTGTTAAATAAATATATTAATTCTCTTGTTAAAAAGGCAATATGTGTTCCTTGCCAAATCACCAATATCTAAGATTGGTTTCAATCTGTCCTTGGTCCTTTACTCGTGAAAGTTTATTCAAACACACTAATTAAAACAATAGTAAACAGTATGAATTTTAAACATATTGTTAACAATCTATCCTGAACCCGTCTGGGTATTGTAAGAGCGATTATTTTTTCAATAACATGTAAAAAAAAAAGTTTAATCTTGGAGGAACAGGTTATCGACGTGTTACATTGAATCGTAAAGATTCCAGGGACGTTTATATCTAAATATATACGTCCCTGAAGATTCTAACCTACGATCCTCTGCTTCCGATTCGCACCAGGGTTTGTGCATGTATAATCAATCTACTTCTGGAAGAAAGTTGTGTAATCGTTTATGTATACTCATATCAAAGACTCCTCTATGAAATAAAAAAAATTGTGTGCTGAATATGACAATCAGTCATAAAATGTCCTTAGACTGTATCAATATTTGGTGAATCAAAAACAGTATTGACACAAATAACAACAGGGAATTCATTCCCAGAAAGTGTCCTTTTGAACTCGCATCGCGAAACTAAGAAAAAGTAATCAAGAACAATCTGACTTGGATGCTTCTATCCCGAATGCGATGAACAATTACTTCATCTTGTAGAAAACTGTCGAGAAAATTTATCAATCATTGAGAGTAGTATTCGTATATCGATTTATTGAGTCCACTACCCTACTTCAATAGAATAACGGAAACGAAAGTTCGATTTGCAACAATGGTGTACATGCATTTTACCATTTTCTTATGTACATGTTTAAGAGTTTAGATTTTTGGTTTTTTAAAGACAATTTCAGCAAGATAAGTAAGATGAAACACTGTGAACAATTTTTTGGTATGAAGATCAAAGTTACCAACTTTGTCCTCATTTGAGAGGACCCTTCAAGTACATTGTAGTACATACATACACGTGTGGTCCGGATAACTCAGTCGGTAAAAGCGTTTTCCAACAATTCAAAAAGTCTCAGGTTCGATTCCGGGTTCGCCACATGTTTTCTTCTATTACAATATTGGCCCAACTAAATGAATGACAGTGATGGTGAGGTTTCCCACGATGTGAAAACTTTAAAAACAAGATGTTTTTGTGAAACACAAATGCCCCCGGCGGCAACAAATTCCAAATACGGCAAATTTTGCAATATCCTATATCTTGACGTTTACATCATACCTCATGGGAATACACGTGCTTTTTTCTTCCCACTCATATGTTATAACCGAAGTTAAAATTTTTAAAATGAACATTAAAGGTCATAAAGTCAAAAATTATTTTAATTATGAAAGCCCTATCTCTTATAATCAAAAGGTTATAACCAATGTTAAAGCTTTTGAAATGTATGTCACAGGTCACGGTCAAGGTCATGAAGTAAAAATTATTGATCTGAAAGAAAAGTCTTGTCACAAGGAACATGCAAGAGGAATGTGAAAGCCCTACCTCTTACTGATCAAAAGTTATAACCAATGTTAAACTTTTTGAAATGTAGGGCAAACATCACAGTCAAGTTCTAAAGGTAAAATAAATCATCATAGTATGTATCTTATAAAAGGAAAACATTTACAAAAAAATAAGATTAAAGAATCAAAATAAAAACTTACCTTTACAGCTACTTACCTCAAATTTCAAACACACTATATACTACAGAAGAGAGAAGTCCAAGTTAAGCTTTATTAAAAAGTAAGTCAACCTCCAAGGTCAAGGTCATGGGGTCAAACGTCATGATCCAAAATGAAAGGTCTTGCCACGAGGAATACAGGTTTCTGATTTCTGCTAACTGGGGAAATCAGTGTTTCACAAACACATCTTGTTTTGAATTTTTTTAAAAAGTTGGTCAACCTCCAAGGTCAAGGTCATGGGGTCAAAAGTAATGATCTCAAACGAAAGGTCTTGTACCATGGATTACACATGTGACATATGAAAGCCTTATCACCTACCACTCAAAAGTTATAGCCCAGGTTAATTTTTCTTAAAGTAGGTCAAACTCCAAGATCAAGGTCACAGGGTAAGAAGTCATGCCTAAATGAAAGGTCTTGGCACAAGGAATACATATCTGAAATATAAAAGTCCTATCCTATATAATTACAATGTTATACCCCTCTAATTGAAAACGGGATGGAATTACGGACAGAATGATGGACTGACAGACAGACAGACAGACAGACGAACGGACAGAAAGACAACCAAAACGCTATATGCCCCCTTTCGGTAGACCAGGGGCATAAAACAATGGGGGAAGAAGTGAGTAAGGAGCCGGGTATTGAACCAGAACGCTCGGTCAATCACATCTGCCAAGAAAGCAGAAGGTCTCAGATTCAATTCACAGGCCAGCCACATGTAAAGCTCTTATCAATGATCCCAAGTTTATACTTGATATGAAGGGTAATAAGACTGTCCAGTTCTGTCTACATGTAACATGCTCATGGGCCAAATGGACCAAATGCAAATGTTAAGTAGGAGTTTTGTGTTAAAAATCATGAAGAGGGGTGATTTAATGTGTAATATGGCTACGATAAGTAACAAAAATTTGTCTGTCTCCTTACCAAAATTCTCTCCCTTCAGAGAAGTTAGGCGAGGGATCTGGGGACCACCTAGGTTTCCAGCAGGTCCTGGGCAGAGCCCTGGTAGGGGGACCCCCGGAAGCTCCTGCAATTTGGCAATTTTGGGGTCTAAAATTGTACATTGTCACTTCAACTGACTGTCCTCAGTCGGTACCGCAGCTGCTGTGTAAACGAAGCTTTTTGTGATGTTATTCATGTCTTGTTCATACCTTATTATTATTCTTGATGTACATGTAGCGGAATTGTCATACAGCTGAGTCAGATCTGATTTTCTAGTAAATATTTATCAGCTGTATTGCAAAGCTCACCATCATAACTTTTAAAAGACAGAACCGAAGCATCAATAACAACTAGAACAGTCCTAGTGGGATTAATACCCCCGCGGCAACATTTCTCTGTGTGCTCAAACTGAATGTGAACAGATTTTAGCTATCTGATCATAAACTATCACAGTCAAGGTCACATGACCAACATTTGTGGTACCAACGGAAAGGTCTTGTCATAAGGAACGCACATGCAAAATATGAAAGCCCTACATGTGACAGTATATTAGATAAGACATATTTAAAAAAAAAAAAAAAAAAAAAGAAGTTTTTGCTGACGGACAGACAAACAGATTACTATTGGGCACCTGCCTATGGCGGGCCCTGAATATCTTCATATGAGAGACAGAGGTGATAAATTTGATTGGTCGATTAGGAATTACTAGACAATATATCAGGGTTTGTAATTTTTATTTTCTATTCTTATGTTTTGTTTAAAAACGCAGATGACAAACATCGATTTCAGAACAAAATCCAATTACTATCGGTTTATCGATTTTTATAAAAAAGGGAAGGCGGAGCTTACTGAACTTAAATAAGCAAAACGATGATTTGTATTGGAATTTTGTCACTCGGATGAATTCTTTTGACTTGATAGGAAAAGAAATCAAGTCACGTTAGAGTATACAATAATCAACATCTACAGCTTTTCCTACCACTACTCATTACTAAATTAACTAAATTAATAGATAAACTCCAAGCGCTTAGAATCTAAGATGTTAGGTCTGTCACTGATAGATGACACATGTTCTGTTATAGTTATACAGCGTAATAAAAATAAACACGTGTTTACAAATCTACATGTGGTAGTAGTAAACATATTAATGGGTACAATGTATGTACTTCCATATAGAAGCTTTTAAGAAAAAGTGCCACTTGTACAGTCCTCAACTATTTGGCTGATAATATTACTGCTATAAATATATCACATGAAAAATTTATTCTCTGATCAGGTGTTTCAACAAATATGATCATCTATGTGAAATGTACTGGTTTACACTGCAGAAACTAGGATTAATGCACTAAATGTTATTTTTAATAATAATTGCCATAAAAAGTTTGCACAGGTTAGTGTGAGTCAGCTTATATTTTCAAAAACAAAAACAAAACAAAATTTTTCAAAATCAAAAGAAAATAAAATATTGTGAAAATTAAAAAATCATCCTTTCAACTTAGTAAATTAGGGTTCAATAGTTTAAAACAGTTTTTAGAGTTAGTGTATTAAGGAACAAATAAACAAGAGTAGGTGGATTATTTCACTTTCAAATTCAGAGTTTGACTAAAAAAAAACCAAAAAAACAAAAAAAAAATAATAATTGATTATTTCTCAAAAGAACACAACTGTTTGATAATGAATCATGGAAACGACCCTTGTATATATCATTATCTTGACTCTATTTCAGAATATCCAGCACCAGATGGCCATAGGAGGTACAAGATGACAGAATCCTCCACAATTCCTTCATTAAACTGTCGTTATCATAGAGTTACTGGACATGGGAGACAAAAAAAATCATGCTCTATTCAATCTATGGAGACAGAATCATCCTTTACAACAGATTTCAACATCGAACGGTAAGATCTCAAACTTTATCATTTATCCGTGCTGGAATAAAATATGGCATCCTTTGAAATATACTTCACCTAGATTAATGTTATGTGTTATCTTTTATGATCGACTATAACATACCTAATTCTGGAGCATATTCAGGATGGATTTCTCTTTCCTTCACCCAATTTGCAGCAACTTCCCACGGTGACTCTTGTAAAGGAAAGTCAAAGTTAAGCCTATATTTGCTTTTTAATTCAGCAATTATTGCATCTCGCATAGTCCAATTTCCATTTTCTTTATTTTTGTCAGAGTTATCTCCTCCTTTTTCTCTAATGATGTAAGAGTTACCATTCTTTGCTTGCCTATGGTCTGCATCATCTCGTGTGATATTAATTTCATCTTTGTATCCTAAGAGGAAATGGTAGGACACATATAACCACACAATGACCAAAGTTATCACTAAGATTCTCCATAGTCTTATTTTTCTCATCATACAATTGAGGGTCACAGAACGAAAACCAGACGTGATACATTGCTATCATCTCACATGGTATTATTGATCTCTGGGTGATTATGGTTCCAGCAACTTCCTATTACAGTACAAAGTCCACTCTACTGCCTTGCTAGAAGCTGAAAAAGGATATAATAAGATAAATGACATTATCACAAAATAATCAAATACTTGAAAATGAGCTGTTAAGTACCAAAAATTATCATCTTAGAATAACTGTAGGCATTGTCAGAGAAGTTAAGGAGAATTCCAGTCCTGATTTTCTGATTGAGAGATTTTTGAGATGTAAATAACTCTACTTGATTAATTAAAACAAGAAATAGATCTAACAAGGTCATCTGCACTACTAGAGTTTTACATATTGATATGGTTCTTCAGAAGCTGTAAAATATTAAGACAGATCACACAGAAATTGAATTCTTCTCCATTTCAAGAAGACTGTCCGTGTCAATTAACATGTTAAGTCCAGAGCTTAGGCAAAAAAAACCCCCAAAAAACCCACAGATATCCGTTTATGGTTACCCTAATTTTCTGTGCCAACCCTAGGGTTTGCATTGCTTCTTTCAAACAAGACTGTTAATAAATCCTAGGTTGTTTCTCTACATTATCTTTATAAAAATAATTATGACATATAGAAAATGTCCTGACCAACTGATCCCACTCTATTCTGCCATATAACCCTAAACATACATATTGTGTTTTTTGGACCTTGTTTATTTCCTATGGTACTTAGTTAATCCAAATCTAAATGGCACAATACACCATCCTACAGGGACTGCAGTTAACTTTTTGTGTGTGAAAGCCATCTGCTCCTTTCATATTTAAAAGTAAGGAGCCAAGAATTATTTCTGGTAGCCTGTACTACATTAAATAGATATTCAGCTTCTTTTTTCAAATTGATTGATTTAAACTTCAAGTTGTTTGTATACGTGTACCACTGTTTTGTCAGGAGAAATAATTAGCATTTTTCATCTGTACATGATTTATTGAATATTTTCTGTAAAAACAACAATAAACATAGACATTATTATATCTATATAATTCCGTATAATTTCATTCTTTGTCTTAAAATGCAAGTATACCGTTACTTAAGGACCCAATACTGGTAGTGAAACATCGTATTAAAGTCGTACATTGAAGCATGGCCTGGGCAGAAGCACAATTACAGTTTGAGAATAATATATAATTGTACTGTGAATTTATCTGGCACTCTAGTCCAAAACAAATGTACAAAACTCAATTATTATTAAAATATCATAACTACTGTGTTATATACTTCCTACCATGAAGAATCAAAATTTTACATTCTTTCTGATAATAAGGAGTACAAATCATGTCGCACACAGCTGAATCAAACTCATCTTGACTAAATATGGTCATTTATTGTTTATAGTTGGATGCAATCATCAGTTTTACAGTTTTTATAGGGGTTTTCTTATGCTCATTACTATATTTAAATGACTGGTGGTCCAGAAAGATACTCATTCGCAAAAAGAAAAGAATTTATGTAATCATAATACATGTATTATATAAACTGAGGACTAATTCAAGTGTTTGGACTGATCAAATGAATTTCAAATATGTTTGACTTTATGAACCACGGTTTTAAATTAAATGCAGAATGAATTGAGGGTGGTTACAGAGCATTATTAATGATTGATAAGGCTGATTGACTTCATAAATGTTCACCTAAGTATCAAACATATCCAAATGCGAGAAAATTTTATGTACGAACGTATGTTGCATGATACTCCATTACCAAATTTGATTGACTTTGAAACTCTGTAGATTCTTTTTACATGTACCAATGTGGAATTGTTTTGATTAAATCTTTGAAATCAGTATTAATTTTACATGTATGTTTGTAGCTGTCATGAAAATATTAGATTTAAAGACAGTATAATGAATAATATGATCATATATCATATATCATCCAATTATATATATATATATTCATAGATATATTCATAGATATATGTGTTTTGTTTTTGGGGTTTTTTTTTTTTTTTTGCTCTTTTTACTACAGACATTAAAAATTTTGACCTTTTTCTTAACATGAAAAAGCCATGTTAGAGGCGACAGTCTTAATTGGCTGCAAAAACACATGGGAAATTAACACTAGCAAGCCAGTAACCACTACCATCTTATTTGCGTTGTTTCATCAACACTGGTGTCATCTCTAACTGGAATTTTTATCTGGAAACCCAAAAACCTACACTGAACATTCCTATAGAAGCAATATCCATTAACTATCACTGTATAAAGATTCATCAACATTGGTATCATCTCTAACTGGAGTTTTCATCTGGAAACTAAAAACTATTTATATATCCAAAAAAACTGTTTTTAGCAACAGAGAACTACATATTTGACCCCAAAATTGTTCTAATGAAATGACCTAAATGATTGGCCTTTTGAACCCGAAAACACAATCCCACACTATAAAGTGTTTATATTATAGGAAGTATCAACTAAATTGGTCATTCCTAACACAAGTTATCATCTGGAAACCCAAACAAGAGGCCCAAGTGGGCATATATCGATCACCTGAGTACCTAGATGATCAGTCATGCATGAAGGAAGAATACATTTATTTTTGCATTACTGTGACTAAGTCAACACAAATGTTGAAAATATGTCAAATTTTATTTCAGACTAGAATAAAAAACAGTTTTAAAAAATTCATAAAAAATCCAAAACATGAAATATTGAAAAAATTCTTCGCATGTATTTCTTACCATCAAAATGATCAAATTAAACCAAATTATTGCATCAATATTTACTAAAAGAAAAAAATAACTCATTTCTGTATTAAAATTACAAAGTCCAAAAAAACGTTGATTTCGGAACGGAACCAAAAATAACAACACTTCTTAACACATCCCTCTAGATCAAACCTATGCATTCGGTTTGTCTCTGTATGTCCCCAGCCTGAAGAGGAAGTTTGTCAAAGGAGGGTACCCTCTTTGACCTACTTTTGCCTGTGGTGGCGCCACCTGTGGACGGATCCTAATAAAGATGACCAGATTTGTAGGGGACCTTGAGTACTTGATGCATACCAAGTTTCATCATATTCCTTTCTGCGGTTCTGAAGAAAAAGTTCAAAATGTGAAATGTTTACACCAATTGTCCCCCCCCCCTTTTTTCTTGAAAGTCTTAAAAAATTCATAAAAAATCCAAAACATGAAATATTGAAAAAATTTCTTCACAGTAGTATTTCTTACCATAAAAATGATCAAATTAAACCAAATCAATGCATCAATGTTTACTAAAAGAAAAAAATACCTCTTTTTTGCATTAACATTACAAAGTAAGAAAAAACGTCAAAAATTATTCATCGGATTTCAACGATATGAACAAACTTGAGACATACATCCTTTTAGATCACTCAGATGCCATTAGTTTTATAGTCCATACACTGGTTCTGGAGAAGAAGATTTTCAAAGAAGGGTACCCTCTGAGATCTATTTTTAGCAATGGTGGCGCCACCTGTTGAGGGATTTATACGAAATGAACAAACTTGGTAGAGGACCCCTAGTACTTTATCCATACCAAGTTTCATGAAAATCCTTTAAGTGGTTCTGAAGAAGAAGCTGAAAATGTGAAAAGTTTACGGACGGGCCACAGACGACGGATGAAGAGTGATGACAATAGCTCACTTGAGCCTTTGGCTCAGGTGAGCTAAAAACCATTTTTAGCAACACTGACCTACATATTTGACCTTTTGGCCCCCAAACATGATCCCATGCAACTGATAACTGAACTGATAATATTTTGTATCACTGTCATCAATTATTAATATAAGGTCTTTAAATTCTATGGACAACACGCTTGCTAGCTTCAATATTTCGCCACACCAAACGTTATTTTATTATCGGCTATTGATTTTGTTTTCTGTGTTTATCTTTCATAAATCATGATGAAGTAATTGTTTAATATATGTATGTATACTGTTTCCTTTGTAATAAAGTACTGAAATAAATTTCTCTGGTTGTGATATATTTCATCTCAGCTTTAAACACATGAAGAGTGATGACAATAGCTCACTTGAGCCTTTGGCTCAGGTGAGCTAAAAACCATTTTTAGCAACACTGACCTACATATTTGACCTTTTGGCCCCCAAACATGATCCCATGCAACTGATAACTGAACTGATAATATTTTGTATCACTGTCATCAATTATTAATATATGAATTATTAGAATACAGTTATTTGACATGTAAATGAAGAAAGGCTAGTGAAGTGACTGTGTGTAATGCAACATAGTCAAACTGGGACTCAGTGGATACGATTATTCATTTGAAGTACAAACATCATTTCAGGGGCCCTTTCTGCTATTCTTTAGCCATTTCTGTAATTTGATGTACCATTAGGTGGTACTACATGTAGTAGAAAATAAATATTTTGCACTGAATTTTTCGTTTCCTGTTAGGCCAAAAAAAGAATATATATTTCTGTTTCCTGTCACCTGACCAAAAAAAAAAAAAATAAATAATAGGGTAGGTAGGTAGGGAAAAATTTTTATTTTGGAAAAAAAATTATTTAATACCCAGAGAATACAGAACATGATATCAAATGTAGAAAACAGTACATGTACATTAAGGGTCCTCCACACCTTTAAAATAATATTATCAAACCAGCACAAACTGGGGTAGTATTCAAAGATATGATATGACTTGTAACGGACATAAAAAACATGAAAGCAAAACCTCCTACAGTATTTGAACTAGGAATATGTGAGTCAATAGCCTAGTGTTATATCTACTGAGCTAGGGAGCATAAACACTATTTAAATTCTAAAAATAAATACAGTTTCATAATACATTTCAAATTGCCATATTGTGACAAACTGTCATAAAAAGTGTCAGTTCCAGGGTGTGGAGGAACCTTAACAGAGCACAGACAGATTGTTAAAATGAAAGATTTTAAATTTTCCATAAGGTCTTTAAATTCTATGGACAACACGCTTGCTAGCTTCAATATTTCGCCACACCAAACGTTATTTTATTATCGGCTATTGATTTTGTTTTCTGTGTTTATCTTTCATAAATCATGATGAAGTAATTGTTTAATATATGTATGTATACTGTTTCCTTTGTAATAAAGTACTGAAATAAATTTCTCTGCTTGTGATATATTTCATCTCAGCTTTAAACACATGAAATATTCAATGGTTCGAATTCGAAGATCGAAATCTGAGTTTCTTCATCGCAAATCCATGAATATAATCAAGAGTTAGTCTTTACATTGAAAGTATAATATTAAAGGAAAAAACTCATTTTTTGCGGTAAATAACATTATAATCTATAAAGCCATACAGGCTCCTAGATCTGAAATTCAAGGAGCCCGTACCAAAATCAAGTAGCCTGTAAATTTCAAAGTGGTTTTTTTATCAATAAAACATTAGAGAATTGATAAAACCAACTGTTTAATGTGACAGACATCTTTAACAACAATTAAAATGCAAATAATTGATTTAATTCAATAATTAAATTCCATCTCATAGTCTAGCTCTAATCTTTGGAACACATCATTTTCATTCTCTGACATTTCAGAATCACTGTCTTCACTGCATTGAAATTCACCAATAGACCAACTCAACAATTCACTCCTTTATCAGTATTAGACTGACTTGACAGTTGACTCACATTCTAAATTTACAGAAGACTGAAATGAAGACTTACTCTCTACATTTACAGTAGACTGACTTGAAGACTCACTTGCTACATGTACGTTTACAGTAGACTGACTTGTAGACTTACTTTCTGCTTTTACAGTAGACTGACTTTAAAACTCACTCTCTACATTTACAGTTAAGACTGACTTGTAGTTGTAGACTCACTTTCTGCATTTACAGTAGACTGCTTTAAAGTAGGCAACTCACTTTTTGCATTTACAATAGACTGACTTAAATGTACAGTAGACTAACTTGAAACTCTACCATTTGTAGATATGGGCAAAGACGATCATGGTCAATATGGAGCTCTCAATATAAGGCTAAATATAAGTCAAACACTGAAGCGATCAAGATTTTAAAAAATACCGCATTCCAAACTCGATAATCTGTTCTATTTTTTTTACTCGCCAAACGGGCGAGTTCAGACAGAAAACCACTCGCCCAGAGGCAGTTTTACTTGCCATTGGCGAACGGGCGAGTGGGAATTTCAAGCCCTGATATGAGTGGTAATTAAAATGTAGGGTCAGTCAGGCGACCGGAAACAGAGATATATTTTTTTTTGGCCTTATATAGTTGATACTGATAGTGTAGAATACAAAAAAAAGGGCACTGTTGAACCGCACACCCGCACTGTATTATCCTAGGACTCCCTTAATACAAATGTACTAGTATAATAGTGTAGTTTTCTTCTTCAATCGTAACCGCAGCACAATTGATTATTTTTGTAATGACTCGATCGTTTTTCTGTGTATACACTTTACTATTATCATGTTTTGTATGCATGTCCTTGATGATTTGTGTTATACACTCATTAAAGCTTTGTCAGAAGTCTTCTGTTTTCTCTTTTGTATCATATCTCATTAAAATCCACCAAATGTTTTAAGAGAATTTGCAAAGAAAAGGTATTTCGCATAGAAAAATCCAAGTCCAAGGGTCATAACTCCTATAATTTTTTTTTGCCAATATGCACATCTTCATATGTTGAAATTCTTTCTTTATACTATGTTTCATCAAAATCCTTCAAAGGGTTAAGGAGGAGTTGTGAAGACAACATATTTTGTGTAGAAAATTCTAAGAAACTCTAAGTCCAAGGGCCATAAATCATGTAATTTGTTTTGACAGCATTCCCCTTCCAATGTGCACATCACCAGAGAGTGTTCTAGTTTCTTTGTAGCAAGTTTCATAAAAATCCACCTCAAATGTTTAGGAGATGCAAAGACATTTCAAGAAAATCTAAGTCCATCTAAAAATCTAAAGATCCATTGCACCAAGTTTTATCAAACACCCCCCCCCCCCCAACTAAGGTGAAGTTGCAAAGACAAGATAGGTGGATAAGTGAGGCAGACGAACGGGAGGACGATGGCAGTATAGCATAATACGCCCACATTTTATGCAGGCGTATGAAAATGGATTCAATATGTAGCCTATGGTGCGAGGAAAATGTCAACAGAGGAAATTCGAAGTAACTACTGTACATCATTGCATACAAATCCTATTTGTTTGGCATGAAAGGCTTCATTGCGTAACAATAATATGCAGTGAAAATAATTCAATGTACCGTAAAGTAAGGCTGTTCATCTGTCAAGTTTCTGAATCTGGATTGACAGGTGGATAGCAAAACAACAAATTGACCCGGAAATATTTGTTTTTCACAAGGCCTAGATCTGGGGATGATTGAAGCTTCCTTCTCTTATGATGAAGATGTGTGTCTTTATACAGTCATTGTCAGTAATATATTATGTGAATGTGCCAAAATAATCAACAGCGCACTTTTTACACATAAGTCTTCTAGTTTTAGAAACAGCGACAGCATCATTTCGTCTTCCCACCGCACTATTAACATGCCGATAGCATTAATTAGTAGCAGGGACGTATATAACACGTTATATACGTCCCTGCTAGCTGCTAGTAGTAATAATAAACGATTAACAGACCATAACAATATCAATACTGATTTTGCAATGCTAAATATTTCATTCTTCCACAGCGACATGATACGTCCCTGGTAGCAGGTGTGTGGGATAGTTTTACCATAGACTACAATGATAGACCGAAAGACATGAGGTACTGTGATAACCACGGGTATAACGCCCTAGAGTACACTTCGTAATGGAAGAAGAAAAAGAGACTCTTAAGGGAAACGGGACCGACAGAAGTAAATGACATGTTCATATTTCGAAGTCCGTTTAAACCAGAAAGAAAGAAAGAAAAGCAAACGTACAAAATACACACGCACGCGCACAGACACAAACAAATCTGAATGGGCATCAATTTTCATTTCACATCAGTTTACAGATTCTTATATATACGTCCTTGACTTTTTTTGTATTTTTTTTTTAATAAACGTCTCATCAGTACTGTGTAACGACAGATTTATATATCAAGTTTATGCCAGTATTTTCTAAAACTAATTTTTTGTACTGAATATTGTCAAAAATACAGAATGCAGTAATATATTATACATAATGACAGGTTGTGATCAGTTACAAAGCCAAACAGTCTAGACAAAGGAATTTCAGCACCTCGGTTGAGAGCTTTTAGCGTTGCAATTTTATACCCTCCCCGTATATAGTTAATAAAACAGTTCAGTGATACCAGACAGCGTAATACTGAGTTAATAATATATTGTGTGTTTAAATATGAAATCAGTATTCAAAATATCTATGCATTGATCACTGTGTGTATGCATGAAATTGTTTAATTGCGACTATTCAGTCGATATTCGACTTTAACCGCTTAGTACGCTAGAGAATTTTAACATTATGAACTATAATTGAATTCAACATAGCAACCTAGCTGTGTCATGCTTGAATATTCATAATATAAACAAAAACATAGCACTAGGCGTAATATGACATGCTTAAATATTCATATTATAAACAAAAATATAGTATCATAATGCTTCATGCCAAAACAACTGACTGAAAATAACATCAGCTAAGTGGGAAATTCTTATATTATATGACCTGCTTAATAGTGATTTTTAAGTTGAAAGTCCTGGCCATATAGCGGCTCGTGTCATGTCATGTCATTCAATTTCGTCGACTAGCGGAAGATAGACTAGATCTTAGTACCAGCCATGACACAGAATCAGTTACACCACTTAGCGCATACGTAAGTCCAATCTTTATCCGTAATGGGACATATAGAGAAGCGGAATAAAAATATGGTTTTAATCAGATTGACATAAGTCATGTTCAACTTGCTTAACAGCTTGAGACTGTAAATTATTTCAGTATTCAAATAGAATAGCCTTTAAAAATCACATGACAGTCAGAGACACAGAGTCTAGCCGAAGATAGACTAGACCTTAGTACCAGCCATGACACAGAATCAGTTACACCACTCAGCGCATACATAAGTCCAATCTTTATCCGTAATGGGACAAATAGAGAAGCGGAATAAATAAATAAATAAATAAATAAATAAATAAATAAATAAATAAATATATATTACATTAAAAATATTAACAATATTCTTGGTACAGTTTAGTATATTAAAATGAAGTTTAGAATAACATAGCTTTCATCTGTTCTGTTAGCGCTTTCAGCCCTCTAGGGCTCATCAGACAGAATGTATAGTATATAAGATCGTGACTACCTGCAGTTATGTAATATGCTGAAGTCAACATGGGGATACTTACTGTAAACATTTACCGTTTTCAAAGAAGTGGCGGAAATGCTTAGAAAATGTTAATTAGAGCAGAGACATACAACACTTTAAGTCTCTGAATAGAGTACCTGAAGAACAATAAATGCTTTCCGATGTTAAACATATTAACAACAATAGTCAACAAAAGATATCTCCAGTGATGATTGATTTATGTTTCTCCATTGTTTATCCTGAAGTAACTGACAACTAGCTGTACTTAACCTATGTATAGCTCGCATGTATCTTATATATCGATTTTTTACGGAACCGATCATGAGTAATTTGGTCCATTTTCATTTTTATCAATTGTTTGTTGCTGATGCTGATTCGTGCAGTGTGAGATACATTTACGCTAGAAAATGGTTACATAGCTATAGGTTGTAGTAGTTATATACGAGAATAGATGGATGATTTGAACTCACAGGTACCTCCTCTACCTCCGAGGTATCGGTTCAGAGACCTAATTCTTGGAGATAATACCTCACATTTCAACGACAGGTATGTAGACTGTAGACTGTAGTACAGTAGTGTAGTTTCTAAAAGTAGAGTCTAGAGACCAACGCACAGGCAATCGTATAGTAAGGAGATGGGGATGAATGGTTTTATGTGTTGGGAGTAACCACCCATCCCCATCTCCTTACAATACGATTACCTGTGGACCAACGATTGCAACGTAAAGTTGTCTATGTCTCTCGCCCTAGTCAGGCTACTGGTGTTTGATATGACTGTAGATTACTTCCCAGTAAATTGCGAAATAAATAGTAGAAGTGCATACATACACTAGCTGTTTTAGGGGTATGTTATACATGTATTAAAATGTTCAATGATTCCGCCTATTTGGAATGCTATGTAACTGTGGGTGGAGGATGGGTGGATTTAGCTACTAGCCATCATAATTAGTAAAATAATATTCAATCAAAGCTGCAAAGACACCCCCCCCCCAAATGTGATTTCTACCTACATGTACATGTACTTGTAGAATCCTCTTCTTGGTTAATAACAAGTGAGGATCAAACAATGATATTTCTCAAATTCTGGAAAACTGGAGTTACATAATATGCATTTTTAAAGGAACAAAAATTGTAACAATCATAAATTTCATCTCATATTTAAAATAAAATCATAGAATGTGTGAAGAAAATAATATTGACTTGATTGCATAAATCCAAAAATTAATGAAAACATTCATGATTATATATATTATTTATTTAATATTATCCTACATGTATTAAAACATGTAAAATATGCAGATATGCACTGTAGTGTATATATCAATCATCATTGTAATATTGTACATGTAAATTGATGCATACATAATTTTTAGAAATAAGATGAAGTAAGCTCTTGATACATGTGGTAGAATTTTTAGATTCCTTATATTATGACGTTTGAAAAATGTTGTAAATGATATATTTGACATCTTTGTCAGATAAATAAACAGGTACATGTAGCAGTCTTGTAAGTTGTACTGGTTGATTTGTTACTAGAAGAATATACTTAGAATAGTAATGTTCATAGCTTTTGAATTCTTGGTATTTCTTATTCAGAGGCCCCCTTCCAAATTTAAAAAAGTCATCTTTTTTCCAATTAGAATTGCATTTTCTCCTATTGTGACAAAAAATGTTTACATTTAATCAGAATTTAAAATATTTACTTTCTTTTTTCCATGCAAAATTGCAATATCTCCCATTATGACAAAATGATGTTCACATTTAATCAGAACTGTAAAGTTGAAAATAAAGAAATAGTATCAAATTTTGATATACATGTAAAATAGTAGTTTTTGAATTCACAAAATTTTCAAATCAAAATATATCTATTAGTGATTTTCATTGAAAATGAAATGAATGAATTTACAGATTTTAAATGATTTTTACAAAACTTGAAGTGAGAAGAGATATTTCAACTATGTTTGTATGTTTAAACAGATACTTGTAATAAGAATCATATTCTGATGAAAAGTAGTTGAGATAAGTGACTAAATATTCATGGACCTGGAAGGGTATTTTGAATGATAATTGATGGACTTAGTAGGTAATTTTAAAATCTTTCCACCACCTATGAATAATCTGTGACTGTGAGAACTTATAATCTAGATACAGGTAATTTCACTAGGCAGAGCATTGACAAAATTTCAAGTTTCATAGATCGATAAATAAAATTTCTCCAATGTATTGAAATTACAACTAGGTTTTAACAAAAATTGCTGGAGGAAATGTTGTTTCTGTCATCATAAGAGAATAAATTCAAAGCCTTCAATTGATTCTGTGAGTTTTCTAATCATATTGATACTTAGCCATATCAGGGTGCATATGCATGGTATTTAGTTTCATATAGCATTTATATCCCTGCTAATATATACATGTACTTTTCGTAGTCACTGACATCTTTCGTTAAATATATATTTTACAATACCAATACCATAACCGGGTTTAAATCCAAACAAAGAATCAGAGATTACATTGTTGTTAGAGGACCAGTCAAGTAATCTGATGTAAATATCTTAGAGAGATTACTAACAAGAGTTATTCCCCTGTAATTGTTTGCATTATTAATATCCCCCCTCTTGTGTAATGGAATTATCATACCAGTAGACCGCGTCTTGGGAAACATCTCAGACTCAAATAGAGTTAAATAGACGTACAAGTATTGGCAGTATAATATCTTTGAATTTCATAAAATATTCATTTTAAGATAGATAAAAACCAGTGACCCTCCCTCCCTTAAGATTTCTCAATACACATTGTACCTCGTCCTCACTTATAGTAATACAACTAACAACGTACGGGAACACGTTGTCGGGTACATTGTCAATGGTGTAGCATTCACAACTAAAATTTGAAGTAGCAATTATTTTGCCCTAACCGTGTTTTTCCTACTCCGAAGTGCATCCGAAACTCGTTTTCAAAGATAGCCATCACTATATTGCGATATCTCTTATAAAATAACAGGATAAAAAACATGTACTATTTAAAATTGCGATGAAAGGGGATTAACTCAACAGTCAATTATGAGACGCATTTTGAAATGATCCTCACTCCCGCCAGTACAAAGAATGTAAATTCTGTATTATACTTAAGAAATAATTACTCCGCATACTTCTTTAAGAAGCGATGTTGCATAAATATCAAGAACATATGACTATATATAATGTATTTTACTGAGATGAATTACCTATTGTAAAAGTTGAAGCAACTAAAACATTTTTTTTAATCGAACTATATAAAAAGAACGATAATTTTGCACGCATTCTGATCGATTTTCTCGTTTCAGCTTTTTAATCGTCGTGTGCATTCCTTTGCATACTTCAAATCAACTAAACATAAGCTTTCCCACAAGGTGTAGTAGAAGGTTACCAACAAAATCTCCGACAGCTTCCAACACCTCTTCTTTTCCATAGAATTTGAAAATATATACTTTTTCCACAACCAACCCTAAATGTGCACACACATAACTAATAACCAAATAGTGAATAAGTGTGGGGAAAGGCGAAATACTGAAGCTAGGCCGATTATTATATTATTTTAACAGTTTTTAGCTCACCTGAGCCAAAGGCTCAAGTGAGCTATTGTGATCAATCACCGTCCGTCGTCCGTCGTCCGTCCGTCGTCTGTCGTCCGTCGTCCGTCGTCCGTCGTCCGTCGTTAACTTTTCACATTTTCGACTTCTTCTCCAGAACCACTGAACAGAATTTGATGAAACTTGATAAGCATGTAGTACTCATGGTCCCCTACAAGTGTTGTTGTTTTTCGTCCGGATTCATCAACAGGTGGCGCCACCACAGGCAAAAGTAGGTCAAAGAGGGTACCCTCCTTTGACAAACTTCTTCTTCAGACCGGGGGCATACAGAGACAAACTGAATGGATAGGAATGATCTAGAGGGATGTGTGAAGAAGTGTTGTTATTTTTGGTTCCGTTCCGAAATCAAATTTTTGACGTTTTTTTGTACTTGGTAGTTTTAATGCAGAAAAGAGGTATTTTTTTCTTTTAGTAAACATTGATGCATTAATTTGGTTTAATTTGATCATTTTGATGGTAAGAAATACTACTGCGAAGAAAATTTTTCAATATTTTATGTTTTGGATTTTTTATGAATTTTTTAAGACTTTCAAGAAAAAGGGGGGTGGGATAATTGGTGTAAACATTTCACAGTTTGAACTTTTTCTTCGGAACCACTGGCTGGAATTCAACGAAACTTGGCATGCATCAAATACTCAAGGTCCCCGACAAATGTGGTCATCTTTGTCAGGATCCATGAACAGGTGGCACCACCACAGACAAAAGTAGGTCACAGAGGGTACCCTCCTTTGACAAACTTCTTATTCAGATCGGGTGCATACAGCGACAAACCGACTGCATAGGAATGATTTAGAGGCATATGGGAAGAAGTGCTGATATTTTTGGTTCCATTCCGAAATCAAATTTTTGACGTTTTTTTCATTTTTATTTTGGACTTTGTTATTTTAATGCATTAAAGAGTTATTATTTTCTTTTAGTAAACATTGATGCATTCATTTGGTTTCATTTAATCATTTCTATGGTAAGGAATGCTGGTGCGAAGGAATTTTTTCAATATCTCGATTTTTGAATTTTTTATGAATTTTTTAAGACTTCCAAGAAAAGGGGGGAGGGGGGGGGGGGGGACAATTTCTCATATCTTCAACTTGATCTACAGAACAACTTGAAGGATTGTGATAAAACTGGGTAGGATGCAAGTACTCATAGTCCTTTTCAAAGGTTTTGTTTTTTGTGCGGATCATCCAAATTGGTTAACAGATAATGCCACCATGTCTAAAAGTAGGTCTCACAATGGTACATATACCACTTGGTAATTGAAATATGGAGAGTAGCGGTTCAAATCCAGCTGTGGTCAAAAAAATTTTTTTTTTTTTGTTACACATCTAAATAAGTTTTTAGATGTTTCTCAACACTCAACATATGAAATTAGGAATTTTACGTTTAAGACTTCCAAAAAAAAAGGGGGGGGGGAGGGGTGTTTTGGCCATTTTTCACATTTTCAACTTTTTCTACAAAACTGTTTGAAGGATTTTAATAAATCTTGGTAGAAATAAGTCACTTATGATCCTCTTCAAATTCTGTTGTTTTCGTCCAGACCTCTTTACAGGTGGCGCCACCATAGTCAAGAGTAGGTCACAAAAGAGTTCCCTCGTTTAACAATATTCTTTTTCATACGGGCTGTATACAGAGACAAACAGAATGCATAGAAATGATCTAGAGGGATGAGTGAAGATGTATTGTCATTTTGGTTACCTTCCAAAATCAAATTCTAGAATTTTTTTCAACATTTCTTTGGACTTGGTGATTCAATGCAGAAAAAAGTGTCATATTTCCTAGTTAATTGATAATGATGATTTCTTATGGACTATTGTGATCATAATTATGGTAAGGATTGTTACTTTGAAAAAATTTTGTCAATATCTCAATTTTTGGATTTTCTATGAATTTTTTAAGACTTCCAAATGAGGGTGTATAGGAACGATTCAATCACATTTTTCACTTCTGCTGTTATACCACATGAAAGATTTTAATGAAACATGGATTACATGCAGTACTAAAAGTCCTCTATCAATTTGGTAAATTTCATCCAAATTGGTTAACAGATAATGCCACCATGTCTAAAAGCAGTTCTCACAATAGTACATATACCACTTGGTAATTGAAATATGGAGAGTAGCGGTTCAAATCCAGCTGTGGTCAAATTTTTTTTTTCATTTCTTTACACATCTAAATAAGTTTTTAGATGTTTCTCAACATATGAAATTAGGCAATTTTAAGTTAGATCTGGACAATATTTGAAACAATTGTTGTTCATGACCCAGACTTGAAATCAGTCAACAAAAGGCCCCACCTAAAGAAAATGACTAACTTGTTGCCCTGAATGACTTCTTGCAGAGACAAAGGAAATGCTTAATTTCAAAATCACTTGAATGGATGTGCAAAAAAGTGTTGTTTTTTATTCTAGCCTGAAATAAAATTTGACATATTTTCAACATCTGTGTTGACTTAGTCACATTAATGCAAAAATAAATGAATTCTTCCTTCATGCATGACTGATTATCTAGGTACTCAGGTGAGCGATATAGGCCCACTTGGGCCTCTTGTTAATTATTGTCATTTCAAACTGATATTGATACAAACAACCATCATGATCGTTTATTTTTGCAGATGCCACCTTACATCCCTGTCTTTCTTATTTGAGTCTTAGGCTATATCTACACTTGAAAATGATTGGGATGTTAAAAATATGTTCAAATGTGTCTTTTGCATGACTTTTATTCTATTGTCAAATATCACAAGTTCCGGTGAATGGAGTTATCGGCCTTTGACATTCCCAAGCGGCTATTGTGAATGCTAAATGTTGTTGTCATAAGCATTATCAGTGTTATTGTCATTACAGACATTTTTGTGTCCTCCGCTTTTCGCGAAAGCGTGGGGACATTGAATCTCAATCCGATTATCGTCTGTTTGTCGGTCCGTTTATCCGTCAGTCCGTTTGTCACAAAAACTTTAAGCTTGGTCATAACTCTTTAACCGTAAGACGTAGGGCCTTCATATTTGGCATGTGTGTCCCTAATTGCAATACCTTTCCGTTGGTACCAAAAGTTTTATCATGTGACATTGACCGTGACCTTTGACCTACTTCAATGTAACTTTTTAAACGTAAGATGTAGGGCCTTCATATTTGGCATGTGTGTCTGTAGACATGCACAACCATGACAATGTCACAGATCAATGCACCCTTACTGATAGAACCCCCAAAGCAGGGGACCACAATTCTCTGAATTTGCTTGTAAAATGTTGAAAGAAATCGTCAACTGAAAGAGGAGTTTTGAAATTCGTTTTCCTTTTAAATACATGTATATGGAAAAAATTTTAAGATTATGTTTTGTACTTAAGCAAGTTTATTACTCTCATATACGACATTTTTCTTAAATTCACGTTTGCCTGGACTAGATTGATTCGACTGCAATACGACTACTTCCGGTTGAAAATACGCAAAGCACTACGATGCACGATGGTCAGAATAAAGATTCCTGCATTTCGAATCAAACCAAATTTTAGCTACGCGTTTCGTATTAACACTTGAAAATGTAACTTCATTGCCACAATATGGTTCAAAAACAGAACTAAGAATATTTGTGAAACTGCCTACCATACAATCAATATCAGTGGATTGGTTGTTAAAATTATCGATAACTCTACTGAGTATGCAAATCATACTGATACACCTTACTTTTTAAGATATGTTTCATATCTACCACCATATTATCGTTCCCCTTGAATATTTTGCTTACATAAATCGGACCATTGGCATGGTTACGCTGTGGTATACCCCTATTTACATGCACATGCAATATAATTACGATTGGTGCGTGATCTGACCATACATTGAAGTCTTAAACTACAAAAGATTCTACTGTATAATCAAATTAATCCCTGTGTATTAAACCATAGTCCGTCACGCTTGACCCCAATTGATTAAAGAAAGTGATTTTACCATCAACATCATTAAATCTGCCATTTCATATCTCCAGGCCAGATGCTTTTCATAAATTGATTAATTTTCTACTAAAAGTGCTACATAGTTTTGTCTTCGGATATTGTAGTGGATAAAGCACTGTCAATTGAGTAAGTGACAACACCAGAAATATTGTTAAGCAATGAACTATGTAGATTATCATATTCATTGAAGTCATCGTTATAACTCACACGACTATTGAGGTCACCCACGTCCACGACAATGCCTTGTTCCATGTAGTTAGCAGTATCAAACAATAGAGTATCAAACAAATCAATACTGTACAAATCGTAATATACATTATTTTCATGTTGTATATATGTAAAACATATGTACAAATCTTTTTTTTAATAATGAAGTGACTTTAACCGAAAGGACTCTATCACACACCTACTTGTCAACATAGATGGCATTTGACAGCACAGATCTATAAAGGAGTATCAGGCCATGCTTTCTATACCTTCGTACTGTTAGATTGTACGATACACTCAGGTTAGCTATCTAGGCCCATCCATATCACATCCTGTTTGATAATACTAAATAATTTAAATAATTATTGCACAACTGAAGTTTTACAGCTTGGCTGTCGAGTGGCTATTGTGTAGTTGTTAGAATCTGTTAGAATCAGTAAGTTAGATATGGTTGAATACTTTAGAATGATACAGTTTTATTGATTATTTCATGAGTATACGAAGGGTAAACAGATATATTCCTTATTGCAAGCTAACATGTATTAAGCTCCTATGTCCCTGATAAAAATATGAATAATTAAACACTTTTTTCGTGATGTTAGACTTTGTGTTGATTGTACTAATGTAGATAGTTTTGGAACAAGAAAACTTGAAAACGGTATCTCTAGACGTCCTTTGGGAACCGAAGTTGTCCCTGTCATGAGCAAAAATGTTTGGCCGTCTATCGTAAGGATGGTCGAAAACGGTTTCATATATGAATTCTGCTAAAACATAGAACATGGCGTTCCCATTCTTTGGTTTTGTCTTTACCTGTTTAAATCATACTACGTGTGACAGTGTTTTTTCTTCAAATCAGGTCCGTTATAAGGACCCCTCCGAATGGAATTTTCATTGATTTTCCCCCAAATTTCTCTAAACTTTTCCCAAACATTGATCTTCTAGCAAAATGCAAAAGAGACAAAAATCCATAATGAGAAGGTACAGGCATATATGAAAAAAAACCCCCACTATTTAATTACCATCTGTTTCCAGGACGTCAATCTAATATATTTGATATTTTGTTCTTTATTAAGGGATTTTCATGTTCCCAGTTCCATGTTTCATATATAATATTCTGATGACAGCAGAGGGTTTTAGAATCACTAGGTTAAATGAACATTTTTAAAATGTATGACGAATACGGGAACGTTGTAAAGTACTTTTGTACAACAGTTACTATGTTTGACCATCATGTAGAAGGAATTGGTCTAAGTGATAATAGATCTAGCGGGAAGAAAACTGTGTATACTTAAAAATCAAAATAAAACATAAAAAGTATTCTGTGATCGCTCTTTATTCTTAAAGGCATAGTTTGATATACTAAAACGTGTGTTTGAGTATTCAATTTGTGAAATATCGCATTTGATTTCTCTGGCGCGCGGCCTAAGCGAAACGTGGTTGGTAATCGATTAGAATGTCTTGCATTCATTTACAGTATTCATTGTATTGAAACAGAAAAAAAACACTGGTTTTTGGAATCAAATTTTAACTGATGCTTTGCATGATTGACAATGATCGTTTGCGTGCTATTGGGATGCTGAAAGCTGGGATGTCTCAAAGCCATGTGGCAAGGCAGTTTTGAGTTTAGATTAATACTGCAAATGCCTCATGGAGACGATATCCGATACAGATTCTGAGAGGCCACATCCGTCCTTGACGTCTGCTAACCGTCCTGTTCTGCTCCGGCGTCGCAGTGTTGCGAGGTTAGCTTGGGTAGGAGGCATCTTCGTTTCAATAACAGATTTTGGGCGGAAATTCAATTTACGGACGGGACGTGAACGGAGAACGTTACATTGACACCAGCGTTTTTCAGCGCTGCCAGTACTATGTATTTTTTCCGTATTTTTATGAATGAAATTTCTCAAACCAAATCCTACATATTGCCCATATAATGGGTTTAGGAACAGAGAATTTCAGAATACTATCCCTTGTGCAGCATTCGGTATTCAACACATTTTTACAGATGTGTATTTTGTTAACTAGGGTATTACATGAGAATGCTGAAAACATGTATAATGACCTTGAGGGATTATTAGTTTAGCAGAAAACCAAATCAAGGTTAACAACATGTCTTCCTCGTGTGTGTCCTTTAGGGAACTACAAGAACGTTTTGTTGGTACTTAAGTTGATGGCGAGGTAATTAGATGATACTTTAGAGCTATGGATGGTTATACAATGTCAGTACAAGTAGAATTCAGCTTACAATCTCTTTGCAATAGCATACACCTAACTACATTCTGTAATGGTTTACAGCAGCGTTACCTTTTTGATCGACCAATCAGATTAAGAAGTGCATTGCTCTTCTCCAGAGACATTTATACTGGTCACATTCGTTGACATTTTAGCATGTAATATGGTTGCCAATTCAGTATGTAATGCTCTTAAAAAGCTGTTGCATTTCCTGTCAGCACCGATACTGTCACTGACCTGAAAGATTGTATTCTCATTTTCAACCACGGGCAGTTCAAGCATATTTTTTATAACAAGAATTTGTTTAAACTTTTGAAAAGATGAACAATATAACTACAAGTTTTTTTATGTCTTTCGATTGTTAAATCATTTTCTATTAAAAATTGTAGAATTGCACATGTATGATACAATAAGTAATTAGTTAACGCAAAAAATGTTGCAATGCGTAAACATGTCTAAAGTAAAATATTACAATTTTCAAAAGAAGTAAACTTATATGATAGTAAACATTTGCTTTAGTATGATTGTTTGGGATACTCATGTATGACTGATTATTTGTTTTAGTACCATATTTTGCTTGTATTTGTACCTACCATATACATGTGCATTGAGAGATGGTCTTTCAAAAGACAAAAATTTGCTCTTTTTAAATAATGTAAAATTATGGCTCGCCTTTGAAGAGGAGACATATTGTATTTGTCAATTTCCTTATCACTCTTCTTCTTTTTCTTTATCCAAATTTTGTCCAGGCCGTAACTTGAATACCCTTTGAGGTAAGAACTTGAAACTTGGAACATAGAAAGGTGACAGTGAGGCAAAGTGCACGACGTAAAACCTTTTGACCCTGACGTACATTTACAATCTCAAGATCAAATTTAATAAAAACATGTCAAAGCCGTCACTTGAATACCCTTTGAGGTAAGAACTTGAAACTTGAAACATAGAAAGATGACAGTGAGGCAAGGTGTACGGCATAAAAATTTTGACCTTGACCTACATTTACAATCTCAAGGTCAAATAAAAAAAACCTTACCGCTTCACGGTCATTTAAAAAAGATTCTAAATCGTAATTTGTAAATTGTTTGACTTATGGACTTTAATTTTATAGCATATAATAACACTGTATATGAAATGTAAACTGTGTCAAGAGCTTTGACCCTGAACTTAACTCATTCTCAACATCAAATTAATAGTTCAAATCAAAACTTATAAGCATGTTTTACTGTACATTCATTTCTACAGAGTACCGGCATCTTAGATTATATTCCTATAATGTTTTAAAATCCTAGTCAGGTTCTTTCACTTGTACTGACCCATTCTGAAACACATCCATAAGGAAGGGGAGACATGTATTTTTTGTTAAAAAACAATACCCACTAGTTTTAAAAGTGTAATGTCGCCTTTTATGTGAAGTAATCCTGGTGGGACATGGAACACCACTATTTCTACATGTACCTTTATTTCCAATGTGAATCTATCTACGAGTACCATATTGTTGTTTCGATGTATTTACAAATACTCCTTCAGATGAAATACGGCTCAGCCATCTTTTAGGAATAATTTTTATTGGTGTTATGAAGTATTTTTTAAGTGACCGGGCATTAGAATAGAATCTTTAGCAGTTTGTTCAATGCAATAGTTCTTTATACAGAGAGTTATAGATAATGTAGTAATATACTATCACAGCTAAAATCGTATATTCTCCAAATTATAAAGGCAGTCCGAAATATCAGAAACCCGGGTGGGTTAGAACTTGGGGTATACAGAAAAGATTTAGGGGGAAATAAATATGTCAAAATTTTCTTCCTCATATTGTTTTTCTTTTACTTGCATGCATTCGAAAATTTAAGTTTTTGTCACCGGAATTCTTTTTCCTAATTTTATTGTGTTCTGTGATCTTATGCATCACGCAAGGAACTTAAAAGATGAGTAAGTAAGCTAGTTAGATAGTGAGCTATAAAGTTATTTTCATGTATGTAAATTTGCGTTGTAGTGTAGCGCAGTGTAATCTCAAACCTTGGGAAAGAATTATTTCAGTGCTGTGTTTTTTCTCTTATAGAACCATAGCATAATGTCATATGAGAAGCAAACGGATGAATAACAGCAAAATCGTTAACAAAAGGAATGTTTGTATTTTCGATTCTTGTAGATTCCCCCAACGTAAAGAGTTCAAATACACATACACATATGTAGCTTAGTTCAGATATTTAGACTACACGAGAGGTTCCGTCTAACGAGAAATTACATGTACTTGAGTATTGTCGTGAACACGAGCATTAAGTAAGACTGGTACCATACATATCTTATACATGTATAACCCTAGCATGTTGGATATCCCATTTAATGGCATATACATGTAATATTGTGGCGCATCATCCCCGCCGAAGCCAGGTAGTGACTTTATGCTAACACTCGAAGATTAATTATAGAAAAGAGATTTTCTGATCGATTTTGTTGTGGATCATATTTGCATAAAGCTAAAGAAATTCATTAGGCTGTATTGGAATGTCCTTTCTGTATCAACGATAGATTAAGTAAATTGAATATTAATGACCTTTATAATTCTGGCAATATTCACATGGCGGTATATTCAGTGTTCGAATTTTGAACACAGAGATGGCGTAGACACTGAGGCTGCATCAATATCAAGTGGCATGGACCTGACTTAATTGACATAGACCATCCTATTTCCGATAAAAACTCTCTAAACTTTACCTTGGTCATTGGAGCGTTTATTTAAAAAATCAAGCATGAATTTCGAAAATATTGTAAATAAAAAATTTGTGCATTGTGTTGTTGTTACACTTGGTGTATTCATGTGCAGAATGGTATAAACAAACCGGTCTTTCCCATTCAAAGTTGGTATAGACCACGTCGATTTGATGTAAATTTTGTCTACCGGTCTACCGTTAAATTCAAACACTGGACTACATTGTGCTACATACACTCATCGCTGTACGGAACGTGTTATGTTATGGCGCTATGTATTCGAACGAGGTCATTTTATCTCGGAATAATTTCGGTCGTGATTTGAGACATTAAAGTAAAGCTTGTTGTGTATGTTCAGTATGAGGCCGATTTTCCTTTTCACAATTTACCCCATTTTCTTTTTCAATCAGTACTCCACATAAGTCCACGGTAAATTTAGAGTGTATGTCTACTTTTAGTTTTCACAGATCAAGTTCAACCTTTGTCACAACTGACCCCTTTCACAAATTTTATTATCCTTTAGTAAGTGCGATTTTCCCGTCAGTAGATAGTTTTTATCCTTTTTTATGTGTAAAAGAAAAAAGAGGAGTTACTGGCTCAGTTATGTGGCAGAAGTCACCATAGAGCTATACAATACATGAATATAAGTAATATACTAGAACATATATCACATTACAAAAATATTTGATTGTAGTGCAATTACGATACCGACTTAGGACGGTCATTTAATTTGACAAAAGCCAAACAAATGGTGTGGTTAACCGGTTTACGGGCCCACCTTCCCACTCACCGTAACAGCAGAACAATCAAAGGACGTACATTTAAAAATTTATAAATAATCCTCCATGATAAGAACAAGGGTCAACAGGTATCGCATATTGAGAGGTCATAAAAATATAAACACGTAAGGTATTGTAAAATACATAATGGTATAAAAATATATGCGACATCAACATGAAAAACCGTGCTCTGCCAGTCTGAATGCGAGCTAAGACCCTAGATCTGTAGGAGTCCCGACTAACAGTCAGAGGGGACGAGGTTCAGGACCATGTCTCCTCTGAAAGAGGTTTGGACAAGGCCCGTCATATAGTCCCCACCGCCCTGTTAGTCAGCGTGCAACGTTGTAATGCATAAATATATCATATTTTTCTAAATCATTATTAGTATAATATCTATCTATGTCATTCTCCCTCCATTATTATTTTATATGTATGTGAATATGTTGGACATTCTTTATAATAATATTGTTATTGTATTTGTATATATCAATATGACTTTGATGAGACGTACGTCTTAAAATAAATGAATTGAATTGAATCCTGAAACGAAGCGAAGGGCGTATTTTGTAACGCAGGCGTTGTTCCTGTTTACCTTTGTAGAACACCTCATGCGTGCATAGATAAAGATATTTATTGAACCAGGATTGAAAATAATCCAGTCACATGAACTGTGTGTTTTTGTCATCTGAAGGGGAATGATTCCACCTATAGACCCTCCATTTTCCTCTCGAAAAAATCAACATCCTGTATCGTGTATTATAAATATTGGTGCAAAATCATTACTAGTCTTGATTGTTCAACGTTTCTTATCTAACGTTTTCCTTGGTTTAAAAACAAGAAATACACAAAGATTACTTTATTTGGGGTTTTTGTCTCTGGTCTAAATACATGTACATGAATGTGTTTTGCCAAAATGGCACCAACACTTCTTTGACTTGAATCGCAATTTCGCAATATCCTTTTAGATGTGATGGGGAGTAACGCTTTAAACTGGTAATCAAAGAATTCATATCGATTATGGCTCTACATTGATTATGCTTAATCACACGATATAAGAATGCCTATTGTGAAACATTTTGGTCAGATATCACCGGCAGACATGTCGAGTCAATATTTTCTCATCAAACAAAACCGATAAGAACGTATACAAAAGAATACGTGAACATGATTGTGTATTAAACAATAGCAAGATGGCATTTTTGCCACTTTGTTCTGGGGCCGTAATGTATTTTGTATAAAATTTATCTTGGTGGTTTTATTCTTACTTCCGATTTTATCAAATCCAACGTAGCAAAATTGTCCAGATCCAGTTCCTTTCAACTCCTCCAAGGACTTAAGGAAGATTGGCATATTTGTAAACGAATTTCAAAACAACAAACAATAAAATGTATCACAACAGTAAATACTTTGAAAACAAAAAAGTTAAAAAAGGATATTCATTTCCGCCAAGCATTGTTAAAATACAACGCTGCAGACATGAACCCTTGTATCTAGTCCACATCTCCGAGTCCCCCCCCCCCCCCCCCCCCCCCCTCCTCTGAGCAGCAAAATATGATTGGTATAGACATTGACGTTGGAGGTCACACTGACAAATCCAATGCCACGCCATGCTCAAATTACATCACTGATGAAATAGTGTTGAGCGTTGCGCTATGAAAGTTATGCCCTCGACGATCATTCAAAATCCAATAGTAAGCTTCAGCCAGTCCAGAGTATAATACTGCAACGAGAAAGTCTGAGTGTACTCTTTTAGTTTTGGAATGTGTTCCGTTTATAGCAATTGACATATCAAGAAAAATGAATTCTTTCCTGAATTGTTTTTTTTTTTTGTCCACGCTGATGATATGTAGTTTAAAAATTTTTCAAAAATATACCAAACCATCACTATATTTCCTAAATGCATGGTCACCGCTACCATTCCATAAGTACCTTTTTTTATCACGCATTTTTCATAAAACAATTGATCCATCTTGACCAATTCCGCTTACATCTCTCTCTCTCTCTCTCTGAATGAACATTGAACGTTCGTTGTTCAAGGGTGTCGGATCAACTGAAGGTCAGACAATGCTAGTCCGTTGCCTTAAAATAAAGGTCAAATTATACGGAGTGTAATCAGTAACAACCACAATATAACATAAAATAACGTCAAATTTGGGGGCGATGTTTTGCATAGTATAATGTATTATTTTTAGTATTATCATTTGTTACTACAGGATACAACAATTACTCACATGGATTTTATTGACAAACAAACACACACACAGTCTCAATGAAATTGTAGATAAATATATAGTAAAATATGAAAGGAATATTTAGACAAGCAAAACATACAATGTGAAGATATCGCGCTGACAAGGTGATTTTATGCAACTTATGCTGGAAAGTGTGTGTGGGGGAATGGGGAGCGGGAACAAACATATTTGTGCCCCAACTCCCCCTCCCTTTTCTTCTGCGCCCTTGCACACACGTAATATACAAATCACTTAACTAATTGAAATGATAAAAAGACATTAAAACTAGATTATTCGTGTTCTTATATCAGTTGAAAAATAAGATTTCTGTTCACCTTCACCTTTAATAGATACCCACTAACAGGCCATTTTAATAGGATGGGTTATTTACGTTTGTGTAGGGTAGTTTGCGAAAGTGGAAATGAGTAGTATAAAATTTGTACAGTGACTGTTCATTCGTCAAACGACCATGATAAGATATGGTCAAAGAATACGCAAGATCGTGATTACTGACTGGCCAGTTTGACTCCTGCTTTTTTGTTCTCCGGTGGGGCAGAAAATCTATATATATTTACTTTGATCATTTTTTCATGAGCAGTTTTAACCTTCAAATCTCAGTAGTGAGATCTTCTAAGAGACTATATTGCCATTATGCCCACTTCACACCATAAACTGCTAATTCAAAAGTGAATATCACCATTCTCTGTTTTTGTTTTAGAATATCTCACGTTGTATGCATTTATTGAACTTTTGTGATTAAATTAATCTAACTGTTATCTGGTTTTTTATTTTGGTGGATGTTGAAGAACTAATTCAACTCCAGGGGCTTTCATAGTATATCGTCTATTGTATTATTTAATTTGTTCTGGAATTTTCTGTCAGTGTTCAGACTTGCAACCAGAATCATTTTACAGCGTCGCGTGGGAGTGTTCAGCCTCTTACTGGCAAGACTAGATTTCGTCTCTGTTTGCTTATCTGTCTGTCTAGTCCGTCTGTCAGTCCGTCTCGGACCAAGTTTAGAAACATACTTGAGGTAAAGAAGAAAGGAAGATACCTGTTCATTGTGAAGTCAGATGATTATATTTCATGGTTCAGGATTTGAGTGATAGTGATGTGGTAAACACGTCTCAAAATCTAAATTTAGAGTGAAAATAAGGTAAAACTTTCGGATTTTAACTCCATTAGATTGCATCAAAGGCAAAACAAATTAGGATATATACTGTAGGTTATGTACAGAATTTATATTGTACTGGTTATAGATGAAAAAGAGGTTTGGATCCTTGTTAGGGCCCCGTATCATAAGCGGGTGCCCTTTAGTAACTGTAATCACTGTCCGTTTGTCCGTCTGTCCGTCCGTCCTTCCGTCATTATTAACTTTAACAATGGCCATATATAATACATTGTCACAGGTAGAGCTGTGTGTTCCATATGACAAGACTTTTGTGATTATGTGGTCTTGACGGTGACCATTGACCTGCGTTTGAAAAATTTTAACATTGACCATATTCATTTAACCGTTAGAAGTAACCCTTTTATATTTGGCACCTACGTTTCTTATGACCTTTCTGCTGGTACCATATTAAGGTCAAGGTCATGGAGACAGGCATCTTGCGGGGCCCTTCTGACTGTCAGTTTTCTAGTGCCCTTCAAAATCTGTCGTTAATCGAGGCCAACCGTTTGGCTTTCTTAACTGTGAAATATAGAAAATGCCATTAGAAGCAATGTTATCAAACATCTATATAAGATTGTATAATACCAATGTACTCTTACTAGAATGGTATAGCGCATTGAATGTTACTTAGCATTTTCTGTTTTTAAATGGGCATATCATAAGCCATATCCTCTCTTTGGATTATTCTTATAGACAATTTAAACTTTTCTTTATCCATACTGAAATAAATTCGGCCATTTCAAGCATTGAACTTTGTCAATTATCGCCTGATTGTTTATTATGTGAAACAACATCGATGATGACGACAACAACATCAAATTCCAATTAACGTGAATTTAAATCCCAATACCAGAATATTGCATTGAACCAGATTTCAGTATATACGGTTTTGACATGTACATGTATATAGATTATTGTTTTCAGTTAATATTTAAAGATATCGAACAATTTTCATCATCAGTTACCTTCGTATATAATTATCGACTTGCGCACTGTGGAGGCATTCTTATTGTTTCTTATTGTTTCAAGTTTCAACACATCAAGATAACATGTGAAGTCATTTGCATTGTCTGGCATTTTGACATTTCCAGTGAAGGTTCGCAAATTACGTTCATGTTAGCTGCCATCGTACTGATCTCCTGCAGAACTCCACCATCGTGTTATGAACTTGGCTGTCTTAACTAGTATGTATATAGAGAGGGAATGTGTGCAGAATAAATTTATATTTTACTGACTCTTGGTGAAAAGGAGGTTCGATCCTTGTGCCCTTCTAAATCTGTCGTTAATCGAGGCCAACCGTTTGGCTTTCTTAACTGTGAAATATAGAAAATGTCATTAGAAGCAATCTTATCAAACATCTATATAAGATTGTATAATACCAGTGTACTCTTACTAGAATGGTATAGCGCACTGAATGTTACTTAGCATCTTCTGTTTTTAAATGGGCATATCATAAGCCATATACTGTCTTTAGATTATACTTACAGACAATTTAAACTTTTCTTTATCCATACTGAAGTAAATTCGGCCATTTCAAGCATTGAACTTTTTCAATTATCGCCTGATTGTTTATTATGTGAAACAACATCGATGATGACGACAACAACATCAAATTCCAATTAACGTGAATTTAAATCCCAATACCAGAATATTGCATTGAACCAGATTTCAGTATATACGGTTTTGACATGTACATGTATATAGATTATTGTTTTCAGTTAATATTTAAAGATATCGAACAATTTTCATCATCAGTTACCTTCGTATATAATTATCGACTTGCGCACTGCGGAGGCATTCCTATTGTTTCTTACTGTTTCAAGTTTCAACACATCAAGATAACATGTGAAGTCATTTGCATTGTCTGGCATTTTGACATTTCCAGTGAAGGTTCGCAAATTACGTTCATGTTAGCTGCAGAACTCCACCATCGTGTTATGAACTTGGCTGTCTTAACTATGTATATAGAGAGGGAATGTGTGCAGAATAAATTTATATTTTACTGACTATTGGTGAAAAGGAGGCTTCGATCCTTGTGCCCTTCTAAATCTGTCCTTAATGATGAAGTTAATCGAGGCCAATCATTTCGCTTTCTTAGTTATGAAAGATAGAAAATGTTCATTGAAGCAATTTTATCAAACGTTTATGTAAGATTGTATTAACTTGACAAAGTGTTCTTTTACTCGAATGGTCTAGAGCAATTTACTGTAACTTCTTTGTTTAAATGGGCATATCACAAGCCATATCCTCTCTTTGGATTATACTAATAGACAGTTAAATTTTTTCTTTATCCATATATATATATATATATATATATATATATATATATATATATATATATATATATATATATATATATATACACATATATATATATATATATAACAAAGAACTGTGAACGGAGATTAAGAGTATAAGCAGTATTTTATGTTCGTATCATGTTTAGGAGAACTTACACATTTTTATTACTAAAAGATTCTTAGTTGCTATACTGATTCGGGCACTTCATGTAGACCATGCTTGTTTTCTTCAAAAAAGAAATAAAGGGAGGAAAGAATACGTCCCATTAACTTCTACCTAGCTGTGATATTGTGTATATGATATAGTCATCTCTGTCATGATTGATTAATAACATGCAATCCTCTGAGAAAAACACTTCGGTGTCAATGATGGTGTGACGCTTGTAAAGCCAGATGGAGGTTATTTCGTCACCCATCCTCATGAAGTTAACATTTGTTTATTATTGTTCAGGGAATAATAACTATATTTTGTAGTTTCCTCTGCTTGTTTAGCGATTTACTTGAAACCTACTAGCAATGATATACTCATGTTATCTCATAAAAATAATATGGGCAATAGTATTCAAAATAGGCATGACCACTTAAATCTTATAGGGGCAGGTTTGGTGTAGTGATTAAGCGCTTGGCTTGCGGCGCCGACGATCCGAGTTCGATTCCCGGGGTGCGCCACTGTTTAGGAGGTTGGTAACCTCCTGCTTCCATGTCGAGATATAACTGAAATATTGTTGAAAGTGACGTAAAACACCAGTCAGCCAACCAACCAACTTAAATGTTATACATGTTTTCCCATTCACTATTTGGCAATTTTGATTCTTCTTTGTAGAAATGATTAATTCGGGATACCCAACAAACACTAGATCTAGTAAGGAAATGGTAGATCAATAATGTAAAGTTATCTATGAAATAACTGTATTACAACCATCTTTGAAAATCTTAGAAATATTTTATATCGAGTTGGATAGTTAGTCATAAGTGGTGTCCTTTTGATAGTCTACAACTTCAAGTCAGAAATTGTTATTCGGTCTTTTTGTTATACAGATTTACTTTCCATTTGGCAATCTCCAAAGCAGAGTTACGGTCCTTGCACTCCCTTTAATCTCTGCCGACTACTGAAAGTAGTCCCTAGTCAGAAGGCAGAAAATATAGACTGTTTTGCGTGTACACGTGTTTTGGGAAAAATGTCAGCGTATTCAAGTTATCTGGGAAAAAATTAGACAATGAGGTGCAAATGATAGTGTTATTGACAAACTGTATTACATAAGTTCGCTGATTTGTACGCTGAGAAAATATAGTGCGGTATAAATTCGGGGTTTATTTCTTGTAGAAGCCCGATTCAATCTGATTAAAACCATATCTTTATTCCGCTTCTCTATTTGTTCCATTGCGTATAAAGATCTGGTGAAACCCCGTAAGGGTTCACGTTCTGGTGACCTCTGATTTTCAGCCAATCAGTGGATCGGCTACAAAATCTTAGGGATGGAATTATCATTCACAGCGTGCGTGACCCACAAGGAAGTTTTTGAACGGTGCTCGTTACATATTGCGTCACTATCACGTGCCTAGCCGAGTCACTGATTGGCTATGGGAAATAACGGTTTCAGTGACTGAGACGTCATCAAAGGTCACCAGAACGTGAATCCTTATGGGGTTTCACCAGATCTTTATACGCAATGAAACAAATAGTGAAGCGAATAAAGATATGGTTTTAATCAGATTGAAGCCCGATTAAAACTCAGTGTAACGTGGTAGATGCTTTAAATTTAACTAATAAAGCCATTGAAGACAAAGTCATATTGTCTAGAGGTAAAACTCTGATTTTACAAGAATCTTGTAAAACCTGAGACGTTGGCAGAGGTGTGTGTGGATTGTAAAGGAACGACAACTCTGTTTTGGAGAATGCCCATTTGGGACGGTATCTGACGTTAAAGTATTATGAAGTCATCAAATTCTATGGAAACTGATTTAAAACTCAGGGAAATGATTGTCCACAAATGACATTTTCATAGGAATTTGATGACGTCATAATTGTTTTACCTCAGATACCGTCCCAAATTCACCAACAAAACATATTTTTTTTTTATTGTGATGACATCATCTGATCTCCGACAAAACTCCGACAAACAGCGCATGTTTATGACGTCATAAATAGAACAATTAAAAAGGACTGAATGTCACGTTCTTTTACGAACCATGGTAGGGTGAATGGGAAGAAACTCTGTTTAACGAAAAGACTCAATTGCACGCTTCTGATTCATCATGACGTCACACGCACAGGGTAAGAAATGTCAATACATACAAACCAACGTTACACTGTCACCAATACAAGTCAACAGATGACCATGAGTCAAGGTTATTGCACCTCTTTGATTAGTAAATCACATTTGCGCAAGGTTTGATGAAAATATATTCACAGAGGGCTGAATGGAGTGAAACATGATTCACATTTAATTGTAACTACAGTAATGTACCCCTACCCCGACTTGTTGCTATTTTGACTTTCTCATTCGTCGGGTTGCTTTAATACGTCTACTATAGCACTATTCTGATCGTCTTTCTAATTAAATTGTAAATCCGTAAAACTAGATTTCACGATCCTTGTGTTGACGTCATAGATATTCCGTCAAAAGGACGGGTGCGGGAAATAAAACTTGGTTGATTTGTCTTCATGAAAAGTAGCATGTTTATCATAGAAGTAACAAAAGAGTGTATAACTATAGGTCTTAGACATATATCTGATTTATCATAACTTACCATATCATATAGGTTACTTGCATCAATTTTGTGTCAAACTAAGGGGATCGGTGTTCTATCATTTTACCTATTTTTAAATTTAGCATGGTTATATAAGTTCAAATAAACATCTGAAATTGCAGAAAGAGTGCAGTGTAAAATGATGAACCATAATTCATCTTTATAAACTCATGGTTTTTACAATGATCGGGAGACAAAATAAGGGGGTAGGGTAATAAAATCTGACTGCGCGAAATCTATCCTGGATACATACATATTTCTTTTGTTTATTGAGTACATATGATGTTATGGAATGAAAATAAATCAAGAAAATGAGATTTGCTCATATTTTTACATCATCAACACTAAATATCACATTTTAATGCATAGATAGGATGGGATAATTTTAGCAACCTGTTATGAAAGACAGCTTTTTCTTATGCATACAAGGGATTCTAAAACTGATACTGAGCCATTAAGGAAAGATATTTGACTACGAATAACAGATGTTTATCACCTGCTGATTTACTTACAATATCCCATGCATTGCAATCTAATAGAGGATACGTTTGATTAAGGAATTACCAAAATACGAATGAAGCATGTTAAGACTCTAAAATTTTGATTTCTTGATCAAATGAGAACAAATATGGATATGTGGTGCTTTAATGCCACCATCATGTTTTTAGATAATAATAATAGAAAAATAAATATCTCATATTTTCACTAGATATTTTTTAGGATAACCTTTAAATTTCTACGCTAGTTTATTCAGATATGGAAAATAGAGTAAGGTATGTACTGCAACCTCAAGCTCCCACGACCAGATGACAAAAAGACCTTAAACGAAAATTTCAAATCGCGTGATAAAACTTTTCTAGAATTATGCAATAATTCATGGGAATTATAAAAGATGAATGACAGAAACTATAAATTTTTACATGTCTTGATAAGGTTTTACGTAAATAATGATGTAATCATGAAATTTTAATTTTATATAAAATCTGAATAGTCTTTGCTATGCGTTGAAGAGTTGAATGGGGCGGTCTTGGTGCCCTAATCCTACAACTTGGAATATCAAAATAGCAACGAGTCAGGCTAGGGGTACATCGCCGAAGTTAATTTATGTGGTGACCTTGAAATAAAGGATACAGTCTTGGGTCCTTTAGGTCCTAAGGATTAAAGGAATATTTGAGCACAGTTGGATGGAAAATCCATCTAAGAAATGCTGAATTATGGAGCAGAACAGATATCTTACAGATGGATCGACGGACAGATAGACTAACGGAGAGGAAAGTGATAAGCACACAAAAAAACATCACAATGATTTTCGAATGTTGAACAATTGTGTTACTCAAATTGTGGCGTTTACCGGGTCACCTTCCCACTCAATACAATATTAACGACAGTTGTTGATCAATTTGTGGAGTTTACCAGGCCACCTTCTCACTCACTGCAATATAAGTATCAGTTGTTACTCAATTTGTGGAGTTTACCGGGCCATCTTCCTACTCACTTAATATAAGTATGAGTTGTTGCTCAATTTGTGGAGTTTACCTAGCCGCTTTCCCCACTACAATATTAGTATCAGTTGTTGCTCAATTTGTGGAGTTTACCGGGCCACCTTCCCACTCACTGCAATATTAGTATGAGTTGTCGCTCAATTTGTGGAGTTTACCTAGCCGCCTTCCCCACTACAATATTAGTATCAGTTGTTGCTCAATTTGTGGAGTTTACCGGGCCACCTTCCCACTCACTACAATATTAGTATGAGTAGTTGCTCAATTTGTGGAGTTTACCTAGCCGCCTTCCCCACTGCAATATATGTATCAGTTGTTGCTCAATTTGTGGAATTTACCGGGCAAACCTCCCACTCACTGTAGTATGAATATCAATTGTAACTCAATTTGTGGAGTTTACCGAGCCACCTTCCCACTCACTGTAGTATAAATATCATTTGTAACTCAATTTGTGGAGTTTACCGGGCCACCTTCCCCACTACAATATTAGTATCAGTTGTTACTCAATTTGTGGAGTTTACCGATATTATTGTGAAAGAATTTTGTCATTATCTCAATTTTTGGATTTTTTATGAATTTTTTAAGACTTCCGTAAAAGGAGGGGGGGGGGGGGCATTTTTCACATTTTCAACTTTTTCTACAAAACCACATGAAAGATTTTAATGAAACATGGAATACATGAAGTACTAAAGGTCCTCTATCAATTTGGTAAATTTCATCCAAATTGGTTAACAGATAATGCCACCATGTCTAAAAAGTAGGTCTCACAATGGTACATATACCACTTGGTAATTGAAATATGGAGAGTAGCGGTTCAAACCCAGCTGTGGTCAAAAATTTTTTTTTCATTTCTTTACACATCTAAATAAGTTTTTAGATGTTTCTCAACACTCAACATATGAAATTAGGCAATTTTAAGTATAAGACTTCCAAAAAAAAAAAAAAAAAAGAGGGGGGGGGGCAAAATGGTACCCCTCTTCAAACATCTTTTTCTCCAGAACCAGTACATATATGGGGAAACTAATTGCATTTTAACAATCTATAAAGATGGATTATTAAAAATTGTGTTCGGGGTTAAGATCCGTCAAATAGAAGTTTATGCTTTTTTGACATGTTTTTGGACTTAGTCATTTCAATGCAGAAATGTGTCATGTTTTTCAGGTAATTGATATTGATGATTTCTTAATGACTATTTTGATCATAATTGTGGTAAGGAACATTATTGCGAAAGAATTTTGTCATTATCTCAATTTTTGGATTTTTTATGAATTTTTTAAGACTTCCCAAAAAAAGGGGGGGGGGGGTTTGGCCATTTTTCACATTTTCACATAAATGAAGAACTCTAAAGAACTCTAAAGAACACTGAAGAACTCTCAGGTTAATTTCGATATGGATGGGTAAAATGGAAAAATAAATTGATATTTAGGTGTATTATGATCATACAAACTTAAATATATAAGGTTTGTTGGGGTTTAGATGAAAGGTGTCATAATTGTGAATTGAATATAGCGGGGTTTACGAAGCGCGTTGCGCGTAAAATGCCATATTGGAAAGTTATTGCGATCGCTGGAGACTTTTTGTTGAAGTGTTTTGAATGATAATTATTATTGATTATATATTAATTATTCATCCTTTATTTATTAGCGGAGCAGAATGGAAAAAGCATAAAAGACACTGTTTTAAAAGCAACAAAAAATGGATGCATTTTTTTTTTTATGGACATTATCTTTTAGTTTTAGATCTTCAACTTTTTAAAGTTATGTTTTACTTATTATTTCTCTGAAATACTATTCATATTGAAATAAAATCATATACATGTATATTACTTGCTTCCTCTTTTCTAAGTAATAATGTATGACCTTACAAGTTACGACATATAATTGATACAATTTATTTCCAAAGGTTTTAAAAACATATTTAATATATGGTAAGGTTTGTGTCGCCTCAAATGTATGATGAATACATGAATAAATTTATTATTTGAATAAAACATTTATTCATGTATTGTAGTATCTGAACAAAATACTACAATACATGAGGGTGGACAGGGGGTACCCCTCTTCCGCCCGCCCCTACCTCCCCCTCCCGTAGTATCCGGTGTGATATTTTTTCGTGTTTTTTTTTTAAGTATAAGACCGTCCCCCACTGTATAATTTTCTTCCTCTCCCATCCCGTCTCTCATCCCCCTTCTCCGCCTCTCGCTGCCCCTCTCCAGTCCCTTAACCCCACCCCTTCCGTCTTATCCTGTCCACCCCCACCCCCCTTACATGAATAAAATCATTCTTATTATTATATTTATTATATACAGTTGCGCAAATCCTTACCAGAATAATTACCATAATCGATTTTAAGGACACGCGGTCTGCGAATAGAAAAGCTCTTGGTGTATTGCTGTCTTAATATACAGAGTAGTAAGGACATACAAGAATGAAATGAAATTCGTCCTCAATTTCATTGAGTTTACAATGATTACATATACGATTGACTCTAGCCAATTTCAAGTTAAAGAAATGAAACCTTTTTCCCATTGACACCTCACCTAATCAGATGATTTAGATCTGATCTGTTCATTCATTCATTCATTCATTCATTCATTTTCACTTTATCAAGTTGTTACTCTTTCTTACATGTATATAGGACAAGGGGTAAAATAACACATAGACGATAGTAATATCAGCACAATATTATTCTGTACTGAAGCCACCTTAAAATGACATAGTTGATGAGTAGGTCTCATATGATCTAATTAAAAATTGTGCCATATAACTGTTATATACATAACAGTATTATGTATAACAGTTATATCAGAAGTCGACATGGGAAACAAGTTCAAATAACAATCACATGGCGGGTCTGTTCGAAGCCAATACTCAGTCGTTGTTACACGTTTTATGTGATGCCTTCTCAATCTGAATGATATACTTTCAAATAGAAAATATGAGCAAATTGAATAAAGATAAATATTGTTGTTGATGACTTGTTAGTTATCTAGATGCAACAAAATTTTATATGGTTATCTAAAACAATCGGTAAAAACACATTACAAAAGCAATCATGGCATTCAGATATTTACAAGTCATTGAACTATCGTATCTATAAAATACAACGTTCACTCGAGAAAATATATTCAAATTCTGAGAGAAAAAGACCCAATTGTGTTTTGCAAATTTAGACTCGCGAAAAATAAATTGCCTATCGAGAAGGGACGATGGCAAATTATTATCCTCTTCGCTGGTATGTAAAAAAGAATCCGTGATTTTTTTATTCCGATATTTTGTTGCACTTGACTCTTTTTTCTCATTTATTTTATGCAATATATCTATTTAATTGTTATTCATTAATTTTTTATCTCTCTATCTGTATTTCTAATAATTTATTAGATCTATGGTATTTTCTTCTCTCTCTCTCTCTCTCTCTCTCTCTCTCTCTCTCTCTCTCTGCATCTGTATTGCCTCATCATGTAAACAATGTTCATCTATTGTTGACTAATATGTAATTCTGTTTCGCTGTTTGGAGGAGAGCAGAAATAAAGTATATATACAGAAAAACATTGGAGCGTATTAAAATTTGACATATCATGGGAAAATATTTTGTTGGGTTTTCATACCGAAAGTAATTTGAAAACTATGATGCTAAACAAGGTTTTATTTTTAATCGCAATTAGAATTGATAAACATGAAAGGGCCTGCAGAATACAAGATAAGGAGAAACAAGCCATGGTATTACATTGAATGTTAAGCAGTCCTTTCAAAATGTATCGTGATATTATTCCTAAGATGTGTGATTACAATGAAAAATCCATGCATTATAGAATAAATGCACCCCTGCCCCTCATTGTCCCCCTCCGGCTGTATCTGTTGCGAATTTTTTTTTCAGGATTTTTTCAAGAAAGAAAAGACTCTCCCCTACTTTATATTTTTCCTCCTCTCTCCCCTCCCGCCCCCTTGCCTCCCCTCTTCCACCCATCACCTCCCTCCCCCAACCCCTTACCATCCCTCCCCCTTACCTCCCACCTCCCTCTTACCCTGTCTCTCCCCCCTCCCCCCCAATTGATAGCTTAATGAATAAATATGCCAATTATTATGTTTAAGTAAGAACAATTACAAGTATTTCCAATATGGTACATGTTGCGTAGCTATCATATAAATAATTAATTTTTCAAATATAAAAAACTACTTTCTAACACCAAACCCTTACAAACTATACATTTTTAAAATTGTATGATCTCCCTCTGTCAAAATATCAAATTATAATTGTAAACTTTGATCACACATATCGAAATAAAACCTATATTTCTTTTATTAACAGTATATCTAGTTTCGAGTTCTACAGTTAAAAAAATCGATTTTCATTCAAAAACTGATCGCAGCGTCCAACTTTAAATAACTTTCCAATATGGCGTTTTACGCGCAACGCGATTCGTAAACCCAGCCATATTCAATTCACAATTACCGTATGACACTTTCCTTTCATCTAAACCCCAACAAACCTTATATATTCATGTTTGTATGATCATAGTACACCTAAATATCATTTTATTTTTCCATTTTACCCATCCATATCGAAATTAACCTTAGAGTTCTTCAGTGTTCTTTAGAGTTCTTCATTTAGGAGGACCCGATAATGCCACCATGTGTAAAAAGTAGGTCTCACAATGGTACATATACTTGGTAATTGAAATATGGAGAGTAGCGGTTCAAATCCAGCTGTGGTCAAAAAATTTTTTTTTCATTTCTTTACACATCTAAATAAGTTTTTAGATGTTTCTCAACACTCAACATATGAAATTAGAGAATTTTAAGTTTAAGACTTCAAAAAAAAAAAAAAAAAAAGAGGGGAGTTGGCCATTTTTCACATTTTCAACTTTTTCTACAAAACTGTTTGAAGGATTTTAATAAATCACTTATAAGTCACTTATGATCCTCTTCAAATTCTGTTGTTTTCGTTTAGACCTCTTTACAGGTGGCGCCACCATAGTCAAAAGTAGGTCACAAAAGAGTTCCCTCTTTTAACAATATTCTTTTTCATACGGGCTGCATACAGAGACAAACAGAATGCATAGAAATGATCTAGAGAGATGAGTGAAGACGTATTGTCATTTTGGTTCCCTTCCAAAATCAAATTTTAGAATTTTTTTTCGACATTTCTTTGGACTTGGTGATTTCAATGCAGAAAAGTGTCATATTTCCTAGTTAATTGATAATGATGATTTCTTATGGACTATTGTGATCATAATTATGGTAAGGAATGTTACTTTGAAAGAATTTTGTCAATATCTCAATTTTTGGATTTTCTATGAACTTTTTAAGACTTCCAAATGAGAGTGTATAGGAACAATTCAATCACATTTTTCACTTCTGCTGTTATACGACATGAAAGATTTTATTGAAACATGGAATACATGAAGTACTAAAGGTCCTCTATCAATTTGGTAAATTTTATCCAAATTGGTTAACAGATAATGCCACCATGTCTAAAAAGTAGGTCTCACAATGGTACATATACCACTTGGTAATTGAAATATGGAGAGTAGCGGTTCAAACCCAGCTGTGGTCAGAAATTTTGTTTTCATTTCTTTACAGATCTAAATAAGTTTTTAGATGTTTCTCAACACTCAACATATGAAATTAGGCAATTTTAAGTTAGATCTGGAAAATATTTGAAACAATTGTTGCTCATGACCCAGACTTGAAATCAGTCAACAAAAGGCCTCACCTAAAGAAAATGACCAACTTGTTGCCCTAAATGACATCTTGCAGAGACAAAGGAAATGCTTAATATCAAAATCACCTGAATGGATGTGCAAAAAAGTGTTGTTTTTTATTCTAGTCTGAAATAAAATTTGACATATTTTCAACATTTCTGTTGACTAAGTCACATTTATGCAAAAATAAATAAATTCTTCCTTCATGCATGACTGATCATCTAGGTACTCAGGTGAGCGATATAGGCCCACTTGGGCCTCTTGTTTTGGGTATACACCGTTTGTAAAAGTGTTTACCTACGTCGTGCAGACCCTACCACACACCTTAGCTGAGGTAGCCACTCATACTGGATATAGTATCTAAAGGGATCTTGAACGCTGTGAAAACGTCGAAGAACAACGACATCAGCGACTGTTTAGAAAAGCGGAAAAGACGATGAAATGGATCTAAAGTATATATTGTCCAACCTAATTGAATATTGATTTATGGGGTTAGGGAAATTGTATTAGATGATAGAGGTTTTAACTTGATGGTGTTAATATTCTTAGATCAAGGGGAGGGGATAGTGCATGACAGTGTTTGGACTAAAGTTGACTTCATGATTTTATTTGATAACTTGTCTGCCTGACGCCTTTTACTGTAGGCTATTGTGATTGTTATCTGATCGATGTGTCGTAGCGTGTTCCTGGAGATTTTCTCATTGAGTAACAAATGCACAATTTATTCGATATCATAGAATTACATTTGGCAATGTTACATTACTCAATTTATGATGTGGCGTACACAGCTCCCGGTGGTGGATCATGTAACGAGTTTGACTTGTAATCGTTTTGTGACCTAGACTAATAACGGATCTGTAGTGTTATTTAATATACATCAAATATAGTGAATGAAAAGTCGGAACCCGGATGCATGCTAACTTGAAGTAAAAATACATATTTGTTTATGTATATGTTATGTATCAATAACACTTTCTACATAGTTTTCGTCTACATTCATTTCCTGTGTACAGTGTTTAGATATTTACTATATTTCGTTTCTATGTCTGAGGCATTCGTAGCGGATGTAGTTAGCCATACAGGAGACGCTTACTCCTCCAAGACACCTGACCTCGCCTCTGAATTCAGGGGTCCACAGATTTCCAGTACGATACGTTGTTATCAGTGGCATAGTGACAAAGTATAAAATCCTTTCTAATTTACATCATAATATTCTGTAGTAATATTATACGATAAAAGCATTCTTGTTGACGAAATGAAACTTTTTTTCCGTCCGAAAATGTCTTGAATTGGTGACCTGTGCTACTAAATATGAAATTTAGCATCTGTTTCCTACCTGGTCCCTGTAAGGAAGTAGCAAAGCATGACCATTCTACAAGTACGGTGGGAGAGATCTCAGACTTACCATCACCAACACAAAATCAATGCGATATTTTCCTTGAAATTTGAATGGGTATTGTATTTTAAATGCTACTCATACTTGTAAACAACTTTTATTATTCAAATGAACAAAAAATCAGTAAAATTAAACGAAAATTTTTGAATGTACTGGGACAACATATAACGTGATACAATTTGCATACTGGTAACGTTGGAAGAAGCACTGCATTACAAGTAACACAATTACATGTACATTAGTGGATTTCCGAGAAATTCCGCAAGCAGAATCATAGTATTGATTATTATTTCTTGAAAGTGTTTTATCTTCTATGTCATTCTTCGTATTGGGACTCGCCTATTTACCCTGCGAGTGATATTCATCCGTCATAGATCTTACAAACTATATGATATATTAAACTACTAGCAGCAACAAAATAGCTAGTGAATATTATGCCTTTCTCACAACATACCGTGTAGGAACACTTAAGTTTATCGTGTTTCCGGGGTAATTCGGACCTCGTATTTCTTGTTACGCATACTGTTAGGAATATTTTCCGTCAAAACTTAGCTAGTTATTGATACTCGTACCCACTCAGGTGTTTCGGAGTACATAAAGGGTTATTTTATTTAATTGATTTATCTTGTGCTTAAGATACTTAAGATGAGAGCCCAATCAATGGTTTGGTATATTCAAGTCAGAGTGCATTATTGTCATTTTAGCTCGATGAAACGGATGAGCAAAGAGCAATCGTTATCGTTTTGTCGCCGTTGGTACTAGCTGTAGATGAAAGGTCCCATAGTTTTGTGATGAGTATATAGACCTTCGTAGTTTTCACTAAGTGTTCAATTTAGTTGAAGCAATATTTATTCCAGAACGTGTACAGTATGAAATGATAAAATGCATTGTGAAATAGGATCTGACTCCCAGAGATTATCTCATTTAAAATTATTTCCTTTCTTCCTTTCTCTGCTCAGTTTGATTTGTATTTAAGAAAAGAAAACCCCAAACGATAAAACTATTAAACTGTATATAAGGATTACAGTGAAAACGTGACTGTGTTCAGTGAGTAAAGAAGATATTAGTGGCGAGTTGTTATTGAGACCTAGTGTTTTTAGCTCACCTGAGCCAAAGGCTCAAGTGATCTATAGTCATAGTGGCCGTCCGTCGTCGTCCGTCCGTCGTTAACTTTTTCACATTTTCAACTTCTTCTCTGGAACTGTATTGCAGATTTGGATCAAACTTTGTGTAAATAATGTACTCAAGATCCCCTACTAAAATTGTGTTCGGGATCCAGATTCCCTCAGGGGTGGATCCAGGGCGGGGCCAAAAGTGCCATAAAAGGTACCCCTCTTCAAACATCTTCTCCAGAAACAGTACATATATGGGGAAACTAATTGCATTTCAACAATCTATAAAGATGGGTTATTAAAATTTTGTTCAGGGTTAAGATCCGTCAAATAGAAATTTACGCTTTTTTGACGTGTTTTTGGGCTTAGTCATTTCAATGCAGAAATGTGTCATGCTTTTCAGTTAATGGATATTGATGATTTCTTAATGACTATTGTGATCATAATTGTGGTAAGGAATATTATTGTGAAAGAATTTTGTCATTATCTCAATTTTTTGATTTTTTATGAATTTTTTAAGACTTCCAAAAAAAAAAAAAAAGGGGTTGGTTGGCCATTTTTCACATTTTCAACTTTTTCTACAAAACCACATGAAAGATTTTAATGAAACATGGAATACATGAAGTACTAAAGGTCCTTTATCAATTTGGTAAATTTCATCCAAATTGGTTAACAGATAATGCCACCATGTCTAAAAGGTAGGTCTCACAATGGTACATATACCACTTGGTAATTGAAATATGGAGAGTACCGGTTCAAATCCAGCTGTGGTCAGAAATTTTGTTTTTCTTTACACATCTAAATAAGTTTAGATGTTTCTCAACACTCAACATATGAAATTAGGCAATTTTAAATTAGATCTGGAAAATATTTGAAACAATTGTTGTTCATGACCCAGACTTGAAATCAGTCAACAAAAGGCCCCACCTAAAGAAAATGACTAACTTGCTGCCCTGAATGACATCTTGCAGAGACAAAGGAAATGCATATTTTCAACATTTGTGTTGACTTAGTCACAGTAATGCAAAAATAAATGAATTCTTCCTTCATGCATGACTGATCATTTAGGTACTCAGGTGAGCGATATAGGCAATACGTTCGTGAGCTTTGCGAGAAAAAATTATTTTTGCGCATACACGAATTATTAGACCGCCCTTACCAAGCAGTCTATTTCTTTATATGCCCACGGTGATCTCCATAGATGAAATAATCTTAGGTATTGTAACCTTGACCTTTGAAGAAGTTTTAACATAATGAAAATTGTTATACCGGAATATTATTATTGAGGAATACTCAATACCGTTAAAACAACACCGTGTGACAAGCACCTGTATTACCGAGAAACATTTATTTCTAGTAAACGTGTATACAGCGTATATGGATGAGAAAGAAAAAGTTTAAAAACTTCAATCAAAGTTTAATCAACATTCTTATATGATCTTATATGTGTACAACATTGATAACAAGAAAATAAAACATTCATTTCGTTAAAATTTCATAATATATATATATATATATACATATATTAACCAATCAAATTATCAATTATTAATGCAACTCGGGGCAGTTACTGGACATTAGATAACGACTAGGACGTCATTATTTCTTAATATATGTATATATATATATATATCGACAGCGTGTGTCCTCAAGAATGTAAACCATGCATTTTCTATGTCTTCTACGAGGATGAGTGGAAATACGGCAGCACGTCGGACTAGCTGTTTGATGTTTTCGTCTTCTTGGCAGGGTTTTTTTTACACCACATTCTTTTGTCGTGCGCCATATGCATTGTGTGTAATTGAAGAAGCAGCCTTTCGGAGTGATGCTTGTGAAAATCACAAGGGTTGCATTGATTGCGTGGTGCGGCACCACTGGTGCCGTCTCGTCTCAAAGTCCGGAAAGATGGTGTTGTGTTGTAGCGTCAGGTCTCTTGTGTGTCTCTGGCATGCATCGATAACGAGGCTAAACATTTGTCTACATGTGTATATGGTCTGGCTCTTCTCGGGCAGTAGTGCGAATACTATAGGATAGGTACTATAGGTTCTGACTGGTTGCGAGATGGACGAGGTTCTGACGGGTTGCGAGATGGACGAAGTTCTGACGGGATGCGAGGTGGACGAGGTTCTGACGGGTTGCGAGGTGGACGAGCTTCTGACGGGTTGCGAGATGGATGAGGTTCTGACAGGTTGCGAGATGGACGAGGTTCTGACGGGTTGCGAGATGGACGAGGTTCTGATTGGTTGCGAGATGGACGAGGTTCTGATGGGTTGCGAAGATAAGTAGTCGATCGTTGGTTCCATCATCAGCTATCAAGAAATCTTCATCTACAGTGCGCTTGGTCCATTGGTCTGCCACGTCTGCCAGGTTGATGTCAGCGAGGGTCTTGGATAGAGTGGATATCGTCTTGCTTCGCTGTGAATAGAGGCTGTTCTTTACTGGTTTGGAAGTTGGGTTTTTTTCAGCCAGTTGTCTGGTTTCTTCAGTCAAAGGAAATCGGGGCAGGTTGGTCATCTCTTGACTGTAGATGATAGTAATTGGCGTGAGTTCATCTCAGCTTCCATTGTTTATCTTCTCCATCAAATCATGTACTTCGAGCTGGATCCTGTCTGCTGGGTGGCTGTGGTTGTTTTGCATTTACTAGCAGGTCATCTAAAGTGGTGATTTTGGCAGGGCAGCGAGTTGTTGAGCAGATCCAGTAGATTTTGTCATCTGGATGATTCTTTACTCGGAATCAATGGTTGTTGTGGACGAGATTACGGTTCCCAAGACGATAGGTAATATAATTCATGTTATCTTGAGTGTTTGCAATGGTTGAGTAAAAGATGCAAATATTTCCTTTTCGTGCATTTTATTCACTAACTGAAAGCTTGGACCAAGGACTTGTAAACTAATAAAATAAAGTTACAAATATTTTAAACTTAATTTTTAAAATTTATTTACTTTAAAAGTAAATAATATTTGTTTATGTGATAAATTCAAACGTGAATAAGAGATGTTTTTCATATTAAGTTAAATATATTAATTTTCCTACATTTCAAAAACTTTAATGTACAAATTTGCACTAGATCTACCAGTTTCACTGATCATTTATGGTATTTTATCTCTCTAAACAGATTACATACATGTATTTAAAACAACACCTATTGTGTTTTGCATGTTGGCATTCCGGGAATATATTTTATGTAAAATGTGGGCATTCACGGAAGACACCGTTTACATTATTAAATTTTTAGTACATGTGGTCAAGTTTTTAAGTCCTTGAAGTGGTGAATATCAGATCAACTAATAATGCCCCATGCCAGATGTGTACTGGACAAGCCAGCACCAACCTTCACCACATCTGATTACAATGGCTGTATAACTTTGTCCTTGTAGACGATGCGATGACCTTTACATTAAGAATCCATTTTGACTGGATTTTCATTAAATTTTGTGCATTGTTATTTTGCGCAATTCTTCCAAAGGTAATTATATCGTGACCAAACTCGAACTTGGTTTGTAACTTATAACAAGAGGATATGTGTAAAACACGTCCCGCTAAGGTATTTTAATGTTAGCTGCTGCTTGTGTAACTAAGGACTTGTAAGTCCTCGGTGTAACTGCATGTAATAAATACAGTCACCTGTTGTTTTTGTTGATTTTTAACTCATATTTTTACTTTCAGTTGATTTGACATTGACATTTGGACCAAATGTAACTGAAAAAAGTATATATGTATATCCCAATGGTGTATGGATCTAATGTACGGCACTTGAGTTATAGTTTTAAGAAACCATAATTTTACCAACTTTTTATGATATTTATGCGAAGTGCAAATGCTTGACTTTTTACCTCAAAATCATAAACTTAAAATTAAAAGAGACATCTTCCTTTCATCATAACATAGTAGATTCATCGTCCGGAGACCATTTTGTAAAGGGTGTAAAACCTGTAGCCGAAGTCCCTTCTGGCTTTGCCGTTAGGAGAACAATGATTTTCAATTTTACCTAATCTTTTTTTGACTTGTAAGAGATACTACTTCCGCAGACAGCTAGATGGACAGAAAATGTATTGCTCCCATCCTGTTTTGTTCTTGAAGTCACCTTCAGCTTTGTTCTTGAAAAGGACTGTGCTGTGAAATTGGGATATATAACAAGGTAAAATGGACGCGTAAAATACACAGACGTGAATTCATAACGTCATCAAAGTACTGGCTACTGAATAAATGATGGATATGTTGTTGGATGTAATAGATCGCTATCTGTGATACCATATTAGGAATTGTTGTATGTAATAATTCATCAACAGTGGCACCACTCAGTGACAATAAAAATATAAAGATTTAATGAAAATTATAGAGGTATGTCGCTTTCTGCTCACTATTTCTTTCTCTTGTTTTGCTGAGGTATTCAGTTTCAGTTTTAATATACATGTATAGTAATAAAATGTCCAGTATTGACTACGTATGTTCTCGTTTTACTTATAAATATAATAAATTTATTTGCGTATATCGATTCAATCATGTTTGTTAGTATGTCTATTGTTTTCTCGTCAGTATGTCTAGATTTGATTAAATTTATAATGAGTTACATTGTGTTACCATAGATTTATACACATTTGTTAGATATTAAGGCGATTTCTGTAGTTCATTGATTCTACCATTGTTTACCTCCAAGTTTATTTTAAGTTGAAATGAGAAGAAATTACATTTGCCTGACTTTGTTAAAATATCCCGATTGTCTGTGCTGAAGACTAGAACAAAAATGTCTGCAAACATAATTACAATTTTGTCGATATTGCGCATGCATTTGTATGAAACTATTACTCTTTCCTCATAATAGTAAAAGAATTCGAGGGGATCACTTTAGGCCGCGCCCTTGCGCCATTGGTGCTTCGAAATTTTATATGGCGCACTTTTATTCTATCAAGGGGACAGATCGGCCCATTGTCTTTATAAATGGCACATGAAACTCCTGTACAGTGGGCCATACGAAATTCAGAGAGAGAAAGAGAGAGAGGATTCTGTTCTCCATATAGGTGACGCTTATAGTCATTTGATTAACGTAAGTAAACGTTCTTCGCACCCGTGTACGTGAGACGTAACCGTAAAAACCCATGACAAGTTTTCATTCATTTGTTATTTGGTAGAAGAACTACGCATTCAATAGGTAATATAGACATATATAAATGAGCTTTAGTGCTACAGAAAACACTTATGCTCTGCTTTGATAGTAAAAAGTGTTTGTGTTCGATAACAACGTGTTTGTGTCATGATGTTTGATCCAGCTTTTGCGTATTGGAGTGATATCCACATAACTGCGGTGCCTTCAGTCATAAAAAAGAATCAGTGACATCATGAACGTGATGATCGAAGGACCACCACAGAAAAACTTTGATTTTCCATCTATACTGCAAATATGGCGTGCAGCAAAGTCCAGATCATTTTTACCTGAATTGTCACCATGAAAATAAAAATTTTCAGAAATTTTATTAACTTTTTTTCAAAGAGTAAAAATGTGGATGCTAAGTGCCAGGAGAGACAGGTTTTCAGTAAAATATTTCATAAAACCATTTTCCGTCCGGGGGGGGGATGTTGGGGGGGGGTCGCCCCTTTGATCCCCCACTTGGGCGTTGACACTGGACCCCAATGGTGGCCTAGGCGGCTCCCGTACCCTCGGTCTTCGGCCCACGGAGTTGCAGTTAATGGGCCTTGGCCCATTAACTGTAAATTCTATGGAGATCCCTGAATTCCGTGATACTCTGATATAAAGACGATGTAATCACGTGGATACCCATGTGATTGCTCTTCGAGTGATTCATACCTTCACAGTCTGACCTGATGAATTGTACGAATACTATGTAATGCAGTTTTGGAAGATGATAGCTTACATTAAGATTTCTCGGGGCCACGGTTTAATGCACAACGGTGTTTGCTACATATGTCTGATATCGACCATGTATAAACATGCTAACCTACTTGTGGCCTTCATTACATTATATTTTGAACATTCATTTGTTATGATACTATATATTTCAGTTTGACATGCTATAGCTTCCATGTAAGAGTGATGACAGACAAGGCAGCGACGTCTAACGTGTCTTGTTTTAGCGCATTTGAATGATTTCTATGATATCGATGTGCCGATCTTGATATAATGACAAAGTATGCTAGTTTCATAAAGGATTGCTCTAGATAATGGGAAGCAAACATTCAAGTCCCGTGTTACTCTGTGGTACACGAAATGATGCTATGTATCTATCCTTGTGTCAACTTTGTTCTTTGCATATCGTGTCTAAATTTGAAAATTTAAATTTTGAACTAAATATGTTAGTAAATCTTGGCATGACGCTAGACGACGAAACCTTTGTGGTGTTAAGGGTGGTTTTGGTTTATACATTTTGTATATGGAATCGAAAGCATTACATTTCTTGGTTTTTGTGTCGTCCGTGAATGTTATGTTACCCAGAGCATGATTTTTGTACAATTATCTATGACTCATGCATGTTACAACCTTTTAGGTTTTGTAACAGATGTCATATTAGTAACCATGCATATGAATGTCAATTATATATATCGTCTGAAACATTTTGTGTCTTTTATTGGAATTGGTCTTCCCAACAGTATTAAGTCGTACATTACCCATGTATGTATCATGATCATCACAAATGTCATATGTCCATGTCAAAGTCATATCGGACTGATCGTCTGCATTCTGAGAATGTTGAAAATCTGTTTATGAAATGGCACATGAGCGTTTAAAAAGCCGTTATTGAGGCTCGTGTTTGAAAGATTATCTTATATTCTAATGCCAAAATGTATTTGGAGAATATTAACTTTTATTACATAAAACAGCTTAAAACAGATTTATGTCTGATAATTCCGTTATTTGCACCTTTCAATCCACATACCATAAGGGAATTTTACTCAGAAATTATAGCAGAATATTCCAAATAGAAAAGTCAAAGTTCATTTTCCAGAATTACATGAAAAATCCGATATCTGGATTTTATCATATTTCGGCATTGCCGCCTTATGACATCATGTAATTTTGGCGTCATTTATTGGATCTATAGATAATGACCTCTCAATAAGCATCGTTCTTGGAAACGTTTTAGAAATATCTTACTGTGGTAACAGTCATGTCCATTTAACAAACTGATAATGATCATTGGTTTTATACAATATCTCTTTTTTTTTGTTGTATTAAATCCAAATATGTCTCCGCTTGTGGTTCTAAATCCGCTCTCTGCTATATTATATTGTGATATAAATTACATGTATCAGGGATAAAGAAAATGTATTGATCAGATTACCTGTGGCTTGTTTCCCGCAGGCGAAAGGACAATTAAATGCAATGTCATATTTTGATTGCAAGCTACCTGATATTGATTTTTCTTCAGGGGATGAATTACTGGTTGTGTATTTATGCAGAGACATAGACTAGTTTCAAGTATTCTTGTCGTTAATTGATGCCCTGGTATTTCTAAAAGTCTTTATACATTTTGCAAAATTTACTGGCAATTGTCTTTATATCTAAATATAGAATTTTTATATTTCGTTTATCTTTTATGTACATGTATTTTTGTATTAGTCGCGGTCTTTGGGATGACGATCGTCATACTTGCTTGCCCTTGCTGTCACCAAATCCTTCGCCGATTCTGTGTATGACCAATGATGACTGAAAACTTCACGGGCTTTTTTTAACAACAATTTTGAATTTGATCATGAAAGATGAGAAATAAATTGACTCTACGGTGACTGGCGAATGGTCAGTTTATTCTAAATTAATGCGTATGCAGATTTTCGCACGATTTGCAAGGGCATCCGTAAGCATTCTTAAAAATCGCGTAAGATTGGCAGAAACTCTACGAATATTGTTCGTAAACCTTTTGTAAAGATTGTTAACAATTTAACAAGCATTCACAAGGCTTTATTTTGTCTTCTTCGTGTCTATACAGTATGTGTACGTCGAGGATTCGTATGACGTCACAGCGTTTTATTTTTCTCAGTTTCCTAAGTGTATGAAATTGGGGGTGGGTGGGGTTGTATTTCTGTTCATGTTTAGTAAGATTAATTTTTTAAATATAAGTACGTGTACATACCGGTAGTATGAAATATAAAGCATTACACAACTAAAGCTTAAATCACTTCAATTCCTTATAACAGAGTTTCACCAAATTTGGTATAGAAGTACAACTTTGAGTATGTCCTTAAAAAAATCTAGTCCTTACGGCTTATTTACTCAGTTGAATTAGGTTAAGAAATACATGTATATATCCCGATACCTGATTTTAATATTTTTTAAATATGTCAATGGGAAACGAGGAAGAAATGTGAGTAATTAGTGTAAGAAAACTGCTGTCAGAGACTTTCATAATGCATGTATATGTATCATGAATTTTTTTACCACTTGTTTTCCGTAAAACCTGCACTCCACCCTCTCCCTCACTCACAAAATTGGTATACCATGTGTCTTCGCTTAACTATTGGAATAATGGAATATTGGATAGTACAATGTAAATTAAGGAACATTATAATGGTTAGCAATTTTTCTTCAGATAAAAATTCGTAGATTTTTTATGGAGACAAACTCCAAATTTGAAAGTAATTGTACACACCAACATTTTTTTCCCTGATGAGCTCATATCATGCGTACTTGTGATTGGCACTTGTTTGCTAGATGTACACGAATGCAAGTAGAAATGAAAGAAGCGCAACTCGTTGTCCCATTACGTTTACTGATTCTATTACGTGTAATGTTTGTGGAAAGAAGACGTCTGCCTGCGTAAAACTGCTTCGTTCTTTGTTGAGGTGATAGAAAAAAATGTTTATTTAGCTCAGAATATTGATTAATGATGTTGTTATTTGTAATTTTGTTTGTAGTTTAAAGCACTTACTATTACGTCATTTTTATAAGTTGCACTATTCCACAATGTCAAAATATTTGTGGAAGTGTGCATCTTGTGTTCTAAATTTATGTCGGTATATATGATATTACCATATTCTAATCATCATACATGTCAAAAACCATTTTCATAAATCGTACATACCGATTTTTATGCCTAATGATTGATATCGTTTTTGTTCTGTTTTTTGTGTTCTTATGTGGACAACTTTAACATTGAAATAGCTTCTCAGCTATAGAATTGGGCTTTAGTATTTCAGTTGCCGCAAGACCTTTCCATTAGTATAATAATTTATGATCTTGTGACATTTACCTTCACGTTTGAAGATAGGGCCTTCATAATTAGTGTGTGTGTTCGTTGTGGTGAAATATACTCTTGATACTATGATTTATTAATACCTTGTGCTCTTTGCCTTTATGTTTGGCTTAATTTATAAAAGTGTTTACGATAACCATAAGTTTGAAACATAGGGGGTAAGGCTTTCATATTTCACTTGTCTGTTCCTTGTGGTCAGACCTTTCTGTTGACACCCTAATTTATGACTTTGTGACTACATCCTTGACCATAACTTTTCACCATGCCATGGAAGCATAGGGTTTTTTTTTATATTTGGCCTGATTACAAAGCAATTCCGGTTTATAGATTGGCGATGTCCGTCCGTCTGTCAACATTTTGGTTAAAGTTTCTGGTTGAAGCAAAATCTTAGTAACTAAAAGGAGTTTAATCATAGTACTTCACACAGGTTTCTTATGACCAGAACTTTCAAATTATGCCATGAGTTTTGATCCATTGACCTTGACCTTGGACTTTGACATCCTTTTGAAGCACTTTAATTTTGGCCATGTCTTAAATAAGAAAGGGTAGGATTTTGACACTTCACATAAATTAGGTTCTTTATGATCATGGCTTTTAGTTGATACTATGACTTTTGATCTTGACCTTGTTTTGAATTTGCTTTGCAATCTGGCCATACCGTCTCCATGTTTAAATCTGTGTTCCTTGTTGATTCCATAATTTACGGCCTTGTGGTTTTGCTATTTCACATGTGTGTTCCTTACAATAGGTAACAAAATGCATGACAGTGTGACTTTGTCAAGTTTGACATATATATAGAAAATGCTTTCCATAGCTATATGGTTTGAACCATATGAGATATAACTTTTCAAGACATTTAAATCAGAGTACAATAATTTTGACCTTGTGACTTTGACCTTCACCCTTAACCAACATTTCTTGAAACAATTCGTTGGTCATTCCCTTTCAACCATGGGAGCTTCGTAGGTATGTTCCTTGTGCTGAAATCCTCTCTTTAATACCATAATTTATTAATACCTTGTGTTTTTGACCTTTATGTTTGGCCTAGATTTATAGATTTTTACCATGACCATAAGTTTGGACCATAGGGCGAAGGACTTTTATATTTCACGTCTGATCTTTATGGAGAGACTTTTTTGTCGACATCCTAATTTATGACTTTGTGAACTTGACTGTGAACTTTGGCCTTAATATTTTAATGTTCTCATCAAAAATTTATGTTCCCTGGAGCATAGAGTTTCACAGACTCGTCTTGTTTGGCATTGATATGTATATACCGCATAGTATTGTGTTTTAGGCCGATTTCGGATTATGTCCTCCAAGGAATCCTTACGTATACATGTATTGACTAGAAATAGGTGGCGCTGAATAATGTTTTAAGGATGGGAAGGTGTTTTAACTAATATACAATAAAATACAGGAAATTTTTGAAAGTTTGGAATGGGAAGATGTGGGAAAATATATTTGTATGGAAGAGAGGATTTCGATTATCTATATTATGTAAAGGTTCATTGTAGGAGAGGATTTCCGATCAGCTGTTTACTTATAACAAATATAAACACCCATACAGTCATGATAAAACGTCATTCTCTGAATGAAATGCAGGCATTTCAGTTGTAGATTTCAATGAAATGCAGGCAATACAGTAGTAGAGATCAATTGCGTATTGGGATTAATTAAGTTATACATCCCATGTTAATAAAAGGATGTATGTGGCGAGACTCTGACACTCGTCAATGCAGCGACTGCCGTATGAATACTAGGCTCCAATTTGTCCTTTATCGAAAATTGTATTATCTGTAGAATGTTGGACTATATAATCAGACGATCAGCAAAGAAAACAATGCGTTTAATACAGGTGATGCTTCTTTTGAAATTCTCATCACCCTTTGACGGGAGAAGTGAAGGAAAATTGTATTCACTAGCAGCGCTAAAGGAGGCGTATAATAGCGAGCTTTACAAAACGATAGTCAGGAAATCTCGGCCAAGAGTCCTTCCAGAAGATGTACATAAATGTATGGGAATGGGTGTTTCTTATTGGTAACTACCATAAGCGAAGAGGTTCGAACCGCAGAGAAGATGACCATTAACTGCCTGCTGTCGTATCTGGAGCTGTAGATCGATTTACTGCGAGCATCCTTTGTGCTTTTACCTGTTTGTAATCGGAGATATATATCACGTGTTTTTTTTTTTTCTCCGTCCGACAACAGCTTTGAACAAAACCGTATATAGTGTACAAGCTGACGATGGAGGAGATGTTACCGAGCATGTGTCGTTTTATGAATTAGTATTGAGATATTATTAATAAAAAGTAGGAAATATCTTTTAAACATTTATTGAGGATTGCTTTAATTATTGGACAGTATTATTGTTATGGTGACAGGTTTTGGTTTTAGAAGTTCAGTTGTTGACTTTGGAGTATGGTATCGTCCTTCGTTGGGTAAGCGTAGTTGTAAAATAAATAGTGTAAAATTCCCGGATCTGCATTGTCATATACAGCCTCAGAGATAGGGTCTAAAATGTAGTTTTTAATTATTCATTGAAGCAATTTATGTGCAAATTTTCTACTCTGTAAATAGAACATTTATTGTGCAAAACATTATAAATGCATCAACATAGGATTGAGGGGATAATTATATCTCTAGTTTTGTGTGTTTATTTACACTTAGTGTGGCTGGTTAGTATAATAGAGATCGAATGGCTTTTAACGACGACGGATGAAAAAAAAGTGAGTGATATACAATTCTCGCTTTTGTTTTGACCTAAAATATAGTATTAATAATAATAATAATAATAATAATAATAATAATAATGATAATAATGACGATGATTGTGGTGATGATGATAATGATGATGATGATGGTGATTATTGATTGTGTTTAAAATGTATAAAGGCTTGAAAGATAATTTCCTGCATATGTAGGCATATTCGTAAAGTATTCTTATATGAAAGTAAGACATTTCTTTAACGTGTTAATGGATTCGATCCCACTGTGTGCTTGCTTGTTTTTATGGATACATTTAAGACATTTTCAAAGGGACTGTATAATTTTGTTATCTCCAATATATAATAATTAATATCCTGCTCTCAGTTTGTCGGATATCGGTTAATGTTCGATGTTTTGGACGGTTTTATATGTGAGCGTGTCAGATCATTATATAATATGAGCATAGTAAACCGCCATTAATGTCCTGTCTTTATTATATAAACGAACAAGGAACATACCTTTGTCCAAGGGATACGTAGAATTAGCTTGAAAATAACAGCAAATCGGATGTAATTATAGAAACCAGATATGCATAATACATGTCCTTAAAGATTTCACTGATTTTGAAATAAGGATGTAGAATCTGAATCTGAAGTAGTCCGTCAGATTCCATTGATTTAATCAGTGTTTTTTATATTGTTATAAATAACGGTCTTTAGGTTTTATTTTTAAAATTGTATACCCCACAATTCGGTATAATTTCAAAAATATTGGCATGTAAAACAAAAACTGTATTTTTCTCATATGGCTGAAGGCATTAACTTTGCGTTGATAACATTTTTGTTGCTTAAAACCCTCGGAGATACCAAAATAAAAGGAAAATACTTTGTAAATAAAGAGGGTATTCCATAAATACAACCATAACCTGACTTCGCGCATGTGCAGTTTAATCGAAACGAATACCATGAAGGGAAAATACTAACCTTAGCAGACTTGAATGCAGATGTTTTAAGTTACTCGTCAAGTTTATTTACCTCGCCCTCCATGATACGGCTTCCGAATGAGATCACGTGATGAATTTGTTGTAAACATTTTGTTTACAAACATCGCGTTTTAGACAGCCATATCTCAATTAATATGATGAATTTGATCACAGCATTTTCAAGAGTCCTTTTTTAATATGTTTTAGGCTTATATGTAAAATCAAAACAATTTAGAATAAATTTACCTATAATATGCACTGTACTAGCGAACATAGGGTATACAGCTTCAATATAAATATCGAGGGAATAAAACACCACGAGGAATTTGTATATTGAGAAAATGGGTGTTTTGATTTATGCTGAATTTCCCAAAGTATACTTTATTCAAATATTAAAGTGGTTACAGTTACAGTCTTATCTGAGAAGATTTCGTATAGGTACTGCAACTGGATTCGAACAAGAATCCAATGTTGCTAGGTTTAGACCAAATTCCTGTGACTGAAGATGCTAGCCTTTCTTTCGGTACTTGTTGGTAATAGAAACAGAACGACGCCGTAGAAATATAAGGTCGTAAGTGGTAGTTACGAACTTTATAACAGTATTCTATTATAAAATAACTTAAATCACTCTACACCTTTTAATAATATTTTGTAGCCAAATTCTTAATAATTTCGAAGAAATCAGGGCTATGAAAGGTCGTAAGTGGTGTGTACGACCCATTTCAACAGATTGTTTACGCTTTCTATGAAAGTCGTATGTCACGATGTGGTAGATACGACCTTTATTCCTTTTATTCTTTTTCATAAGTAAGAACTAGAATAAAGGTCGCATGTACGATAAAATTAGCGATTTTTATCAATTTTATTCACTTGACTTTATTATAAGTATATAGTTAATTTTTGTCATCAGTATAATAAAGAATCAATAGTGTAAACTAACTATATCAAGACTTTGAAATTAGAAAAGCAGTTTTGGGGGTTTTTTTTCTTTTTACTTCTACTCAAAAGTTGCAAAATTTCAGTTATGACCTTATATATTCACGGCGTCAAGAAGGACATTTCCATTTCGTAGGATGGATCACTGAAATATGAAATGAGGAAATTGCAATTATCGGATATTTCTGATTTTAAAATGTCAGATTTGATGATACTTTTATAAACCTGACAAGTCTACTATTGTAGGGCTTTCCAGTTACGTGAACTACAATAGTGACTAATGATTTAGACAAACACTTGTGATAACTGAATCCTGTCCATTCCTCATGCATCGGACAAATTGTGGTCTTTTTATAGACAAAAAGTTTTTCTTGTAGAGATCATGTTGCAACTGTCAGTAATATTTATTGCTACGTGCTAATACCTGGGAAGAACAGCTGGACATTTAACTTTGACAAGCTTTGTAGTGCCTGTGATATGTAATGTAATACTATAAAATCTACATATATAATGATTACCGTACTAGTGATGGAGTCCTAGTGAACAAACATTTGCGCGGTGACTAGGTTTTGCAAGGTGTATAAGAGTACATAAGATGTCCTATTTGTGGTTCTACCCTAAGCGCCACCCTAATGGTACTCCAAGGTCATCGCAAATGGAAGCTGATGAACACCAGTACCGAAACTCGAACTTTCATCGTAACAGCGGAGTGGTTCGCTTGTCTGGCAATTCTGACAACCTTCCTCCACCCCCAAAGTAAGTGGGTTTGTTTGTTTTATTTGTTTGGTTTTTTTTGGGGGGGGGGGGGGGAGGTGCTTGGTGTCTTTTGTTTGTATGCCCCCGGAATCAAAGATTCGGGGGGCGTCTGCTTTTTGGTCTGCCTTTTTTTTCCTTGGTTTTGTTTTTCAAATTGAACGCACCTGTAGTTTTATCGTGCTAACATTGGAAGGAATCCCGGGGGTATAACAAATACTTTGTTGCCTTAAACGGATATGTGTATATTTCCCGTTCCCCGGAGGCATTTTATTGCCTTATTTTAAACTTGTCTATAGATGAGCTGAAAGCATTTAAGAATTTTAAAGTTTTTGACGTAAAACTAATAGTAAATTTTTAATTTGTTGTTCATTTTGAATCGAAATTGCGACAGCAAGTTGCTAGATCCTTAGGCATTGTAAGCTGAGAAAAACCTGGAAGTTGGAGAACAAACTCAATCCTTTGTCATGTGAAAATAGTACATCTGTGTATTCACACACAAAAGCAAAATACGATTCTGATCAACGTGGTAGAGATGAGTAATTTCAGCAATTAGAGGGGGAAAAGATGACAAAAGGGGACTTTGAGCAACCTTTTTTATAGTGTATAAATTCGTAATAATATGTACAAAGATATTTATAGCGGCGCTTGTTTATAGCAATCAATGATGTCCATTACATTCATTCAAGTCAAAAGAAAAGAAAAACTGAATTGCAGATATCTGTGTTTTATAGAATTGCCCCATTGAGTGAAAATTCACAAAATAAGTTTCAGAGCGGACATATTCGTCTGGAAAACTTTCAATAATGATTTGTCTAAGTGAAGAGCTATGCCTATGCATTTATGGAAGTCAAAGGAAACTTTTAATCCATGATCTGCAGTATATGCAAGCTTTATGGAACATAAATGTTGTAACAGTTCACAGGGACAAAGCTTGCTTGAACCCTGGATTGATTTTCGTATGTAAACGATTTTCGTATCCATATACATACGGAAATTGGTCACGGGTTCAAGCGAGCTTTGTCCCTGTGTAACAGTTAAGTGCATTTTCATTTTCAGTTTGTCATTATGCACCTCATTTTCTACCGGTAGATTGCTATTTATGGCTTGCACCCGAATGGTAGAGGAAAATCTTGTTCAAATAGGGGGTGTTGGGGGTGTTGGAGATTTAAAGATGATGGTATATCATCACGTGAGCTGTGCAATTACGAAAGATTCCAGAGGAATATTAGGCTTAATATAAGTTTATTGACCAAAATGGGCTCTTGCAGGCATGACATATGTAAACATGTACATGTACAAATATATGTGTTTGTATATGCAATTACACCCTCAGAACTATCAGTCCTTCATTATGTAAAGAGATTTTTTTTATTGTATGTATATTTTATTCATCGTTTTAACAAACTGGAAATTTAGTTTATAATTATTTGTCTGTCTGCATTTCAATTTTGGTTATCTGTAGGAGATTCTGCGAGTTTAAATTTTGTAATGGACAGACAGACGGACAGGACATGACACCTTCTAAGAAGAGGTGGGAGACATAACAAAAAACTTACATCTACACAACACAAGCATGTATTTCAGAAAAGGAAAAGGAGCAATAAGGACAGACTGGAATAGAATATGAATATGAATACTGAGTGGTTGTATACATGTCGGTAGTAGGCGTGACGTATCTTAGCAGTGATGTGCTGGAGAATAATCTCCGGGGAGGGCGAGTTGTATGGAATATATAGGGAGAAAATTTTAAGGCATATTAGAATTTGAATTAAATTGCCATATCGCAAAAAGCAATAACCAGTATTTCCATGAGATTAGTCACTTACTGAAAAATAAAATTCTAAAGAATTTAAGCAGTAAGCTGAAAAATTCCATTTACTCTGTCGATTATGGCTACCATTATACTGTTACCACTGATTAGGACTACGAGTTGTACCAGTTCGCATAGTCCTATGGTACCTTTGTAGGTGCGAACGTTCAACAAAGAATGCTTACTCCCTCATTTGCACATGATTTCACCTGGTTCTTTCAGTGATTCAGTGATTGCTAATATCTCTATTCTGTCACGTATAATTTTTGTTCCTTACTGACAACTGCAGTATATCTGGGCAGTTTACTTGTACGCGTAACCCACAATTTTACGTAAAGTTTTAACAATGATACTTCGTCGTTGTACCCCTTTTCCCAAGGCATGCTGAGTTTTGTCAAGAACTTAGGATCAAAGTCATATGATACAGAGAAAATTTAAATGGTTTCCGGTCGAAAATGCCTTTCAATATAGGACGATGGTTCTAAACGGTTCTAAACTCTTTTGAGTTTCTGGTGGATAAAATCAAAGGGCAGGGTCATAGAACACCAATATTGTGATGTGTCAAGTTTGCGTCTATGCCACTTATGTGTTAGACGCTGAAGTAAAGAAATATCATCTGATCATTTCGAGACGGTATAGACAAAATAAGTGTAAGAGTCGTGTTTAATGCGAGGCATAGAAGTGTACATGTTTTCCGAACTATGTTTTTATTCAGTACTAATATTGGTTTTCATTTAAATAAAACAACGAATATCAGCTTGCAATATGAACATAGGAATCTGCAAAAGTTTTGATACGATAGATAATACAAATGTACATCGAAACGTTTCATTGCCGAAATCTACCTAATTGACAACATTAGGCTAGACTAGTAATTTGTAATGTCTTTTTTTCAGAGTCAGAGTTGAATTTTTCACCAACGAAAGATCCCTGAAAGAAAGGCTGCAGTTGTACTTCATAAAGAATCAAAGATCAAGTAAGTGCGTTGTGAACACAATTATTCAAAATAGGAACTGCAAAAAATAAATTCCTTTTAGTTTTTATGTAAAACGATGAAATTTGGTGGATATTTTTTCTTTTCTTTTTATGAAAACGTCTTAGATTATCTAAGTTATAACTAATTTGGGTTTGCATTTATAAGGTGATAATCTAATTCCGTAAAAAGGTTTGAAGTGAATCTTCTTACTTCATTTGGTATTGACATTGGAAATACCGCTGGAAGACCATAATCTGTTTTTCCACATACTAGTATTTTGTAGTGATATTTCTAGGCAAAGATAATACATTACACGGGCCACTACCATAGTATTCTTGTATTATGTTCTTAGATGGTATTGTATACAACATTCAACAATGTTTACTTTAATGAGTCATGTTTCTAATTTTTCGATTCGTTAAAAGACATACAGTTTACCCAACGAATGGTATTTGAATGCGACCCCTTATGAACAACGAGTGCGAATCGCTTATTTACCATGATTCATATTGTGATGGTGTCTTTCTGAGGTTGCATTCAAAGAGATCGTGCGCTTTCTCTTTATTTAATTTGTGTATACATTCGACACAGTATACATATCTAATACTCTGATATAGAGTATGGCACAAAAAGGCTATTAAATATAACAGAATGTACTAATGGATATAAATATTGTTACAGACGACGCTTCATTAAACCTTGTGCCAAGACTGAGTGGTAATGTGTCGTATGAGTATAGCCCAGGTGAAAACTTGTACGTGTGATTATTTAGCAGGATTCATATTTTAGCGGTATTATCGCACCTCCTTGTGTGCTTCTTCACGCTTGAATATTAGGGGTCCGTGAATGCCCGTTGTGGTACATTGTTGTTAGTGCCTTAGTCAAATGACACAAGTTACTTTCGTTTTTTGAAACTGTCACACTTGTTCCCTTTACAGTGTAGGGCTCGTAGATAATGTTAGTTCACATTTATTTATATATACAGTGCTGAGTAACATTTGTTTCTTCTGTATGTAAGGACATTCATGGCGGGTATGGCTAGCCATTCAGGAGACACATACCCCTCCGGGAACCTGGTCTTACCTCAGTATTTCAGGTGTCCGTGAATGTCCGCTGTGGTACATTGTTGTTAGTGACATAATCACTTGACACCAGTTACTTTAGTATTTTGCTTTCATGACTACGCTTATAGTGGATACATCAACTCGAACGAAAATACAGCGCAACAGCACCTTAACACAAATAGCAAGAATGCGCAAAATAATGATCGCGCTAATAATTTGCCAACACATTTTTAGTTCTCCGGAACAAATGTCCGTGGAGCTAATGTCATACCCCCTCCGTCCGTGTCTGCCGTCCGCCGTTCGTAAAACTTCAACCTAGACTATATCTTTTGAACCATAAGAAACAGGACTTCCTCACGACAAGAACTTTAATTTTGTGTCATGACTTTTTACCTGGGAACCTTGACTGGACTTTGACCTAGTTTTCAAAACCTCTAACCCGGACTATATCTTTAGAACCGTTAGAGATATGACTTTGGTATTTCACATATACATCCCTCATGACCAGAACTTGCAGTTGGTGCAATCACTACATGTGTATTGATCTGGTGACCTTGATCTTGGACTTTGGCCTACGTAAAAAAACTTAATTTGGGTTGTATCGTTTGAACTGTTAGAGATAAGGCTGTGACATTTCACATGTAGATTCTTCATGACCAGAGCTTTCGTTTGGTGCCGTTACTTGTGACCTTTACTGTTGCCTTAAAGCACATTACAGACTGAATTATCTTTGCTTTTAATGTCTGCGAGATGATTATAACCTGCACCGGCGAGATATGTTGTCTTCTGAGACCCCTTATATACCATACTGCGCTAAAATGTTTGCGCTGTTATCTGTACATATGCAGTATACTGTTTTGTTCAACAAAAGAAATTTTGAGCAAATTTTGTGGGGTTTTTTTTCACGAAAATTCAAAACCAATAGGTAGATGCGAGGACCTAATACGAAAATAGTTGGTATGATGTAAAATGTAGAAAAACTTTTTAATTCTGTCGAATATTATACATTTGTAGAGTAATATTCAGTACGGATATAGGTATTATGTTAAATCTGTAAGTATACCTTGAATAAACAAAAAAGGTCTATTTATACGTACGCGTGTGCATGGGAGTTACTGGGCGAAAAACGAATAAATGTTCATCCTAGCTACATGAAAATAAACTGCAGATTATGGCGGTTTAAAAAAACTGTTGGAAATACGATAAGTGTACAATTTATACTAGTAAATCTAACTCCTACTGTCGCCGTTTTTTATTAAAATTACCATATATAATCTATGTACTAATCACGCAAGTCACTGACACGTAATTTCATACGTTTTATTTGTGCAACGTGCGATGATCGATAATATATTGTTTCCTCCGGAATAGAAGATTCGGGGACTTTGGTATGTCTGTGTGTCTTTGTGTCTTTTAGAGATAAAAGTTTGGTATGTAACGTGTATCCATGTGTCAAGACCTTTTTACGAGTACCAACAGTTTCTATCTTATGATCATGACCCTTGACTTTTCGACATATTCCTGGAGTTTGCTAACATTCGGGGTGTCAGTGTTTCAAGTATCTTCTTTTCTTTTCAGGTTTAAGGATCCGGATATTTAATTTGGTTATCAAGCTTCTCACTGTCGTTTTGTACATTGGAAGGGTGCTGACAGATAAGATTCCAAAATGGTAAATATCCTTTCTATGATAGAAAGTTATGTGTTAATCTATCAATAAAATGGTAAATATCCTTTCTTTGTTATGTGTTCATCTATCAATCTATGATAGGAAGTTATGTGTTAATCTATCAATCTATGATAGAACGTTATGTGTTAATATATCAGTCTATGATAGAAAGTTATGTGTTAATCTATCAATCTATGATAGAAAGTTATATGTTAATCTATCAATCTATGATAGAACGTTATGTGTTAATCTATCAATCTGTGATAGAAAGTTATGTGTTAATCTATCAATTTATGATAGAAAGTTATGTGTTAATCTATCAATCTATGATAGAAAGTTATGTGTTAATCTATCAATCTATGATAGAACGTTATGTGTTAATCTATCAATCTGTGATAGAAAGTTATGTGTTAATCTATCAATCTATGATAGAACGTTATGTGTTAATCTATCAATCTGTGATAGAAAGTTATGTGTTAATCTATCAATCTATGATAGAAAGTTATGTGTTAATCTATCAATCTATGATAGAAAGTTATGTGTTAATCTATCAATAACGAATACTGTCAAACGAATACTGTCAAACAAGAGCGTAGAAGCTTCTTGATAACGCTTGTTACATGCAATTAGTAATACAAGTACAGTAATACATTATTATGTTTAGTCTCATTCAAATATTTAAAACAGCTAACGCGTTTCCTTTTCTTTATATACATACACAGACAGGTGTGTGTTTGTGTGCCTATTCTTTCTTTCACATTTTCAGCTAGTTGTTTCTAATACTTCGTAATGATGTATAAATTCAGTTTGTATGCTGTTTGGGAATGTACTTTCACTGTGTTAAAAGGGACATACTCTGTTTTCAACTCACCAGAGCTGAAGGCTCAGATAAATTATAGTTATAGTGACTTGCATATTTGTCCGTCGTATGTGATCTGGCGTCTTTCTGTTAACTTTCTCGCGGTTCTTACAGTCGTCTGTGGTCTGGCGTCCCATTTTTAAGTTCTCTCGATCTCCTACAGGTGTTGTTTTTCTGACAGACCTGTTTTAGGTGGGTCCAGAGGAGGAATCAAAAGATGAAATAGAGAACCCTTCTTTGAGACAATTCTTCTTCACATCGTTTGCATGAATTGAACAACTGAATGGTACACAGTACTCTAGAAGGGTGTATAACAAAGTGTTGTTGTTTGTTATTCTACCCTGACATCAGATGTTTGATGCGTTTTGGACTTTTTGGACTTTTAAATAAAAAATTATGTAGTGTACCACCAGATATTCAAAATGACCATTATTGCAGTTATGATGAAAATCTATCAGTAGTTCTGTGAATGGTAAGTTTTTTTGGTCCTAATTGAAATTAAGACCTATCCGAAACTCAGTCTCAGAATAACCACTATGGTAGCCATTTTGAAATTGTTGTCATTTCTACTCCTCTGGTATGGGAACTTGATGATATTGTGTGACTTGTAGTCGATGCTTATTAATAATCAGACCCAATCAGTGTTTACGATAGCCGCTACACCAGCCACTTTGGAAATATTGTGATTGACATTCCTGATAAAGGCTAAGACTTGTTGACTTGGAACTGTGGATAGATGTCTTTAGTTGGTCCTAAATGAAAATTTGACCATATGCTATTGAAAGTGGCAACCATTATCACTACTTTCCCTAAACAGTAAATCCTATTGAAGTGGAACCTTGACTAGGTGGTTGGATATGACACGTAGCTGGTCCTGTAAAATTATAAAAAAAATCTCATGAAAATATTCTATTTAAAAGACTTTCATTTTCACAGATTTGTATTTTATGCTATCGGAGGAACGTCAGTTTCGTTTATGAATCTTTGAGGAAATGAATACAATTGTTGAAAGGTGGTTTGCAAAAAAAAAAAATATATCCACTATCAAAGTTTTCTTGGACAAAGAAAAGTTGAACTGTGGCTTTTTTTGTTCAAGAAAACTTTGAAAGTGTCAACGGATGATAAACAGGATGACATTTTATTCTATTGAAGTTCACCTATGTTCTTGTTCGAAGCTTGACACTATAAGAAATATGAAACCAGGCTTCTTCAGAATTAATGGAAATATTTTTATGAAATGCCGCAGGTAAGAAGTAATCATAATCTGCTACAGTTGTTACTGTTGTTTAGTTAGATGTGTCTAAGGGTGGATCCATGGCACACCAAAGTAGTTCCAGAATGGTGCCTCCTTTAATGACAGTTGAGTTGTATACAATGTAAAACTACTGTCCGCGCCACTCACTTTGTAAACCGAAAAATCTGGATTTTCATTTATTTATCTTTAAAATAGTTTTACAAAATTAATATCAATCGACAGATCTTGTTTAGTCGTAACTTTTGGTGTATATTTTATGTTTCTACGAAGAAGCATTCGTATTTTATAGGGAAAAATCACTTTAGATAGGGCGTTTCTATGTTAATTTTGAAGTGACGTCGCCGATGTTTAACATTGAGTCTATGGGAAACTTGGCAACGTCACGTCAAAATTTAACATGGAAATCGCCCTATCTTAAATTGATTTTTTGCCATAAAATATGAACGCTTCTTCATAAAAACATATAGCATACACCAAAAGTTACGACTAAACAAGATCTATCGAATGGTCTTGCCTTTTTGAAATTATTCTGAAGATGTACAATTGAAAATCCAGATTTTCCAGTTTACAGAGTGAGCGGCGCGGACAGTAGACGTATTATAGTGTTCTAGAGTGATGTGTTGTTAGAATGATTTTGAATAAATTGATATGTCAGGGTACTCATACTTAGTAAAATTATTATACTGTTGTTACGTCAGATAATCAAGGTGTTTGGGAGAGCAGTAACGGCCCATTCAGGCCTCTCATTTATTTTACAAAGATTGTTGAAAGATTTAAATTTATTTGAGAACAGGGCTGTACTTTGATAAAACTTTATTATGAATTTAAATGATGTTTACATTATCTTCTACAAACTCTATTTTGTTCAGTAAAATCAGACTTAAATCTTCAGGTGTGTTTGCTTTGGACTGCTATTGGATAACTCGTTTTCAGCTCCATCAAAGTCACAAACATATAGACAATTAAACAATTTGATATTAGACTTGTTCTTGGTAGGAGTTCTGATCAAGCTGGCGTCTACTTGGTTGATCATATTATTTATCTTAATATGACCTTGTAAAATGAAAGTGAGAACAATTTTATGTACGAGGTACATGTATGATCAAAAAGTTTTCGATCCCATGTAGTTATGAATACCTAGGATTGAAAGAATTGCCATTATTTTTCAATATACATGTAATCTACCTTCATCTCAGTGCACTTTGTCCATCTCTGTTCCAATTTCTGAATCCCTTCAAAATAGAATGCTTCATTTTGGTCCCTTAAGTACTCATATTCAGCATCTATGACATCCTCATTACTTCCAAAATTCCTACCACGTAGGTAAGATTTTAGTTTTGGGAATAGACAGAAGTCAAATTGGGCTAAATCTGGAAAATATAGAGGATGAAGAAGAACCTCGAGGCTGCTTTCCATCACAGCCATTATTGTCCCCCGCTTTTAGCGAAAGCGTTGGGACATTAAACCTCATTCGTCTGTCTGTCTGTCCGTCCGTCTTTCACAAAAACTTTAACCTTGATCATAACTTTTTAACCGTAAGACATAGGGACTTCATATTTGGCATGTGTGTCTCTAATTCAAATATCTTTCCGTTGGTACCAAAATTTTTATCATATGACGTTGACTATGACCTTTGACCTATTTCAATGTAACTTTTTTACCGTAGAACATAGGGCCTTCATATTTGGCATGTTTGTCTGTAGACATGCACAACCATGACATTGTGTCACAGATCACTGCACCCTTACTGATAGAACCCCCAAAGGGGACCATAATTCTCTGAATTTGCTTGTTTTAAATTTGGATGTGTGCATTATCCTGCAAGAACACAACTCATCTGGTTAGCTTTACTCTGCAATAATGGTTGTCTAAAAAATCTTACAGATATATTGCATTCTTTATTTCAAAGCGATAAATTGGTAATAATGATTCATCATGGTGTTACAGTTTATGATAGACAAGAAGTATAACCATATATAATGCCATTTAAATGTCACCTTGCAGACTGGTACGAGTTAAGAGACACGTCAGAAGCCAGGGATAATAATAGGCTAAAAGTAATTACCAGTTCAGACTCATTAGAGCCTCTTGTTGGGAAAGAGGAATACCAGTATCATAATAAGCTGAATACCTGTCAGCTTCTTCGTAGTTTTGTATATAATATTGTCACAAACCTTATTGACTATAGTGTGTTGGATTATACAGTATTTTGTGAATAAAATTTCCCTTAGATTCATTTTCTGTACAATGCACTGTAATTTTACATCTAATTTAGAGGTAATACAATGTATTAGCCTAAGTTTGCAATATTGTAGAGAATAAAATATAATGATTTTCCGGTCATTTCAAGAATAGTGTGTAAAATAGATTAGCACCATATTACTGCTATGTATTGGATGAGGCATACACGTATTCCATTAATTTCCTGTTGTTATCAGGGACTATTTATTGTGCTTCTTTGTTGATGGATAAATTAGGTTCCATTAGAAATATATGGTCAAATTGATTCCAGCAGAAACTTGATTACCCATCACATATGCAGACCGAAAAAGTTTGAATGACAAAAAAAAAACTGTTAATCTGAAATACCTACATTTTATTTTATCAGATGTTTTTGTCAAACAAGAAAGGGAAATGTTTAGATAAGTATTCATCTAAATAGTCTGTATATTTGTCATTTGGGTGAATCAGACAACCACAAGATGATTTGCATGCTATTGTGTTGTCTTTGGGTTTGAAGATTTGATGTGTATTTCAGTACCGAAGAACAGGTTGCAGCAGAAAACTTCACCAATTGCCATCACACCATTCCCCCAGAAGAGTTCTTAGAGAACAGAGTTATCCAGTGGTAAGCATAGTGTAATATTCCTCCATCACATTATCGTTCTGACAGCTTGCATTATTAAATGAATACCTAATAAAGACTTGCTTCTATATCCAATCAGTACAGACTCTCATTGAGAATTGATGTACAACTGTATCTTAAGAAGAATGAAAATAAAACATAATTAGATATAAATTATTCCAACAAATCTCCTGATAAATCCACAGGGTGGATAGAATGTGGGTGGAATCTGATGTATAGAATAAATGCGATTACATTTAGATTATCTCTAGAGGTTTGGTAATAGTCAGTATTGTTAAATTATTTATCCTAACTGCCTTTAAATCTTAATGAATCCAAGGTCTCGTGATACTAGTGCCTAGAATTTAAATACTGATGTTTCACATTCCCTGCATCAACATTTATGGATGATTTTAATGTCTGTGCTTAAGAAAGAAGTACATTACAGAAAATTGTGATGTTTAAATTTATTGATTGATTGCATTAGAGAATTTCCATACTTTATAGTAATTAATGATTCTGTATCACTTAAAGAAAACAGGATTAATATTATAACAGAATTAAGCATCTTCCAAGAGTGCAAAATTACTTTACTGGTCTTTTTTTTTGACCAACGAAAGGACTTCTGTTATAAGTTGGTATCCGGTTTAAACAAAATCATTGAAGTCATTTCCTGTTAGGTAAAGGTTCACATTAATTAAACATTCATGGATTATGCATCTGGTGATGCTTAACACAGTTCGTGTTACAGATGCTGGATCTGATTTACATTTTATACTTGAGTGACTTGTCTAATAAGAATGGTCCAGTTCATTCCTAGTATGTCAAAAATCTGTTTTAATCTGAAACTTACATGGATGCCTAATATTGATGATTGATCTAGAGATACTTTGCACAATATATGCAGTAGGTGTTGAATCTGAACTTCTTTTTATTTGCCCGTCATTTAATGGGACATATTATGTTACAGTGATGTCTGTGTGTCTGTCTGTAACTCTTTTTCGGAGGCATAGTTTTTACATACCATGTTGGCATCGTAGATATGGTCATTAGGGGAAGGTGGTGTGTTATGACCTTGAAACAAGGTTATATCTGCAAGGTCAGGGTCACAGTGCATATTATGGGTAAACATTTGACCAGACGATAACTTTTTCTCTTACATGGATTTTAATAATATTTCATAGAATTTATCAAAAGGTCCCAAGGGTGTTTCATGACTTTGAACCAAATTCATTTCTGCAAGGTCAAGGTCACAGTATATATGATGGGTAAATCTTTGTACAGGCCCTATATTGATACTCCTTGCATGGATGTCAATAAAATTTCACAGAATTGTTGACATGTATCCAAGGGTATGTCATGTCTTTGAACGAAGATCATATCTGCAAGATCAAGGTCAGAGTCTATATGATGGATAAATCTTTGCCGGGGCCATGTATTGATACCCCTTGCATGGATTTGCCAAGGATCCAAGGTCAAGGTCACAGTGCTTATGCTTCCCACTTTTCTTTAAGTGACAGGCGTATATACAACATTAAGGCGTTGCTCTTGTCACACTTAGTAAATCTGAAGATAAATTATTGAATAAAATTTCACAGAATTGATGACCTGTATCCAAGGGTATGTCATGTCTTTGAACCAAGGTCATATCTGCAAGATCAAGGTCACAGTCTATATGATGAATAAATCTTTGTCGGGGCCATATATTGATACCCATTGCATGTATTTGCCAAGGATCCAAGGTCAAGGTCACAGTGCTTATGTTTCCCACTTCTCTTTAAGTGACAGGCATATATACAACATTAAGGCATTGCTCTTGTCACACTTAGTAAATATGAAGATGAATGATTGAATAGAATTTCACAGAATTGTTGACCTGTTTCCAAGGGTATGTCATGTCTTTGAACCAAGGTCATATCTGCAAGATCAAGATCACAGTCTATATGATGGATAAATCTTTGTCGGGGCCATATATTGATACCCATTGCATGTATTTGCCAAGGATCCAAGGTCAAGGTCACAATGCTTATGTTTCCCACTTCTCTTTAAGTGACAGGCATATATACAACATTAAGGCATTGCTCTTGTCACACTTAGTAAATATGAAGATGAATGATTGAATAGAATTTCACAGAATTGTTGACCTGTTTCCAAGGGTATGTCATGTTTTTGAACCAAGGTCATATCTGCAAGATCAAGATCACAGTCTATATGATGGATAAATCTTTGTCCGGGCCATATATTGATACCCATTGCATGTATTTGCCAAGGATCCAAGGTCAAGGTCACAGTGCTTATGTTTTCCACTTCTTTTTAAGTGACAGGTGTATATACAACATTAAGGCGTTGCTCTTGTCACACTTGTTAATGGGGCCAACATTTGGTCTTTACAGTGAGAGGAAAATCTGTATCGATTACTTTGTTTCATTGAGGGACCTGATTAATATCATCTTTCACTAATTATATTAACTTCAAATGAACATGTAAAATACTCATATGAACTTCATATAGATATTTTTATAATATGACACTTTCTGATATTGCCAATTTTGTGAATAATTCTTGCGTTCTTTGCATTAAATGATCATCCAGAACCAAATTAGTACTTTATTATACAATAAGAAGAATTTTTTGTTGTAATTCATTTGAAATAAATAAAATTTCTGTAATTATAATACACTAATTGTTTTAACAGACATTTGAATACAGCTGAATCTACATGAAAAAAAAAAAACCAAAACAGAATAAATGTATTGATATACAAATTATAGATTGTAGTTAGTTTATGGAGGAGATAGAATATGAACTTCAATTTTATCATCTATATGCAAAGTAGGTGGAAGTCTAAGAGCTTTAATCTTCACAATAATTAGCCAAGAATTTCCCCTCCATTTCTATTCTAGACTATTGAAGTAGAATTAAGCTAAGCTAATTATGATACTTTTCTGTTAAAATAAATCTACCATGTATCTCTTTTCATAATACAAAGTAATGGAGGAATCAATATCATTGAATTTTTGTTGAGTGTCACGTACAGTATAAGATCTAATGACATCAATGATATGTTTACAGGAAGAATATCTTCTGGGTGAACAGAGGAGAGGGACTATGGATAGCCCAAGTCACAGTTGCCATTATAAGCCTTGTAGAAACTGTACTTGTGCAATATCTCAGCTACAAGGTGAGACAGCATGCTAGAAACAGACATAGACTGAAGTGTTTGTTACAGTATAAGGACTAATTAAGGATATGTTTTATGTTGTCTCTGCATGCCTTATTGTCCTTGACTATATTGGTCAGTTTTCATTGGAATCTTGCCCAGTTTATTGTTTATCAGTTTTTGAACTGGAGGTTTTCTTTCTGTGCATGACTCTAAATGTCTGTATTATAAAGTTCATAAATAATGTTCCTTTTTTAGCTCATCTGAGCCAAAGGCTCAAGTGAGCTATTGTGATCAATCACCATCCACCGTCCATCTGTCGTTAGCTTTCTACATTTTCGACTTCTTCTCGAGAACCTAAGCACAGAATTTTACCAAACTTCATAGGAAGTAAGTACTCAAGGTCCTCTACCAAGTTTGTGTTTTTTGTGCCCATCCGTAATCCAAGATGGCTGCCATTGGCTCTGATTGGTTGACACATTTTGGAATTGTTCTCCAGAACGGCTGCACAGAATTCCACCAAACCTCATAGGAAGTAAGTACTCAAGGTCCTCTACCAAGTTTGTGTTTTTTGTGCCCATCCATAATCCAAGATGGCCGCCATTGGCTCTTATTGGTTGACACATTTTGGACTTCTTCTCCAGAATGGCTGCACAGAATTTCACCTGCTTTTGGTGCCGATCCGTAATTCAAGATGGCTGTCATTGGCTCTGATTTGTTGACACATTTTGGACTTCTTCTCCAGAATGATTGCACAGAATTTCACCAAACCTCATAGGAAGTAAGTACTCAAGGTCCTCTACCAAGTTTGTGTTTTTCGTGCCGATCTGTAATTCAAGATGGCCGTCATTGGCTCTGATTGGTTGCCACATTTTTTACCTCTTCTCCAGAAGCCCTGCACAGAATTTCACCAAACCTCATAGGAAATTACTACTCGAGGTCCTCTACAAAGTTTGTGTTTTTCGTGCCGATCCGTAATTCGAGATGGCCGCCATTTGCTCTAATGGGTTGACACATTTTCGACTTCTTCTCCAGAACCGGTGCACAGAATTTCACCAAACCTCATAGGAAGTAAGTACTCAAGGTCCTCTACCAAATTTGTGTTTTTGGTGCCGATCCGTAATTCAAGATGGCTGTCATTGGCTCTGATTGGTTGACACATTTTGGACTTCTCCAGAAGCGCTGCACAGAATTTCACCAAACCTCATAGGAAGTAAGTACTCAAGGTCCTCTACCAAGTTTATCTTTTTTGTGCCAATCCGTAATCCAAGGTGGCCGCCATTGGCTCTGATTTGTTGACGCATTTTTGACTTCTTCTCCAGAACGGCTACACAGAATTTCACCAAACCTCATAGGAAGTAAGTACTCAAGGTCCTCTACCAAGTTTGTGTTTTTCGTGCCGATCAGTAATCCAAGATGGCCGCCATTGGCTCTGATTGGTTGACACATTTTGGACTTCTTCTCCAGAAGCCCTGCACAGAATTTCACCAAACCTCATAGGAAGTAAGTACTCAAGGTCCTCTACCAAGTTTGTGTTTTTCGTGCCGATCCGTAATCCAAGATGGCCGCCATTTGCTCTGATTGGTTGACACATTTTCGACTTCTTCTCCAGAACGGCTGCACAAAATATCACCAAACCTTATAGAAAGTAGAAAAAAAGCAAAATTTTCTACTGAAATGAGCTGTCATTTTATCGTAAATAAACAATTTGTGCTCAGGTGAGCGATACAGGCCTATTTGGGCCTCTTGTTTTTAAATTCACATATGATGAAAAAAAGTTGGATCACATGCAGCTTATAATTATCTGAATTATGTATTTAAGATGCTTGTTTGCTTGAATTGCCTTTTTTCATTGTCCAGAATAATACAAATCAATGTTTGTCACTGTTGCCTTCAGGAAAAATAAGTGCTTAAAGTTTACTGAGCTTCCTGTTGATATTTTCAGTATCACATTCAAAAGTAATATCATAATCTGAGTATTTCTGGACATTTCAGGAAAGTTTGAGAAAATTATTACCAGTCACTTCTATCAAATTACTGTCTTCTACACTGAAATGATTAAAGTCTGTTTGTTGTTCACTAATTGTTCCTACACATGGTTTTCATCATAATACATAGCCAAAGGCTCAAGTGTGCTGTTGTCATATCACTTTGCCTGTGGTCCATCTGTCATCAATCATCTGAAACTTTTCACATTTTCAATTTCTCCTCATAAATCGCATAACATATTTTGATGAAACTTAGTATACTTCTAGTGCTGGTGGACCTCTACAAAGTTTGCATTTCTTATTCATATCTGTCAGTAGGTGGCACTACCAAAGACAAAGGTATGCCCAAGAGGGAACGCCTAGCCTCCTTTGAAAATCTTCTCCTTCAGAAAGAGTGAATGGATTAAAAAGCTTATGGTATTTGAGTGTTTTATTTTAATGTCTTTTGAACTTTGTCATTTTTAGCCTAATTTTAAGTAATTTCTTAGGTTTTTTCCTTGTAGTTTGTTTATAATGCACCCATTTTGTGTATTAATTTTTAACTAATTCTATTGTAATAAATGTAACTGGATAGAAATGGGATACAGAACTAATTTCTTAGATTTTTTACAATTTTTGTCTTTAAGATTGAAAAAAGGGGAGGGGGTTTGTATACTTTAGTTTGTAATGATAAACTTTGATGGACTTTTTCAAAGCAAACTGAAAGATTTTGATGAAACTTGGGAAGTATAAAGTACTCAAAGTCCCTTAGAATTGTTGCTGTCTCTGGCTAGGTCTGTCAAGGAGTGGATCCTGGCCTGGCAACATAGGCCTAAGAGGATACCCTTTGTTAGCAGACTTTTTCAGAGCAGCTGTATTGATCATCAAACCAAATGCATCAGGGTGATCTTAAAGGTTGACCTAAGAAGTGTTGGTCATTTTGGTTCTATTTTTGTTTTTTGACTAGGTCATTTTCTCCTATTGTCAAGTAATTTCTCTTGTAAGTTGCTTATAATGCATTAATTTTGTGTATTCTGATTAGAAAGAATTGGAATACAAAAATAATTTGTAGATATTTTTTTGTAAATTTTTCAAGATTGAAAAAAGGAGGCAGTATACTATTTGCATATAATAATGAGATTTGATTGAAGTCTCTTTCAGAATTAATGGAGTGATTTTGTTGAACTTGCTAAGAATGAAGTATTCAAGGTCCCCTGCAAATGTTATTTTTTGGACCAGATCAGTCAAGGGGTGGATCCTGGATGGATGACATAGGCCCAAGAGAAACCCTCTGACAAACTTTTTCTTCAGTCTAACTGCATAGATCATCACACTAAATTCATCAGAGTGGTCTAGAAGGCTTTCTTAGGAAGCGTTGTTGTTTTTGGTTCCCTTCTGAAATCAATTTTTTGTTTTCATTTTGGACTTGGTCATCTTCACACATTTTTGTGCCATTTTATCGATTTATTCAATACTGAAAAGCACTTATTTGCTTATATTTGTTTGAAAATATCAATTTGAAAGTGTCTTTTGAAAATTCTGTTTTCTAGATTTATTGTGATTTTGTTTTATATTAGATATAGGCCATTTCCTGTATGCTGAAGGTTAGCAGTTCAAATCCCACTGGAGGCAAAACTTTTTTTATTTCATTTTACACCAAAACAAGTTTTGAAGTGTTTTGCAGCACTCGTTAAGTCATATTTTTTTTTTTTAAATTACTGACGTAGCCTTTTTTTCAAACATTTTTGTATCATTTCCATGACTTGTGCAGTATGAATACTTCTTCTTCTTCCAATACGAAGTGTACTCAAAAGTTGAGCGTTATACTTATATAAGCCATAATGCATTTATTTACCATCTTCTGATAAAAAACACAATTATATCATGTTAATTTTGGTTTTCTTGGTTTTTTATTTTCTAACTTTGTTATAGGCCAGTTCTGGCATGCTGAAGGAAAACAGTTCAAACCTTGCAAAAGGCATTTTTGTTTTTGTTCTCATTTTTAAATAATACTTATGGAAAAAGGAATTCTGAATTTATATTTTCCACTTACTTTTGCATTACGGTCTTGATTAACTACTCAGTGTAGAGAAGTTAGAGTACAACCCTTTCTATCAGTTGTCAGAAGCACAATCAGCAAGAGAATATATGTAATTGTAAATTTCTTCAGGCAGTCGCATGTTTCTGGCTGAGTAGATTATATATTGATATCATTTTGCTTCATTCCAGCTTAAGGCATGCATGTCTCAATAGATTCCCCTACCTGTCCAAAAAGAAATGCAATACAAAGAATGACATTTAAACCAATTGTCATTTATTCAGTGCCTGTGATGTGATTTATCTCTACAGGGTATTAAGCATTTTGTATTTGTCTGGCATTTTCTTCAAGTATGTCACATTTCTGAGATTAAGATCTCATAGCATTAGCAATAATTACGTGAAACACTGAAATTGATAATATAAACGGCAAGACTAAAAGTTTCTCGAGCTCTGTCAAATGTCTGACTGGGTGGCCATATTTCTGTTGCTTCTGCAGTGGCTATCAAGTATTAGATATGATTATCCTTTCATTTTAATAAAAAAAATAGAAATAAAAAACTTGCTTGCCTTGATATTTTTCTGTCTAAAATATTGGCCCTAGAACAAGATAATAAGTATTTAGCTTAAATCTTCGGGAGTAATGAGGACATGATATTTTGCTAAGAAGGTATAAGATAAAATGCTGTTGATTGCCTAAAGGTTCTAATGCTATACTCGCAATTGTAACGAGCATTCATCTCTAACTTTCCCTTCGGATGATTATATGTTGTTTTAATAATGAATCATTGATTGAAAGAAGAGAGTGCAATTACAGAGATTATAGAAATTAGAAGAAAATTATTTTCTCTTGTGTTCTTCAGAAATGAAACTGAATTCAGAAAAATGCAAGTTATACATTGTTTATGTCTGATGTCCATGAATTGTGTATTTGTATGATAGTGGTTTAAAACGGTGGTCAATACATAGTAGAGATTCACTTTTAAGCCACTTGTGCCAAAGACTCAAGTTAGCTAATGTGGTGGTGTGTTGTCTATTACCTGACCCTTGTCCTTCATCTGACCCAGAGTCTTATAAATAATAGCAGGAATCAGTACCCTGTATAAGGCATTACGGTTGGGAAAGGGGGTGTAAAAATGAGGAATATAGCAAGTTCTTTAAAAAGTTATCAGAAGAAGCATAAGCTACCATAACATCATACATGTATTTGGTATCTTTATGATAAGTCATTCATGTATTGTGTTTAATCAAGAAAAGAAAAGTGTATGAAGAACTGTTGGAAAATTATTATATAAGCTTAAAACAAAAATCAGTACAAGAAAAAACAAAAAAAATCACAGTCTAATATTGATTGATTGATTTTTGTTTTAAATCACTGTGCAATTATTTTACGTATATGGTGACAGCATCTGCCTGATGCATTGCATAGAAATTTAAACCTTTGTAAGGACCCTCCCAAAACAGTGAGGGATCTTTTACATTCTATGCCTACTGTGACATTGGACCTCAGTTTGAAGGTCTCATCTGAAAGACCGTATACCGTTGTGACCATAGTGGGAGTCAACCCAGGACCTATCAGTAACAAGCTAAACATGTCATTCACTATACCACCCGGCTTTACAGCTTAATGAAAAATTATATTATAGTCATATGAGTATATAAGAACAAGAATAAGTGTTCCCTAGGATAACATTTTTTATACCCCACCATGAAATGGCCAGGGCATATAGTGTTGCCCTGTTCTGTCATTCCATCCTTCCGTCATCATTGAGTTTCCGCTCATTTTTTCGGTGAAGGTTTAATGGATTAAATTGATATTGGGTATATAGATGTATCAAGGGAAAATGCAGGTCAAGTTCAAATATGTTTGTGTTCTGGTAAATTTTGACAGAGTAATTGCTGCAAAAAAGAGAATTAAAAGAAATTACTATGTATGACCCTGTTTTTCAAAATTTTTAGCGTTGTAGATGTGATTATGGTTCTGAAATAATTTAAAGCAGATTGCGTTATTCGATGTTACAGATATAGACTATATGACATCGACTTGCATGGAGCTCTCAGATCTTAATATAATTTATCGTAATGGTAATATTGTAAATACAATATAGACTTTCTCTATTTCATTCCTTAAGATGTTCACGAAGGCAATCTCATTTTAGTTCAAACACTTTGTGAAACAAAATGGAACTAAACAGTACACAATAGTTAGTCTTGGAGTAAATTAGAGCTTGATGGAAAATGTGATAGTTATAGAAATTTAATATGCCTATGTATATATTCAACAAGGTGACATTCTGTAGTTGTATCACTGATTATAAGCAATGATTGATGATTATAACGTGTAACCTTGCTGAAAAAAGTGCAACTTCTGACAAAGACGCCTGATTGATTGAAAGGTGTTAAATGAGGTAACAGATTTGCTTTTTTTTTTTAGACATGTGTAATACTTGTATAAAAGTCTTAATTAAAGAAAAGGTAGAGCAGAACTATGCATTCACTGAAATAAAATATATTTAGAAAAGAATTAAGTGAAATCTAAACATATTTTGTAATTCAATGTAATATGTAAAAAGTAAGATATATAAAAAATTTGCCTAGAAGTACAGATTTCAGTAATTTTTGTCTTTGGTTTAAAATGAGATTTTTGAGAATCCAACATTTATCTAATTGTAAATTAATAGTTGTCCTTATGATGGCATGATAGAAAAGTACACATTGCTCTCATGATATGAGGATTCCTTTGTTACAAAACTAGTGATGTAATCTTCTCATCAAAAGTATTATAATGCTGATGAAATTGATGTGGTTCATTTACATTTTCATTGATTGTTTAATTTGCTCTTCTGCTTAGATGTTTACTTGATAGCTGAGAGATTTCAGTAAGGTACTGCATATTGTAGATAAAAGTGCAAAATTTTGTCTTTCTCTTTAAAAGCCATAGTCAATACTGATCCATTACTCTGATTGTGATTCATGTTATATCATGGAAGCATGTCTTTATTACTTATGGCCTTAGATCTGCTTAATTATATTTACATTGAACTTGAGTCAATATATAAGAAGAAGTCAGACATCAGAGGTGTTACAGGTCCGTTATTGCACATTGTATTCAATTCTGATATTGAAATTCTGCTATCTAAACATTAGTGTTCCATTGGGCCACAGTACTACATTGGAATTTACTATAGCCCCTTTACTTTTGTCAAGTCTTTCTGCAATTTAAGCTCAAGTGAGCTATTGCAATCACTCTGACATCTATCTGTCCATTTGTCTGTCTGTTTGTCCAGCATATATCTTGAATACTTTAGACTTGTTCTTCGAAAATTGTCAAGGAATTTTGATTAATCTTGATAGGGATGAACTTCTCAAAGTAATCCCCAGCAAGTGATATCATATCTTACGTTTGTTCCTTGTGGCAAGACTTTTTCATTGGTACAATTTATGACCTGCTTACTTTGACCTCACATTTGACCTACATTTCAAAAATTTTATCCTTGTTCATAACTTTTCAGACATGAGCACTAGGGCTGTTGTATTTCACATGTCTGTTCTTTGTTGTAGGATCTTTCTATTGATATCATAATTCATGACCTTGTAATCTTGATCATGGGAGATAGGACTTTGAAATTTCATATGTGTCTTGTGGCAAGACCTTTTCTTTGGTGCCGTGATTTATGACCTTGTTATCATCTCTTTCATGTTTGACATACATTGAAAAAATCAATCATTGGACTTAACTTTTCAACCATGGGAGCTCTGGCTTTCAGTTCTTCACATATGTCTTCCTTATGTTTAGACCTTTCCATTGATACCATAGTGTGTATTACCTTTATTCCTTTTGACCTTCCCATCTAGTCAGATCTACATTTGAACAAATTCAAGAAAAACTTTTAACAATGCCCTACACTTTTGTATTATAGATAGCATATTTGTATTTCGCATGTGTTTTTCCTGTGGTGAGAGCTTTCCATTGATACCATTATTTTTAACATTTTTATTTTTACCATCGATTTTGACCTACATTTAGAAATGTCTATCAAGAATTTGTTTGACTCTGGGGACAGTGTTTAAAAAATATACATGTAACTTGTTTTAAATTAAAGACAGAGGACAAAGGTGAGGGGAGAGTTGTACTCAGATGGGAAGAGATATAAATCCATTTGAGTGTTTTGTTTTATACCCAACCTTCCACCACCACCACTAGCTGGATTCATTTAACCGGCAGACATGGATTTTGCATAGGGATTTTGGTTTGTTTCTTTTTTTTTTCCACAACAAGTGGCTGAATATTTGTGGACATTAAATGTTTCTCATTGTTTATTATAATATCTATGAAACCAGTTGATTTTAATATCAGACTTCCTGAGGAAAGATGAATTCAGTTCATTAACCTCTGAATTATCATAGCAGCTTATCATTTATTGTGTAGTTAACAATAATTGCTTCTGATTGTATGTATGTTATTATTTTTGATTTCTAGGGGAATATCCTTCAGCAGATCTTGTCCGTGTGCTTTATACTGGAGTTAGTTAATACAGTCCCATTTGTTGTCACAGTGAGTATGAATCATACTTGCTTTATTAATACCATGGCAACATCGGTAAAATATTGTGCATGCATGAAATTGTATGACTTCTGTTTTGGATAATGAGTTTCATTTGAGATTAGGAAGGAGATGTAAGGGATTCTTGTTTAATATATTAACATGTTCCATGTCTGTTTGTTTGTTCCTTCTGAACATTTTATGTCTCCGATCTATCGATCAGGGGCATATTGTTTTAGTCCTGTATGTTTGTCTGTTTATTTGTTTATCTATCTGTTGTCAACATTAACCTTGGCTATAACTTTTGAACCGTGAGGGATAGAGACTTCATATTGGACATGCATACTCAAATAATGAAGCCCTTTCAAATGACGCCAAGATCAAAAACGTTTTGACCCTGACAATGACGTTCATGCTAAAAATAACTTTTTGGACTGTGGTGCCATGGGGGCATTAGTGTTTCACAAACACAGCACAAACTGAATACAGGCTTTTTGCCAAGCTTGAATTCTAATCCCTAAAAGTTCTAAATCATTGCTTAATTTTATACATCCAATTTTCGGAGTTTTTAGCATAGCACAGCATAGATCTTCTTATATTTCGCCATTTCTCTTTCTTTCATCTTCCACTCATGAACCACCATCTACAAAATGTGCTACATTTTTGTAAGCCAACCGGTTTTAATGATTAAAGTTCTCAAGTTTATTTTTAGAAAATATTGTATAATCATTGATCAGGTGTGGTAAATTTCTGAACAATTCAAAATGTTAGCTACCCAGTTAAAAGATCAATTGAGAATTTTACAGGGACCATGAAAGCTTTCAAGATAATGTTATAATGTAATGCAGAAAAATTCACCTCTAACTTTAAAAGTAACGTTTAGTTCCTTTGTCACACCCTGATAGTAGCTCTCTGTATACATGTACTTATATGGGAATTGGAGTATAAAATAGGAGTTGAAAACTGTAAGATAATTAATGTCATAATTACAACATCATTTGCTTTTCAAAATGTTAATTCCACTACAGGTTCAGGCACATAGGACGCCCCCCTTTTTTTTTCTTGGCTGATCATGGGTCAATTTTTATGTCCCCCTTTGAAGAAGAGGGGGTATGTTGCTTTGCTGCTGTTGGTTGGTCGGTCCATAACCTGAACAGTTTCTGTTCATTATTTCCACAATGGGTGTGCATTTTGAAATGAAATTTGGCATACAGATACATCACAAGAATATCTGGGTCAAGTGCTGATTTGGTTACTATCAGACAAGTTTTGACAGTTACACCCCTTGAACGTAGAAGATTTACAATAATTCACAGTTTCTGTTCATTATCTCCGCAATGGGTGCATATATTGATATAAAATTTGGCATAAGGAAACATCATGAGTGCATATATTGAAATCAGATTTTTCATATGTGGGTTGATTATGAGTAGTAGACTACCCCTGTTGATTTTCAGATCAAAATGTCAAAGGTCACTGAGTGCAATGCAATACTGTGTACAGTGTCCGCCCAATATCTTGAGAATCCTTTGCTTGATAATGATGATATATGTGGGTCGGTTATGGGAAGTAGATTGAGTAGTAGATTGATTCTCAGGTGAAAAGGTCTATGGTCACCAATTGCATGTAGGTTTTATACAATTGTACAGTATAATTCTATACAATGGTACAGTATAGTACCACAAGATGAACATACATGTTTTACAAATATCTCTTGTTTATCATGTTTTGAATTGTAACCAAATTTGAGGTTTGGTCCCCCTTTTGAAATGCTTCCTATGGCGCTGAGGTTTAATTAAAAATGTCAGTGAAACATATAACATGTAAAAACACAGAAAAGTTTTAAGATATGGGTATATGCCTGATACATGTAACAGATGCATCCAGTATAGTGAGGGATATGTTGCCATCCAACTTATACCATGACCTTGGTCTTATATGGTGATGGCATCTGCCTGATACATATAACAGATGCATCCAGTATAGTAAGGGATATGTTGCCATCCAACTTATACCATGACCTTGGTCTTATATGGTGACATTATCTGCCTGATACATATAACAGATGCATCCAATATAGTGAGGGATATGTTGCCATCCAACTTATACCATGACCTTGGTCTTATATGGTGACAGCATCTGCCTGATACATATAACAGATGCATCCAATATAGTGAGGGATATGTTGCCATCCAACTTATACCATGACCTTGGTCTTATATGGTAACGGCATCTGCCTGATACATATAACAGATGCATCCAATATAGTGAGGGATATGTTGCCATCCAACTTATACCGTGACCTTGGTCTTATATGGTAACGGCATCTGCCTGATACATATAACAGATGTATCCAATATAGTGAGGGATATCTTGCCATCCAACTTATACCATGACCTTGGTCTTATATGGTAACGGCATCTGCCTGATACATATAACAGATGTATCCAGTATATTGAGGGATATGTTGCCATCCAACTTATACCATGACCTTGGTCTTATATGGTGACATTATCCAGTATTGTGAAGATATGTTGCTGTCCAATTTACATCATGACACTTGACCTTGGTCTCATCAAAAGGACTGCACACAATGAGCCACTGGTGGGATTCCAACTCATGGCCATAAGCCAAATTTAAAGTTATAATTACTAAAGACTTAAGTATGTTGAATTTTTTATGATGATAAACAAGCTGCACTACCAAAGAGGAACGAACATAAAAACAATAATTCTGATTTTCAAAGCACTTACATTTAGGCTATTGATAGAGGGATAAAAAGTTTCATTTTAGTGTGTTATTTGTCAGATTAATAATTTTTGAAAATTGTCCCGTTGATACTTATATTTAGTTCTGTATTTGGAGATTAAATGCCCAAGAAATGTTCCTCATTTTTATATGTCATGCACTAGAAAAAAAGCAAGGGGTTTGAATGCTATGAATTTGATTGTATTTGTACAATTAAAAAGTACCAGATTTGAATTAAATTAATGTCTACAGACGAATTATTTCATTCTGTTTCAGATATTTTGGGAACCAATGCGAAATCTCTTTGTTCCAGTGTTCTTGAACATCTGGTTAGCTAAGCAAGCACTTCAGGACATGCTTGTAAGTAAACTGGAGTACATGAATTAAACTTTTCTTTGGAGAAATAAACATCGATAAATAGATATTAACCAATTAATTGAAAATGTTGTAGGATAAATGAAAGTCAAGGTTAAAGTATTAAAAGTAAATACACTACTAAATGTCAATAAAATAAGGCAAAGCGAAAGCAGAGAGATGAAAAGCCTGGTATATGTACCAACATAAACAGGAGTAATCTTTCTTAGGGACTTTGCAGGATTCCAACCCTGCCCTGTAGCTGCAGGTTTCTGTGGTAACAGTGTAAACCAAAGTTTTTTGTCATGATTCATCTCTGTAGATCATTTGCACATCACACCTTCATAAAGATCAGAAGAAGTTAAGCACAAATACACAGCAATTTCAGTATAAATAAATTTAAATATAGGTACTTAGGTGAAAGAAATCCCAGAAAATGCATAAAAAATATTGAGAGTTAGCAGTACCATATGTAATGGATTGAGTGCTTCATCAATCAAAAGTTAGAATCATAAATAAGTGTTACAATAAGTAATCTGTTTTTGTGCTTTTCTCATATTTTTCATTTTTTAATACTGGCTTATGTAAAAAGAATTTAAGTAATTTAGAAAAGCAAAAATGTTGCTTTTTTCTAAAATGAAAGTTTATTGCAGTAATGGTATAAATCCTGAATACTTCAAAACATTTAATGTATTAAATTATGTATTTATAATGACATATGTACATGTATACGTTTTCCAAGTATTTTGCAGATATAATTTCCCTTCATTTTGAAAACATCTTTTCATTACCCTGAAAATACCAATTTGTTTTGTTTCAGAATGATTTACATCGAGTCATGATGAAGTCACAATCAGCTTTAGCTCAGCAGCTCATGATTCTTAGTGCTACAATATTGTGCCTTGTTATTTTCAGGTCTGTACAATAATTCATACTGTGGTTAGAATACTAGAGGGGTGGCAGTATAAGTATACAATAAAATTATTCTGTGTAGAGTTTTTTCTTTTAAAGGCAGCATCTGGTTCAAGGTCATGGAAGGTTATATTTCACGGATCTTTTTGAAGTAATTACGTAATACAACATTAATATCCTTGTGTATTTAATGCTTTTATTTGTATCAGTGCTTTAAACAAGATAATCCAGATGAATGTTGACATTGAGATCATCCCACAAGCTTACATGTACGTTACACTCTAAGTCTTTGTTCATTGATGTTGCTGAACAGGAACAATTAACCACCAGCTTTAATGAATTTCTTAATTATCATGAACTATAAAGTATAGAATTATAAAAATGCCCTACTCTTACAAGGAATATGCCTTTAAAAGTCTTGTTTACTGATAACTATATGCATTATTTTTAATTGTTATGAATGTAATGTATTACAAGTCTTATATGTTGTCTGTAAGGTATTCTAGTGAATAAATTTTATTATAGAGTACTGCTGTAGTACAAATTGTGATGCATTTCATTATCTTTATAATTAGGATATGTTTTTGTTTGTTGCACATCCAAGTGTTATTTATGTGGTAAGCTGTAAAACGACTTGTATATTACATTTAGAAGCATGTATAATATTTCTCTAAAATCTATTGATTTGTTAAGATTTAATTGCAGAATTCATCATTCATTTACATTCCTATTGTTTCAGTGTCTTGGGTATCCAGCATCTTCAGCGTGGAGGCAATCAGCAGTTTGACATCTTTGATGCCTTTTGGTTCTCGGTTGTGACACTTTCTACTGTTGGTTATGGTGATATCTATCCAGATATCTGGATATCTCAGCTATACATGATGGGAATGATATGTGCTACTCTTATAGTGTTACCCACACAGGTACATTACCTAGTATCTGATTAGGAGCCATTCAGGCTTACAACTGAAATATTATACTGCATTTATAGAAATGTGAAACATATCTGGTGTAGAAGACTCTAGGAAGTTTTAGTGCTCTCTGAATCATTTCTGAAGGCATTTCTCCAATTTCATGTGCTGCACGGTTATACCAGATATATGATGTTTTACCTTTCAAGTTTGTTTCAAATTACTGTGACATGACAATCTAAGCTTTAATGTTGGAATGAAAATTTGGCAAACTGTGGTTTATCATACATAAGCTTTTTGTATCATGAAAAATTGGGGGAAGGTATATTAGATTGTACATTATTTGCCGGGAAGCAGGATTTGAGTCAAAGTCACTTCACTCTTATCAGTATAATTACTGTGATAAGTTATGTATTCTCTTTAAATCAATTTAAAGATACATTTCATTTAGTATACTTATTTTTCCTGTTAAAATTATCCACAGTTGCTGAATTTAGATTATAAATTTGTAAAATTGTTGATTGCTTTTACTTACCACAAACATAGTAAAAAAGTAATTCTACTCAGAACCTAGGAATTATTTCCAGGAACAAAATGTGTATGAAAATGATAATGCAATTAATTGTATTAAAATTCCCCTAGATATGGTAAATTTCTTAAAATAAAGACAAACAGAGGAACTCACAGACCAGTGAAAAAGATATCAGACATATATGATATCGATTTTTGTGACTTAACATAAAATTAAAATGCATTTCGGCACAGTAAGAAGTAATATAAAAATTTTGTAATTGTTGTTTTTTACAGCTTGAGCAGTTGGCTTTCACATGGTTAGAACGCCAGAAGCAAGGTGGTGCTTACAGTAGCCACCGAGCTCAGACGGAGCGCCACGTAGTGGTGTGTATCACCACACTGCAGGCCGATACACTCTTAGATTTCCTTAACGAATTCTATGCTCATCCCAAGCTACAGGTATGGACAGTCAGTAATGGAAATACAGAAATGGGGAAGAAACTTTAATAAATAAATAATACATTTAAATGTCGTTCATTTAATTACATGCACAGGATCTAATCTACTATTTAATATCCCAAGCTCAGCTTGTTATGCTCTAAAGTCATCTTTATATTGCTAATGTGTGGGGCAAATTATATAACTTAGGAAGTATAAGGTACAGCAGGAAGCAGCATAAGATCTGATTTGTCCTTTCATTGCATAACATTCACAACTTTAGCATATTTTTATGCCCCCGCCATGAACTGGCAGGGAGCAAAGAGTATTTTCCTGTTCTGTCATTCCGTCATTGAGTTTCCTTTCATTTTCCATTTGAAGGTTTGATGGATTAAATTGATATTGGGTATACAGATGTATCAAGGGAAGATGCAGGTCGAATTTGAATATGGGTGTGGTCCGGTAATTTTTGACAGTTATTAGCCTTGAACACAGATTAAATTGATATTGGGTATACAGATGTATCAAGGGAAAATGCAGGTCAAGTTGGAATATGGTTGTAGTTTGTTAATTTTTGACAGATTTATTGCCCTTGAACATTCAAAACTTCTTGAAAATTATATTTCACTAGCTTAGCTGCCAGTGGGGGCATTTGTGTTACACCAACACATTAAAATTCTAGTTGATGAATTCAAACACTTGTATTGTACTGTCAGATTTTGTACTTCAGTATGCTCTTTGTCATTGACCTTAATACACAGTCAAATACAGGCAGGGACTGGAAAAATTATGTGTTCACTAGGTACTCGTTTAGAAAACTGCATTTAGATTCAAGGAAGGATACACATATCCTTGATTGTAATTTTCTATAGTAGTTTAAAGAGAAGTTTTCCTTATATTAGTTTTGTTTGTTTGTTTATTAATGTTTTCACTTTGTCATCTGATTTAGGGTTGCAAACTTTTCCTGTACCTAGTACTACTTTTGGCTGTGAAAGTTGAAAAATTGCCTCAAAATGGATGCATATAAATTTCTTCAAATGTCTTTGCATGTGATTTGCTGCCATCTGCATTTACTAAAGGACCCCTTTTCTTTAAGTTACTGAAATACCTGCTCAGTGAAAAGCATTTTGTTAAATAGCTTCAATACAATATTGTGCTGAATAGTTTCACTTCAGTTTTGGAGAAATTGAGATATTTAATTTGATATATGAGTTTGAGTGCATGTAGACTAGAAAATGATGTGACATTATCACTCTTTGTTACTATCATTATGTATTGTATGTACCATGAGGTACATATCTGAATAATCTCATGAATTGGTAAGTACATGTATGTAATAATTTAACATGGATTATGAAAGGAAACTATATAAGTCACTGACTGAGGAAGAGTTATATTCTCTTGGCATTTTGGGAAAACTACAGCTGTAGTGAAAATGTAAAAGTTTGTATGCAAAATTCACTACATTATCATGCTGAAATGATCACGGCAGTATTACGGGAATTTGTTTCAATAATATATTGTGTTGAATACTTTCTGTACATTATCTTGCTGAATAGTTTTACTTTATATTTTCTGAAATGATTTCATAAAAATGATAAAGATTTTCTGCTTGTTTGTTTTAGGATTACTATGTAGTATTGCTTTCCCCTTGTGAGTTGGATTCTACGATGAAGATGTTACTACAAGTTCCAATGTGGGCCCAACGAGTAATTTATATACAGGGTTCAGCTTTAAAAGACAGTGATCTTACAAGATGCAGGTATGTTTATAGAAAAAAAAACTAAGTATTCCTGTTGGTGACTTTTTTGTTTGCTAGTAAAGCAATGCAGTGTAAAGGGATCACTTTGTCCAGCATTTGTTTGATAGTCTGTGTGTCTATCACATAAGAATGTGTCTATCTGATAAGAATTTGTCCATTTGGTAATAATCTGTCTGTCTGTCAGGTAAGAATCTGTTTAATATCAAGTAAGAATCGGTCTTTTGTAAAATGGTTCTCTCATTATTTCTGTATTAATTTTTGACCACAGTTAAACGTAATGTAGAAGTACACCGGTACTTGCATATACTTTCTGAGATAGAGATCATTTATATTTACTAATGTGTAGATCACTTATACGTTATGAGGCAGAGATTACTGATACTTTATGAGGTAGAGATCGCTGATACCTTGTGAGGTAGAGATTACTGATGCTTTATGAGGTAGAGATCACTGATACCTTGAGGTAGAGATTGCTGATAACTTGTGATGCAAAAATCACTGATACTTTATGAGGTAGAGATCACTGATACTTTATGAGGTAAAGATCACTGATAACTTATGAGGCAGAGATCACTAATACCTTGTGAGGCAGAGATCACTGATACTTTATGAGGTAGAGATCACTGATACCTTGTGAGGCAGAGATCACTGATACCTTGTGAGGCAGAGATCACTGATACCTTGTGAGGCAGAGATCACTGAAACTTTATGAGGTAGAGATCTCTGATACCTTGTGAGGCAGAGATCACTGATACCTTTGGAGGCAGAAATCACTGATACTTTATGAGGTAGATATTGCTGATACCTTGTGAGGCAGAGATCATTGAAATTTTATGAGGTAGAGATTACTGATAACTTGTAAGGCAGAGGTCACTGATCCTTTATGAGGTAGAGATCACTAATACCTTGTGAGGCAGAGATCACTGATACTTTATGAGGTAGAGATCACTGAAACTTTATGAGGTAGTGATCGCTGATACCTTGTGAAGCAGAGATTACTGATACTTTATGAGGTAGAGATCCCTGATTCTTTATGAGGAAATGATCGCTGATACCTTGTGAGGCAGAGATCACTGATACTTTATGAGGTAGAGATCACTGATACCTTGTGAGGCATTGATCACTGATACTTTATGAGGTAGAGATTGCTGATACCTTGTGAGGCAGAGATCACTGATACCTTGTGAGGCAGAGATTGCTGATACCTTGTGAGGCAGAGATCACTGATACCTTGTGAGGCAGAGATCGCTGATAACTTGTAAGGCAGAGATCACTGATACTTTATGAGGTAGAGATCTCTGATACCTTGTGAGGCAGAGATCACTGATACCTTGGGAGGCAGAAATCACTTATACTTTATGAGGTAGATATTGCTGATACCTTGTGAGGCAGAGATCATTGAAACTTTATGAGGTAGAGATCACTGATAACTTGTAAGGCAGAGTCACTGATACTGTATGAGGTAGAGATGGCTGATACCTTGTGAGGCAGAGATCACTGATACCTTGTGAAGCAGAGATTACTGATACTTTATGAGGTAGAGATCACTGATACTTTATGAGGTTGTGATCGTTGATACCTTGTGAGGCAGAGATCACTGATATCTTGTGAGGCAGAGATCACTGTTACTTTATGAGCAAGAGGTCACTAATACCTTATGAGGTAGAGATCACTGATACCTTATGAGGCAGAGGTCACTGATACCTTATGAGGTAGAGATCGCTGATACCTTGTGAGATAGAGATCACTGATACCTTGTGAGGCAGAGATCACTGGTACCTTGTGAGGCAGAGGTCACTGATACCTTATGAGGTAGAGATCACTGATACCTTGTGAGGTAGAGATCACTGATACTTTATGAGGTTGTGATCGCTGATACCTTGTGAGGTAGAGATCACTGATATCTTGTGAGGCAGAGATCACTGATACTTTATGAGGCAGAGGTCACTGATACCTTATGAGGTAGAGATCACTAATACCTTATGAGGCAGAGGTCACTGATACCTTATGAGGTAGAGATCGCTGATACCTTGTGAGGCAGAGGTCACTGATACCTTATGAGGTAGAGATCACTGATACCTTGTGAGGCAGAGGTCACTGATACATCATGAGTTAGAGATCAAGGTACATGTATGGCATTTAACAATAGCAAAGGAGTTTACCATCTAATAAAATGATATTATTTATTTAATACGTTGACCTTAGTGCAAAACAGCTGTAGATTCAAAATCATGAGGACATCTAAAATTTAAGAAATATTTGCATTTACTAGTAAAAAGTTAACAAAGCTTAACATCAATGATAATTATTAGTTTTTTTTTTTCTTAATAGTGAGAATGCAGATGTAAGTCATGTGCTGATGTCAGATATTTTTGTCTAATAATATAAATGTACTATTCTATACACTATTCTAGAATAATACATCAATATGTTAGTTGTTTATAAGAATTTTCCTGTCAAACAGAGGTGAAAAGTCTAAAAATAGTTTCTTAACTAATTTCCTGAAATATTAGATATCAGAAAGAAATTTGATACAGCAAAGATGTGATTATCAATGTTTAATTAAATGGTTCATGTGAAACATGATGTGTGATTTATTTTCTGTTACATAAAAAAAATTGATTTTTGTGTTTCTATTCCCAGAATTCAGGATGCTGAAGCCTGTTTTGTATTAGCAGCAAGAAATTACAATGACAGAGGAGCAGCTGTAAGTAATGATTCAGTTAATTAACAAAGTAATGAGATCAAGTTTGTAATATTAGTAGTATAAAATGATTAGTCCATCTGTTCATCGGTAAATGCAGGTGTAGGTATCTCAAGGAGTGAGCAATTTTACATTCTATATGTACTTGTTGATGGAAGTACAAAATGATTTGGGTCTTATCATCACAATATCTCCACAATTTTCTCTTGATTTTCTTCAAACCTGGTACAGACTTGGTATGCCATGTTTAACAGTGATCATTGTGGTCAGTTTAAGTTGAATGAGTTTACAGTCTCTAAACTTGTAGATATTAAAATATAATTACAATAGTTCTTACAGTATCTTTTGCAGGGTCTTAGATAAATTCTTGTTAAACTTGACACATATCATATCTATTTGCTTACTCATTGGTACCAAGTTTTTTGTGGTAGCTAAGCTGAGGTCCAAACATGGCTATCACATTTTAAAGACATACCTATAGCAAGTTCGTGCTATCCATAGCTGACCTTCCCTGTTTTAGGTCATAGCAAGTTGGCACTTCAAGTTTGCACAGTGTGTTTTAATTGTCTAAGATATAAAAACAATCTATTTTTAATTGTTTGATCAGTGAAGTCACGGTCACCGTCACTTATTTTGAAAAACTGGTTTCAAAACAGATAATTAATAGTGCCAATTAATTTAGGCTGCTGAAATTCTACATAAACCTTGTATGGATTTCAGAAGGAGTCTCCTTGACCTAACAAAGTCACTTACAATGAGAAAAAAAGTTGGATGATATCAGTTAATTGATACAATACTGAAACATAGCAGAATAAATATTTTCATTGGTTACTCAGTAATAACCGAATATGGGACATATAATTTAAGATCTGGAAATATCTTCATTAACAGGATCAGCACACTATACTAAGATCCTGGGCCATCAAGGATTTTGCCCCACATTGCCCACAGTATGTGCAGATATTTCGTCCTGAAAACAAATTCCATGTCAAGTTTGCAGGTAACATTTTAAATATTCAGTCTTCTTTCTCAGAACAGATATAATAAATGTATATAAAGTTTGCGAAAAGCACACCAAATCTATGGATTTATGCATAGAATTATTTAATAGTGAATTAATGTGAGAGTAATATTTTGGTAATTTATACTTATGGTGTACTAATATAACATGTAAGGGTTTTTGTTAAACATATTTATTATCTTTTCTAATGTTATTAATAATCAGAGATGAGTATCACAGACAAGTGTTTATATTACATGTAGTTTTTTGTCTTATTTTTCAGAGCATGTGGTGTGTGAGGACGAATTTAAGTATGCTTTGTTAGCCAACAATTGCTTATGTCCAGCGACGTCCACATTGGTCACTTTGCTACTTCATACTTCCCGAGGCCAGTAAGTAAAGGTCTACTTACATGAATGCTCTGTATTAGTTAAGTGCAGGGGATGATTTTCATGTATACACATCTTCAGACAGAATGTATAGTGATGTCTTGATTTTCCTTTACTCCAAAAGGTAATAAAAAGGAATTTTTTATGCCCTGAGACCGATAGATTGAGGGCATATTGTTTCTGTCCTGTCTGTTTGTTTTTTTTGTCTCTGTGTTGTCAATTTTAACCCTGGCTATAACTTTTGAACCATAAGGGATTGAGACTTCATATTTGACATGCATACTAAACTAATGAAGTCCTTTCAAATGGCATCAAGATCGATAACCTTTTGACCTTAACAATGACCTTCATGCTAAATAACCTTTTTTTTTACTTTGGTGCCGTCAGGGGCATAAGTGTTTTACAAACACAGCTTGTTATTCATTGTCATAACAGATCAGGTTTGCATTTGAGCTGGATCATATTGACTATTGTGTATAGCCTAACTTCTGGATGAAAAATAGATCATATGTATCAGTTATATAAGCTGTTCTTTTTATGGTAAAACATGTACATAAAGATACCAAACTGAAATTAGTAGTCTCTTCATTATTGTAAAAAGAGAACATGACTTTCCCAGCTGAGAAAATTCTCTTGAATTTTTAGGAGGGGTGAGCCAGGGAGAATCACTGCATTCTTTGTTTCTTAGATCCAGAATCAAATAGGTGAACCTAAGTTTCATCCTGAGTGACATAAAATGCTCAGGATCATTCTCATAGTGAGACAAAAGATGGAAAGAAATATCATACCTGTTTTTCTTTTGATCTTCAGTCAACATTCTAGAGACCCATCTAGCTGAGAACCTAGACATGCCTAAGATGTCTGTTAAAATTGATGTAACAGCCTCATAAGTTATTCCAGCTTCTCTGGCTATATCTTGTGAGTTTCACCTTCTGTCAAAATGACAAGAAAGTGCATAATATCAGCGTTTTTGTCTGTGATAGCTCCTTGGGATGTTCAGACCATTCATATTTCTTCAATGCTCTCCCTTCCCCGTCTAAATTCAACAGCCCATTTTTTTAAAAGTACTATAAGGTGACTTCTTCACAAGCATTTTTTTGAAGTCCTCATGAATTGCCTTGAAAATCATCCCCTTCTTAAATAGATACTTAAACACTGCTTTAACTTCAGTTTTCTTCATTTTGGTGGTTTGACTAACACTTCAACTGTGAACAGCGAATTTCATATATAATCAAAAGCTTTGATATACTACTCTCTCTACCAAATATGTTCAATATGATTTAATAATGGTTTGATTGTAGTTTTATACTTGTTTAGTGTATCAAAGTATATTGGGCCGAGAATTTGGGGTTTTTTTTGTCATATCTCGTAAAGTCCATAGTTTTGTTAATGAAAATTATATATCAGAAATAGTATAAAAGAAAATAAGAGATCAACTTAAGTTATACATGTATATATGTTCTTTTTATACTCCCTTCATACATGTGTATTCTAAATGAGAGCAGTTGATATTTGTGTTTATATGAAATAAAAGAAAACAATGATATTCCATTCTCATATAGTTGTTGGTTGTAATTAGTATGTTTTACTGGATTTTGTTGTTCTGTTGTTGTTACATGTATGCATAATGATTGGAAATTGAAATATGAGGTACACAACATGTTATTTTTCCTCTAATGTGTTTATTAATTCTTAGAAACCAAAATAAGCTAGCTACTGTAATGTTTCATTTTATACCACAAAAACCATATACCAAGTGCATGTACTTATTCTTGATCATCATATCACTATCACGTGTAATGTCTTTGTAGCATTCTAGGAGATGGTGACTTATGATTATGTAATGTTATTTGCCAGATTATGTTACATGCACAATGTAGCAATGTCTGTTTCTATGTCTATTGAGAGCGAAACACCAACCTGTAGAATGAGCTGAGATTTGGAAAGCATTTATGGACGATATGCATGAAGATGTATAAATTATGGAAGATATGCATGAAGATGTATAAATCATGGAAGATATGCATGAAGATGTATAATTCATGGACAGAATCAATGACACTTCCATTAGATATGTATATGAGTTGTGATGACATAATCAGTGATAACATAGACCCCTCTAATGTAGAATTTGTTTGTGACATTGTATAGGCATAACATTTTTAACTTTATGATATTTGAAAGTTTCGTCATGTGTTTTTACACAATTTGAAGTTTCAGTTTATGAAACTAAAATCAGTCTATAATAAATATACATGTCTTTGTCTTTTCCCTAGAGAAGGACAACAAGGTCCTGAGGACTGGCAGAGATTATATGGACGCTGCTCTGGGAATGAAATCTATCATATCAAACTAGATGAGAGCAAGTTCTTTGGAGAATATGAGGGCAAAAGTTTCACATATGCTTCATTCCATGCTCATAGAAGGTAATTATCATTCAGGATGTGGAATTTATTTACTATTGTTTAAGAATACTAAATTTCAGAGATAGCTTGCACAGATGATTTATTTATAGTACATGATTTTTAAATTCATCAAATTTCATGATACAAAACATTCATAGAAAGGGAAATACATTTTAAAATGAATACCAAGGACTGCTTTTGAACATGTAAATCTAAATACATGTATTAAAGTGGAGCTCTTATTAAAACATCAAGAATTCTTCAATTTTACTGTGCATTCAATTTGTATAACTCTCAGATAATACTTTCTTTTTAGGTTTGGTGTTAGTTTGGTAGGTGTACAGCAGGATATACCTGACTCAACCATACAACTGAATCCTGGCCCTCGACACATCATGAAAAAGTCGGATAGTTGTTTTTATATGAATATAACCAAAGAAGAAAACACACGCACATTTAACCTGGCAATTCCTGATGAAGGAGGAAATAAGATTCAGATAGGAAAAGATGGCCTACCAGCTGGGGCCAAACAAGCATCAAGGGTAGCCAGCATGATAGCTAGTGTTGGTAAGTATACATAACCTGAAAAAGTCATGCATAATTTAAATGTTGTCTACCCTCAGTATATACTAGTACTGTAGAGAAATCCCTTCTGGATAAACTAATCAATTAATCAGTATATCAATCATCTAACGAGTTGTTGATGAAAATTTATCTGTCATGAAAATATCATAAAGAACAATAAGAGGCTAGAAAGAGGAATAGCTACTATGTAGTTATGTTTTAGATAGGTCCCTTTTCATTTTGTTTTTATGTTTCAAATACTACAGTTGGGTGCAGTCCTAACCTTACATTCAAGTGCACTTGACAAGTGCACTTCAAGTTTAGTTTTTCGTCCTGAAAACCAGTCATAAAGTTTAGTCAAGTGCACTTGATATCAAGTTTACTTCAAAGTAATTCCGTCTTCAAGTTTACTATCACGTGACACAAGTTTACTTTTCACGTTTATTTATTACAATTATCCACTTTTGTATAACACGATGGAAATAATTGTCTTATTATGCACAATTGCATATTTTATAAAAAAAATGTTTTATTAGAAAAATATAGTAAATATTTATAAACAATTAACAATTTTACATTATTGATTTCATGTTGAACATTCGGATGGTATTTTATCGGAAGTTTCGATACTTCTTACTGCATCTACATTTTTCTTCTTGTGATGAATTATTATTGTTATAATTATGTTGTTATAAGATATTTCCTCGTTATTTTGGCATTTTGTGGTTTCACTTCGACAGGGTGTATAGATGTTGCCATTGTTAGGACATTCCGTAACGAAAACTACACTGGCTCTATTTTCAGTTTTGTGTCAAAGAAGGTAAAACTTAAGTGGCTTCTCGGGATAATAATCTCTTCTTACCTTGAATTTTATGTGTGTCTATAATCGAACCGGTAACATAACGTTTAATTTATCAAAGCACTTATTGCTCGTCGTGAAACTTGTACACATTCAGTTTCCATCAAGATACGTCAAATCTCAACTATCGCACGGCCACTTCCATGTAATGAAATGGTCCTTTCCCTTATATACATTGATATCCAAGACGACTTTACGATATGTGTTTCCATGTCCAATGTTTAATTAAGAGAAACAACTCGATTGTTTCAAGGCGTGTGTTCTGTTAGGTTACATCAAGTGAAATAAAGCGGTATATACATATATAGAAAGTAAACTAAACTTGAAGTGCACTTGGAGTAAACTTGGAATCAAGTTTAGTACTAAACTTGGAATCAAGTTTACTACTAAACTTGATTCCAAGTTTACTCTGTTGTCGCCAAGTAAACTTGAAAAGCAGTCATACAGTTAACTTGAAGTGCACTTTATGTAAGGTTAGGACTGCACTTAACTGTATTTGTGTAAACCAAATCTCATATAATTAACTGACTTGTCATAAATGTTATATAATATTATGGTTAATAATAGGTGATTCAAGTAATTATTACACCAGGGGTGTCAGTCAGTGGTTAAGAAGTTATACATTTATCAAAGTTTGGGTTTTGGCTAAGGGTGAGAATGATCTGATGATTACTACCTGATCAAACTTGTAAATCAGATTTGGGTAACTTGACTCTTGCTGGCAAATCACTTGGTTAAGTTGGGCATAACATTGTTAGGAATGCTGTAGCACATACAATCTCAAGCTGTCTGCTGCTGCCGTTAATCAGTTTATGCTGCTAGCTTTATAGTTGAAAGTAGTAGAATGTGGAATGATTCCAATGCTTATGTTATTCATAGATCAATCTTGACCATTGTGTCAGAAACTGTATAACCATGAATAATTTTGAACATTTTGATTGACTGCTGAATTTAATCACTAGGTGAATATGAGACAGATGATTTATTGAGTAGGTATATATTGGTTGCACTTAAAACACTGTAGGCATGAGAATACTAACATTTACCTACCACTGCTTTCATGGATGGAAATGGGTCTTTTTGCACTTGAACTTGAGTGAATACTTTTAATACACAATATATACATGTACTTACATTCAGAGATTCTGGATATAGCTGGGTCTCTTATATGCTTCAGGCACACCATACTTATCATGTACCTAGTAAAATGTATTATAATATTGTATGTTATATACCTTTTATTTTCTTGTCCATAAAATTTTGCTAAGATACAAACATTTTGGTAAGTTTGTTCTCTATGAATATTCACCAAATAACACTGTAAATTATGACTTCCCATACCATCAGTAGGCTGTCACATAGAAGCCTGAAATGGAGAAGGAGTTACAAAATAGCTCAGAAATCATGAAATAACATATTTGATAAATTAAAGGTAGGCAACTAGCTAAACCCAGTTTAATTTTATGATAGAGTTTAAGATGGAATATTTTTCCTAAAGAAGATGCCAGATCTTTGCATAGAGACATGTACTTTGATAGCTTCTTTGCAAATATTGCAAAAATTATATTCTCACAAATGAAAGAATAATTACAGTATCCCCTTTTCAGATTGACAGTGATGCAGGCTTAGGTTTCACCTGGTTAGGATGTCCTGCATTGTTTAAATATATAATTTGATTTAAGTATTATATTTATGCTTATATTAGACTTTGTGTATCCTTACTTTAACACAAATGTATGCTTATACACACTTTTTAAGGGATAGTGGATGTTACTATGTTTTATTGCATAGAAGTCTTATTTTTTATTTATTGCAAAAGTTTAAGTTTTTTGAGAATCATTGCATGAGATTTATGAACTGGTCTTTATTGTCTTATGAAGTGTTTGAGATAAATTTATCAATACTGTTAAAAGGTACATGTATTAGAAATTTGTGTCTGGTCAGAAAATGATGACCTAAGTCTTTTGGTGTTGATAATGTGATATTATGTTGAATATTAGGCCCTATGATGTATCATACAGTGGAGAATATAGGGTAAATGAGGAGTAAATGAGCATGAAAAAGGGAGAAGGAGGCTGAGGCAGATATGACCAAAGGAATAAATGTTGAAAAAGGTGTTAATTCAAGCAAATCATGTATATTGTGTTTAAGCGTATCTAACAGAACATTCAAGTATACTTACTGTCTACTATTATTCCAAAACTGTAAATAAATGTTTAGTTACTGATTTTTTCATGCTATACTCACATTATTTCATCTATTTGGGGTGACCATGATTGGAGGGTGGAGGAAACTCTTCGGTTTGAAGAGCACTACTTATGATAGGTACAGGGTCACCTTTGAGTAAACAGAGAAGAAACTTGCACCTAATCTGTGTAAGAGAATAGAGTAAGCTACTGTAGCTCAGTTTCATTTATGACCATTTAATACAGAATATCAGGTGGAAATGTCCAGCCAAATGCACTCAGTGTTTTGGTGTCAGTGTCAGGTGATTAAGTTGAATTAGTGTAGAAAAAATATTTCATCATACATTTGCTATTCCAAAGTGTCAAATTAACCAGAGGTCAAGGAAGGACACTTAAGATATTAGGGTAAGGTATAAAAGCAACAGAAAGTGTTTAAAGCACTAAAACTATGTTCATTGTGATATTACTGTACTGTGTGTATGCAAAGTAATATGAGTAATGAGCACTGAATTTTGAGAACATTATGGTATATGTTTTGTTATAACTATAGCCAACTTGGATATATATTAGTTTATGTGTATGTGCTTGTATTGATGCTTCATGTATCTGACAAACCAAATGTGTGTGTGTTTGTGTGTGTGTGTGTGTGTAATATTTCCATATGTGTGATATATATAAGGTTTGGTTCATCTCCTATTGAAACTCTAAATAGTGTATAATGAACCCCTGACACCAATGCAACCTGTGTTCTTGTGACCTGCATTCTCTTCTAAACTTTATTTCACAAATAACAAACTAAGAGATTAATGCTTATAGTATGATTTTGTAGAACTAGAAATCAATGACAGAAATTGTATTTTCATTTTCTCAAATGATAAGAAGAAAATTCTGATTTTGATATCTTTTTAAATTCTAATATTTTTGATTAGAGATACTAGTAGACATAAAAATCTGTAAATTTACTCCCTTAGTACTGCTTCCCTAACTGAATTTGTTTGTCATCCAAAATTTATATGAGAAGTGTATAATATTTAAAATTTTGTAAGTATGCAAATAGCTCTGATAACTTGTTCTGCAATTGTATTTACCATTCATCTTAGGCACCGTTGCATTAGAATTACAACACACTAAGATCGCCGTTCCTAGTTCAGAAATTGGAGATAGGGATTCTACAGAACGACGACCCAATCATCTAGAATTGCCTAAAGGTTTTAATATACAGAGTCTGCAGAAGAGGCCTAGTATAGCACCTGTTCCAGCCATACTAGAAGCTAATGATATCCGTATACAGCTTAACTCCGATGTGGAATCTGACGATGATGAATCAGATATTCCGTATGCTGATGCAGACGATGGTGGATTCCCTGAGTATGTATCGAAATCTCTCAGTCATTTATTACCGCAGAGTGTTATGCTTCTGTCATTCATTACTGTGGGTTGTTATGCTTTCTGTTGAGGGTGTATATAGTATTTGGCCTCTTCATCTGTCTTTCCTGCATTCAAAAATTGCTTTGTTAAGGCAAATTGTCAATAGGAATATTAGTGCATGTTCCATGAATACATCTTGTTATAAATCAATTAGTAAAGGTAGAAATTTTATTTTAATCTAGAAATACAGAATTTAACAATTGTTGTCTAATGGAAAGGTCATGAATTCTTTAGATTAAATGCAAAATCAGACTAGAATTATGATTGTAAAATGAATATAACCTTAAAGTTTATGTTAAATTCAATTAAATTTTGTAGGTATATTCGAGGATTCCCTCCAATAACTCCATACATTGGCACAAGTCCTACCCTCTGTCATTTGATGAAAGAAAAAAGACCTCTTTGTTGTTTAGAATTAGCTACAGTAAGTGCTTACTATTCCTAATTATGTAATCAGGAAGGAAAATCCCATTTTAACGAGTTATTATTCACCACATTTTTATACCCCTGGAATCTAAGATTCAGGGGCATCTAGTTTTTGACCTATCTGTCTGTTTGTCCATTTTTAACTGTTAGAGACGGGGCTTTCATATTTCACATGTGAATTCCTTGTAGCAAAACCTTTCAGTCAGTACAATAATTTTTGACTTAGTCACCTTGACTGTGACCTTGGACCTACATTTCAAAAACATTTGTTATAACTATTGAATCATAAGAGGTAGGATTTCCATATTTCACATTTGAATATCTTCTGACCTGGTGCTTTGTATTATGAAAGTAGGAGGGTCATTTCTTTTCTGCTATTTTTGTACCACATTTTATGAATCAAAAAATCTAAACTAGAAATAAGAATATAGTTTACATTTTAGCTTGCCTATTTAGCCTTTGGCTCAGGTGAGGTCTAGTCACAACAATTTGTCCATCATACAGCTTCCCATCCATCTAAGAAAAGGATTTTAATGAAGTCTTCTACAAGTGGTGTTGCTTTTTACCAAGATTGCCCAGGATTAGGTACTCAGTTTAGCATGGAATATCCAGGTAGCCTCTGTTAGGAAGAGAAATATTAAATAGGCCTCATGGAAGAAGAACTAAATAAATTAAAGTTTTTAGAAAAATTAGTGTTGCTTCAGGTTTGATTTTAATATTTCTGTCAAAAGTTACTCTTATTTGAGAAAATTCTGATTCTTTCAAATTTTAAATTTGTGACCATGGTGCTTATGTTAGAAATTTAGGGTCATTTTTAGCTTGCCTGATGAGCTATTGTCATACCCCTGGTGCCTTCATAGTTGTTGTAGTCGTCGTCTGTAGACAAAAATATTAACCTAGATCATAACTTTAGAACCATTGGAGACAGGACTTTAGTATTTCACATGTGTATTCATTGTGCCAATTCCTTTCATTGGGTACCAAAATTTTGATCTTGTGACCTTGACCTTAAAGTTTTACCTTCTTTTAAAGAACTTTAACTTTGGTCATAACTTCCTTGTATTCCTTGTGACAAGACCTTTTATTACGTATCAAAATTACATTTTGACCTTGACCTTTAGATTGACCTACTTACAAAAAAATCTAGCTATTTCAATTTGGTTGCCACCGGCGAACTCTGTTGTATTCTGACAACTCTTGTTGTTTTATTTATTTAATTTACAACTAGCGGACAATGGTATGTGCTCTTCTCGTTTTAATTGTTTATTTATAATTTTATACAATCGCCATTTTCATTTTGTCATGTTTATATCACTGGTACAGATTTACACATTTTTCATGTAAATCTTCTTTGAGTTAAAAACTGTGATAAGCAAAGCTAAAAGGATAGTATAAAAGTAAAAATAACTCATCAATATGTGCTGGATATTTTGAAGAGTAAATAAAATTGGTGAGATAGTTAAGTACTAGTGATCATATTTTTCCAAAATATTTGCCACCTTAATATGCGTTGCCTTAAGAAACAACACAAAGAGCATGAGTGTCAATGTGGATAAAAATGACTTTCTTTTTAATATTTTGAATGTCCATTGATGTAATGACAACTGTCTAATCGATGTTTTTTTTATACGCCCGTCATTAGACGGGACGTATTATGTTATGGCGCTGTCTGTCCGTCCGGGGTCATGTTTTCCAGACTTTTTTTGCCGTCTTTCAAGATATTGAGTTGAAATTTAGTATATAGCTTTATTTTAAGCGGTGTCAGTACCAGTTCAAGTTTTGTTACGATTGACCTACTTTTGATGGATTTATGGCCCTTGGACTTATAAATTTCAAGATTTTTTCAGAAATTCATTAAAAATCTATTTTTTGTCAAAACATTATGAAATTTCTCATGAAACAAGTAAAATGTACCAACTATCACATATGTTACAGGTTTTAATATCTTTTTCTTCATTTTTGAGAAATTTATAATTTTAGGAAGGGGATGACCATATGTCCTATGTCATGTTTTCTGGACTTTTTTTGCCGTCTTTCAAGATCTTGAATTGAAATTTGGTATTTTGCTTTATATAAGCGGCGTTAGTACCAGTTCGAGTTTTGTTACGATTGATCACTTTTGACAGATTAATTGCCCTTGGACTTATAAATTTCAAGATTTTGTTTTGAAAATTCATTAAAAATCTAATTTTTGTAAAAACATTATGAATTTTATCATGAAACAAGTAAAATGTACCAACTTCAACATATTTTACAGGTATTGATATCTTTTTCTTTATTTTTGAGAAATTTATAATTTTAGGAGGGGGGGGGGGAGGTGTAAGAGGGGGGGGGGGGCCTTGTACTAAAAAATTTCAGGTTTTTTTTTGCAGGTCAAGTTCCAAGATGGGTTGGATAGGACTATTTTTTCTGCAGGAGTTATTGCCCTTGGACTTATTCCTATTATAAAATGCTATGAAACGCAGTTAACTTCAGTAAACGTCAGATGTTTTTCATGAAAACCATGCCAAATGTGAATTGATCTTCTCCGAATTAAGCGACGGGCGTATTATGCCACTCTGGGCGTTGCTCTTGTTTGAATTTCATTTGATCTAACACCAACTTGCTTGTAGATATATTTAAAATAACTGTCCTGAATTGCATGTCACATATTTCACATATATGAAGTTTATCTTTATAAAAATGATAATACATGTAATATACAGCATGTTTATTGAAATAAATGGAAGTAGTTATTCATATGTGGAGTACTTTAAATGGGAAATGATGAATCTTGTTTTCATCGTATTAAGTATACTGGTATCATTATCGTCAATAGATAGATAGATTAGAAATAGGAGAAATGTTACAGATTTGTCAAACCCTTATAGATACATGTACATAAGGATACGTATTGTGACTATCACAATGGTTCAATCAAAGGGAAAATAATGAGAATATGATAGAATAGTGATTAATTTTATGGCATTTCATTGAATCATTGTTCTGTATATTGTACTTACATTTGTTAAGTAAGCACTTGAAATTACTATTGCTTTTAACATCGTATATAATGATCATAATGAGGAAGAGACAAATTAGAAGATTGTACAATTACTTCCAGATAAGCAGCAAACTGTCTTTATTGATACATTGTGTGACCATCAATCATATAGTATTAGAATTACACACATAGCACTGATGGTATGACCATATTCTGTGATTTTTTTGTAAAGGTCAAGATCATTTCATGTAAAAGTCTATCTGTAGAGTTATATCAATATATTAGAGATAATTTTCTGTATATTCCTAGGAATGTGAACACTGTAGCTTTGATGATGCCAAAGAATATCACTGGCCCAACCCTGCCATCATCGTGTGTGCTGATTATGCAAGCAGTGGTTTATACAATTTCATCGTTCCATTAAGGTCTCATGCCAGACCTAAACATTCTTTGAACCCTATAGTGTTACTCTTAGAAAAAAAGTAAGTATACTCGCTGAAATTATCCAGTATGCAGTTTAAATCTTACACTCATTGTTAATGGCCTGGACTTATTTTGATGTTTAACATGTTGAAAAAAAATACTCTTATGATGCACTCTATTTTCTCAGCAAAGTTGATTGCAATCTAAGAATAGTAATAGTTATGCCCCCCCCCTCTTCCCCCCTACTTTCGAAGATAGGGGCATATTGTTTTGCTGCTGTTGATCGATTTGTCGGTCCATTTACAGTTTCCAATCATTATCTCTAAAACCAATAAAGATGTTGAATTGATATTTGGTATACGGATACATCTCAAGGATATCTAGGTCAAGTTTAAACCTGATTGTTGTTCAATAATTTTTGTCAGTTAACCCCCTTGGACTTTGAAAATTTCTTAAAATTAGCAGTTTCAGCTCATTATCACACGAACGGATAATGATGTTGAATTGATATTTTGCATACAGATACATCTTAAGTATATCTAGGTCAAGTTCAAATTTGGTTATGGTTCAATAATTTTTATCAGAGCTATTTCCCTTTGGACTCGGGAAATTTCTTAAAGTTAGCAGTTTCTGCACATTATCTCTGGAATCAATAAAGTTATTGAATCTATATTTTATATACTGATACATCTAAAGGATATTTAGGTCAAGTTCAAATTTGTTTATAGAATGATAATATTATATAATAAAAATGAAGAATACAGTATCAACATGTAAAAGAGTACCTTAAAGTTTTTTCTTTTTTTTATGGTTGAGTCAATACAACTTGTAATATATTAATTAGCAAATTTGTTAATAATCATTTCCTGCCATTAGAATAAGTGATACACTTGAGAAAAATGGAAGGTACCCTTCGTAAGTGGAATTAGTCCAGAGAAGATAATTTTATTATGTTTTTTTAAAGATTATCTTCTAGTATGATTTGATGCCTTTTTGTTACAGACCAGACTCCACATTTTTAGAGACAATTTGCCATTTCCCTTTGGTATTTTGGATGAAAGGGAATATTGAATGGTATGTATATTTGTTTTAGCTCATTTGATAGAAGTTACCAGAGCTATTGTTATGCCCTTGGTATTAATAAAGCTAATAAAGGTCAAATAATACCTAGCTAATTTGGGGCTTTGCTTTTTCAAACTAAGCTATACAATGTCATGCATATTTTTAGACTTATATGTCTGATACGTAGTATCCTATCGCTTTCTATGAAGAGACAGGGAGAGAAAATAGAACTTTGTGGTAGGGAGATTGGTTTAAGTTTTTCCTGAAATAGACTTAAATTAATGATGTTTGTTTAGGTAGATAGTCTGAAGTACTAAATGTAATCCTGTATGGAAATGGTAAATTTATTTTGGGGCTGGGTTTTGAAGTAGGTTTTAGTTAAAAGTTCTGGTTACACACCAGTAACTGTTAAATACTGTACTAGTTATACTACATACACTTAGATATTAATGTTATTAGTCAGCAATAATTACACATTAGCAATAAAATTAATACTTTTTGGAAGAAACAGTATAAATTTAGAAGTAGAACTATTTTTCAGTTTTGAATTATAACTCATTTGGTGAGCTAATAGTGTTGTCTTCTCACAATGCTTGTTTTAATAATTATTATTATATATAAATATAGAAGTATTCTATATTTATATATTATTCATATCTTCTGAAAAGAAGATTAAATACCGGTATTTAATGATTTAATTTTATTACAGTCTTGATAAATATGGAATAAGTTAGAATATTTTACAGTATATGAATGTAAACGGTTTTATATATTCCCGTCAGCTATAGTTTATGTGATGAAGGATTTCACTGTGTTGAACTTTCTTAATAAATCAAGCACTTTTCACATAATTTAATTACATGTAATTATTACTGATATAGTGTCAAACTTATAAATGATAATGAAAACCAAATTATCATTGTTCACAGCTGATAAAAATGACCTTAATGTATGTTTAGCCAGTTAAATGCATTATTTTAGTATTTTAAACTGTATTTAAGTTTGCTTTTGAGTTGTAATCATACAAGTCAACAACTTGAATCTTGATATTAATAATCATCATGTTTTGATTTGAAGTAAAACTTATTTCATACATCATTTTAAGTTAAATGTATGTTGATTTTTGTGGTGATGTTTTTGCTGAGAAACAGTGTGTTCAATAGAATGTGTGTTGTACACAGTTTTATTTAATTCTGTTTATGATGTATACAAAATTCCACTATATCCCTGTAAAATTCTTGTAAGTTTCTCACAGGTAAGAGTGGGTGTACAAAGTAGTGTTCAGCTTGGTCACATGATTCTGAGATGCAATGTCAGTTCAATACTAAAACAAATGCTTAAGATGTGTTAATATATTTTTATTCCCATTAAAAATTAATATTTTTTTGTTATTGGATGTGTGAATTGAGTCATCTTTTAAGGATTAAAGATCCATTACATGGTTTTAAGAATTCTACATGGTACTGCTTAGGCTAGGACTACCACTTTAACTTCAACATTCATAGCATGGAGAGTTGAGTACCACTACTAAACACTAAATATATCAAGCATTTACAACAGCTAATGATACACTGGGTAACGATATAGCTCCCTTCTAGCATTTACTACAGCTAATGGTACACTGGATAACAATATAACTCCCTTCTAGCATTTACTACAGCTAACGGTACACTGGGTAACAATATAGCTCCCTTCTAGCATTTACTACAGCTAATGGTACACTGGGTAACGATATAGCTCCCTTCTAGCATTTACTACAGCTAATGGTACACTGGGTAACAATATAGCTCCCTTCTAGCATTTACTACAGCTTATGGTACACTGGGTAACAATATAGCTCCCTTCTAGCATTTACTACAGCTAATGGTACACTGGATAACAATATAACTCCCTTCTAGCATTTACTACAGCTAACGGTACACTGGGTAACAATATAGCTCCCTTCTAGCATTTACTACAGCTAATGGTACACTGGGTAACAATATAGCTCCCTTCTAGCATTTACTACAGTTAATGGTACACTGGGTAACAATATAGCTCCCTTCTAGCATTTACTACAGCTAATGGTACACTGGGTAACGATATAGCTCCCTTCTAGCATTTACTACAGCTAATGGTACACTGGGTAACAATATAGCTCCCTTCTAGCATTTACTACAGCTAATGGTACACTGGGTAACCATATAGCTCCCATCTAGCATTTACTACAGCTAATGGTACACTGGGATACAATATAGCTCCCTTCTAGCATTTACTACAGTTAACGGTACACTGGGTAACCATATAGCTCCCATCTAGCATTTACTACCGCTAATGGTAAATTTGATAACAGTAAAGCTTTTCTTCTAGCATTAGAATCTTGATTTAGTTTAAAATGTTATAAGGGCACCAAGAAATAATAACTGCACATAATCTTAGGTCTCTCAGCTTTGACTCTATATTTTGGGATAGAATTCCTTTTAATACCAGTACATTATATTTGTAGGAAATATTTTATTACATTTAAAATTTCATTTACTTTGATCCTCATAAATCCCTGGCTGAGGTCTATTCCTAAATCTGAATCCTACCCAAGTTTTTTTTTTCTTTTTTTTTAGCTCACCTGAGCCAAAGGCTCAAGTGAGCTATTGTGATCAATCACCGTCCGTCGTCCGTCGTTAACTTTTCACATTTTCGACTTCTTCTCCAGAACCATTGAACAGAATTTGATGAAACTTGATAAGCATGTAGTACTCATGGTCCCCTACAAGTGTTGTTGTTTTTCATCCGGATTCATCAACAGGTGGCGCCAGCACAGGCAAAAGTAGGTCAAAGAGGGAACCCTCCTTTGACAAACTTCTTCTTCAGACCGGGGGCATACAGAGACAAACCGAATGCATAGGAATGATCTAGAGGGATGTGTGAAGAAGTGTTGTTATTTTTGGTTCCGTTCCGAAATCAAATTTTTGACGTTTTTTTTGTACTTGGTAGTTTTAATGCAGAAAAGAGGTATTTTTTTCTTTTAGTAAACATTGATGCATTAATTTGGTTTAATTTGATCATTTTGATGGTAAGAAATACTACTGGGAAGAAAATTTTTCAATATTTTATGTTTTGGATTTTTTATGAATTTTTTAAGACTTTCAAGAAAAAGGGGGGTGGGATAATTGGTGTAAACATTTCACAGTTTGAACTTTTTCTTCGGAACCACTTGCTGGAATTCAATGAAACTTGGCATGCATCAAATACTCAAGGTCCCCGACAAATGTGGTCATCTTTGTCAGGATCCATGAACAGGTGGCACCACCACAGACAAAAGTAGGTCACAGAGGGTACCCTCCTTTGACAAACTTCTTATTCAGATCGGGTGCATACAGCGACAAACCAACTGCATAGGAATGATTTAGAGGCATATGGGAAGAAGTGTTGATAGTTTTGGTTCCATTCCGAAATCAAATTTTTGACGTTTTTTCATTTTTATTTTGGACTTTGTTATTTTAATGCATTAAAGAGTTATTATTTTCTTTTAGTAAACATTGATGCATTCATTTGGTTTCATTTAATCATTTCTATGATAAGGAATGCTGGTGCGAAGGAATTTTTTCAATATCTCGATTTTTGAATTTTTTATGAATTTTTTAAGACTTCCAAGAAAAGGGGGGTGGGGACAATTTTTCATATCTTCAACTTGATCTACAGAAGAACTTGAAGGATTGTGATAAAACTGGGTAGGATGCAAGTACTCATAGTCCTTTTCAAAGGTTTTGTTTTTTGTGCGGATCATCCAAGTTGGTTAACAGATAATGCCACCATGTCTAAAAGTAGGTCTCACAATGGCACATATACCACTTGGTAATTGAAATATGGAGAGTAGCGGTTCAAATCCAGCTGTGGTCAAAAAAATTTTTTTTTTTTTTTTACACATCTAAATAAGTTTTTAGATGTTTCTCAACACTCAACATATGAAATTAGGAATTTTACGTTTAAGACTTCCAAAAAAAAAAAAGGGGGGGGGGGGGGTTTTCACATTTTCAACTTTTTCTACAATACTGTTTGAAGGATTTTAATAAATCTTGGTAGAAATAAGTCACTTATGATCCTCTTCAAATTCTGTTGTTTTCGTCCAGACCTCTTTACAGGTGGCGCCACCATAGTCAAGAGTAGGTCACAAAAGAGTTCCCTTGTTTAACAATATTCTTTTTCATACGGGCTGTATACAGAGACAAATAGAATGCATAGAAATGATCTAGAGGGATGAGTGAAGATGTATTGTCATTTTGGTTCCCTTCCAAAATCAAATTTTAGAATTTTTTTCGACATTTCTTTGGACTTGGTGATTCAATGCAGAAAAAAGTGTCATATTTCCTAGTTAATTGATAATGATGATTTCTTATGGACTATTGTGATCATAATTATGGTAAGGATTGTTACTTTGAAAGAATTTTGTCAATATCTCAATTTTTGGATTTTCTATTAATTTTTTAAGACTTCCAAATGAGGGTGTATAGGAACAATTCAATCACATTTTTCACTTCTGCTGTTATACCACATGAAAGATTTAATGAAACATGGAATACATGAAGTACTAAAAGTCCTCTATCAATTTGGTAAATTTCATCCAAATTGATTAACAGATAGTGCCACCATGTCTAAAAAGCAGTTCTCACAATAGTACATATACCACTTGGTAATTGAAATATGGAGAGTAGCAGTTCAAATCCAGCTGTGGTCAAAATTTTTTTTTCATTTCTTTACACATCTAAATAAGTTTTTAGATGTTTCTCAACACTCAACATATGAAATTAGGCAATTTTAAGTTAGATCTGGACAATATTTGAAACAATTGTTGTTCATGACCCAGACTTGAAATCAGTCAACAAAAGGCCCCACCTAAAGAAAATGACTAACTTGTTGCCCTGAATGACTTCTTGCAGAGACAAAGGAAATGCTTAATATCAAAATCACCTGAATGGATGTGCAAAAAAGTGTTGTTTTTTATTCTAGCCTGAAATAAAATTTGACATATTTTCAACATCTGTGTTGACTTAGTCACATTAATGCAAAAATAAATGAATTCTTCCTTCATGCATGACTGATAATCTAGGTACTCAGGTGAGCGATATAGGCCCACTTGGGCCTCTTGTTTTTTGAAACTTAGACTGGATGTTCTCAGAATTCATCCAACATGCTTTGTCCTATATATCCCATGTACTCTGAATGTGATGTTGAAGGAAAGCATTGTTTCATGCTTCATTTCTCAGAAATCTATGATCTTCAATGGTTCAATGACAGCCTATTTTAATGTTGTTTTCTTATTGATCTATGTGATTGTGTATATAATAGTACAGATAGAGATTAAATGATGAATTCAGAATAATGAAAGTTGGCAATACATTAAAATGAATTATCATGAAACTGGGAAACTTGATTATAATGGTAATAAGATGTACATTAAGCAATCATGATGGATCATAAAATGAGTATTTGGCTTACATTTATCATAGTGCAGAACTAAACTGGCGGTTTAACTTTTGTTCAGCTTATATAATAGCATGGCAGCAATGTTTATCTCTTCCTCTGGGTTACTTACTAAAGGTCTAGTTCTCTTCAAACTGGTAGCATTGATGACTTGCTGAGAGCTGGTATTAATTTAGCGGATAATGTGGTTATTGTCAACAAGGAAACCTCAAATTCTGCTGAAGAGGAGGCCCTCTCAGATTGCAATACTATTGTCGCTGTACAAACTATTTTCAGGTAAAGTTGTGTTTTGATTATTATTAATCTGACTAAATCAAGGGATAGCATTATCTGACTTAATCATAAAGGGATAGTAATATCTGACTTAATCATAAAGGGATAGTAATATCTGACTTTATCATAAAGGGATGGTAATATCTGACTTAATCATTAAGGGACAGCATTTTCTGACTTAATCAAGGGATAGCATTTTCTGACTTAATCTTAAAGGGATAGTAATATCTGACTTAATCATAAAGGGATAGTAATATCTGACTTAATCATAAAGGGAGAGTTATATCTGACTTAATCATAAAGGGATAGTAATATCTGACTTAATCATTAAGGGATAGTAATATCTGACTTAATCATTAAGGGATAGTAATATCTGACTTAATCATAAAGGGATAGTAATATCTGACTTAATCATAAAGGGATAGTAATATCTGACTTAATCATAAAGGGATAGCATTTTCTGACTTAATCATAAAGGGATAGTAATATCTGACTTAATCATAAAGGGATAGCATATTCTGACTTAATCATAAAGGGATAGTAATATCTGACTTAATCATAAAGGGATAGTAATATCTGACTTAATCATAAAGGGATAGTAATATCTGACTTAATCATAAAGGGATAGTAATATCTGACTTAATCATTAAGGAATAGTAATATCTGACTTAATCATTAAGGGATAGTAATATCTGACTTAATCATTAAGGGATAGTAATATCTGACTTAATCATAAAGGGATAAAGCAGGTCACAGTTTGTGCTAGTTTAAAAATGAATATATTTACAAACACATTTCTGCTAACTGAATGAAATGAACAAAAATCACATTCATGACAAGATGTTCATATCTGTTTAAAAAGATTTTCTTATTTTCATATGATTGCATTGCATAATTTGATTCTTTTAAAGATTATTTCCTACTGCCAATATAATAACTGAGCTGTCACAAGCCACAAACATGAGATTCATGCAGTTTAGAGCTAATGATTCTTATGCCTTCTCCCTTGCCAAATTAGAAAAAGTAAGTGAATCCCATGTTCAAGAATAATAAAGCCATGCAAATTATAAAGATTCTGTTTTTATGCTCTTAAGTTGTAATTTGTCCTGTTACTAAACTATACTAGTTGATATTGCCTTTAGGAATGGTTCAGTGGAATATTAAATACTTCCATAGTCAGTAGAGTGTTAAATACTTCCATGGTCAGAATATTGCATACTTCCATGGTCATTGGAATATTAAATACTTCTATGGTCAGTGGAATATTAAATATGTCCATGGTCAGTGAAATATTAAATACTTCCATGGTCAGTAGAATATTAAATACTTCCATGGTCAGTGGAATATTAAATACCTCCATGGTCAGTGGAATATTAAATGTGTCCATGTTTAGTGGAATATTAAATACTTCCATGGTCAGCGGAATATTAAATACTTCCATGGTCAATGGAATATTATATACTTCCATGGTCAGTGGAATATTAAATACTTCCATGGTCAGTGAAATATAAAATACTTCCATGGTCAGTGGAATATTATATACTTCCATGGTCAGTGGAATATTAAATATGTCCATGGTCAGTGGAATATTAAATACTTCCATGGTCAGTGAAATATTAAATACTTCCATGGTTAGTAGATGAATTTAAAAATCACAAATTAGATTTATTCTCACTTTCTAACCACAAATTGTAAATTTCCAACAATGACTTCTGTATGACAACTCTTACAAAACTTTAGTTATTGTTGTTTGCAACTGTTTAGGAAATAAAATGTATATATTTAAGCATTGAGACTTCTGTTCAGTGAGTTTTTAACAACCTACAAGTTGTCAAGTATGATTGTTATATATTGCTATTGTAATGCAGTTTTAGAAGCAATACAGCAATATGCAACATGTACATGTGTTATTACAGAACTCTAATTTTCACAATATTTTAACTTTTTGCAGAAAGAGCGTAGTAGAGGCTCTCATATTTCCTATATGTTCCGACTTCCATTTGCGGGTGGTAATGTGTTCAGCGCCAGTATGTTAGATACTCTTCTATATCAGGTAAGTTTTCTACTTTATTCAATAACTATGAAACTGAACAGCATAAGGGGATTATATGAGAAATCTAATCACACATATAAAGTGCATACAAATTGTTAGAGTGTTGAAGATAAATAAGATAATTTTATTAGAAAAATGTTCATGTTTAAAAATGTTCTTGATACTTACAAAGTATAGCAATAATTTTGAATCAGTATGTTGATGATCTGTTTGTCACATTGCAATTTAAACTGTCTTCACAGTTCCTTAGAAAACATAACTTAGATGTCGTGTATCTTAATGCAGATTTGTGTAACAAAATTTCAGTGTAAAAAAAATGATAAGAGGCATTATTGTTTACCAGTCTTTGATTTATTTATGACTGTCATCTGCCAGCTTAGTAACAGTTACATATGCCAGGAGTTCAACAATCAGTCTGCATGTTATTTGTTGTAATTTATAATTCAACAATCAGTTTGTGTGTTATATAATTTATAATTCAACAATCAGTCTACATGTTATATGTGTATAATTTATAATTCAGCAGTCCATCTACATGTTATTTGTGTAAAATTTATAATTCTGATCTGAAGTTAGATGTAGATTTTGTTGCTTTCAGGCTTTTGTGAAGGAGTACCTGATCACATTTGTACGATTATTACTGGGTATCGACCAGGCGGTAGGATCAGGTCATCTAGCATGTGTAAGTCAAAGCTCATCAGAATGAGATTCAGGCTGTTTCACTTAATTTAGGCCCACTGTGCTCATGTTCATGTTCACTAAACCTTAGTCAGTGCAGATGCCACAACAAATCCTGAAATGTCTTGTATCTTGATTTTAAATATCATTGGATTTGATTTTTTAGTAACTGCATTATATTACAAAATGCAAAGCTGATCACATATTCAAAAACAGAACATGGAAGATATAAAGTTATACAATACAACTCTCTTTTTATGACCCCGGATCGACAGATAAGGAGCATATTGTTTTTGTCCTATTTATCTGTCTGTCTATTTGTCTGTCATCAACTTTAACCTTTGTCATAATTTTTTAACCATGAGAGATAAAAACTTCATATCTGGCATGCATACACCACTAACAAAACCCCTTCAAATTACACCAAGGTCAGTGACCTATTGACCTTGTTTCAAATTGAAAAAGTTTATTTTTACTTTTGTTTAATTGTTTTTACTGTCATTAGAATTACTGAAGAAATAAGGTGATAGCTCTGCTATTGATTTGTATTTTAGATGAAAATCACGAAAGATGATTTGTGGATAAGAACATATGGCCGGCTCTATCAGAAACTTTGCTCAACTACATGTGAAATTCCAATTGGTATATTCCGTACTCAGATTCAGCCCAGGAGTGGCAGCATGGCAGCCCATTCCACTGATATTGGAAACACAGTATGTACCTGCATAATACAGTATTCTGATCAAAGTGAATACAAATGATTTTAACACACAGTTATACATTAAAATGCAGTCCTAACAGTACTCAAACTTGATGCCACATTCAAAAACTAGTTTGGCATTGTACTGTGCTTAGTGAAACTTGACTCAAATTCTTGCAAAAAGCACATGCCTTTTTATTAAAGCACGTCTCATGACAAGATTCACTGACTGAAACAATCACTTTAACTGACTTTGTTAGCTAAATGTAACAATAAGTTAATCCTTTGATATTTGCAATTATTTCAGAGCAAAATATATTATAGTTAGGTTGTTTTAATTTAAAGGATTTTTTTTCAAATTACAAATGTGATTTTTATATTCTTTGCTAAAGCTATTGATGTATATCTACTTAGATAGATTGCAAAAAAATAAAACATTTCTGCATTTATTATTTGACCTCACATTATTTCATTAACATGAGATGCCGGTAAAAGCCAAACTTTGCAACATCTTAAATTTGAGCCAAGTGAACTATGTACATAGCTGTGCTGGCTCTTCAATATAATATTTAATAAATGACATTGATGCACAACTATAATTTAGACTGGTATACTACTTTAGAGATGTTTAAATGTACAATCTATTCATGAACACACAATTATATTCTTGGTAATTTATCTGCTTACTTCAGTAATCACATTAAATGAGGAAAGAAAATGAGAAATCACACAACATAGATATTATTGGTTGTATTATAATGTGTTCTTGTCTGGGCATACAAATGAGTACTCAAGTATTCTGTGGAGAAGCCTCTTGAATTGCTTTTTATGTGCCTAATTATATTGTTATGACAATTTTTCATATGAATTATTTGCTGTGTTGGGACTGCTCCAATATACATTTAAAATTCAATACTCCAAATATATACATAATTTTAAATATATATATATATATATATATATATATATATATATATATATATATATATATATATATATATATATATATATATATATATATATATATATATATATATTTATAATACTCTGTATGCCATATTTATGGGAGATTCTTCTTGCAAATATATATTTGACATTCTTTATTGTACATATGTGCATCATGTGATACCCATGGCTTTTCACTCCTTCTCTTGCTCATGATAAATGAGAGAAGGAGTGAAAAGCTGTAGGTATTTCACAATGACATATTTGCAATATTTTACATTTCTTACATGTTACATATGTAACATTCTATATACTATCTACATATATGCAACATTCTACATACCACATACATGTATATGCAACATTCTACATACCATATACATATATATGCAACATTCTACATACCACATACATATATATGCAACATTCTACATACCATATACATATATATGCAACATTCTACATACCACATACATGTATATGCAACATTCTACATACCATATACATATATATGCAACATTCTACATACCACATACATGTATATGCAACATTCTACATACCATATACATATATATGCAACATTCTACATACCATGCATTCTACATACCATATACATGTATATGCAACATTCTATACACCATATACATGTATATGCAACATTCTACATACCATATACATGTATATACAACATTCTAAATATCATATACATGTATATGCAACATTGTATATGCAACATTCTATACACCGTATACATGTATATTCAACATTCTACATACCATATATATGTATATGCAACATTCTACATACCACATATATGTATATGCAACATTCTACATACCATATACATGTATATGCAACATTGTATATGCAACATTCTATACACCATATACATGTATATGCAACATTCTACATACCATATACTTGTATATGTATATCTGACATTCTGAAGCTCAGTTATCTCATGTGTGAAATATAGTTATACCTACATGCATACATGAAATTTTTGCTTTTTATGCCTCGAATCGATAGATCGGGGCATATTTTTTTTGTCCTTTCTGTTTGTCTGTCTGTTTGTTTGCCTGTCTGTCTGACAACTGACAATCTTGGCGATAACTTTTGAACCAAGATAGAGAGTTCATATTTCACATGTGTACTCAATTAATGAAGCTTTTTCAAATGACACTCAAGTTGAGGACCTTCTGACCTAGACAATGACCTTCATGCTAAAACGAAAAAAATTTTTGGACCTTGTTGCCACCGGGGGCATTAGTGTTTCACAAACACAGTTTGTTTTTCTGATAGAATTAGTTTCAGTTTCTATTGTTTAAAGAAATCAACCTTGTATCAGATATTGAATTAGATATTCTTCAAGTGGATAATGATAATGAACCAACAACTAAGTTTGTAATTTGCGATACTTGTGTAATATTGCTGGGCTGTCTGGATTAAAATGTGCGCAAGGCAGTTACTTCTTTTGTGTAGCTCTGTAGAGTAGAGAGCAATATGTAGATACACGTAGCATGAGAAAATATTCTGTATGTATCATAAACATTTAATTGGTAGCAGTTATACCTGTTAAAAATCTTAATTCCTCTATTGTAATGAAAAGTACACCAAGAGCCAAGTTCAATGAAAATATCCAAAAGTGCAAAAAACATCTCTTGGCTTCATATTCCTTACTTTTTTAATTTAGAATTACTGATATAACTTAACATAAACAATCTGCAGTTCCATCCTCACAATGTCAAGGTGAATCCGTCCTTCACACAGACCCATGACAAATGTATTTTTAAGCTTCGCTTCCATTTTACTATTTAATTGGTTCAAGGGCATCACAGGGAACCAATCAGGAAACAGCTCTCAATAAAAGACATGTTAAATACATATTTATGTTCTATATTTGAAAGTACCCAGTAAATGCTTATCATATTTTCCGTCTTTTACATACATCTTTACGTGTTATGGTCTCCTACATCAACGGATTGATAAAAATTAATGAGTAAATACTTGTTACTGAAATCCAATGAAATCCCTCTATTCAGACTCTTCAGAAATAAGAAAGCTGGTGTGTCCTAGTGGATGAGGTGCTCAGCTCATGACCTAGAGGTCCTGGGTTTATTTCCCCGTTTGCACACCAGTGTTGTCTTTCAGATGAGATAGTAAAACCCAAGGCCCCCTGTCACGTAAAAGATCCCTCACTGCTTGGTCACCATGTATGTGAAACAATTGTGGAATGACATAAAATAATAATCAATCAGTCAGTCAGACTGTTGCAAATCTTGCTTTTCAATAGTGACATTTGTCAAGGTTTTGTGTGAGGGACAGAATCATAAAGTCTTGACATTGTGAAGATAGATGCTTTATTTCATGAAGTGGTGATATGTGTACTGCTACCAATATTTGTATAAATATTACGTTTGTAGGTTATTTAGTCCTTTCTTTGTTTCATTATCCCTTTATGTGGCATATTCAGATATGGTTTCCAAACACTGGTAAAACAGTGCTTTGGCAAAGCAATTCTTTCTCTGTATGTATAGGTTATTTTTTAAACATTCCTCATATCTTTTGGCAAATAAAATATATGTAAAGATATAACAAAGCCAGAATCCTTTATATTTTCTGTTTAGGGTAACATAGAGATATAGACTTGATAGGTCAGATATTATTTAGAAATGCAAGAATCATCATATAAGTTTGAAAAGTTGATCAGATTTAGAATTTATTTTTTTTTTAGAATTAAATTGCAACAAATTCTCATACATATATAAATAAATATAAATATTTATATATGTAATTTCCGGTAATTTGTCGTACAATCAGAATGGAGGGAAGATAAGTTTATAACAATCATTTAATTTGAGAAGGCATTACACTATAAAACATTTGTGGGTCAGTATTGTAATAGTAGTGTTTAGCAAGTTACCCTAAATGGAAGTATATGCTAGTGATTCTTGGAAGTGAATATTGTAAGAATGATGAGGCTAGTTTTCATGCTGAGATTGATTTCCCTGTAACCATATATGTTTTGATGCCAGTTTAATTATAATTTGTAGTCTACAGCTTCCATGCCAACAAGAGATCAGTCAGCACTTAATCTTGCTTTTAGAAATTCAGTTGTAAGTACAGATTTATTTATAGATCTCAATTCTGCTTCATGCACAGTATATTGTGGTTATCTATGTATAATGTATATACAAATTTTAAAAATATTGTTCCTAGATTCATAGCAATACAATCTATGCAGAATCAGAATGTTGTTTCTTTTCATTCACTCTGCAGTAAAATGAAATAGTTCTACATATTGTAATATTTGTTGTATTTGAGTTTAAGGTGACCAACGCTTGATATTGTATCACTGATTTTATGTTGCTATCTAAGTCTTCTGCTGCAAATCCAGTATTGATGATAATAACTTCACACACAGGTGTAATACATATTGTGTTAATTTGTGTTAATGTCATTGATTTCCTCTTTATGACAGATCAGAAGAAAACCCCGGTCCTCGTCGAATCGTCATCCAAAAACTGTACGATTTACTTCTCTATCATGATTAGTGTCTGCTGTATTAATACTACATATGACAGTCTGCTTTCCTTGCATGCTTATACTATATCAGATTTGTTTTCACATTAAAATCTTTAGTTATCCAAATAACCCAAGTACTCTTGGTGGTGATATGTAATTTATAACTGAGTCTCAGAGATGCCAATTTAATCAAAAGGTATAGTTTCTGCTTCTGTTAAAACTAGTCTTCTTAATTGCCTGATAATTGAATTGTATACCAGTAACACTTTGGTTAAAAATACATATGCATTCTGTATGTTTATTTAACAAACATTTGTCCATTTTATGTACAAGTTTATTTGACCATACAAGATTGAATCCATTTGTATTAGTACAATTAAAATTTTACATCTATTAATTTTCTCTCATAAATCTTGATATTTATCACGAACTTTTCTTTATTTGATCATGCAAGATTTAATCATTCATATCTAGTTCACATGAAGTTTTAGATACACTAGAGGAGAATATTTTCCTCTCATGAATATTCTCTGTGAATAAAAGCAATGATAGCTATTATATTCCTCAAAGAAAGTAAATTAAAACGTAATATTAATCAAATTTTATTATTTTTTTTTTTATTTTTCATATTTTATTTTCAATTTTTAATGAATTTCCTAGACGACAATCTTACCGATAAAAGACAAAAAGATTATTTAGATTACTACTCAAACTTTTTGATTTTTCAGTTCAGGTTTGACCTTGTTTATTTGATAATGCTATTAATTAAAAAATGTGAAAATTAATGAATTAATATTTAGGTTAATCTGAGCATGGTGGGTCTGGAGGTGGATAACAATAATCAGATGACACCAGAGAGACATGAGATATCTCAGATGGTGAGATGTAGGATGCACAGTCTTGGTCAACCTGTAGGAGACTATGGTAACTTCACCTACTCGATCCTTTTTATTTTGTCAAAACCTCAGTATATAGTCATCACATATTAGTGATGAATTCAATTAAGTATACAAAAAAATAGAAAATCAGATGTACAGAGAGAATCTTTACTTACGATACAATGTCATTAACAACTGAGAGCAGAGCAGCTTTAAACATCATGCGCAATGTAGGCTTGGCCGTGTTATGTACTGCACAAGTTTCAGAGGCTGCACTTGTCATGTGTTGATGATGTGAAAATATTTATAAAGTACATCACAAAAGCAATCATGAAGTATGCCCACATTATTTTTTTCACAGTCCATTCATTCAGTTAGGTAGATATGGCTTTACAACCTTTAGTCAAACATGATCAGTTAGACAATGATGTATTTTAAAACAGAGTTTCATTCTATCCCAATACACAGAACAGTAAAACTATGCTGCTTTAGCTCTTGAAGAATGTGACATCACCACATGTGTTGTGGTAGTACAACTTACCACAATCCTCTACCAATTATATTAAATTAGAAAATGTCTCTAGTGGGATAGTTCTATATCCCAACCTCGGGTAATACCTTGTTTGGGATTTGTTGAACATTCTCAACCATGACTGATTGTTTTCTTTCTGGCACTCAAGATAATGATAGATTCTATAAATCTATTGATGGTGGACAGTGTTATGTGGTGGAGAAAACCAGAGTAAACTACCAACCTTAGGCAGGTACACTGGTAAACCTTATTACCTGTCCTGACCAGGATTTGAACAATGAAATTAAGAGGCTGAAGTGGGTTTATAATCACTCAGCAACTGAGGTTTACATCCTTGTATAATGTAAAGAGTTAAGAGATTTTTCTGAGTTCCATTGTAGGGGTTTATTTCCTCTCAGCAACTGGCGCCTTTAGCCTAAATTTTCAAAATATCATCTCAAAATATAAATTACATGTTATATGAATTAAGAGACTGTTGTGAGATGGGTTGGTTTATATAATGGCTACTGAAGCATACATCATTGAATTGCATTGAGCCGGGGTAGTAACATAGGTTAGGTTTTTGACTTGTGGCCTAGAAGTCCTAAGTTCAAGTCCTGCTATTGGTTTGTTGGTGTACTGTCTTTTGGCAGTAAATGCTGAGGCCCTATCATGATAGACTTGGCATGGAGAACACTGCTAACTACTTCAGGTGGGTTTATTGCATAAGTATAAATTTCAGTGTATTGCATTACACAGATTTCATCATCATATAAGTGTAATAATATTTGAGTGACATAAAACAAGAATCAAACAAACTGAAAGTATATTGCCTCTGTATGCTTAGGTACAGTATTTAATTTTTTTCTAAAAGTTTGTTTTCCTTTCAGACGCAACTAGTGATACCAAAAGAAATACCATATCCTATGTGATAATCAACCCTAGTTATGACCTCAGACTGGAACTAGATGATGTGATGTAAGTTGAATTTCTATACAGCTTACTTATCCTAGGACACAATCTGTTGTTCGCTATTATTCATTGTTTGTAAACAGGAAAAGCTAGGGTAATGAGTTATATGTCCTGCAGTTGATCTGTCCATTACAGTTATATCTACTATATAAATGCCACATGCCCTGATTACGATTTAAACCAAGACTTAACAGAGGCAAGCTTTAGCCTGTATGACAACCAATGCCCTAAATAAATGAATTGCTACCACTGAACCACTTTCATAGACTGACTTTAATATTGTTTGTTAGTAGGACTGTAGTGTAGAGATTAATATCAATCTTGATAGGAATAAAGCCTCTTGAAATACAATGAATAACCTGGGGTAACAGATAGTTTTTAATGGTAACGGCAACTTCTTTGGTAGGCATTAGTGATGAAACGATTATCGCCGTTTTATCGTTTGATTCTCTTATCTTTGTGTAAATTTCATTGTTAAAAAATCATTTATCTTGCCACCTGCAGAATTTCATCTGATTCATACACAGAGGACTGAAAGTGAAAAAAATAACAAACTTCTTCATCAATTTTATGACATTTGTAATTTTCAAAGAATCATTAGAATGAATGTACATGTATGATGCTTTATTAATAGTTTGTCCCCTCTTAATTTTTCCATAGAATAAAGGAATTGCTAGTGGGTTTGGTCTTTGTTAAAGACACTTGTTATCTTGTTATTGAGATATATTTTATTGTTTAAAATTTCTTGTTTATTGTATTTTTCAAATAAAAAAATTCTACATACATGATTACATTGTCAAATGATAAAAATATCCCCTTGCAAAATGTTTTTCTTATTTGTCCGATTATAATCGATCATCGATCGGTTATGATTTACGATTATTGTCCGATCATCGATTATGAAAATTGTCCAATTCTGCATCACTAGTAGGCATAGTCATTTATAACGATCAGGTGTTAGCAAGCAACTTGTTACTGGATAAATATAGTTAGTTACATTTATATTGATCAAGAATTGGCAGGAACTTGATAGTTAGGTATAGTCATAGGTGTTAATAGGTAACTTGTTGACTTGATGCAGCCAGTTATAATGATCAGGAATTGGCTGGCAACTTATTAGTTAGGTATAGTCAGTTACAATGAATAGTTGTTAGCAGGCAACTTGTTAGTTAGCTATAGTGAGTTATAATGAACATTTGTTAGCAGGCACCTTTTTAGCTTTGTGCCATCAGTTATAATAATGAGTAGTTATATTGATTTTGATATAATACAATATTTGAAAATAAAACAATTATTTTTGTAGCTATCTAATACGTCCAAGTTCTTTGTCCCCACAACCATCTCCTCTAATAGATGAACGAAAGCTGCATGTTCAAAGGAATATACCTCAAAAGCGAGAGGAACCCACAGGGGCAGATAACCCTGATATCTACAGGAAATGTCCACAGAAATCATCTCAAAACTCATTAACCGAGAAAAATGGCACAAAAAGCAGTGGAAAGTTGAATGAAGTAATTACTAAGCAGAGTAACAGTAGGGTTTGTATTATTATACAATATACACTCGAAGTCTAGTTACTTCCATTATTATCCCTATGCCAATAAGATATGCAATACTTCACCTTTTTGTGATGCTTAGAATGATAAATAAGCATTTGAAATCTTAAAAAAAATTGAGGACTTTCGTTTTATAACTATTAAAGCTGTAAAGCTGTATTATCACCCTCAGCAACTATACATAATTATGTTGAATATTAGTTATGTGGTCATAGAAAGTTTCATTGGTATTTATGCATTTTTGCAAATTTTATTATCAACTGAACTAAAGAAATTATTTTATCAAATCACATTAAAATCACAATGCTCTGTAATCCTTATCCTATTTGTATTATTTTTTTATCATATGAAAATACTGAATCGATATACCGGTATGGGGTTTTTTTTTTTGCTTAATGGTCTGCCGTTATTTGTGAAAACTTTAGGTGATACTTATCACAAAATGAAATATTTATAGCATGTGTCCATGAACTGTCTGAACAGTCCTCATGTTGTGGTTTTATTATAGATAATGAATTAATAAGTGAGTGATAGCATTTTATTTTAACTCCACCAGATCCCTGTGATATATACAGATGAGAGCGATGAGGAGGACAATGATGAACAAACTATAGAATGTGATAGACCAAGCTTCCACCTGGGCAATGCTGTTACTCCTACTGACGTCCAAGCAGGGGAGGGACTCAAAGGTACCGTAGTATGAACACAGATCAGCCAAGAGTGGCTCAGAGGCTTCCTACAGCAGGTTACGATGTTCCAAGGAAAATGGAAGAAGTACAAATCAGAGGAAAAGATATTGTGTTTAACAGGGACATATTTGAAAGTGCTGGTACAATATTATTATCATTTTATTGTGCAGTGCCGAATGGAGACTGTGCGATAGAACCCAGAAGGATGTATTGCCAACTGCTTTTACCTGCAGTTGGAAGTTTGCCAAGATTAGTGTATGGCATTAAATTATACTGATCTATCTTTTTAAATTTTTGTACATCATACATTTTCAACTTAAGTCCAGTAATCATGTTGTTAATGTTTGTGTTTGTACAGAGCCATTGTTGATCAGAATGCAGGATTTCAGGTAAAAGGAAAAAGTAACGGGAATTGACATGTTCCGTATTACAGCATTGAGGACTGTAAATCGGTTTTATATAGATGAATATGTATAGGGCGTGTTAGTAAGGTGAGTTATCTACCCTTGTTTTTATAGGTAGTTTATAGAAGTGCAAAACAATGATATGAAAGTTGTGCAGTGACAATTCATTCAGTTTTTTTCTTACTTGTCAATTGGCCTTTGTAAAGTAGTAGGTGTCACCATTACATCTCACATTGACATGCCGAAAGTAACAGAGTTCTTATTAAGAGCAGACAAAGCACTTTATCAGATTATCCTTTACTTTAGTGTGAGTGGAGTTCATTTTTATACCCCTGAATGATAGATCAGTACATACTATTTTTGTCTTGTGACTTGTCTGTCTGTCTGTGGGCAACTTTAACAATGGACATATCTGTTCAGCTCTAGCAGCCAGTGCTTTTATTTTTCACTTGTGTGCTTCTTGTTGCAAGACCTTTCCATTTTGCAACATGATTTATTACCTTTAAACCTTGTCCTTCATATCTGACCTACATTTTCAGAACTATGATTCTTGTCCATGACCCATTAACCATGACAGCTAGGGCGTACTGGTACATATTACATTGTATTCCTTGTGGTTAGGCTTGTCCATTGATACCACAGTTCACAATCTGTTGACCTTGACTGTCAAGTGTGACCTTAATTTGACCTAATTAAAACAAAGATTAAACACTGAACCATAGAGAAATAGGATTCTTATATACCCACTTAAGATGTGGTTGTATTGTCATCTGTCTGTCTAAGTGTTCCACCTCAACTCCTCCTAAATCCTTATTGGGATTTTGATGAAACTTTGTACTATTAAAGAACACCATATGGAGATGTGCATATTGGAAGGGGAATGCTGCCCAAAACAATTTACCTGAGTTATAGCCCTTGGACTTAGATCTTCTTAAAATATCTTGTCTCCTCCTAAACCCTGTGGGGGATTTTGATGAAACTTTGTATAAGGAAAGAACACCTTGTGAAGATGTGCATATTGGAAGGAGAATGCTGTCCAAAAACTTTACAAGAGTTACGGCCCTTGGACTGAGAGTTTCTTAGATTTTTCTATGCTAAATATCGTGTCTTTGAAACTCTTCAGTGGATTTTGATGTAACATGATACAAAAAAAGAACATTATATGAAGATGTGCATATTGGAAGGAGAATGGTGTCCAAAACAGTTTACAGAATTTATGACCCTTGGACTTAGATTTTCTAATTGTAATACCTTCTCTTTACCATTCCTCCTAAACTGTATTGGGTATTTTGATGAAATGTGGTACAAAAAAAAAACACCATATGAAGATGTGCATATTGAACAGGAATTTTCATATCTCCTCAAATTTTAATACAATTGTAATCAGTGTTTTAATGAAAGGAGATGTGGTGTGAATTTTACACATGAAAATGAACGTCACATTGAAGAGAATTTAACAGAGTAGGGTCATGATATTGTTACCTTCAGATTTTAACTTACTCTTATCTCTTTTCCTTGAGTTTTTTCTCTGTAGTTTTGCATGCCTGTCATGAGATAGAACGTGTTATGTTATTATGGCGCTGTCCCTCCCTCCAATTGATTTGTTATTTCAGAATGTTTTTGATCATGCTTTAAGATATTGAAGTGAAACTTGAAATATATGTTTAGTATGAGATACTACATACAAAGTTTGACTGGTTTTTTCATTGACTCCAGTTTATGAAAATTTTTATTTTTGATAAAAATCAGGATTCCTGAAAGTTTTCTGCAGGCTTTGAAATATGAAAGTTAAACTTGCTGTGTGTGTTCAACATGAGGTCCTACATTGAAGATCATCTTTTTTCCCAATTGAACTCGTTTTTCAAGAGTTATCGCCCCTTGATGACCATAAGAATTTCAGAGAGCTTTCAGCGGTGCTTCAATATATTGCTGTGAAACTTGGTTCCACATATGATTTTTTACTTTTTTATTAACATTTTAGAAGATGTAATTGCCTTTTGATGAAAATCAAAATTTCAGGAAATTTTTGACCATAATTTGAGATAATGAAGTAAAACTGGGCATGTCAGTTAAGTTTGTGTCATTACATATGAAGTTCAACTTATTTAGCATTGATCTGATTTTACAAGAGTTATTTGATAAAATTTAGTATTCCAAATGGTTTGAAATATTCACGTTAAACTTCATGTATATATTTAATATTAGGTCTTAGAGATGAAATTAAACTTTTGTCACTGCTCGCTCCTTTTACAAGTGTTATTGGTCTTTATCAAGTGTCATTTTTGCTCTTAGTAGAAACTTACCATATTGAAATTAAGCAATGGGCATATTTTCCAATGGAAGTAATGTTCTTGTAAGTAATACTCCTTAATCATGAGTTACAATCTCAGAACACCAGTCCTTCTTTCTCGAAGAAGAAGACCCCTATAGTTGTATCAAAACACACATGTACATGAATTTTAGGTTTTGTTATATATTATCATGGTGAGAGGATCATGAAATGTCCTTGTGATGGAAAGTTTTTTTTTTAAGTTGCATATGATATGATAAATTCTTTTGAATTTGATATCTAGTGTTTGTATATATTGTCTGCATTTGAGTTTTCTCCTTTGACATTTATGTACATGTACTCGTATGTGTTCAAATGTAGTAATATGATTATAAGTTGCCTAGAGTGATATAGAAACTACTTGGAGAATATTTCTATATGCGCAGCATCTCTTTGAATCTTGTCAGCTATTTTAAGTTAGTGGACATGTATTCTTTACAGTTACTGGATGGACTGGAAATGATACTTTGCTTTTACCATGGAATATTTTATACTGTTTTATATTACATGTAAATTTTTTATGTAACACATTTTTTTTTAAATGTGGATAAATTAATCATTATTAAACTCATGCTTCAGTGACCAAATTCAGTTGTATGGCAGTGAATATATAACACTGTATGCATATCAGAAGAGGGACAATGCTGTCAGTGATGTATCTAAAGATGACTAGAATAATAAAAAATATAAATATACATGCACATCGGGACAGTTCAAATCTTGATAACTCTACACTATTCCTAGCATATTACGCAATTTTATGCGTATTGGCTATTATATTCCTCTGTCTTTGGTTGTTGTAAAATACACACATTACTGCCTTTCAAATGAGCTTGGTCCCTGTATTTCTGGTTAGTCGTTGTTGTACGTGGGTTGAAGTTTTTTGAAATTAATACTTTAGTTTTTAAAACTCTGTATAGTCTTATATCAGCTGATCTTGAAATACTTACACATCTTACCAAAGTTTTATTTATTATGCGTTACCATTAAATGTATTTCTTTACAGGAAGGTTGCTTAAAAGTTATTGTTTATTTTGCATTTTTTGAGTGTTTTACATAAATCATTGATCTGCATGTGTAGTATACTCTTTTACTTTAAAAATATCTGTATAGATATACTGATTTATTTGATCAATCTTTGTATTTCTGTGATTCCTTTAAAGACTTTTTTAATTTGAATAAGGTCAGATTTTATATCTTCTGTTACATTTAAAGCGCTAACAAATAGACATGAAAATGATGGACTTGTCTGAGAATTAAAGATCTAGCTTTCATCTTTTCAATGTTCATTTCAAAAACTTTGCCACCATTGTCTTTGTATTTTCTTTTCTTTTTTTTTTTTTTTTTGCATTGAGTTTAGTTTTAATTACCAGTATTGTTCTCAGGTGTAGGTATACTGGAATCACCCTGTTTGTCCATCTGTGTGTGTGTGTGTGTGTGTGTAGATGCATATTTGTCATTGCAACTCCTCCAAAACTGAGAAATGGATTACAATGAAACATGTTATGAAGAATTATTACCATATGAAGATGTCTGTGAGGGAAGGAGGATGCTGCTCACAATTTTGTAATGGAGTAGTTGGCCATAGGCCCACATTGTGGTTTCATAACAACTCATCTGGAACTACTCAATAGATTTCAATGAAACTTTGTACATAGTAGGAAGGAAGGAGGATGTTATCCAAAATTTATCAGAGGATTTACGTGCTTTTTAATATAGAATTTTCAACATTGTGATAACATCAAGGGCCAGTTGTTCGAAACTTTAACCACTGGTTAAGCTAACCAATGGTTAAAGTTTGAGAGGTAATTAGTTTGATTTATAAGATTTCCATATAAAAATCTAAATTACATTACAGTGCTGGTTACATATGCTACAAACCAGTACACAGACCATTTCAATGATATAGTCAGATAAAATTTAACCACTGGTCAGCTTAACCAGTGGTTAAAGTTTCGAACAACAGGCCTCAGCTTGTCATAACAATTCCTCTGGATCCACGTAATTATATCAATGACTCTTGACTGAAGATCACAATATATTGATGTGCATCAGAGAAGGAGATTTCGGTACAAACCTTTTTGTTGTATGACTGCAGGGGATGTTGTCCCATTAAGACAGTTTTAGATTTTATTGTTATCTCAGGATCTAACACTTGATCAATTCATGTGCATGTTTATCTTCCTTGGAATAGTAATATGTGTGGAATACTGTAAATTGGCTATTTACATTTATTGTAATTTGTCAGAATGTTTTCTGTTGAAAAAAATTGTTTCTGTACACAAAAGTAATTTTTTTAAATGTTAATAAATATTACTGTGATCTTTATTGGGCAGGACTTGTTTTTGATATTAATATCACTGAGATCTTTTTTAATATATTTTATTTAACATGTGAGTTATCTACTCTTGTATTAGGTGATACTTGTATTAGGTTTATAATTTACTAATATTTAAAACATGTATTTGTCTTTCCTGTTCTGATGTGATTGATATGCTTCTCTTATGTCTTATCATTAGCCAAACATATCATTTCCTCATGTGAAGTGTGCAATACATAATAAAATTTGTTCTACTACTTGGTGCTTCATTTCTCTGGGATCATTTAGCCATCTTGAGATCTTCAATCATATTTTCTCCCTTATTTATTACTCACCCAAGCACCCAAGTTCATCAACAAACAATTGACTGCTTGAAAAAAATTGCAGATACCTGTATCCTCTTGCTTGTGTTTTAGACAACTGATAAATGACTGTAAACTAGCTTTCCTACAGTGGATAAGTCAAGACAGTGATACAAAAATGTGTAAAAAAGGTTGTTAGATATCTTTTTTTTATTTTTCTTTTTTCTTAAATGGCTTGGTTAACAAAGCAAATGCTACAAATCTCTCTCAGGTAAGCTCAAAATGATGTTACTAATTCATTATGGTCTCCATGAGAGCCATTTGTAAAATCTTGGCACTGGATTTGCTCTCACATAATGGTAGGGGTACTATCTGAGTGAGTTATTGCCCTTGCACTAAGAATTTTTGTTATGCCATCGCCAGGTATGGCAGGGAACACGTAGTGTTTGCTTTGTCCGTTCTTCCGTCACTGGATGAAAAATCAAATACCTTTCAACATATTCACACCAAATATGGATATATGCTTACTTATCAAGAGAAAAAGAAACCTATCGATTATGGGGTCAAAAGGTCAAAGCCACAACTGGTGAAAATACACTGTAATTATTGGTTTCGGGATGATAACTCAAGTACCTTTTAACATATTCAAACCAAATTTGGATACATGTATATGCTTACTTATCAATAGAGGAGGAACCCTATTGATTTTGGGGTCAAAAGTAACTGTCACAGCTGATGAAAATGGACAGTAATTATTGGTTTTTGAATAATAACTGAAGTATCTTTCATCATATTGTCGGTCCTTGATCAAGTATGGATTGAGCACGGTCAGAGAAGTCGTGTGCAGGCCCGGAAAAAATCTCAACCCCTCGGAAAGTTGCTTTCATAAATCTGGATTGTTGGACTAAAACGTCATTACCACTACCTTAAGTGTAGAACAGTAAGGACCCTGCCACATTGAAGTGTATGCATTTGTTTTACTATGCTAAAATACTCAGCCGTTTTGGGTACCAAATCTGGAGTTTTACTCATATTATTTGAGTGTTTTTCAACCCACCATCTATATATGTTTTGTAAATTTGTAGCGGAAAAATGGGGCTGCTCCCTTCTAAATCCGCCACTGTACATGTAGATATATTATTAGACGCTGTTCATTTGATATTCGGGGAGGGAAGGGGGGTGGGCATCTTCACAACGTCTAGGTTTGAGATTACGCAATGCTACACTATATACCCTGCTCCTTTTGCCTAATTCCACCTCAAAATCAAAATATTCAAAGAACTAAATTGCTTGATACTTATTAGGATATGAAGACGTAAGTCTTTTATGTAATATAAGTAAAATGATTCTTGGCTATTGAAAATCTACTCAATTTCTTTTTCTTTTTTTATGCTCCCGAAAACCTTCGGGGGAGCATATAGTCGCCGTCGTGTCCGTGTGTCTGTCCGTCCATCCGAGCTCATATATCCTATATTTTTCATCAGGATTTGATCATACTTTACTAAAATGTTATTTAGGTGAAGGGCTTTGGGACAAAAGTCACTCAAGGTCATTTCTGAAAGGTCAAGGTCGCTTATCAACTATAACTTAGAATACCATGGAGTACGTATATATCTCTTACACCTTTCATCAGAATTTGATCATACAATACCAAAATGTTATTTAGGTTAAGGACTTTTGAACAAAGGTCACTCAAGGTCATTTATAAAGGTCAAAGTAACTTATTAACTATGACTTAAAATACGGTGAAGTAGGTATATCTCCTACACTTTTCATCAGAATTTGATCATACTTCACAAAAATATCATTTAGGTTAAGTGCTTTTGGACAAAGGTCATTCAAGGTCATTTCCGAAAGTTCAAGGTCACTTATTAAACTATGACTTTAAATATCACGAAGTACGTATATATCTCTTATACCTTTCATCAGAATTTGATCATACTTCACCAAAATAGTATTAAGGTTTAGGCTTTTGGACAAAGGTCACTCAAGGTCCTTGCTGAAAGGTCAGGATCACTTATCAAACTAAGACTTTAAAAAATACCATGAAGTACGTAATATATCTCCTACACCTTTCATCAGATTTTGATCATATTTCACCAAAATATTATATAGGTTAAGGGCTTTTGGACAAAGGTCACTCAAGGTCATTTCTAAAAGGTCAAGGTCACTTATTAACTATGACTCAAAGTAGCATGATGTACTTATATCTCCTATACCTTTCATCAGAATTTGATAATATTTCACCAAAATGTTCTTTGGGTTAAGAACTTTTGAACAATAGTCACTCAGGGTCATTTTTGAAAGGTCAAGATCACTTGTTAACTATGACTTAAAATACCATGATGTACGTATATTTCCTATACCTTTCATAATAATTTGACCATACTTCACCAAAAATGTTATTAAGGTTAAGAGCTTTTGGGCAAAAGTCACTCAAGGTCATTTCTGAAAGGTCATGTTCATGATAAAAGTTTTATTTCACAACTTATCAAGGTCAAGCTTACTCATTTTCGTTTAAGATACTGTGATCACTTGTTTTTTGTTCCACATTTGACTCAGTTAGATATCCATATGATACACTGAAATTTGAAATTGTCATCAATTAATACAATTATTTTCTATACACTGGGTCATTTATTTCCTTCATTATTGCTGTGTTTCTTGGAGCATCCATTACTTTTACTGATTTTTTGTACATGAATTAAGTCTTCAATTTCCTGCATTATAACTGCCGTTCGAGGAGCATTCGTCAGTTTTACTGATACTCTTGGGGGGGGGGGGGTATTTGTTTATTTGTTTGTTTGGGTTTTTTTTTCTTTTGGGGGGAAGGGGGTTGTTTTGTTTTATGTGGTTTTTTCCGTATTTCATAAATAAAAGTATATTTTGTGGCGCCATCGAGCAACGTGCTATTTTGTAGGGATCACTTTATCCGTCATCCGTCTACCGCTCTGTCTGTTTCTCTATCCGTTCGTCTGTCGCGCATTTGCTTTCGTTGGCACCACACGTGTTCCTTAAATACTCTAGTTTGTAAATCATTTACTATTTTTCTTCCTATTCAAGGTACACTTTATTTTCCACACGTATGGCAACGGTGTTAATTTTAATGCTTCCATCAAGATCAGTGACCAATGGTCCCACTATAATGGCTTGGGGGAGTACAACCGACCAGGTAGTGGTCTGATGCCTCAACTAAATGGACCAATGCCACTACCTACCTACAGACAGAACTTTGCTGTGTATATTTTGCAAATCTAAAACAATGGGTAAAGTCTGTATTTCTAGGTTTGTTGCATATTTTTTATGTCGCCTGCGTCCTTTTACTTTGCTAGACCATAGGTCTTGTATTAGGTCCCTCTACAGACTTTTACTTGAGCGTTGCATGCTGACTAGCAGGGTGGTGGGGACTCTATAACAGGCCTTGTCCAAATCTTTTCAGAGGAGACAAGGTCCTGAGCCTCGTCCCCTCTGACTGGTAGTCGGGACTCCCACAGATCAAGGATCTATGCTCGCTTACAGGCGAGACGAGCACGGCTTACTTAATCGATGTCGCCTAGTTAACATATTTTTGACACTAGCATATACTTCCATAACACGTTTCGTGTGTTTAAATTTGTATTACCTCTCGTCTTGAGAAACATGTTGATCCTTGTTCTCTATATGAAGGATTATTTATATATTTTTAAATGTGTGTCCTTTGATTGTGCTGATTTTACGGTGAGTGGGAAGGTTAACGCCCGTAAACTGGTTAACCACACCGATTGAGTGACGTTTGTTACTTAAAGTGAGGAAATGGCTTCTCAATCCGGGTTGGGGGGGGGGGGGGGGGTTCGGAAGCATGTCTTGGACCCCCTTTAGACAGGCTCGTGTCTACGGCGATCGCATATGTCGCCTCCAACTTTAAAGCATACACATTATTTTAGCCTAGCTACTCCACTGCATGTATATACAGTATAGGAATCACTTTGTCAGGCGTCTGTCTGTCCGGCAGTCACACTTTAGTGGTAGTCACACTTTACAATCAAAGCTACTGCAGGCAACATTTGTGTTTTACTCGAACACTCGGGTCAGTTAATATGAAAAAAAATCTTGCCCGGACTAGCCATGAAATAATCTTGCTTATATTCAGCTTGAAAAAAAAAATCTTGTCCTGACAACCCCCCCCCCTCGGAATATCAAATGGACCGTGCCTTGAATATAAAATGATTATTGCCTCGTTTTATTGCATTATTTGTTTAGTAAATTAACACATCATATAATATACATGAAGTCGAGTTTGTATACTATAAGTACATTGTGTACAGATGTACATGTATATTATCAATATTCCTATGTGTATATTAAGTATCAACCTCTACGATTGCGATACGCTGAAAAAAAAAACACTTTTTAAACACGTTTCGGAATATGACATATCGTATGCCTTTTTCAATTTACAATAGCTCAATAGTTTTCCAGGGACAATCTCAAAAGTATTGTGTGATCGAACGAGTTCAAATGTCGAGCGGTCAACTAGCAGGACGTTTAGCTATAATTACGGGTGGGTTTTTATTGAGTGATTAAACACGTCTAATACTTTAAAAGATGGACAACGCACTGATGAATGTAGCTTTTGACCCCAATTCAAAGACAGGACTTTTAAGGGCACATTTTGAAAAAAAAAGGGGGGGGGTGTCTCAGCTCATACTAATCTCCGCAACTCCTTATGCCATGCAGCTAAGATTACACAAAACCTTTTTGCAACATTTCTACACTTGGTCATTAACTCGCATTTTGTGTTCAGTGTGTCAGATCCAGTGACGTATGATATCTAAATACAGATGTAGATCTAGATCATTCTAGTCTTACTATTTTTTAAAATCGTTGTCTTTGACACGTGCTTATGAGCACAGATAAACAATGATGTACATGTCTTCTTTGATAATCCTTCTTATAATATGTGCCATATCTTTTATTTACCCACAAAAATTTCTATTTTTTCATTCACACCCTCCTCTCTCACTTTCTTCTTTGATACATTTCTCCTTTACTGTCCTCTTCAAGAATCTATATATAAGGTCTACATTCAAATTTCACCTGACTCCAAGAAAAAATAAAAAAAAAACCCAAAAAGTTGTTTGAGGATTTTTGTGACAGGTGTTATTGTGCAAGCAGGGGAACCTACTCCTCTTGTGCCCAAGATCTCACCAAGATGTGGTTAACCCTTTGGTGCTTAAATATTGATTTTGATTTTGAGTTGATCAGTATGTCTCAGAGTTGATATTAAAGTAATTGATACAGTACATACAGTGATACTTAATTTCACTGATATTTAAATATATATTAAATAAAAGATTTTCTATCACAGTTGAGACAAAAGTTGACTGTGGGCTCTTGTATTTTGCTTGATTCCTCTATTTTCAGGTGCCAGCAGTGGTATCGGTCGAGCAGTATGCCAAGTTTTTGCCAGGGAGGGGGCAGTTGTTGCAGCTGTTGACATTAATGAAGCTGGCATTAGGGAAACAGTATCGTCTATAAATGGAGGTACATGTACATGTATAACTGTAAAAATGGAGGAGACAGTGGAAACCCAGGTCATGGGTCATGGTAGACATAGGCTTATAGCCAAGATTTGCCCTGAGAAAATCTCCTGTTTGTGGTGATTTACTCTTATCTAATGGCATGTTGGGGTTTTTTTTGGTACATAAAATATAGGGTGAGGCATACAGAGACACATACAAACATACATACAAAAATTACATATACATAAAAAAACAGGTATGTGTAAATTCATGAATTGATGAAAGAAAGAAAAAAATTGAATATGTTACATCTAGTGACTAAATAGTAAATTAAGATGAAAAAAGGTTATATATCTATATGCTAGTACATTACACTAGTGCATAGATATAAATCTTAAAATTGTATTGTGGAGTACTGGTGAACTTTAAGGAAATGAGGCTCGGTGTACACAAGAAATGCCAAGAGCTTATTCATATATCAATACTCAGTATAATTTAATTATTCTTTTCATTCATATATCACATTTCAATATATATATAATATAAACTTAAAAGCATACATATATGTTATATATTTTATGCTTTAAGCATTAAATAATGAGTTCATAAATGCAGTAGACAAGTGAAAACCTTCCTTCATACAAATTACACGTGGCAAGAGACTTCAGAATCTGGAGGTTAAAACCACTTCAGGTTTCGCTAGTCAGATCCCCATTCAGACACCAACAACCCCAGCCTTAGCACTATTATGCACCTAGACAGATTGTCAGTGCCCACTGCATCTATTATCAACATGTAAACTTAACTAATATCAAATTATTACAATAATTCTATGTCATGTTTTAATTATCCCCATGACCTATGGCTATGATTGATCAGTTTCCACATGTGAATTTACAAAGTAAACAGAACATATGTTCTAATGGTTTTACTTGCAGGTCTGCAGGCAAAATTCCCATTTCCCAATGCATGTTCATAATTCTGTTGTAAATTGTATCATACAGTAGGATTATCAGACAGTATTGATTAATGACTTAATTGTTTTCGTTTTGTTTTATAAATAGTGAACCAGGGTTTACAACCTAAGTGCTATGACAATAGCTCTTTTTGCCATTAGCTCAGATAGTGAGCAAAAAATAATCATCCAATTGACTTATACATAATTAAGTATATGACATCCAAATTTGGCAAATCTGTAGTATTTTTTTTTTCACAGTATTTGAGTGAAATAATGAATAAACCAAGGTAAACACTCAACAATGATTTATTTGAATAAAAAATGGAAATATTTGTTGCAAGGATCACAGTGACATATCACCAGTTCTCTCAGTATTGTACATTATACAAAAAATTTGTTTACTGTAAAACAACTCTATATTCAAATTTCAGATGGACACCATAGTTTTGTAGCAGATGTTTCTAGTTCATCTTCTGTGTCTGACCTTATGTCACAGGTCAAGAGCAAATTCTCAAGGTCACCAAATATCGCTGTAAATTCAGCAGGCATTACTAGAGATAAAACTATGTTGAAGTTGACTGAAGAAAATTTTGATAAAGTAATTGATGTCAATCTGAAGGTATGCTGTAAATTTATAGTACATGTACATGTATTAGGGTAATTAAAAATACCATGTGACATACAGTTTGTCAAAGTACTAAAAATAAATAAGTTACATAGTGGCAACTCACAAGGTTGGATTTACAGAACAATCGCATGTAGACCTCAGTTGGTAGTGTGATTGCACTTTGAAATGCCTGAAGTATTTTTTGCATGAAACTACATGTATAAATGCTATATATGTATGTGATGCTCAATTTTAGCACTTCATATTGAAAATTACATAACTTTTTGTATGGAATATGACCAGCTAGATATGATATGAAGAAAAGAAAATACAAAATCTAATGCTACGTCAAGCACCTAGTAATTAGGGTCTAGTGTTGATGTGGGTGCCCCACAGTAATCATGTCTGTTTGTTCGTCCATCTGTCAGTTAACATTTGGTTGTGATGTGGTAATTCAAAAGGTTTGCAACCTACAGATTTCCTATTTCACATACAGATGCAGACTGATGGAAGGAATATGTCCATAGATTTTTAAGTCAAGGTCAAACAATGTCACCCTTTATGACTTCAGTTTTCTAGTTAATCTTTAGTATTTTGTAATATCACTCTCTGAACAAAACCAACAAATGCTGCTGTCTTATGACTATTGAATATATATGTGTTTATCAAATTTTATAATGAATAAATACAGAAAATGGAACTTAAATTTTGAACAGAGTATAGTGTAAAACATTTTACAGAGATTCACATTGTAGATGCTAAATAAGTTTTTGTTATAATGTATTTGGATAATTTTACATATACAGTCAGACCTATTTAAGTAGCCACCAAAAGAGATGTTGAAAGGTGGTCACTTAGACAGGTGGTCCCTTAGACACGTGGTCACTTAGACAGGTGGTCTCTTAATACAGGTTGTTTTCGAATAGACAATACATAATAAAGAACAGAGGGAGGTGTTTGTTTAAGACAGCTGATTGCTTAAATGCTCTAACTGTACATTGCCATAGTACATGTATTTGTTTTGATATGAGATATGAATTATTTCAGGGCACATTTTTACTGAATCAAGCTGTGGCTAAGATGATGGTGGAAGAGCAAATTAAAGGTGGCTCAATAGTGAATATTTCTAGTATTGTAGGGAAGGTACTGTGCATTTTATTTGAATTCAACATTACTACATCCTCCTCACTATATATTTAATTTTAATTAAACCATGAATGATTATTCATACTTTTTGAAATGACAAATTTTAAGTTTCCTTGATTGATTTTGGGGTTTTAAATACCACATTTCACTAACAGAGCTACGCTACATTGCCGCTGTTTTAGTAGTGGTCCTTTAATTATACAGTAGTTGTTCATCTCCTGCCATACACTCATAGACCTTAGAGCTTGTGAAAGTTTTGATCTCACAGCTAAAGGACAAATAGTGATCTTTCAGTTGTTCTTTATCTTTAAGGTTGGTAATATAGGACAGACAAATTATGGAGCCTCAAAAGCTGGTGTAATTGGATTAACCAAGTCTGCTGCCAAAGAACTTGCAAGGTAGGAAGGATCCAGATGTGTTCTGATTAAGTTAGTCAAGGTAGGAAGGATCCAGATGTGTCCTGATTAGGTTAGTCAAGGTAGGAAGGATACAGATGTGTCCTGATTAGGTTAGTAAAGGTAGGAAGGATACAGATGTGTACTGCTTAGGTTAGTCAAGGTAGGAAAGATTCAGATGTGTCCTGATCAGGTTAGTCAAGGTAGGAAGGATTCAGATGTGTCCTGATCAGGTTAGTCAAGGTAGGAAGGATTCAGATGTGTCCTGATCAGGTTAGTCAAGGTAGGAAGGATACAGATGTGTACTGCTTAGGTTAGTCAAGGTAGGAAGGATTCAGATGTGTCCTGATCAGGTTAGTCAAGGTAGGAAGGATACAGATGTGTCCTGATTAAGTTAGTCAAGGTAGGAAGGATTCAGATGTGTCCTGATTAGGTTAGTCAAGGTAGGAAGGATACAGATGTGTCCTGATTAGGTTAGTAATGGTAGGAAGGATACAGATGTGTACTGCTTAGGTTAGTCAAGGTAGGAAGGATTCAGATTTGTCCTGATCAGGTTAGTCAAGGTAGGAAAGATTCAGATGTGTCCTGATCAGGTTAGTCAAGGTAGGAAGGATTCAGATGTGTCCTGATCAGGTTAGTCAAGGTAGGAAGGATACAGATGTGTCCCAATTAAGTTAGTCAAGGTAGGAAGGATACAGATGTGTACTGCTTAGGTTAGTCAAGGTAGGAAGGATTCAGATGTGTCCTGATCAGGTTAGTCAAGGTAGGAAGGATTCAGATGTGTCCTGATCAGGTTAGTCAAGGTAGGAAGGATACAGATACAGAATATTATGTGTTCAGTTTTTTTTTTTATTATATTATTGTTATTGTTGGTTTTGTGTGGCTTGTATTTTAGTATGTTTCATGGTAAATTTTGTTATTCAGACTGGGCAGTGTGTTATTGGCCTTGAATAACTCTTAGGTTGGTATATTTATGTTGAGTTCATTGTTCAGCTAACTAGTTGCCAAGTCCTGTTGGCAGTATGACATCTGACATAAATGTGCCTCTCACTGCAGTGTAATTGTGATATGTGATCCTTGGAAGCTCTTGACTAAAGCATAAGAGTGAAGTTAAGAAAGAATATGATCTTACATTCTACATAAAGCGTCTCTTGATCATTGTTTTTCCATTATCTTTTCACATTATCAAATTTTGATGATCAAGGCCAGAGGAAATTTTTGTCAAATGAACACTTTTGAAAGAAATAATGAGGAAAATTCAGATGTTAAGCTTGCACATAAGGTTTATGTTTTAAGATGCATTATGTTGGGATCTATGGACCATAGTCAATACATGTGTATATATCATACATATGATCAGGACGAAAAGTATCTTAGACTATGACCAATGGTTATTTGTCAGATTTCAAGGTCAACTTGACTCGAGACCACCTATCCTATTTCAAGGTAATTTAGATTATTTTGTAATAATAAATATCTGGGCTGTGTTTCATCCATCTTTGAATGCATCTTGGTCCAGCTGCTCATAAATATTCCAGATAACCCAGACATTTATCATATAAAAATAAAGGGAGATAAATAATGTGACTTATATTTAAGTGAGGAGTAATTTAAGGGGAGAAATAAGACCATGGTAATAGTGGACACTCTGTGAGGGTTCTCATCATAGTGATGATAAGCATTTGATAGTTGATGTGCCATTGCATTGACCAGTGTCTGTTGGCTGTCATCCATTGTTTGTAAACTTTATCTGTTATCGCTACATCTGAACAACAAAGTCCTAATGATATCAGACCTTGACCAAATAAAAGTGTATGATCAGTAGATAATCCCAAGTAAGAATAGGAATGGTCCCTTTTTATGTTCCTGAATTAATAGATCAGAGGCATATTGTTTTTGTCTTGTCAGTTTGTTTCTTTCTCTGTCTGTGAATAACTTAATATGTGTGTGTGTTCCTTGTGGCAAGATCTTTCCATTAATACCATAATGTTTGACCATGTGACCTTGACCTTCATGTTGGAGCTACATTAAATACATGTAAATTCTTGCTTGTAAATTTTCAACCATAACAGCTAAAACTTTCATATCTTACATGTGTGTTTTTAGTGTTAAGACTTTTCTATGAAAACCATAACTTTTGTACTTTATCACCTTAACCATAAAGTTTGACCTACATTTAAAATGTATTTAACATTGACCTTCACTTTTGATCCATAGAACTTTGATATTTCATATCATGATACATATGTTTTTTGTTGCAAGACCTTTCATTTGCTTATTACCATAATATATGACTTCATGTGTTTTACCGTCACCTTAGAGTAGAGTTTTGTTGCCCCACATGCACATCTTGTTTAAAATGCATCCATAGTGGCTGTCTTGGAACCTTCACTGAATGAAAGGCAATTTCTAAATGTTATACTGACCATTACAGATTTCAAAATTTTGCCATAAATAACAATTGGACCCTTCCAATGTTTAAAATCCCGTGATTTGCACCCCTTTTTAAGGTATACTTTCAATGATGGAAGAAACTGCATTTGGAATGATAATACTTGTAGATGCATCGAAGTGAAAATGCAAGTTCCAAAATAATATAATTTTGTCATAGATGTGTCTGTTTTTGGGCCCAGTATTGCATCAGGTTGATTTATAAAGCTTTGCAGATCTACAAAAACTTGATTTATTTAAGAGTAACCAAGTATAAAGTTTGTTACTAGACATAATCTATTATTTTTGTTGATAGTTACATGTATTTAGTAAAGCAGGTCATGCTTTTGTAATTTTTTTGGCCAAACTTTACTTGCATTTTTTTAGTATATTTAATATTTTGTAGATTTGATATTCGAGTAAATGCAATTCTGCCAGGATTTATAGAAACTCCTATGACTGAAACCATACCAGAGCACCTGATTAATATTACCAAAATGTTAATACCAGCAGCTAGACTAGGAAAACCAAGTGGTAAGCTAGCAGGCTAGGAGAACCAAGCAGTAAATTAGCAAAATGTTAGTACTAGCAGCTAAACTAGGAAAACCAAATGGTAAGCTAGCTGCAAGACTAAGAAAACCAAGCAGTAAGTTAGTATGATATTAATACCAGCAACCAGACTAGGAAAACCAAATGGTAAGCTAGCAGACTAGGAAGACCAAGCAGTAAATTAGCAAAATGTTAGTACTAGCAGCTAGACTAGGAAAACCAAATGGTAAGTTAGCAAGATCATAGTACCAGCAGCTAGATTGGAAAAACCAAATTGTAAGTAAGCAAGAGGTTAGTACCAGCAGCTATAGAATAAGAAAACCAAACCATAAGATATAAAAGAAAAAAGATATAAATAGCAACCTTAGAGAACCATATTGTAATTTAAGTTTATACAAGTTTTAAAGTTACAATCCAACATTAACAAACTTTAGATATGTTTTGAACAAACAAACATTTCACAGTCAGTTTTGCTTTAATGGTATTACCAGACATAAACAGTGATTATTAGTGTAATACCAGACAAAAACAGTGATTAGATCTACTAGTGTAATACCAGACATTAACAGTGATTATTACTGTAATACCAGACATTAACAGTGATTAGTAGTGTAATACCAGACATTAACAGTGATTAGTAGTGTAATACCAGACATTAACAGTGATTATTAGTGTAATACCAGACATTAACAGTGATTAGTAGTGTAATACCAGACATTAACAGTGATTATTAGTGTAATACCAGACATTAACAGTGATTATTAGTGTAATACCAGACATAAACAGTGATTATTAGTGTAATACCAGACATTAACAGTGATTATTAGTGTAATACCAGACATTAACAGTGATTAGTAGTGTAATACCAGACATAAACAGTGATTATTACTGTAATACCAGACATTAACAGTGATTAGTAGTGTAATACCAGACATTAACAGTGATTAGTAGTGTAATACCAGACATTAACAGTGATTATTAGTGTAATACCAGACATTAACAGTGATTAGTAGTGTAATACCAGACATTAACAGTGATTATTAGTGTAATACCAGACATTAACAGTGATTAGTAGTGTAATACCAGACATTAACAGTGATTATTAGTGTAATACCAGACATTAACAGTGATTATTAGTGTAATACCAGACATTAACAGTGATTATTAGTGTAATACCAGACATAAACAGTGATTATTAGTGTAATACCAGACATTAACAGTGATTAGTAGTGTAATACCAGACATTAACAGTGATTATTAGTGTAATACCAGACATTAACAGTGATTATTAGTGTAATACCAGACATTAACAGTGATTATTAGTGTAATACCAGACATTAACAGTGATTATTAGTGTAATACCAGACATTAACAGTGATTATTACTGTAATACCAGACATTAACAGTGATTAGTAGTGTAATACCAGACATTAACAGTGATTAGTAGTGTAATACCAGACATTAACAGTGATTAGTAGTGTAATACCAGACATTAACAGTGATTATTAGTGTAATACCAGACATTAACAGTGATTATTAGTGTAATACCAGACATTAACAGTGATTATTAGTGTAATACCAGACATAAACAGTGATTTTACTGTAATACCAGACATTAACAGTGATTAGTAGTGTAATACCAGACATTAACAGTGATTATTAGTGTAATACCAGACATTAACAGTGATTATTACTGTAATACCAGACATTAACAGTGATTATTAGTGTAATACCAGACATCAACAGTGATTATTACTGTAATACCAGACATTAACAGTGATTAGTAGTGTAATACCAGACATAAACAGTGATTATATAAATGTAATACCAGACATCAACAGTGATTATTAGTATAATGACATATATATTGTATATTTTACAGAGGTTGCAGAAGTTTGTTTATTTTTAGCATCAGACAGAAGTAGTTATGTCACTGGATCAGCTCTTGAAGTAGCAGGTAAAAATATTGAACACATTGTTTCTGCAGTCCTGTTACACACTACATTTTTAAAGTGAGAAACTTAATAAATCAGAAAATTCCACCTAATTCCTTATAAATGAAAGTAAGAAAAGACATTTCATGGTTATTTTATTTTATATTTTCCAGGAGGATTGTTCATGTGAAGTAGCTATGCAGTCATTTATAAACCTACTTCATATTGGAACTCAAGGCAGTGTTTGGTCTTATTATATCTGTAAAATACATGATGAATAGAAAGAATGAAATTTCAGTAATTGAGTATAGTTCCGACCCTGTTTTGCACTTGCCATCATAGTCTTTGTGATTGATACTCAGGTTTTGTTTGTATTTTTTGTGATTTTGAATGAGGAGAACATTGCAATAATGAAACAGTACGGAATTTAGCACATCTGAAGACTAGATTGTGATCACTTCTTTTATTATTTTTCATTGATTACGTTTTACTTTTATTGAATCTACTTCTGTCATAAATGTGATAAACATTAAATTTATTAAGTACATATTTTATGTAAAGATTCAAAATAAAGATGTTATCTACACAGTTACTGTGAAATGGATATAGATGTTGATTAAATAAGAACAAATGTTGTTTATAAATAACAAAATGCCGATAAAATGAAATCAAATGTGGGTGAAATGATTAAATATTTGTATATATTAGATAGATATGTGAGTGGTTTTATTTCTTTTATACATGTATTATGCTTATTTAGTTTTTATACTTTCCACTATTTTTCTACTCTCGTCCAAATATTCTGAACACTTCACTTCTGCACTTGTACATAGTCTTTAGTAAATTTCAAAGACTAACATGACACGAATGAAGGATTTTACAATTAATATTTTCACACTTAATCTATTTGTTGTATGGAGTTGGTGAGGTATATGGGAAATGTTTGGTATCACCTGTGTGTAGGTGTGTGTAGGTAGATGGGGAATGTTTGGTATCACCTGTATGTTGGTGTGGGAAGGTAGATGGGAAATGTTTGGTATCACCTGTATGTAGGTGTGGGGAGGTAGATGGGAAATATTTGGTATTAAGTGTGTGGTGGCGAGGTAGATGGAGCATGTTTGGTATCACCTGTGTGTAGGTGTGGGGAGGTAGATGGGAAATGTTTGGTATCACCTGTGTGTAGGTGTGTGGAGGTAGATGGGGAATGTTTGGTATCACCTGTGTGTAGGTGTGGGGAGGTAGATGGGAAATGTTTGGTATCACCTGTGTGTAGGTGTGGGGAGGTAGATGGGAAATGTTTGGTATCAAGTGTGTGGTGGCGAGGTAGATGGAAAATGTTTGGTATCACCTGTGTGTAGGTGTGGCGAGGTAGATGAGAAATGTTTGGTATTAAGTGTGTGGTGGTGAGGTATATGGGAAATGTTTGGTATCATGTGTGTGTAGTTGTGGCAAAGTAGATGGGAAATGCTTACTCCTCCCAGGGACTTAGTCTCATATCGAAATGTTGGGGTCCATGAATGTTCACTGTTCACCATGGTACATTGTTGTAAATGTCACATGACATCATGTCTGTTTCTTCTGTATTTAACTTTGAAGATAGATTGCTTTAAAACTTCACTTTGGTCATACTACCATTTAGAAAAAAATAATGATCAATGATTTGCCTTATATTTACTTATAAAATGTCTCAATAACTAGACTTTGTAAGCTATATGACTGAAGTCATGGTCACCTTTGCAAATTCCGAATATAGGGCTTTGTTCATGGGCCCCATTATTTAGGTACTGATCACATACAGGTAACTGTCATGACATTGATGGCTTTATTATACAATATATATTATTGTTTTACGTCGTGCCGGGAACATGATCACATACAGGTAAATGTCATGGCATTGATGACTTTGTTATTACTGATCACCTACAGGTAAATATCATGGCATTGATGACTTTGTTATTACTGATTACCTACAGCTAAATGTCATGACATTGATGGCTTTGTTATTACTGATCATTTACAGGTGACTGCCATGACATTGATGACTTTGTTATTACTGATCACCTACAGGTAAATGTCATGACATTGATGGCTTTGTTATTATTAATCACCTACAAGTAAATGTCATGGCATTGATGACTTCGTTATTACTGATCACATACAGGTAAATGTCATGACATTGATGACTTTGTTATTACTGATCACCTACAGGTAAATGTCATGGCATTGATGACTTTGCTATTACTGATCACATACAAGTTAATGTCATGACATTGATGACTTTGTTATTACTGATCACCTACAGGTAAATGTCATGGCATTGATGACTTTGTTATTACTGATCACCTACAGGTAAATGTCATGGCATTGACTGATCACATACAGGTAAATGTCATGGCATTGATGACTTTGTTATTACTGATCACCTACAGGTAAATGTCATGGCATTGATGACTTTGTTATTACTGATCACAAACAGGTAAATGTCATGGCATTGATGGCTTTGTTATACATGATCACATACAGGTAAATGTCATGACATTGATGGCTTTGTTATTACTGATCACATACAGGTAAATGTCATGACATTGATGGCTTTGTTATTACTGATCACATACAGGTAAATTTCATGACTCATGGCATTGATGACTTTGTTATACATGATCACATACAGGTAAATGTCATGGCATTGATGGCTTTGTTATAACTGATCACATACAGGTAAATATCATGGCATTGATGGCTTTGTTATTACTGATCACCTACAGGTAAATGTCATGGCATTAATGGCTTTGTTATAACTGATCACATACAGGTAAATGTCATGGCATTGATGGCTTTGTTATTACTGATCACCTACAGGCAACTGTCATGACATTGATGGCTTTGTTATTACTGATCTCATACAGGTAAATGTCATGGCATTGATGGCTTTGTTATTACTGATCATTTACAGGTAAATGTCATGACAATGATGACTTTGTTATTACTGATAACCTACAGGTAAATGTCATGACATCGATGGCTTTGTTATTACTGATCACATACAGGTAAATGTCATGGCATTGATGACTTTGTTATTACTGATCACCTACAGGTAAATGTCATGACATTGATGGCTTTGTTATTACTGATCACATACAGGTAAATGTCATGACATTGATGACTTTGTTATACATGATTACATACAAGTAAATGTCATGACATTGATGACTTTATTATTACTGATCACCTACAGGTAAATGTCATGACATTGATGGCTTTGTTATTACTGATCACCTACAGGTAACTGTCATGACATTGATGGCTTTGTTATTACTGATCACATACAGGTAAATGTCATGACATTGATGGCTTTGTTATTACTGATCACCTACAGGTAAATGTCATGGCATTGATGACTGTTATTACTGATCACTTACAGGTAAATGTCATGGCATTGATGGCTTTGTTATTACTGATCACCTACGGGTAAATGTCATGACATTGATTGCTTTGTTATTACTGATCACTTACAGGTAAATATCATGGCATTGATGGCTTTGTTATTACTGATCACCTACAGGTAACTGTTATAGCATTTATGACTTTGTTATTATTGATCACCTACAGGTAACTGTCATGACTCATGGCATTGATGGCTATGTTTAGACTGATCACATACAGGTAACTGTCATGACATTGATGACTTTGTTATTACTGATCACCTACAAGTAAATGTCATGGCATTGATGGCTTTGTTATTACTGATCACCTACAGGTAAATGTCATGACATTGATGGCTTTGTCATTACTGATCACATACTGGTAACTGTTATGACATTGATGACTTTGTTATTATTGATCACATACAGGTAAATGTCATGACTCATGGAATTGATGGCTTTGTTATTACTGATCACCTACAGGTAAATGTCATGACATTGAGGACTTTGTTATTACTGATCACATACAAGTAAATGTCATGACATTGATGGCTTTGTTATAACTGATCACCTACAGGTAACTGTCATGACTCATGGCATTGATGGCTATGTTTAGACTGATCACATACTGGTAACTGTCATGACATTGATGACTTTGTTATTATTGATCACATACAGGTAAATGTCATGACATTGATGACTTTGTTATAACTGATCACCTACAGGTAAGTGTCATGACATTGATTACTTTGTTATTATTGATCACCTACAGGTAACTATCATGACTCATGGCATTGATGGCTATGTTTAGACTGATCACATACTGGTAACTGTCATGACATTGATGACTTTGTTATTATTGATCACCTGCAGGCAACTGTCATGACTCATGGCATTGATGACTATGTTTAGACTGATCATATACTGGTAACTGACATGGCATTTATGACTTTGTTATTATTGATCACCTACAGGTAACTGTCATGACTCATGGCATTGATGGCTATGTTTAGACTGATCACATACTGGTAATTGTCATGACATTGATGACTTTGTTATTATTGAACACCTGCAGGTAACTGTCATGACTCATGGCATTGATGGCTATGTTTAGACTGATCACATACTGGTAACTGTCATGACATTGATGACTTTGTTATTATTGATCACCTACAGGTAACTGTCATGACTCATGGCATTGATGGCTATGTTTAGACTGATCACATACTGGTAACTGTCATGACATAGATGACTTTGTTATTATTGATCACCTACAGGTAACTGTCATGACTCATGGCATTGATGGCTATGTTTAGACTGATCACCTACAGGTAACTGTCATGACTCATGGCATTGATGGCTATGTTTATACTGATCACATACTGGTAACTGTCATGACATTGATGACTTTGTTATTATTGATCACCTGCAGGCAACTGTCATGACTCATGGCATTGATGGCTATGTTTAGACTGATCATATACTGGTAACTGACATGGCATTTATGACTTTGTTATTATTGATCACCTACAGGTAACTCTCATGGCTCATGGCATTGATGGCTATGTTTAGACTGATCACATACTGGTAATTGTCATGACATTGATGACTTTGTTATTATTGATCACCTGCAGGCAACTGTCATGACTCATGGCATTGATGGCTATGTTTAGACTGATCATATACTGGTAACTGACATGGCGTTTATGACTTTGTTATTATTGATCACCTACAGGTAACTCTCATGGCTCATGGCATTGATGGCTATGTTTAGACTGATCACCTACAGGTAACTGTCATGACTCATGGCATTGATGGCTATGTTTATACTGATCACATACTGGTAACTGTCATGACATTGATGACTTTGTTATTATTGATCACCTACAGGTAACTGTCATGACTCATGGCATTGATGGCTATGTTTATACTGATCACATACTGGTAATTGTCATGACATTGATGACTTTGTTATTATTGAACACCTGCAGGTAACTGTCATGACTCATGGCATTGATGGCTATGTTTAGACTGATCACCTACAGGTAACTGTCATGACTCATGGCATTGATGGCTATGATTATACTGATCACATACTGGTAACTGTCATGACATTGATGACTTTGTTATTATTGATCACCTACAGGTAACTGTCATGACTCATGGCATTGATGGCTATGTTTATACTGATCACATACTGGTAACTGTCATGACATTGATGACTTTGTTATTATTGATCACCTACAGGTAACTGTTATGACATTGATGGCTTTGTTATTACTGATTACCTACAGGTAACTGTCATGACTCATGGCATTGATGGCTATGTTTATACTGATCACATACTGGTAACTGTCATGACATTGATGACTTTGTTATTATTGATCACCTACAGGTAACTGTTATGACATTGATGGCTTTGTTATTACTGATCACCTACAGGTAACTGTCATGACTCATGGCATTGATGGCTATGTTTATACTGATCACATACTGGTAACTGTCATGACATTGATGACTTTGTTATTATTGATCACCTACAGGTAACTGTCATGACTCATGGCATTGATGGCTATGTTTAGACTGATCACATACAGGTAACTGTCATGACATAGATGACTTTGTTATTATTGATCACCTGCAGGTAACTGTCATGACTCATGGCATTGATGGCTATGTTTAGACTGATCACATACAGGTAACTGTCATGACATAGTTGACTTTGTTATTATTGATCACCTACAGGTAATTGTCATGACTCATGGCATTGATGGCTATGTTTAGACTGATCACATACAGGTAACTGTCATGACATAGATAACTTTGTTATTATTGATGGCATATAGGTTACCATGACATTGTGACTTTGTTATCAGTTAGCACCTATAGGTAGCTGTCATGACATAGATAAAAGTTTGTATGAAAGTTGACTCTAATATACTCTTTATCGTCAATTGATGAGGCATTATTTGTTTTTTTGTTTATCAAGGTACATTACGTGTATAAACCTGATGTCGTTCAAAAAAGAGAAGAATTTTTAGGAATGTATAGTAATACACATTACACATATATAGTGATACATATGTTGTAACTAGTGTCACATTACACATATATGGTGATACATATGTTGTTACCAGTGTCGGCAATGTCTCTTAGTATTTAATACAAACAGCTATAATCTTGTATCTTCATCGGTACTTCAGTAAAAATTTGATGGTTGAATATTTGCTTTTGAGTTTTTCATCTGCACAAATCTTCATCTCTACAAAAGAGTTTGATATTTTTTAAATTAATGACAACAATTTAACTACATACATCTTCTGCAGTATGAAAATATATACAAATCAAGTACATGTACATGTATATATGAACCATCAAAAACATAAATTTACAGACTTATGTTGTCATTCATTATTGGTATATATATTTTATTATTATTTTAATAATATTTATTTAATGTTTTATAGTGTCATCTCTTCTATTTATAAATCATATCCTGTTAATACACTGTAATTAAAATTTAGATATCTTCTGCTTCACCAATAGATTGACTTCAAGGACACCTTGTATATATTTGACATTATGACAGTGGGGCTCCCCCCCCCTTTTCGCCACATATGTTTATCACTAAAAATCCAGATTTGGCACCAAAAATGGCTGTGTAGTTTGGATAATACAGATGTGGGCCCCCCTTTTCGGAAATCCTGGATCTGCCACTGATTATGTTTTTGTTTTAGTATTAAAGGATGATTTTATAAAGCTAATTACAAAGTGGTATCAATTTCTTATTGTATTTTACCACAAGTCAGTAGCCTCAACTTTGCAAATTTGCAGAATTTTGCCTCCAGCATATATTTTGAAAAATCATGAAAGATGTCCTTATAAAGTTTAACACAAAAAGGTTTCAGTGAGTGACCATCAGGATACATGTATAACCATGTGAATGCTGGTCACATTATGCTGCCTTTGACTATTCGAGAAAGTGCAATGCAGGTAAACAGGTTAAAATCTTTGTTTCTGCAATAAGTATTTGCAACATATTTATGGACTTCATTTTAAGAAATGATAAACATTTTTTATATTGCTTTTATGGAAGGGTTCTCAGCTCAATCCTCTGACATTGTGTACACTGAGAGAGTAGTCATGTTCACACACCACAAAGCTAGCTCTTAATATCTTCTTCTTCTTCCATTTCGAAATGTACTCATAATGAGTATCATCCTTCATGTGGCAGTCAAGATAAAAGCCTCGAAAGCAGGCAAACAAAAAGAAAAAAAGAGGGAGTAAGGACTGTTAGATGGAGGAGATGAGCCTGAGGGGAGCCTCTTTTTGCATTACGCTAGTTAGAAGGCTCCTGTTAGAGACAGTGGTGCATGAGTGAGGTACATGTAGGAAGTTTTGTGTGTGCTCAGGTTTAATAGGTTTATGGGTCTGGACCCTTCTTCGCATTGCGCTAGTTAGAAGGCCAGGTTAATTGTGTGAAAAGATCAGGGTGTTACAATTAAAAAATAAAATCTTAATAATCCTCACTATGTACTAAACTTAGCTGGTGGTTAGTTGCTCAGTGTTGTTCAGTACTCCTCTATAGAACAGGATGATGTTACTGATGATGGTAGTTTATTCCAATCCCTGATGGTGTGTGGGAAAAAAAGAGAACCAGTATACATTCATCCTTGTTGTTGGTATTCGGATGGTGTGCTGACCTCTGGATGAGATACTGCTCTGCTGGGATGGCCACTGGGTGGTTGTGCTGGATCTTGAAAAACAGTATAAGGCGGATCCTTACTCTTCTTATCTGTAGTGGTTCCTGTCCTTACGAGTTGACCATGTTGGTGACACTGCCTGGTGTCCTGTCCCAGTAATTTCTTGTGGCAAAACGTGCAGCTCTTCGTTGGACTTTCTCTATCTGGTTGATCTGTCCGATTGTCCCAGATAGAGGCAGCATATTCCAGGGTTAAGCGTACAATGGCTTCATACATATAAGCTCTGACCCGTGCTGTTGTTCTGCATCCTCTGAGGTTTCGTTGATGGATGCCCAGGGCCCTGTTTGCCTTGGCTGTAATGGCATCAATATGCTTTTCCATTGTAGATCGTTGCTAATCGTAACACCCAAGTACTTGCTGGAGTCAACATCTTCTAACTGATGGTTGTACATGTAGACTGTAGCTTGCTGGTATAGTCTTCCTTTTAGAGGCTACTTGAATCACCACACACTTCTCTGGAAGGAAGGACATCTGCCACGTTTTTCCCATTCATCAAGTGCTGTTCGGTCCTTCTGCAGCATGACGCTATCCTCTTCGCTGTTGATCCTGTGATATAGTAGGCAATCGTCTGCAAAGAATCTGACCTCTGACTGGGTAACTTCTGGGAGGTCGTTGATGAAGGTCAGGAATAGTAAAGGTCCAAGTACGGTCCCTTGTGGCACTCCTGATAACATATCTGCACTTGTTGAAGTATGACCATCAAGTAAGACTTGCTGTTGTCTGTTGTTGAGGAAGTCCTTGATCCAAAGCAGGGTGTTCTTTCGAACTCCATAGTAGTCTAGCTTATGTAGTAATCTCTGGTGAGGGACTTTGTCGAAGACTTTGGAGAAATCCAAATATGTCAGATGTTTAACTGCTGATCTTTAGGAACATGCATATACAAATGTATAAAGCATATAATTCATCATGATTATAGCAAGGAATTGAATTGCCCTGAGCATTTTCTATCCTGTCAATGTGATTTACCCGTCTTACCTCACTATAGTGTAATCCAGGGTGTACAGAAAGGAATGCTTGTCATTGTGATTTACCTGTCTTACCTTACTATAGTGTAATCCAGGGTGTACAGAAGGGAATGCTTGTCAATGTGATTTACCTGTCTAACCTTACTATAGTGTAATCCAGGATATACAGAAGGGAATGCTTGTCATTGTGATTTACCTGTCTTACCTTACTATAGTGTAATCCAGGGTGTACAGAAGGGAATGCTTGTCAATGTGATTTACCTGTCTAACCTTACTATAGTGTAATCCAGGATATACAGAAGGGAATGCTTGTCATTGTGATTTACCTGTCACCTTACTATAGTGTAATCCAGGGTGTACAATAGGGAATGCTTGTCATTGTGATTTACCTGTCTTATTTTACTATAGTGTGATCCAGGGTGTACAGAAGGGAATGCTTTTCATTGTGATTTACCTGTCTTACCTTACCATAGTGTAATCCAGGGTGTACAGAAGGGAATAATTGTCATTGTGATTTCCCTGTATTACCTTACTATAATGTAATCCAGGGTGTAAAATAGGGAATACTTGTCATTGTGATTTACCTGTCACCTTACTATAGTGTAATCCAGGGTGTGCAGAAGGGAATGCTTGTCATTGTGATTTACCTGTCTTACCTTACTATAGTGTAATCCAGGGTGTACAATAAGGAATGCTTGTCATTGTGATTTACCTGTCTTACCTTACAATACTGTAATCCAGGATGTACAATAGGGAATGCTTGTCATTGTGATTTACCTGTCTTACCTTACTATAGTGTAATCCAGGTTGTACAGAAGGGAATGCTTGTCATTGTGATTTACCAGTCTTATCTTACTATAGTGTAATCCAGGGTGTACAGAAGGGAATGCTTGCTATTGTGATTTACCTGTCTTACCTTACTAAAGTGTAATCCAGGGTGAACAGATGGGAATGCTTGTCATTGTGATTTACCTGTCTTATCTTACTATAGTATCATCCAGGTTGTACAGAAGGGAATGCTTGTCATTGTGATTTACCTGTCTTACCTTACTATACTGTAATCCAGGGTGTACAATAGGGAATGCTTGTCATTGTGATTTACCTGTCTTACCTTACTATAGTATAATCCAGGGTGTACAGTAGGAAATGCTTGTCATTGTGATTTACCTGTCTTACCTTACTATAGTGTAATCCAGGGTGTACAGAAGGGAATGCTTGTTATTGTGATTTACCTGTCTTATCTTACTATAGTGTAATCCAGGTTGTACAGAAGGGTATGCTTGTTATTGTGATTTACCTGTCTTATCTTACTATAGTGTAATCCAGGGTGTACAGAAGGGAATGCTTGTCATTGTGATTTACCTGTCTTATCTTACTATAGTGTAATCCAGGGTGTACAGAAGGGAATGCATGTCATTGTGATTTACCTGTCTTATCTTACTATAGTGTAATCCAGAGTGTAATGAAGGGAATGCTTGTCTTTGTGATTTACCTGTCACCTTACTATAGTGTAATCCAGGGTGTACAGAAGGGAATGCTTGTCATTGTGATTTACCTGTCTTATCTTACTATAGTGTAATCCAGGGTGTACAGAAGGGAATGCTTGTCTTTGTGATTTACCTGTCACCTTACTATAGTGTAATCCAGGGTGTACAGTAGGGAATGCTTGTCATTGTAATTTACCTGTCTTATCTTACTATAGTGTAATACAGGGTGTACAGAAGGGAATGCTTGTCATTGTGATTTACCTGTCACCTTACTGTAGTGTAATCTAGGGTGTACAATAGGGAATGCTTGTTACTGTGATTTACCTGTCTTACTTTACTATAGAGTAATCCAGGGTGTACAGTAGGGAATGCTTGTCATTGTGATTTACCTGTCACCTTACTATAGTGGAATCTAGGATGTATAGAAGGGAATGCTGGTCATTGTGATTTACCTGTATTACCTTAATATAGTGTAATCCAGGGTGTACAGAAGGGAATGCTTGTTATTGTGATTTACCTGCCTAATCTTACTATAGTGTAATCCAGGGTGTACAGTAGGGAATGCTTGTCATTGTGATTGACCGGTCTTACCTTACTATAGTGTAATCCAGGATGTACAGAAGGGAATGCTTGTCATTGTGATTTACCTGTCTTACCTTACTATAGTGGAATCTAGGATGTATAGTAGGGAATGCTTGTCATTGTGATTTACCTGATTACCTTACTATAGTGTAATCCAGCATGTACAGAAGGAAATCCTTGTCATTGTGATTTATCTGTCTTATCTTACTATAGTGTAATCCAGGGTGTACAGAAGGGAATGCTTGTCATTGTCATTTACCTGTTACCTTACTATAGTGTAATCCAGGGTGTAAAGTAGTGAATGCTTGTCATTGTGATTTACCTGTCTTATCTTACTATAGTGTAATACAGGGTGTACAGAAGGGAATGCTTGTGATTGTGATTTACCTGTCATATCTTACTATAGTATAATCCAGGGTGTACAGAAGGGAATGCTTGTTATTGTGATTTACCTGCCTAATCTTACTATAGTGTAATCCAGGGTGTACAGTAGGGAATGCTTGTCATTGTGATTTACCTGTTTTACCTCACTATAGAGTATAGTGTAATCCACGTTGTACAGAAGGGAATGCTTGTCATTGTGATTTACCTGTCTTGCCTTACTATAGTGTAATCCAGGGTGTACAGTAGGGTATGCTTGTCATTGTGATTTACCTGTCTTACCTTACTGTAGTGTAATCCAGGGTGTACAGAAGGGAATGCTTGTCATTGTGATTTACCTGTCTTACCTTACTATAGTGTAATCCATGGTGTACAGAAGGGAATGCTTGTCATTGTGATTTACCTGTCTTACCTTACTATAGTGTAATCCAGGGTGTACAATAAGGAATGCTTGTCATTGTGATTTACCTGTCTTACCTTACTATACTGTAATCCAGGATGTACAGAAGGGAATGCTTGTCATTGTGATTTACCTGTCTTACCTTACTATAGTGTAATCCAGGGTGTACAGTAGGGTATGCTTATCATTGTGATGTACCTGTCTTACCTTACAATAGTGTAATCCAGGGTGTACAGTAGGGTATACTTGTCATTGTGATGTACCTGTCTTACCTTACTATAAAGTAATCCATCGAGTACAGAAGGGAATGCTTGTCATTGTGATTTACCTGTCTTACCTTACAATAGTGCAATCCAGGGTGTACAATAAGGAATGCTTGTTATTTTGATTTACCTGTCTTACCGTAGTATAGTGTAATCCAGGGTGTGCAGAAGGGAATGCTTGTCATTGTGATTTACCTGTCTTACCTTACTATAGTGTAATCCAGGGTGTACAATAAGGAATGCTTGTCATTGTGATTTACCTGTCTTACCTTACTATAGTGTAATCCAGGGTGTACAGTAGGGTATGCTTATCATTGTGATGTACCTGTCTTACCTTACAATAGTGTAATCCAGGGTGTACAGTAGGGTATACTTGTCATTGTCATGTACCTGTCTTACCTTACTATAAAGTAATCCATGGAGTACAGAAGGGAATGCTTGTCATTGTGATTTACCTGTCTTACCTTACAATAGTGCAATCCAGGGTGTACAATAAGGAATGCTTGTTATTTTGATTTACCTGTCTTACCATAGTATAGTGTAATCCAGGTTGTGCAGAAGGGAATGCTTGTCATTGTGATTTACCTGTCTTACCTTACTATAGTGTAATCCAGGGTGTACAATAAGGAATGCTTGTCATTGTGATTTACCTGTCTTACCTTACAATACTGTAATCCAGGATGTACAATAGGGAATGCTTGTCATTGTGATTTACCTGTCTTACCTTACTATAGTGTAATCCAGGTTGTACAGAAGGGAATGCTTGTCATTGTGATTTACCTGTCTTATCTTACTATAGTGTAATCCAAGTTGTACAGATGGGAATGATTGTCATTGTGATTTACTTGTCTTACCTTACTATAGTGTAATCCAGGGTGTACAGAAGGGAATGCTTGCTATTGTGATTTACCTGTCTTACTTTACTATAGTGTAATCCAGGGTGTACAATAAGGAATGCTTGTCATTGTGATTTACCTGTCTTACCTTACTATACTGTAATCCAGGATGTACAGAAGGGAATGCTTGTCATTGTGATTTACCTGTCTTACCTTACAATACTGTAATCCAGGATGTACAATAGGGAATGCTTGTCATTGTGATTTACCTGTCTTACCTTACTATAGTGTAATCCAGGTTGTACAGAAGGGAATGCTTGTCATTGTGATTTACCTGTCTTATCTTACTATAGTGTAATCCAAGTTGTACAGATGGGAATGATTGTCATTGTGATTTACCTGTCTTACCTTACTATAGTGTAATCCAGGGTGTACAGAAGAGAATGCTTGCTATTGTGATTTACCTGTCCTACCTTACTAAAGTGTAATCCAGGGTGAACAGATGGGAATGCTTGTCATTGTGATTTACATGTCTTATCTTACTATAGCATCATCCAGGTTGTACAGAAGAGAATGCTTGTCATTGTGATTTACCTGTCTTACCTTACTATACTGTAATCCAGGGTGTACAATAGGGAATGCTTGTCATTGTGATTTCCCTGTCTTACCATACTATAGTATAATCCAAGGTGTACAGTAGGGAATGCTTGTCATTGTGATTTACCTGTCTTACCTTACTATAGTGTAATCCAGGGTGTACAGAAGGGAATACTTGTCATTGTGATTTACCTGTCTTACCTCACTATAGTGTAATCCAGGTTGTACAGAAGGGAATGCTTGTTATTGTGATTTACCTGTCTTATCTTACTATAGTGTAATCCAGGTTGTACAGAAGGGAATGCTTGTTATTGTGATTTACCTGTCTTATCTTACTATAGTGTAATCCAGGGTGTACAGAAGGGAATGTTTGTCATTGTGATTTACCTGTCTTATCTTACTATAGTGTAATCCAGGGTGTACAGAAGGGAATGCATGTCATTGTGATTTACCTGTCTTATCTTACTATAGTGTAATCCAGAGTGTAATGAAGGGAATGCTTGTCTTTGTGATTTACCTGTCACCTTACTATAGTGTAATACAGGGTGTACAGAAGGGAATGCTTGTTATTGTGATTTACCTGCCTAATCTTTCTATAGTGTAATCCAGGGTGTACAGAAGGGAATGCTTGTCATTGTGATTTACCTGTCTTATCTTACTATAGTGTAATCCAGGGTGTACAATAGGGAATGCTTGTCATTGTGATTTACCTGTCTTATTTTACTATAGTGTGATCCAGGGTGTACAGAAGGGAATGCTTTTCATTGTGATTTACCTGTCTTACCTTACCATAGTGTAATCCAGGGTCTACAGAAGGGAATAATTGTCATTGTGATTTCCCTGTATTACCTTACTATAATGTAATCCAGGGTGTAAAATAGGGAATACTTGTCATTGTGATTTACCTGTCACCTTACTATAGTGTAATCCAGGGTGTGCAGAAGGGAATGCTTGTCATTGTGATTTACCTGTCTTACCTTACTATAGTGTAATCCAGGGTGTACAATAAGGAATGCTTGTCATTGTGATTTACCTGTCTTACCTTACAATACTGTAATCCAGGATGTACAATAGGGAATGCTTGTCATTGTGATTTACCTGTCTTACCTTACTATAGTGTAATCCAGGTTGTACAGAAGGGAATGCTTGTCATTGTGATTTACCAGTCTTATCTTACTATAGTGTAATCCAGGGTGTACAGAAGGGAATGCTTGCTATTGTGATTTACCTGTCTTACCTTACTAAAGTGTAATCCAGGGTGAACAGATGGGAATGCTTGTCATTGTGATTTACCTGTCTTATCTTACTATAGTATCATCCAGGTTGTACAGAAGGGAATGCTTGTCATTGTGATTTACCTGTCTTACCTTACTATACTGTAATCCAGGGTGTACAATAGGGAATGCTTGTCATTGTGATTTACCTGTCTTACCTTACTATAGTATAATCCAGGGTGTACAGTAGGAAATGCTTGTCATTGTGATTTACCTGTCTTACCTTACTATAGTGTAATCCAGGGTGTACAGAAGGGAATGCTTGTTATTGTGATTTACCTGTCTTATCTTACTATAGTGTAATCGAGGTTGTACAGAAGGGTATGCTTGTTATTGTGATTTACCTGTCTTATCTTACTATAGTGTAATCCAGGGTGTACAGAAGGGAATGCTTGTCATTGTGATTTACCTGTCTTATCTTACTATAGTGTAATCCAGGGTGTACAGAAGGGAATGCATGTCATTGTGATTTACCTGTCTTATCTTACTATAGTGTAATCCAGAGTGTAATGAAGGGAATGCTTGTCTTTGTGATTTACCTGTCACCTTACTGTAGTGTAATCTAGGGTGTACAATAGGGAATGCTTGTTACTGTGATTTACCTGTCTTACTTTACTATAGAGTAATCCAGGGTGTACAGTAGGGAATGCTTGTCATTGTGATTTACCTGTCACCTTACTATAGTGGAATCTAGGATGTATAGAAGGGAATGCTGGTCATTGTGATTTACCTGTATTACCTTAATATAGTGTAATCCAGGATGTACAGAAGGGAATGCTTGTTATTGTGATTTACCTGTCTTACCTTACTATAGTGTAATACAGGATGTACAGAAGGGAATGCTTGTTATTGTGATTTACCTGCCTAATCTTACTATAGTGTAATCCAGGGTGTACAGTAGGGAATGCTTGTCATTGTGATTGACCGGTCTTACCTTACTATAGTGTAATCCAGGATGTACAGAAGGGAATGCTTGTCATTGTGATTTACCTGTCTTACCTTACTATAGTGGAATCTAGGATGTATAGTAGGGAATGCTTGTCATTGTGATTTACCTGATTACCTTACTATAGTGTAATCCAGCATGTACAGAAGGAAATCCTTGTCATTGTGATTTATCTGTCTTATCTTACTATAGTGTAATCCAGGGTGTACAGAAGGGAATGCTTGTCATTGTCATTTACCTGTTACCTTACTATAGTGTAATCCAAGGTGTAAAGTAGTGAATGCTTGTCATTGTGATTTACCTGTCTTATCTTACTATAGTGTAATACAGGGTGTACAAAAGGGAATGCTTGTGATTGTGATTTACCTGTCATATCTTACTATAGTATAATCCAGGGTGTACAGAAGGGAATGCTTGTTATTGTGATTTACCTGCCTAATCTTACTATAGTGTAATCCAGGGTGTACAGTAGGGAATGCTTGTCATTGTGATTTACCTGTTTTACCTCACTATAGAGTATAGTGTAATCCACGTTGTACAGAAGGGAATGCTTGTCATTGTGATTTACCTGTCTTGCCTTACTATAGTGTAATCCAGGGTGTACAGTAGGGTATGCTTGTCATTGTGATTTACCTGTCTTATCTTACTGTAGTGTAATCCAGGGTGAACAGAAGGGAATGCTTGTCATTGTGATTTACCTGTCTTACCTTACTATAGTGTAATCCAGGGTGTACAGAAGGGAATGCTTGTCATTGTGATTTACCTGTCTTACCTTACTATAGTGTAATCCAGGGTGTACAATAAGGAATGCTTGTCATTGTGATTTACCTGTCTTACCTTACTATACTGTAATCCAGGATGTACAGAAGGGAATGCTTGTCATTGTGATTTACCTGTCTTACCTTACTATAGTGTAATCCAGGGTGTACAGTAGGGTATGCTTATCATTGTGATGTACCTGTCTTACCTTACAATAGTGTAATCCAGGGTGTACAGTAGGGTATACTTGTCATTGTGATGTACCTGTCTTACCTTACTATAAAGTAATCCATCGAGTACAGAAGGGAATGCTTGTCATTGTGATTTACCTGTCTTACCTTACAATAGTGCAATCCAGGGTGTACAATAAGGAATGCTTGTTATTTTGATTTACCTGTCTTACCGTAGTATAGTGTAATCCAGGGTGTGCAGAAGGGAATGCTTGTCATTGTGATTTACCTGTCTTACCTTACTATAGTGTAATCCAGGGTGTACAATAAGGAATGCTTGTCATTGTGATTTACCTGTCTTACCTTACTATAGTGTAATCCAGGGTGTACAGTAGGGTATGCTTATCATTGTGATGTACCTGTCTTACCTTACAATAGTGTAATCCAGGGTGTACAGTAGGGTATACTTGTCATTGTCATGTACCTGTCTTACCTTACTATAAAGTAATCCATGGAGTACAGAAGGGAATGCTTGTCATTGTGATTTACCTGTCTTACCTTACAATAGTGCAATCCAGGGTGTACAATAAGGAATGCTTGTTATTTTGATTTACCTGTCTTACCATAGTATAGTGTAATCCAGGTTGTTCAGAAGGGAATGCTTGTCATTGTGATTTACCTGTCTTACCTTACTATAGTGTAATCCAGGGTGTACAATAAGGAATGCTTGTCATTGTGATTTACCTGTCTTACCTTACAATACTGTAATCCAGGATGTACAATAGGGAATGCTTGTCATTGTGATTTACCTGTCTTACCTTACTATAGTGTAATCCAGGTTGTACAGAAGGGAATGCTTGTCATTGTGATTTACCTGTCTTATCTTACTATAGTGTAATCCAAGTTGTACAGATGGGAATGATTGTCATTGTGATTTACTTGTCTTACCTTACTATAGTGTAATACAGGGTGTACAGAAGGGAATGCTTGCTATTGTGATTTACCTATCTTACCTTACTAAAGTGTAATCCAGGGTGAACAGAAGGGAATGCTTGTCATTGTGATTTACCTGTCTTACTTTACTATAGTGTAATCCAGGGTGTACAATAAGGAATGCTTGTCATTGTGATTTACCTGTCTTACCTTACTATACTGTAATCCAGGATGTACAGAAGGGAATGCTTGTCATTGTGATTTACCTGTCTTACCTTACAATACTGTAATCCAGGATGTACAATAGGGAATGCTTGTCATTGTGATTTACCTGTCTTACCTTACTATAGTGTAATCCAGGTTGTACAGAAGGGAATGCTTGTCATTGTGATTTACCTGTCTTATCTTACTATAGTGTAATCCAAGTTGTACAGATGGGAATGATTGTCATTGTGATTTACCTGTCTTACCTTACTATAGTGTAATCCAGGGTGTACAGAAGAGAATGCTTGCTATTGTGATTTACCTGTCCTACCTTACTAAAGTGTAATCCAGGGTGAACAGATGGGAATGCTTGTCATTGTGATTTACATGTCTTATCTTACTATAGCATCATCCAGGTTGTACAGAAGAGAATGCTTGTCATTGTGATTTACCTGTCTTACCTTACTATACTGTAATCCAGGGTGTACAATAGGGAATGCTTGTCATTGTGATTTCCCTGTCTTACCATACTATAGTATAATCCAAGGTGTACAGTAGGGAATGCTTGTCATTGTGATTTACCTGTCTTACCTTACTATAGTGTAATCCAGGGTGTACAGAAGGGAATACTTGTCATTGTGATTTACCTGTCTTACCTTACTATAGTGTAATCCAGGTTGTACAGAAGGGAATGCTTGTTATTGTGATTTACCTGTCTTATCTTACTATAGTGTAATCCAGGTTGTACAGAAGGGAATGCTTGTTATTGTGATTTACCTGTCTTATCTTACTATAGTGTAATCCAGGGTGTACAGAAGGGAATGTTTGTCATTGTGATTTACCTGTCTTATCTTACTATAGTGTAATCCAGGGTGTACAGAAGGGAATGCATGTCATTGTGATTTACCTGTCTTATCTTACTATAGTGTAATCCAGAGTGTAATGAAGGGAATGCTTGTCTTTGTGATTTACCTGTCACCTTACTATAGTGTAATACAGGTTGTACAGAAGGGAATGCTTGTTATTGTGATTTACCTGCCTAATCTTTCTATAGTGTAATCCAGGGTGTACAGAAGGGAATGCTTGTCATTGTGATTTACCTGTCTTATCTTACTATAGTGTAATCCAGGGTGTACAGAAGGGAATGCTTGTCTTTGTGATTTACCTGTCACCTTACTATAGTATAATCCAGGGTGTACAGTAGGGAATGCTTGTCATTGTAATTTACCTGTCTTATCTTACTATAGTGTAATACAGGGTGTACAGAAGGGAATGCTTGTCATTGTGATTTACCTGTCACCTTATTATAGTGTAATCTAGGGTGTACAATAGGGAATGCTTGTTACTGTGATTTACCTGTCTTACTTTACTATAGAGTAATCCAGGGTGTCCAGTAGGGAATGCTTGTCATTGTGATTGACCGGTCTTACCTTACTATAGTGTAATCCAGGATGTACAGAAGGGAATGCTTGTCATTGTGATTTACCTGTCTTACCTTACTATAGTGGAATCTAGGATGTATAGAAGGGAATGCTTGTCATTGTGATTTACCTGATTACCTTACTATAGTGTAATCCAGGATGTACAGAAGGAAATGCTTGTCATTGTGATTTATCTGTCTTATCTTACTATAGTGTAATCTAGGGTGTACAGAAGGGAATGCTTGTCATTGTCATTTACCTGTTACCTTACTATAGTGTAATCCAGGGTGTAAAGTAGGGAATGCTTGTCATTGTGATTTACCTGTCTTATCTTACTATAGTGTAATACAGGGTGTACAGAAGGGAATGCTTGTGATTGTGATTTACCTGTCATATCTTACTATAGTATAATCGAGGGTGTACAGAAGGGAATGCTTGTTATTGTGATTTACCTGCCTAATCTTACTATAGTGTAATCCAGGGTGTACAGTAGGGAATGCTTGTCATTGTGATGTACCTGTTTTACCTCACTATAGAGTATAGTGTAATCCAGGATGTACAGAAGGGAATGCTTGTCATTGTGATTTACCTGTCTTGCCTTACTATAGTGTAATCCAGGGTGTACAGTAGGGTATGCTTGTCATTGTGATTTACCTGTCTTACCTCACTGTAGTGTAATCCAGGGTGTACAGAAGGGAATGCTTGTCATTGTGATTTACCTGTCTTACCTTACTATAGTGTAATCCAGGGTGTACAGAAGGGAATGCTTGTCATTGTGATTTACCTGTCTTACCTTACTATAGTGTAATCCAGGGTGTACAGTAGGGTATACTTGTCATTGTGATGTACCTGTCTTACCTTACTATAAAGTAATCCATGGAGTACAGAAGGGAATGCTTGTCATTGTGATTTACCTGTCTTACCTTACAATAGTGCAATCCAGGGTGTACAATAAGGAATGCGTGTTATTTTGATTTACCTGTCTTACCGTAGTATAGTGTAATCCAGGGTGTACAGAAGGGAATGCTTGTCATTGTGATTTACCTGTCTTACCTTACTATAGTGTAATCCAGGGTGTACAATAGGGAATGCTTGTCATTGTGATTTACCTGTCTTACCTTACTATAGTGTAATCCAGGATGTACAGAAGGGAATGCTTGTCATTGTGATTTACCTGTCTTATCTTACTATAGTGTAATCCAGGGTGTACAGTAGGGAATGCTTGTCATTGTGATTTACCTGTCTTATCTTACTATAGTGTAATCCAGGTTGTACAGATGGGAATGCTTGTTATTGTGATTTACCTGTCTTATCTTACTATAGTGTAATCCAGGGTGTACAGAAGGGAATGCTTGTCATTGTGATTTACCTGTCTTATATTACTATAGTGTAATCCAGGGTGTACAGAAGGGAATGTTTGTCTTTGTGATTTACCTGTCACCTTACTATTGTGTAATCCAGGGTGTACAGTAGGGAATGCTTGTCATTGTGTTTTACCTGTCTTATCTTACTATAGTGTAATCCAGGGTGTACAGAAGGGAATGCTTGTCATTGTGATTTACCTGTTACCTTACTATAGTGTAATCCAAGGTGTAGTGTAGGGAATGCTTGTCATTGTGATTTACCTGTCTTATCTTACTATAGTGTAATCTAGGGTGTACATAAGGGAATACTTGTTATTGTGATTTACCTGTCTTATCTTACTATAGTGTAATCCAGGGTGTACAGAAGGAAATGCTTGTTATTGTGATTTACCTGCCTAATCTTACTATAGTGTAATCCAGGGTGTACAGTAGGGAATGCTTGTCATTGTGATTTACCTGTACAGAAGGGAATGCTTGTCATTGTGATTTACCTGTACAGAAGGGAATGCTTGTCATTGTGATTTACCTGTCTTACCTTACTATAGTGTAATCCAGGATGTACAGAAGGGAATGCTTGTCATTGTGATTTACCTTTCACCTTACTATAGTGCAATCCAGGGTGTACAGTAGGGTATGCTTGTCATTGTGATGTACCTGTCACCTTACTATAGTGGAATCCAGGATGTACAGAAGGGAATGCTTGTCATTGTGATTTACCTGTCTTGCCTTACTATAGTGTAATCCAGGGTGTACAGTAGGGTATGCTTGTCATTGTGATTTACCTGTCTTACCTTACTATAGTGTAATCCAGGATGTACAGAAGGGAATGCTTGTCATTGTGATTTACCTGTCTTACCTTACTATAGTGTAATCCAGGGTGTACAATAAGGAATGCTTGTCATTGTGATTTACCTGTCTTACCTTACTATAGTGTAATCCAGGGTGTACAGAAGGGAATGCTTGTCATTGTGATTTACCTGTCTTACCTTACTATAGTGTAATCCAGGGTGTACAGTAGGGAATGCTTGTCATTGTGATTTACCTGTCTTACCTTACTATAGTGTAATCCAGGATGTACAGAAGGGAATGCTTGTCATTGTGATTTACCTGTCTTACCTTACTATAGTGTAATCCAGGGTGTACAGAAGGGAATGCTTGTCATTGTGATTTACCTGTCTTGCCTTACTATAGTGTAATCCAGGGTGTACAGTAGGGTATGCTTGTCATTGTGATTTACCTGTCTTACCTTACTATAGTGTAATCCAGGATGTACAGATGGGAATGCTTGTCATTGTGATTTACCTGTCTTACCTTACTATAGTGTAATCCAGGGTGTACAATAGGTAATGCTTGTCATTGTGATTTACCTGTCTTACCTTACTATAGTGTAATCCAGGATGTACAGAAGGGAATGCTTGTCATTGTGATTTACCTGTCTTACCTTACTATAGTGTAATCCAGGGTGTACAATAAGGAATGCTTGTCATTGTGATTTACCTGTCTTATCTTACTATAGTGTAATCCAGGGTGTACAGTAGGGAATGCATGTCATTGTGATTTACCTGTCTTACCTTACTATAGTGTAATCCAGGGTGTACAGTAGGGAATGCATGTCATTGTGATTTACCTGTCTTGCCTTACTATAGTGTAATCCAGGGTGTACAGTAGGGAATGCTTGTCATTGTGATTTACCTGTCTTATCTTACTATAGTGTAATCCAGGATGTACAGTAGGGAATGCTTGTCATCGTGATTTACCTGTCTAACCTTACTATAGTACCCTACCGTAGTGTTATCCAGGGCGTAAGGAAGGTAGAGCTTGTTGGTGATTATTTTACTCCCACATCAACTTTAAGTGTGTGGGACACTGGAATATCCCTGCCAGTTGTCTATTTGTAGACACAAGGTTGATATTTTTACATCAATCATGTATACATACAGTAGAAAGTTTGAACACTGTTTCAAGGGTTGATATATCATGATGTTGAAACAAGATTATATGAAGGAAATCAAGGTGACAGTTCAGTTCATACATTATCAGAATTCAAGTCAGTCTGTGATATTTAATTGATGAATATAACACTGAATTCCTTGAAGAAGGATACAAGATTTAATGAGGTCAATACTTGTAAATTGTTTTAATCTTGAAAGAAGCTTTTTGAGTACAAGTCTTGGCTTTCATTTAGAATATAGTTTGGGCTTCCATTTAGTATGAGTCTATACTTTCATTTAGTATAAGTCTTGGTTTTCATTTAGTATGAGTCTGGGCTTTCATATAGTATAAGTCTTGATTTTAATTTAGTATAAGTCTAGACTTTCATTTAGTATAAGTCTAGACTTTCATTTAGTATAAGTCTAGACTTTTATTTAGTAGGAGGCTGCATGGGCTTTCATTTAGTATAAGTCTGGGTTTTCATTTAGTACGAATCTGGGCTTTCATTGAGAGTCTAGCTCGGTTTTCATTTAGTATGAGTCTTGGCTTTCATGTAGTATGAGTCTGGGCTTTCATTGAGAGTCTGGGTTTTCATTTAGTAGGAGTCTTGGCTTTCATTAAATATGAGTCTGGGCTTTCATAGAGTATAAGTCTGGGCTTTTATTTTGTAGAAGTCTGGGCTCTCATTAAGTACAAGTCTGTGTTTTCACTTATAACGAGTCTCAGGGTTTTTATTTAGTATGAGTTTTGGCTTTCACTGAGTATAAGTCTTGACTTCTATTTTGTGCAAGTTTGGACTTTCATTACGTATGAATCTGGACTTTTGTTTAGTATGCGTGTGGGCTTTTGTTATGTGCAAATTTATTCTAATAACCTAAACTTAACATGTCCATGTAGTATTATGGCATGGTATTGTCAGTCTTAACAACATCTTGTAGTTAAGAAACAGATTGAAGTGGATAATGTAGGATTATAACATGGTATGTCTGTTGTATAATATTTCATGATCAAAGACAAGGTCAGATAAACTATATACCAGGGTAAAATATAATTATCATTGCTTTTCTTTAACAATTTTTGTGTCACTTGTAAGCATTTTGATACACTATAATCTGTTTATCCATCCATTTATTTGTTTTCACTAATTAAATAGGTGTTGCCATATAAGTTTCTACCTGGACCCAACTTCCTAAAACCATATCACTACTAGGAGCTAAGAGAATATACCCATCTCTAGCACAATGACCGAGACAATCCTAGATTAAAAGTCACAAAATCTTCTAACATAATACTTAGTTCAGAAAACATGGTAAGAGGTGTGTGAAGATGGAGGTAAAAGGGGTTCCAAGAATACTTTTTTTAAAAGTTTTATGATTTCTTTACATTTATATACATGTACATACAGGTGGTTATATATGGAATAAAAAACTCTGATTTTCACGGTACCTCAAGAGGATGTCTTGTAGTCAGTACATTAATTTGTTTATTACAACAATGTACAACAAGTTGGTGCTACATGTAACTGTGTCATTCTTTTAAACGTCACCAAGACAACATCCAATAACATTCAATCTGTAATCAACACATTGTGAACAAGTAGAAGTGCTAACAAATCTGAAGTGTTGTTGGTCATTTGATATTCTTGTAATATTTTCAACAAGGTGTCCATTCAAAAAGAGAAAACTGTTCATATATAACATTACTTGAAGAAAAAAAAGCTTTACAAAAAAGGTTTCAACATGTTTATTTTGGATAAAAATATACATGCATAATAAACAATTTTCTGCATGATCAAAGACAAATTATCAAAAGCAAAAATAAAATAGAACAATAGATCACAGTAATATGAAATCCATGACATTTGACAGGCAATGACATTGTAAATATTCTGTGTGTTTTGAAGGCCTATATGTATGGTTACACACCTTTTATCACAGTAGGATAAATTATACAGCTTCAGATACATTCATTACTTGGAGACTCTGCATGAAACACAACTCAAATATTTCTAAATGTAGTTCTTTAAAATGTTTACTAAGGAAAGATTGACAGTACTTGTACCATATGCAGTATAGATGAATTTGATGAGTCATACTTTTATTCAGATACAATCTGGAGTCATTTTTTATATATAATCTTAACGAATAGTTTTCTCTTCATACAATATCAGACAACAAAAATTACATGCAAATAAACATGTGTCTGTAGATCAGGTTGATTAAAACCTTAGGATTTGATGTATCGCAAATCTACTTATATCACTAAGTTGAATTGTGACACATATAAACAACAAATTAAAAGTGTTCCATGAGAAGCATCATATACATGACCGTGTAAAGTGAACTATAATTTGAAAATTTCATTTTACAGTGAAGTTTTGAAGTATACTTCTAAAGTTGACCTGTAAAATGAAGTACACAGTTGGTAAATATGTGAACAGACAAGAGTCAACATCAATAAACTTTACTGGTCATTTGTTTGGGCCCAGACTGTATTGGACCAAGTGGGACACCAGGTGACCTTATCCTATCTGTTTGCAGAGTTAGTACTGCCTCTTGTGTTCGATTGGGAGCTTTACTTAGTAGTTGATCTGCATAAAATAAAGCCTGAAAAATATAGAAGGTTTCAATAGTGTTGTCTTAAATCAAACTTTTTTTATATGTGATTTCATTCCCTCCACATTTGTTGGGTTATATTTGGAAATAGATAACAAACAGCACTCAAAGTCCACACATTTTTGGCCATCTAGCATTTTTTTCAAGTTGTTTAATGGCAAACTAAATCTATCTATGTACAATCCATGTTAGCTAGTAAAAACATTTAGCATATGCTGAATATTTGTGGAATATGAATACTTCTTGTTATTTATGTCACAGACTTCCCTTTGGGAGGATTTTAATATTTTCTATATTGGGACAGGTAACAAACAGAGTCGTGTGAAAAACACATTACCTATTCTCTTCTTTTTGATTCAAACTTGAAGTGCTAAGTTCAAAATGTGCAGGCAAGATAAACTAAAGCATGTATATCAAGTCTAGATACATGTACACATATTATGACATATACAGTATCAAATGCTTATTTAAAAAATGAACTCTTTGATAAATAGTTTTTGTCAAGATATAACTAAGAGAGACACAACGTTCTATCAAATAAAGTCTCAAATAAGGAAAAACCCAAACCTACATTATAACTAAACATATAGCATATAGAAGAACAAATTTTTGATTAAACCTTCTAAAAAGATAAAGACATGAATTATAAGAAATAATGGTTACCATACATATATGACTTGAAAAAAGAGAAAAGATTGTATCAAATTTCCAGTGACAAATAACTTCAGAGAAGAAACAAATGCATGTAGATTGATTTACCAAACACCATCATTCAAGTCAATTATGTAAAATTCAAATAAAACAATTACCTTAAAATGAGACAAAAACAACCATTGGGGCAAACTTGAATAAAATACAAAGAAAGAAAATAAAGTCCATACCTTGGGTGCGCTGACTGTTTGAATTCCCACTGATCTGGTGAGCACCTTCCTTAGGCCACCTAATCTGGTGGTGGCAGACAAGACCCGCATTTTATCAAAGCTGGTAGGAATATGATGCTTGGGACGAGGTATTAAGCCTAAATCTCCTAGCTGGTAATGAGGTATGGGTCCTGATTGTGGGGTAGCAATAGGGGACATTGGTAACTGCCTGTAAAAAGTAGGAAGAATTATGTTAAATGTTTAATAAACACAAAATGTTTGAAAAGCCCACTTCATTTTTCAAATTAGACATCACTGTTGTTGAAAATTTTAAGATTTTGGGGGAAACACAAGAAGAGGTCATTTAGAAAGATATCTATTTTTTTTGTACAGGTGAAGGATCTGATTGATGTTATGCTTTATAGATGTTTAGAAATGCCTTTAATGAAAAATACAGATTGGTATTTCTTGGTATAATTTTTCAGATAAAAAGCCAAAGTTTTTATTTTCTTACAACAAATTGCTCTTAAAAGTATAAAAAAATATCTTGTTAGGCTAATCTTTAAAGTGAAAAAAATATCACTATGATGAAAAGTTTATATTTAATTGATATATTAATTTTAAATTGAAGGTAAAAGAAGCACCTTAATTTTTCTATTATTTTTTCTTTGCTTTTTAATGACAAAGATTCACATGTACATTAAGTAAGTACCCTGTAATTTAGTGTTATATAATTAGTCTGTAAGATTGATTTGATGATCTCACCCTCTTTTAATGCTCTGTTTAGAGCCAGGCATCTCACTAGCGCTCCTGATAGCAGAATCTGACTGTTTACCCAATTCTCCTGGCTTTGGTCCCACACCAATGGCTGCAGCACTGTTAAGCAGAATAAGGAGATTCTCTAACATGTTGTTTCTTTTCTCTATCTCATTCATCATATCCTCATCGTCTTCTGGACCAGTATGCTGTAAAAATGTCAATAGGTAATTTTAAGAAAAGAAAGAAAGATAACTCAGAACAAAGTTAATGATTTGAATTCAAGAAAGATAACTCTTCTTAAAGTCATATGCAAGGAGTTAATTTCTGTAACTTTAATAATCATTTTAAAACATAATTCTAGCATATAAATTGGCATTTGTCTACCAAATGCATATGACCTTTAAAGTAATGAATGTATTTTATCAATTATGTATAAGAGTAAAAGCTTACTTTACTAGCTTTCCCTACTTGATACTCATTTAAGATTTCATCTTGAAAGAATGAAGACACAATGAAATTTGGAAGCGAAAAGTTATTCATTAAGTGTTTAAATATGTAAGGAAACATGATCTGTGATTTATGAATTATGATGACATATATTACTGTGAGAGCTATGGATAAAGCTGCTGAAGCATCAGCTAGTATTTTGTCAATTTTCCTTTTATTTTTCTTCTCTGTTTCAAACTGAGATTTTGTTTGTTTCACATCTTCATCCAAATTTTCATTCTCCTTTGCTAAATTTTGAATTTCTTCTCTGAAAAGAAGAAATTGAAGTTTGTTTAGCTATCTTTATATTATAAACATGAAGAAAATTAATACATATTGAACCATTATATGATCCTCTACAAACTTTAAAAAGTTTTGATAGTGAATTTTTCATATCTTTTTACAAGGAAACAGTTTAAGTTATTTAAGAAATGATTGTTAAAAATGTTCTATCTATCGATGTTTAGACAAAAACTGAGGCACAAACTATATAATCCATTAAGTGGATATAATCCATTAAGTGGATATAATCCATTAAGTGGATATAATCCATTAAGTGGATTATATCTAGTATGTGCCTCAGTTTTTGTCTATACATAAATAGACAGAAAATGTTTTACATTCATTTCTCATAATCTAATTACAGGTATTTCAAATCAAAATAAAACTTTTTTCAAGAACAATTATATCTTGTATCTGAAACTGATAAAATCAATTTTTGCCCATCAATCTTATATTAGCCATTCAGAATCGCGATCTGATGGTGGCCCCATCAATAATAGAGATAATATATTTATGAGATAGAAAGAATACCATGAAATGAAAGAAAAAACAGTAATAATTTTATAATTTTTTTGTATATTTTATTCAATTTATAACTGACTTCTAAGAGATCACTGGATATCTAGATCTATATCTAGATCAAACCAGAGTTGTGTTTACGTGCCCCCCTGATTATGTATTACTCGAAGGGACATTGATTATACAGAAATAGACTAAATTTTAATCTGTGCGTTTGTATATACATTATACAGTCAATGTGAAAATAATTAAGTTATTATCATATTAGCCTTTATCATTTCCATTATTTTTATAGTGAATTTTCTATTAATTTTTAAAACAAAACAATTCAAGTTATCATATTGGCCTTTATCATTTCCAAATAATGATAATTAATATCGTATTGATTTAACCTATTGGTAACAACTTAAAACCATTTTCCTATCTAGAAGAACAGATGTATTTGTGCAACACTGATGCCCTTGGACAGCAGCCAATGTTCTGAAATTCTGGCTGCAGATAAAAGGTATTGTTACAAGGAATACACACGTGAAACATGAATGTCAATTTACTAAAATACTGTTCACAAATTATGACCAATGTTAAAGTATTTTGCTGAAGACATTTGCTGAAGACATTTGCTGAAGAATATTAATTCAATGTATGAACTGATGACATTACCTTTGTGATTCCACCTGTTGCCGTAGAAAATCTGCTTCATTTTCTACTTCTTGGTACTCCTGCTCTCTCAGATCAAATTCTGCGATCAAAGCTTCTTGTGTTCTGCACTTCTCAGTCAACATTTTAATCATCTACAATACAGAAAAATAGCTGTTTGCAAATTTTATACCATTTTAGGCAATGGATTTGATCAAAAGAGAGACACATTAGTTTCAAGAATTGTAATTCAACAATCTCTATGGCATCGTATGTCCTAAGATCTAAAAGGAAATCCTAATAAGCTCTCCTTTATACATCAAGTTATAAAAACATAATCTTTTAGTATACTCACTCGTTGAGCACTGTGATTCTTCTTGGCAAGAGCAGTCTCATTTTCTTCTAACATTTCTATATGTTGCTTCTGTTGTTTTTCTTTCTTTTTTAGCTCATCATTTTCTGCAATCAGTTCTATGGTTTTATCTGACATTTTTTGCAGTTGAGCAGTGATTGAAACATTTTCTCGAATAGTGTTTTTAGTGGTTTCTGCCATCTGTTTATTGGAAACTCGTCTGAATTCAGCAGCCACTTGATTTACCCTTTGCACCATTTCAGTCTTTAACCTGGGTAAATAATATGAGAACGAAATTATTAAACCAGGACAAAAATACATTAAATCCTTAACACAATACTGTGAAACATAAAAACAACACAACCCAGCTAGACTTTTGTTACTTTTTTTTGTTCTAGTGGTTGACAAAGGAACAAAAATCTTATCATGGAGGAAATCACTGGATATAATGAATTTTATTCCTCATATATAGAAATACAATATTGTATTTTAACTATAAGAGAACTCTTAAGATACTGCATAATTTATACATGTGTTCTGAAATCATCTCAAGCAATTTCTAAAAATTGGGAAAATTGATTCTCATATTTAATTATACTCTTAGATATTCTGTTTACTTGACATTTAGCTAATATTGTAATAAACAGGGAAATAAATACAGAATTACTTTGATAATTTCACTGATGTACTGGTTATGTATAATTGTTTCATATTTATTCAACTTTGGTTTTGATATTCTTGTGACTGTTTAACTTAATACCGTGATTTATCAAGGACAGCTTTCTTCTCTAATTCATAAATGGAAGATTTGTGATCTTCATCTTTCTGTTTCAGCTCTTCCTCCATGGCTGCAAATTTGGCCATCAAGTCATCTTTTTGTACTCTAAATTCCTCAAGGGAGGCAAGTTTACCACCTGTATAAAAATATTATCATTTCTGCTTTAGATTGCTGGTATTCATACATACAATTGTTAAGTTCCTTCAATTTACTGTTGCAATCCTCTGAAAGAAAGTCAGCAGAAAAATGCTATTATTTTTTACTAGAACATTTTCTTTTTAGAAAATCAGGGTTCAAAGCACCAGATGATTATCTATTATATTATCTTCCTTAGTTAAAGTGTTCAAGAGATATATATTGCATCTAAAGGAATTTTATTCACCTAGAATCATGTTGTCAGATGTCAGCTGATCACGAGTTTCTTGAAGCTCTGTTTTGATTTGTTGTAATGTGGCACTAGCTTGCTCCTTTTCCAGCTCTCTGGTCTGTTGAAGACCTGTTAGCTGTTCATTTAAATCAGCTATTTCATCATCTAAAATACAATATGATTAGAGAATATTAATTGAAAATGTTGATTATTTATTTTAGTTTCCATCTCTTAAATTGTAATACTATTTACTTCATTTGTGCATCATCATCAATATGCTATCTGAATTAAATGGTGCATGGAAATTTGAAAAAGTTGTCAATCGTGACAAATTTCTCACACAAAGTTCTAAGTTTCTAATCCTAAAGAACTTTTAATAATGACTTTCCATATCATAATTGTGTTTTTTCCATATACAAAGTATGCACGCTTTCGTTCCATACCAAGTTTGAAAAAAAATTACTGAACTGTCCAGAACACACTTCATCAGTGTGTGATGTGATAAGGTGTGGAGTTCAATGAAATCAATTTTAATCATGTATATCATGCATAAAATATCATGTATTAAAATACAGTCATATGATTTAAAAATGAAAACTTACTTTTCTTTGCAACTTCTTTTTTGAAGAAATCAACAATATCCACCTTATCCCTTTCAAGCACACCAAATTTCTCCTGAAAGGTCCCCCTGCTCACTTCTAGTTCGTCACATCTCTTTTGATATCTAATGGTAGAAAATGGTGTATAATGATGTTGTAATCAAAAGAGTTATTCCTTGAAATTATCTACACATATATTACATAAATATCAGTATTCATGCATTCTAATTTTACACACTTCTTGAAAATATGATAAATATTTCAATATCAAGATGTGAAGAACTTAGTGTGAAATTTTTATGTTATGATATAACATAAACATAAACAAACACTACTCAGTATGGCACACTGCTCCATTAATTCCAGATACTGTTATATACATAACATTGATGTTTTACATAATGAGTATCATATTTAATGTTGTAAATATACATGCAATTACTAAATGTAATTTACTAGTTGTTGACATCATACAAATAAATAAATAAATAAATGTCATAAAAATACATGTAACTTATTCATGTGATGTATTAATGACATCACACAAATAAATAAATATAATATATATACAATGCATGTAATGTACCAATGACCTCATACAAAAATATGTATAGTATTGATAAAGAATTCCTTTGTTTTGGTAAATTACTGGTTACTGATATACTGGTAAGTAAGACACTGATAAACCTTACTGATATATTATTAGTCAAGGAGCATCTCCCTGCTAACACCAGTAACTGTTTACTATGTTATTACAAGTATCCAAAAGCCTGTAAAAGACAGGAGAAAAAGGTGTGGCTGGACCCGGGCCAGGAATCGAACTCAGAACCGCTCTCAAGACAGACAGGAGAAAAAGGTGTGGCTGGACCCGGGAATTGAATCCAGAAGTAGGCAGAACTACTATCAAAGCAGACATTCTCACCATTAAGTCATTCGGTCTGGCACCCGACGGTCACAAGCCAAATAACAAATTAGCTGGGAACAGGTCTTAGCTGGGAACTAGTCCTCGACCAACACTGTCTCAACAACAGTTAAAGACAAAGATATGATAATAGTAATGCAAAGTCAAAGAAGGTAAAGATAGATCTCCTTATCAATTATTCATAAATAAGGCTAAGCGTATAATCGACTGAAGTCAAGTCCTACACACGAGAATGGGAAAAATTCCCAAGAATCTGAAAACAGCTTTGTAAAAATAAGGCAATTTTTAACAACATCTTCAACACTTGCTAAAGTTTACCTCGCTAATCTATTTTCCAGATCACGAATCTGGATTAGATAGTACTCTTTTGAAAGCTCATTTAGAGCAGTCTCTGAACTCTTGGTTGGAGAACCACGACCAGATTTCTTTGCACTTTTCTTCCCCTTTTTCCCACTCTTCTTCTTTTTCGGTGGCATGTTGTTTGTTCAGATGCAGTATCAACGTCGAATACTTTACACTGAAATTACAGTGGTGGTCTCCATTTTGTTGTCAACAAAAATAGTGACGTCACTTCCTAGAGACTATACCTTCATCTTTTCAGAGTTGTCGTTCCTTGAAGTTTTCATTCGGACGTCTTCGACCTTTTTCATTCGGAAAAACGTAGGTAAGAGTAAGGGGCGAGGTAGTTCCGATTGTTAACATTTTGAGGAGTCACGTGATCCAATCATGGCGGATGCTTTGAAAAAGAGATGGAGAAAAATTTTATACGAGGATCAAGGTGTTTCCGACAATTATGTCGACGAATCATTTTTAGATGAAATGAGAAAAAATCGTAAGAAAGTTTTAAATCTGAGTTTGAAACGGCTAGTCGAAGTTAGTTACAGCAACCATAACCATGTAAACATAGAAGTTAGATAAGATAATCTTTATTTTTAAAAGGGGAAACTTTCTGTCCGTACAGTACGGTTGAAGTCACGTGATTACATGGGGGCGTGGTTTAACTAGTCATTGCATTGCCGAGAGGCGCTTGGTAATCGGGGTATTGGCCCTGTAGACTCCTGGTATTGGTAATCAGGAGGTGTGAACATGCTATACCTTAGTGTAAACAATGTCACGTGTGAGGGTTTGAATTGGTAATGGAAAGTACGTTCTTCAGTCCCAATTATGTAATTTCTATTGAAACGGTCGGCTCATACCGGTGAAGGTATGAGCTGACCGTTTCAATAGAAATTACCAATTATGAAGATTCTAGTAGTGTTTTATTTTTTTAGCTCTCTGGAGCCAAAGGCTCAAGTGAGCTATTGTGATCAATCACCATCCGTCGTCTGTCGTCCGTCGTCTGTCGTCCGTCGTTAACTTTTCACATTTTCGACTTCTTCTCCAGAACCACTGAACAGAATTTGATGAAACTTGATAAGCATGTAGTACTCATGGTCCCCTACAAGTGTTGTTGTTTTTCATCCGGATTCATCAACAGGTGGCGCCACCACAGGCAAAAGTAGGTCAAAGAGGGTACCCTCCTTTGACAAACTTCTTCTTCAGACCGGGGGCATACAGAGACAAACCGAATGCATAGGAATGATCTAGAGGGATGTGTGAAGAAGTGTTGTTATTTTTGGTTCCGTTCCGAAATCAAATTTTTGACGTTTTTTTTACTTTTTTTTGTACTTGGTAGTTTTAATGCAGAAAAGAGGTATTTTTTTCTTTTAGTAAACATTGATGCATTAATTTGGTTTAATTTGATCATTTTGATGGTAAGAAATACTACTGCGAAGAAAATTTTTCAATATTTTATGTTTTGGATTTTTTATGAATTTTTTAAGACTTTCAAGAAAAAGGGGGGGTGGGATAATTGGTGTAAACATTTCACATTTTGAACTTTTTCTTCGGAACCACTTGCTGGAATTCAATGAAACTTGGCATGCATCAAATACTCAAGGTCCCCGACAAATGTGGTCATCTTTGTCAGGATCGATGAACAGGTGGCACCACCACAGACAAAAGTAGGTCACAGAGGGTACCCTCCTTTGACAAACTTCTTATTCAGATCGGGTGCATACAGCGACAAACCGACTACATAGGAATGATTTAGAGGCATATGGGAAGAAGTGTTGATATTTTTGGTTCCATTCCGAAATCAAATTTTTGACGTTTTTTTCATTTTTATTTTGGACTTTGTTATTTTAATGCATTAAAGAGTTATTATTTTCTTTTAGTAAACATTGATGCATTCATTTGGTTTCATTTAATCATTTCTATGGTAAGGAATGCTGGTGCGAAGGAATTTTTTCAATATCTCGATTTTTGAATTTTTTATGAATTTTTTAAGACTTCCAAGAAAAGGGGGGGGGGGACAATTTTTCATATCTTCAACTTGATCTACAGAACAACTTGAAGGATTGTGATAAAACTGGGTAGGATGCAAGTACTCATAGTCCTTTTCAAAGGTTTTGTTTTTTGTGTGGATCATCCAAATTGGTTAACAGATAATGCCACCATGTCTAAAAGTAGGTCTCACAATGGTACATATACCACTTGGAAGCCGGTGTGGCCTAGTGGATAAGGTGCTCGGCTCGTGATCGAGAGGTCGCGGGTTCGACTCCCGCCCGGGACACACCGGTGTTCTGTCTTTCACGGTAGGCGTGGCACGTAAAAGATCCCTCACTGCTTCGGGTGGGTCCGTTGCAAAGGTCTAAATTTGTATGCAATGCATCAGGCAGATGCCGTCACCATATACGTGAAATAATCGTGGAGTGACGTAAAACAATAATCAAACAAAAAATATACCACTTGGTAATTGAAATATGGAGAGTAGCGGTTCAAATCCAGCTGTGGTCAGAAATTTTTTTTTTTTTTTTTACACATCTAAATAAGTTTTTAGATGTTTCTCAACACTCAACATATGAAATTAGGAATTTTACGTTTAAGACTTCCAAAAAAAAAGGGGGGGGGGGGGTGGTTTTGGCCATTTTTCACATTTTCAACTTTTTCTACAAAACTGTTTGAAGGATTTTAATAAATCTTGGTAGAAATAAGTCACTTATGATCCTCTTCAAATTCTGCTGTTTTCGTCCAGACCTCTTTACAGGTGGCGCCACCATAGTCAAGAGTAGGTCACAAAAGAGTTCCCTCGTTTAACAATATTCTTTTTCATACGGGCTGTATACAGAGACAAACAGAATGCATAGAAATGATCTAGAGGGATGAGTGAAGATGTATTGTCATTTTGGTTCCCTTCCAAAATCAAATTTTAGAATTTTTTTCGACATTTCTTTGGACTTGGTGATTCAATGCAGAAAAAAGTGTCATATTTCCTAGTTAATTGATAATGATGATTTCTTATGGGCTATTGTGATCATAATTATGGTAAGGATTGTTACTTTGAAAGAATTTTGTCAATATCTCAATTTTTGGATTTTCTATGAATTTTTTAAGACTTCCAAATGAGGGTGTATAGGAACAATTCAATCACATTTTTCACTTCTGCTGTTATACCACATGAAAGATTTTAATGAAACATGGAATACATGAAGTACTAAAAGTCCTCTATCAATTTGGTAAATTTCATCCAAATTGGTTAACAGATAATGCCACCATGTCTAAAAAGCAGTTCTCACAATAGTACATATACCACTTGGTAATTGAAATATGGTGAGTAGCGGTTCAAATCCAGCTGTGGTCAAAATTTTTTTTTCATTTCTTTACACATCTAAATAAGTTTTTAGATGTTTCTCAACACTCAACATATGAAATTAGGCAATTTTAAGTTAGATCTGGACAATATTTGAAACAATTGTTGTTCATGACCCAGACTTGAAATCAGTCAACGAAAGGCCCCACCTAAAGAAAATGACTAACTTGTTGCCCTGAATGACTTCTTGCAGAGACAAAGGAAATGCTTAATATCAAAATCACCTGAATGGATGTGCAAAAAAGTGTTGTTTTTTATTCTAGCCTGAAATAAAATTTGATATTTTCAACATCTGTGTTGACTTAGTCACATTAATGCAAAAATAAATGAATTCTTCCTTCATGCATGACTGATAATCTAGGTACTCAGGTGAGCGATATAGGCCCACTTGGGCCTTTTGTTTATTTGATTGGTTATATTATTACTTTTTAGGGGGTGGGGTGTTTGATGTATTTGTTTGTTTTGATCTCTATTCTGAAAGTTTTTTTTCAAAAAGTTTGAGGACATTAGCCGATATTTCTCTTGTACGAATTACAGTTGGGCATAATTTCCTCCCAATATCCATGAGACTGCCATACAAATCTATTTTGCCTTCTGTCCAGACTGACTTTCCGAGTCTTTCTCACGATGGCATAGCATTGTACAGAACTTCATGCATAGGACCTGTCTCCTTCTATGATTACGATGGTGAGGAGGGAAGTCTAATTTTGGTCATCACATCTGCAGATTGCGATCATCTATCATCAGGGCTTGAAATTCAGAGAAATTCTTAAGGAGCCATATGGGCTCCTAGATCCGAAATTCAAGGAGCCCGTAACAAAATCAAGGAGCCTGAAATTTAAAGTGGTTTTTTTCAATACAGCATTAGAGAATTGATAAAACCAACTATTTAATCTGACAGACATATCTTTAACAACAAATTAAAATGCAAATAATTGATTTAATTCAAATAAATTCCATCTCATAGTCTAACTCTAATCTTTGGAACACATCATTTTCATTCTCTGACATTTCAGAATCACTGTCTTCACTGCATTGCAATGCAACAATAGACCAACTTGACAATTCACTCCCTTATCAGTATTAGACTGATTTGACTCACATTCTAAATTTACAGAAGAATGAAATGAAGACTCACTCTCTACATTTACAGCAATCTGATTAAAACCATATCTTTATTCCGCTTCTCTTTTTGTCCTGTTGCGGATAAAGATCTGGCGAAACCCCTTAAGTGGTCATGTTCTGATGAACTCTGATGACGTTTCAATACACCGAAACCATTATTTCCCATAGCCAATCAATGACTCGGCTAGGCACATGCAAGTGACGCAATATGTAACAACAACTATTCAAAAACTACCTTGTAGTTCACACACATTGGGGATGTTATTTTCATTCCTAGGAATTTGTAGCCGATCCACCGATTGGCTGAAAATCGGAGTTCATTAGAACATGACCTCTTACGGGGTTTCCCCAGATCTTTTTCTGCAATGGGACAAATAGAGAAGTGGGTTAGAACTCGGGGTTTATCATTAGCATATATACAACTTTGAGTCATTGAGGACTTCCTGATACCATACAGTACAGTCCGTGTGGAACTTAATTTGCCCGCTGGTCACAGTGGGTATTTTTAGAATGGGCATTTAAAATGTCCACTGGACACAGTGGACATTCTTGTAAGAGTCAGTTAGAATTAACATACAGGTAAGTGGACAGCTTGATAGCTCAAATAAATGTCCACTCCTCATGCCTACTGAAATTTCAGATGGACTGCCCACTCCACAGTGGGCATTTAAAGTTCAAAGTTCCACCCGAACTGTACTGTAGATGTCCTCCTCTTCTTTTGGAAGTGTGATGCTGACTCTCGAGAGCATGTTGTGTGTCTAGTGTAATATAGTGCACTGTAAGATCACTATGCAATTTTTGCAATATAATACTACTATTAACAACAGTAAATTATGACCAAAGCCTTATTTCAAAAATACCAATAATGGCCAGATCGCTTCAAAACCATAACACGGCGCCCCCGATTTCTGGTGTATTTTTATGAATTGATCATGCTCTTGAGTCTTGTAGACTTGAAACTGAAGAACTTTATGACCTGGGCATTGAAGCAATCGACTTACATTATGGCAAGCACCATCATATTGATGAATTTTTTGACAATTTCATTTCTGAAGGTGATAATTGAAATTAAGACAAGAATTTGCAAATGGAGAATAAAAATCTTGTTAAATCCGATTTTTCTTGTAATTCTTTGTGGACAGACAGGTTTTTTTCGGACCTGTGTGTAACTTTACCACATACCGTAGGTCCGAATGACCTATGGGAGGTGAAACGTTTTTGATATAGACTGCCTATCGTCTTGTATCACCTTCGGTTGTTTTCCATCATCTGTGACCCCAACTCAGATACCATTTTTAACTTGACATGTACACTTCCTAACACGACTTTTGATTGGTTGGAAGGAACTCTTGGGTTTGATCATGCGACGAATGACCAATCAGAAAGTGAGAAACTGCCATAGCAAGTGCACATGTACTTGTCTATGTTAAAAATGGCATCTGATGACTGCATGAAACTTACAGTTTGATTGTTATTTACTCATTCACAATTTCAGGAGAAGCCTCATAGTCATAACCATTTGTGAGGTATGAATATTTAGATCCTTTACCTTCATTTTCCAGGCAATTCACTACTAACAGAAAAAGAAGGTTTTCATTTGTTGGTATTTTAGTTTTAGTTTATCACAAGTTGCAGTTTACAAACTTTACATGTTGTTCAGCATACATTCGGTGCCCCTCTAACACTTCGCTTAATATCATTAGATGAGAATGTTCTGAGCAGCAAACTGATAAAAATAGGTACTGGAAAGTAGAATGCGTCTGTTGGATGCACGTGACAGAAAACATTGGGAATGTTATTAATTTAATGCATATTTAATTTTCAGGTGTAGTATCAGCGTAGAATATGCCTCATCATTTATGTTTCTGTTAAAACGTGCCATGTCATATTAATTCTGACCGTACTGCACAATCCACATTCAGTTTTATTAGGCAGTTTGAAATAATCTTCTTCAGCCATTTTGTCATCTAACCGTGGGAGTTACTGTGCTTACCACATTACCATAATTGGATTGATTTGCTTAGTACAAAGTCCACTCAGAAATCATTTCTGCAAGGTCAAGGTCACTTAGCATAGAAGGGGCAGGCGTGGTGTAGTGGTTTAAGCGCTTGGCTTGCGGCGCCGATGATCTGGGTTCGATTCCCGGGTTGGGCCACTATGTTTAAGAGGTTGGTAACCTCCTGCTTCCATGTCCCAATATAACTGAAATATTGTTGAAAGCGACGTAAAACACCAATCAACCAACCAAAACCACTTAGCATATATCCCTAAAATATTAGGAAAGGCCTCATATCTCTAAAACCATTCATTATATTGCACACAAATCTTACTTGGGACTGGGTCATTTAAGGTAATTTCTGAAAGAGGTCAATGTCTCTGTACATGTACTGGTATCTCTAAAATATTGGGAAATGCCTCATATCAGATGTCGCCGGCCCACGTTAAAAGTGAAATAGTCCTGGTGTAGTGTGGAAGGATACATATGTTTAGCTAAACTATTGATCTGTTTTACTTGGCCTTCCAATTGATATACTCTTTCGATTTGGACAATAGTTAACTACCACGATGTATCCCTAGGCTACTCATATCTACTTTGACCTTTCCAGAACTTTGTCAGTACATACCCGACAATGGTTAATGTCCAAAATAGCAAAAAGTCGGGTAGGATTACATTGTTGTCGTAAGAGTCCTACATTGTAGACTATTGCTGTATGTGTATGTTATTGTGAATTTCATTATTTGAAAATCCAGAAGAAAGTACTTGTATCATGAATAACAGATAATGCATACTGTCCATTTGGTATGATTTTATCTCTTTGTTACTCTATGTTCCAATTTGCGTAAAATATTCATTCCATACCAGTATTTTGTTTGTGTTACTTTCATAATCCTTAGAGGATTTAACTTTGTTTTTCAGTTTACATCAGAAACTATGATTACTGGACTGTAGTAAAAGGATCAGGGGAAATTACTTTGCAGATCAGCAGGTATACCTACGTGTACATGTATGATAAATCTTTCAGATTTATTACATGTGTTGTGCAAGGCATATATAATTATATTGCCTTTTTCATTCTTGATCACTATGTGTAAGTTTAGATATATAATTGTACAGTAATATAGAATTATTAAGATGTGCAAAATTTACTTTGTGTTGGTTTTGAATTATATATATAATACAATAAATAAATCTGAAGTGAGCAGGAGAACTTGTATGAAATGTAGCCTTTGTAGCATGCTTAGTCCATGTATGAAATGTAGCCTTTGTAGCATGCTTGGTACATGTATGAAATGTAGCCTTTGTAGCATGCTTAGTCCATGTATGAAATGTAGCTAAGTTTGCAGCGTGCTTGGTCCATGTATGAAATGTAGCTAAGTTTGTAGCGTGCTTGGTCCATGTATGAAATGTAGCTATGTTTGTAGCGTGCTTGGTCCATGTATGAAATGTAGCTAAGTTTGTAGCATGCTTGATACATGTATGAAATGTAGCTAAGTTTGTAGCGTGCTTGGTACTTGTATGAAATGTAGCTAAGTTTGTAGCGTGCTTGGTACTTGTATGAAATGTAGCTAGGTTTGTAGCGTGCTTGGTCCATGTATGAAATGTAGCTAAGTTTGTAGCGTGCTTGGTCCATGTATGAAATGTAGCTACATGTAAGTTTGTAGCGTGCTTGGTACTTGTATGAAATGTAGCTAAGTTTGTAGCGTGCTTGGCCCATGTGGGCCAGTGGGCATTTTCAGAGTGGGCATTAAAAATGTACACTGGACACAGTGGACATTCTTGTAATAGCCAGTTGGAATTAACATACAGGTAAGTGGACAGCTTGATAGCTCAGGTAAATGTCCACTCCTAATGCCCACTGAAATTTCAGGTGGACTGCCCACTGTGGACAGTGGGCATTCAAAGTTCCACCGGGACTGTAGTGTAGCTAAGTTTGTAGCGTGCTTGGTATATGACATGTAGCTAAGTTTGTGGCATGCTTGGTACATGTACATGTTTGAGGCAAGGAGACTGATGATTCAAGTCTGTTGTGCACATGTTTGCTCAAAATTTATTCTGTCTTTGGGTGAGACAACAAAAATGGAGGCCCTGTGTGATCATGGTATTGGTAAATATAAGCATATAAAAAGTTCCCTTACTGTTTCTGGATATTGAGGGTATTTGTTGTCAAAAATCCAGACATGTACATGTAGAGATGTAAATTTATGTTGAAGATGTATCGTTTACACATGTGCTTTGTACAAATGTATAATTTACACTTGTACTTATCGCAGTTGTATGCAATCTGATTAAAACCATACCTTTATTCAGCTTCTCTATTTGTTCTATTGCGTATTAAGATCTGGTGAAACCCCGTAAGGGGTCACATTCTGGTGAACCCAGAGTTTCAGCCAATCAGTGGATCGGCTACAAAATCCTAGGGATGAAATTATCATCCACAGTGTGTGTGATCCACAAGGTAGTTTTCGAACGGTGTTTGTTACATACATGTATTACGTCACTATCACGTGCCTAGCTTAGTCACTGATTGGCTTTTGGAAATAATGGTTTCGATGACAGGGACGTCATCAGAGGTCACCAGAACGTGAACCCTTACGGGGCTTCACCAGATCTTTCTACGCAATGGGACAAATAAAGAAGCGGAATAAAGATATGGTTTTAATCATATTGAGTTGTATGTTTTACATATTCACTTTCATTGGCAATTTTAACTGTGTAAAACCACTCCGGTGAATATGCATATTAATGATCAATCACTTTATTATTCTGAGTTAAATACTAGCTAATTGCATCATATTGCGTGTTTCCGGCGATTTTCCAATTACGAGCAATGCAATGCTTCCAACATGTACACTTTACAGATGTAGAATTGTAGTGTGTATATTTTGCAAAGCGTTAAGTGGAAGTAATTAGAAATGCAGATTACACTTTTGTTATACTAAAATGTACATTCAAACATACATAAACACAAACTTAAAGTTTCACTGGAGTAGTTTTGCACAGTTAGTATTGCCCGTGAAAATGCATTTAAAAAGATACAACTGTGATAAATACAAGTGTAAAACATACATTTGTACAAAGTACATGTGTAAATGATACATATTCAACGTAAATTTACATTTCTACCTGTCTAGACAAGGAATAACCTCCATATCTAGAGGATCCTTTGCAAAAAATTTAAGTTCTGTGAAAAGTCTCTGGCAGAGGTCTTTACCGTATAAGTAAAGTACATGTGATTTAGTCATTAGGTTTGATGCAAAATGGTAACAAACTTAGACATGTTTCATATGTAAATATTTGGTGGAGTATACTCTTTTAAAATTTCTAAAAACATACACAAATTACCATCATGTTAATGTCTTAGTTCGTGCATATTTTGTTATGAACAATTTGTTTTTTAAATGATTGATGATGTTTTTGTTACAGTGTATGCATTTTTGCGGTGACCTACATCTATATGAGTGAGAAAATTCTGTCTCCAGAAACATTAGTTGCCATGACTACATTATCAACAATTGTGGGATATGGATTTAAGAAATTACTTGACTATAAATCAGTATGTAGTGATCAAAGTAAAAGAACAGGTATATTTCAGATTTTCTCAATGAAGAAAAAGAATGTTTTATCTTTTGAGGCCAAATAAATTAATGTTTAGTTTCTCAGGCAGTTTTTTATCAAATAATGATGAGGCAGGGAGGTTTTTTTTTTTTAATCATCAATTTTATAGCATGTGTTCGGGAAAATACCAATTCCCAAAATCAAAAGTTGATTTAGATCACATCCCTCACTATAATCCCAACTTGTTGTCCGAAGGAGTTTTGTTATTGCTTAAGGCATAATCTGTACAGAGATCATCATTTTTGGTCCCCTTTAACATGCTTGAACATCAGTATCAGTTGAATGTTTTACAGAAAAATTTAATCTGTAAACGTGTAAAAAATAAACATAAGAATTCTTAAATTTCATATGCGGTACCAATATCAGTGATTCAGTGGTATCTGAGAAACTAAATTTTATTTGGCCTTATGTCACCTTTTGTGATTGCCTTTCATTTATTGTCATGTGGCAGACATTCCATTCCTGAAGTAAATAACAATAGATTAATCATTGTCTAGAAAGTGAGACTAATGAATTTGATTAAACTTGTTAGGTTAAAAATGCTAATGGACCTTTACAAATGTTGGTTTGATTCTGACCAGATCAGGTCAGAGATGGATGTAATGTTGAGATCAGTTTTCTGTTTTCCTGAGTTTTGCTGTAGAAGTTACATTTTTAGATATTGTAAAAATGAATTGTTGCATCTAAAGGCATTTTTAGGAACTTGCCCCATTGCTAACCTTTTTTCCCCATGGTTATGCATCATATTCATGATAGGCAATACTGGTTTTGTCATTTTCATTAAAACTGTCTTTAAATGAAATTTAATGTAAGTTTTCACCACTGTTCCAGAATCTCAAAAAGAAAATGTAAAGATCTCAGTGTTGACTGTATTCTACATATACATGTATTGTTTGTTGATTTCTTTTTTATGGACAACCTGATTTTGCTAACATATTGCCTGAAAGGAGAGGTTAGATTTCAATGAAATTTCAAGCACTGTATTTAGATAATCAGGAATGTTATGGTTTTTTTCTACAGTACTGGATGATATGAAGACCTTTATTCTGTTTATGGGATTTAGTTACGGTCTGTCACCTGTTCTTGTATCACTCACGGAAACCATATCTACAGACACTATATATGCCATGACAACCATGATGTTACTGGCCAATCTCCTTTTTCATAACTATGGAGCTGATTCTGCCATGTAAGTTTTCTGAAGTCATAGACATTGCTTATAAAACAGAAATATATTACTTCCAATTGATCAAGAAGGAATAGAATTTATAGATTAATTGATACTTCAGTTAAATTCAAGGGTAAATAAAAAGAACGTTGTTATAATCTTCTCTAGTAAAATTGTGGAGGATTTTCCTACAAACAGATTTTCTTTGATATTAAAGTTTTATGCACTTTCTCTACACATTCTTTGAGGTTGGTTGGTCGGTTGGTTGGTGTTTTACGTCGCTTTCAACAACATTTCAGTTATGGAAGCAGGAGGTTACCAAACTTTTAAACATAGTGGCGCAACCAGGGAATCGAACCCGGATCACATTCTTTGAGGACTGATGAAACTTGATACACATCTATTATACTAACAATAGCAGGCTGAGTTTGGATTTTGTTGCCATTGACCTACTTTTGCTGGAATTACAGCACTTTTCTAGCAGTTATTAATTGAATTTGGTTTCCCTATACATGTAGACTTTTGTCTAAATTGTATTTCATGAAACTTGTATGAATGTCATGAAAATTTTGTATTTCAACAACCAGAAAATAAGCCACTCAGCTGAGCAAAACAAAAACTTACATTGTGTAAACTTGCACTTTTGATAAACGGAATGGCCGGCACGATTCTATGCATTTCGGCATCAAATGGAGCAAAAATCTAACATATATAAACGTTAAGCAAACGATCGGCAATAATAACTTACCCCTGATCTGTCGTTTGAAGGCTCCACACACATTTTAGATTTTTCCCAACCAGTGTCAAATTTGCCGGTTTGTTTATATGTAGTCTGAATCATCCACACATTTGCATACTTGCATCTCAGCTGCAGAATGTGGATGATTCCGGAGCAAAACTTTTAAACCATAGCACCTAGGTTTATCAAACCTGTAAGTACAAGTTGTATAGCATCAGTTGGGGATCCCCATAGTCATTCCCCCCCCCCCCCCCCACTCCCTCCAACTCATTTCAGGAATCTCCAATTATTTCCAAACTGGTAAACTAGTACAACCTGGGCCACTTTATGTTTGGAGCATAACTTTTGAACCATAGCACCTAGGTTTATCAAACCTTACATGTGGATGCATCATGCAGTCAAATCGAAACCCCACCTGACCGTGGGACAAATCCGGTAAAATTCGCTTCGGTCCGGTAAATTTTCATATTTTCCGGACCGATTGTCCAATATCGCATCTGTAACCAGTTTTGTCCTTGACACTCTATAACCGCATTACCGCTTTACGCTTGGCGCATGTGCGGACATCGTGATATTCATTATGTATTTTAAAACTAAAATACAGGGAGGGAGACGTCCCGGGAAACCACTGAAATGAAAGAAAAAAACAATGTCAAATTAACAGAGGGCCGAAAAATCCCCCCTTCACCCCAAAAATATATTATGACAGTACCATGCCATACTCAATCTGTACAACTTTTCATTTTAGAAAAATCAGAACTATCTCTACTGGGCAAAACAAATTTATTAAAAGATGCAGTAATATGAGGGTCAGTACTGTTATTATAAGATGCAGTAATATGAGGGTCAGTACAGTTAAAAGGAGGAGGACATGGAGCTTTTTGATGAATTATATGTAGACAAAGATAATGATGAATTGTGTGATAACTTAATGCTATGGTGAACAAAGTAATGTCTGGGAGGACTTGTTTATATTCTCAAGAGAGTGATACATGTAGAAATAAGTCACACCTGAAATGTATCAATTTTATGTGTTTATTGCAGTTTTTTTTCGGTCTGGTAGAAATTCAATCAGTCAGGTATACCCTACAGACTTACCAGACCGAATGTCCTGTAAATCAAAAGTAAGTTTTGCTAAGACTGATCATTGGAAGGGGATGTGTCATGTACCAAAACTAGGTCACTGTGAACTCGACTTCGAAGTATTTGTACGTCTCCACTTTGTTGCCGGAGGAGGGGGGGGGGTGTTATTTGTCCCATTAGAACAGCTCTATTTATTTTTCTCCAAAATGTAAGGAAGTTGGTTTAAAAAAGTAGCAATTTTATTAAAAAGAAATTTTGCATGATTTAATCATATTAATTACTGATCATTGTGAAAAATGTATTTCATTAAGAACAGGAAATATCATGATTAATGGTTATCTTTGCAGTGTTTCGGAAGCCCTGTCCCTTAATGCAGGAATATTTGCTTCTGTGTGTTTAGCATCACGACTTCACACATCCTGGCATTCCTTTGCCATGGTAACTTTCTCCCTTCAAATATTTGGATTATGGCCCATGTTAAGACATCAAATTAAGGTAGAGTAGACTCTTAAGTTGTTGTATCATTAGTAATAGTATAGCTTTTTGAAAAAAAACAGATTATGTCATTCTTGTTTTGACAAGTTTTAGTTTTTTTTAACTTATTTTACAATATGTTAAGATTATTCCATTAATGTAGTGATGGCATGAACCTTATGCAGTGCACAGAAAATTAGACCTACATGTATGCTATAACCCTTGTATGTTTGCAAGAACTTTTCTGTACTTTCCCTCATAAACCTTACAAACACAAATGATTAATATAGTAGTCATACACCTTTGTTTCAAACTGGGTTTCTGAACCCTGTTAGAGGAGCTAATGCCAATAACAGGGAGGGTAATACCCTCTTTTTAACATGTTTAAATCATTATAAATGTGAATGGATGCATATAAACTAATAAAGGTATTAATTGTAGTTCTGCAATTCTCTTTCAAATACATGTATGTGGTCTGACCTCAGTGGATGGGGGACAAATACAATGAATGAAAACAATGTTTTCAGTTTCTCTTCACAACACTGAAAATATGAATGATCTGTTGATATAGATGGATGGGTGTGACTTGCAGTTGTTGGTTCAAACAATAGAATTGCTTACTTTTGGAACCCTGATGAGCTGCTAGTGGGATTCATGCTTTATACAAGTAAGAATGAGCTCAAGAAAATAAATACTGTAGAGAGAGAGAGGGAGAGAGAGAGAGAGAATTATATTAATTTTTGAAGAGAGTTAAAGAAATATCCTTTGGTGTATATTTATATCATTTTGTTCTCCAGGATGTGAATGGTAATGTCCAGATAATGCTGTCTGTTGTAATAGGAACAGTGGTTACCATTGCACTTGCATCTATCTCTGTGGTTTCTGCAGTTCTGTTTGTCTGTGGCTATGTTTTCATTACAATCATCTGTCCATCATGGTTGATAAGTCTGCAGCCATATAAAAAGTAAGTTCTCTTTATCAGTAACACTTTGTATTTGACATGTAAGAAATGTTCAATGGATAGGAATGAACTATTGGCTCTCGAGATAACAGGATTGACTTTTTATGTATTAATGATGAGTGCATATCTTATGTCCATTGGAGCAGGAGCAGACATGGTGTAGTGGTTAAGTGTTTGTGTGCAATGCAGGCAATCTGAATTTGATAGATAGGTTTCATTAGCAGTAATGTAGTCAGGGTTACTCTCATTGTTGGCAATGTTTGTGGTCAAGTAGGAGTTTTTGCCTTATAATAGTTGTTAATATTTATACTTCTTTGGAAACTGTTTCACATTGTATAAAATCTCAGACTTGCATAAGCATTCCTAGAATTACAGGAAGTATCCTTAGTTTAGAGAAGTCTCCTCCATAATCTGATTTATTTATAAATAAAACTCAAAAAGATGTACATGTAGCACAACTTGCTACACAAATATCTTCATATTTCGCATGAGTAGTAATTGCAATTAAATTTTATGTTTATGAAACTTATCTATTCTTACATAGCATCTCTATGTCAATAATTCTATGTTTAAGAAGTTGGTTACTTTCTGCTTTCATGTTGTGATATGATGATTCATAAATTGTTGACAATGATGTAAAACCAAAACAGCCAAGCATTGATGTGACAGTGAATGTCAGACTGCTTTGACACATGTCTATTTTCCACTGAAAGCAAGGACTCTTTGTCATCATAGATACATGTATAATTCTTGATAAATGATACACAAAACATCAAAGATAGTGATGAATTTATTTTGTTTAAGAAGGGTATGTGTAGCAAACTGTTTGTTTAACTTGCCTGTCCATGTAGTTTTAAATAGGAATTATTTATCATCAAAAATTGATTTTAAACTTCAATAATTGTTATTTAATTTTCAGTAATATTTATGGACCGTGGGATGAAGCAGTAATTAAACCCAGCTAATCCTTGGATTATCATGAAGTGTTTCGTCAGTGTGGTAAATAATTTCACAAACAAGTATTGCAAATATATATTTTATTGATGAATTGCTATACTCTGTAGCAGGCTTTCTTTGTGTCTAGACCTGATATCTGCTTAATTCTATGACAAAATGACATTCAGATATTACATGCAAGCATGTTCCCAGTGATACTTGGAAAAATTCAATGCATCATTTGATATGTGCCACTTTTCTTTTTGATTGCAAAGCAATTCCGGTCTATGAATTGGCGAAATCCGTCTGTCAGTTCGTCGGTCTGTCAGTCTGTCCGTACGGCGTCAACATTTTGCGTTTAGCATTAGCGTTTAGCTTGGTTTCTTTCATACCCTAAAGGGTACTTATGTCAAACTTGGTAGGTTTGTAGATACTTGAATGTTCTATTCAACCAATACAAAAATTTAGTGACTTTGACTTTATGCTTCAGTGAACACACACTGTTTTTTGCCTTTAGGGTGACCACTTGCATACATGTATTGTTAATGTTAATGCAAAGCAATTCTGGTCCACAAATTGGCAAAATCGGTCCGTCCGTCTGTCGTCAACATTTTGCGTTTAGCATTTGCAATGCAGTCATACCATCCTTGACGATTTCTTGTTCTTTTCAGTGATTTTTATTTTATGATTGTACAAATATTGCAAATACTCATTTGAATTATTTTCAAAATTCCATCTTTATTATTTGTTTTTACTTTTTTACTAAACAGGTAACACATGATGAAGTGTCCTGGGTCATCCATGTTCCTAAGATAAAAAGCAGATAAATCAGGGTCGTCATCGATTCACCTGTGTTTTAGTTGACCAAATAGCATAGTACTGTATACAGTGCAAATTCATCAATGGAGCAAGCAGACTTGATTTGATGATGGAAGGTACTGAAATGGTCCAAGTAGGACAAGCTGCATCTAATCCTTGGCAGCTATCATATATTTTAGCATAGTAAGCTATGGACTTGATGGTCCTACAGTCACAATACCTGTCATAATGAGAACAAACTATTCGGGATTAAGTGAGATCGTTTTATGTCCAATGTGTGAATAATCTTGGCAGAGCTCCAGATAATTTTTGAGTCCTAAGGGTATTTATCCCCTGATTTCAAGTTTAATGTTGATTTTCAAAATGTCAAGTGGTATTTTCACCCCTGATTTCTTTCGCAATTCTGAAAAAGGGGGTTACAGTTGTGGAGCATTTGACCATTATTGGTATTTTTAAAATATGGCTTTTGTCGTAATTTACTTTTGTCACCAGTAGTATTATATTGCAAACAATTGTTTACATAGTGCACTACATTTCACTAGACACACAACATGCTCTTGAAGGTTTGGTATTATATTTCTAAAAAAGAATTTCCTGATAGACATATACACTTCTTGGATTATTCTTTAAATAAAATGGGTGAACTTTGTCATACAATCAAGTGGGACCTCTTTTCTTGCCCTTTATAATTTTTTCCCCTCTCTTTTTCTCTAAATTGTGAACACTGATTTAAGTATTTCTTTTTTAACCTGCCAGGCTTAATAGATGACATTTTTTTTCGCATTCGATTTGACAGTGTTGATGTATTTACACTCGGTACTCGTTGCACCCACACTAAAATTACTATAAACAGTATATTAAAATGTCCTGATGTGTTACGAATGCCTTAGTAATGCACGAGGTTAAAAAACAGAATACATCTGAAAGCAAAGCAGTTTTACTTTCGCTTTAATGTTGACAATCATGTATTAACTGCATTGGACATCTAATGCGTAAGGTGGTATGTAAATGTGTATTTTTGTGCCCTATTTATTTTTCCAATATGTTTTTAACAATTTCCAATGCATAATTATGCTTTTATGCACCTTATCTGTAGCTCTGATCTTGGTGCATATAGCATATATTTGGTTTTTCAGTGTGTAACAGTGGTCCCATTTGCTTTTTGTTTTCAATTTTCAAAGACTCTTATTTAAGACATACATCCTACAAATTGGCATAATGCTAATAGGCTTATTTATACTTAAAATGAAAAAGGTATAGGCATTCCTATAATGGTGGCCATGACAGTGGCAATGTTTGCAACTGACAGCATAGGACCTGGTAAAAAATGTTTTTCCACAGGGGCACTGGTGGTGAACTAGTTTCTATGTTTGGGCCGTCAATGCTTGATGTAGTTATTTTAGGTGGAAAATTGCTTTATGCTGCTATCTCAGACATTACACTCCCTCATGAAGGAAAGTCCTCCTCATCAAACTCTGAATGATGATTAAACTTCTGTGTCGTGTGATGGTTCTGAGATACAGTGATCCGGGAAGGAGAGGCTCTGCATTGCAGTCTGGATCTGGGTCTAATGACTGGTACCCCTGGTCTGTGATTTTGGAAGGTACTAATTTCCTGATCAACTAATGCTGATTCAACATCATTTAGTTTAGTGTGTCGTACATTATATTGGAAAGCTGTAGATGTGAACTCTATTTCACAACCACCCACTGTCTTTAGAATATTGTAGTTATTGGTAATTTCTTTCCATTTCGGATAAAAATGATAAATTCTGCCTGCTGTGGTTGGTAAATTACTAACGTCTATTGTTTCCTTTTCTGAGGTGTGGTTTTGTTAGGCCCTCCCTGGGGATTCCTCTAGCGGTCTTTATCGTAGTGCGGGGTATGATGGGGTTTTCCCTTCTTGGACCCATGAGTTCAGGAAGGCTTTGATCCTAAAAAGAATGTTGCTGGTCGACATTTTTTTGCAACTTTATTTGTGTCCTGTATTGTTTCAACTTGTTCTGAAATATTATCTCCAAAGAGATATTCTGTTACAGGACTCTGAACTGAACATAAACTTTTAATTGATTGATTGATTTTTGTTTGATTCACACCACGAACATTTCACTTATATGGTGACGGCATCTGCCTGATGCGGGGCATACAAATTTTGACGCACTGGAAGCAGTGAGGGATCTTTAACGTGCCATGCATACCACGACACAGGGTCTCGGTTTTTACGGTCTCATCCGAAGGACAACGGCATAACCAGAGCGGGAATCGAATTCCGGCCTCCCGATTAGGAGTCCAGCGCGATACCACTAGGCCACGCTGGCTTCATAAACTTTTAAAGTTATGATTTAGTTGCGATTTCATATTTTTTTTATATATATTAATATCATCGTTTGCAAATGATATTAATGACACCGATTCCATTAGTTTGTCAACAATCATTGTCGACGTTTCATCTTTGCCTTCCGGATCCTTTTTTTAGTAGCATATCAACCACTTCCATGATTGGTCCGATTGCCCTTAACACAACTTTTTGTGTTTTTTGATATTCTAGATCCGTAGATCTTGCTGTTGTTGAGATATTGGTCCATATCTCTTAATTCACCATCGGCGGTGTCAAAACTTAGCAGTTTTCGGGTCTTAGATTTTTGTCGATAAGAGGCCCCGTTTTCTCTGTAGGTGTAAATTTGTCGGTGTGGCGGGAAATCCATGATGAAGGAGTGGATTTATTAACATCGTGTCCTAAGGCTGCTGTGATTCATTAGCAGTTAGATCAATTGAGGATTGGGCGGCATCCTTGCACAAATTGGGGTCAGATAACCCTGTAACCGTCGATCTGGATTCTGCTATGTGTGAATCTGTGTTTTGTTTTTTCTGCGGTGGTACTATCCGATCTGACACAATGCTGTCTATTCTTCTGTTTGTGTGGCTTATTTTATTTTGAACAAATAATTGCAATTGTTCAAATTATTGTTTTTGCGCTTCCATTAAAGACGCTATAATGGCACTCTGAATGTTTTCCAGATCAGTGCCTAGAACAGATTTCTGTTGTTCTGATTTATCGGCACCAGAACCAGCGACAGCGTCGATCTGGTCAAAATAAGGCTCTCCGAGATTGCTCAGAGTCTTGTTAGCCTTTAATATTGTGTCGTCATTCCTGTTACTACTGGTTACTCCTAGTTGTTTGGCCAGTCGATTCAACACTGGTTCCAACATTTTTATGAATAATTCCCATTAAATTATAAATGTAAAATATGAAGTCCTGAATATTAATTAGTCAAAGTATTACAGAATTGATCATTTAAAGTAACATCCTGATTATTACTGAGAATTCACTACCACTCTTGTTCTCACTGAATATGCTACGTCTTAACTGTACTGGGTTCGTTGCAAAAGTGATCTGTGTGTAATACACCTCGTGACTTGGTGCTGAAGGAGAATTACAAGTATAGAGCTACCGGGATACTATACTTATCAAGTTTATGGTAGCTTAAACTTAATTGTGTCTACCATTTATTTTAATTTTTGATTATGAATTTACTGAACCAACTACCAGGTTAGTAGAAGTATACTATGCATCTGTATCATGCATACACTATTGATATACTTGTCTTAATCGGTTTGCTGTGAACAGGATGGCATTACGAATGCTTAGCCAGTATTTTCTCTTAGGTACTATTATGTCGTATCTTGGATTAGTCGGGTGCACTCCATCGGGACCCAGGGAGGATAGGTCAGCCAAAAATCCTCTGTGCTTCCAGAATCTTATTCTTTCCTTGTTGTGTAATGAGTTCTCATTAAAGTCTTTAGACGTAGCATTTGGTTGGCAACGTACGATCGGGCATACAACGATTTTTTTTAAGTCCAAGGCATCTCGGAGAAAACGCACAAATGACACTTTGTCCGCACATATCGTGGATTGAGGTCTTTGGCCAATGTCATTTCCTCCAATCTGTATGATACAGATGTCAGGGGTCTTTGAGAATCCCTATAAACTGGATTGGGCAAATCGGGAGACGGTCAGTCCTCCTAAAGCACGCACACCTAAGTCTAAATCATTCACATCCAATTCCATATCAGCATAAGTTGGAAAGTCTGACATAAATCCTCCCAATCGCCGCATATACGAATGTCGTATTAGACTTACTGACAGGGTTTGGGGATAATGTCAATGAGTCGTATACGACTGGAAGAATTATTAAGCGACATGCACAGTTATTGTTATTGAAATAGATCGTAAGGAAATCCCCCAACGTATTTTTAGCGTAAACATTTATTTTGAGTGCCTTAACGTAACTCCCTACAGCTGTGATGTCACAGTCGAATCAAACCGTTGGCGTTCTATTTTTACAGCTGTATCTAGATCGCCAGTTCCAGATAGAAATAATAAAGGGTGGGTTTATAAAAAAAAAAAAACCTAGGAAAAATCAAATCAGTGCTTTAAATAAATGCAGAAACCACTATTTAATTGTCAACTATATCGCTCTTGCAAATTCTGAAAATTCTATTCTACCATAACTAATCCGTATACTTAATAAGATACAATAATTTAATACTAATAATACAATAAATACAGATCATTACATTAATTTATGTCAATGTTTCAGTAATAAATAACCTTGTTTAGTAGCTTTTTAAGATCGGTTTTATCTTTTTATTTACTATATTGGATTGAAAATATTCAGTTATAATTTATCCTGAACAATACCATATTTTGAAAAATTCTCATAAAAATAAGGGGTAGGGATTCTTTATTCTCTAATATTTTTCAAAAAGTTTAACTTAACATTAAAACAAACATATGTTCAAAGTTGCTATATACACCCCCAATAATATATCCAACATGGCTTTGTCGTTTTGGAAAATCTTATGTAAATTCTTTTTTCAAATTTTACATTTTCTCAACACACAGACTCTAGATCTGTCCTTAGACGAACGGACATGTGATGTGTTTCTTTTGGGGTCTTTAAATAATAAAGGTGCATTTAACTAATGTATATATTTCATAAACAATAACATATATACATGTACATGTAAATGTCAGACATGTAATTAAGAGCAGTATCTTATAACTTTCATTCTTCTATTTTGTAGAAGGGGCAAAATATCTCAAACCAACAAAGAATTTAAATCATTGATTTCTTTTTTCTCATAAAGTGAATACAATAAGTAACATGTATAAATATCTTTATGCAATGAAAGGCAATTGTACATGTTAAATATTTGGATGTCACCGTTAATTCTGATAGGCCATTAATTAAGAAATCTGTTGAATTTTGATATCTCTGCTTATACACTGTGACATGATACTATAGCAAGATTTTCAAAAAATCCTTAAAAAACCTTTTTATTTAAAAAAATAATCTCAAGGTACTTTTTGCTTTAATATTTGCAATTGTTTTTATGTATCAAATCTAAACATATTAAACCTGGAAAAATCACCTTGGAGGACTTTAGTCTATAGTTGTGCTCTTTATGTCTCTGAAAGTAATAAAGGTTAGCTAAAACATAATGAGAACGTAGGTAGCATTATTATTGGGTGAAATTTGATCACATGATACTTAATAAGAACACGTATTATGCCTTGTGACGTCACATGAACACTATTTTGCATGATTATATTATTATATTATATTTTTATATTTATGTATTTTGTTTGTATCAAATGAAGAATGTCGTCATTTCAAATTTAACATTTACAAAGCAAAAGAAAGATTTTTCTTACATTGGCTTACCTCATCTACATATTGGCCTCTCCTATCTGGTCCTTGATGACACTCCATGTATTTGCTTCGCACTATCATATATGGTATTCCATTAAGTTTAAGAGGAGAACAGTTCTTCACTTTGTTCTCCTCATTAAATCTAACAAAATGATGAGGCCATCTGTTGATAAAAGTTACAGCATTTAATCAGTTGAAGATGATAAAAAGCGAGGCGTAGCTTTAGAAATTTTAGCGGGAAAATCCACAACTGCGCATAAATAGAAGGTTTTAAAAACAAGTACATGTAATTTCTATTTACATAACGCCATTTGGCTTTGTGACCAACAACTTCAAGATTTGAAGCTATTCCGATTTTCAAAAGCTATATGCTTGTTGTGTATGTTAAAATATTCATTCGCCGTAATGACGCAAGCCGATTATGAATTATAATCACACTTCATGGGAATTTTTCCAGATATGGGTAAGACCACGTGACTTGTTGCCTTATTTGTAGAAATCGTAGTAGAACGCTTGTAACACACGCGATCAAGGCGTAATTTGACATATAAGCGCCAATATGGAAACCGATCGCGCGATCTGTATATATATGTCTCAGATAATAATATATTTAGATATAATTTCAGTCTAAAAAGAACAAATGAAATATTTTATAGAATCCTAAATATAGACTGGCATTGCGTGTCACAAAGATCTTAAAATATCTAGACAGGTGACTAGTAATTCATAACGAGGCCGACCTAGGTTCAAGTGACGCGTTATCGGTTATTTTTATCTTACATGATTTCGTTTTGTTTCATTCATTTAACCTAGAATAAACAAATATTGACAAAATTAATTACATCCCCACGGCTAAACATCACGGGCCTCTCGTAAATTACATCGGGTATTGTATACCTATGCTGTGTATGCTACTGCAGAGGAATTTTAAAAATATCTACACGCAGTGTGTACAGTTTCTTATCTGCCCTTACCGCCTGTGCTATAAATAACACTTGCTGGACAGGGAATAGCCTCTACAAAATGGCGGTGGTCACTTGTCTCTTCGCGCAGTGATAGCAAGCAAGAGCAGGTAACTCCAGTCTATCTTAAACAAGCATAGCTTTTTAAAAAGCTAAGGCTGCAATCGGAATAGCATTAAATGTTCAAGATGTTGGTCACAAAGCCAAATAGCTTTATATAAATAGGAATTACTTGTTTTTGCGCAGTTGTGAATTTTCCCGCTAAAATTTCTAAAGCCATGCCTCATTTTTTCCTTGTTAGGGAAGTAGCGTGTGTATATATCACGAGGTCTTCCCGATGTCTGGAAAAGTTCCCACGACAGCATGAAAAATGGCAGTTGAGAAAATTTTCGAATCGCCTACAAAATTTAATGCGGATGTAAAGAATGACAGCATGGATTAAGACAGAAATTTATACTGAATGCATGAAAAATAAATGAAGTAGAACTAACTTGTAAAGATTTTATTCCAAATTAACCGATAAAAAGCGATTGTGATTCACAATCGGCTTGCGTCATTACGGCGAACGGCATGGCGTTGTAGCCCTTACACGTGCACATACAATAAACGACCGAATAATAACTAGTGTTTTAGGACGATATATAGAAGCTGTTGGCCCTAGTGTCAGTGTAAGTAGCGTAGACAAAAACTGTAACCTAGACTATATCTTAAAACAAATTAAGCATAAGGCTTCCACATTTTACAGGCAATGGTAACAACTCGTCTATTTCTATCTTTGAAAAAAAATTAAAAAATGGCAATGGTGTTCGATTAATTTCACATGTACATTCTTTGTGATAAGACATTTGACATATTTCTGCAAGAATGACATAAAGAACAATAAAATGTTATGATGATGTCATATGTAATACCACTTATAATCCTTGACTTGCTAACGACAATGGACCCCATCAATAAACTGTTTACCATACATCTTACTTTATGACAAAGCCCCATCGGAGAGTTATGTTCAACTTTCATTCACATTTTGATATTATATGATATATGACTGTTGGTGCTTAAACTTTTATCTTTTAAGCTTTTATCTTTACTCTATTCCAAAAATTATCGGAATTCATCAAAAGTAATGAACACAACTGATCAATTTCTGCTACTTTTGACAGCTTTAAATCAAATTTAGCTCCACGCCTTTGTGGCTCTTCAAGCTTTTGATTTAATATTAATACATGTATTTCATTTTCTGTTATTAGAAAATAAACTGAATTTATAATATTAGAAATTCATTTTCTTATATTAAAAATTCATTTTATAATATTAGAAAATCAATTTCTAATATAAGTAAGGCAAGCCAAAATGGACAAAAATCGGTATTTTCTAATATAGAAAATGAATTTCTAATATTAAAAATTCATTTTCTAATATTTGAAATTCAAATTTTAATATTAGAAATTATCAAGAAATTCTTTATATCAGAAATCGATTTTCTTATATTAGAAAATGATCTTTAAATATAAGAAAATGAATATCTAATATTAGAAAATGATTACAGTTAAGAAAAACAGAAGAAAGAAATTATTTTTTGAATATAAGAAAACATTAGGAATTTTAATATTAGAAATTCATTTTTTAATATTAAAAAGTGAATTTCTTTTCTTAGGAATTCATTTTGTAATATTAAAATCTGATTTTCTGATATTGAAAGTTTAATTTTTAATATTAAAATGTGTTTTTCTAATATTAGAAAATACCCATTTTTGTCCACATTGGCTTGCCATACAACTCTGATCAAGTTTCAACAGGAAAAAAATCATGGAAAAATACACTGATCCTTACCGTAAAGGATTCCGTCAGCAATAATTCGTAAAAGAGTAAAAATTGATAAAATGACACAAAATAAAACGAACAAGAAAAAAAAAAAAAACAAAACAAAACAAAACAAACAAAAACAAAAACCCAAACCCCTTTTTTGACAAAGTCGCAGGGGGATAGGACACTCCGCCCTTCTGATCGGCACTAGTGCTTGTACATTGACGTCACGTATCATTCGCTTGCTATTTCTATCTTGGATCGTATTTCAACTCGAGAAAATTTATAAAAATTGAAGCAAAATGGTGGTTTCTAGAGTATCTTTTGACTTTTTTTGGACTAGTTAATAGATTACTGCGAAAACGGCCGCATAAAACGATTGATAAGTGCCACCTTTGGTGAGCACTGTCGGGGGAGGGGGGGAGTGTGCGAGCGCCCCCTCCGCCCTTTGAATCCGCCACTGAGTCATTTTTCGAGAGAGAATGATTTACTATTTTTACGTCATTTTTAACGATTTTGTTTTGTTAGATTATATTAAATAAATTGCCTTGATGTATGTCATAAGCACCGAAGCCTTTGGTGCATCTAGTTTCATAATAATATGTATGTAATTCATAATTGTTGTATACTCCTCTTCAATCTCTGCGGCCTGGTCGTTGTTTTGAACATAGCCATAATAAAGCATGGTGTAATTAGTGAATATATCTATCCATGGAGCTATTTCCTCTTCATCTGTGGCTTTGTCGGCTTCCATGTTTGGTGTTAATTATATTTTCAATTTCCCGCGGTTTTTTAAAACTATATGTAAAACTGCTTAATGCGCATGTCTCATATTTTCTACTTCCGAATCGTATACTACTCATTGACAGTATCCCTGACCCTACTGACAGAGGTAACGCGGATATATTGTTTACAAAATGGCGCACTCTGTGACCTTCTATCGCTCGTCGATCCTGATGACGCACAGAAATAACATAAAATAAACTTGTATGTACTTCAAAAATTTCTATATCAGATACTGCTAGAATGTTTTAAATCTCATGAAAAAAAATATTCGTGTCTGTCTCTATCAAAATTCAAGTTAACAAGGCCGAGTACAATTTCAAAATGATAAACTTCTCCCCAAGAGATTTTGATCAATCTAATATCACCCATAAAGTAATGGTTATTCACAATTTTCAAAAAAATATATAAGTAAAATGCCTATCTAGTTTGGCCTGGAGAGCATCTCAAAGTTTCATGTGTTTTTGAATGCAAAAATGTGTATTTACCTCTTTTGCACCTTGTTTATCTTTTTACAAGTAAAAAGCCCGCCATGTGTCAAGCCCGTCGAATATAATGTTCCAGAACAATGAAAACCGAGACAGAATAAAGGGACGTAACTCTAGCAAAAAAAAAAAAATAAATAAATAAAAATAAATAAATAAAAATTATCGTCTATCATTACATGGCTCCCCCCCAAAAAAGTATGACGTACCTCGTCATGTAGATCCGCAATAACAAAAATAATGTATCTTCTTAACTCTCAGATGGCTCCTCGGTGGGGACTTCCTAGGTCTTGTCTTCATGGAGGAAAACGAGCTTGTGGATTGGACGTTCAAGACTTGTTAATGGACTATTTCTCTTTCCTTGCTTATCCAAAGATCGCCTTCCAACGTCAAGTCTAAGAGTTCTAACAAGACCATCCTCGGCAACACTTGCCTCTGTAATACGTCCAAATCTCCACTGATTTCTTGGCATGTTCTCATCTTTAAAGAGAACAACATCTCCAACGGAAAAGTTGCGCTTAGTGACTGACCACTTTTGTCGTATTTGAAGGATCTGAATTCATTGGCAAAGTATTTCACTCGCAAGCGTCTTCTACAGTAAACATCTGGTTTCTGGAAATGTCCTGGTGGTGGTAGGATCACCTTAGATTTCATGGTTAATGAGACGATTTGGTGTAAGTGGTTCCTTTGCAAGTGGGTCATTTAACTTTTCCACAGTTAAAGGTCGACTATTAACTATCGCCATAGCTTCACAAAAGAAGGTTCTTAATGTTTCGTCGTCTAGTTGAGTACCAAAGTCTTGCATCATCGATGACAGAACAATTCGAACTGTTCGAATTTAACGCTCCCAAATACCTCCAATGGGACTTGGTTGTAAACAAAATAATCACATCATTCTTTGGACAGGTAATTCTTCAAGTTGTCATCGTCTAAATTCTCTAATGCTTCTGTAAGCTCTCTTTGAGCCCCAATTAAATTTGAGCCTTTATCGGACCTTATTTGCCTCACTGAACCTCTTATTGCAAGAAATTTACGCAGTGTATTTATAAACGAGCTAGTATCGAGTGAGTTTGCAGTCTCTTAGATGAACAGCACGACAAAATATACAAGTGAAGAGAACTCCATATCTTTTGATCTCCTTTCGACCCTCCTTGATATAAAAAGGTCCGAAGAAATCTACTCCACTGTATGTAAAAGGAGCTTCCTCTTTCAGTCGGTCAATTGGCAGGTCACTCATTTTCTGAGTTTGGGTTTGACTACGACGTCTTCTGCACGTTACACATTTAGAAATCAACTCATAAACTGTGGAACTGCATCCAATTATCCAGAACGCATTTGATCGGATTTCATTTGTGGTAAATGAGTGCCCTTGATGACTTATGCGTTGGTGAAAATGGCGAACCACAAGGTCGGTAATGTGAGACTTTCTCGGCAGAATTACCTGATGTTTCACTTCCGTGTCAAAATGTCCTTTATGAACACGTCCTCCTACTCGCAGAATGTCATGTTTATCAAGAAAGGGATCAAGTTTGTAAATAGGAGAAGTGCTTTTGAGGGAAAACTTCCGTTCTGTCCTCTGCCTCTTTCTCTCGGGAGTTTAATTTCCTCGCCAAAGAATTTCTTCTGAACTTGCTTTACATTTTCTTTCTCTGCATCCTGGAGTTCTTCTACTTTACTGCTTCCTTGATCCTTAACACAAAATGATTGGTCTTTCATTCGTATACGTCCTTTCAAATTTGCTTTGAACGTCAAACAAAGTGATATGACTCCCTTGGCTTGCGTCAAATCTGAGAAATACTCTAAATGCTCTAGCAATGATTTATAATCAATAGGCTTGTTTTTGGTACTAAGAACGCTCTTTACTTCCGGGTCCAAGAGTGACAGAGCTGGTACTTCTGATTCCTGCTTGATGTAAGGTGAATTGGAATCACATAAAATCTTGGGTCCTCGAAACCAATCTCGTCTTTGTTTTAATTCGTTTAATGAAGCTCCACGAGATGCAATGTCAGCAGGATTTTCTGTTAAACTGACGTAGTTCCACTGTAAGGCTCAGAGTGATCACGTATTTGTTGTATTCTGTTTGCGAAAAAAAAGCGGCATGAATCATTTCTTATATATCCTAGAACAACGTTGCTGTCGGTCCAGAACTATTCAACTATGTTGAGAATTTCTAGTTCTTCCAGAAGCATTGCGCTTACTTTTACCGAAACTACCGCAGCTGTAAGTTCAAGACGTGGGATAGTTATCACCTTTAACGGAGTTACTTCAGATTTGGCTACTACAAGGGAGCAATCCACCTTTCGCTGTTGATTAATTAATCGAAGATTAGAGCATTGTCCATTGTCCATGTCCAAAATAAAGAAGCTCGGCAGCAACAACGTCACCGAAGTTGTCTGGTTTCAAACATCGTTTAATACTAATAGAACAAAGGTTCTTCAAATCAGATTTCCATTTCGCCATTTAAGTTACAAATTTTCTGACAAAGGAGCATCCCTGGCATGTTTACGTGTCATAACGTTAATTAATTATTGTTTATCATATTTGATACCTCCGTTCAAAGAGATCGCACAGCATGTACATGTATGCATATTGGATAATATCTATCGTATGACATGGTAAGATAAATAAATAGGGGTTTATTGTTTTACAGCATTACGCTGCAGGGTCTGCGGACAAAAAATTAGAGATTGACCAACATGTTAATGATAATGAAGATGCCCCTGGTCCGTCAAGTAGGAAAACACGCTGTGAACAGGAAACGGATGTTGCTTCGAATCTATATACAGGTCACTCTCAGCTTGATGCCTCCCTAACAATGCATGATTACTGTGGAGCGACGCCTCAGTTTTCGGACATACGACATCAAACGACCTCAACACATATGCTATGTAAACTAAGTAACAGTAGCTCACAAACTATTCCAGTATGTTTAGCCGAATCGTCTATGCAAACTGAAAAAAGTTTATTTACATCGTATAAAGATGCGAGTACACAAGTAGACAAACCTCTTTTAACATGAAATATTAAATATTCCGACTCCAACTCTACTCTGACAGATATATTGGTGTTTATGTACATTGTAAAACAATGCATGAAACTAATACTGCATTTGCGTAATTACGTATCATGATTCATATACATGTAATTGACATGACCTGCATGAGATATATCATTAAGAGTTACTAATTAAGAAATAAACACTTTATACATCTATCAATATTAATTTATTTGTCTGGAAAAAGTGGTAACCCACGTTTTATTCTTGAGGAATATAATTCAGGTAAAACAGCATGCAAATAAAATGAGTTCAGTTTTGAAAGCATAATTGACCAAAGGTCAAGATTAAACTGTATTCTTTCAATTAAAATTCCTTTTAAAGTCCAAACTACAAAGTCACAATATTTTCTGTCACTTATAGCTAGTTGGCCTTGAATTTGAAAATAATAACTGTGATTTTGCTTAAGGGATGTTTTGGATCCAACAAGAGTGCAGAAAAATCTACCTTTATCTTGAGCACAGTCTTCAGGTTTTAAAAATTTCCATTTTTCTGAAAATGGGCACTTAATTTCCAAGATCCCTTGACCACAACATGTACATGAAATAAGTCCATCCGGGCTCGATCTAAGGTGTGGATATACTTTACTAATAAGGAACCCACTCTCTGCAACACAAAAGTTTTCATGTTTTTTGACAGATTTGTTGGCATATATCCGTCTTGCTGCTGGCTCATGGTCACGTCCCCATTTGACATACTTGTTATCAAATGTGTCGTAGTTCAGGACTGCCTTAAGTAGCTTGTCTGACTTGTTACGTGCTCGCTTCACAATTTTCCAGAAGTTGCAGCTAGTAATCCGGATGCTTCTTGACTCATGCCATAACTTATTACTATGCTGACCCCTGGTAATTTTTTCAGTCATGACCATGTCCTCCTCAGTGATATACATGTATATGCATCTCACCAGGTACTTTCCTAAAGTGTGATTGACAATTCTCACTTTGTAAATCAACATGGTCATGATACTGAAAATTAATGGTATATCCAGTTGGCAAACAAGGGGTTGTCTTTCTGGTAAAAAGTGAGCCAGTCTGCATTTAAATTTGCATCCATAAGGGATTTTCGAAATCCATCTTCATTTACTGTCGGCTGGAATCCCTCTTTGCTCTGCGATTGGATAATGGATGACTCTTTTTTCCTTTTATCATTTTCCGATGTAGAACATCAGATCTTGGGCCTTTTTGGGACTCAATTTCCTTTTCCTTTGGCTATTCCACTTATATGGGGCTGATGTTGAGGACAATGTCCCATCAGCCTTCCTCTTAGAAATGTCTTCAAGGGCATATAGCATAGCACCCACATGGTTACATGCCTCTCCCTCACTAAAAGAAAATTAAAAAAAAACCCCGAATATTTATTTGTATTTACAAATACCATATGCAATTTATAATGATATATGGATTCTGGTACAAAAGATATAGGAATTGTAAACGTTAAAACTACAAGATATAAGTAATTATTAATATTATTATGCATCAGAAACATACACATTTAAGAATAAAATTATTTATTTACCCGGCTGAGCAGTTGCAATGTGCTGAATGAACTTTCCCAGTCACTTTAAATAAACATCATGATCAGGGCTCTTCTTCTTGTCTGCAGTTGGAATTGATGGAATGACTTTACACTTTACAATGCAATGTGAGCAGTCATCAAATATTTTGTTGTATTGAATTGAATGAACATGTCCATCATTGCATGATTTTCAGTCAAAACTAAGTAATTGTAGATCTCATTCTCCGAAAATTTAGGTATTAGTGTAACACCATCAGTCCAGTTTGTAAGTTGACAGGGATCTGGAATGGTTTCTCCTAGAGGCGTAACAAGTTTTTCATGCCATTTCCTCAAAATCTCTAAATTATCGTCGCTGACAATGTCTACTTGTGTCCGTAGGTTAAGTTTCCTAACTCTCTTTGCCTTCTTTAGCATCGCCTTGTTTCCTGTAATAGGTTGCCCATGCCTTCTTAGGTATTCCTTCAATTCAGACACTTTCAATGAATCTACTTCTTCGTCTTTTAGATGACATTTTGCATCCATTAATTGTTGTTGATCGCTCGTGCAGAACTAAACAACATCTATTCAGTCTTATCATTTTGATTTGTGAAAATTCAGCGCTACTTACCGGAAACGCTGTGCATAGTATGCGACGCCTAGCGGCAGGGGCAGATAAATAAGTTTTCGTATTTAGCTATTGCCCCGTCCCTCATGTAAAATTGGTGAAAGGTCTAGTCTGTGAAATATTATTCAAATCCATGCAAGCATCTACATGGACACAGTGCGATATACAAAGACGCACAAAGCAATCTCGGTCTAAGACCAAGCACTTTAGTGTGTAATAGTTTATTAATTATTTAATTGAATTAACTATAAATAAAAAAGCCTATCGATCGTTATCATATTTAGGTTGCTTTTGCCATTGTAACATAAAAAAACCTTCCATAGGCATAGATCGTAAGAGAACGTGTATATTGAAGATTTTCAATTGTAATACTTATGACGTCATAAACAGACACGTCATTTGTCGATGGGTTGTCAGACCTCAGATGACGTCATTACTATGAAAAATTATGTTTTGTGGAAGAATGAAGCGTGACGTTGCGCAGACATGCTGCGCATCCGTATTAGACACGGCCTCCTTAAAAGTGATGCTTGCATGCTTGAAGGGACGCTTACATATTCAGCTGAATCACGTAAGGTAATTCACTAATCTGATTGGTCGGTGACCTCGGTTATAATTATTAAAGGTCACCAGTTATAATTAGCTTGACGATATCATATTCATAATGATGTGCATAACATTACAACAAGTATCAAAACAAATTATCTTTACTATTAGATATACATTATTACTAAAACTTAAGCAGTAAGATCAACACATATAACATTAGTGAAGACATAGATTGTTCTGATAAACCGTAAACTAACTAATGTATTTATACAATGTTTCAGATATATATGCAATCCCCACGTACAAAACCTTAAAGGGAAATTATTTGAGAATAATTTCTACACATATTGCAGCTGCAGATAGCTGTTATAAAGACATAGCTAGATGAGCCTCTCTTAGATGAGGTTCTGATGGAGTATACAGTGGCGGATTAAGAAGGGGGGCAGCCCCTTTTTCGCCACATATTTATAACTTAAAATCCAGATTTGGCTCAAAAATGGCTGAGTATTTTGGATAACACAGATGTGGGCTCCCTTTCCGGAAATCCTGGATCCGCCATTGGTATATATATATGTCGCTAGAAACAATCAGATTCCTTTCGACCTAAAGTTACCAAATGATCTACTCTCGAATTAGCAACTGCTGTACTAGTACCAATATGAAAGGAATAATCCGACCCGACTAAACCGACTATGGCCTAGACCCACATCTTTTCGCTTTTCAGGATAGACAACTCACGTAATTATTTTGAATTTACCAAAGACCGTAAGGAACTCGGGCAGTGTTCGTTTTGCAGAGAGACGTTTGTCAACTGTGACATTGTTTTTCCTTGTTCATATTCAGTCTCTAATTCGTATCAAGGTATAAGAGGCATGATGAGATTGACATCTATACCTTGAATGTCTTTCTTAAGAGGTGAAGATACAATGTCTATATGAGGTAATCTATGGGGTGGAACTCTATAGTCACTTGTCCCTGGATAAAATCGACGCTGCTGGTTTTTGCATCATGTCGATTTCATCACCTCTTGCTTGTCATTTCTTTCTAAAGCGTCTGTTTTCATCCCGCTATTCAGGACAAATGTTACATTAAAATTTTATAATTAAAAGAATTTTAAAACTATCTATAACAATCAGATAGTTTTAAAATTCCTGAATTGTAAAACTTTAATGTAACACAACATCTTCTGCCGCACCAGCATCATTGTTGAATAGAATCGTTATTAGATGTGGACGGAGCAAGAGCTAGCGCTGGCAAACTGTAGACAGCCATGTTTGTTTGCAGCTCCCCCTGGTCATTGTAGCTAGATCCTTTCAATGACTTTTTGGTCCCGAACTTTCGATTTTGTCGTTATCTGCATTCACTCTAGTATGTGTCATTACTGTCTTACCATTCGTTTGCAAGTTATTTGATTGTGCTTTAAGGCCATTTTGTCTCTTAGTCTATGTTTTAGGTGTTTGTTTTCCTAGTCCGCTAGTTTTAAATCTGTGCTTAATGTAGAGCACGTCAAATTCTTTCTCCTTTCTACGAATTAAGAGAGAAATCTGTATTATATAGCACATTCACGTATCGTACATAACCCTCAAACAAATTAATGCATTAACTGCACGAATAGTGACATTGTTTCATATTGTTCATACAGTTGAAGTGTTACTATAAATTTCAGTATATTTTTAATTGTCTGATTTTTTAGACAAAGATAAATCCAATAGATATAAAAACAAAATTGTTCTCATTACCTGCGGAGCAAGCTGCCGTTCATGAAGTCACGTGACATACGTCGCCCAATGAAATCGCTAGAATGAAAATCTCTTGAAATAAATGTACATTAAAAAAGAATATATAGATCTAGGTTAATGACATATACGACAATGTGGAAATGAAACATGTCAGGTCATAAATGTAATGTGTAAATAATGTTCATGAAAAATATAAATTGCTAATAGCAGGACCGCCTTTAACGTAAGGGAAGGAATTTTATAAGTTTCTACACTTTGATAAAGTCGTAAATTCATTTTATAACATTTAAAACATACAATTGTTCCTACTCAACAGCCCGCACCTCCCTCTTCAATTTGGCCGTTATTAAAACGTAAGTACTTTGCTAAAGTTATATCGTATTTATGTAGAACTTTATAGGAGATGTACATGCACTTTATTAGTATAACTAATTATAATTGACAATATTCAAATAAAGTTAACGTGTACATGAAAAGTAGCCAGTTTGTTAGAACTATGCTACAGCTTGACAAAACATGTACGTTTCTTAGTTCATCGTGTATGACCATATGGAGTATTCGCTTTACTTATTTGAAGCAATGAAATTTCATATTAAAATGTATACCCACTTTATATAGTTATTTCACAGTATTTAATTATAAAAGAAATTGTAATGATTATGTTGTGTGTCACGTCAGACGTGACACGTAAAAGATAATTTCGTAAAAGAGCTGTGGTGGCTCTATTTATGGATCTTAAATTCTATGCAAAGCATCAAGCAGGGGTTGTCACCCCATTAGTGAAATTATCTTTGTTGTAAAACTCTCTAAAATGTAAATATTTAATAATGTTGAACAAGAATCAAATTGAAGAAGATAGTGCCTATGTTATTGCGGAATCAGTGTTTTATTGATTATTGTTAATATGGTAGTTAATATGTCAGTGTGTTTTAAGTTTCTGGTTTTAAGTTACTGGCATAAATGTAAAATGTATTTGTTTTATATTTCTGAATAAATGACTGTCCATTGCATTTCATCTTCTTTAAGTAAACAATTTTTATATTTTATGTTTTTCTTTTTATTTTCTCTAATATGGAATACTTCAACCATGATAATGAAAATGACAAAATGGTAATGAAGGCAATACTCGTAACAGCAACAAAGTTTAACATTGTTACTCTGAAGGAGAATTAACGTTCTCATTTTCATATGGTAACAGTAATTATGAGTTCAAGGCCCTAATATGTTGTGGCATGGATAACAATTTATTTTAGTATAATAGACGTTAGTCTCAACAAGTTCTTTCTAGATTTCAAGCCAGTTTTGAAAATAAGAACTATTTGACCTTGACACTTAAGTTATAATCTGACTTGAAGGGTTTGACATACCCTGTGCCATTGACAACAATTTTAATTAAAGTAAAGGTACATGCTTTGGCTGAGATTTTATATATCGTATGAATTTTGTCCTACTGATATCAGTAGTGAAGATTTGTCTTTGGTTCAAGTATATGACAATTTTGTCGTGCGAACCAAGAACTGAATATGAAGAAGCCCATTTCATTGAGGTCGTATGTGCTGATTCACTATGACCTTGGAGACATTTCCCTTGCGAACCGGCGAATCTCAAACAGCTAGGTGATTGGCTCCCGAAGTCCCTTGTCTCGGCAATGTTACATGTAAGAGATCCTTTATTACATCGGGTGGGTCTGTTGCATAGGTCAGAATTTCTGAATCATAATCTTGAGCCATGGTGAAATAGTTCGGAAGGACACACTTTTGACTTGTGCGTCATAAGTTTTATTACATAGTTTATTATCGAAACATGATGTAATAGATGGACAGATATGTTGGTGAAGGGGAAAGGCGTGGTGTAGTGGTTAAGCGCTTGGCTTACGGCGCCGACGATCTGGGTTTGATTCCCGGGTTGCTCAACTATGTTTAAGAGGTTGGTAACCTCCTGATTCCATGTCGCGATATAACTGAAATACTGTTGAAAGCGACGTAAAACACCAATCAACCAACCAACCAATATGTTGGTGAGGCTACTAAAAAGACTATAGGTCTTGTATTTGGCTCCTCTACAGCCTTATGCAGACTTTTACTTGAACGTTGCACGCTGACTAACAGGGCGGTGGGGACTATATGACGGGCCTTGTCCAAACCTCTTTCAGAGGAGACATGGTCCTGAACCTCGTCCCCTCTGACTGTTAGTCGGGACTTCTACAGATCTAGGGTCTTAGCTCGCTTTCAGACTGGCAGAGCACGGTTTATCATGTTGATGTCGCATATATTTTTATACCATTATGTGTTTTACAATATCTTACGTGTTTATATTTTTATGACCTCTCAATATGCGATACCTGTTGACACTTGTTCTTTACATGGAGGATTATTTATAAATTTTTAAATGTACGTCTTTTGATTGTTCTGCTGAAACGGTGAGTGGGAAGGTGGGCCCGTAAACCGGTTAACCACACCATTTGTTTGGCTTTTGTCAAATTAAATGACCGTCCTAAGTCGGTATCGTAATTGCACTACAATCAAATATTTTTGTAATGTGTTAAATGTTCTATTATATTATTTATATTCATGTATTGTATAGCTCCATGGTGACTTCTGCCACAAAATTGAGCCGGTAACTCCTCTTTTTTCCTGTAAGAAGTACACATATTTTAAGGAGTCAAACATGTAAAAGCTGTTAAATGATACAAAAGTGTTCATATATTACAGTTTCTATGATAAATCATATATTGAAATTCGAACTGTTGTTGAACTTCATTGTATTTAATTTGAACTCGCCTGAACATTAGATACGGGGAAGCCATGGTAACATCTCCATTGTCAGTGTTGATATCTAGACAGAATTATTAGACATACTGTAACACGAACAGCTCTACTTATATGCATTACTCCACAGAAGGTTAAAACAGGATTCTGTATATTTTACGACTTGTAAATTTTCAGGCCATGAGGAGTAATTTAAGATCAAATTATATCAGTACCTTCACTAGAATGAAAATAATGAAAAGCAATACGATTATACATCATTTAGTTTGTCTCCATTACATTAGCTTAAATCTATATTATATTAAGATATGTTGTCCTTGACCCAGGGGTAGTTTAATGATCTGGAATCAAGGTCTTATCAACAAGATTAAAATCACGGATATGCATCATGTTGATAATGTATGTGGACAATATCTTAGTCACCTTTGTGGTTAATAATCAAACCGTAGTATGGTGTTGCCCTTATTTAGCAAGTTCGTTAGACTCGAGGTTATATCATCCTCAGTACTTTCACACAATTAAATTAGAATACTGTAAATGTAACATTTTCATATGGTAGAGTCATCTTCATTGTAAAATACGAAGGTAACTGGTGTCACCTCACTATGACACTAAAACATTGTATCACAGTGGACATTCAATTACCTCTGAAATTCAGAGGCGAGACCAGGTACCTGGGAGGAGTGAGCATCTCCCGTTTCGCTGGTCAAACCCACTGTGAATACCTTTACCTAGTGACAATAAGAGGCACGTGCATGTCTCACGAAATCTGGTCTGTATTGTAAAGATTTCGGACATTAATCAAGAGGGTATTTTACATTAATTTTTGCAACACTAATTACGGACTCTTCATGTCAACGAAAATTCAAAACATGTTTTTAAAATATTTTAATTATGATATATGATATTCTATGCAATCCCTGCAAAATTGCATGAAAAAGGAACCAAAATATGAACATGTATTTATACATGTATTTAAAAAAATGGAAATGGACGAAACCAGACTTTATAAAAGAAGGTGAGAATTTGTGTCATAATAGTAAGCATGTACTGCCGTCAGGTCCGCTTGGAAAGGAAAGTTGGATCATGTGCACTAGAAGTGAGCATTTACTGAAGGTAAGTGATGTGCTGTATGCGTTCGTAATAAATCACAATATTAATGATAGCTGATATTGATAATCAGTATAAACGACTGAATATCTACTACAATTAACAAAACGTCAGACAGTGTATTGGCAAACCGGATCATTATAACAAAAATTGCGGAAACTTGGGCCTGATTTTTATATCCTTTCTCATAATAACTTGCTTTTGGGTAGTAGTAAGTTTCTATGAATGAACTACATGCCCCAGTTAGCGTTTTGTTGTCGGACGAACAGAGAGACACCACATGCACATAATAAAGGAATTTCCTACAAACACAATTAACGAATGCTCATGATAGGAAGGAATCAGATTTGTCATAAAGTTGAAGTATAAATTAACATTTCATTCAAGTTTTTATTAATTAACTGTTTGTCAATTTGAAGTTAATGTCTAAATACGATATGCTGAATTCTGTTGAGTATTTAATTCGAGTTTTTTTTTTCATAATTTACAGTACAATACGTTTTTACAGGTATAAAGATGTCGTGGTGGGGTATTTTTTTTTTTGCAAAATATCAGTAAGTCTAAGTTTTAGATACTATGGATTGACAATATATGTTGTATTCAGATTGATTGATTGATTGATTTTTGTTTACGTAACACCACGAATATTTCACGTATATGGTGACGGCATCTGCCTGATGCGGGGCATACAAATTTTGACTTTGCAACGGACCCACCCGAAGCAGTGAGGGATCTTTAACGTGCCATGCATACCACGACACGGGGCCTCGGTTTTTATTGTCTCATCCGAAAGACAGAACACCGGCATGACCAGAGCGGGACTCTAACCCCGGCCTCCCGATCAGGAGTCCAGCGCGATACCACTAGGCCACGCCGGCTTATGTTGTATTCAGTAATAAGCTATCAAGCAAATCGGTATTCAATTTGCACTAACTTGCTGATGTTTCAACAGAGTCAACGACATTCTTCTGTATATCGGAAAGCTGTGGATTTTCCTCCAATCAAACTATATAATCCCTACAAATACAAATGTTTTGGATTTGCACTGAGTTTTGTATGCCTTCATCTTTCTGATGAACAATATTTATGTTGAATTCAACGGCAAGATTTATCAAAAAGTAATATGGATTCCAATGGGGTCTAGCAAGCCTGTTTTGTATTCTTATGAGAGGATTGGACTCTTTTTAATATTAAGGTCTGACTCGCACAATTTCTGGAGAAAATATAAGAAAACTGTGGTGATCAGAAATATTTCAATCCCGTCAAATTTCAGGATGGTCATTGAATATCCAAAAATGACATTTTCAGACTAGAAACGAAAGTAGCAAAGGAAAATTATAGCCTATCATCATACTATAATTTTTTCAAACATAATTGTCTACAACAAACACATGTCTTTTCACATAAACACTTTTGTAGAAATTCGGATTACATAACATTAGCAGTTTTTGGCTCTTCAGTTAAGCCCGTCAGATAATTAGACTATTGTCATCTCCATTGTTCGTGTTTAAAGTCGTTCTCTTAACTGCACTAAAATTAAAAGTTTAGGGGATGTAATTGTTTTTCTGGTAGTTTGCTGTGCATGCCAGTAGTTTTCTCATTTTACCCAGTCAAATAATTTTTCTTTTCTTCCAGCCAGGATAAATATATCTAGTTCCCAGGTGTATAATGCCATTCTGGCTCTTCATACAACAAAATAAAACATAAAAGTATTTATGGATTAAAATTTCGTATATTTTTAACGAATGATAGTTAGTAACTGCTATAGAGAGTTATTGTTAGGATTTCTCATGTGGTAAAATATTGAGAAGTTTGCACAGGCTGTGTTCTTCTTTGCAAATAAAGGAAATTTCTTTTTCTCTTTGTTTTCTTAATGTAATCTATGTAAAAGTGTAACCGCGTGTTTATCATATATCGTGTCGCGCAGTAGAGTTAAAACAGCTGTAATCGGACTACCGGTTGTTTATAAAGAAAAATATTTAGAAATGCAAAATCGATCTCGGTGAGAATAAAGGTGAGAACAGGTATTATATGTTTTCAGTTCAGACTTGGACTTTGAATTATTGTTATTCTAATCTCATTTCATATGAGTACAATGTTTGGGATATTTTCCAATAATATAACATGATTTATTTTTCTAAGGTGTCTTAGGAAAATTGTATAGATTTCAATACTGTAAATATCGATATTTCATGTTATGTCAGCTTAAGGTATGTATAATGATAAGGTCATATAAGCCGCTTGAATACTGTGTATACATACTCAGAGATTAACTTGTCTTAAGATGAAAAGAATATCTTTTCGTGCTACTTACACTTGGATCTGATATCAATGTATACATTTCTGACCTCTCAATTTGAGAAACATGTTGATCATCGCCCTCTATAGGGAGAATTATTTATGGATCTTAAATACGTTCGTTCCTTATACTGCTATGTATATATATATATATATTTCTGCAATCTGCAGAACGTCGCATCGCTTTCGATACCATTGTGGACTGGTATGTGTATCAGCCGAAACTTTCAAGAAGTGGAGCGCTTCTATAATGATGAACACGATGTCTTTGATCCCTGTTGTATTAAATTAATCAGTACAATGATTGCTATAAACATAGATTTACCTATGATAGCTAAAGTCGGCATTTTGCTTATTGGACCAAATTATTTTATATAAAGCAAACCAGCATGGCGCCGCACAATGTCCTTTTTATACGACATCATGTCCTTTTTCTGTGCGTCCTGGCCTTATTTGCCTTCAGTTTTCATTTTTTAAAAAAGGATTGATTGTCATTCTCGTAATAGAGGAGGCCTTACAGAGTCTGGTTTAAAATGTCATTGAATTCCTATAGTATGTTACGATTTTCGCATTGATAAAACCGAATTTCATCCATAAAACATTACGTTATCATCCATGTAGGCTATTAAATATTACCCATAACCTGGAAATTGACTGCTTGATTTGTGTGTTAATTGGGGCGTCTATATAAACATCACCGGAACAGGTATGAGAAATTATACATCCGTAAATTAGTTTGAGTTTTAGATGGCTGTCTAAATAGTGATTGTTGGTCATATCTAGAAGTATATTTTAATGTTAATGGAAGAGTATGTTTGTCTCTTTTGAGTGCCAGTGTTTTTAAATCACACAATTAAATAAAAGACCTACTAACACTAATGTTAAGATTACATAAAATGCCATGAATGATGAGTTTCTGAAAACAAAATGTTTCAGAAATTACCATTTTCTGTATCATATATTTACTTGTTGATATATACATAAGTGTATGCATTTTTTAAAGTAAGCTTCATTCTACAGTCCATGTTGAGCCTTGAGCAATATTTACATCTTAGATTTATTATCATTGGTAGTAAATATACAATGAAGGAGCAATCAAAGTCATTTTAAGCACACGCATCAATGTGGTTTTATTATCATTACTGTTTGACAGAGTTTTCTTCCATTATAAACATGTGCATTGCTGGCACACAAAATCGCGACATTTAAATCCTTAACAGTTTACATTTTGTGACCTACAGATACCACATTCATCGATTCTGAATGTGGGCAAATTATGAGCAACATACACGTGTATGGTCAACTCTCAATTTTGATGCGCGTTGTGATTTTGTAAGAAACTTTAACAAAAACATTCTACTGTCGGTTTATTATAAATATGTGTTTTTCTTGAGAGATTATATAAAAATAATGTATTTTAAATTTACATAAGCATAATTCTCAGTTCGTGATAACTTCAATGCTGAGTCAAAACAAGAGAAGTTCCTGAGTTTAATATTTTTGAAATTGAAAAGAGTGGCAATTAGTCAAGACTGGACATAAAAATTGATGATAAATGATTGATTATTGTTTAACAGTACTCCAGAATTATTTCACATACATGGCTACGGTTAATGAATAATGAAAAAAGTGTATGTACTTAGATATGTAGTCTTTGTTTGATCTCAACATTGGTATTAACAAAGAGACAAAATGTAAACTTCCCATAAGTGAAATGTAAAATATAATTCAGGCATTAAATTTCTAGTAAAAACAAAATGTTATATACTGTACATTATTCAGTACATTTTGTTTACTTATAATCTAAAACAAAACAAAAAAAAAACCCAAACAAACAAACCTAGAATAACATCGAACACAGCCACTAATATAAAGAAAATCCATACCAATGTATATATATAAAGAGCAATTAGGTATAGGGTACCAGAATATATTTTACTGAATCACACAGACGGTGTTCTCTTACAGTAAATAGGATTTACGGATTTATGGTCCTTCTACAGTGTAATGAAAAGGGCACATCTAATAATTGATAAATAAATGATGAGGAACTTATTAATATATCCATTTTTTTTAATTCATGAAGAAAGCATATGAACAAGAACGGCGGTAATAAAAATACCCTAAGTATTAACAACCAGATACATTTTATATATTTCTATATTGCTTGTTTTCTTCCTTTTTTGTTCATATGGGCAAATGCTCAAGTACGGTAAGCTATTAATATAACACTCCATTCATCAGTCTGCAGACTTCAGAACCGTTGATGAATTTATAAAATTTTGGAGGACATGAAGTACTCAGAATTCCCTACACATGTTACTTTTCTGACGGGTACCTTTTTTTGACAAATTCTGTTTCAGACTGGCTCCAAGATCATCAAACTGGATTCATTAGCGTAATTTAGAGGGGTGTCTGAGGAAGAGTTTTGTAATATTATCAGTTTTATTAACGTTTATATGTAAACATCATATAAAAGATTATTATAAAGTATGGCATGTAGAATGTTAGCAATTAAAACACCAAATGGAGAAAAAAAAAGGAATCTCATTGCATTTGACAGCAAAACAAGTTATTAAGTGTTTTGCAGCACGTACCATATATGTCATATTGGAACGAAATACTGAATTAGTCTTTTTCACAAAGCGCTGTGTCAATTGAATCATTCAATATACATTAGAAATCCATAAAGCATTTATGTGCCTACTATGATGAGAATATATCCATTTGAAATACCATTTAAAAGTGTCACTTCTGAGGTATTTTGTTTTTGGTTTTTCATGACTCCTTTTTTGTAATTTTGATATTGGTTAGTTCGTGCATGCTGAAGGGAAACTGTTCAAACCCTGCTGAAGGCAAAATCTGTTTTTGTTTATTTTACACCAAAACTACGATTTAAATATTATTTAAGAAAAACAAAATGTAACAATAAATTCGGACTTAGCTTCACATATTTTTGTATCATTGTTTTGATTTATGACAGAAATTTATAAAGAGATGCAAGTTTACAATCTTTGGTTAGTTGTCAAAACAGAATAAGCAAAAAAATATATGTATCTGCACATTTCTTCAAGCAGCTGTTGCGAATGAGCAAACTGTGTTTAGGTGAACAATATATGCCCGCCTGGGTCTCTTGCCTATTTAACCATATAGTTAGGAAATATCTCAGACCTCCTTTATTCATGAGTCTTTTATACGTGTCTATTATACTATCACATGTGCGTTGTGAAATTTACAGCACAGTGAATGAGACATGTATATAGGAACATTTATTTGTTTATTTTTTTTTGTAGGCACCGAAAATTTTAGGTTAATTAAATCTCAGAATTCTAAGCTATATTGGCAATATCGCTTATGGTGTACATCAAGACCAATGCAAACAATAATTAAAAACTGAGATCATGAAGCCCCATATGAGTAAGCGTCTCCTGCTTGAATACAACTTCGTCTAAAAAGCCTGAAGAGGAAAGACATCTGATTTAGCTGTAGGGCAGAAGCCGCAAAGACATCTGATTTAGCTGTAGGGCAGAAGCCGCAAAGACATCTGATTTAGCTGTAGGGCAGAAGCCACGAAGGAGATGTAGAATAAAACTTTGTAACAAGTAATGTAATAATTGCAATGACATTACAAAAACATTGTACGACAGATGGGATACCGATTTAGGACGTTCAACTGAGTAACAAATGAAACTCAATTGGTCTGAAGAAACCTGCCCAATACGGTGAATAAATATGACAGATGACAGATGCGATACCGATTTAGGACGTTCAACTGAGTAACAAATGGAACTCAATTGGTCTGAAGAAACCTGCCCGATACGGTGAATAAATATTGCTGACTCTGGCATTGCCAAAAGTGTAAAGAGGGTCAGTCTATGTAATGGTGTCCTAAAATGTTCATTTACATTTTGGAATGGGGGTCCTCACACTGCATACATCTTATTTATGTTTACCAAACATTGACAACTGCAGGAATTTATTTCAATATCTTTATTATATATTCAACGTAACATATTTATTCTGAATACTTGTACTTAATGAAAGTGGTCGGTGTGACGATACTTACTATAGATAAGAATAGAAATTAACAAGGCATGTATATAAACTGAAATGTCATTTTCCCAGTCCCACAAGTCGTTGATGAGTTTGCGACATCTCTTCTCGTAATCTTTGACGTCCATTTGCAGCTAGCATATCAGCCAAACTTGTAAGCGCTCCGTTCACAGAGAGTCTCTGCCTTTTTGATTGTTCCTGTATGTGGTCTGCTTCTCTTCTCTTACCAAGTGCAACCAACTTTTTTTGTAAGGATCTGATGTTTGATTCATTTGTTCTATGTTGATAGTGACGAAGTAGCATTTTTACAAGAGTTCTCAGATCTCCATTTAAAGATATGAATGTTCTTTTTTTAATCTGTGGCTCGTCATCAATTTCAATAATAGTTTGTTTATCCTCATCTGAACCGGAAGAGTCTTCAGGTAATACAGGTTGTGACGAGACCATGGATATGGTGGACAGTATCGCCAATAGAACAACAGTCAAGACAGTTTTCCTCATGTTACTAAAAATAAATAAATGATATTATAAATAATGATTTATGGAGTAAATGACTCTGTAGAGAGTATGTTTGTTGTATACGTCACATTCGATGTTATAATACTACATACAATCATAATTTGCCTTGTACATAATTAGCATAAATCATTTAAATAAGGTGATTTGTTTGTCTGTGATAAGAATTCTCCAACTATGCACATCATAGTTAGTAAATAAAAGTGAGTGACTACATCCCTCCATGGTCATCAGACCACACAAATATAAACTTAAATTCAATTGCACAACTTTTATACCTCTCTCTTCCTACCTAAACGGACTATCATAATCAACAAGTGTAGATAACTCGCATTATTGACAGATAGAGTCAATGTTATTCAAATCCAATGTAATAAAGCACGATTTGAAGAATGAAAGACGAATAAATAAAAACACACACGATGACTATGATAATTAAATAATTATAAAAAAGATAATTTAATATTAATTAAAATAATAATAATAATAAAGAGAAAATTATAACGATGATATTGCATCCATACTGTTATATATACATTGTGAAATGATAGCATCATCATTATGTACGAGTGTTATAATAACAATGGAATCATAATACAATCAACTTTTGCACCCATACTATGTTATTACGAAATTAGATATTCTCATACATGAAAAACAGAATAATTGTTTGACACTCTCCCAATCACATTTTGTTTGTTGTTTGTTCTGATTGATTTGGAAGTATTAAATAAGATAAATAAAGTTTAAGATAACGAGATTTTAAGAAATTTAAACAAATCGCTCATTCTCCTCGATTATTTTTCTGTTTAAAGTGACTTATAAATTGCTTATTGATGAGACTTAATTTATTTACAATATTAATGTAGTTTGTGTTCCAAATATAAGAGTGTCAGGGCTTCGACTAATGATAGTATTACAAAGAGCTTTTAGAGTTGTTAATAAATATGTCTAGGCATTCCTAGCATAGATGAAAAAATAGTTCCTTTGTTTAAATCACATTTTGACCGTTTCGACCGTCTAATCTTATGACCAGATATACAGTTATCCGTTTTGAATACTGAAAACACGAAATAGAAAGTGATAATAATATCTAATGTCAATGGGTCGGCATCACTTATTTTTTCTCTTTAAATTTCAGTTCATTAAGGACAAAATGTTTGGTGAAAACTAGCTTCCAAAACTCGTTAGTTCGTAACATTTAATAGTGGGTTTGTCACTATAATTTTATATTTGTTTGGTACATCATGAATTGTGGTGATTTTATTCAAAATTAAAGATGTATATCCTGAAAACCCTGAAAAAATTTAAAACCTAACACTATGAATTGCAGCAGCATACTGAACAAAAATAAAATGTCTTTTATACATTTGTTATGCCTTGCATTAACTACTAATTAGTAATCAATTAAATAATAACTAATAATCACTGGATATGAATTTTATATAGTAATTTTATTTAATATTTATTATTAGTTTTATTCAATATTAACAAAATTATGCCATCATGTATACAGTTTATTTGAACATTTGACAATAGAAAAAATCTAAATGAAATAAAAGGACTAAAGTCTCATTTTCTTGTGCCTGGTTCTAGTCTGTAACACATGATTACAAAAATTGTATCAGTAAGGAATGATGATATCTGACTCGCTTAAGAACAAAATGAAACAAAACAGATGCATTAAACGTCACTTTCACGGATTACTTTTTAAAATTATGTATTACTTGTTTTAAGATATATACTGTATTTTATTATTATATATATTGTATTAATTACATTTGTCTGAATATGACACTAAACACGATATTGTCCCCTTTATTCCATTGAATATGAGACGTGGTTTACCCTTCGGTACTTCTTCGTATTTTACTCAAAAAGGAGACCGCAGGAAACATTGATCAGGCACATTAGCCAACCACGGAGTTTGATCAGGTATATGTACATTGGTAAACTATGAACCGTGATCAGGTACATTCGGAAATCTGCTCACCTGTACTAGCCAAGCAGCGAACCTAGACTTGACAAAGACAGCAAGTTAGTCCATTCGGCCAACATAACCGTAACATTGAAGGGATGAATTTATTTAGCTTCTAAATAGAAGGTTTATATATATAAATATATACCTATATATATACCTACTTACAAATATATCCACTCACAAATTTCTACTGTTAAGGAATTTAAAGCATCTTAGCACACTATTGATAAATTCACAAATTATATATCAACGTATCTATATCATTATTAATTCTCAATAATGTTAGTACAATAAAAAGGAATATATAAATTATATAACTACGTATCTATCATAAATAATCCTGAATGATGTTAATACAATAAGATAGAAAACATAAATTATATAACTACGTGTCTATCATAAATAATCTTGAATGATGTTAACACAATAAGAAAGAAAACATAAATTATATAACTACGTATCTATCATAAATAATGCTCAATAATGTTAATACGATAAAAAAGAAAATATAGATTATATAACTACGTATCCATCATAAATTATCCGCAATAATGTTAATACAATAAAAAAGAAAATATAGATTATATAACTACGTATCTATCATAATTAATCTGCAATAATGTTAATACAATAAAAAAGAAAAATATAACAATCTCAAGATGTACCTGGAACTCTAATTATGAAGTAACTGTTTTAGATAAGCATTTCATATTTAAATCTTAAAACACATAAATAAAGGTAGAAAAAATTGTAAAACAATACAGGTCTTACCTATTGAAACCAAGTTCCGTCCACCCAAGTGTCTGAATACAAGACTATTTATGAGCGTCCTTACCTTTTCAATAAAAGTTGGAACATAATGACTGAGTCACATTAAGGGTCTCATCAATCACGTGAAGACGCTAGTGGGACGAACGATTTTATTCTGGCATTAAAAGCCAGAGCTTTTACTTACAGATTTTGAAATATTTCTCTGTCAACAAACTCCTCAAACTGTCGAATGGATGTGAATTGATTATGACTACTAATTGTTGATTGCAGCATGAATTGAACATCGACACACGATTGAAGCCATGACAATGCTGTATGTGACAGTGTAATACACCATATGATATCTGTCTAATGAATTCTTGTTTGTCGCGCATACGAACAAAGTATGCTATAGTCATACAAAGGATGGTATGTGAGAGCAAGATCCAATCGTAATCACAGTAAAGAATAGAAAGAATCTAAATAACTTAATTTGAGAGTGTTACCAGATATCAGACTGATTACTCAGTATTGTTAATTCCTTTGAGAAATTACTGTAAAACTGAATTAAACATTTGTATTGAAATGTGTATCCTTATGGACGATACGTCAAGTGGCTGTTACTGACACATGTAAAATGAAAGATCTGTATTATGCATGCAGTAATCAGTATACGAAATGTAGTGAATGGACATATTACTATGGAATAGTGTACTATAAAGTAATCCTTCAATTTATGTGAGGATTGGTCTCACCACATTTTTGCTTGGGATTTTACGTCATTTTTGTTCAAATGGCATACAGGAATGTATTTGATATAATATGAAAACACACCAACATAACATGTAGAACATCAATGCAAAACTGGTTTACCATGACGTAAAGGTTTTGACCGAATTAGAAATACATAAATGCAATATTATATTTCATGCAGATATTTTGCGTCCAAAAGCAGATCGTTAGCTTGGTGTTCTCTCATAGGGAAAGTTTTACCCATGCGAAAATTGCAGAAGTCTACAACAATAGAATACCTTTACCTCTACTGCGCTGGCGTTCACGTACATCATACGTACATCATGACTTCTATCACGACCGCATTTGATCTTTGGTCGGAAAAAATTAGGAGGATGCAATGATAACACAACAAGAAGGGTCCAATGATAACTCAATGATATCCCATGGAAATACAAGAATGATCCCATGAAAACACAATATGAAGTATTCCGTGTTAATTAAGTCAGAAGGATCACCTAGTAACAGTAATATCCCATGATAACACAACAGGAAATATCTCATAATATAATAATAAGGGTATCATGATTTCACAATAAGGATCTCATAATATCACAATAAGAAGGATCTCATGATAACACGGTAATATCCCATGATAACATAAGAAGGATCTTATGAGAACATAAAAGAAGGATCCCATGATAACAGAACCAAAACGATCTCACAATAACAAAATTATAAGGATGCCACAAAAAGAAGGATCTCATAATATCACAATAAGAAAGATATCATGATAACACACTAATAAGGATGTCATGATAACACAATAAGAAATATCTCATGATAACACAGTAATAAGAATGCCATGATAACACAATAATAAAGATCTCATGATAACACACTAATAAGTATGTCATGATAACACAATAAGAAAGATCTCATGATAACACACTAATAAAGATCTCATGATAACACACTAATAAGTATGTCATGATAACACAATAAGAAAGATCTCATGATAACACACTAATAAGTATGTCATGATAACACAATAAGAAAGATCTCATGATAACACACTAATAAGGATGTCATGATAACTCAATAATAAAAATCTCATGATAACACACTAATACAGATCTCATGATAACACAATAAGAAAGATCTCATGATAACACACTAATAAGGATGTCATGATAACACAATAATACAGATTTCATGATAACACACTAATAAGGATGTCATGATAACACAATAAGAAAAAATCTCATAATATCACAGGAAGAAAGATCTCATGCTATCACAATAATACAGATCTCATGATATCATTATCACAATAATAAAGATCTCATAATATCACAATAATACAGATCTCATGATATCACAATAATAAAGATCTCATGATATCACAATAATAAAGATCTCATGATATCACAATAATACAGATCTTATGATATCACAATAATACAGATCTCATGATATCACAATAATACAGATCTCATGATATCACAATAATAAAGATCTCATAATATCACAATAATACAGATCTCATGATATCACAATAATACAGATCTTATGATATCACAATAATACAGATCTCATGATATCACAATAATACAGATCTCATGATATCACAATAATAAAGATCTCATAATATCACAATAATACAGATCTCATGATATTACAATAATACAGATCTTATGATAACACAATGTCAAGGATCTCAGTCTCTTCAATGATGCTCATAGTCGACAGATTGGAATTCAAATAATATATAAATATTGGAAGAGCAGAATTAAAACCAAATTACCCGAAAAATGTGGGCCAAAGAATCAATCAAAAGACAGAGCTTTACATGAGGGAGATACTCCTAAGTATTAGAATGAAATACAAAACATCATGACTGGAAATTGTAAGTATATATTTCACGTCAGTAAAATAGAACCATAAAACTATAGTATACATGTATATTAGAACTCCAGTTAGTCAATACCCACCGATAAATGATGAATTGTATGACAATTAGACTATTAGAACTCGGTTTTGTCAATATCCATTGATAAATCATAAATGTATATGACTATTAGAGCTCGAGTCTATACGCATTGATAAGTTTGTCAATACGCATTGATAAAATATAAAAACAACGTCTACCACACATGTGACGCAATTATTAGACTTCTTTGTATTACCTCCTTACAGGAAGCGTTAATGTGACATAAATATGGTCAGCTGCTAATTATCTTTTGAATATTTATTTTATATAGTCAGTCAGTCGACATTTTATTGCTAAGCAAGTTTATGTATTTCAAATGAACCTACATCACATATTCGAGCACTAAGCACTATGTGCTCATTCACAAAAAAGTTACTTTTTAAAAGTTCGCATGAACATATATTCTCTAGTTTATTGTGTTTTTGGCAACTGACAAATAATTGTAAAATTGTTTTGAACCGAATAAATCTGGACAATGACAGAAAACTGTGTGAAATAAATAAAATCATAATCATAGTTAGTATCTCGTGATGGCTAGTAATAACCACATTCCAAATAGGGGATAAAATTTAACAAGTAATATAGCAGTTTATGTTCCTTTCAAACTCAAATTTCCTTGTTTAGTTGCTTCTTGTTCCCTGTATGCGGGGTTATTTTCGTTTAGAGATATTAATTGTCTTATAATTTATCCTGATTTTCTGTGACTACTATCCCTACGGAATTCAATGATAAAATAACGTTATCGGAGCCTTTTACTTTCCTTAGTTTATATACGAGATCACCGAAAAAATTAGGATGGGAAACTCCATTGGATATATAATCAAATGTTTTGATGTCATATATGTACTTATTCTAATTTTGTTATGCCCTTCTGTCGCAAATCTTGTCCTGCAGCTCAATTAAACCTTGATTTTCCTTTACAAAAATGTTTTTAAACTTTGTAAAAAGACAGATATCTATTAAAAGTTAATGAAGCATAGAACATTCGCGATGTTTTACATTTAGAGATAGAGAAGATACAAACTATTCATAATCCTTTCGAAGGTCACGATGTCGTTCATAGATTTTTGAGATAAATCTTTTTTTTTCATTATGCAAGTATGTTGGATTTTATATTAAATCCATTTTTCTGAAGTAAATTTTAAAATAATGAAGAAGTTGACAAATGTTGACCAGATGTTTACAATTAAAAATTCATAGAGGTTAGTTCAAAACTCACCATCAATAATAGTATTCATTTATCGTATAACATACCTGGTTCATATTGCTAAATTGAATTATCCGAGACACAATATGAAATATTTATAAAAGATACGAAAGAATTCATAAAATTGTTCTCTTTGGCCTAGAAAAACTTTTGCCTTGCTATTGAGTTCATGTTAACAAAATTCGTGTATAAATATACTAACAGATGGATCAAAGTAAAGCAGATGTAAGTGTTGTCTTCTTAGATTCTATGATAGTTTTTAGTGTTCCGGTAAGATATTACGCCATTCATACTAATTATGGCGTTTCACTGATTGTGACTAAGGTTTTGTTTTTCATCACTTAATGTGACCACGATTTTAAGTAGTACTAAAAGAGAAAACAGAAGATATCTGATCAAACTGTATGATACAATTCAGCAAGGACATGCACATAAACATGCTAATAGTAAAAACACAGAATACGACATAACAAAAATATTCGATTGAACTGCGGTTACGATACGGACTTCGGACGGTCAGTCAAAGTAACAAACGTCACTCATTTGGTGTGGTTAACCGGTTTACGGGCGCCCACCTTCCCACTCACCGTTACAGCAGCACAATCAAAGGACATATATTTTAGAATTTATAAATAATCCTCCATATAAAGAACAAGAATAAACAGGTTTCTCAAGACGAGATGTCATAAAAATTTAAACAGACGAAACGTACTGTGGAAGCATATAGTAGTATCAAAAATATGTTATGCATCATTATCATAAGTAAACCGCACTCTCTCGTCTGTAAGTGAGCTCAGATCCTTGACCCTTAGGAGTCCCAACTAAAAGTCAGTGAGGAAGAGGCTCATGGCCTTGTCTCCTCTGAAAAGGTTTGGACAAGGCCCTTCATAAGGTACCCACTGCGATGTTAGTCAACGTACAACGCTCAAGTAAAAGTATGTATATATCTATGGAGCAATAGCGGATGTGACGAGTCGATAGGGAATGCTTACTCCTCCATGGTAACATAGCTTTCATAGTTTCTTCGAGTGGTTTGACTGTCCCATATAGTGTATTGAATTCTATGATTATGTCTCTGTTCAGTGATGAATGTCATTTACTAAATGACAACAGAAACATAATTTGAAAGACGACATCTAGTTTAAGATCAAAATGAAACTTACCTGTAATCAATTCTGTAAAATTGAAACCTTTTGAATGTTTTAGATGCAGTATCCAGGGTATTACCCCGCAAAGTCGCAGGAACTGTTGATGGCATACGGTCAACCTCCAAATGGGTTTTCTTATTTTCATGATGATATTTATTCTAAAATATATCCCTACTTTAGCAAAATATACAATTTATAGTAATGGTCTTAAAAGAGTAGATTCGATAGTAAATGTACCTAATAATAAGCCACGTCAAAAACTATCACATTCAACCCCTCTTCTTTGTGCTTATGAATTATTTCTTCGATAAAAATTACTTTTGTTTGAAACTGTTCATTTGCTTGCATAAAACAGCTGTAGCGAAAGTCCTGTGGAAACCGGTCAAATCTGGTTGTCGGATCCGGCATTGTCAAACCAGGTAAAAATGGTCAATCTATACTATATCATCATGTCGCACAATGTTGGTTAGCTTTTGTAAAGGGGGAACTCAAACCACATGAGACCCCGATATTCATCAAAGAATTTCCTCAATTTAAAGCTTTTCAAAAAAAAAAAAAAAAAAAAAAAAAAAAAAAAAAAAAAAAAAAATCACAATATCTTTTGATATTTGCTCTCTATTTAAATTCAGAACGCTGGTTTCTTTCCTTTCTTTCTTTTTTTCCCTTTTTTTCATATCCCATAATGTTGGTTAACATTTGAAAAAGGTGGGAACTCAATTGTTGTGTTTCTTTCTTTCTTTTTTCCCTTTTTTAAAGGCCATCATATGAATAATACTTATAGATATTTTCTACAACTTCCGTTATTACTGGAATACTGGATACCAATTTAGCTTTAATAAATTTAAAATATAGGAGAACATTTTGACTCATTATTGGTACGAAAAATATATCCGTTACGGATCAATATTTGATATAATTGATATAAAATGCGAATAAATTTCAACGTTCGAGTTGACCCGGAACACCGCATCGTGAATTAAGGCACATGAGCCACGTGTTGTTGCTCAGCGTTACTATCTCCGTGGATACTCAATTTTGCTTTGTTTGAAATACGAGCTATTATATGAATTTGAAATAGTATTGATTCATTATATTTCCTGTCTTTCATACATCGCATAACATTTTGACAAATGGGTATTGATAATAATTGACATGGTTACGGTACAGACAAATCAAAGGAATTATGCGGTAAGTATTGACGTTAATAACACTAATTAGAGTGTATGGATAGTAGTGATATCTTCATCAGTAAACTCCTGATGCTATTCTATCACTTCGTAATATTACACATGTTCAACATACCCCATTTCCTGCTCACATAAACGGAAATAGACTCATCAACCTATTATATCCTGATATAAGGAGAGATAATTTTCAGATTCAACTATTCAGCTTTAAGAAAAAAGAGGAGTTACCGGCTCAGTTATGTGGCAGAAGTCACCATGGAGCTATACAATACATGAATATAAATAATATACTAGAACATATAACACATTACAAAAATATTTGATTGTAGTGCAATTACGATACCGACGTAGGACGGTCATTTAATTTGACAAAAGCCAAACAAATAGTGTGGTTAACCGGTTTACGGTCCCACCTTCCCACTCACCGTAACAGCAGAACAATCAAAGGACGTACATTTAAAAATTTATAAATACTCCTCCATGTAAAGAACAAGGGTCAAAAGGTATGTAAGGACACATAACAAATATAATTCAGTCCGCAGTCCATAAATGTTAGAAAATATGTTCTGAGGAGATCAGTGCCATAATCTAATATATATACCACTCCAAATTTGATAGGGATCGTGTGAAATTTTATATGAAATTACACACAGATTTGGTCACTGCTGTTGATACATAATATACTGTCATAATGGTATGCAGTCAGACCCAAACCTCATTTTGCACGTGCATTTCATGGCGGTAGACACGCGTGCAGCCTTAAGTTTCTTGTCCATGTACACTTCGATATTTTAGCTTCTACACGCATGTTGGCTATTGTTGAAGATTTTAGATTTTCAAAACTTCTTGCATTACATTTATCGCTAACAATGCCTCCTCAATGTCGTAGATGTCGTTTGACTACCGAGCAATTGGGCAGATGCATCGGAATGCTTGGTGTCATACAACGTGACGTTGCTGATGCACTTAACGTAAGCCAAAGCGTTGATAACAGGGCGTGGAACCGACATCAAACGTTTGCTACAGCAGCATATCGTCATGGCGAAGGGCGCCAAATGTCGACTACAGAAAGACAAGACCGCTTGATCACCATTCAGGCACGACGTCATCCTTTCTAGACAGCCAACACCTTGCGAAATGACCTCCTGGACGCCTCTGGGGTGAACGTATCCACCCAGACAATACGGAATCGTCTTCATAGTGTTGACCTTACTCCGCACAGCATCGTCGGGAACGTTTAGATTGGCATGAAGATCACGTCACTTGGTCGGATGAAGATTGGGCTCCAGTTTTCTTTATTGACGAGTCCCGGTTTTGTTTGGACTTTACTGACAGGAGGTTACGGGTGTGACGAAGAGTACGTGAGCGATTTCATGATGTCAACATCAGCGAACATGACCGTTATGGGGGCGGATCAATTATTGTGTGGGCGGCATATGTAGGAATGGAAGAACGTACCTGCATATTCCTGAGGAAGGCACGATGACTGGTGTACGGTACAGGGATCCTCAACGTGTACGTAAGACCATACGCTGGTGCTGTTGGTAATGACTTCATCTTAATGGACGATAACACCCGTCCTCATCGGACTAGGGTGGTGAACCAGTACCTGGAGCAGGAGACCATCAACCGGACCTAAACCCGATCGAACATGTGCGGAACATTATGCAGGTGGTCATTTCATATCGTATGGCACAATCGTCGACTCTAGAAGAGGAATGCTTTTGTTGAAGAATGGAACACCATTCCGTCTGAATGCATCCGGGTTTTCATTGACAGTATGAGTCGACGTTGTGAAACCGTCATCCAGCAAGGGGATGCCGTACCCGTTATTGACATGAAGTGTAATTTTGTAATCGAAACAACACCATTGGGTTTCTCTTTATCATTATTAAATTTGTTTGTAATGAAATACAATTTATTCCTGTAATACGAATTTTCACATTAAATGTCTAAACAAAATCAAGTGGATATTGACATCTGAACCAATACATGATCTACTTTTGACCTTTAATCATATTGTATTCTATCAAACATTAAATTTGAATTTATTCCCCTCTAACGATATATATATATTGAGTATTGAGTAAATGAACATAAACTGAACTGTTTTGAAAACAAACTTTTATTATTTAATTATGATGGTTCCAATCATCGATTCTAAATTGAAAATGTGTATATGGCTTTTTCCAGGTTGTCTTCGAGGTGGCTAAGAGCATACTCTTTAGCAAGTCCTATCGCATAATGAATATATCATTGTGTACCACCTCCCTCGCCTATCTGGTAAAATTGGATTTGTTCATCGTTTACAAATAAGCATTTATTGTTTATATTTATATGGGATCAGCTGCTGGAATTCTTCCAGCGAAAATGACAGCTAGCACCGTTATGAATGTCTTCATTGTCTGAGGTAACGATACATAACGGATGAAGGTAATCATGCGCTTCTTCAGCAGAGAAACAAATCGTGTCGGACAATGCTTTTCCATCGTATTGTTTTTCTTGAGCGTTTTCAGACTCAGAATAGACAAGCCTTACTTAACGACCAAATATTTCGTTATACAGCAAATCTACCAAAATGTGTAATCAGACTAGTAAAAGGATGATTTCTTAATCCTACAAAGATAATTTTTATGGTACAACTATTGGAATAATTTACTCATGAATGATGTGTAATAAAACTATTGTTATATCAACTGATAAATATATCCATATTATATATGTTATATTTTATACTGTAATATTTTGTGTGGCCAACAAGAGACAGTAACTGCAGCAGACAGCTGACAATAAATACTGTAATTTATAATGTAAAGATGATGGATAAATCCAAATCATAAGTCCGAAAATCATGAAAGCAAAGGACATACAAAATCAGTGAAAATGAAAACCAAATTGAAAACAACGAAAAACGTCTACTTGACTGATTGGAAATAATATAGGTCAGTTTTGAAAACAGATTGATGTATAAAATCACGTGCGGATTTGAGCTAGTTATTTGAAACCAAAAAAAAAAAAAAAAAATGCTGACTTATTTTTGATACATGTGCGTCTATGAAGATGAATACTTCCGATGTAAACATTAGCAAATGCTCTGAGTAGTTCATCTGTCAATAGAATTTTAATCTACTTGAAAGACGTTTGCTTTGAATTTTATCAATGTAAATAAAAGTGTTTAAAAATATTATTTGGACAAATTAAATACTGATAAAGTGTCATTGGTCATTTCGTATACTACCTCTACTACAATAGTTGAATATGATTAATCTCTTTAGTAATAACTAATGCAAAAGTTCCTCTCTCCATGTGAAGGGTGGCAAAGAAAAGTTAATTTTCCACAATTTTTTCCCTTTTTGACTGCTATTTGTAATCCCGATCGGGTCTTTAATAATAATATAACTGTCCAGAGTCAACGCAGATGCTGAAATATTGACCTGTCATAAGCTTTGTTATAAAGAAATTCCTCTAAAGCTCAACATTAACTTTGGTCCTTTTCTACGCAGGGTACTGCAAAGACAACAACACTTAAAGCAACAATGTATTTAATTTTGCTGTGAGACTTACATTTCTATGTATCAGATCAAACCTGTAAAGAAGTTTAAATTCAGATGAATAAGCTGAAGAATAATTCTACATGTTTTGGCAACTTTTCTTTTTAGATGGAGATGTTATGGACGGTGTTCCGCGTTATATTAATACCAGGTCCTTCATTTAAACACCAGTCAAAGAGTCCCCCACAAAATCAAATGATTAATGGCAATGCAAGAAATCAAGATAGTTTGCCAACCATGAAATGTCGTGTTCAAAACTTTAATGGATTCTGTACTGACCCGTAATTTATACTTCAAATTTACTGTAACAAAAGTTTGTAAATTATTCTAGCACTAAGGAGTAGCTCCCACATGCATAGCTCTGTCCTTAGATTAGTTCGTACGTGTAGGTCGATCTGTTAATGAATTTGCACTTCAGTTATTTATACTTTCGATTTCCACAGTTTAGGCCTTGAACATCACTGAAGAGACATTAGTCGTCGAAATGCGCATGTGGTGCACCAAACTAATTCACGTATATATGTTTGGACATTTATATCTATTTATATGTAAAAACGCTCTTTTCCCCAATTTTCGGTCACTTTGTGTTAAACATTGTTTACTTCACTTGATAAAGGCCAAGTGGCCGTTAACATCGTTTACTTCATTTGATAAAGGCCAAGTGGCCGATTACATCGTTTACTTCACCGAAAATTTATGGCAAACAATTTTATTTATAATACAATGACTTCCGTATGGAAAAAAATAATATGGAGTAGAGGATGTGCAATATAATTAAATTTCAATCCACATTTGAACAAACCAGGGAGACGTATCACCAAGCAAGAGAGAATTCCAGAATACCTCATCGTAAATTCCACTTATTTTTCCATCCGTAGGTTTCATCAATTTCCCGTTTGGATTACCACTGCCGCATTTGTTACCTAAATCGCAAAACCAGAAACCAGATTTACGTACATCACCACAGTTTACATTGGGGTCCACGTTATTATTGTGATCTAGAGTACAAAATTCCGTGTTATTAACAGGCATTAAGGAATCGCCTAATCCCGAATTGTGTGGATACGGCCCACTTGATGCATACATCATTCTATATTCTGCACTGTTATCTTGCACACGGAATCCATAGAAAGTTTGTTGCCATATTGAGTTCCAGTTCTCGCTGGCCATTTCTATAACCAAATCTCCAACGAATGTTGATGTCAAACTGTGAATGGCTTCATTTCCCAACCAATATTCCTTTTGTGAAAAACTACCAAACCCTGATCTATAGTCAGCCCAAAGTTTGTTAAATGTATCACCTATAATGTGATGTCTTTGTATGTAATTTCGAGGTTTACCGTTTATGGGGTTTACTAATGCAAGGTCACATTCGATGGTAAATGGTGGTAAAGAGGGCGATGGCTGAATCTGAACGATCACTTCCGATAACGTTGAATAATGGGAATACGGCAATAATTCTCCACATTCTTAAAATAAGAATAAAACATTGCTTGAGGAAATGTTGAAAAAAATGTTAAATCTGGAAAACATTAAAATAAATCAGAATAATAAAGATAATAAGTAATAAATAAAGCTGAAGCGTCACTAACGGGTTACCTTGCGAGTGTTTAAAATAAAAACTGACAGGGTATCGGCGAATACCCTGTCAGAAATTGAGTTTCACTGCGAGACGTTAATGCATTTGACAAAAATAATTACAACTAGAGGCACAGAATTATGGTTTTCTAAGCCAAGTCGCTAATCACAGTCATATCAAAAACTGTAGGGCATCGTGACGTCACAAATCTGAAACTGCAGGGTATTGTGACTTCATATCCAAAACGGCAGGGGTATCGTGAATACCCTTGCAGTTTTAAAATCGGACAGCCAATGAGATAGTGTGTTACAAACAAAATGCATTAGAATGACATATTCATTGCACTCGCATGGTAACCCCTAATTCTGTCCCATATTGCATTTGACTTTTTCAATGAATTATATAAATATCTACAGTATAAATGATTGATACAATGTTTTATGAAGACATTACTCGCTCATGTCAATCTAGTTTTGAGTACTTCATATTGTTATTTTAAAATCAAAAGTATTTGACATATACTTATTTAGAATCTAAATACATTAAAATAATAAATCTTACATTTTGATTCGCAGAACATATTAACTCTTTTAACATTTTCAGTTCAGTTAAGATATGTTCGTTCGAAATGACGTTGCATATTTGTATTTCATAGAAAACAGACCCACCTTTTGCTAGCCTCTCACAATATGTACCTATATATCCGCCACTGCATACACAAGTCCCGTTGATGAATGTTCCTCCATTTTTACATAATCCAAACTAATGCAAATTAAATATATGCATTACAATTAAATATATATGTAATATTATTTCATCTGTAAATATATGTTTTTCGTCGTTTAGTGCAAATCAGATCATACGTATATATGTTCAAATATTTATTATAGTTCTATTTATGCTTTACCTCTAAGTTCATGAAATGAATAGCAGGAAACGTTGTGTCATAACGTCATATGTTCAGCAACTTAAACACTCATACAACCAAGTTTTGAGATACATATCTTTGTTTTGAGGGAAGTTATGAATAATAAAATTGAAAAAAAACCCCCAAATATCTAGTATGTATAAGAATGAAAATCATAAAAGATTACGATATAAATTATCAAATTTTCCAGGCGGTCTTCCTGACCACGAGAAATACAAATTATAAGAATATAATGTTACAAATAGGACATGAGATATGAAATCTGTAATGAAATGTAGACTAGTAAAGAGAGATAAGTCATAAAATCTGTCATGTGACATGTTATGTAGTGATGAGTGTCACCACTTCTTCCGTACCCTTCACTTTTATTTCTGTAAAACTAGGTGGAACCTATTTATTCATCTTACTGATTCACTGCTGATCATTTCTTGTTCATTCACAGAACAATCGTACATGTCGAAATGTGTCACAGATTATTTCATTCAGTTAAATGCTTTGTATGCTTTTGTTGATCTGTATTTGTCTTTATATGTTTATGTAAGTCGTGTATCCTGCAGAAGGTGCACATCGCCTCGAGAATTAGATAATCAGTTTTATTTTAGTGTCGTTACCATCTGACACCTTTATGCCTTATCTTTATTAAAAGTAACGTGCATTCACCTTTCGCCGATCTAGCACTTTATAATAACCCTATGGTATTGGAACATTTTCTCCTTCGAGCTATTATTTCATGCTCCTTAGTGTTGTTTCATAAATCCATTTCTATTTTGATATTCAGTTTTAATTTTTACTGATTGGTGAAAAAAAGATTTTAAAGGGACATAGTCCGAGACTGGAAAATTTTAGCATGAAAAGGATAAATTACGACAATATCTTATTTTTCCTGTATTACATAAGTTATAAACTTTGTGTTAATTGCAAAATTTTAAACTAAAATCCCTCAATGTTTTCGTAGAATAAAGGTAATTGAGTCGAATTAAATTCGGCTGGTATCAATTCCCCAACTAAGGCGATGCTCCGCCCATAATGATGCGCGTGCGCGGATATTCACTGTAGAAAACAACAAAATGGTTCACATGGAGGAATACGAGCACGAGAAAAGCAAAAGTGTGGTAGAAAACAACTATACACAAACTCAGAGGCCAAAAAAAGAAAAGTGGAACAAATGTTAGAATCGGGTAAAGCTCGAGTTTCATTGTCACGTGATTTCCTCTGACCGACCTCATCAAAATTTAAAACGGGCATATCTCGTTAACGACATCGACTTTGGTAACGATACGTTTTACACATCTTAGATAATATACTAGCAATCGATTACCGTTTAAGAAATCCGTTTACATTTTTTTTATACTTTTCCCGACTTCAATCGGACCATGCTCCTTTAAATTTGTCATAAAATAAATAAATCCATTTCTGATTGGATACTTATTTCAGTATTCTTTATTTCTGCTTCTGGATGTTGAATGTTGAATTTGTCACAGTAAACTTCGTCACATGACCGTGCATGAATTCATGCGCTCTGAATGAGGCGCATCTGTTTGAATTCGCGGATTTGTTTTTGTCTTTACTATTTTCAATTCTTGAAATTCAAGTGTAGGAAATGCTGATTACTTCTTGAATTGTTATACAGACGTGAAGGTGAGACCAACACACATACCTTGTACATTTCAATGTGTTTGTGTTCTATCTTCAATAATGAATAGCAGGAAAAAAATTAAAAGAAGAAATTTTTGTTGAATAAAGAGCACGAATTCTTATTGTGTTGGTCAATGATAGCGGATAACTGAAAAAAGTCACCCATCGACATCAGAACGCTGTTAATGATAAATCAATCATATCGCAGAGATGTAAGTAATAAAGAATTATACTACATCATTTTCAATATGAACCTTTCTAGTTTCAAATATTGGATTATGCAAATTTAGAATATAGGAGGAAAATACTAAATAATAGTGAAAGAACTTTATCCGTTCATGTAAAAATATAGCAGTGCAGAAGCGCAATAAATGAATGAAAATTTATTGTGTTTGATTGATTTGAATATTTTATTTCATAAAGTGAAACAGGATTGTGCAAAAGTTATAACGACATTATTTGAGCCCTTTCCTTACAATATATATTTACAAATTTTGTAATGATGGCGACATAGCATCATTAGTTAGAATGAACAGGTAATTATATTACAAATAGTAGTTAACGTTATACGTGTATATGTAAAATGTAAGTTGATTATAATCTAACTTATGTTGATAATTGAATCTGCATGTATAAATGAAGTATAACGCTCAACTTTTGAGTACACTTCGTATTGGAAGAAGAAGAAGAAGAAATTGATTCAAATGCATGCACACAATTAAGCTTATAAGAACAAAATGTAAGAAGAAATTAAAATTGAACGAGAAAAACAAAAGAAAAAAGAATGAAGAGACTGAGGATGAGGATGAGTGAAAGACGTCCATAATACGATATAAAGTAAACTTGGAGTTATACACAAACCGTTTGCTTTTTACAAGGAAATCTTGGACAGCCAAGGATATAATTTCATTATCTTTTTCATTAAGTAATTCGTCCCCAAAAAGTAATTTTACAACAGTAAGAGGTTTATAACCTTGAAGTTTCGTAAACAAATAATTACGTTGAGTTGTATATAAAGGACAATGCAATAGAAAATGAAATACATCTTCACAAGTATTTCCACAGTTACAAATACTGTTATCAATAAGATTAACACGATTAAGATCGGATTTTAAAATACTACATAAATTACGAAGACGTGTAATTAGGATATTTCCTTTTCGATCACCATAAAGGAAATGTTTAGGTACTTTATATACATCTTTACGTGTTTTAAGTATATATTTAAACTGATTTGTAGTATAGTTATGTCTCAATTCTGGTTCAAGCTGGTTCCATTAATGTTATTGTGTACTATATCTGGTCCTGTCTACCATAAAAAATGGAAGAGAAGTATGTTGTGTAGTTGGTTATTAGTTTGCTAATTTTTTTCGTATTTTGTCGTATTTTCCTCACTATAATTACAATTATTTTCATACCTTTTCATATATTTTGGCACCGATCTGGACTTGGTGGGCTCCACAGGATGAATCCAGTATTCCTTTATGTAAATGGCATGTACTTGGCGAACTGAACATAAATGTAAGGCAGTCAGTGAGGGAGGAACACTGGCATGCACAATCAGTCAGAGACGCCACGATATTGGAAATTGTTGCTGGGCCAAGTTGTAGACTTCTGTCTTTGCAATCTTTTCTTTCAACATACCCATCCTGCTGTAGACCTAATGCAGATCTTGTAACAATGTATATCAAAATTGCTGTTATCTTGTTTGAAAAGACCCACACTCTCATGGTTGTTTGGTTGAAATACATTGCATTTGACGCTTTCAATGTTTTAATTGCAAAATTATTTTGCCAGATGTTTTCTTCCCAGCATTAAAGTCGTACTTTATACAATACTATTTGCAATTAATTGAAAAATCATTTTATTGGATTCCAATTGTCGTTTTAACATTTTGTTTAGATATTTACTTAATATTTTATGATAGTTGTTAAATGTTTAGTGACGCAAGCATAATCGATGATAATGTCATTAAAAGGTTACGATACGGTTTAGGGGACGACCATTTGATTCTTTATTGGGGGGGGGGGGGGGGGGGGGGGGTTGTTTTTGGAAATAAATATTCTGACCCTGAAAATGCTGGAAATAAAAAGTCTGGCTTTAACTGATATGAAAATAAATATTCTGGCTACTAGCCTGTGCATATACCAGATAATGAGATAATGCAAATATAAAGCTGAATGTTCTATAGAAAACATGTTGATTTTCTTCCGGCTCGCTTTGCTCGCCAGGTTGATCCCTATACTATAATGTTTAGCAGTATAACTGTGTAACTCACATTTCAGCGGATTTTATAGCACTGGACAAATCGTGCTATTCAATATGTTCAACAAAACTTTATAGAATTTTTGCGTTTTACAAAATGTATTTGCATGTCCATTTTGTGGGGCAGACAGGGGACAAGGGATCTACCATCTGCTTTCTGAGAGATTTTCTCTTCAGATTCTTGTTCGCAATAATGTCATTCGTCTCCCCTTGCCGCCAATTTCCAATCCTTTTCCCCAACTTTCCCTCGTGTTGTCCGCCCCTCATCTATATGCCACACTGATATTTTAACGTTAAAATATGTGGTTAAAAGGGTTCTTAACTGAATTTGTCTCATCTCTCACCTTAGCACATATGCAAAGTTGATGTTTAAATCAAATCATGTTCATTTCAAAATCTATAGTGGCCATATTTGTTGACGGTGTTTCATTCCTTTTAAATTTCATTCAAATAAATGCAAAAGACATTCGTCAAATGATTTTAACACATTTATTCAAATGTAAAGTAAGCACAAACATAACTTTGAAATTAAAACAAAAGTAAAACCAACAAAAATGTGTATCCTCACTTAACATACATGGTAACAAAAGTAAAAAGAGTCCCAAATGGGCCTATATTGTTTACCTTAGACATAGAAAACAATGCACAAAGATATTGAACAACGATTGTAGATGGCCATAAGTCTTTAGTTTCTTTAAAACTTTTAAAACATGTAAAATTGTATATGAGGAACATCTTTGCTTAATATCTACCAAGCTTTCTCAAATTTAAACTAGTAATAGTGAAGACAAAGTTAAAAACGTGAAAAATCGATATATCGAAAATATTTATGAAATAATTCTTTGCATTAAAATAACATAGTTCAAAGTAAGTCAAAAACCAATAAAATATTATCATTCGGACAGGAAGCCAAAACAGCAAGCTAACACTTCCTCACACATTCTTCTATAGTGATAAATGGAATTTCTCCCACTGGATACCAGAGACTGAGAAAGACTGTACACTTCACTATAGAAACTAGTAGTATAAAGACTTATACAATTTAAGTAGTGTTTGCATATTATTTGTTGAGTTTACTATATATTACAATGTGTTTTGTTAACAAAATATAATTATAGAAGGATGTGTATTAATGGCATGTATTACAATGCAGTTCTAACAAGTATTTTATAAAAGTCGAGAAAATAAATAATTTGCCAGCCCTCCCCCCCCTCTTAGAATCAAATGGTCGTCCCCTTATTATTCAATATTCCGGACTTTTTAAAATCAGAGAAGAAAATACATAATAAATTAAAAGACATTTGAATGTCACATGGTACTTAAGGTTAACATGAATGTACAATTTCTTTTAGTTTATTTTTAAACGTTATTTATTTTACATCGATTAAGAAACAAGTTAACAACTTAAATAAATCTTGCTCGTTGGCACAAGGGTGTCGTTTGTGTGGGTGGAAACCGGAGTACCCGGAGAAAACCCACGAAGTCAGGTTGGTGACAGCCCCACCATCTCACGTACCACAGTAGAATTTCATTTTTACAGAGTAATTAACAAGATTTATATCTTACTTGCAGGCGCGTAGCCAGAGTACTTTGGATGTGGAAGCACATTCAGGCAGGGGGCTTGGGGGCCGTCTTAAGGCCGCCAATGGGTCCAGGGCGAACCCATGGTGGGGGTCCAGGGGGCGAAGCCCCCGGAAGCTAATAGATTTTACGCATTTACAGCGCAGTTTTCTACGTTAAAAATGACCCTTTGTACACCTTTTTGTCTGTAATATTTACTTAATAATTACATACAAGCGATAGCATTTCAACATAACATGTATGTTTGACATTATTCAAACAGGAATGAGAGCCTGCGTGGCTTTTTGTCTACAAAAGTGGCAATAATATTGTCTACATTTATCTTTTTTGCAAAATGATGTGGAAGCACCTGCGTACTTGCGTACGCCTGGCTACGCGCCTGACTTGTTTTTAAATCTCGCTAGACCAATGGTAATGTCAGGTGTTTGTCGAGATTTAGTAATGCATGTCAGATATAGGAAATCATACAATGCAATACCGGCATAATAAAAGTGAAAAATTCCTGATAACATAAAACTCGAAAAATTTGTCATGTGTACAGAATGTATACTAATTTTGTAATATGTATTTTTTGAAGCTACCACTTGACCAAGCATTTGATAATGCGAACTCTGACTATCTGTTTATATTTATATCCATTTGTCCATAATGAACTGACAAAATTGTATTGTCGAATGAGAGTGAATGCTTCAATGTTTTGCAAGGTTCAGGAAACAGACTTGACATAACAGAGACGTTACAGTGCAGTTGTAAACCACTCAGTGACTGAAACATAAAGACCCCCCCCCCCTTTTTTTTTTTACAATACTACTGTATAAAGTACTTTGAGTTATTCAAAGGTAGAGCAGACATTGGGAAAAATAAACAACGAAGTGCCGATCAGTGATCCAGTGTCCAAGTCCAAAACGCCTAGTCTACTTATCTATTATATCTTTACAACTTCGTTTACATTTCCAATCATGAATAGAGGGTGTTGTTTGATCAAATGCTGTGGATGTAAAATACATATTTTCGTAATAATGCAGTATACTCCGACAGGTGAAGAAGTAGAATACGTAAGTGTACAATAATGAGAGTGAATATAAAATACTTAGGACTTGCCTCCATTCCTGGAAATTTCTGATAAAGCATTTACAATTTTAATATGAACTCCAAAATGCCTTGCCACATTGCATTGAGACATCTTAGCTTCCAGCATGTATCCCAATAGCACACAATCATTTTCTTTTTTTTTTTTTTTTTTTTTTTTTTTTTTATTTATTTATTTTGCATGTCAAATAGCATATAGTATACAAAGATGCCTTCCGAGAGGCTGATTGAATAATACATACAAAACATTTTATGAAAGGAGGGTGGAAAGATGGAGAGAATAAGAGGTGGGGGATTGAGGTAAGAGAAGGGGGATTTGAGGGTAGGAATATCAAAAATGTTGAGTTGAGAACTATTTTCAAATGCAATCATACATATACATATACACATACACATCCATAAATACAAAACACACACATACATATACTACATGCATTGGTATACAATATACACACAACTACATACATATACTTACACATATACATATATACATACACATATATATACATATACATATACACTCGTTCATGCATAGCGAAATACATATTTACACATGTACAACGTACACTCTCATGTATACATAAAGGTAGATTGTGTAATTAGCAAAATACATTGAGTAACAATGATATGAATAAAATCTACATGTGAGCTTAAAAAAAAAAAAAACCAAACTATCTTTCCCTTCAACTATCAAGGAATGACCAAGAGGACCATTGTGTGTTGAAGTCTTCAAGTTGGTCTATCATCATAAGTTTTTGCAATTTATACAATAATTTAAGATCATGTAATAAACTCTGTAAAGAAACACATTTATTTTGACATCTTGCACGGTAGATATAGAATCTAATAGTTACCAAAATCAAATTTAATGCAATTTCTGAGTAGTTATTTGTACCAAATATGAGATCTTGTAGAGAAGGGTTAAATATGACATCATGATTTGTACATTCCATATGAAAATCTCGTATAAGCTTTTGTATTTTTTCACAGTCTGCTAGTATATGAGATATGGTCTCTATGTTTGTATGGCAAAAGGTGCAATTAGGGGAATCCGTTTTACCCATTTTAAACAGTATTTTATTTGTGCCAAGGATATTATGATTTACTCTAAATTGGAACCATCTTAATTTAGTACTTTCAAAAATAATAAAGGGTAGACGATATGTTTTTGTCCAGTTGAAATCAATATTAGGTAAATTTAATGTCCATTTTCTTTGAGCGATTGGGACTGTGTGGTTTTGCTTCAAAATCTTATACATATCTCTAGCTCCCTTACCTGAAAGAAATAATATTTCAATATTTTGGGGAATAAAAGGTTCTGTAACTTTATGTTGTTGAAGTTGCAGCCCCTGTTTATTTAAAACCTTTTTTAACATTGATATGATGCCTAAGTAAGTTAAACAATTAAAATGTGTCTCATATTGTTTCTCGAATCTCTGATGTGATAAAAAAGACCCATCAACATCAATGAAATCATAAACAAATTTAATTCCCTTTCTATATAGAGAATAAAAGCAAATACTTTTATTATCTAAAGTAAAAGTTGGGTTATGCCAGATTGGTATCTTAAGCATTTGTTCCCATGTCATGGATGATAGATTTTCTTTTTCTTGAATTTCAAGCCATGCTGACAAAACGTCTTTCCAAAAGGGGTTATCCATATTATCAATGCGGGGTGTTAAAAAAGATTTTCCAAATTCAAATAACTTACTAGTTTCGAAAAAAGAATCTGCTAATGTCAACCATTCACAATTGTCAGCTTTAATAATACGTCTTATCCAGGTTGTTTTTAAAGCTTTTATATAACTAATGAGATCAATCATTTTTACACCACCTAATTCATAATCTTGAGTTATAATATTTCGTTTTACTTTGTCCTTTTTACTATTCCAGAAAAATTCAAATATAATAGAATTAAGTTTCTTTACAAAACCTAAATCAGGATTTGGAATTGATATGAATAGATGATTAAATTGAGAAATTAACAAGGTTTTAATCAGGGTTAGTCTACCTAATGGAGTCAAATTCCTTTTATGCCATTGATTAATTATTGCTTTAATTTTAACAATCCTTTTGTCAAAATTCAAGAATAGTATTCTGCTCAAATCAACATCATATTCAATGCCAAGAAGTTTAAACTGAGTTGTCCACACAAGTTTTAGGTCAGGACATAATATGTCTTTACTATATTTTTTACTGCCTATCCATACTATCTGCGTCTTTGAGATGTTCATTTTCAAACCAGAAATTTTATAAAACTTATGTAAAATTTCCATGGCTTCTCTCAGCGATTTTTCAGACCCATCAAGAATCAATGTTGTGTCATCAGCATATAAAGTAATTCTTTATTCAAATTGATTTACTGTAATCCCTTTTAGTATTTTATTATGTCGAATTTTAAGTGAGAGAATTTCAGCACACAATAAAAATATATAGCTGGAAATTTGGTCACCCTGACGGCAGCCTCTTTCTAGTGGGAAAAAGGGGGATAAAAAGCCTGATTGCATTACAGCAGAGATAGTATTTTTCTGGAAAACTGAAATCCATTTTATAAGAGAAGGTCCAAAGTTGAAAAACTGTAATGTTTTATGAATAAAACTCCATGATACTGAATCAAATGCCTTTTCGAAATCAATCATTAACAATATACCTGGAATATTATATTTTTCAGTATGAAATAGTACATCATAGATTAAACGAGTATTTTCCCCAATGTATCGACCTGGGATAAATCCAGTTTGATTTGTACTAATGATGTCACTTAGCACTGATTTCATTCTGGCGGCTATAGACCCTGATCCAATTTTATATACAATATTAAGTAAAGAGATAGGACGCCAGTTTTTAATAAATTGTTTAGGTTTTCCGTCCTTAGGTATACATGTTATAATACCCTGACGCTGGGTTATTGATAATTCTTCTGTATTATATCCATAGTTTAAAGCACGCACCACAAAAATGCCTATTTGTTTCCAAAATATCTTAAAAAACTCAGCAGAAAAGCCATCACTTCCAGGGCTAGTATTATTTCTCATTTTCTTTAATGTATTAGTTGCCTCATCAAATGATATGAAACCCTCTAATTTGTCCCTTTGACAATTCGATAATTTTGTAGCATTAATACCTTCCATCTCATTCGATAAATCTATATCCTCGACTATATCACAGTTTTTCTTATACAGATTTTGGTAAAAATCACTCACTTCTATTAAGATTTTATCTTGATCCGTTATTATATCTTTCCCAGTGTCTAATTTTGGAATAATTTTTGAACAAAAATGGCGTGATTCAAGATTACAAAAGTAAGTTGTTGGTTTTTCCCCTTCTTCAATCCATTTAATCCGTGATCTGATTAAACTTCCCTTCAATTTATTTAATCTTATTTCTTCAAGACTTTTCTTTTTCATTTTGATTTCCTCCTCATACAATTCAAAATTTTCTTCCATTCTTAGTATTTCATCTCGTAGTGTTGTTTCATACAAGTTTAAAGTTTTCTTTTTATAACTAGCAAAAGATATAGATCGACCTCGGATTTCAAGCAAAAGAGTTTCTAGGAAGAGTTGATCATTTATGGTAAATTGTATTTCATCATTCGGGATATTTTCAAGGTTTTCTCTATTATATATAGGAAGTGAATATGAATTTTTAACATCTTTTATACATTTTGCAATTAACTCTTTATAATCCTTATCAAGAAGTAGGCTGTTATTTAATTTCCATAGTCCTTTTCCATGTGTGAATTCAGACAGTTTTAGCTTTAATAATATATGAGAGTGATCGGATCTATAACTTGTCAAAATTGATGTTTCAGTTATTGAAGAAAGGAGGTTTTCCGAAACAAGGAAAAAGTCTAAACGTGATTGTTTTATTGGATTACTTTTACGCCAAGTATACATTCTTTTATCGGGATAGTATTCCCTGTAAATATCAATAAGATTATATGTCTCTATCATTTCTAAAACTTTCTCTCTATTTCTTGGATTATTTATATGTAGGTAATTACAATAATCTAAAGTTGGGTTCAGAACTAAATTATAGTCGCCAACAATGATTGTATTTGTGCAATCTGTAGCATCGATAAAAGAAGTAATGTTATTGAAAAAAGAAGGGTTGTCGGTATTAGGCCCGTAAATAACAACAATATTTATGTTCGTATTAGCAATATTTAAATTCATGGCAAGAAAGTTACCATTACAATCATGAGTAACCTCATTGATCTTGTATTCAAATGTATTATTCATCAAAATTGCAACACCTCTAGCATTAGATGCATATGAACTAAAATAACCGTCATACCCCCATTGTTTTTTAATATCAGTTTCTATATCAGCAGTAAAATGAGAATCTTGTACACAGAGTATATCACATTTCAATTCTTTAAAGTATTTAAAAACATCTTTTCTTTTCTCAAAATTTTGTAATCCTTGACAGTTGACAGATATGATTCTCAGTTCATCCATCATAATTTAGTGACAGGTTCTAATTTGCTATATCAGTACTTAACAACTTTGTTTTGTCAAGTCGCTGTGTATATAAATCTACACAAACAACGAAATTTAAATAGCTATCACGGACACGGGACATGCATGCGGAATGTAAACATACTTTCACTTTGATGTGTTTTTCACAACTCAAAAAAAGGATACGTATTGCAAAGAAGTGCAGTAGGAAAGAGGGAATATAGAGGGGAATGAGGGATAAGTGTAAGAGAAAAACATAAGATTTTATATACATAGTCTTAAACACCAAGTTTACCGTCTTGTTTTTTGTTTTGCCACACATCTGCGTTTGTAATGCTCATACAGGATCTATTCATTGGTTAGCTATTATACGCATCGATAACGTCTATGCTTCGGTTCCGGACGCGCACAATTCAGACATTTCTGCAATTACTCTCGAAATGACCTGTTCCATGATTCGGAAACGATCATAACCGATGTGACGGCCACCAAACCATCTAGAGACGACAATTGACGTATTCAGAATATTGTTTTCCTTCAAATGGTTTAACATACGTCGCCCGGCTCCATGCTCACCATCATCGTGGTATCCCTCTAGTATCTCTCCGTTGTGATCTTTAAATCGGTACACTAGAATGTGGTGGTCTGCACTCGCCGTATCAATACTGGCACATACCTTAGCATACGCATCTTTTACGTTTTCAAAAGAACTGCAGTTCGCCCCATCAGCTCTGAATACACTTCCGTCCCTTTCGATTGCGCACGAATTCACCGTTGGGATCGCGTTAACTTCTTCTAATTCCGATGGTAACATTTCTAAGATTTTAGAGTTCGTGATTTTAGGAACTTTTTCAATGTAATGATTTCCGTTTGGTAGAGTTAGGGTGTTTTGTCTCACTCTGCATACCATGTTCTTCTCTTTCCTAAATTTGTCAGAGATGTCATACAACTTTTTCCTTTCTTCAACTATACTTAGCGGCTCTTGAGATGTTATGTTGAAAGGTAGGCGATTACTGGTTTTCTTCCTATCTCTTTGTGCTCTCAGTATGGTATCCTTGAGTTTTCCGTCGGCCAATTTCCCAGTGATTGTGACTGGGTTAGCGTTGTCCCACGGGCGCGGTTTTCCGTTTCTATGGATTCTTTCGAATGTCACATCAACACCAAGCTGCTCCCTGAGTTGTTTAGGCACTTCCGTGTATAAATCCTCTTCATGTTTGTAGGGAAAATTATGGATAAGGATGTTGTCCCGCATTGATCGACGTTTTAAGTCAGTTATTTCACTGTCCATTCTCTCCATTTTCTTGTCCATACGCGAAACTAGGGATTTTAGTAATTGTATTTCTCTCCTTAAGTTGTCATTTTCATTTCTTAACTCTACTGCCTCCGTAGCATTGTCCTCCGCTAATTGTGACACATTTTTGAGCCTGTACTCAATCCCATCTCCTTCAAATAGATCCGCTTTCAGATCCGCCACTGATTTAAACACCTCGTCGTATTTATCCAGTCGAATCGCAATGTTGCGCAATTCCTTTTGCAAACCGCTTAGTGCGTTATTAAGATCGCCTTCCACAGTTTTGACAGGTGAACTCATCTCAATAGGCTGTTTCTTATTCGTGAGCGATTTTTTTCTCGATGCCGTTGACATTTTTAGCTTTAAAATATATCACAAACACAGAAATTTTTCGAAAACAGATTAAATCATCCTGTTCAGTGAACTTTGATTAACATCCTGATTTAGCCACGTGTGTAAATTCCCAATATATAAGCAGATATATGGCAAAACAGTCGGAGCTTAGTAACGTGCCGCTTCACCCATTTGGCAGATCACGTGACCTTCCACAATCATTTTCAATTATCATGCGAGGCATCTCTCAATCAAAATTTTATTCTAAATACGGATTCCTGTTTCTATACATTGATTACTGTCAGTGAATGCAAAAAAATCTAATTGATTACTGACCACATGTCGCTTAGGTTCGAAACTCCAGGAAAGCGTGTTGTGACCAACAAGGGGAATCGAATATTTAACAAATTAAGTACTCAAAGAATACTTTTTATGTTTTTATTTGACTTTAAAGTATACACAGTTTCTTTTTATCCGCTAGTATAGATCGTCGTCCATCAGAACAACTTTACTGTCTTACACTGAGGCGTATGGATAATGTTGCATCCACAAGTCACTGAAATGACACGTGCAAGCAACATACATGCGACTCACCATGTACCCCAGCTCAGTATTTTCAGAAACGTTGTCTTGCCTAAAATTCACATTATAGTATGCTAATAGGAGATGCTTACCCTTTCCGGACCCCTGGTTTCATTTCATGTATCAAAAATATTCTGAATTAAACACACCACAAGTAACTGTGTTGCAGTGAGTTAGTCAGGTAAAATAAGATGATACTACCCATGTATCCCGGCTTTTATAAACGGTGTATATTGCCTTAAAATGTGCACCCTGTATTATGCTAGCAGGGGACGCTCACCACTTCCAACAAGCAAATATTTTGAATTAAACCACCACGGCGAATATGCTGTAGTTTGTCTGGATATTACTATTTCGCATCTAGCATTATTACTTTCTGTATGTACTGCCTATGGTGCCCCACCCACCACCGAGCTTGCCGTGTAGCTCGAGTACCACAGCCTGAAAGATTAATTAAGTGCAGGATCGCAATAGCGGTAAAAGTCTCATTCATCATGGGGTCTTTGGTGTGCATGTGTTTTTTATGTCTGCTCTCCTTGAGGCGCTAGTAAGCTTCTAGTTATGTATTTACCAGTATTGCTGTCCGTGGTACGAGTGACCAGGCCAAGCTGATGCTATCTATATATGGGACACAGTGCTACCATTTGAGTAGTCATTCCTTTTCCTATAGGATCCCATGTTTAATTGACAAGTTTCCAGCAAGACTGACACAACTTTCTGATATTCAAAATGTTTTAGTCGCTTCTTTATCAGAAATATAACAGTTTACTATAGGTCATGCAATTTAATTTTGAGAAATCTTGCTGGAAGGGGGTCATTCCAAAACTTGCCAAATTTCAAATGTAAATAACAACACTTTTAGGTTATAAAATCTGTTTATTAACGAAATGAGTCATACTTTACAGCAGAATCAATTTTTATTTATTGGTTGATCAAATAATGCCATACAATCAGAGCCACTGATGCAATGAAATAGCAATCCCTCTCTCCATACATACTATCCATCGAGGCCCCTTCTTAAAAAAAATCTACTTGACGCACTTTTATACACATCTCTGTTGTGAGTCCAGGATTTTTACGCGGGCGAAGAACAAGTACGTATTATAATGCCTGTACATGCATTACATTGACTTAAGTTTGAGCTGGTATATATTATTTTTATCTATTATCATAACAAAAGACACATTAGATTATACATTTATGCAAAATATCAATAAATAAATAATAAATTTACAACTTCTACTTTTACTTTCAGTTCCACAATGGATGCAAAGATCTGCATTGGGAAAGGAATACTTAGAATTAATTTTGATTGGTGTGATGACTTTTTTCATACGGCTGAGTCAGATATTTTTATGCTTTCTTTCGTATTAACAGAATTGAAATTAATACTTACCGTGACAAAAATACACCATAGTATAATAGAAAACCCCTATCTCACAATCCCCAAACTTTTGGTTTGTACGCAAACAGACTTACAGGTGATCAGCCAATCAGAAGTCTCGTTACTTACCTTTCTTTAACCATAGATAGTGTAATAATTCTTGTCGTAAGTGTTGTACCACCATGTAGACTATTCCACTGATAGGGAAAAAATGTGAGTAGGCAGGTTTTAGCCGTAACATGGATCCTTTATTAGTATTATACGTGTGCGGGAACGGGGTCGACATTGGGTCATATCTGATTCGAATAAACATACATAAATAGATGTTTAAAGATAAATGAGAGGATAAGAGAATAAAAAGCAATAGAAAAACCATCCAAAATATTGGATGGGTTTTTTACGACAAAACAAGTCTCGGACGTGAACGCACTACATCCATTTCACATTACAGTTACATGTACAGTTATGAAACATCAATTATGATTGTTGTTATACTAATGGTCATCTTTATCTTGATAATAAGAAAATAAAACATTTGTTATTTAGTATCATTTACTATAAGGCATTCTATACTAAGTTTTACTACAAGATTTATCTCTAGCCTTATAACGTCGTTTTACTTCCTCTGGCGCCGGAGGCGTGTTACCATAGCATGTACGTGTTTTGCTACCTCTGACGTCGGAGGCGTGTTACTATAGCATGTACGTGTTATGGCACCTCTGACGTTGGACGCGTGTTACCATAGCATGTACGTGTTTTGCTACCTCTGACGTCGGAGGTGTGTTACCAGAGCATGTACGTGTTTTACTACCTCTGACGTCGGAGGCGTGTTACCATAACATGTACGTGTTTTGCTACCTCTGACGTCGGAGGCGTGTTACCATAGCATGTACCTGCTTCACTACCTCTGACGTCGTAGGAGTGTTACCATAGCATGTACGTGTTTTAGTACTTCTGACGTTGGAGGCGTGTTACCAGATGAAGTACCTGTTTTGCTACCTCTGACGTCGGAGGAGTGTTTCCATAGCATGTACGTGTTTTGCTACCTCTGACGTCAGAGGTGTGTTACCATAGCGGAGGTAGTGTTACCATAGCATATACTTGTTTTACTACCTCTGACGTCGGAGGCGTCTTACCATAGCCTGTACGTGTTTTCCTACCTCTGACGTCGGAGGCGTGTTACCATAGCATGTACGTGTTTTACTACCTCTGACGTTGGAGACGTGTTACCATAGCATGTACGTGTTTTACTACCTCTGACGTCGGAGGCGTGTTACTATAGCATGTACGTGTTTGCTACCTCTGACGTCGGAGACGTGTTACCAGAGCATGTACGTGTTGTACTATCTCTGACGTCGGAGGCGTGTTACCATAGCATGTACGTGTTTTACTGCCTCTGATGTCGGAGACGTGTTACCAGAGCATGTGCGTGTTTTACTGCCTCTGACGTTGGAGACGTGTTACCAGAGCATGTACGTGTTTTACTACCTCTGACGTCGGAGGCGTGTTACCAGAGCATTACGTGTTTTACTATCTCTGAATTTGGAGGCGTGTTACCAGAGCATGTACGTGTTTTGCTACCTCTGACGTCGGAGGAGTGTTTCCATAGCATGTACGTGTTTTGCTACCTCTGACGTCGGAGGCGTGTTACCATAGCATGTACGTGATATGGCACCTCTGACGTCGGAGGAGTGTTACCATAGCATGTACGTGTTTTACTACCTCTGACGTCGGAGGCGTGTTACCATAACATGTACCTGTTTTACTACCTCTGACGTCGGAGGCGTGTTACCATAACATGTACGTGTTTCACCACCTCTGACGTTGGAGGCGTGTTACCAGAGCATGTACGTGTTTACTACCTCTGACGTCGGAGACGAGTTACCATAGCATGTACGTGTTTTACTACCGCTGACGTCGGAGGCGTGTTACCATAGCATGTACGTGTTTTACTACCTCTGACGTCGGAGGCGTGTTACCATAGCATGTATGTGTTTTACTACCTCTGACGTCGGAGGCGTGTTACCATAGCATGTACGTGTTTTACTACCTCTGACGTCGGAGGCGTGTTACCATAGCATGTATGTGTTTTACCACCTCTGACCTCGTAGGAGTGTTACCATAGCATGTACGTGTTTTACTACCTCTGACGTCGGAGGAGTGTCACCATTGCATGTACGTGTTTTACTACCTCTGACGTCGGAGGCGTGTTACCATAGCATGTACCTGTTTTACTACCTCTGACGCCGGAGGCGTGTTACCGTAACATGTACGTATTTCACTACCTCTGACGTTGGAGGCGTGTTACCAGAGCATGTACGTGTTCAACACCTGTGACGTCGGAGGCGTGTTACCAGAGCATGTACGTGTTTTACTACCTCTGACGTCGGAGGCGTGTTACCATAGCATGTACGTGTTTTACTACCTCTGACGTTGGAGGAGTGTTACCAGAGCATGTACGTGTTTCACTACCTCTGACGTTGCAGGCGTGTTACCAGAGCATGTACGTGTTTTACTACCTCTGACGTTGGAGGCGTGTTACCATAGTATGTACGTGTTTTACTACCTCTGACCTCGGAGGCGTGTTACCATAGCATCTACGTGTTTTACTAAATCTGACGTTGGAGACTAGTTACCAGAGCATGTACGTGTTTTACTACCTCTGACGTCGGAGGCGTGTTACCAGAGCATTACGTGTTTTACTACCTCTGACTTTGGAGGAGTGTTACCATAGCATGTACGTGTTTTACTACCTCTGACGTCGTAGGAGTGTTACCATGGCATGTACGTGTTTTACTACCTCTGACGTCGGAGGCGTGTTACCATAGCATGTACGTGTTTTACTACCTCTGACGTCGGAGGCGTGTTACCATAGCATGTACGTGTTTTACTACCTCTGATGTCGGAGGCGTGTTACCATAGCATGTACGTGTTTTGCTACCTCTGACGTCGTAGGAGTGTTACCATAGCATGTACGTGTTTTACTACCTCTGACGTGGTAGGAGTGTTACCATAGGATGTACGTGTTTTACTACCTCTGACGTTGGAGGCGTGTTACCATAGCATGTACGTGTTTTACTACCTCTGACGTCGGAGGCGTGTTACTATAGCATGTACGTGTTTACTACCTCTGACGTCGGAGACGTGTTACCAGAGCATGTACGTGTTGTACTATCTCTGACGTCGGAGGCGTGTTACCATAGCATGTACGTGTTTTACTGCCTCTGATGTCGGAGACGTGTTACCAGAGCATGTACGTGTTTTACTGCCTCTGACGTTGGAGACGTGTTACCAGAGCATGTACGTGTTTTACTACCTCTGACGTCGGAAGCGTGTTACCAGAGCATTACGTGTTTTACTATCTCTGAATTTGGAGGCGTGTTACTAGAGCATGTACGTGTTTTGCTACCTCTGACGTCGGAGGAGTGTTTCCATAGCATGTACGTGTTTTGCTACCTCTGACGTCGGAGGCGTGTTACCATAGCATGTACGTGATATGGAACCTCTGACGTCGGAGGAGTGTTACCATAGCATGTACGTGTTTTACTACCTCTGACGTCGGAGGCGTGTTACCATAACATGTACCTGTTTTACTACCTCTGACGTCGGAGGCGTGTTACCATAACATGTACGTGTTTCACTACCTCTGACGTTGGAGGCGTGTTACCAGAGCATGTACGTGTTTACTACCTCTGACGTCGGAGACGAGTTACCATAGCATGTACGTGTTTTACTACCGCTGACGTCGTAGGCGTGTTACCATAACATGTACGTGTTTTACTACCTCTGACGTCGGAGGCGTGTTACCATAGCATGTATGTGTTTTACCACCTCTGACCTCGTAGGAGTGTTACCATAGCATGTACGTGTTTTACTACCTCTGACGTCGGAGGAGTGTCACCATTGCATGTACGTGTTTTACTACTTCTGACGTCGGAGGCGTGTTACCATAGCATGTACCTGTTTTACTACCTCTGACGCCGGAGGCGTGTTACCGTAACATGTACGTATTTCACTACCTCTGACGTTGGAGGCGTGTTACCAGAGCATGTACGTGTTCAACACCTGTGACGTCGGAGGCGTGTTACCAGAGCATGTACGTGTTTTACTACCTCTGACGTCGGAGGCGTGTTACCATAGCATGTACGTGTTTTACTACCTCTGACGTTGGAGGCGTGTTACCATAGAATCTACGTGTTTTACTAAATCTGACGTTGGAGACTAGTTACCAGAGCATGTACGTGTTTTACTACCTCTGACGTCGGAGGCGTGTTACCAGAGCATTACGTGTTTTACTACCTCTGATTTTGGAGGAGTGTTACCATAGCATGTACGTGTTTTACTACCTCTGACCTCGTCGGAGTGTTACCATAGCATGTACGTGTTTCACTACCTCTGACGTCGGAGGCGTGTTACCATAGCATGTACGTGTTTTACTACCTCTGACGTCGGAGGCGTGTTACCATAGCATGTACGTGTTTTACTACCTCTGATGTCGGAGGCGTGTTACCATAGCATGTACGTGTTTTGCTACCTCTGACGTCGTAGGAGTGTTACCATAGCATGTACGTGTTTTACTACCTCTGACGTGGTAGGAGTGTTACCATAGGATGTACGTGTTTTACTACCTCTGACGTTGGAGGCGTGTTACCATAGCATGTACGTGTTTTACTACCTCTGACGTTGGTGTCGTGTTACCATATCATGTGCGTGTTTTACTACCTCTGACGTCGGAGGCGTGTTACCATAGCATGTACGTGTTTTACTACCTCTGACGTCGGAGGCGTGTTACCAGAGCATGTACGTGTTTTACTACCTCTGACGTCGGAGGCGTGTTACCATAGCATGTACGTGTTTTACTGCCTCTGATGTCGGAGACGTGTTACCAGAGCATGTACGTGTTTTACTGCCTCTGACGTTGGAGACGTGTTACCAGAGCATGTACGTGTTTTACTACCTCTGACGTCGGAAGCGTGTTAGCAGAGCATTACGTGTTTTACTATCTCTGAATCTGGAGGCGTGTAACCAGAGCATGTACGTGTTTTGCTACCTCTGACGTCGGAGGAGTGTTTCCATAGCATGTACGTGTTTTGCTACCTCTGACGTCGGAGGCGTGTTACCATAGCATGTACGTGATATGGCACCTCTGACGTCGGAGGAGTGTTACCATAGCATGTACGTGTTTTACTACCTCTGACGTCGGAGGCGTGTTACCATAACATGTACCTGTTTTACTACCTCTGACGTCGGAGGCGTGTTACCATAACATGTACGTGTTTCACCACCTCTGACGTTGGAGGCGTGTTACCAGAGCATGTACGTGTTTACTACCTCTGACGTCGGAGACGAGTTACCATAGCATGTACGTGTTTTACTACCACTGACGTCGGAGGCGTGTTACCATAGCATGTACGTGTTTTACTACCTCTGACGTCGGAGGCGTGTTACCATAGCATGTATGTGTTTTACCACCTCTGACCTCGTAGGAGTGTTACCATAGCATGTACGTGTTTTACTACCTCTGACGTCGGAGGAGTGTCACCATTGCATGTACGTGTTTCACTACCTCTGACGTCGGAGGCGTGTTACCATAGCATGTACCTGTTTTACTACCTCAGACGCCGGAGGCGTGTTACCGTAACATGTACGTATTTCACTACCTCTGACGTTGGAGGCGTGTTACCAGAGCATGTACGTGTTTCACTACCTCTGACGTTGCAGGCGTGTTACCAGAGCATGTACGTGTTTTACTACCTCTGACGTTGGAGGCGTGTTACCATAGTATGTACGTGTTTTACTACCTCTGACCTCGGAGGCGTGTTACCATAGCATCTACGTGTTTTACTAAATCTGACGTTGGAGACTAGTTACCAGAGCATTACGTGTTTTACTACCTCTGACTTTGGAGGAGTGTTACCATAGCATGTACGTGTTTTACTACCTCTGACGTCGTAGGAGTGTTACCATAGCATGTACGTGTTTTACTACCTCTGACGTCGGAGGCGTGTTACCATAGCATGTACGTGTTTTACTACCTCTGATGTCGGAGGCGTGTTACCATAGCATGTACGTGTTTTGCTACCTCTGACGTCGTAGGAGTGTTACCATAGCATGTACGTGTTTTACTACCTCTGACGTGGTAGGAGTGTTACCATAGGATGTACGTGTTTTACTACCTCTGACGTTGGAGGCGTGTTACCAGAGCATGTACGTGTTTTGCTACCTCTGACGTCGGAGGCGTGTTACCATAGCATGTTCGTCTTTCACTACCTCCGACGTCTTAGGAGTGTTACAATAGCATGTACGTGTTTTACTACCTCTGACGTTGGAGGCGTGTTACCAGAGCAGGTACGTGTTAACTACCTCTGACGTCGGAGACGTGTTACCATAGCATGTACGTGTTTTCCTAGCGCTGTCGTCGTAGGCGTGTTACCATAGCAGGTACCTGTTTTACTACCTCTGACGTCGGAGGAGTGTTACCATAGCATGTACGTGTTTTACTACCTCTGACGTCGGAGGCGTGTTACCATAGCATGTACGTGTTTTACTACCTCTGACGTCGGAGGCGTGTTACCATAGCATGTACGTGTTTTACTACCTCTGACGTTGGAGGCGTGTTACCAGAGCATGTACGTGTTTCACTACCTCTGACGTTGCAGGCGTGTTACCAGAGCATGTACGTGTTTTACTACCTCTGACGTCGGAAGCATGTTACCATAGCATGTACGTGTTTTACTACCTCTGACGTCGGAGGCGTGTTACCATAGCATGTACCTGTTTTACTACCTCTGACGCCGGAGGCGTGTTACCGTAACATGTACGTATTTCACTACCTCTGACGTTGGAGGCGTGTTACCAGAGCATGTACGTGTTTCACTACCTCTGACGTTGCAGGCGTGTTACCAGAGCATGTACGTGTTTTACTACCTCTGACGTTGGAGGCGTGTTACCATAGTATGTACGTGTTTTACTACCTCTGACCTCGGAGGCGTGTTACCATAGCATCTACGTGTTTTACTAAATCTGACGTTGGAGACTAGTTACCAGAGCATGTACGTGTTTTACTCCCTCTGACGTCGGAGGCGTGTTACCAGAGCATTACGTGTTTTACTACCTCTGACTTTGGAGGAGTGTTACCATAGCATGTACGTGTTTTATTACCTCTGACGTCGTAGGAGTGTTACCATAGCATGTACGTGTTTTACTACCTCTGACGTCGGAGGCGTGTTACCATAGCATGTACGTGTTTTACTACCTCTGACGTCGGAGGCGTGTTACCATAGCATGTACGTGTTTTACTACCTCTGATGTCGGAGGCGTGTTACCATAGCATGTACGTGTTTTGCTATCTCTGACGTCGTAGGAGTGTTACCATAGCATGTACGTGTTTTACTACCTCTGACGTGGTAGGAGTGTTACCATAGGATGTACGTGTTTTACTACCTCTGACGTTGGAGGCGTGTTACCAGAGCATGTACGTGTTTTGCTACCTCTGACGTCGGAGGCGTGTTACCATAGCATGTACGTCTTTCACTACCTCCGACGTCGTAGGAGTGTTACAATGGCATGTACGTGTTTTACTACCTCTGACGTTGGAGGCGTGTTACCAGAGCAGGTACGTGTTAACTACCTCTGACGTCGGAGACGTGTTACCATAGCATGTACGTGTTTTCCTAGCGCTGACGTCGTAGGCGTGTTACCATAGCAGGTACCTGTTTTACTACCTCTGACGTCGGAGGAGTGTTACAATAGCAGGTACGTGTTTTACTACCTCTGACGTCGGAGGCGTGTTACCATAGCATGTACCTGTTTTACTACCTCTGACGCCGGAGGCGTGTTACCGTAACATGTACGTATTTCACTACCTCTGACGTTGGAGGCGTGTTACCAGAGCATGTACGTGTTTAACACCTGTGACGTCGGAGGCGTGTTACCAGAGCATGGAGGTGTTTTACTACCTCTGACGTCGGAGGCGTGTTACCATAGCATGTACGTGTTTTACTACCTCTGACGTTGGAGGCGTGTTACCAGAGCATGTACGTGTTTCACTACCTCTGACGTTGCAGGCGTGTTACCAGAGCATGTACGTGTTTTACTACCTCTGACGTTGGAGGCGTGTTACCATAGTATGTACGTGTTTTACTACCTCTGACCTCGGAGGCGTGTTACCATAGCATCTACGTGTTTTACTAAATCTGACGTTGGAGACTAGTTACCAGAGCATGTACGTGTTTTACTACCTCTGACGTCGGAGGCGTGTTACCAGAGCATTACGTGTTTTACTACTTCTGACTTTGGAGGAGTGTTACCATAGCATGTACGTGTTTTACTACCTCTGACGTCGTAGGAGTGTTACCATAGCATGTACGTGTTTTACTACCTCTGACGTCGGAGGCGTGTTAGCATAGCATGTACGTGTTTTACTACCTCTGACGTCGGAGGCGTGTTACCATAGCATGTACGTGTTTTACTACCTCTGATGTCGGAGGCGTGTTACCATAGCATGTACGTGTTTTGCTATCTCTGACGTCGTAGGAGTGTTACCATAGCATGTACGTGTTTTACTACCTCTGACGTGGTAGGAGTGTTACCATAGGATGTACGTGTTTTAATACCTCTGATGTTGGAAGCGTGTTACCAGAGCATGTACATGTTTTGCTACCTCTGACGTGGGAGGCGTGTTACCATAGCATGTACGTCTTTCACTACCTCCGACGTCGTAGGAGTGTTACAATGGCATGTACGTGTTTTACTACCTCTGACGTTGGAGGCGTGTTACCAGAGCAGGTAAGTGTTAACTACCTCTGACGTCGGAGACGTGTTACCATAGCATGTACGTGTTTTCCTAGCGCTGACGTCGTAGGCGTGTTACCATAGCAGGTACCTGTTTTCCTACCTCTGACGTCGGAGGCGTGTTACCATAGCATGTACGTGTTTTACTACCTCTGACGTCGGAGGCGTGTTACCATAGCATGTATGTGTTTTACCACCTCTGACCTCGTAGGAGTGTTACCATAGCATGTACGTGTTTTACTACCTCTGACGTCGGAGGAGTGTCACCATTGCATGTACGTGTTTTACTACCTCTGACGTCGGAGGCGTGTTACCATAGCATGTACCTGTTTTACTACCTCTGACGCCGGAGGCGTGTTACCGTAACATGTACGTATTTCACTACCTCTGACGTTGGAGGCGTGTTACCAGAGCATGTACGTGTTCAACACCTGTGACGTCGGAGGCGTGTTACCAGAGCATGTACGTGTTTTACTACCTCTGACGTCGGAGGCGTGTTACCATAGCATGTACGTGTTTTACTACCTCTGACGTTGGAGGAGTGTTACCAGAGCATGTACGTGTTTCACTACCTCTGACGTTGCAGGCGTGTTACCAGAGCTTGTACGTGTTTTACTACCTCTGACGTTGGAGGCGTGTTACCATAGTATGTACGTGTTTTACTACCTCTGACCTCGGAGGCGTGTTACCATAGCATCTACGTGTTTTACTAAATCTGACGTTGGAGACTAGTTACCAGAGGATGTACGTGTTTTACTACCTCTGACGTCGGAGGCGTGTTACCAGAGCATTACGTGTTTTACTACCTCTGACTTTGGAGGAGTGTTACCATAGCATGTACGTGTTTTACTACCTCTGACGTCGTAGGAGTGTTACCATAGCATGTACGTGTTTTACTACCTCTGACGTCGGAGGCGTGTTACCATAGCATGTACGTGTTTTACTACCTCTGACGTCGGAGGCGTGTTACGATAGCATGTACGTGTTTTACTACCTCTGATGTCGGAGGCGTGTTACCATAGCATGTACGTGTTTTGCTACCTCTGACGTCGTAGGAGTGTTACCATAGCATGTACGTGTTTTACTACCTCTGACGTGGTAGGAGTGTTACCATAGGATGTACGTGTTTTACTACCTCTGACGTTGGAGGCGTGTTACCATAGCATGTACGTGTTTTACTACCTCTGACGTTGGAGACGTGTTACCATAGCATGTACGTGTTTTACTACCTCTGACGTCGGAGGCGTGTTACTATAGCATGTACGTGTTTACTACCTCTGACGTCGGAGACGTGTTACCAGAGCATGTACGTGTTGTACTATCTCTGACGTCGGAGGCGTGTTACCATAGCATGTACGTGTTTTACTGCCTCTGATGTCGGAGACGTGTTACCAGAGCATGTACGTGTTTTACTACCTCTGACGTCGGAAGCGTGTTACCAGAGCATTACGTGTTTTACTATCTCTGAATTTGGAGGCGTGTTACCAGAGCATGTACGTGTTTTGCTACCTCTGACGTCGGAGGCGTGTTACCATAGCATGTACGTGATATGGAACCTCTGACGTCGGAGGAGTGTTACCATAGCATGTACGTGTTTTACTACCTCTGACGTCGGAGGCGCGTTACCATAACATGTACCTGTTTTACTACCTCTGACGTCGGAGGCGTGTTACCATAACATGTACGTGTTTCACCACCTCTGACGTTGGAGGCGTGTTACCAGAGCATGTACGTGTTTACTACCTCTGACGTCGGAGACGAGCTACCATAGCATGTACGTGTTTTACTACCGCTGACGTCGGAGGCGTGTTACCATAACATGTACGTGTTTTACTACCTCTGACGTCGGAGGCGTGTTACCATAGCATGTATGTGTTTTACCACCTCTGACCTCGTAGGAGTGTTACCATAGCATGTACGTGTTTTACTACCTCTGACGTCGGAGGAGTGTCACCATTGCATGTACGTGTTTTACTACTTCTGACGTCGGAGGCGTGTTACCATAGCATGTACCTGTTTTACTACCTCTGACGCCGGAGGCGTGTTACCGTAACATGTACGTATTTCACTACCTCTGACGTTGGAGGCGTGTTACCAGAGCATGTACGTGTTCAACACCTGTGACGTCGGAGGCGTGTTTCCAGAGCATGTACGTGTTTTACTACCTCTGACGTCGGAGGCGTGTTACCATAGCATGTACGTGTTTTACTACCTCTGACGTTGGAGGCGTGTTACCATAGAATCTACGTGTTTTACTAAATCTGACGTTGGAGACTAGTTACCAGAGCATGTACGTGTTTTACTACCTCTGACGTCGGAGGCGTGTTACCAGAGCATTACGTGTTTTACTACCTCTGACTTTGGAGGAGTGTTACCATAGCATGTACGTGTTTTACTACCTCTGACGTCGTAGGAGTGTTACCATAGCATGTACGTGTTTTACTACCTCTGACGTCGGAGGCGTGTTACCATAGCATGTACGTGTTTTACTACCTCTGACGTCGGAGGCGTGTTACCATAGCATGTACGTGTTTTACTACCTCTGACGTCGGAGGCGTGTTACCATAGCATGTACGTGTTTTGCTACCTCTGACGTCGGAGGAGTGTTACCATAGCATGTACGTGTTTTACTACCTCTGACGTCGGAGGAGTGTTACCATAGCATGTACGTGTTTTACTACCTCTGACGTTGGAGGCGTGTTACCATAGCATGTACGTGTTTTACTACCTCTGACGTTGGTGTCGTGTTACCATATCATGTGCGTGTTTTACTACCTCTGACGTCGGAGGCGTGTTACCATAGCATGTACGTGTTTTACTACCTCTGACGTCGGAGGCGTGTTACCAGAGCATGTACGTGTTTTACTACCTCTGACGTCGGAGGCGTGTTACCATAGCATGTACGTGTTTTACTGCCTCTGATGTCGGAGACGTGTTACCAGAGCATGTACGTGTTTTACTGCCTCTGACGTTGGAGACGTGTTACCAGAGCATGTACGTGTTTTACTACCTCTGACGTCGGAAGCGTGTTACCAGAGCATTACGTGTTTTACTATCTCTGAATTTGGAGGCGTGTTACCAGAGCATGTACGTGTTTTGCTACCTCTGACGTCGGAGGAGTGTTTCCATAGCATGTACGTGTTTTGCTACCTCTGACGTCGGAGGCGAGTTACCATAGCATGTACGTGATATGGCACCTCTGACGTCGGAGGAGTGTTACCATAGCATGTACGTGTTTTACTACCTCTGACGTCGGAGGCGTGTTACCATAACATGTACCTGTTTTACTACCTCTGACGTCGGAGGCGTGTTACCATAACATGTACGTGTTTCACCACCTCTGACGTTGGAGGCGTGTTACCAGAGCATGTACGTGTTTACTACCTCTGACGTCGGAGACGAGTTACCATAGCATGTACGTGTTTTACTACCGCTGACGTCGGAGGCGTGTTACCATAGCATGTACGTGTTTTACTACCTCTGACGTCGGAGGCGTGTTACCATAGCATGTATGTGTTTTACCACCTCTGACCTCGTAGGAGTGTTACCATAGCATGTACGTGTTTTACTACCTCTGACGTCGGAGGAGTGTCACCATTGCATGTACGTGTTTTACTACCTCTGACGTCGGAGGCGTGTTACCATAGCATGTACCTGTTTTACTACCTCTGACGCCGGAGGCGTGTTACCGTAACATGTACGTATTTCACTACCTCTGACGTTGGAGGCGTGTTACCAGAGCATGTACGTGTTTCACTACCTCTGACGTTGCAGGCGTGTTACCAGAGCATGTACGTGTTTTACTACCTCTGACGTTGGAGGCGTGTTACCATAGTATGTACGTGTTTTACTACCTCTGACCTCGGAGGCGTGTTACCATAGCATCTACGTGTTTTACTAAATCTGACGTTGGAGACTAGTTACCAGAGCATGTACGTGTTTTACTACCTCTGACGTCGGAGGCGTGTTACCAGAGCATTACGTGTTTTACTACCTCTGACTTTGGAGGAGTGTTACCATAGCATGTACGTGTTTTACTACCTCTGACGTCGTAGGAGTGTTACCATAGCATGTACGTGTTTTACTACCTCTGACGTTGGAGACGTGTTACCATAGCATGTACGTGTTTTACTACCTCTGACGTCGGAGGCGTGTTACTATAGCATGTACGTGTTTACTACCTCTGACGTCGGAGACGTGTTACCAGAGCATGTACGTGTTGTACTATCTCTGACGTCGGAGGCGTGTTACCATAGCATGTACGTGTTTTACTGCCTCTGATGTCGGAGACGTGTTACCAGAGCATGTACGTGTTTTACTGCCTCTGACGTTGGAGACGTGTTACCAGAGCATGTACGTGTTTTACTACCTCTGACGTCGGAAGCGTGTTACCAGAGCATTACGTGTTTTACTATCTCTGAATTTGGAGGCGTGTTACCAGAGCATGTACGTGTTTTGCTACCTCTGACGTCGGAGGAGTGTTTCCATAGCATGTACGTGTTTTGCTACCTCTGACGTCGGAGGCGAGTTACCATAGCATGTACGTGATATGGCACCTCTGACGTCGGAGGAGTGTTACCATAGCATGTACGTGTTTTACTACCTCTGACGTCGGAGGCGTGTTACCATAACATGTACCTGTTTTACTACCTCTGACGTCGGAGGCGTGTTACCATAACATGTACGTGTTTCACCACCTCTGACGTTGGAGGCGTGTTACCAGAGCATGTACGTGTTTACTACCTCTGAAGTCTGAGACGAGTTACCATAGCATGTACGTGTTTTACTACCGCTGACGTCGGAGGCGTGTTACCATAGCATGTACGTGTTTTACTACCTCTGACGTCGGAGGCGTGTTACCATAGCATGTATGTGTTTTACCACCTCTGACCTCGTAGGAGTGTTACCATAGCATGTACCTGTTTTACTACCTCTGACGTCGGAGGAGTGTCACCATTGCATGTACGTGTTTTACTACCTCTGACGTCGGAGGCGTGTTACCATAGCATGTACCTGTTTTACTACCTCTGACGCCGGAGGCGTGTTACCGTAACATGTACGTATTTCACTACCTCTGACGTTGGAGGCGTGTTACCAGAGCATGTACGTGTTTCACTACCTCTGACGTTGCAGGCGTGTTACCAGAGCATGTACGTGTTTTACTACCTCTGACGTTGGAGGCGTGTTACCATAGTATGTACGTGTTTTACTACCTCTGACCTCGGAGGCGTGTTACCATAGCATCTACGTGTTTTACTAAATCTGACGTTGGAGACTAGTTACCAGAGCATGTACGTGTTTTACTACCTCTGACGTCGGAGGCGTGTTACCAGAGCATTACGTGTTTTACTACCTCTGACTTTGGAGGAGTGTTACCATAGCATGTACGTGTTTTACTACCTCTGACGTCGTAGGAGTGTTACCATAGCATGTACGTGTTTTACTACCTCTGACGTCGGAGGCGTGTTACCATAGCATGTACGTGTTTTACTACCTCTGACGTCGGAGGCGTGTTACCATAGCATGTACGTGTTTTACTACCTCTGACGTCGGAGGCGTGTTACCATAGCATGTACGTGTTTTGCTACCTCTGACGTCGTAGGAGTGTTACCATAGCATGTACGTGTTTTACTACCTCTGACGTGGTAGGAGTGTTACCATAGGATGTACGTGTTTTACTACCTCTGACGTTGGAGGCGTGTTACCAGAGCATGTACGTGTTTTGCTACCTCTGACGTTGGAGGCGTGTTACCAGAGCAGGTACGTGTTAACTACCTCTGACGTCGGAGACGTGTTACCATAGCATGTACGTGTTTTCCTAGCGCTGACGTCGTAGGCGTGTTACCATAGCAGGTACCTGTTTTACTACCTCTGACGTCGGAGGAGTGTTACCATAGCATGTACGTGTTTTACTACCTCTGACGTCGGAGGCGTGTTACCATAGCATGTACGTGTTTTACTACCTCTGACGTCGGAGGCGTGTTACCATAGCATGTACGTGTTTTACTACCTCTGACGTTGGAGGCGTGTTACCAGAGCATGTACGTGTTTCACTACCTCTGACGTTGCAGGCGTGTTACCAGAGCATGTACGTGTTTTACTACCTCTGACGTCGGAAGCATGTTACCATAGCATGTACGTGTTTTACTACCTCTGACGTCGGAGGCGTGTTACCATAGCATGTACCTGTTTTACTACCTCTGACGCCGGAGGCGTGTTACCGTAACATGTACGTATTTCACTACCTCTGACGTTGGAGGCGTGTTACCAGAGCATGTACGTGTTTAACACCTGTGACGTCGGAGGCGTGTTACCAGAGCATGTAGGTGTTTTACTACCTCTGACGTCGGAGGCGTGTTACCATAGCATGTACGTGTTTTACTACCTCTGACGTTGGAGGCGTGTTACCAGAGCATGTACGTGTTTCACTACCTCTGACGTTGCAGGCGTGTTACCAGAGCATGTACGTGTTTTACTACCTCTGACGTTGGAGGCGTGTTACCATAGTATGTACGTGTTTTACTACCTCTGACCTCGGAGGCGTGTTACCATAGCATCTACGTGTTTTACTAAATCTGACGTTGGAGACTAGTTACCAGAGCATGTACGTGTTTTACTACCTCTGACGTCGGAGGCGTGTTACCAGAGCATTACGTGTTTTACTACCTCTGACTTTGGAGGAGTGTTACCATAGCATGTACGTGTTTTATTACCTCTGACGTCGTAGGAGTGTTACCATAGCATGTACGTGTTTTACTACCTCTGACGTCGGAGGCGTGTTACCATAGCATGTACGTGTTTTACTACCTCTGACGTCGGAGGCGTGTTACCATAGCATGTACGTGTTTTACTACCTCTGATGTCGGAGGCGTGTTACCATAGCATGTACGTGTTTTGCTATCTCTGACGTCGTAGGAGTGTTACCATAGCATGTACGTGTTTTACTACCTCTGACGTGGTAGGAGTGTTACCATAGGATGTACGTGTTTTACTACCTCTGACGTTGGAGGCGTGTTACCAGAGCATGTACGTGTTTTGCTACCTCTGACGTCGGAGGCGTGTTACCATAGCATGTACGTCTTTCACTACCTCCGACGTCGTAGGAGTGTTACAATGGCATGTACGTGTTTTACTACCTCTGACGTTGGAGGCGTGTTACCAGAGCAGGTACGTGTTAACTACCTCTGACATCGGAGACGTGTTACCATAGCATGTACGTGTTTTCCTAGCGCTGACGTCGTAGGCGTGTTACCATAGCAGGTATCTGTTTTACTACCTCTGACGTCGGAGGAGTGTTACAATAGCATGTACGTGTTTTACTACCTCTGACGTCGGAGGCGTGTTACCATAGCATGTACCTGTTTTACTACCTCTGACGCCGGAGGCGTGTTACCGTAACATGTACGTATTTCACTACCTCTGACGTTGGAGGCGTGTTACCAGAGCATGTACGTGTTTAACACCTGTGACGTCGGAGGCGTGTTACCAGAGCATGGAGGTGTTTTACTACCTCTGACGTCGGAGGCGTGTTACCATAGCATGTACGTGTTTTACTACCTCTGACGTTGGAGGCGTGTTACCAGAGCATGTACGTGTTTCACTACCTCTGACGTTGCAGGCGTGTTACCAGAGCATGTACGTGTTTTACTACCTCTGACGTTGGAGGCGTGTTACCATAGTATGTACGTGTTTTACTACCTCTGACCTCGGAGGCGTGTTACCATAGCATCTACGTGTTTTACTAAATCTGACGTTGGAGACTAGTTACCAGAGCATGTACGTGTTTTACTACCTCTGACGTCGGAGGCGTGTTACCAGAGCATTACGTGTTTTACTACCTCTGACTTTGGAGGAGTGTTACCATAGCATGTACGTGGTTTACTACCTCTGACGTCGTAGGAGTGTTACCATAGCATGTACGTGTTTTACTACCTCTGACGTCGGAGGCGTGTTACCATAGCATGTACGTGTTTTACTACCTCTGACGTCGGAGGCGTGTTACCATAGCATGTACGTGTTTTACTACCTCTGATGTCGGAGGCGTGTTACCATAGTATGTACGTGTTTTGCTATCTCTGACGTCGTAGGAGTGTTACCATAGCATGTACGTGTTTTACTACCTCTGACGTGGTAGGAGTGTTACCATAGGATGTACGTGTTTTAATACCTCTGACGTTGGAGGCGTGTTACCAGAGCATGTACGTGTTTTGCTACCTCTGACGTCGGAGGCGTGTTACCATAACATGTACGTCTTTCACTACCTCCGACGTCGTAGGAGTGTTACAATGGCATGTACGTGTTTTACTACCTCTGACGTTGGAGGCGTGTTACCAGAGCAGGTAAGTGTTAACTACCTCTGACGTCGGAGACGTGTTACCATAGCATGTACGTGTTTTCCTAGCGCTGACGTCGTAGGCGTGTTACCATAGCAGGTACCTGTTTTACTACCTCTGACGTCGGAGGAGTGTTACAATAGCATGTACGTGTTTTACTACCTCTGACGTCGGAGGCGTGTTACCATAGCATGTACGTGTTTTACTACCTCTGACGTCGGAGGCGTGTTACCATAGCATGTACGTGTTTTACTACCTCTGACGTTGGAGGCGTGTTACCAGAGCATGTACGTGTTTCACTACCTCTGACGTTGCAGGCGTGTTACCAGAGCATGTACGTGTTTTACTACCTCTGACGTCGGAGGCGTGTTACTATAGCATGTACGTGTTTACTACCTCTGACGTCGGAGACGTGTTACCAGAGCATGTACGTGTTGTACTATCTCTGACGTCGGAGGCGTGTTACCATAGCATGTACGTGTTTTACTGCCTCTGATGTCGGAGACGTGTTACCAGAGCATGTACGTGTTTTACTGCCTCTGACGTTGGAGACGTGTTACCAGAGCATGTACGTGTTTTACTACCTCTGACGTCGGAAGCGTGTTACCAGAGCATTACGTGTTTTACTATCTCTGAATTTGGAGGCGTGTTACCAGAGCATGTACGTGTTTTGCTACCTCTGACGTCGGAGGAGTGTTTCCATAGCATGTACGTGTTTTGCTACCTCTGACGTCGGAGGCGAGTTACCATAGCATGTACGTGATATGGCACCTCTGACGTCGGAGGAGTGTTACCATAGCATGTACGTGTTTTACTACCTCTGACGTCGGAGGCGTGTTACCATAACATGTACCTGTTTTACTACCTCTGACGTCGGAGGCGTGGTACCATAACATGTACGTGTTTCACCACCTCTGACGTTGGAGGCGTGTTTCCAGAGCATGTACGTGTTTACTACCTCTGACGTCGGAGACGAGTTACCATAGCATGTACGTATTTTACTACCGCTGACGTCGGAGGCGTGTTACCATAGCATGTACGTGTTTTACTACCTCTGACGTCGGAGGCGTGTTACCATAGCATGTATGTGTTTTACCACCTCTGACCTCGTAGGAGTGTTACCATAGCATGTACGTGTTTTACTACCTCTGACGTCGGAGGAGTGTCACCATTGCATGTACGTGTTTTACTACCTCTGACGTCGGAGGCGTGTTACCATAGCATGTACCTGTTTTACTACCTCTGACGCCGGAGGCGTGTTACCGTAACATGTACGTATTTCACTACCTCTGACGTTGGAGGCGTGTTACCAGAGCATGTACGTGTTTCACTACCTCTGACGTTGCAGGCGTGTTACCAGAGCATGTACGTGTTTTACTACCTCTGACGTTGGAGGCGTGTTACCATAGTATGTACGTGTTTTACTACCTCTGACCTCGGAGGCGTGGTACCATAGCATCTACGTGTTTTACTAAATCTGACGTTGGAGACTAGTTACCATAGCATGTACGTCTTTACTACCTCTGGCGTCGGAGGCGTGTTACCAGAGCATGTACGTGTTTTACTACCTCTGACTTCGTAGGAGTGTTACCATAGCATGTACATGTTTTACTTCCTCTGACGTCGGAGGAGTGTTACCATAGCATGTACGTGTTTTACTAACTCTGACGTTGGAGGCGTGTTACCATAGCATGTACGTGTTTTACTACCTCTGACGTCGGAGGCGTGTTACTATAGCATGTACGTGTTTACTACCTCTGACGTCGGAGACGTGTTACCAGAGCATGTACGTGTTGTACTATCTCTGACGTCGGAGGCGTGTTACCATAGCATGTACGTGTTTTACTGCCTCTGATGTCGGAGACGTGTTACCAGAGCATGTACGTGTTTTACTGACTCTGACGTTGGAGACGTGTTACCAGAGCATGTACGTGTTTTACTACCTCTGACGTCGGAAGCGTTTTCCCAGAGCATTACGTGTTTTACTATCTCTGAATTTGGAGGCGTGTTACCAGAGCATGTACGTGTTTTGCTACCTCTGACGTCGGAGGAGTGTTTCCATAGCATGTACGTGTTTTGCTACCTCTGACGTCGGAGGCGAGTTACCATAGCATGTACGTGATATGGCACCTCTGACGTCGGAGGAGTGTTACCATAGCATGTACGTGTTTTACTACCTCTGACGTCGGAGGCGTGTTACCATAACATGTACGTGTTTTACTACCTCTGACGTTGGAGGCGTGTTACCATAACATGTACGTGTTTACTACCTCTGACGTTGGAGGCGTGTTACCATAGCATGTACGTGTTTTACTACCTCTGACGTCGGAGGCGTGTTACCATAGCATGTACGTGTTTTACTACCTCTGACGTCGGAGGCGTGTTACCATAGGATGTAGGTGTTTTACTTCCTCTGACGTCGGAGGCGTGTTACCATAGCATGTATGTGTTTTTCCTACCTCTGACGTCGGAGGCGTGTTGCCATAGCGTGTACGTGTTTTACTTCCTCTGACGTCGGAGGCGTGTTACCATAGCATGTACGTGTTTTACTTCCTCTGACGTCGGAGGCGTGTTACCATAGCATGTACCTGTTTTACTACCTCTGACGCCGGAGGCGTGTTACCGTAACATGTACGTATTTCACTACCTCTGACGTTGGAGGCGTGTTACCAGAGCATGTACGTGTTTCACTACCTCTGACGTTGCAGGCGTGTTACCAGAGCATGTACGTGTTTTACTACCTCTGACGTTGGAGGCGTGTTACCATAGTATGTACGTGTTTTACTACCTCTGACCTCGGAGGCGTGTTACCATAGCATCTACGTGTTTTACTAAATCTGACGTTGGAGACTAGTTACCAGAGCATGTACGTGTTTTACTACCTCTGACGTCGGAGGCGTGTTACCAGAGCATTACGTGTTTTACTACCTCTGACTTTGGAGGAGTGTTACCATAGCATGTACGTGTTTTACTACCTCTGACGTCGTAGGAGTGTTACCATAGCATGTACGTGTTTTACTACCTCTGACGTCGGAGGCGTGTTACCATAGCATGTACGTGTTTTACTACCTCTGACGTCGGAGGCGTGTTACCATAGCATGTACGTGTTTTACTACCTCTGACGTCGGAGGCGTGTTACCATAGCATGTACGTGTTTTGCTACCTCTGACGTCGTAGGAGTGTTACCATAGCATGTACGTGTTTTACTACCTCTGACGTGGTAGGAGTGTTACCATAGGATGTACGTGTTTTACTACCTCTGACGTTGGAGGCGTGTTACCAGAGCATGTACGTGTTTTGCTACCTCTGACGTCGGAGGCGTGTTACCATAGCATGTTCGTCTTTCACTACCTCCGACGTCTAAGGAGTGTTACAATAGCATGTACGTGTTTTACTACCTCTGACGTTGGAGGCGTGTTACCAGAGCAGGTACGTGTTAACTACCTCTGACGTCGGAGACGTGTTACCATAGCATGTACGTGTTTTCCTAGCGCTGACGTCGTAGGCGTGTTACCATAGCAGGTACCTGTTTTACTACCTCTGACGTCGGAGGAGTGTTACCATAGCATGTACGTGTTTTACTACCTCTGACGTCGGAGGCGTGTTACCATAGCATGTACGTGTTTTACTACCTCTGACGTCGGAGGCGTGTTACCATAGCATGTACGTGTTTTACTACCTCTGACGTTGGAGGCGTGTTACCAGAGCATGTACGTGTTTTACTACCTCTGACGTTGGAGGCGTGTTACCAGAGCATGTACGTGTTTTACTACCTCTGACGTCGGAGGCGTGTTACCATAGCATGTACGTGTTTTACTACCTCTGACGTCGGAGGCGTGTTACCATAGCATGTACCTGTTTTACTACCTCTGACGCCGGAGGCGTGTTACCGTAACATGTACGTATTTCACTACCTCTGACGTTGGAGGCGTGTTACCAGAGCATGTACGTGTTTAACACCTGTGACGTCGGAGGCGTGTTACCATAGCATGTAGGTGTTTTACTACCTCTGACGTCGGAGGCGTGTTACCATAGCATGTACGTGTTTTACTACCTCTGACGTTGGAGGCGTGTTACCAGAGCATGTACGTGTTTCACTACCTCTGACGTTGCAGGCGTGTTACCAGAGCATGTACGTGTTTTACTACCTCTGACGTTGGAGGCGTGTTACCATAGTATGTACGTGTTTTACTACCTCTGACCTCGGAGGCGTGTTACCATAGCATCTACGTGTTTTACTAAATCTGACGTTGGAGACTAGTTACCAGAGCATGTACGTGTTTTACTACCTCTGACGTCGGAGGCGTGTTACCAGAGCATTACGTGTTTTACTACCTCTGACTTTGGAGGAGTGTTACCATAGCATGTACGTGTTTTATTACCTCTGACGTCGTAGGAGTGTTACCATACCATGTACGTGTTTTACTACCTCTGACGTCGGAGGCGTGTTACCATAGCATGTACGTGTTTTACTACCTCTGACGTCGGAGGCGTGTTACCATAGCATGTACGTGTTTTACTACCTCTGATGTCGGAGGCGTGTTACCATAGCATGTACGTGTTTTGCTATCTCTGACGTCGTAGGAGTGTTACCATAGTATGTACGTGTTTTACTACCTCTGACGTGGTAGGAGTGTTACCATAGGATGTACGTGTTTTACTACCTCTGACGTTGGAGGCGTGTTACCAGAGCATGTACGTGTTTTGCTACCTCTGACGTCGGAGGCGTGTTACCATAGCATGTACGTCTTTCACTACCTCCGACGTCGTAGGAGTGTTACAATGGCATGTACGTGTTTTACTACCTCTGACGTTGGAGGCGTGTTACCAGAGCAGGTACGTGTTAACTACCTCTGACGTCGGAGACGTGTTACCATAGCATGTACGTGTTTTCCTAGCGCTGACGTCGTAGGCGTGTTACCATAGCAGGTACCTGTTTTACTACCTCTGACGTCGGAGGAGTGTTACAATAGCAGGTACGTGTTTTACTACCTCTGACGTCGGAGGCGTGTTACCATAGCATGTACCTGTTTTACTACCTCTGACGCCGGAGGCGTGTTACCGTAACATGTACGTATTTCACTACCTCTGACGTTGGAGGCGTGTTACCAGAGCATGTACGTGTTTAACACCTGTGACGTCGGAGGCGTGTTACCAGAGCATGGAGGTGTTTTACTACCTCTGACGTCGGAGGCGTGTTACCATAGCATGTACGTGTTTTACTACCTCTGACGTTGGAGGCGTGTTACCAGAGCATGTACGTGTTTCACTACCTCTGACGTTGCAGGCGTGTTACCAGAGCATGTACGTGTTTTACTACCTCTGACGTTGGAGGCGTGTTACCATAGTATGTACGTGTTTTACTACCTCTGACCTCGGAGGCGTGTTACCATAGCATCTACGTGTTTTACTAAATCTGACGTTGGAGACTAGTTACCAGAGCATGTACGTGTTTTACTACCTCTGACCTCGGAGGCGTGTTACCAGAGCATTACGTGTTTTACTACCTCTGACTTTGGAGGAGTGTTACCATAGCATGTACGTGTTTTACTACCTCTGACGTCCTAGGAGTGTTACCATAGCATGTACGTGTTTTACTACCTCTGACGTCGGAGGCGTGTTACCATAGCATGTACGTGTTTTACTACCTCTGACGTCGGAGGCGTGTTACCATAGCATGTACGTGTTTTACTACCTCTGATGTCGGAGGCGTGTTACCATAGCATGTACGTGTTTTGCTATCTCTGACGTCGTAGGAGTGTTACCATAGCATGTACGTGTTTTACTACCTCTGACGTGGTAGGAGTGTTACCATAGGATGTACGTGTTTTAATACCTCTGACGTTGGAGGCGTGTTACCAGAGCATGTACGTGTTTTGCTACCTCTGACGTCGGAGGCGTGTTACCATAGCATGTACGTCTTTCACTACCTCCGACGTCGTAGGAGTGTTACAATGGCAGGTACGTGTTTTACTACCTCTGACGTTGGAGGCGTGTTACCAGAGCAGGTAAGTGTTAACTACCTCTGACGTCGGAGACGTGTTACCATAGCATGTACGTGTTTTCCTAGCGCTGACGTCGTAGGCGTGTTACCATAGCAGGTACCTGTTTTACTACCTCTGACGTCGGAGGAGTGTTACAATAGCATGTACGTGTTTTACTACCTCTGACGTCGGAGGCGTGTTACCATAGCATGTACGTGTTTTACTACCTCTGACGTCGGAGGCGTGTTACCATAGCATGTACGTGTTTTACTACCTCTGACGTTGGAGGCGTGTTACCAGAGGCTGTACGTGTTTCACTACCTCTGACGTTGCAGGCGTGTTACCAGAGCATGTACGTGTTTTACTACCTCTGACGTCGGAAGCATGTTACCATAGCATGTACGTGTTTTACTACCTCTGACGTCGGAGGCGTGTTACCATAGCATGTACCTGTTTTACTACCTCTGACGCCGGAGGCGTGTTACCGTAACATGTACGTATTTCACTACCTCTGACGTTGGAGGCGTGTTACCAGAGCATGTACGTGTTTAACACCTGTGACGTCGGAGGCGTGTTACCAGAGCATGTAGGTGTTTTACTACCTCTGACGTCGGAGGCGTGTTACCATAGCATGTACGTGTTTTACTACCTCTGACGTTGGAGGCGTGTTACCAGAGCATGTACGTGTTTCACTACCTCTGACGTTGCAGGCGTGTTACCAGAGCATGTACGTGTTTTACTACCTCTGACGTTGGAGGCGTGTTACCATAGTATGTACGTGTTTTACTACCTCTGACCTCGGAGGCGTGTTACCATAGCATCTACGTGTTTTACTAAATCTGACGTTGGAGACTAGTTACCAGAGCATGTACGTGTTTTACTACCTCTGACGTCGGAGGCGTGTTACCAGAGCATTACGTGTTTTACTACCTCTGACTTTGGAGGAGTGTTACCATAGCATGTACGTGTTTTATTACCTCTGACGTCGTAGGAGTGTTACCATACCATGTACGTGTTTTACTACCTCTGACGTCGGAGGCGTGTTACCATAGCATGTACGTGTTTTACTACCTCTGACGTCGGAGGCGTGTTACCATAGCATGTACGTGTTTTACTACCTCTGATGTCGGAGGCGTGTTACCATAGCATGTACGTGTTTTGCTATCTCTGACGTCGTAGGAGTGTTACCATAGTATGTACGTGTTTTACTACCTCTGACGTGGTAGGAGTGTTACCATAGGATGTACGTGTTTTACTACCTCTGACGTTGGAGGCGTGTTACCAGAGCATGTACGTGTTTTGCTACCTCTGACGTCGGAGGCGTGTTACCATAGCATGTACGTCTTTCACTACCTCCGACGTCGTAGGAGTGTTACAATGGCATGTACGTGTTTTACTACCTCTGACGTTGGAGGCGTGTTACCAGAGCAGGTACGTGTTAACTACCTCTGACGTCGGAGACGTGTTACCATAGCATGTACGTGTTTTCCTAGCGCTGACGTCGTAGGCGTGTTACCATAGCAGGTACCTGTTTTACTACCTCTGACGTCGGAGGAGTGTTACAATAGCAGGTACGTGTTTTACTACCTCTGACGTCGGAGGCGTGTTACCATAGCATGTACCTGTTTTACTACCTCTGACGCCGGAGGCGTGTTACCGTAACATGTACGTATTTCACTACCTCTGACGTTGGAGGCGTGTTACCAGAGCATGTACGTGTTTAACACCTGTGACGTCGGAGGCGTGTTACCAGAGCATGGAGGTGTTTTACTACCTCTGACGTCGGAGGCGTGTTACCATAGCATGTACGTGTTTTACTACCTCTGACGTTGGAGGCGTGTTACCAGAGCATGTACGTGTTTCACTACCTCTGACGTTGCAGGCGTGTTACCAGAGCATGTACGTGTTTTACTACCTCTGACGTTGGAGGCGTGTTACCATAGTATGTACGTGTTTTACTACCTCTGACCTCGGAGGCGTGTTACCATAGCATCTACGTGTTTTACTAAATCTGACGTTGGAGACTAGTTACCAGAGCATGTACGTGTTTTACTACCTCTGACCTCGGAGGCGTGTTACCAGAGCATTACGTGTTTTACTACCTCTGACTTTGGAGGAGTGTTACCATAGCATGTACGTGTTTTACTACCTCTGACGTCCTAGGAGTGTTACCATAGCATGTACGTGTTTTACTACCTCTGACGTCGGAGGCGTGTTACCATAGCATGTACGTGTTTTACTACCTCTGACGTCGGAGGCGTGTTACCATAGCATGTACGTGTTTTACTACCTCTGACGTCGGAGGCGTGTTACCATAGCATGTACGTGTTTTGCTATCTCTGACGTCGTAGGAGTGTTACCATAGCATGTACGTGTTTTACTACCTCTGACGTCGTAGGAGTGTTACCATAGGATGTACGTGTTTTAATACCTCTGACGTTGGAGGCGTGTTACCAGAGCATGTACGTGTTTTGCTACCTCTGACGTCGGAGGCGTGTTACCATAGCATGTACGTCTTTCACTACCTCCGACGTCGTAGGAGTGTTACAATGGCAGGTACGTGTTTTACTACCTCTGACGTTGGAGGCGTGTTACCAGAGCATGTACGTGTTTAACTACCTCTGACGTCGGAGACGTGTTACCATAGCATGTACGTGTTTTCCTAGCGCTGACGTCGTAGGCGTGTTACCATAGCAGGTACCTGTTTTACTACCTCTGACGTCGGAGGAGTGTTACAATAGCATGTACGTGTTTTACTACCTCTGACGTCGGAGGCGTGTTACCATAGCATGTACGTGTTTTACTACCTCTGACGTCGGAGGCGTGTTACCATAGCATGTACGTGTTTTACTACCTCTGACGTTGGAGGCGTGTTACCAGAGGCTGTACGTGTTTCACTACCTCTGACGTTGCAGGCGTGTTACCAGAGCATGTACGTGTTTTACGACCTCTGACGTCGGAAGCGTGTTACCATAGCATGTACGTGTTTTACTACCTCTGACGTCGGAGGCGTGTTCCCATAGCATATACTTGTTTTGCTACCTCTGACGTCGGAGGCGTGTTACCATAGCATGTACGTGTTTGCTACCTCTGCCGTTGGAGGCGTGTTACCATAGCATGTACTTGTTTTATTACCTCTGACGTCGGAGGCGTGTTACCATAGCATGTACGTGTTTTACTACCTCTGACGTCGGAGGCGTGTTACCATAGCATGTACGTGTTTTACTATTGCTGACGTCGGAGGCGTGTTACCATAGCATCTATGTGTTTTACCACCTCTGACCTCCTAGGAGTGTTACCATAGCATGTACGTTTTTTACTACCTCTGACGTTAGAAGCGTGTTACCATAGCATCTACGTGTTTTACTACCTCTGACGTCGGAGGCGTGTTAAAATAGCATGTACGTGTTTCACTACCTCTGACGTTGGAGGTGTGTTACCAGAGCATGTCCATGTTTTGGCACCTCTGACGTGGGAGGAATGTTGCCATAGCATGTACGTGTTTTATTACTTCTGACGTTGGACGCGTGTTACCATAGCATGTACGTGTTTTACTACCTCTGACGTGTGAGGCGGGTTACCATAGCATGTACGTGTTTTATTACCTCAGAAGTCAGAGGCGTGTTAGCATAGCATGTACGTGTTTTACTACCTCTGGCGTCCGAGGAGTGTTACCATGGAATGTATGTGTTTTACTACCTCTGACGTCGGAAGCGTGTTGCCATAGCATGTACGTGTTTTACTACCTCTGACGTCGGAGGCGTGTTACCATAGCATTACGTCTTTTATTACCTCTGACATCGGAGGAGTGTTTCCATAGCATCACTTGTTTTGCTACCTCTGACATCGGAGGCGTGTTACCATAGCATGTACGTGTTTTACTACCTCTGACGTCGGAGGCGTGTTACCATAGCATGTACGTGTTTTATTACCTCGGACGTCGGAGGCGTGTTACCATAGCATGTATGTGTTATGGCAACTCTGACGTCGTAGGAGGGTTACCATAGCATGAACGTGTTTTACTACCTCTGACGTCGGAGTACTGTTACCATAGCATGTACGAGTTTCACTACCTCTGACGTTGCAGGCGTGTTACCAGAGCATGTACGTGTTTTGCTACCTCTGACGTCGGAGGCGTGTTACCATAGCATGTACGTGTTTTACTACCTCTGACGTCGGAGGCGTGTTACCATAGCATGTACGTGTTTTACTACCTCTGACGTCGGAGGCGTGTTACCAGAGCATGTACGTGTTTTACTACCTCTGACGTTGCAGGCGTGTTACCAGAGCATGTACGTGTTTTACTACCTCTGACGTCGGAGGCGTGTTACCAGAGCATGTACGTGTTTTACTACCTCGGACGTCGGAGGCTTGTTCCCATTGCATATACTTCTTTTGCTACCTCTGACGTCGGAGGCGTGTTACCATAGCATGTACGTGTTTGCTACCTCTGACGTTGGAGTCGTGTTACCATAGCATGTACGTGTTTTATTACCTCTGACGTCGGAGGCGTGTTACCATAGGATGTACGTGTTTTACTACCTCTGACGTCGGAGGCCTGTTACCATAGCATGTACGTGTTTTACTACCGCTGACGTCGGAGGCGTGTTACAATAGCATGTACGTGTTTTACTACCTCTGACGTCGGAGGCGTGTTACCATAGCATCTACGTGTTTTACTACCTCTGACGTTGGAGGCGTGTTACCAGAGCATGTACGTGTTTCACTACCTCTGACGTTGCAGGCGTGTTACCAGAGCATGTACGTGTTTCACTACCTCTGACGTCGGAAGCGTGTTACCATAGCAGGTACGTGTTTTACTACCTCTGACGTCGGAGGCGTGTTCCCTTAGCATATACTTGTTTTGCTACCTCTGACGTCGGAGGCGTGTTACCATAGCATGTACGTGTTTTACTACCTCTGACGTTGGAGGCGTGTTACCATAGCATGTACGTGTTTTACTACCTCTGACGTCGGAGGCGTGTTACCATAGCATGTACGTGTTTTACTACCTCTGACGTCGGAGGCGTGTTTTCATAGCATGTACGTGTTTTACTACCGCTGACGTCGGAGGCTTGTTACCATAGCATGTACGTGTTTTAATACCTCTGACGTCGGAGGCGTGTTACCATATCATGTATATGTTTTACCACCTCTGACCTCGTAGGAGTGTTACCATAGCATGTACGTTTTTTACTACCTCTGACGTTGGAGGTGTGTTACCAGAGCATGTACGTGTTTTACTATCTCTGACGTCGGAAGCGTGTTACCATAGCATGTACGTGTTTTACTACCTCGGACGTCGTAGGCGTGTTCCCATAGCATATACTTGTTTTGCTACCTCTGACGTCGGAGGCGTGTTACCATAGCATGTACGTGTTTGCTACCTCTGACGTTGGAGGCGTGTTACCATAGCATGTACGTGTTTTACTACCTCTGACGTCGGAGGCGTGTTACCAGAGCATGTACGTGTTTTACTACCTCTGACGTCGGAGGCGTGTTACCATAGCACATACTTCTTTTGCTACCTCTGACGTCGGAGGCGTGTTACCATAGCATGTACGTGTTTCACTACCTCTGACGTTACAGGCGTGTTACCAGAGCATGTACGTGTTTTACTACCTCTGACGTCGGAAGCGTGTTACCATAGCATGTACGTGTTTTACTAACTCTGACGTCGGAGGCGTGTTCCCATAGCATATACTTGTTTTGCTACCTCTGACGTCAGAGGCGTGTTACCATAGCATGTACGTGTTTGCTACCTCTGACGTTGGAGGCGTGTTACCATAGCATGTACGTGTTTTATTACCTCTGACGTCGGAGGCGTGTTACCATAGCATGTACGTGTTTTACTACCTCTGACGTCGGAGGCGTGTTACCATAGCATGTACGTGTTTTACTACCTCTGACGTCGGAGGCGTGTTACCATAGCATGTACGTGTTTTACTACCTCGGACGTCGTAGGCGTGTTCCCATAGCATATACTTGTTTTGCTACCTCTGACGTCGGAGGCGTGTTACCATAGCATGTACGTGTTTGCTACCTCTGACGTTGGAGGCGTGTTACCATAGCATGTACGTGTTTTACTACCTCTGACGTCGGAAGCGTGTGACCAGAGCATGTACGTGTTTTACTACCTCGGACGTCGGAGGCGTGTTACCATAGCACATACTTCTTTTGCTACCTCTGACGTCGGAGGCGTGTTACCATAGCATGTACGTGTTTCACTACCTCTGACGTTACAGGCGTGTTACCAGAGCATGTACGTGTTTTACTACCTCTGACGTCGGAGGCGTGTTACCATAGCATGTACGTGTTTTACTAACTCTGACGTCGGAGGCGTGTTGCCATAGCATATACTTGTTTTGCTACCTCTGACGTCGGAGGCGTGTTACCATAGCATGTACGTGTTTGCTACCTCTGACGTTGGAGGCGTGTTACCATAGCATGTACGTGTTTTATTACCTCTGACGTCGGAGGCGTGTTACCATAGCATGTACGTGTTTTACTACCTCTGACGTCGGAGGCGTGTTACCATAGCATGTACGTGTTTTACTACCTCTGACGTCGGAGGCGTGTTACCATAGCATGTACGTGTTTTACTACCTCTGACGTCGGAGGCGTGTTACCATAGCATGTACGTGTTTTACTACCTCTGACCTCGTAGGAGTGTTACCATAGCATGTACGTGTTTTACTACCTCTGACGTTGGAGGCGTGTTACCATAGCATGTACGTGTTTTACTACCTCTGACATCGGAGGCGTGTTAAAATAGCATGTACGTGTTTCACTACCTCTGACGTTGGAGGTGTGTTACCAGAGCATGTACGTGTTTTGGCACCTCTGACGTGGGAGGAATGTTGCCATAGGATGTACGTGTTTTAGTACTTCTGACGTTGGACGCGTGGTACCATAGCATGTACGTGTTTTATTACCTCAGAAGTCAGAGGCGTGTTACCAGGGCATGTACGTGTTTTACTACCTCTGACGTCGGAGACGTGTTACCATAGCATGTACGTGTTTTACTACCTCTGACGTCGGAGGCGTGTTACCATAGCATTACGTCTTTTACTACCTCTGACATCGGAGGAGTGTTTCCATAGCATCACATGTTTTGCTACCTCTGAAATCGGAGGCGTGTTACCATAGGATGTACGTGTTTTACTACCTCAGACATCGGAGGAGTGTTTCCATAGCATGTACGTGTTTTGCTACCTCTGACATATGGGGCGTGTTACCAGAGCATGTACGTGTTTTACTACCTCTGACGTCGGAGGCATGTTACCATAGCATGTACGTGTTTTATTACCTCGGACGTCGGAGGCGTGTTACCATAGCATGTATGTGTTATGGCACCTCTGACGTCGTAGGAGGGTTACCATAGCATGAACGTGTTTTCCTACCTCTGACGTCGGAGTACTGTTACCATAGCATGTACGCGTTTCACTACCTCTGACGTTGCAAGCGTGTTACCAGAGCATGTACGTGTTTTGCTACCTCTGACGTCGGAGGCAGGTTACCATAGCATGTACGTGTTTTACTACCTCTGACATTGGAGGCGTGTTACCATAGCATGTACGTGTTTTGCTCCCTCTGACGTCGGAGGCATGTTACCATAGCATGTACGTGTTTTACTACCTGTGACGTCGGAGGCGTGTTACTATAACATGTACGTGTTTTCCTACCTCTGACGTCGGAGGCGTATTACTAGAGCATGTACGTGTTTTACTACCTCTGACGTCTGGGCGTGTTACCATAACACGTACGTGTTTTACTACCTCTGACGTCGTAGGCGTGTTATCATAGCATGTACGTGTTTTATTACCTCTGATGTTGGAGGCGTGTTACCATAGCATGGACTTGTTTTGCTAACTCTGACGTTGGGGGCGTGTTACCATAGCATGTACGTGTTTTACTACCTCTGATGTTGCAGGCGTGTTACCAGAGCATATACGTGTTTTACTACCTCTGATGTTGGAGGCGTGTTACCATAGCATGTACGTGTTTTACTACCTCTGCCGTCGGAGGCATGTTACCATAGCATATACTTGTTTTGCTACCTCTGACGTCGGAGGCGTCTTACCATAGCCTGTACGTGTTTGCTACCTTTGAAGTTGGAGGTGTGTTACGATAGCATATACGTATTTTACTACCACTGACGTCGGAGGCCTGTTACCATAGCATGTACGTGTTTTACTACCTCTGATGTTGGAGGTGTGTTACCATGGCATGTAGGTATTTTACTACCTCTGACGTTGGACGCGTGTTACCATAGCATGTACGTGTTTGACTACCTCTGACGTTGGAGGTGTGTTACCAGAGCATGTACGTGTTGTACTATCTCTGACGTCGGAGGCGTGTTACCATAGCATGTACGTGTTTTACTACCTCTGATGTCGGAGGCGTGTTACCATAGCATGTACCTGTTTTACTACCTCTGACGTCGGAGGCGTGTTACCATAGCATGTACGTGTTTTACTATTGCTGACGTTGCAGGCGTGTTACCAGAGCATGTACGTGTTTTACTACCTCTGACGTTGGAGGCGTGTTACCATAGCATGTACGTGTTTTACTACCTCTGACGTCGGAGGCGTGTTACCATAGCATGTACGTGTTTTACTACCTCTGATGTTGGAGGGGTGTTACGATAGCATGTACGTGTTTTACTACCTCTGACGTTGAAGGCGTGTTACCATAGCATGTACGTGTTTTACTACTTCTGAATTTGGAGGCGTGTTACCATAGCATGTACGTGTTTTACTACCTCTGACGTCGGAGGCGTTTTACCATAGCATGTACGTGTTTTACTACCTCTGACGTCGGAGGCAGGTTACCATAGCATGTACGTGTTTTACTACCTCTGACGTCGGAGGAGTGTTACCATAGCATGTAAGTCTTTTTCTACCTCTGTCGTCGGAGGGGTGTTACCATAGTATGTACGTCTTTTACTACCTGTGACGTCGGAGGCGTGTTACTATAACATGTACGTGTTTTACTACCTCTGACGTCGGAGGCGTGTTACTAGAGCATGTACGTGTTTTACTACCTCTGACGTCGGAGGCGTGTTACCATAACATGTACGTGTTTTACTACCTCTGACGTCGTAGGCGTGTTATCATAGCATGGACGTGTTTTACTACCTCTGATGTTGGAGGCGTGTTACCATAGCATGGACTTGTTTTGCTAACTCTGACGTTGGGGGCGTGTTACCATAACATGTACGTGTTTCACCACCTCTGATGTTGGAGGCGTGTTACCAGAGCATGTACGTGTTTTACTACCTCTGACGTCGGAGGCGTGTTACCATAGCATGTACGTGTTTTACTACCTCTGACGTCGGAGGCGTGTTACCATAGCATGTACGTGTTTTACTACCTCTGACGTCGGAGGAGTGTTACCATAGCATGTACGTGTTTTACTACCTCTGACGTCGGAGGAGTGTTAACATAGCATGTACGTGTTTTACTACCTCTGACGTTGGACGCGTGTTACCATAGCATGTACGTGTTTTACTACCTCAGAAGTCAGAGGCGTGTTACCATAGCATGTACGTGTTATGGCACCTCTGACGTCCGAGGAGTGTTACCATAGCATGTATGTGTTTTACTACCTCTGACGTCGGAGGCGTGTTACCATAGCATGTACGTGTTTTACTACCTCTGACGTCGGAGGCGTGTTACCATAGCATGTACGTGTTTTGCTACCTCTGACGTCGGAGGCGTGTTACCATAGGATGTACGTGTTTTACAACCTCTGACATCGGAGGAGTGTTTCCATAGCATGTACGTGTTTTGCTACCTCTGACATATGGGGCGTGTTACCAGAGCATGTACGTGTTTTACTACCTCTGACGTCGGAGGCATGTTACCATGGCATGTACGTGTTTTATTACCTCGGACGTCGGAGGCGTGTTACCATAGCATGTACGTGTTATGGCACCTCTGACTTCGTAGGAGGGTTACCATAGCATGAACGTGTTTTACTACCTCTGACGTTGGAGGCGTGTTACCCTAGCATGTACGTGTTTTCCTACCTCTGACTTCGGAGTACTGTTACCATAGCATGTACGCGTTTCACTACCTCTGACGTTGCAGGCGTGTTACCAGAGCATGTACGTGTTTTACTACCTCTGACGTCGGAGGCGTGTTACCATAGCATGTACGTGTTTTACTACCTCTGACGTCGGAGGCGTGTTACCATAGCATGTACGTGTTTTACTACCTCTGACGTCGGAGGCGTGTTACCATAGCATGTACGTGTTTTACTACCTCTGACGTCGGAGGCAGGTTACCATAGCATGTACGTGTTTTGCTCCCTCTGACGTCGGAGGCGTGTTACCAGAGCATGTACGTGTTTTACTACCTCTGACGTCGGAGGCAGGTTACCATAGCATGTACGTGTTTTACTACTTCTGACAGTGGAGGCGTGTTATCATAGCATGTACGTGTTTTGCTCCCTCTGACGTCGGAGGCCTGTTACCATAGCATGTACGTGTTTTACTACCTCTGACGTCGGAGGCGTGTTACCAGAGGATGTACGTGTTTTGCTCCCTCTGACGTCGGAGGCATGTTACCATAGCATGTACGTGTTTACTACCTCTGACGTCGGAAGCGTGTTACCATATCATTACGTGTTTTACTATCTCTGACAGTGGAGGCGTGTTACCATAGCATGTACGTGTTTTGCTCCCTCTGACGTCGGAGGCATGTTACCATAGCATGTACGTGTTGTATTACCTCTGACATCGGAGGCGTGTTACCATAGCATGTACGTGTTTTACTATCTCTGACAGTGGAGGCGTGTTACCATAGCATGTACGTGTTTTGCTCCCTCTGACGTAGGAGGCATGTTACCATAGCATGTACGTGTTTTACTACCTCTGACGTCGGAGGCGTGTTACCATAGCATTACGTGTTTTACTACCTCTGACATCGGAGAAGTGTTTCCATAGCATTACGTGTTTTACTACATCTGACATTGGAGGCGTGTTACCATAGCATTACGTGTTTTACTACTTTTGACATCGGAGAAGTGTTTCCATAGCATGTACGTGTTTTGCTACCTCTGACATATGGGGCGTGTTACCAGAGCATGTACGTGTTTTACTACCTCTGACGTCGGAGGCATGTTACCATAGCATGTACATGTTTTATTACCTCTGACGTCAGAGGCATGTTACCAGAGCATGTACGTGTTTTCCTACCTCTAACGTCGGAGTACTGTTACCATAGCATGTACGTGTTTTCCTACCTCTGACGTCGGAGGCGTGTTACCATAGCATGTACGTGTTTTAGTACCTCTGACGTTGGAGGAGTGTTACCATAGCATGTACGTGTTTTACTACCTCTGACGTTGGAGGCGTGTTAACAGAGGATGTACGTGTTTTACTACCTCTGGGGTTGGGGCCGTGTTACCAGAGCATGTACGTGTTTTATTACCTCTGAGGTCGGAGGAGTGTTACCAGAGCATGTACGTGTTTTTCCACTTCACGTGCGAATCTGCTTTTCAGACGAGTATTTTCCGAACTGTCTTTGTTGGTTTACATGTACTCTTCTACCAGGTATTTTACTCTGAAAACAAACACATACCTGAAAGCAAATATATGTTCTTTAAAATGTTTAGAATACTTTACCCTCTATTGTGGTTGTTTAAAAATACGGACATTTATATTGGATGATAGGTGAAAATAAAGAATATTTATTTCTGCATGTTTCTTTACAGGACATATATTGGACCAAAGTTTAATACTGTGCCAGTTACGTAGAACATAAACTCGCTTTGTATTGGATCGCGGTTCTAAACCTTCCTAACAAAACTGTAGAGTCTTAATGGTTAACAATAGACACGATTGCCTCTTCAAACTCGCATAGATTTATCAAAATTTTGGAAGAGTCCGTTTCAATCCATCTGTGAACCCTGATGCAGAGGATATCGATTAACAAAACAACAAGATATGCTCGGCCATCAGCCATTTATACAGTATTGTGCTGTGCTACACCCTATTCTGTGTTATTTAGATCAGTATTACCAGAGACATATATACACATATATAGATTCTGAATACATTGTCTTCTGTTGTAAAGATTAGATAGTCAAGTCTCCTATTGATTTACGCCAATATTTTATCATCAATGAAGATTTCTCAATGAAATAGATATATTTTTACAAGACCGAATTTGTAGATGCACTGTGCTGGAACGCTGTACGTCTGTCAATCATATATATTTACTGCCTCTGTTGTGTATAGATGTATCTACTACATGCTGCCTCTGTTGTGTATAGATGTATCTACTACATGCTGCTTCTGTTGTGTATAGATGTATCTACAACATGCTGCTTCTGTTGTGTATAGATGTATCTACTACATGCTGCCTCTGTTGTGTATAGATGTATCTACTACATGCTGCCTCTGTTGTGTATAGATGTATCTACTACATGCTGCCTCTGTTGTGTATAGATGTATCTACAACATGCTGCTTCTGTTGTGTATAGATGTATCTACAACATGCTGCTTCTGTTGTGTATAGATGTATCTACTACATGCTGCTTCTGTTGTGTATAGATGTATCTACTATATGCTGCTTCTGTTGTGTATAGATGTATCTACTATATGCTGCTTCTGTTGTGTATAGATGTATCTACAACATGCTGTTGTGTATTGATGTATCTACTAGATGCTGCCTCTGTTGTGTATAGATGTATCTACTACATGCTGCCTCTGTTGTGTATAGATGTATCTACAACATGCTGCTTCTGTTGTGTATAGATGTATCTACTACATGCTGCTTCTGTTGTGTATAGATGTATCTACTACATACTGCCTTTGTTGTGTATAGATGTATCTACTACCTACTGCCTCTGTTGTGTATAGATGTATCTACTACATGCTGCCTCTGTTGTGTATAGATGTATCTACTACATGCTGCCTCTGTTGTGTATAGATGTATCTACTACATGCTGCCTCTGTTGTGTATAGATATATCTACTACATGCTGCCTCTGTTGTGTATAGATGTATCTACTACATGCTGCTTCTGTTGTGTATAGATGTATCTACTAGATGCCTCCTCTTTTGTGTATAGATGTATCTACAACATGCTGCTTCTGTTGTGTATAGATGTATCTACTAGATGCTGCTTCTGTTGTGTATAGATGTATCTACAACATGCTGCTTCTGTTGTGTATAGATGTATCTACTACATGCTGCCTCTGTTGTGTATAGATGTATCTACTACCTGCTGCTTCTGTTGTGTATAGATGTATCTACTACATGCTGCTTCTGTTGTGTATAGATGTATCTACATCATGCTGCTTCTGTTGTGTATAGATGTATCTACAACATGCTGCTTCTGTTGTGTATAGATGTATCTACTACATGCTGCTTCTGTTGTGTATAGATGTATCTACTATATGCTGCTTCTGTTGTGAATAGATGTATCTACAACATGCTGTTGTGTATTGATGTATCTACTAGATGCTGCCTCTGTTGTGTATAGATATATCTACTACATGCTGCCTCTGTTGTGTATAGATGTATCTACAACATGCTGCTTCTGTTGTGTATAGATGTATCTACTACATGCTGCTTCTGTTGTGTATAGATGTATCTACTACATACTGCCTCTGTTGTGTATAGATGTATCTACTACCTACTGCCTCTGTTGTGTATAGATGTATCTACTAGATGCTGCCTCTGTTGTGTATAGATGTATCTACTAGATGCTGCCTCTGTTGTGTATAGATGTATCTACTACATGCTGCCTCTGTTGTGTATAGATGTATCTACTAGATGCTGCCTCTGTTGTGTATAGATGCATCTACAACATGCTACTTCTGTTGTGTATAAATGTATCTACTACATGCTGCCTCTGTTGTGTACAGATGTATCTACTAGATGCTGCTTCTGTTATGTATAGATGTATCTACTACATGCTGCCTCTGTTGTGTATAGATGTATCTACTACATACTGCCTCTGTTGTGTATAGATGTATCTACTACATGCAGCTTCTGTTGTGTATAGATGTATCTACTACATGCTGCCTCTGTTGTGTATAAATGTATCTACTACATGCTGCCTCTGTTGTGTATAGATGTATCTACTAGATGCCTCCTCTTTTGTGTATAGATGTATCTACAACATGCTGCTTCTGTTGTGTATAGATGTATCTACTAGATGCTGCTTCTGTTGTGTATAGATGTATCTACAACATGCTGCTTCTGTTGTGTATAGATGTATCTACTACATGCTGCCTCTGTTGTGTATAGATGTATCTACTACCTGCTGCTTCTGTTGTGTATAGATGTATCTACTACATGCTGCTTCTGTTGTGTATAGATGTATCTACAACATGCTGCTTCTGTTGTGTATAGATGTATCTACAACATGCTGCTTCTGTTGTGTATAGATGTATCTACTACATGCTGCTTCTGTTGTGTATAGATGTATCTACTACATGCTGCTTCTGTTGTGTATAGATGTATCTACAACATGCTGTTGTGTATTGATGTATCTACTAGATGCTGCCTCTGTTGTGTATAGATGTATCTACTACATGCTGCCTCTGTTGTGTATAGATGTATCTACAACATGCTGCTTCTGTTGTGTATAGATGTATCTACTACATGCTGCTTCTGTTGTGTATAGATGTATCTACTACATGCTGCCTCTGTTGTGTATAGATGTATCTACTACCTACTGCCTCTGTTGTGTATAGATGTATCTACTACATGCTGCCTCTGTTGTGTATAGATATATCTACTACATGCTGCCTCTGTTGTGTATAGATGTATCTACTACATGCTGCTTCTGTTGTGTATAGATGTATCTACTAGATGCCTCCTCTTTTGTGTATAGATGTATCTACAACATGCTGCTTCTGTTGTGTATAGATGTATCTACTAGATGCTGCCTCTGTTGTGTATAGATGTATCTACTACATGCTGCCTCTGTTGTGTATAGATGTATCTACTACATGCTGCCTCTGTTGTGTATAGATGTATCTACTACATGCTGCCTCTGTTGTGTATAGATGTATCTACTAGATGCTGCCTCTGTTGTTTATAGATGTATCTACTACATGCTGCCTCTGTTGTGTATAGAGGTATCTACTACATGCTGCCTCTTTTGTGTATAGATGCATCTACAATATGCTACTTCTGTTGTGTATAGATGTATCTACTAGATGCTGCCTCTGTTGTGTATAGATGTATCTACTACATGCTGCCTCTGTTGTGTATAGATGTATCTATTACATACTGCCTCTTTTGTGTATAGATGCATCTACTACATGTAGCTTCTGTTGTGTATAGATGTTTCTACTACATGCTGCCTCTGTTGTGTATAGATGTATCTACTACATGCTGCCTCTGTTGTGTATAAATGTATCTACTACATGCTGCCTCTGTTGTGTATAGATGCATCTAATAGATGTTGTTTCTGTAGTGTATAGATGTATCAAGAAGATGCAGTTATCTTTCTTCAATCAGCATGCATTTGATGCTGGAATATAATATTCAATAGGATGAGGATTTATATAATATCTGCTTTAAATAAGTTGAAACCTGGTTTTCTGTGGAAACGCTATTTGTATATTGAGGTAATTCTCCATCAAATGCTTCGACTTTGTATGCAAAATACAATTCCTGGCAACTTCACATGTGCAACTTATTTCATGTATAAGTGAGAGAAGTATTGATTAAAACTGCAAAAGGCTAATCATATTTCGTTTTGCTGAAAGATATAAAATATGTTCACAAAATTTTCATTGTATCGTGAATACAGTTGAACAATGATGATAAAAAAGCCTCAGTATCGATTCCAAAGCAGCTACAACATAATCAGAGTACAGTCGGTGTAGGTCAGTGGACGAGGTGTTTGGCTCGTGACCAATTAGTCTCGGGATCGACTCCCACCATGTATCAGGAAACAACAATGGAGTATATGACATGTATCAGGGAATAACAATGGAGTATATGACATGTAACTGCGAATGACAATGGAGTATATGACATGTATCATGGAGTATATCACATGTATCAGGGAATGACAATGGAGTATATCACATGTATCAGGGAATGACAATGGAGTATATGACATGTATCAGTGAATGACAATGGAGTATATGACATGTATCAGGGAATGACAATGGAGTATATCACATGAATCAGGGAACAACAATGGAGTATATGACATGTGTCAGGGAATGACAATGGAGTATATGACATGTATCAGGGCATGACAATGGAGTTTATGACATGTATCAGGGAATGACAATGGAGTATATGACATGTATCAGGGAATGACAATGGAGTATATCACATGTATCAGGGAATGACAATGGAGTATGTCACATGTATCAGTGAATGACAATGGAGTATATGACATGTATCAGTGAATGACAATGGAGTATATGACATGTATCAGGGAATGACAATGGAGTATATGACATGTATCAGGGAATGACAATGGAGTATATGAAATGTATCAGGGAATGACAATGGAGTATATGACATGTATCAGGGAATGACAATGGAGTATATGACATGTATCAGTGAATGACAATGGAGTATATGACATGTATCAGGGAATGACAATGGAGTATATGACATGTGTCAGGGAATGACAATGGAGTATATGACATGTATCAGGGCATGACAATTGAGTTTATGACATGTATCAGGGAATGACAATGGAGTATATCACATGTAATACCGCATGACATTAGAGTATATGACATGTATCAGGGAATAACAAGTGAGTGTATGACATGTATCAGGGCATGACAATGGAGTATATGACATGAATCAGGGAATAACAAGGAAGTATATTGCATGTACGCGTATTAGCGGATGACAATGGAGTGTATGACATGTATAAGGGAATAACAATGGAGTGTATGGCATGTATAAGGGAACAACAATGGACTATATGGCATGTAAAAGGGAACAACAATTGAGTATTATGTCTACTTTATTTGATACAGCAAAGAAGTTATACATACAATTCATTCACTTTTACTTAATACATATTCATTACATAGTAATAAGCTGCCAAACAAACCATAGAATAAAAGGATCATTTAGACATTCATTTATTGTAATTGAAATGCATAGGTTATTTAAAATTTCACATTGATTTACTGATTTGGTGACGTATGTCAGGTGACATCAAGTTCTCCTGGTTAGATTGGTTATAGGCCTTACAGATATTATATGACATATGACCAATGTAGATGTATATTACCCATTGTTATAGATCTTACAGATATTGTATGACATATGACCAATGTAGATGTATATTACCCATTGTTAGGTTTTGTAGGGACTACAAACAAGGAACTTGTATCAGTATTGTAATCATAATGATAGTTGTTCATCAAATTGAAAACACTAATTAACAACTTTGTAGAACGGAGTCTATCTGAAAGAAGAAACTCAAGAATCGTAATAGAATCTGAATTCTTTCCAATAGGCAATTCAAGATAAAAAGAAATATGTTAACACATTGTGTTTGTCATTCACTTCACTTGATTATTTGCACTTTATGTTTTTATGTATTGATATCATAAAGTCTGTAGTGATTTCTTTTCCGTTAAATTCTTCATTATATTACCGTTCCGTTTAATGGAGTAAAATCAAACATAAAATCACAATGAAATTTGATAATATATAACGTATAGATTTTACTAAGCGAGGAAATTCACAGTACCGAAAGTTCAACCTCCAATTAAAGAATTCAGATCCAAGTTTTTACTTCCTAGTGTTATAAAAATTATACAATTGTAAACCACTATCTCTTCTAAACACTTATATAAATTATACAGATAGATATATTATCTCCACTAAATGCTTCCACAAATCATACAGAAACAGTTTTATTTATTGTCATGGTTTTCGTCTTTAAATCGGTACCAAATAATACATCATGTTGAAAAAACCCAAAACCAACTTAAGTTATGTTTGTTTAATACTAATGACAATATACAATGTCAATGGTGGACATTCATTGACTCCGAAAATCAGAGGAGGAATAATATACCCAGAAAGTGTTATCATCTCTTACTTGGCGAGTTATATCTGCCCATCAAGCTAGTAACTTGTGTGCACCACAAGCATTTAGACTTCTGTATGTGAATTTACGTTTGACGTTAGTGTGGCATAGTGTGGTTAAGATGTTTTACAGTGGCGTTCCCCTTTATATTCAGGTAGCAAACCGTAGCAATCGTGTGGTTATTTATAATGACATAACAGTGGTAATTATTTTACAGCTATATGACCTTACTAGTTAATATAACAGGGACATGATGTTTAACTTGTTGAAAGATTACACAGAAAGAAAGTACAGCACAGTGAGGTAAACATATTATTTGCAATAAATGATAGATGATAAATACCATGGATTGTAAAGTTATATTTTACGATTACAAAAAGCATTTAAAGATGTATGCACGGTTACCTACAAACAGAGTACGGTAAGAAATATTCTAGCACAAATTAGTGTCATTATTGGAGGAGATTATTATAATTCGTATTTTATAGACACAATCAATAAATCAATCTTAAACTGTATTGTTGCGCTATAGTATTAGGATGTGTACAGTGGCGACAAGAACACTTCCCACATGACCATACATATGACACACACATACACACACACACACGCACATAGATACACTTCCTACGTGTCTGATCTTTGGTAAGCACACTTCCCGTGTATCCAGACATATGGCACACACACACCCACCAACCCATACCTCCTACATGCATGATCTTTGGTAAGCACACTTCCCACATGTTCAGACCTATGACGCACACACCTCCTACGTGCCTTGACCTTTGGTAAGCACACTTCCCATATGCCCAGATCTATGTCAGATATCCCTTTTTCGTGCTTTGATTCTTGGTTGTTAGTTGGTTGGTTGATTGGTGTTTTAGGTCGCTTTCAACAATTTTTCAGTTATATCGCGACATGGAAGTAGGAGGTAACCAACTTCTTAAACATAGTGGCGCAACCCGGAAATCGAACCCGGATCGTCGGTGCCGCAAGCCAAGCGCTAAACCACTATACCAAGCCTGCCCCTTTGATTCTTGGTAAGCACACTTCCCAAGTGCCCAGACTTATGGCAGATAATATTCTACGTGCCTTGATCCTTGGTAACAAACTTCTCACGTGCCCAGACCTATGTCAGATATACCTTCTTCGTGCCTTGATCATTGGTAAGCACACTTCCCACGTGCCCAGACCTATGTCAGATATACCTTTTTCGTGCCTTGATCCTAGGTAGGCACACTTCTCACATGCCCAGACCTATGGTAGATACACCTCCTACGTGCCTTGATCCTTGGTAAGCACACTTCCCACATACCCAGACCTATGGCAGATACACCTTCTACGTGCCTTGATCCCTGGTAAGCACACTTCCTACGTGTCCAGACCCATGGCAGATACACCCCCTATGTGCCTTGTCCAGACCTATGGCAGATACACCTCCTACGTGCGTTGTTCTTTGGTAAGCACAATTCCCATGTGCCCAGACCTATACACCCCCTACCCATCCTGACCTACAGGAGATACTCTTTCTACATGCCCTGATCTTTGTCAGGTACAATTCTCTTTTGCAAGCCTACATTCCACATAACCCATCCTATGACGGACACATTTCTACGGCAGTTGCAATACCCACATCAGGCACATGCCTAACCTATGGCAGATGCAATACCTACATCAGGCACATGCCTAACCTATGGCAGGTGCAATACCCACATCAGGCATATGCCTAACCTATGGCAGGTGCAATACCCACATGTCATGACCTACGAAAGGTGCAATATCCATATGCCATGCAATACCCACTTGTTCTGATTTGGATTTGATAATCGTTGTGTCTAAATCTTGATAACGATACACAGACAGGGATTTGTTAACAAAATAAAATTAGTACACTGGTGTAAAACATGAAATAGTTGTAAACATTGCAATGGTACTGTAAAAATATGAAATAGATATTTTAATAGCAAAACACAAGATATATACAGCTATTCGTCATGGATATAAGAGTGTAAGAACATTTCAGATTTACAGTTCTGATTTGATATTGTGAATAGGTATTGTATATCAATGATCTGAATAAACAGAATTGTTACATGTACAATGTCACACAAGAAGAAATATCATAAAGGAATATCCAACTGTTAGTGTGATCATAGCAATAGGTAAAAAAAAAGAGATTTCCTACGTAGTGTACCATAAAACTAGTATAACTCTTATATAATGTACTATATAGACATCTCCGGTAAACCACTGTCATCAGCCGTGCTGGCCATGAAAACAAAAGAGATATTTAGTAATAAACAACACATATCATATCATCGAAATCATGCTATATGTGTAGGTAATATTGTATTCTGTAGTATTCAGCTTATTGAGATTAAAGTTGAAAGTAGTTCAGTTGTTTCTTGAGGAGCAGCCATAAACAAAGCTTGTAAGAAGTGCCATAACAGCTGACCCAGCAGTCATCCAAAATGACCACCCAAACTTTGCACTTGAGGTCTCAAAGTTTAAGTCGGCATTGTATTCATTTTGTTCGGAAGCTTTTATTCCGAACAACGTGACACCAACACCCATCGCAAGAACTAGAGTGGAAAAAAGAAACATCATGTTTCAATTACATGTAGTTAAATTAAAACAATCATATTACTACAAATGTAATATTTTATGAATTATTGTAATAGGTGTCGATTAATAGTAGCTCTCCATTAATAATTATTAAGAGGTGTTTTCTTATTCATAAGTGTTTGATCGAGGAATAATTCTTGTTCCATCTAAGAAATTTTGGAGAGTGTAATTTCCTGAAAACTTAGTCATGTAAGCATGTAAGCGCTTTGTTAATTGGAACATGTAAGTTTTGAAGAACGACTGATCAATTTGGAACAAAAATTGCTGAAAATTGTATATATACACATCATTATATATATATATATATATATATATATATATATATATATATATATATATATATTTATACTTGTATATATAAAATCACAAAAAAAAAATTGTAACAACATTCACTTTTCATAAGTATCGGATCAACCTCAATGAAGGTTAATGCAAACCGCTCGAGAAAAAGGGGTCAATATAAAAGCACAGGTAAGCGATAACGATACTAAAACAATTAAAAAATTGCCAAATTTTCGAAGCAATCTGCTTCTTCTTCAGGACACACACAAACACTCACACAAATATAAAGACACGAAAAGAAAGATAGAAAATATTTACAAAGCACTAGTCTAATAAAAATTGGTTTCTTCAATTGGCTACATATTGAGCGTTTCTCTATGCGCTATCTAATAGGAAAAAACTCCTATTAGATAGCGCATAGAGAATCGCTCAATATGTAGCCAATTGATATATATATATATATATATATATATATATATATATATATATATATATATATATATATATATATATATATATATATATATATATATATATGGTTAAACAGTTAACGGGCCCACCTTCCCACTCAACACAAATACAGTACAATCAATGAACAAACATTTGAAAATTTATAAATTCTTCTTTTCAGAAAATAAGGACACAACAGTCTTTCAGGTATAGATCATATAAATTTGAACACGAATAGTATTATTGAATTAATGTGAAAATCAAAACTTTTAACAAGCATCTACATGAACTATCCGTGCCCTAATGTCATATTACCTACTTGTTTTGGGGAATAAAATTAACAATTATTCACGAAAATGTCTGAAAATTGGAAGAATTTTTATTTATCTTTGTAAGCAATAAACCCATGTATAATCAAAGAAAATGTAAATGTTACGAATTGTTTTCACGGTTTATGAAATATTCTACAAATGAGCCACGTAAGTACTTTAGCACATTGGGGCGGTTGAGAGTGTTTTGGGCAAAAATCATCGATTCTGAGTTAAATTGATGAAAATTAACAACATTTGAGCTTACATTGTAAAGTATTCACTGACTTAAAAACGGGTTTCGATGGATGATGGATGTGTGCGTTAAAGGCTTATGTATGACATCACCATATTTTTCATTTCTGTCATATTTGAGTTTTTCCCGTATACCGTAGCGTTGGTCTTGTTAGTTTTTCGGTTTGATCAGGGATCTCGCCATATGGGATCAGTATAGACATATAGAAAATGAATGACCCTGAATCAGGGGTCTCACCATATGGGATCAGTATAGACATATAGAAAATGAATGACCCTGAATCAGGGGTCTCGCCATATGGGATCAGTATAGACATATAGACAATGAATGACCCTGAATCAGGGGTCTCACCATATGGGATCAGTATAGACATATAGAAAATGAATAACCCTGAATCAGGGGTCTCGCCATATGGGATCAGTATAGATATATAGACAATGAATGACCCTGAATCAGGGGTCTCACCATATGGCACGGTTAGTTTATCGGTTTGATCAGGGATCTCGCCATATGGGATCAGTATAGACATATAGAAAATGAATGACCCTGAATCAGGGGTCTCACCATATGGGATCAGTATAGACATATAGAAAATGAATGACCCTGAATCAGGGGTCTCGCCATATGGGATCAGTATAGACATATAGTCAATGAATGACCCTGAATCAGGGGTCTCGTCATATGGGATCAGCATAGACATATAGGCAATGAATGACCCTGAATCAGGGGTCTCGCCATATGGGATCAGTATAGACATATAGAAAATGAATGACCCTGAATCAGGGGTCTCACCATACGTGATCAACATAGACATATAGACAATGAATGACCCTGAATCAGGGATCTCGCCATATGGGATCAATATAGACATATAGACAATGAATGACCCTGAATCAGGGGTCTCGCCATATGGGATCAATATAGACATATAGACAATGAATGACCCTGAATCAGGGATCTCGCCATATGGGATCAGTATAGACATATAGACAATGAATGACCCTGAATCAGGGGTCTCGCCATATGGGATCAGTATAGACATATAGAAAATGAATGACCCTGAATCAGGGGTCTCGCCATATGGGATCAGTATAGACATATAGGCAATGAATGACCCTGAATCAGGGATCTCGCCATATGGGATCAGTATAGACATATAGACAATGAATGACCCTGAATCAGGGGTCTCGCCATATGGGATCAGTATAGACATATGGGCAATGAATGATCCTGAATCAGGGATCTCGCCATATGGGATCAGTATAGACATATAGACAATGAATGACCCTGAATCAGGGGTCTCACCATATGGGATCAATATAGTCATATAGGCAATGAATGACCCTGAATCAGGGGTCTCGCCATATGGGATCAGTATAGACATATAGGCAATGAATGACCCTGAATCAGGGATCTCGCCATATGGGATCAGTATAGACATATAGACAATGAATGACCCTGAATCAGGGGTCTCGCCATATGGGATCAGTATAGACATATAGGCAATGAATGACCCTGAATCAGGGATCTCGCCATATGGGATCAGTATAGACATATAGGCAATGAATGAACCTTAATCAGGGGTGTCACCATATGGAATCAGTATAGACATATAGAAAATGAATGACCCTGAATCAGGGATCCCGCCATATGGGATCAGTATAGACATATAGTCAATGAATGACCCTGAATCAGGGATCTCGCCATATGGTATCAGTATAGACATATAGGCAATGAATGACCCTGAATCAGGGGTCTCACCATATGGGATCAGTATAGACATATAGAAAATGAATGACCCTGAATCAGGGGTCTCACCATATGGGATCAATATAGACATATAGAAAATTAATGACCCTGAATCAGGGATCTCGCCATATGGGATCAGTATAAACATATAGAAAATGAATGACCCTGAATCAGGGGTCTCGCCATATGGGATCAGTATAGATATATAGACAATGAATGACCCTGAATCAGGGGTCTCACCATATGGCACGGTTAGGTTATCGGTTTGATCAGGGATCTCGCCATATGGGATCAGTATAGACATATAGAAAATGAATGACCCTGAATCAGGGATCTCGCCATATGGGATCAGTATAGACATATAGACAATGAATGACCCTGAATCAGGGGTCTCACCATATGGGATCAGTATAGACATATAGAAAATGAATGACCCTGAATCAGGGGTCTCGTCATATGGGATCAGCATAGACATATAGGCAATGAATGACCCTGAATCAGGGGTCTCGCCATATGGGATCAGTATAGACATATAGAAAATGAATGACCCTGAATCAGGGGTCTCACCATACGTGATCAACATAGACATATAGACAATGAATGACCCTGAATCAGGGATCTCGCCATTTGGGATCAATATAGACATATAGAAAATGAATGACCCTGAATCAGGGGTCTCGCCATATGGGATCAATATAGACATATAGACAATGAATGACCCTGAATCAGGGATCTCGCCATATGGGATCAGTATAGACATATAGACAATGAATGACCCTGAATCAGGGGTCTCGCCATATGGGATCAGTATAGACATATAGAAAATGAATGACCCTGAATCAGGGGTCTCGCCATATGGGATCAGTATAGACATATAGGCAATGAATGACCCTGAATCAGGGATCTCGCCATATGGGATCAGTATAGACATATAGACAATGAATGACCCTGAATCAGGGGTCTCGCCATATGGGATCAGTATAGACATATGGGCAATGAATGATCCTGAATCAGGGATCTCGCCATATGGGATCAGTATAGACATATAGACAATGAATGACCCTGAATCAGGGGTCTCACCATATAGGATCAATATAGTCATATAGGCAATGAATGACCCTGAATCAGGGGTCTCGCCATATGGGATCAGTATAGACATATAGGCAATGAATGACCCTGAATCAGGGATCTCGCCATATGGGATCAGTATAGACATATAGACAATGAATGACCCTGAATCAGGGGTCTCGCCATATGGGATCAGTATAGACATATAGGCAATGAATGACCCTGAATCAGGGATCTCGCCATATGGGATCAGTATAGACATATAGGCAATGAATGAACCTTAATCAGGGGTGTCACCATATGGAATCAGTAAAGACATATAGAAAATGAATGACCCTGAATCAGGGATCCCGCCATATGGGATCAGTATAGACATATAGTCAATGAATGACCCTGAATCAGGGATCTCGCCATATGGTATCAGTATAGACATATAAGCAATGAATGACCCTGAATCAGGGGTCTCACCATATGGGATCAGTATAGACATATAGAAAATGAATGACCCTGAATCAGGGGTCTCACCATATGGGATCAATATAGACATATAGAAAATGAATGACCCTGAATCAGGGATCTCGCCATATGGGATCAGTATAGACATATAGACAATGAATGACCCTGAATCAGGGGTGTCACCATATCAGATCAGTTCAGACATAAATGCATATACAATGAACGAAGTTTAACCAGAGGTCTCAGCATATAGGATCAGTTTAGACATATAGACAATCAGGTGCAAGTCGTGGCCCTATTTAAATGGTAAGGCCACAATCCCTATGCTACAATCACATACGGCCGGGTCACGAACCGGATTTGATCCAGGCGAGAATGAGCCGGATTAGTCCCGGAATGGAGGGTAATTTAAATACTGGCAGGGTAGAAACAACTGTATGCGGTTTTTGTACACGGATTTAAAAAGGCAAGTACGAGTCGGTATGGGTCGCTGCGGGTCGAAACGGATCAACGCGGTTGGGACCGGATGTCACAGCGGTTTCTTTAAGGTTTACCTCTTCGGGTCGTTGTGGGTTGACACGGGTCGGTGGGGGCTAATCTGGAATTATATGCAAGTCAACACAGGTCGAAATGGGTCAAAACGGTTTACTTTGCGTTCCGCATGCCGGGAATAAATACAACAACGCTGGCAGACGGATTTTATTACACCGCCTGCTACAGAGTGCACAGCGATTTCATCAACAACTGACGCTCTGCAACTGGAAGCTCTGTTAGTTATAATGCCACCCAAGAAGGAAAGTGTCAGACCAAAGTCTAAGGCCAGAAGAGGGAGTCACCTAGCCCACCACCCAGGCCACCCAACCCACCCGTCCAGCCTCAAACCAGGCCCGATGTGTTCCCTCCAGTGGGTGAATTTCTTCTGGAGTGGTGGCTGTAACCTCAGAAAGAGTTAATCATAGAAATGGAGTCTATCCGGACGTTTAATTTTGCACGCCGGGGGATCTTCTGGTCTCAGCTCTGGCATGAGACTGTCGTACTAGCCCAGGATGGGCCTCCTGAGGATCCAAAGCCGTGTTCACCACCTTCTCTGTCGCCTTCTGTCCTCTTGTCTCTGCAAGACGTGCATCAGGACATTGCCAATAACGTTTGTCATTTGTCTGTTGAGCCCCAGCAGCTCCTGCATCAGTTCTACCTCTTTCTTGCTCATGTTGATGATGAATGAATCTGTAGAGCAGAGGAACCTCTCCTATTTATACGATTTTGGACTTTCCCCAAATGACCCTCTTCGATTCCTATTGATCCCTATCTACCTTTATCAGCCCCTATCGATCCGTATTAATTCCGTATCAACCCGATTTGACCTCTATCGACCGGTCTCGAACCGTACAGAAATCCGCTTTAAATCCTTAACTAAAACCTTTTCGACCCATATCGACCTGTGTCGATCCGCTTCGACAAGTATCGACCCGGGTGTAAACCTTGTCAAAATCCGTTGCATAAGGGCAATGCGGTATACAACAAGGGTCGATGCGGTTTTACGCTGCGGGTTGAAGCGGATCAATGCTGTTCGAACCGGGTCAATACGGATATCAATACGGAACTGAAATCCGTGCAAAAATTTTGAACATGACCTAAACTTTTTCTCCGCCGTATCGTAGCCCCCGGAGTCCATCAGCAATTGACACGGGTTACGATGCGGGTCTAAACGGGTGGAACCGGGTCGATACGGTGTTAATGCCGTATGGACCGTGTTAGAAATCCGGTCGTGTGTGACTGTAGCATAAGCTGCGTAAACTTGCAAATAAACGGAATGACCGGCATGATTCTACGCATTTCGGTATCGTACGTAATAAAGTAATGTTACTAAACGCAAAGGGAAAATTATCGATAAAATAAAATCGTCACGTTTGTCTTAAACAGTCAATTAGAACGTCCAATAATTTTTATTAATTATCTTTGTATTATTATTATGAATTCGAACTATCGGACATTCAGACTATCGGACCTTCATTTTTACTGGACCTTCGGATTATTGGGTCTTCGAACTATCGGGCCTTCAGTTATTCGCATTATTAGGCCTTTGAAGTATCGAGCCTTCGAGCTAAAGGACCCTCGGAGTATTGGGTTTTTAACTGTCAGATCTTCGGACTGTTGGACCTTCGAACTATTGAACTGCAGGAGTTTCGGATGATCGGGCCTTCGGGATATCGCACATTCGAATTATCTGGCTGTCGGACTATCCGACCTTCGGACTAGTGGGCCTTCGAAATATCGGGTAGTCACCGTAAATATTCACAGGATCTAGGTCGAAGCATGGGTATTGTATTCTTTTGTACTTTTAATTTGTTTTTACCAATAATAAACAAAATATTAGTACATCTAAATGTTGAATTAAAGGTGTCAGTTATTTTTCTGTTGACACAGAAGCGTTTGCACGTACGAATAAAAGTAACAGATCACTGTATTATTAGTGCCTATTGGAATACTGATGGTTCGTTAGAATACTTGGTTACAGAATATAATATAAATAGTCAATAAGAAAGTCCAACATGTTTTTATTTTAACTTCAGCGTACTTAGACTTAGAATCAAAGTCAGTTTTACGGAATATATAACCAGATAATCCCTTAGAATACATGTATATTTACGAGAACCCTGCTTCATGCTAAGAAGTCTATCTCTCTGCTGATCATGAGAGATAGTGGTGAAATGAGTAGAAAGTCAACACTTTATTATAATAACAATACACATGTTCTCAGATTTTAAGTTCCCTTATAAGTTTTTTTTCTCAGCCGTTTCAATATCCAAAACTGATTAACACCTCCATTACAGTAAATTATATCAGAGTTTTTCTACAGTCTTGACTGCAGATAGTATTTTGAGAAGGAAGGTTGACAGAAGTTTGGAGGAGCATTTTCTTGATCCTGCAATACACTTTTGTTTAAATTGACTTTTATGAAATTTGGAATCCAATATAAAATAAATAATTTAAACTCATTATCTTTAGCACATTTATGATTATCAAATGTAGTGAAACGGTTAACAAAATAAATATTTACATTTCTTTTATGGTATGAAGAAAATGTGCCCCCACCGAGGGCTTAGTTTTTAACAGATTAGTACAACTGTTCTTTCTAAGTGTTCTAAGTGATTCAAGTACCAAGGGTTATAACTCCTATAAAATACATTCGTATTTATAAGACACAAATACTTGAATTATCATCCAGGAACTTTGGCCTTGGACCTTTTATTGAATGACGTTTAAACGAATATACTACTTTGTCTCTTGATAAGTAACACGAAATCGAAATTTTAATTTGATTTTGTTAAAAGATTTTTGATTTTCCCTCATTATCAAGATCTTCTATGCAGGAGTAGAGATGATGTTTGAAAAAAGGAATATTTTTAGCTTTGGTCACGCCATAAATCCCAACGAGAGAGGAGATAATGTAATTCATTATTTATGGCCCTTTTATTCTAAAGATGCATTGAATTAGATTTGGTAACAATTGGCTTAAAATTGTTAACAAACGACGCATGATTAACAACTGATAACAAACGACGCACGATTAACAGCTGTTACATACGACACACGATTAACAACTGTTAACAAACGACCCATGATTGACGACAACAATTTAATTATGTAACTCTAGTGACTCAGCTGACTTAAAGAAAGTGTTTGAATATTATCTCACCAACCCAAGCAACTAGTCAAAACAAAAAACATTTATGTCTACATTAATTTCTCCTCTATACTTTTAACATACATGTTGTAAGAAGCAATCCAGCAACTGTTCCCGCGTAGTTACAATTCTGGCACTGACAACAGAGGGCGATGGTAGCTATCAGTAAAGCGATTAATGCAGTACACAGGCCAACAGCCATCAGACCCTGGACCGCAATAAACCATTCTGAAAAAAAGATGTAAGTGATGTAAGAATATAAAATATAGTATTTACGCATCTGTTGTGTATTTCGTTAAAATGACAGTTTAAAATGACAGTTGTGAGTCCATATTTTTCATCAAAAGTTTGTAGATACGAATAGATGGCTTGATAGGTGTTTTATTGCTCTTTTATTATGTAAAATATATTCATGATACCTTATCCCTCACCTTGAGCATCTAACTGCCCAATAAAAAAAAGCAGAAAGGTATCAATAAACTTCTTTGATCTTTCAATATGAATAATATTCATGAAGAGAATGAAAAGTGTGAAAGATTGTTGTTTAGAATAAGGGTGGGGATCTCAAAACTTTTAGGGATATTAAATCGTTAGACCCCGATGTCCTCTGCATATGTGACAATAAACTTTTCTTGAAATAAGGAACAATAGATTACCTGGTTTGAAGGTGGAGACGTCAGTCGTTTCTAAGATAATTGGCCGTTTTTAAAGGAAAGAGTCCCAAATGGACCTATATCGCAAACGTGAGACATAGAAAACATTGCAAATAAAAAATACCCCCACTCTACCATTTTTGCAATCTTAAAAAATCATGAAAAAAAAAATAAAAATTTTGTCAAGTTCTTTCAAAAGAATATTCCTTTACTACATTCTGGCAAAATTAATCATTTCAGTACATCAAAAGCCGACCATATGGAAAATATTGATGAAAACCATTCTATTTAGCACGAAAATGTTAAAGTCCGAAAAAAAAATTAAATAGAAATAAAAACGTAAAAATGACTATTTAAACGAAATGTACAAATTTGTAAAACATCCTTTTAGATCATTCAAATAGTAATTCTTAAGATGAAAATTTTCAAGGAGAGGTACCATCTGAGACCTATTTTTAGCCATGGTGGTAGATACTTGTCAACAGATTTGGACGAAATAATTAAACTTGATAAAGGACCTTTAATGCTAGGTATAGTAAGTTTCCTCAAAATCAGTTGAGTCGTTCAAAAGTAAAATTTGAGAGTGTGAAAAATAACCAAGTTCATAACAATTAATTCTAAAGGCGAAGTCCATCAAAGCTGATCAGAACAATTGACAGTATATCCCACTCACCCCTTTTTCCTTTTTGCTTCCGACCGCACTACCTGCCCCCCCCCCCCCCCCCCCCCCCCCCCCCCCCCTTGTTGACTGTATATCCCCTATCATACAAAAAAAAAGTTTGTTCAAAAGAGTAAACTTTCAACTTCTTACTGGTTGAGCAATATGTTTGTTTTCGACATTTGGTTTGTGTCTTATGCCTTATGTAGAAATATTGATATTTCTGTATTTAGTTGTTAAAAAAATATCAATCGTTGTAGAGACACCATGTGACTATAGCAGTTCAAACGTAATAAACAATATTTAACAGATCTGGATACCCAATATAAATATTATATAATATTTAACAGATCTGGATACCCAATATAAATATTATATAATATTTAACAGATCTGGGTACCTGATATGAATATTATACAATATTTAACAGATCTGGGTACCTATTGTGAATATTATACAATATTTAACAGATCTTGGTACCTGATATGAATATAATACAATATTTAACAGATATGTGTACCTGATATGAATATTATACAATATTTAACAGATCTGGGTATCTAATGTGAATATTATACAATATTTAACAGATCTTAGTACCTGGTATGAATATAATACAATATTTAATAGATATGTGTACCTGGTATGAATATTATACAATATTTAACAGATCTGGGTATCTAATGTGAATACTATACAATATTTAACAGATATGTGTACCTGATATGAATATTATACAATATTTAACAGATCTGGGTATCTAATGTGAATATTATACAATATTTAACAGATCTTAGTACCTGGTATGAATATAATACAATATTTAACAGATATGTGTACCTGATATGAATATTATACAATATTTTACAGATCTGGGTATCTAATGTGAATACTATACAATATTTAACAGATATGTGTACCTGATATGAATATTATACAATATTTTACAGATCTGGGTATCTAATGTGAATACTATACAATATTTAACAGATATGGGTATGTGAATATTATAAATGCCATAAGTTAAAACCTATCCAAATCCATGTGTATATTATCAAGTACTATTATCACTGAGAGATAAGTATCACTTACTTTTTTATCACACTTAATTTGATTCAAAAAGTTTCATTTGCAGTCATAATAAACATTGACAGTATATTCTGCATTATTACAAGAAAGTAGACAAAACAAATATGGTGTGAAATGACATCAGTTCTTCGTTTATTAACATTAACATTATCATTATTTTTATTATTATCATTCAACATATTCTGTATCCACATCCACAGACTGTGTCATGCATGTGAAAAGTTGTTATTATATATAACAAGGAAGTTGAAAGTGAATATTGTCGCAAGATGGAACCTACATGTACTAACAATTCTTAAAACAAAAGGTCATTGTAAATTGTCTTTCAAAAGCTACTTATATAAGTCATCACTTAAAAGATCCTTATCTCTGAGTGTATTGTTTTCAGAAAACCAAAGTTTTAAGGACACTTGTACGAAAATAGAAAATGTCGTTACTTAGGAAAGAAATATCTTCCCCCAGCAAAGAACTGTTCTAGATGGAGCATGCCCCTCTCTAACAGATGGAGCATGCATCTCTCCAAAAGATAGAGCATGCCTCTCTCTAAAAGATGGAGCATGCCTCTCTCTAACAGATGGAGCATGCCTCTCTCTAAAAGATAGAGCATGCCTCTCTCTAACAGATGGAGCATGCCTCTCTCTAAAAGATAGAGCATGCATTTCTCTAAAAGAGAGAGCATGCCTCTCTCCAACAGATGGAGCATGCCTCTCTCTAAAAGATAAAGCATGCCTCTCTCTAACAGATGGAACATGCCTCTCTCTAAAAGATATAGTAGGCCTCTTTCTAACAGATGGAGCATGGCTTTCTCTAACAGATGGAGCATGCCTCTCTCTAAGAGATGGAGCATGCCTCTCTCTAACATATGGAACATGCCCTCTCTTACAGATGGAGCATGCCTCTCTTTAAAAGATAAAGCATGTCTCTCTCTAACATAAGGGGCATGCCTCTCTCTAACATATGGGGTATGCCTCTCTCTTACAGATGGAGTATGCCTCTCTCTAACATATGGGACATGCCTCTCTTTAACAGATAGAGCATGCCTCTCTCTAACATATGGAACATGCGTATCTCTAACAGACGGAGCATGCCTCTCTCTCTAACAGATGAAGCATCCATCTTTTTACAAATTAGAGCATGCCTTTCTCTTACAGATGGAGTATGCCTCTCTCTAATAGATGGAGCATGCCTCTCTCTAACATATGGAGCATGCCTCTCCAACAGATGGAGCATGCATCTCTCTAACATATGGAGCATGCCTCTCCCTTACAGATGGACCATGCCTCTCTCTAACAGATGAAGCATGCCTCTCTGACAGATGGAGCATGTCTCTCTTTAAAAGATGGAACATGCTTCTCTCTTACAGATGGAACATGCTTCTCTCTAACATATGGAGCATGCCTCTCTCTGATAGAGCATGCCTCTCTCTAACATATGGAACATACCTCTCTCTGATAGAGCATGCCTCTCTCTAACATATGGAACATACCTCTCTCTTAGAGATGGGGCATACCTTTCTCTACCATATGGAGCATGCCTCTCTCTAACAGATGGAGAATGCCTCTCTCTAACAGATAAATCATGCCTCTCTAACAAATGAAGCATGCCTCTCTAACAGATGGAGCATGCCTCTCTTTAAAAGATAGAACATGCTTCTCTCTTAGAGATGGAGCATGCCTCTCTCTCTAACAGATGGAACGTGCCCCTCTCTAACAGATGGAGCAGGCCTCTCTCTAACATATGGAACATGCCCTTCTCTAACAGATGGAGCATGCCTCTCTCTAATATATGAAACATGCCTCCCTCTAACAGATGGAGCAGGCCTCTCTCTAACATATGGAACATGCCCTTCTCTAACAGATGGAGCATGCCTCTCTCTAACATATGGAACATGCCTCCCTCTAACAGATGGAGCATGCCTCTCTCTAACATATGGAACATGCCTCTCTCTAACATATTGAGCATGCCTCTCACTTACAGATGGAGCATGCCTCTCACTTACAGATGGAGCATGCCTCTCTTACAGATGGAGTATGTTTCTCTCTAACAGATGGAGCATGCCTCTCTAATAGAGGGAGCATGTCTCTCTCTAAAAGATAGAACATGCCTCTCTCTTACAGATGGAGCATGCCTCTCTAACAGATGAAGCATACATGAAGATCATAATTAGTCTCTCCACGTATATTTTGATCTTCAATACTCTAAAGTATTGGGCATGAGCATCAATGGCGAGATTTTATTTGTAGAAATGTGCATCTAGTTCACGTGATGAATATTCATATTTCTATTCTGCAAGAAGTTATAGTTCTATGAGCAGTTGACGATGGAGTCATTTGTCCTCAGATTAGTCACCATGGCACAACAGAAATAAATTGTTCTCCTTATGTTGCTCATCATGCGAAATACTGCTATCTTAATCATTTGATCGAAAACAAAACTCATCGTACCGGGATGTTGTGCCAAGATTCCGGTAATTGTATTACGGCTGAAATTCCGGTGACAATGAAATAAATGATGTAGAAGTTTAAACGTGGCACATTAATGACTAGGTCGAAGAGTGAATTTTGGTAAACCAAAATTACAGGCTACTCATCTGACTTTACAAAATATAAATGCCGTATACCAAAGTGGCAAAGAAGGATTTCATCATTATTATTTTTGCTGTCCTTCAGCAAAGTCCAGACGTGAGAAGACAGTGATAACAACCATTAAAGTAAAAAAAATCAATTAAACCATCTCTAATAATCTGTAATATTGAATACTACGATTATTTATCAAACAAAAGGATTACAGCTTACAAATCTGATTAAAACCAAATCTTTATTCCGCTTATCCATTTGTCTCAATGCGGATATCCGCAATCGGACGAATAGAGTAGAGGAAAAAAGATTTGGTTTTAATCAGATTGTACAACTCTCAGATCAGTATATACTATGCCTTATAGTAATACAATAAAGCCAATCACAGATCAGTATATACTATGCCTTATAGTAATACAATAAAGCCAATCACAGATCAGTATATACTATGCCTTATAGTAATACAATAAAGCCAATCACAGATCAGTATATACTATGCCTTATAGTAATACAATAAAGCCAATCACGATAATGTATAATACAAAATATTATACTCATAACATAAACACATTTTGGCTGTTATCAACATGCGGATTTTACAATTACTATTCCTTTTAAATGTTTTACGGACCTAGATGGCTTACATTTGTAACCAGTTTAAATGTAGTGTCATGAATGTTTATGTGTTATATGAGTGACAACGATGATAGGTTCATGTGTTTTATGAGTGACAACGATGACAGGTTCCTGTGTTTTATGAGTGATAACGATGACAGGTTCCTGTGTTTTATGAGTGACAACGATGACAGGTTCATGTGTTTTATGAGTGACAACGATGACAGGTTCATGTGTTTTATGAGTGACAACGATGATAGGTTCATGTGTTTTATGGGTGACAACGATGATAGGTTCATGTGTTTTATGAGTGACAACGATGATGGGTTCATGTGTTTTATGAGTGACAACGATGACAGGTTCCTGTGTTTTATGAGTGACAACGATGACAGGTTCATGTGTTTTATGAGTGACAACGATGACAGGTTCATGTGTTTTATGAGTGACAACGATGACAGGTTCATGTGTTATATGAGTGACAACGATGGCAGGTTCATGTGTTTTATGGGTGACAACGATGATAGGTTCATGTGTTTTATGAGTGACAACGATGATGGGTTCCTGTGTTATATGAGTGACAACGATGACAGGTTCATGTGTTTTATGAGTGACAACGATGATAGGTTCATGTGTTTTATGAGTGACAACGATGATAGGTTCATGTGTTATATGAGTGACAACGATGATAGGTTCATGTGCTTTATGAGTGACAACGATGACAGGTTCCTGTGTTTTATGAGTGACAACGATGATAGGTTCATGTGTTATATGAGTGACAACGATGATAGGTTCATGTGCTTTATGAGTGACAACGATGACAGGTTCCTGTGTTTTATGAGTGACAACGATGATAGGTTCATGTCTTTTATGAGTGACAACGATGATAGATTACCTCTCCTAAATTTCTGCTCAATCGTCTGTACGTAATGATCAGTGGGGAAATGCGCAAACAAGGGTGAGTATTGACGCTAAACAAGGGTGAGCACTGACGCTAAACAAGGTGAACATTGACGCTAAACAAGGGTGAGCACAGACGCTAAATAAGGGGTGCACATTGACGCTAAACATAGTGATCACTAACGCTTAACAAGGGTGAGTATTGACGCTAAACAGGGGTGAGTATTGACGCTAAATAGGGATGAGTATTGACGCTAAACAAGGATGAGGTATTGATGCTAACCGAGGGTAAGCATTGACGCTCAGGGTGAGCACTGACGCTAAACAAGAGTGAACATTGACGCTATAAAAGGGTGAGCACTGACGCTAAATAAAGGTGAACATTGACGCTAAACATGGGTGAGCACTGACGCTAAACAAGGGTGAGTATTGACGCTAAACAAGACTGAACACTGGCGCTAAACAAGGGTGAGTATTGGCGCTACACAGGAATGAGTATTGACACTAAACAGGAGTGAGTAATGACGCTAAATAAGGGTGATAATTGACGCTAAACAAGGGTAAGTATTGACGCTTAACAAGGATGAGTATTGACACTAAACAAGAGTGAGCACTGACGCTAAACAAGGGTGAGTATTGACGCTAAACAGGGACGACTAATGACGCTAAACAGGGGAGAGTATTGACGCTAAACAGGGGTGAGTATTGACGCTAAACAAGGGTGAGCTTGATGCTAAACAAGGCTGAGCTTGACACTAAACAAGGCTGAGCATTGACGTTAAACAAGAGTGAATATTGACGCTAAATAAGGGCGAGTATTGACGCTAAACAAAGGCGAGTATTGACGCTAAATAAGGGGCGAGTATTGACACTAAACAAGGGTGAGCACTGACGCTAAACAAGAGTGAACATTGACGCTATAAAAGGGTGAGCACTGACGCTAAATAAAGGTGAACATTGACGCTAAACATGGGTGAGCACTGACGCTAAACAAGGGTGAGTATTGACGCTAAACTGGGGTGAGTATTGACGCTAAACAGGGACGAGTATTGACGCTAAACAAGGGTGAGCATTGACACTAAACAAGGGTGAGTATTGACGCTAAACAAGGCTGAACACTGGCGCTAAACAAGGGTGAGTATTGGCGCTACACAGGAATGAGTATTGACACTAAACAGGAGTGAGTAATGACGCTAAATAAGGGTGATAATTGACGCTAAACAAGGGTAAGTATTGACGCTAAACAAGGATGAGTAATGACACTAAACAAGAGTGAGCACTGACGCTAAACAAGGGTGAGTATTGACGCTAAACAGGGACGACTAATGACGCTAAACAGGGGTGAGTATTGACGCTAAACAGGGGTGAGTATTGACACTAAACAAGGGTGTGCGTGACACTAAACAAGGCTGAGCATTGACGTTAAACAAGAGTGAATATTGACGCTAAATAAGGGCGAGTATTGACGCTAAATAAGGGCGAGTATTGACGCTAAATAAGGGCGAGTATTGACGCTAAATAAGGGGCGAGTATTGACGCTAAACAAGGGTGAGCATTGACGCTAAACAAAGGTGAATAGTAGCGGAAAACAAGGGAGAGCATTGCAGTCTGCTGACTCTCTAAAATGTAACATAAAAATGTAACCTCCATTCTGTCAACAGATAACATACTTCTCATAGGCTTTCGAAAACTTTGTCGAAATTACAAATGCATTCCAGCAGCAGATTCCAAAGAAAGAATTGACCAAAGTTATTGTTTTATAAATGCAGTACTATTTGGATAGAAACTCATTTAATTCTGGAAATTTCTAATGTCTGTTATATTAATAATGCAAATTTTGATTCAAGACACAGTGTCATTGTACTTAAGGAAAAGACGATTAAACAAAGATATTTTTAGTAATGACGTCAGTATTATTGTCACTGGCAAGAAACTTAGAAGGACGTTCCTTTAGATCATAAGTGCTTTAGGTATGGACCACTTTGAAAATCTAAAAATGGTCGTCGTTGTCAAGATTTCTTCGAAGTCTGTAAATCATTTTGAATAGTGTGAATGAACCGATTTAGCATTACATTCTTTCTTGGCCGAGTATCGATTATATAATTTGTAATTTTCTCATGAACTGTTTACAGGAATATATACTATTAATAGTCGGATCAGGAAGTATATCCGGTCTATACATCTGGAGTCAAAAATTGAGTTTAATTGTTGTATTTATTTCTATTGGGGCATGACTATATAAACTTCATAAAGAAATGATTATTGCTTTTACGTCACTCCACGATTATTTCACGTATATGGTGACGGCATCTGCCTGATGCATTGCATACAAATTTAGACCTTTGCAACGGACCACCCGAAGCAGTGAGGGATCTTTTACGTGCCATGCCTACCATGACACGGGACCTCAGTTTTTACTGTCTCATCCGAAAGACAGATCACCGGTGTGCTCATGGCGGGAGTCGAACCCAGGACCTCTCGATCACGAGATGAGCACCCTATCCACTAGGCCACACCGGCTTTTATAAACAAAATAAAACACTTAAAGTACAATACGTTTTATAGAGCACTACCCTCAATTCCGGCCTAGAACTTCGTATTTGATCCTTAGCTTTTGCAATTTAAGTGAAGTTCTGCTATGGAATACATGTAGCTATCCACAGTAACGACAAACTTAATAGTAAGGGAAACAATATATATCATCAGATACATGAATTTAAATTTCTACATGGCCTTGACATCTTACTTTAAAATTGGAAAAACCACTGAATTCTCAATTATTCTTCATTAAGTCAGTGAGTCAATTCAAGAAGAGTAATTAATTTTCGTCAATTATGCATATATTAAATTCCAATAAATCCCAGGCCCTCAAGTTTACATTCTGCCACATTTGCACAATGTTATGCGTAGCAGTTCCGTCAATGTATTTTTGTCATCCGAGATACCATTTCCTACTCGTGCATCCATAATCAATGAGTTATTGAAAACATTGTTATCTATTATAATCCAGTGAAGAATATCTCCGAGTTGACGTTACATTTTAAAACCCACCCCATCAATTCAACTAATCATATGTGGTATAAATAAGTGCAACTTTAAACAAAATTACTCGGCACGACACCCTGTCCTTACATGGTTAAGCACATAAAACGTTGCAGATCTCTGTAGATATATGTATCTTGAATATGCATGTACTTTTCTGTTAAAAAATACCACATAAATACAATTATTTCCATAAAGAAACGACCTTTGCAGCAATACGATTTCGACACGACAGAACGTCATTGTCCAAATTGAGAAAGGGCAGATATGACATAATCAATCGTTAACAGTAAGCGGTAGATCGATTGTGCACTGTGCAATGATATTCCAGTAAGGTAGTTGTTGTTAAACATGTAATCTCAAAATTTTAAGATTAAAACACTGACATCACAAAGTTTGCAGTCTTACTTTCTCTATTTTCTTTTTCTCGCTTGTAAATTAGTTACATGAGTATTAAACAGAAATGTTGATGTCTGTGTAAGTAGCGATGAATAGGTCTAAAGCATTCTAGATCAATACCAACCAAGCAGCTACATGAAGAAAGGTTTTAATACAAGAAGTCATACCGGTCTTTTTATAAGGTACCGGTAAGTAAAGAACTACCGGTCAAGCGGTATTTCATATCAATCAGATTTCTCATGTACATTCTACAAGTTCCTCAAAGACCAGTATTTACCGTAAGAAGGATTCGTATTGAACATTAAACCACGGCCTACTGCTGTCATCATTCGGAGAGAAAACTGCATATTATGAATCTACGGCCCAGCGCTGTCATCGCTCGGAGAGAAAACTGAATATTATGAAACTACGACCGGCGATGTCATCGCTCTGAGAGAAAACTGAATACCATGAAACCACAGCCCAGTGTAACATGACCAGACATGATGCTTTTAGGGCAATTTGTGGAGTTTTGAGCTATACTACAAACCAATCTAGTTCATCAAAACTTTAACCACTGGTTACACTTATCCGATATTAAAGTCTAATAAACGAAAGTTTTTCTGAAGTCAATACAGATCCATAATTAATATAAATTATTAATTGATTACATGTGTATTGTACTACACATCGACATAAAGATCATGATTAAGAGATATCATCTACCAATGAAACTTCAAATGGAATCTAACCACTAATTATAAGTAAACTGTTTTTCCGCCTTGCATGAACTATTTACATGTATGTCATGTCAGACACCCTCTAAGTGTGAATCACGAATACAGCGAGGGAATACTTAACCATTGTAGCAGTAAGTGTGAATCACGAATATAGCGAAGGAATAAGTGTGAATCACGAATATAGCGAGGGAATACTTGACCATTGTAGCAGTAAGTGTGAATCACGAATACAGCGAGGGAATACATACAGCGAGGGAATACTTAACCATTGAAGCAGTAATGTGAATCACGAATATAGCGAGGGAATACTTAACCATTGTAGCAGTAAGTGTGAATCACGAATATAGCGAGGGAATACATACAGCGAGGGAATACTTAACCATTGAAGCAGTAAGTGTGAATCACGAATACAGCGAGGGAATACTTAACCATTGTAGCAGTAAGTGTGAATCACGAATATAGCGAGGGAATACATACAGCGAGGGAATACTTAACCATTGAAGCAGTAAGTGTGAATCACGAATACAGCGAGGGAATACTTAACCATTGTAGCAGTAAGTGTGAATCACGAATATAGCGAGGGAATACATACAGCGAGGGAATACTTAACCATTGAAGCAGTAAGTGTGAATCACGAATACAGCGAGGGAATACTTAACCATTGTAGCAGTAAGTTTAAATCACGAATATAGCGAGGGAATACTTAACCATTGTAGCAGAAATGTGAAGCACGAAAACAGCGAGGGAATACTTAACCATTGAAGCAGTAAGTGTGAATCACGAATACAGCGAGGGAATACTTAACCATTGTAGCAGTAAGTTTAAATCACGAATATAGCGAGGGAATACTTAACCATTGTAGCAGAAATGTGAAGCACGAAAACAGCGAGGGAATACTTAACCATTGTAGCAGTAAGTGTGAATCACGAATATAGCGAGGGAATACTTAACCATTGTAGCAGTAAGTTTAAATCACGAATATAGCGAGGGAATACTTAACCATTGTGGCAGTAATGTGAATCACGAATACAGCGAGGGAATACATACAGCGAGGGAATACTTAACCATTGAAGCAGTAATGTGAATCACGAATATAGCGAGGGAATACTTAACCATTGTAGCAGTAAGTTTAAATCACGAATATAGCGAGGGAATACTTAACCATTGTAGCAGAAATGTGAAGCACGAAAACAGCGAGGGAATACTTAACCATTGAAGCAGTAAGTGTGAATCACGAATATAGCGAGGGAATACTTAACCATTGTAGCAGTAAGTTTAAATCACGAATATAGCGAGGGAATACTTAACCATTGTAGCAGTAAGTGTGAATCACGAATATAGCGAGGGAATACTTAACCATTGTAGCAGTAAGTTTAAATCACGAATATAGCGAGGGAATACTTAACCATTGTGGCAGTAATGTGAATCACGAATACAGCGAGGGAATACATACAGCGAGGGAATACTTAACCATTGAAGCAGTAATGTGAATCACGAATATAGCGAGGGAATACTTAACCATTGTAGCAGTAAGTTTAAATCACGAATATAGCGAGGGAATACTTAACCATTGCAGCAATAAGTTTAAATCACGAATACAGCGAGGGAATACTTAACCATAGAAGCAGTAAGTGTGAATCACGAATATAGCGAGGGAATACTTAACCATTGTAGCAGTAAGTTTAAATCACGAATATAGCGAGGGAATACTTAACCATTGTAGCAGTAAGTGTGAATCACAAATAAAGCGAGGGAATACTTAACCATAGAAGCAGTAAGTGTGAATCACGAATATAGCGAGGGAATACTTAACCATTGCAGCAATAAGTTTAAATCACGAATACAGCGAGGGAATACTTAACGATTGTAGCAGTAAGTTTAAATCACAAATAAAGCGAGGGAATACTTAACCATTGTAGCAGAAATGTGAAGCACGAAAACAGCGAGGGAATATATAACCATTGTAGCAGTAAGTGTGAATCACGAATACAGCGAGGGAATACTTAACCTTGTAGCAATCAGATGAAAATTTGTGTTATTCTTTCGCTATATTTTTATAATAATCCACTTCATCAGTGATAGTAGCATTACACAATGTTTGGATTTTAAAATAACTGTCCTGTTGTAAGAAGAGTTAAGAAATTATTCTTGTCGCCAACTTTTGTTTGCTCTTTTATCACCAATCTCCTGCTCTGTAACCTATTATACTAAATAAATAAATTAAAAAAAAACAAGCAAACACCCCCCCCCCTCAATAAAAAGCAACCCCCCCCCCAAAAAAAGAAAATACTAAAAAAAAAAAAACCCCAAAACGTCAAATCTTTTCACAGTTAAAAATCTTACGTTGGTCACTTTCAAATGATTCATTTTGTTTGATAAATGAACAGGAAAGTAAGAATGAATCAATTTACACGCCCACAATACATACATTACTTGATTCCTGAGAAGTATATCTACATGATACATGTACTAAGTACTTTCCTTTAAGCATGCGCACTTTATACATTACGTTCCTTATTGCGTTGAAATTTATGCGTTTTGGAATACACTTACAAATGTATATCATATCACACAAGCGGAAAGAAACGCTGTTAATTATAAAGATGCTTGAACCCGGAACGACTTCGTCTATCAAAGGTGGTTATAAATACACTGTGTAAGCCTCGTCACCTGATCATGCTGATTGCTGTCTTCCGTTTTGTTTAAACTGATATCAATAGAATACATTTACAAGACAAAATGATCAATATCTTCCATATTGTATTTATATGATTTATGAATGACTTTTCTCATTATTTTATGAAGAAGGATGTTATAAGCAACCAGTCGTTGATCCGAATTTGTCGATAGACGTCCAACAAATCCATTTCCAAAAGAGGTCCAACGTGGTCTAATTGATATTTTACTAAGTTTACTACATAAATGTACCCCGAAAAATCATTTTCTAATTTCAAAGTGGGATCAGATCCTCATTCTCTGAATCTGTGTATGACAGCATACCCAAAGTAGTTGCTTTTTGTACTTATACTCTAGTTAAATCTAAAGATTCATTGAAACATTACAAGCATTCTAAAATTTTGAAAAAATGCTTCTTTAAACTAGAAAAAAATGTTCTTCTTTCAAGGTGTGATATGAAATATTAGCTGACACCACCTTTTCAAAAACAAAAAAAAAAAAACAAAAAAAACAAAAAAAAAAAAAAAAAACAACAAAAACCCATCAGATCAGACTGAAGCTTCACAGATCAGCTCTTGATACTAAAACACTGAAAGGTAAAGCGCCTTTGAAGGCCAGAGTTTCACAGAAGACAGAAATCTTTGCTAATTTGAACCACACAAACACACAAAGCAAATAACAGACCGTGATTTTGTAATATCGTTATTCGTTTGAACGCCAAATCAGGATATAACTTGAAATATTGTGTCCTTGACCTTTGTTCTATAACTGGTCAAGGTTGTAGTGCACCTTTACTATACACAATACTCGTGTGAAGTTTCAATCAAATAAAAGCATAGAGATGTTGGTCAATGAAGCATCAGCCCTATGATCAAAATGAGGAAAAGAATATTTTCTGAAACATCAAGTGATATAATATTTCGTGGCTCGTTGTGAAAAGTATCAGTCGGATCTAACCAACGATGTAGATTTCATTGGCTGGACACAATTTCAATTCTCAATACCATTTTTTTTTTTCAAATGCACACTGTGATTCAATGACTGTATCCTTTAATATATGACATTGGGTCAAGGCCTTGACATACTCGTGATCCATAGGTAACAATTACGTGAAGTAAATTATAAATTACACCAAGTTTGATGCTAGTCTCTATAAGCATTTCTTCTTCAGATGACATATTGAAATCGTTGACAATCAACCTTGGCTCACAGTCACGTTAGCAGTGATTTCTTGTACCAAGAATGAATCAAGCCGGAACAAGAATAATGTTGTTATCGCCTCGAACAAGCAATGAAGATAATCTGCAATGACCTTCTCCTATGTGGGCGTCGTGACTTGGGCATATTTTCGTGTTATTACGATCAATAAATATGATTTTCTTACGCAGTTTATAATTTCTATTTTTTGTTTCATGTTGTCTAAGGTTTTGTATAGAGCTTTTTCCGTGTTTGTCCTGAGGAACGGACAGATCGCCGCAAAAATATGACAACTTATTTGATGTTAGAGAGAGAGAGATGACATAATATACGAGTTATTTAACATGTCAGTTATAATTGCATATAATAGATAAAAATAATAAATAGAAACACAAATGATATGAAAACACAATATATTGTCATTAACACTGACCAAAACGATCAACAGAGTAACTGTGTCATTTAAGACACGAATAGACAGTAAAATAATTAACATGATAAAAGTTAACAAAAAGAATATAAAGCAGTTTTAAAGCATTACTCAGATTGATAATGTTTGATACAGAATCTATGAAATTCTTCACGCGCGCCATGAATGATGTTCATATCAGCCAATACTAGATAGACACTTCATGTACTGGCAAGCAACGATGAGTCATCCACAAGAGATGGATGTACTGTGTTAACAATGTGAGAATTTCCTGGATAACAATCTCTAGAACAAATGTATTTCTTCTTATTTATGAAAAAACGAAGTAACAAGAGTGTAAGACGGATAGAAACTATGGGAAAGAGGGGGGGGGGGTGTATGATGTTGAAAAGGAAAGAAAAAGGGGTTCAATGTTGGATTAAATTCATGTTGTACATAATCAATATATGTGTATGAAGTCCACGATATTGTTTCCTGTTTTCCTATTTTAAGCTATGGTATAACAAAACATTGGAATGATGAATGCAGAACAAATAAAAAATTCCAAAGGTGACGTGGTGTGCTGCTTGTACCTAGGTCAACTACAGCAATGACCGAGGCTTACAGAGGAAGCAAATGACTGAGGCTTACAGGGGAAGCAAATGTACGTTGTCAAATTGTGTTCAAAAGGAGATGGTTGTAGTGATTGCAAATAGTGCAATTACATCAGTAACTGATCTAGAAGGGATAAAAAACTGCGAAAGTTGGGGGGTGGGGGGGGGGGGTGGAGGAAGCCTCCTCTTTTTATCTCACATGTTTATCATATTAATGTATATCATATCATATCTTTTTATACTCGTCTATAATCCTGGATCTGCCACTTTAAGTAATAAAGTTAATGTTTATTAGTAAGTTCTACTCACCACTGCTATTGATTTTTGATCCATTCTCTTGGAACACCCATTGGCAGTTGCTTTCCGAACATGTTGCCCAAAGTCCAAAATTATGAGGTGAAAAAGACTTGATAGGAAAGAGAGCCTTATTGTAGATAATCCAATAGGGTGTAGCAAAGGCAATTATCCCCCCTAAATCCGTAATGACCAGTAGAATTAAGCCTAACACCGAAGCACAACTATTCATAGTTGTAAATGTTGCGATAGCACTATGAAAGTGTGTGTATATATGCCAGTTATATAGAGACAAGGAAAGAATTCTTTCTCCGTTTCCCGTGTACAACGACTCGTTTACATATACTGATGTTTCCGTGGAGCAAGCATGTAACTTATAACGAGTGTTAAGGAGTTGTTAGCCCGAATTATTCTGTACGTATTCCACCGTTATCATCTACAGTTGTATGTGGTTGTTAAACACCATTTGACCTGCATCTGAAAATCTACAACTTGTAATTATGGCAAACCGTTACTATGGTTATTTGAAGCTCGTACGCCACGTGAAAACATCGTCTGATAAAGTAATCATCGGAGGATGAACTTGGCAAAACGCATTATATGTGTTCATATTGAATAATGGAGAGGGGATCTGGCTAGTGAATCCCTTTTTGTAATTTCATTTGTTCTCTGTTTTAAATAGTTTACATGCACACATATCATAAAACGGCTGATGAGATAGGATGGAGTTCGAGGTGTAATTCTGGATCCTAAATACTCTTTTTATTCATGTTAATGAATTCCCTTTCTCCTCCCATGCATGTCTTTCTGTACAGTTTCTCCTTTTCACTGACTCTCACTCACCATTTATCATCTTTTCCCTTTTAACATGCATCCACATCAAGGACTAATCATTTCATTTATATTGGGCAGGGGGGGGGGGGGGGGGGCACCAAGACATTTTTATACCGGAATTTTTGTTTTTGCATATTTGCAGAGCCGTAAATTGTTTTTGCACGCTACCTTATATATTACACATCCATTTTCCGGATTATTTATTTCTCCTATATTGCGAGCTAGAATTTATTGTTTATGCAAAGTCTTCTGTCCCCACTTTCCCTCCCGTCCCATCAAAATCAAAAGGATGCTCCCTCATGTCAACATATAAAGATGTATATATTCATAAGATTATGAAGTGTATATATTCATAAGATTATGAAGTGGAGAATGTATATTACCACTGACTTTGGTAAACAATGCCATATTTGAATGACCTTCCAATGACCGGTGCTGAGTGGTGAAGGACACCCCAGGACAACTACGTAGACACGCCTATCAATGACCGGTGCTGAGTGGTGAAGGACACCCCAGTACAACTACACAGATACACCTATCAATGACCGGTGCTGAGTGGTGAAGGGCACCGCAGTACAATTACACAGATACACCTATCAATGACCGGTGCTGAGTGGTGAAGGACACCCCAGGACAACTACGTAGACACGCCTATAAATGACCGGTGCTGAGTGGTGAAGGACACCGCGGTACAACTACACAGACACACCTATCAATGACCGGTGCTGAGTGGTGAAGGGCACCGCAGTACAACTACTTACACACACCTATCAATGACCGGTGCTCAGTGGTGAAGGACACCCTAGGACAACTACGTAGACACGCCTATCAATGACCGGTGCTGAGTGGTGAAGGGCACCCCAGTACAACTACAGAGACACACCTATCAATGACCGATGCTGAGTGGTGAAGGACACCCTAGGACAACTACATAGACACACCTATCAATGACCGGTGCTGAGTGGTGAAGGGCACCGCAGTACAACTACTTACACACACCTATCAATGACCGGTGCTCAGTGGTGAAGGACACCCCAGTACAACTACACCGACACACCTATCAATGACCGGTGCTGAGTGGTGAAGGGCACCCCAGGAAAACTACGTAGACACGCCTATCAATGACCGGTGCTGAGTGGTGAAGGGCACCGCTGTACAACTACTTACACACACCTATCAATGACCGGTGCTGAGTGGTAAAGGACACCCCAGTACAATTACACAGACACACCTATCAATGACCGGTGCTGAGTGGTGAAGGACACCCCAGGACCACTACGTAGACACACCTATCAATGACCGGTGCTGAGTGGTGAAGGACACCCCAGGACAACTACGTAGACACGCCTATCAATGACCGTAGCTAAGTGGTGAAGGACACCGCAGTACAACTACATAGACACACCTATCAATGACCGGTGCTGAGTGGTGAAGGACGCCCCAGGACAACTACGTAGACACGCCTATCGATTACCGATGCCGAGTGGTGAAGGGCACTGTAGTACAACTACATAGACACGCCTATCGATGACCGATGCCGAGTGGTGAAGGGCACTGTAGTACAACTACACAGACACACCTATCAATGACCGGTGCTGAGTGGAGAAGGACACCGCAGTACAACTACATAGACACGCCTATCGATGACCAATGCCGAGTGGTGAAGGGCACTGTAGTACAACTATACAGACACACCTATCAATGACCGGTGCTGAGTGGTGAAGGACACTCCAGTACAACTACATAGACACACCTATCAATGACCGGTGCTGAGTGGTGAAGGGCACCCCAGGAAAACTACGTAGACACGCCTATCAATGACCGGTGCTGAGTGGTGAAGGGCACCGCAGTACAACTACTTACACACACCTATCAATGACCGGTGCTCAGTGGTGAAGGACACCCCAGTACAACTACACAGACACACCTATCAATGACCGGTGCTGAGTGGTGAAGGACACCCTAGGACAACTACGTAGACACGCCTATCAATGACCGTAGCTGAGTGGTGAAGGACACCGCAGTACAACTACATAGACACACCTATCAATGACCGGTGCTGAGTGGTGAAGGACGCCCCAGGACAACTACGTAGACACGCCTATCGATGACCGATGCCGAGTGGTGAAGGGCACTGTAGTACAACTACATAGACACACCTATCAATGACCGGTGCTTAGTGGTGAAGGACACCGCAATAAAACTACACAGACACACCTTCCAGTGACCGGTGCTGAGTGGTGAAGGGCACCCCAGTACAACTACACAGACTCATCTTCCAGTGACCGGTGCTGAGTGGTGAAGGGCACCGCAGTACAACTACATAGACACACCTATCAATGACCGGTGTTGAGTGGTGAAGGGCACCGCAGTACAACTACATAGACACACCTATCAATGACCGGTGCTGAGTGGTGAAGGGCACCGCAGTACAACTACATAGACACACCTATAAATGACCGGTGTTGAGTGGTGAAGGGCACCGCAGTACAACTACATAGACACACCTATCAATGACCGATGCTGAGTGGTGAAGGACACCGCAGTACAACTACACAGACACACCTAACAATGACCGGTGCTGAGTGGTGAAGGACACCCCAGTACAACTACATAGACACACCTATCAATGACCGGTGCTGAGTGGTGAAGGACACCCCAGTACAACTACATAGACACACCTATCAATGACCGGTGTTGAGTGGTGAAGGGCACCGCAGTACAACTACATAGACACACCTATCAATGACCGGTGCTGAGTGGTGAAGGGCACCGCAGTACAACTACATGGACACACCTATCAATGACCGGTGCTGAGTGGTGAAGGACACCCCAGGACAACTACGTAGACACGCCTATCAATGACCGATGCCGAATGGTGAAGGACACCGCAGTACAACTACAAAGACACGCCTATCAATGACCGGTGCCGAGTGGTGAAGGACACCGCAGTACAACTACATAGACACACCTATCAATGACCGGTGCCGAGTGGTGAAGGACACCGCAGTACAACTACATAGACACACCTATAAATGACCGGTGCCGAATGGTGAAGGACACCGCAGTACAACTACATAGACACACCTATCAATGACCGGTGCCGAGTGGTGAAGGACACCGCAGTACAACTACATAGACACACCTATCAATGACCGGTGCTGAGTGGTGAAGGACACCGCAGTACAACTACATAGACACACCTATCAATGACCGGTGCTGAGTGGTGAAGAACACCGCAGTACAACTACACCGACACACCTATCAATGACCGGTGCTGAGTGGTGAAGAACACCGCAGTACAACTACATAGACACACCTATCAATGACCGGTGCCGAATGGTGAAGGACACCGCAGTACAACTACATAGACACACCTATAAATGACCGGTGCGGAATGGTGAAGGACACCGCAGTACAACTACATAGACACACCTATCAATGACCGGTGCCGAGTGGTGAAGGACACCGCAGTACAACTACATAGACACACCTATCAATGACCGGTGCCGAGTGGTGAAGGACACCGCAGTACAACTACGTAGACACACCTATAAATGACCGGTGCCGAATGGTGAAGGACACCGCAGTACAACTACATAGACACACATATCAATGACCGGTGCCGAGTGGTGAAGGACACCGCAGTACAACTACATAGACACACCTATCAATGACCGGTGCTGAGTGGTGAAGGACACCGCAGTACAACTACATAGACACACCTATCAATGACCGGTGCTGAAGAACACCGCAGTACAACTACACCGACACACCTATCAATGACCGGTGCCGAGTGGTGAAGGACACCGCAGTACAACTACATAGACACACCTATAAATGACCGGTGCCGAATGGTAAAGGACACCGCAGTACAACTACATAGACACACCTATCAATGACCGGTGCCGAGTGGTGAAGGACACCGCAGTACAACTACATAGACACACCTATCAATGACCGGTGCTGAGTGGTGAAGGACACCGCAGTACAACTACATAGACACACCTATAAATGACCGGTGCCGAATGGTGAAGGACACCGCAGTACAACTACATAGACACACCTATCAATGACCGGTGCCGAGTGGTGAAGGACACCGCAGTACAACTACATAGACACACCTATCAATGACCGGTGCTGAGTGGTGAAGGACACCGCAGTACAACTACATAGACACACCTATCAATGACCGGTGCTGAGTGGTGAAGAACACCGCAGTACAACTACATAGACACACCTATCAATGACCGGTGCTGAGTGGTGAAGGACATTGTAGTACAACTACAGAGACCTTTTAATTTATAAAACAATTTAAGAAGAATCGCCTCTTTGTTTAATTTTCTCGTCTTTCTTCAAAGGACAAAAACTACAATGTAAAATGACCCCCCCCCCTCCCCCCCCCCCCCCCACAGAAAATCCCCGAAAACCTAAAAAAAAATCAAATAACTTTATTGAGAGTAATCTGGTCAAAAATGCATGACCTCGCCTCAAGTTTGCCAGATTTCAAACAAAAATTGTTACCTCGGAAAAGTTCAGTGCAGGGACCGAGGAATTGTAGGTCACCAACGCAAAGCATGACCGAAAACCCAAGTTAACACGAAGCTCACAACATACGCCTTTCCTTAAAGAATATTACCTCTATGTATAAACTTATTCCAATGTACTGTGTGGAACTTGGTGGGATAATGATCAATTGTTAACGTTTACATTTACAGTCACCTTGATTTACAGTCATCGTCGGTAAAATTCATGACACATTCTCTGCTATACAGAAAAATTCTACTTTCTACCAAGTGTTAACTTTGGATCGGACAAGTATATCAATTCATTTGTTGACTACGGACAAGGAAGTTGACTACGGACAAGTATATCAGCTCATTAGTTGACTACGGATAAGTACATCAGTTTATTAGTTGACTACGGAAAAGTATATCACTTCATTAGTCGACCAAGGACAAGTATATCAGTTCATAAGTTGACTACAAACAAGTATATGTGTTCATTAGTTGACTACAGACAAGTATGTGTTCATTGGTTAACTACGGACAAGTATATGAGTTCATAAGTTGACTGCAGACAAGTACAATGTATATCACTTCATTAGGTGACTACGACGCATGCTCCAGAATATTCACATTAGGGACCATTTTATCAAATATTCTGATGACGCAAGCGTGTATTCTAATGACAGAAACGTTTAGAAATTATGGTGGGACAGACAATGACATTGACCTTGGATACATGACTCTTGGTGAAGGTCACAACAAAGCCTTTGTACGTAGTGTAAGTTGGACCAAAACATTTACTCTAAATAGACAAAGACCTGGTTGTTGGATATATAACCCTGTAGAATTGCAACAAAACCCAGTATTGGATAGTTTCGGAATCAATCAACATACCTATGGGTACCTTGTATAAATATGTCATTTTATAAATGTTTAAGTATGATGAACTTTTTCTCATGTATCTTTTATTTATCATAATATACCCATTAATTGAATATTAGTTGCTTATCGACAAAATATTTACCATAATTATGTGTATTAAGCAGAGTTTGTTTCAAGTGAATATATACATATGATCATTATGAATATGCAATAAATAGGTAACTGTCAACATATCATAAACTAGAGCGGTCAGAGAAAATTCTGTAAAATTACATTTAGTACATTTCTGAGCATAAATAAGAATGGAAATCACCTACAATTATTTAAATGAATTATTTGGTACGATTTACTGTAAAAAATGCATTAGATGCATTAGATTGGATACTTGTGTCAAATTCGCAATTTTTGTTGTTTACAGGATTTAAAACCAAAGACTAAAACTTCTCCTCCAGAGATGTCATCTTATGCAATTACTTATAGTAAACCACTTCAATGATACTTTTATGATTAAAAAAAAAGCCCCAAAAAGCAAAAAAAAAAAAAAAAAAAAAATAACAACAACAACAACCCCAACACACACACACACACACACACACACACACACACAACACCCCCCCCCCCCCAAATCCTCCCAAAAAAACAAAACAAAACTGTTCTCTAATAGCATGAAGGTTTAAATCAGTGAAATAGTATGCAAACACTTGTAAATAATATAAGGGATATGTCCCCATTAAAGTTTTGGCACTATGTTTGTGGTACATGAAATAAGGAAGAAAACTGTAATCTATGACCACTAAGGAAGACATTTTCACCGAGAAACAAAATATTTTCAGAAAATATGACAACAGTTTGAACAATGTATCTTCTGAAAAGTTTCATATATGATCTTGCGGGATATCTTCATTGGTGTTCATAATAACAACAATTTCTGCAGCTGTTAGGTGTGAGCTTGGTGTATATGTTACACTTAAGTTTAAAACATTTATTATGAACATTTTTACAACAAAGTTTAAGCATTATAAATGTTTTAAACTTTAGTGTAACATATACACAAAATGCTTACAATGTATAGCTCAGTTGTTAGATATTTTAGTCACTTTGAACAGACTTAAAAAAAAGACAGAGAGAGAAAGGTATCTATAAGATGACATGTGTTACACACAACAAAGACATTTGTATCTCCCATAGGACTAATGCTTTGTTTCTATAGTCATGAAGCATGAAATATCAAGGGACTTGTACACGTACTTTCTCTTACTGGTGATTAATTTTGACCTATCCCTATTAATGACATAAAATGACCGTAAGTTGTGAGGAATGTTTCATTCTATTTCTTCTAGGCTACTCCAAATGAAATTATTGTTATATAATATCATTTTTTATATTTAGCTAATATATCAATAAATAATAATACTCAAAATGTTATGATACCACGTTTAGAAATAAACTTTTATAGAGAATACTTTTAGGTTGAAGTCCAGCTACTTATTCAGTAAAAAGTACACCCGGCTCCTACGTCTATACTGAACAATGTACCACATCAAGTAGTCACGGAGACAACAGAATTACAAGTATGTGGGTATCATTTGATCGAGTCCGTTTACTCCTGTACGTTTTGATAATTGCTCTGTGCCACATGAGCAGATAAATGCACAAAGTACCTGATTGTATGGTCGTGTTTGTCTGCGGTGACATTTAGACACATATGTACACATTCTACATACACAGGGACACACGTAATGAATACGTACAAATTGTAAAAATGTAATACGAAAATGTAGAGAAATTATACACAGGATAGACGACGGAGTGTTTGTGGTACAAGGACAGCATGTGCAGTGTAATTCGTTCTAAAAATCAATGTTATTTCCGTATGAGTAGCCAGGTCGTATCGGGAACAGAAAATGAATGCGTCAAAATAGAACTTTGGAAAAAGTACTTGAATAGAACTTTAGAATAAAGTACTTGCGAAAGGAGGATGTAAATGTCAGGTTTTCTCCTTATGTCGGAAACGCTATGACTCATGAAAGCAACAATCATAACACTCGAAATGGAATATTATATTGTTGATGATACAGAATGTATCTAGATATAAATCATTTACACGTGTTAGATCTACATATCTAATACAGGAAACATCCGATTTTAAATGACAAACACAATGATATGTTAATGATTTATTTGCTTAACACAACGCTAATTGGTCAAAGCACTAGGTGTATTTAACGATACAGACATGTATGGAACGTCATAGCTGTCTTAAATATGGAACGCCATAGCTATCTTAATAATAAATAGCAATTTCACTATAACATTACGTCAAAACAATATACCATTAAGTAGTCTTTGTATAATATGAAGTCAAACAATTATGTTACGAAGTCGAAACAGTACATTATGAAGTCAAATAAGTACATTATAAAGTCAATACCGAATGCTATGAAGTCAAAATAGTATGGTTAAGTCATCTATGTACGTTATGAAGTCATAACATTACTTTGTGAAGTCAAACCATTATCTTGTTAAGTCATAAAGGCACGTCAAAATAGTACGTTATGAAGTCATTAAAACAGGTTATGAAGTCGTAACAACGCAATAAAGCATATTATAAAGTTATTATGAAGTACTATTTAGTAAGTCATTAAAACAGTAAGTCATGAAGCCAAATGTTAAGTTGGCTTAAACAGTATCATGGAAGCACATATAACATATTTAGTTTAATATAAGAGGAAAAAATGTGAAATTGGTACAGTTTAACAAAAGAATGAAGTAATTAAAATATGTGAATATCTTAATTAAAAAAGAAAACATTAATAATAATAATGGACCAGGAGATTAGATTCTATATGAAAGTTAGATAAGTAATGATAAATATAATCGAAGACACAATGCTGGCACGCTGAAGATGTAATAGAGAAAAAGAAAAAAAAAAAAAAAAAAAAAAAAAAGAAAAAAAAAAAAAAAAAAAAAAAAAAAAAAGAAAAGTGGGGTGTATACGTGTATGTATAACTTTATATGGAGAAAGGAGTAATATCCTGATAGCTGTGCAGGAATGTGGTTATATTTGTTAAGTATGAATGTTACGTTAGGATCTTATGTAACGTGTACATCGCAGCATACAGCTGTAAATATTACCAGAATAAAAACAAAATGGAACAAAGAGACATCGGTTTGATAGACGTTATTCAGCAAATTTTGAAGAATGTTAGGGATTTCTATTTCAACTAAACATTCATGTAGGAGATTAATAAGATTTTTTTCTCCCTTCATTTCGAATTTCCTCTCTCTGGCCAGCGAATATCAGCTTATATTAACCCGGGAGTTTCTGAATAGAACATCATAACGTGCAAGATAGTATGCTAAATAGAAACGACATAATGATACACTGTACGAAAATCGTAAGAGAGAAAACTGAAGATAAAAACTTACAAGAAATCTTAAGCTTTTTTGTGAAAAGGGCTGCTGATCTCATTGCTTATTAAGTTTGACTTTATTCTACACAAACGAGTTAACGATGTGCATTGTGTATTTCATAGTATTTGTATGACTTCACAACGTAATGTTTTTACTTCATAACGCACTTTAATGACTTCATAACATAACTTGATGACAGCATTACGTACTTTTATAACTTCATACTCTGACTTCATAACATAATTTAAAGACTTATAACATGCTATTTTGACTCCTTGACGTGCTGTTTTTCTGCTTTATGTTAAATTGTTTTATGGTAATGTTATTGTGAAATGACACCTATGGCTTTCCATAGACAAGTATAATGCTTGATGTGATTTAGAGGTTGATATTGAAAGCGGGATGTTTCTGGTGGAAAAAGTACTACAATGCAATAAGTCGATCGTTTAAAAATCATTTCCAGAATAAAACAGCCATTTCCCAAACTACAGTTTTAGATACTTAAAACTGAGCACAATAGCCTCGATTTGACAATTAGTCGGTAATTTGAATTGTTCACATGTATTGTCGTTTACTCGTACGCATTTGCATTCGACCTTCAGATAAATCGAGTTATCGTTCTTTGGCAATATTCTGTATTCTACATATCGATGGAGGCATTGAATCGGGGGAAAAAATCACACCAACTGATCATTGAGATTTATTTTTTAAAAGGAAGAATGGTAGTAAAGGATATACAGTTTGAAATTACAAAACATGTGCATGTATGTTCTGCCATGTAGTTACAAATATACTTGCTGGTTATAAAATTTGTAAAGAGGTCACGCGATTAAGAAGTTTGCGCTTTCTTTTCTCCCTTTAGTTTATCTTGTTTTTTTTTTTTTTTTTTTTTTTTTCTCTTTACATAAATCTGTTTGCATGTCTTACAAACGCCATTTATGTTAACTGAGTTTACAAACTTCCGAATATATAGTAGGTGCTGAAAATAATCATATAAAAGGGAAATGGGCTTTCTCGAAGAAGCGAGGAATCTTTTACCTGTCAAGTCTATTGAGGTACGAAAAATACAGGTTCAGTTTACATTTAAGGTGGATTGGTGCATCCTGACTTACTTTAGGAATACAAGTAGTACAAAAAATTTCCCTTTAAAGTTGTATACCCTACAATTCGGTATAATTTCAAAAATTAAAGCATGTGAAACAAAAATTATACTTTTCTCGTATGACTGAAGTTATTAACTTTGCGTTAATAACATTTTTTTGTTGCTTCATACCTTCGTAGATATCAAAATAAAAAGAAAATACTTCGTAAATAAAGAGGTTATTCCATAAATACAACTGTAACCTGACTTCCCACATGCGCAGTTTAATCAAAACAAATACGACGAAGGGAGACTCCAAAAGAAAACAATTTCAGTAAATACTAACTTTAGCAGACTTGAATACAGATTTTTAAAGTTACTCGTTAAGTTTATTTACCTCGCCCTCCATGATGCGGCTTCCAAATTTTAGATCACGTGATAAGTTGGTTGTAAACATTCTGTTTACAAACATCGCGCTTTAGACAGCCATATCTCACTTAATACGACGAATCTGATCATAACATTTGCAAGGGCCTTTTTTAAATATGTTTTAGGCTTATACATATAATCAAAATAGTTTAGAATAAATTTACCAATAATATGCGAACATAGGGTATACAGCTTTAAGTCATGGATCGAGATATTGCTCTGAAATTTAGACGCAACCTTTCAGATAGATAAAGGATCTACTCACACGTTAGCTGGATTGGGGCATTGCAACCTACTTTAGGGCTGAAATAAGGTCAAATAGTGTTTCGGACATTTTTATGCCTCCGGATCGATAGATTGGGGGCATATTGTTTTTTTCCTGTCTGTCTGTTTGTTTGTCTGTCTGTTGTCAATTTTAACCTTGGCTATAACTTTTGAACCGTGAGGGATAGAGACTTCATATTGGCAAGCGTACTCAACTAATAAAGTTTTTTTTCAAATGACACCTAGGTCGATGACCTTTTGACCTTGACAATGACCTTCACGCTAAAAATAACTTTTTGGACTTTGGTGCCGCCGGGAGTATCAGTGATGTACAAACACAGTTTGTTCATTATACATACAGAACATGAAATTATTAAACAATTATTATATTATATAAACACGGTGTAGTATCCATAAGGTGGATTGATCGCTGGTCCCAAAACACTGTGCCATTAAAAGTGATATACTAAAGAGGATGGACATGTTTTGGATTCTCTGTCTATTTCCTAATTTGGCAAATTTCAGTCTGATTACTAGATATATTTATTTTATTATATACATGTACATATTCCATAGAAAGTGGTTCACAGTATTTATCCTACTGTAGAAGAGCTTGATATCGAAACCATCTATTTTTATCGTGTGCTTTTCAAACCACAAGAGGGATTGGAAGCTGGAAGAGAGGCAATGTTCACAATATTAGAAAAACGGTGTCGAGTGAAATGTGAACACAAGGAGTTGTATATTTCTTTGGCCGTCTCTATACAATGAATTATTTTTATAATCGGGAACTATCATGAATCAGTTCAAGACAAAAATTATTTTTTTTTTACATAACTGAACATGTGTTGCTAAAGTCAATCTTTATAGCCTTCATTCACCTGTCTTGCTCTTCTCATTTTGTTATTATTTACGGAGACATATAATAGAGATATGTAGAATGAAGCTCACAGTACTAACAATACAGAATGTGATGCAATAAAGAATTTATTATTTCTATAATAAAATAGTGCACTATGTCTTTTCTTGCCGTTACGTAACCTCTTAATCAAGTTTTACTGAACTTCCACAATAACCTAAAGGCAGTTTTATTATAATATTACATGTATAACGTTACAGACAAAACGTAATACATAATGCACAATAATACACACAATATATGATAATGTTCACAATGATGTATACAAAACACAATAATGTACACGATATACAATAATGTACACAATACACAATGCTGTAAACAATGAATGTACATAAAATTCAATCTACTATTTTATATATCTATAACTGTAGTAATAAACAAAAAATAAAACACCAATAATAATGATAATATGCTTAAGGTGACATTAGTATGGCCCGAACTGGACCGGAAGTCATGGGTACATTGTACAGATATATAGTCCGTACCTATCCGATACTTAACTTTTTTTTTTTTAATTGTAGCCATTTTATAATGAATGCCTCTAATAGCACTGTCAAATTGCCGTGATACGTATACGTATATCAGTCGACGGGTGGCATGGTAAAACTCTTCTCATAACTTTCCGCAAGTTCTCTACGCACTGCAGATTTCACGTTCAATGGCGGTGGTGGCAATCTCTGCTTCAGCATACTCATATGTGTAGGTCTCAGTAAACGAGCGATCAAGTAATGCATTTCGTCTTTGTCGATTTTTTGATAGCCAGGGTAGCCAGATTTATCTTCTTCTTCAGCGAAATTCTTATTTTTGAGTTTACCTTTATGTTTATCTGCTTTAAAACCTTCCTGAGCTATAGTTGGTTGCATCAATCTTTTCATGATTGGATTAAACTTATGACGAGTATATTTGCGGAAGGCAGGTGCTTTGGGAATTTGAACGTCATCTAAAGTCTGGAGATATTTGGTTCTGTCCAGAATTGTTTTCTTCAGTTTGTCGTTTTCGTTAGCTATTCTTAGCATATCCAGAGTGGGCGTATACTCATCACCGAAGTCCTTACTTGTTACTGTTCCCCGGTATATATTACAAACACTACGGTCTATCAACTTGAATTCCGCCATTTTGGTTTTGCACTCACAGATTTCTAATTAACAGTCACACATTACATATTTGAAGAGAAAGTGGCGCTACATTCTCCAACAATGCCCAATATCTTTGGAAGAAACTTTTCTTGTTTCGGTATTTTGGCTCCGTATTTGAGTTATGTTACAATCAAGTGGACAATGTCATAACTCTCCAGATAAAATCCATGACCAATGCCATATCAAACTGACTGCTTAGTAACCGACAATCTCATTCATCTTAAAATGTAACAATAGCCTTACTGGGGAGTCCTCTATGCTGATCAGATAATGTTAATTTAATTCAGTACTTTAAATGTAATACATTTGGATACTAGTTTTGGAGTACACCGAGTCTACCCTCGTACTGCATACGTGCCGATGAATGTACACGGTACACAGCCTTGTAATTTTCATGTTTCTGATATACAGAATGATTTCAATTTGAAAAGTTGACGGAGTTTACGTTATATTACAAATGATGTTATACTTCTTTAAGTTATATTATAAATAATATTATACAATTGTAAATAGAATACATTATATAAGTTCTGGTTGTCAATATTTTATGTATCAAGCTATACCGTTCTGAGTTTTACAACCAATCAGCTTACAGCAAATTTGAATTCCCAAATGGCGCATAGCTACATTTAAATAACGAATACCTTTGACAATAGATCGCTATCTGATTGTCTCTTGTATGTAGTTTTATTGACGAGGGCGTTGATAGTGATTTTGCAAGTATATTAATTGTCCCATTGATTTAATATAATGCACTGATTAATTTAACCCATTAATGGAATCAACATGTATTTAAACAGATACATCCACACACACATACACCCACATACATACATACATACATACATACATACATACATACATACATACATACATACATACATACATACATACATACATACATGCAAACATACATACATACATACATACATACATACATACATACATACATACATACATACATACATACATGCATGCATGCATGCATGCATGCATACATACATACATACATACATGCATGCATACATACATACATACGATCATTTGATATGGATATCAATCATGGAATGTGAATACTTTCAGTATACATTGCGTAAGCCAACTTTTATGATTCCCCCAGCTATGAACATGCTTGATACATACTCACAACTGTTCTCATGTATACAAAGGTAAAATGAATAGATAAATGAATAATGAATGAATAAATAAACAAACAAACAAATAAATGAATAAATAAATAAATAAATAAAACTGTTGCCAATATTTCAACATATATAAATCAAGAACTGGGGTTTTCACCTCCATAAGCTATTGAAATAAACTATCTAATTATCGATTTAATAGACATACTTTCATTTCCGTTTTTAAACAGGATGCGACGGATCTAATTGATTTTAACGTTTTTACTATGATACTGGCTACTTGATTTTAACGTTGTTGCTATGATATTAGCTATTTGATTTTAACGTTGTTGCTATGATATTAGCTATTTGATTTTAACGTTGTTGCTATGATATTAGCTATTTGATTTTAAAGTTGTTGTCATGATATTAGCTATTTGATTTTTACGTTGTTGCTATGATATTAGCTATTTGATTTTAACGTTGTTGCCATGATATTAGCTATTTGATTTTAACGTTGTTGCCATGATATTAGCTATTTGATTTTAACGTTGTTGCCATGATATTAGCTATTTAATTTTGACGTTGTTGCTATGATATTAGCTATTTGATTTTAACGTTGTTGCTATGATATTAGCTATTTGATTTTAACGTTGAGCTAAGACCAGTGTATATTGTGTGATAAGCATTCGGTTGATGGATGTTTTACAGATCAACGTGTATTGTGAGAAAAGACATCGTCCGACGATTGTTTAACATGCCAGTGTACACTTTGAAGTAAGACGTTGATTGGCGAGTGCCTTACAGACCAATGTATACTTTGAGGCAAAACCTAGGTTTACAGATGCTTTATAGGTCAATATATAATATAAGGTAAGGTGACGGATATTTACTGGTCAATATATACTGCAAGGTCAGACCTTGGTTGATGGATGCTTTACAAATAAATATCTAATCTGAGGTAAAACCTCGGGTGATGGATGTTTTACAGACCTATGAATACAGTGAGATAAGACCTCGGATGATGGATGTTATACAGACCAATGTATACAGTGAGGTAAGACCTCGGGCGATGGATGTTATACAGACCAATGTCTACAGTGAGGTAAGACCTCGGATGATGGACGTTTTACAGACCAATGTATACAGTGAGATAAGACCTCGGATGATGGATGTTTTACAGACCTATGTATACAGTGAGGTAAGACCTCGGTTGATGGATATTTTACAGACCTATGAATACAGTGAGGTAAGACCTCGGTTGATGGATGTTTTACAGACCCATGAATACAGTGAGGTAAGACCTCGGGCGATGGATGTTTTACAGACCAAAATATACAGTGAGGTAAGACCTCGGATGATGGATGTTTAACAAACCATTGTATAGTGAGGTAAGACCTCGGTTGATGGATGTTTTACAGACCAATGTATACAATGAGATAAGACCTCGGGTGATGGATGTTTTACAGACCTATGTATACAGTGAGGTAAGACTTCGGGTGATGGACGTTTTACAGACCAATGTATACAGTGAGATAAGACCTCGGATGATGGATGTTTTACAGACCTATGTATACAGTGAGGTAAGACCTCGGTTGATGGATATTTTACAGACCTATGAATACAGTGAGGTAAGACCTCGGTTGATGGATGTTTTACAGACCCATGAATACAGTGAGGTAAGACCTCGGGCGATGGATGTTTTACAGACCAAAATATACAGTGAGGTATTACCTCGGATGATGGATGTGTAACAAACCATTGTATAGTGAGGTAAGACCTCGGTTGATGGATGTTTTACAGACCAATGTATACAGTGAGATAAGACCTCGGGTGATGGATGTTTTACAGACCAATGTATACAGTGAGGTAACACCTCAGTTGATGGATGTTTTACAGACCAGGGTATACAGTGAGGTAACACCTCAGTTGATGGATGTTTTACAGACCAGTGTATACAGTGAGGAAGCTCTCGGGCGATGGATGTTTTACAGACCTATGTATACAGTGAGATAAGACCTCAGTTGATTGATGTTTTACAGACCAGTGTATACACTGAGGTAGAACCTTGAATGAGTGATGCTTTACAGACCAATGTAAATAGTGAGGTAGAACCTTAGTTGATGAATGCTTTACAGATCTATGGATACAGTGAGGTAAGATCTCCGTTGATGGATATTTTACAGATCAATGAAGATTGTGAGGTAAGACCTCTGTTGATGGATATATACAGTGAGGTAAGACCTCGGTTGACGGATGTTGTACAGACCTATGTATACTGTGAGATAAACATTCAGTAGATTGATGTGTTACAGATCAGTGTATACTTTGAGGTAAGACATTGTTCTGTGTTTAGAGGCCAAAGTATACTATGAGGTAAAACCTAGGTTTACCGATGCTTTACGGGTCAATGTATATTGTGAGGTAAAGTTATGGTAGACGGATGTTTATAGGTCAATATATACTGTTAAGTAAGAGATCGGTTGATGGATATTTACAGACCAATATATAACGTGTAGTAAGACCTTGGTTGATGGATGCTTTACAGACCTATGTATACTGAGAGGTAAGACATCAGTTATTTGATGTTTTACTGACCAATATATAATGTGAGGTAAGACCTCGGTTGACGAATGCTTTATAGACCTATGTATACTGTGAGGTAAGTCCTCTGCTGATTGATGCTTTACAGACCTATGTATACTGTGAGGTAAGACCTCGGTTTATGGATGTTTTACAGAACAATGTATACTGTGAGGTAAGACCTCGGTTGATTGATGTTTTACAGACCAATATATATGAGGTAAGACCTCGGTTGACGGATGCTTTACAGACCTATGTATACTGCGAGGTAAAACCTCGGTTGATGGATATTTTTTGCAGACCAAAATATACAGTGAGGTAATACCTCGGGTGATGGATGTTTAACAAACCATTGTATACAGTGAGGTAAGACCTCGGTTGATGGGTGTTTTACAGACATATGCATACAGTGATGTAAGACCTCGGTTGATGGATGTTTGACAGACCTATGTATACTGTGAGGTAAGACCTCGGTTGACGGATGTTTTACAGACCAATGTATACAGTGAGGTAAGACCTCGGTTGATAGATGATTTACAGACCTGTGGATACTGTGAAGTAAGATTGTGGTGTCTACTGCCTAATCTGAATGACGTATATAGAGGCAGGAGAATCATCATTTTACAGCATTCCCCACAGACATCTAGGGGAAGACTGATCACCAATAATCCAGTACCATTCCACGGAAGGAACCAGTTTTCCTCCACCGGGATATTGAATATCCGGCATCGTGATAAGTATCGTAAATAATGTACAAATGTAGACCGTATGTAGTATTACTAACTTTAATCTACTGAAAGCAGAGCGAAATACCAGTAGTAATTCCTTTATTCAATTAATATATAACAATAGCAGCAATAATGTATAACATATATGAACATAGAATGCATTCGTGCCACACTTATTATGTTGTTATTTTACAGTACACTTGAGTTTAAATTAAATGTCGATATTACAAAGTTAAGAAATCCTCTTAGTCTTTTGTGTAAATATGTACCGTAATAATTGCTACGACATTGATACACCCAATAAAATCATGAACCCGATATAAAGTCACAAAATTAACAAACAATACAGGAGTCGCCCGTTACATCAAGCGACGGACAATTTCAAACACCTGTAAATACTGTGTTCTGTAAATATAAAGTTCAAGTGTCAAATGAGTGGCCAGGGTGCAAAATTTGTAGATCCACAACTGTACGGAAGATGCTATTTATCAGAGTATAATTGTTAAACAACGTTCGGTACTGCATCGCTAGACATGTGGAAGTGTTGGCGCAATAAAACTCTACTTTACATCTTTTTAACACTTCGACTTCTGAAAATAAAATTTTTTCAATATTCTCATTCGATTATAAAAAAAGTTAACACTTTATACCAAAGAGAAAAACAAACGCATTACACATACCACATGGCTGAAAATAGTATATAACAAATCTAAATTATATTATAATTCCTTCTGGTGAAGTGTTCTTTCACGTCTTGCGTAATCTGAAAAGAAAACAGGAATTACTTAAGTTACGGTTGCCGTTATCCGTTCCGTGATTTACTGTGGCCAATGTACTTAGATATTTAATAAAAGAAAAGAAATGAGATATGACAAAAAGAACATATAAGAAATGGTTAAAACTTTTCATATTTATTAAGAAAAATATCTTGCAAACTATAAAATTCAATAAAAAATTATATAGATTAAAATAGAACTTAAGAAACGGTAAATAATAGATAAACAGATGAAAAAATAATTCTTTCATGTATCTTCATACAATAGTTTAATGTAATCTGAAAATAAGATTAACAAATTTCACAGTTTATATTCCCGCTATGTTAATATTAAAGTGCGTGAATAAAATTCCAGAAACCGACATAAAATTCTTATCAGCCAACAAATTCAAGTCATACATCGACTCCAACAGAGCAGTGTATATGTCATACATCGACTCTAACAGAGTAGTCAGCATATCATACATCGACTCTAACAGAGTAGTCTACATATCATACATCGACGGTAACAGAGTAGTCTACATGTCATACATCAACGTTAACAGAGTAGTCTACATATCATACATCGACGGTAACAGAGTAGTCTACATATCATACATCGACTCTAACAAAGCAGTCTATGTATCATACCTCGACTCTAACAGAGTAGTCTACATATCACATATCGACGGTAACAGAGTAGTCTACATATCACACACCGACGGTAACAGAGTAGTCTACATATCACACACCGACGGTAACAGAGTAGTCTACATATCACACATCGACGGTAACAGAGTAGTCTACATATCACACACCGACGGTAACAGAGTAGTCTACATATCATACATCGACGGTAACAGAGTAGTCTACACGTCATATATCGACGGTAACAGAGTAGTCTACATATCACACACCGACGGTAACAGAGTAGTCTACATATCACACATCGACGGTAACAGAGTAGTCTACATATCACACATCGACGGTAACAGAGTAGTCTACATATCACACACCGACGGTAACAGAGAAGTCTACATATCACACACCGACGGTAACAGAGTAGTCTACATATCATACATCAACGGTAACAGAGTAGTCTACACGTCATATATCGACGGTAACAGAGTAGTCTACATATCACACACCGACGGTAACAGAGTAGTCTACATATCACACATCGACGGTAACAGAGTAGTCTACATATCACACACCGACGGTAACAGAGTAGTCTACATATCACACACCGACGGTAACAGAGTAGTCTACATATCACACACCGACGGTAACAGAGTAGTCTACATATCACACATCGACGGTAACAGAGTAGTCTACATATCACACATCGACGGTAACAGAGTAGTCTACACGTCATATATCGACGGTAACAGAGTAGTCTACATATCATACATCGACTCTAACAAAGCAGTCTATGTATCATACATCGACTCTAACAGAGTAGTCTACATATCACACATCGACGGTAACAGAGTAGTCTACACGTCATATATCGACGGTAACAGAGTAGTCTACATATCACACACCGACGGTAACAGAGTAGTCTACATATCACACATCGACGGTAACAGAGTAGTCTACATATCACACACCGACGGTAACAGAGTAGTCTACATATCACACATCGACGGTAACAGAGTAGTTTACATATCACACACCGACGGTAACAGAGTAGTCTACATATCACACACCGACGGTAACAGAGTAGTCTACATATCACACACCGACGGTAACAGAGTAGTCTACATATCACACACCGACGGTAACAGAGTAGTCTACATATCACACACCGACGGTAACAGAGTAGTCTACATATCACACACCGACGGTAACAGAGTAGTCTACATATCACACATCGACGTTAACAGAGTAGTCTACATATCACACATCGACGTTAACAGAGTAGTCTACATATCACACACCGACGGTAACAGAGTAGTCTACATATCACACACCGACGGTAACAGAGTAGTCTACATATCACACACCGACTCTAACAGAGTAGTCTACATATCACACACCGACGGTAACAGAGTAGTCTACATATCACACATCGACGGTAACAGAGTAATCTACATATCACACACCGACTCTAACAGAGTAGTCTACATATCACACATCGACGGTAACAGAGTAGTCTACATATCACACATCGACGGTTACAGAGTAGTCTACACGTCATATATCGACGGTAACAGAGTAGTCTACATGTCATACATCGACTCTAACAAAGCAGTCTATGTATCATACATCGACTCTAACAGAGTAGTCTACATATCACACACCAACGGTAACAGAGTAGTCTACATATCACACACCGACGGTAACAGAGTAGTCTACATATCACACACCGACGGTAACAGAGTAGTCTACATATCACACATCGACGGTAACAGAGTAGTCTACATATCACACACCGACGGTAACAGAGTAGTCTACATATCATACATCGACGTTAACAGAGTAGTCTACATATCACACATCGACGGTAACAGAGTAGTCTACACGTCATATATCGACTCTAAAAGAGTAGTCTATATATCATACATTGACTCTAACAGTGTCGTCTAAGCTCATACATGGACTTTACCAAAGCAGTCTACATATCATACATCGACGCCAACAGAACAGTTTGCATATCATACATCGACTCTAACAAAGCAGTCTACATAACATACATCGACTTTACCGAAGCAGTCTACATATTATGCATCGACTCTAACAAAGCAGTCTACATGCCATACATCGACTCTAACAGAGCAGTCAGCATATCATACATCGACTCTAACAGAGCAGTCTATGTATCATACATCAACGTTAACAGAGTAGTCTACATATCATACATCGACGGTAACAGAGTAGTCTACATGTCATACATCGACTCTAACAAAGCAGTCTACATATCATACATGGACTCTAACAAAGCAGTCAGCATATCATACATCGACTCTAACAGAGCAGTCTACATATCATACATCGACTCTAACAGAGCAGTCTACATATCATACATGATTGATTTTTGTTAAACGTCACACCACGAATATTTCACGTATATGGTGACGACATCTTCCTGATGCGGGGCATACAAATTTTGACTTTTGCAACGGACCCACCCGAAGCAGTGAGGGATCTTTAACGTGCCATGCATACCACGACACAGGGCCTCGGTTTTTACTGTCTCATCCGAAAGACATGACACCGGCATGACCAGAACGGGAGTCGAACCCGATCAGGAGTCCGACGCGATACCACTAGGCCACGCCGGCTTCTTATATCATACATCCACTTTAACAGAGTAGTCTATGTATATCATACATCGACTCTAACAGAGTAGTCTATATATCATACATCGACTTTACCAAAGCAGTCTACATACCATACATCGCCGCTAACAGAGTAGTCTACATATCATACATCGACTCTAACAGAGCAGTCAGCATATCATACATCAACTCTAACAGAGCAGTCTATATATCATACATCGACTTTAACAGAGCAGTGTATATGTCATACTTCGACTCTCACAGAGCAGTCTACATATCATACATCGACTCTAACAGAGTAATCTACATATCAGACATCGACTCTAACAGAGTAGTCTACATATTATACATCGACTCTAACAAAGTAGTCTACATGTCATACATCGACTCTAACAGAGTAGTCTACATGTCATACATCGACTCTAACAAAGTAGTCTACATGTCATACATCGACTCTAACAAAGTAGTCTACATGTCATACATCGACTCTAACAGAGCAGTCAGCATATCATACATCAACTCTTTTACAGAGCAGTCTATATATCATACATCGACTTTAACAGAGCAGTGTATATGTCATACTTCGACTCTCACAGAGCAGTCTACATATCATACATCAACTCTAACAGAGTAATCTACATATCAGACATCGACTCTAACAGAGTAGTCTACATATTATACATCGACTCTAACAAAGTAGTCTACATGTCATACATCGACTCTAACAGAGTAGTCTACATGTCATACATCGACTCTAACAGAGTAGTCTACATGTCATACATCGACTCTAACAAAGTAGTCTACATGTCATACATCGACTCTAACAAAGTAGTCTACATGTCATACATCGACTCTAACAGAGCAGTCAGCATATCATACATCGACTCTAACAGAGCAGTCAGCATATCATACATCCGATGATCGACTCTAACAAAGTAGTCTACTTACTATACATCGACTCTAACAGAGTAGTCTACATATCTTACATCGACTCCATTCTCTACTCAGGGTTCTGTGCGCTACGAGCACTACGTTTCTGTCAAGGCTGATTTTCAAAAATGCTTGAAAAAATTTTCAAAATCAAATGTTGGCACTTAAAACTACATACATATAAATGAAGTAAATTTTATTTTTACTGTAATTCACCTAAAATCGTTCAGAACTATTTCTTGTAAAATGCGTTTTTAGAAAAACAAACAAGCTTCCTCTTTCGGCGTATTCGCCATTTTGATCTCATCATGTTATCATGTGACACTATTTTTCAAGGGAGAGTAAGGAACGATAACTCTGGGTAGAGAATGACATCGACTCTATCAGAGCACTCGACACAATAGCTGACAGCTCAGATACACAATCCTTGATACCGACAGAAAAAATTCAAATGCAGTTGTCAAGACAAAATTCCTGCCACGGAGATAAGGGTATTTAAATGGCGACCTGTGTATATCACCAGCAGAGATGTATGCTGCATGTCTACAGGTCCGCCTGGCTTAGCAACATGGTGCCTGATACAGGTCTGAGGTGTTGCGATACTGACTTTAAAAGGAAGCGACAGACTGATACAGTAGATTATAAATGTACTTCATTGAATATTAAATGGAAGCATGTTCTCTAGATATGAGGAATATATAGAACATAAGTAAATTTGAAAAGCCGGTGGTCGACAAGGAAGACTTATGGTACCTCAGTAACGAAAACAACAAACGTTCAGTGACCTCAACCAAATACTATCCAATGATTTTCCAGGGGTAAAAATGCATCGTAAAATACTTTTCTTTTTAAATATGATTATCATTTGTCAATTGTAATGAATCTCTTACGTACAATATTTGGCGCCCATATTTGACACACATATATACATAGGTCGTCATGTGTTTTTGTGTATGTGTGTGTGTTTGTGTGTAGTAACATATTTTATGATGTTTTCAATATTATTTACCATTTTAACCACTGATATAGCAAATGCAATCATTGATGTATATGCGCTGCATCAGGTTAAATACAGGCAAGTACATATGATTATCATTTTATTTAAGTTAATTAACACATGAACAAGCATTACAGCTTCCAACTAAATATTATTCCGAAACAGGTGATAACTTTTAACTTTTGCAGAAAATAAAATCGTGTGTAATTGGAAATCTGTGTTGCTATTTATTGATTGTCCACTACTTTTACGTCGTGTTTACGTTACAGGGATATCAAAACAGGCCGTTAGGAGGGAGGGACAAGAGGGCCCAGTCCTGTACATTTTTGCTGTTCATGGACCAATCACGCTACAAAACGAAAATTCAAAGTTTGCCTCTACCCCTTTGAAATGCTTTCAACGACCCTGCATCAGATTTTAGTACAAATAGTTAATGAATTATTAAAATTTGTTTATCTTTCTTGTGCCCTTATTTGTAAATATGTACAACATGAAGGAAATATATGTTTTTAGAAAGTCACCCGATTTAAATGCATAGACAGTCAGCTTGACATGTAAGTATATTGTCCTATGACTTATTTGTAATTTGTGAAATTAAGACAAGCATAAATGACTATAATTTATGCTTGTTTTAATTTCACAAATTACAAATAAGTCATATGACAATATACATGTACAATTGCAATGGCACACGCATTCAGCTAAAATAAATGTATGTATATGCAGTTAAAAAGCATATGCTATCAGCTTTACATATAAATATATGCAACTAGAATTACATACAGAGTCAGCTTTACATATAGATATATATGCAACTACAATTTGCATACAGAGCTTTGCAATTGCATACAGAGCTTTACATGTAGGTGTATACAGCTACAACTGCATATAGAGTTTTACATGTAGGTATATACAGCTACAAATGCACACAGAGCTTTACATGTAGGTATATACAATTAAAAATGCATACAAAGCTTAACATGTAGACATATACTGTTACTATTGCATACAGAGCATTGCGTATAAATATATACAGTTACATGTATGTGTCTACAGTAACATGTAGGTATACACAGCAACACGTAAATATATACTTTACAAATGCATACACCGTCAACTTTACATGTAAGTATATAAAGCTACTTGTAGGTATATACAGTCATAAATGCATACACCATCAGCTTTATATGTAGGTATATACCGCACCTGTAGGTATATACAGTTACATGCAGGTATATACAGTTACATGTAGTTATATAAAGTTACATGTAGGTATATACAAATACATGCAGGTATATACAGTTATATGTAGCTATATACAAATACATGTAGGTACATATAGCTACATGTAGGTATATACAGTTACATGTTGGTATATACAGTTTCATGTAGGTGCATACAGGTACATGTAGGTATATACAGCTACATGTAGGTATATACAGCTACATGTAAGTATATACAGCACTTGTAGGTATATACAGCTACATGTAGGTATATACAGCACCTGTAGGTATATACAGTTACATATAGGTACATACAGCTACATGTAGGTATATACAGTTACATGTAGGTACATACAGCTACATGTAGGTATATACAGCACCTGTAGTTATATACAGCTACATGTAGGTATATACAGTTACATGTAGATACATACAGCTACAGGTAGGTTTATACAGCACATGTTGGTAAATACAGTTTCATGTTGGTATATACAGTTACATGTGGGTACATACGGATACCATAAGTATTTACAGCACATGTAGTTATATACAGCTACATGAAGGTATACACAGTTACATGTAGGTACATACATCTACATGTAGGTATATACAGCACATGTTGGTATATACAGTTACATATTTGTATATATAGTTACATGTAGGTATATACAGTTACATGTAGGTAAAACAGTTACAATTAGGTAAATACAGTTACATGTAGGTGTATAGAACTACATGCAGGTATATGTAGTTACTTGTAGGTATATGTAGTTACATGCAGGTATATGTAGTTACATGTAGGTATATGTAGTTACATGCAGGTATATGTAGTTACATGCAGGTATATGTAGTTACATGTAGGTATATGTAGTTACATGCAGGTATATGTAGTTACATGCAGGTATATGTAGTTACATGTAGGTATATGTAGTTACATGTAGGTATATGTAGTTACATGCCGGTATATGTAGTTACATGCAGGTATATGTAGTTACATGTAGGTATATGTAGTTACATGTAGGTATATGTAGTTACATGTAGGTATATGTAGTTACATGCAGGTATATGTAGTTACATGCAGGTATATGTAGTTACATGTAGGTATATGTAGTTACATGTAGGTATATATAGTTACATGCAGGTATATGTAGTTACATGTAGGTATATATAGTTACATGTAGGTATATGTAGTTACATGTAGTTATATACTGATACATCAGCTTTGTGAAATTAGAGATATAGCGGTTGATACACTACGGTTTTTACTACTTAATATCATTAATATTGACCGACTGTTTTAATACTGGCCCGTGTAAAGTACGTTAAATGTAGTAAAGAATATTGGAAAGTTGCTGACCATTTGCATTCTATTATTTGAGAATAATCAAATTAAATAGCATAAAGAGAAGGGTTTCATTAAAATCATTTGTAATTGCAAGTTTAATAGAAGCATTAAAAACTTTGTAAAGAAAAGCATGTGTTGTTTTAAACCGATTTATATAAGCGATTCATGAGCAGTTATATTTTACACTATAATTGTTTGCCCCAAGGATACATCAAACATTATAACAATGCACTTTGTACAGCAGGTGCCAAGTCATCGCTTATTCGTTTAATAAATATTGCACATTAGTTATACATAATGTAAACTGCAGTGTATCTTGCTGACTGTGTCAAATAAATGAATTTAATTAAGGTACATGTAATGCATCCGTCTCAAATGCATGGGAAACTGACCATTATGATTGTCTTCGACTGCAAATAAACTAAACACTGGAAATTTAGCCCGCACTGAACTTTTAAAATGACCACTGACCTAGATCAATTATGCGATGGATTGCTTTGGTTGAGTTGTGCATGATGATGTCCACTAGAGTCCGTATAATTTCTATAGGGTTGGATGCTTTGATCAGCTGCCAAGCATCTTGATTCTAGTGTTGCCTAAATGTTTTGGTCAACTTATCGTCCTTATCAAAGGCTATATATATATTACAGATTATCAAGTAATCGATGGGCTTCCAACGCACAACTGTCCAATAGTGTATTTTGCATTGCTGTTTCTTAATCTCAGCTTTTGTCAGGGAAACTGCTGTTTTAAAAAATTTGATCAAAATAAACACAGTTTTCACTTACTTAGATAAAATATTAAAGAAAAATCTAAATTAGAAAGACGTCATCAATGACCGCTCTATTCAGTCATTACAGAGGATGCAAAATTTAAAAAAAAAATGCCCCAGAAGTAAACGATGTAAGGCCGAATATAAACCAAATGACGATTTATTAGTTTTTAATATTTCTTGTATTAATAGGTAATAAGTATGGAATAGAGCCTTGGAATAGATTGTTAAATCTTGTTCATCCACAAGCAATAGAATAATATAAAATGTTTCAATTAAGTTCCAAAAATGGAACACCTTTTTTATGAAATAGGAAATTCCTATTCAAACCAATAAAACTGATAAAGCATCCAAGTGTGAAGATTCACAAGTAATAAGTGACCATATTTAGTAAGAATCATGTTTCTCATGTAAAAATATGAAGAATGCATTCTGGTTAATGAAATGAACTCAATAATGAGACAAAATTGGAAATAAACTATTTTCAAATCGTGTAAAACAAGTCTCCAAGGTAGAAGACAAGAGGAACAGTTCATGGTAATTTAGCGTATGAAAGATACTTTTAAAGGTACAACTTTCTTTGAAATATTAATAATCTGCGCTCTCAAAAAGGAAAATGCATATTCACGCCTTTGTTCTAACAATATCTCTTTTTTTGTAAAGGAGATATAATTAGACAATAAAACGAGAAAATAAGATGGAAATTCTTTCATGTTCTTAAGTTATGATATGTCTTTGTCTTGGGATACGCATGCTCAATCAAGGAGACCTTATTATACATTTGACATACTTCAAAGCATTAGTGTGATAGAGAATTTACTTCGTGTTTTGAAATTAATTGTGGCTTAACTTTCCCTTTAAGAAGCTTTCCACAGTTAAACCACTTTATGATTTAAAGGTGACCGATTTTGAAAATATTTGGTCTATTTTGTAAAACAAGTTTTAAACAACAATAAGAATCAATATAAACAGGTACTTAATTGAAATTTGACGACAATGATAAGGTTCGTGTATAAACAAATGTGTCCAGTCAACTCTTAACATGCAACACTTAAGTCTATAATGTTTCTTCCAATTCAGTTGTCTCAGTTTAACTAAATTATTTACAGAATTGACAAAAGATAGATTGAGACCGAATAACATTAATATTTAAAGGATTTCGATGCTATTTATTCCCGGGTGTTAGTTACAAGGCAAAGCTATCAGGTGGATACACATTGTACAATAAAGCTCTATTATTCTGTTATCTGTCTGCAAGGGTTAAACCAATAATAGATACTGTCAATGATAAAGATTATCTTGTTATATTAATGTTAACCTTTGAGTCCAATATAAACAACAGGAACCGTATAATTTTAATTACTACATATACTTCTATCAATAGGAGCAAAACTGCAGCATAATTGTATGAAATATCATCTGCATTATTGCACTGCAGAACTATATCGATTATTGCATTATACAGATGACTAGGTATGCCACGTGATACTTGGATACGGAGACGCACATGAACCTGCATGGCAACAGAAGACAGACGCATTCAAAATAAGTTAACTTCTTCTGCTTGTCACACACACATGTCCGCCATAGAAACTCGCAAGAAAAAGACATACGATGTTCAAGTTTGTTAGCAATGTAGCTACTAATGACCAAACAACGAGTCACATCGACGGCAGATTTGGTGTAGTGGCTCAGTGTCTGGCGATGATGATGACCCCGGATCCGATTCCCAGATTACGTCACTGTTGGCTACCTCCTGCTTCCATGTCACGATATACCCGATAAAATGTAACACCAACCAACCATCCAACCAACTACCTACTCAGGCCCAGCGAAAAGACCGTCATTTAGTGTAATGAAAAGAAAGGTACATGAAAGCCAATATACAGATATCGTCGTATTCAAACGAAGAACTGACCAGAGATTTTAATATATGTACTTTGGTGTATCTAGTCTCCATGTTTCATGCAGGAATCACCTTTTCCAAAAGACTGAAGACCGTTAGAAATTTATGGGCACCTTTCATGATTGATCATATCGTGTACATGAACGTATAGTTCTGTTTATGAAGATTTACTTATAAAATATTATCCAGATCTTAATGAAAAATGATTATTAACATTATCAAATTTCAGATTCGCTTACTCTCCATCATTTATGTGAAATACCAATCTTTGTATTGAAAGTACGGAAAGGTTCTAGTTATGGGCGCTTTTTTTAAACTAGAAGTTCCTTAACCGGGAAAAAATTATTATAAAAGGTTTGATTTGATCCCCCTATCACTGATAAAATTTTACTTCCAGGAACATATCCATGTATCAAAGGCCTGCGCATCTCATCCTACCATAAACATCTGTATATAGTGAAGCCATCTATACCTCAGGACCGGTAAATGACGTATTGACGGCAGATGATATGGAACATCGGTGTCCAACCTCAGTGCCGGCAGATGATACCGACCTTAGTGCCGACAGATGATACCGATTCTCAGTGCCGGCAGATGATACCGATTCTCAGTGCCGGCAGATGATAACGAACCTTGGCACCGGCAGATGATCTCGACCTCAGTGTCGGCAGATGATACCAAACCTCAGTGCCGGTAGATAATATCGAACTTAAGTGCCGACCGAATATCGTTATCGACAGATAATACCGAACCTCAGTGCTGGCAGATGATACCGAATATCGATGTCGACAGATAATACCGAACCTCAGTGCCGGCAAATGATACCATATATCGTTGTCGACAGATAATACCGAACCTCAGAGTCGGCAGATGATACCGAATACCGTTGTCGACAGATAATACCGAACCTCAGTGCCGGCAAATGATATCGAATATCGTTGTCGACAGATAATACCGAACCTCAGTGCTGGCAGATGATACCGAATATCGTTGTCGACAGATAATACCGAACCTCAGTGCTGGCAGATGATAACGAATATCGTTGTCGAGAGATAATACCCAACCTCATTGCCGACAGATGATACCGAATATCGTTGTCGACAGATAATACCGAACCTAAGTGCTGGCAGATGATAACGAATATCGTTGTCGACAGATAATACCGAACCTCAGTGCCGGCAAATGATACCGAATATCGTTGTCGACAGATGATACCGAATATCGATGTCGACAGATAAACCGAACCTCAGTGCCGGCAGATGATACCGAATATTTTTGTCGACAGATAATACCGAACCTCAGTGCCGGCAGATAATACCGAATATCGTTGTCGACTGATAATACCGAACCTCAGTGTCGGCAGATGATACCGAATATCGTTGTCGACAGATAATACCGAACCTCAGTGCTGGCAGATGATACCGAATATCGTTGTCGACAGATAATAGAACCTCAGTGCTGGCAGAGGATACCGAATATCGTTGTCGACAGATAATAGAACCTCAGTGCCGGCAGATAATACCGAATATCGGTGTCGACAGATAATACCGAACCTCAGTGCCGACAGATGATACCCAATATCGTTGTCGACAGATAATACTGAACTTCAGTGCTGGCAGATGATACCGAATATCGTTGTCGACAGATAATACCGAACCTCAGTGCCGGCAAATGATACCATATATCATTGTCGACAGATAATACCGAACCTCAGTGTCGGCAGATGATAAAGAATATCGTTGTCGACAGATAATACCGAACCTCAGTGCCGGCAAATGATACCATATATCATTGTCGACAGATAATACCGAACCTCAGTGTCGGCAGATGATAAAGAATATCGTTGTCGACAGATAATACCGAACCTCAGTGCCGGCAGATAATACCGAATATCGTTGTCGACTGATAATACCGAACCTCAGTGCTGGCAGATGATACCGAATATCGTTGTCGACAGATAATACCGAACCTCAGTGCCGGCAGATGATACCGAATATTTTTGTCGACAGATAATACCGAACCTCAGTGCCGGCAGATAATACCGAATATCGTTGTCGACTGATAATACCGAACCTCAGTGTCGGCAGATGATACCGAATATCGTTGTCGACAGATAATACCGAACCTCATTGCCATTAGATGATACCATATATCATTGTCGACAGATAATACCGAACCTCAGTGTCGGCAGATGATACCGAAAAATCGTTGTCGACAGATAATACCGAACCTCAGTGCTGGCAGATGATACCGAAAAATCGTTGTCGACAGATAATACCGAACCTCAGTGTCGGCAGATGATACCGAATATTTTTGTCAACAGATAATACCGAACCTCAGTGCCGGCAGATAATACCGAATATCGTTGTCGACTGATAATACCGAACCTCAGTGTCGGCAGATGATACCGAATATCGTTGTCGACAGATAATACCGAACCTCATTGCCATTAGATGATACCGAATATCGTTGTCGACAGATAATAGAACCTCAGTGCTGGCAGAGGATACCGAATATCGTTGTCGACAGATAATAGAACCTCAGTGCCGGCAGATAATACCGAATATCGGTGTCGACAGATAATACCGAACCTCATTGCCGGCAGATGATACCCAATATCGTTGTCGACAGATAATACCGAACTTCAGTGCTGGCAGATGATACCGAATATCGTTGTCGACAGATAATACCGAACCTCAGTGCCGGCAAATGATACCATATATTATTGTCGACAGATAATACCGAACCTCAGTGTCGGCAGATGATAAAGAATATCGTTGTCGACAGATAATACCCAACCTCAGTGCTGGCAGATGATACCTAATATCGTTGTCGACAGATAATACCGAACCTCAGTGCCGGCAAATGATACCATATATCATTGTCGACAGATAATACCGAACCTCAGTGTCGGCAGATGATACCGAATATCGTTGTCGACAGATAATACCGAACCTCAGTGCTGGCAGATGATACCGAAAAATCGTTGTCGACAGATAATACCGAACCTCAGTGCTGGCAGATGATACCGAAAATCGTTGTCGACAGATAATACCGAACCTCAGTGCCGACAGATGATACCGAATATCGTTGTCGACAGATAATAATGAACATCAGTGTCGGCAGATGATACCGAATATCGTTGTCGACAGATAATACCGAACCTCAGTGTCGGCAGATGATACCGAATATCGTTGTCGACAGATAATACCGAACCTCAGTGCCGACAGATGATACCGAATATCGTTGTCGACAGATAATACGAACCTCAGTGTCGGCAGATGATACCAAATATCGTTGTCGACAGATAATACCGAATATCGATGTCGACAGATAATATCGAACCTCAGTGCCGGCAGATGATACCGAATATCGTTGTCGACAGATAATACTGAACCTCAGTGCCGACAGATAATACCGAATATCGTTGTCGACAGATAATACCGAACCTCAGTGCCGACAGATGATACCGAATATCGTTGTCGACAGATAATACCGAACCTCAGTGCCGACAGATGATACCGAATATCGTTGTCGACAGATAATACTGAACCTCAGTGCTGGCAGATGATACCGAATATCGTTGTCGACAGATAATACCGAACCTCAGTGCCGACAGATAATACCGAATATCGTTGTCGACAGATAATACCGAACCTCAGTGCCGACAGATGATACCGAATATCGTTGTCGACAGATAATACGAACCTCAGTGTCGGCAGATGATACCAAATACCGTTGTCGACAGATGATACCGAATATCGATGTCGACAGATAATACCGAACCTCAGTGCCGGCAGATGATACCGAATATCGTTGTCGACAGATAATACTGAACCTTGGTGTCATCAGATGAAACTCTCAATCACCGGTTTACCTACTTAAACACGTCTTTGGAATTTGCGCATTTAATGATATAAAACTTGAAATGTTTTAATTTTTCAAATACTTTGGTCTAGTGCTTTATTAAACATATATGTGGTGTTAATGTCAGAAACGTCTATAACAATGCAGTAAATGAGACCAAAGGGTCATGGTATTAGAATATATCTAAAATCGGACGCTGGTCAAAATACGGATCATGAAATAAAAAATCCATTTGAGAGTAAAACGTTTTGGAAGGGAAGATTTATAAATTCTGACATTCATTCATTCATTCGTTCGTTTGTTCGTTCATTCATTCATTCATTCATGGTCAGGTGAATCGATATGACTCTACTCCTATTAAAGTAAATGTTCTATTCTGGAAACCTTTAATCAAACTTGTCACTGCTGATACTCTGCTGTCGGTGTGATAGTGAATTATCAATGCATGAATCTGCTAAATACATGTATGTATATACTATTTATTAATCAATGTGTATTTTACAATTTTTATACCATTTTATAATATATAGCACACAGTAATGAAATTCCCCCCAAAATGCAGAGTTAACAGTATTCAAAAGTCTGAATAATAATTGAGACATGTTTGCATCGGCAACAGCACCAGTCACATTTTATATGAGGCTTATTAGCCCAATTAGCTGGTCATTATGAATTTATCATCGGACACCTTCAAAGATAGCCATTGTCGAAAGCATTAGATACACGACATCTTTGCATTACCGTTTACGATGGTGTTGAATCAGGTTATTGGATTACTAGTGGTATATCATAAACTGTTTTATTCATGACTTGTGTTTCTGTGAGAAAGTCTTCCAAGAGAGCTACTGCTAAATTTATTTATTTATTGTTTGTGATGCTTATGTTTATGTCATGTATCTTGCATAATACCGCTTCGTCTTTGATGTGATTGGTGGACCTTAGGGACCCGAGAGTATCCTAACACTTAACATACCCATTTAATAGACAGGTTTTACCAAAATTCTAAAATGTTACTAAAATGTGGACTTTTTTATTCTGATTACATGGTATTTGTATCTTACTTTCATAATTCTATAAAATTTTATTGATATGTATTGATGTTAGTAATATCATGAGAATAAAGTATACAACTCGAGCCTTATTTCTAAAACAGAAAACCGCATATTGTATTTATATTTACTTTTGCCATATACTATAATACAGAGCAATAAAAGCCTTACTTGTTACTAAAGACAGATAATTCTAGCCATCCACCATCGGTATAGCCATTCTTTCACAAGGTGGGATCCAATTAGGGTCCTGTCTTAGCCTTGGAGGTGGTAGCCTTTGCTTCAGAAAACTCATATGAGTTGGCTTCAGAAGACGAGAGACAATGTGTTTTACCTCTGTCTCTGGAACTCTCTGGTAACTGGGAAAACCGGATTTATCGGGTCCATCTACATAATCTTTACAACGGAATTTCTCGCGATGTTTGTCTTTCTGGAAACCTTCACGAGCTATTGTGGGTTTCAGAAGCCTGGTAACAACAGGGTCTACCTTGTTTCGCATATAGCGTCGAAATGCCGGGGCCTTTGGCATTAAGAACGTGGTAAGAGAACGTTCGTATTCCGTAGAGCGTAGCACCGACTTCTTCAAAAATGAATTTTCGCCAGATATCCGTAACATATCGAAGTTTGGGTAATCCGGACTGCCCCGATACATCATATGTACAGGGCTTCCGCTATATAAATATCGTACATCATTGTCAAGCACGTATTTATGAGTTACCTTAAATTCGCCCATATTTAATTTCAGAGGAATATCCGTATAAAATCACTACAGCACAGTCGGGCAAATCATCAGAATACTGTAAAACAGTCACTGTTCACTACTCCGACCGTCTGAAAGATTTGACCAGATAAATAAAGTTTGTTATCTACAGCAGTGTCTATCAACATCGATGCCGGACAAGTCCCATGATCATCTTAGCGAGATACAATTTGTGGCACTTAGTTCAGTATCTGTTTCTGGAGATTATTGTCTAGTAACTACCGGTATCTACAAGTCGGCTGATACACTAAATGTCGTACCGCCCTCTGCTAGAAAATACCTGCAGGATTATCCCCCGTGATGTGGATTAGAACTGTCATGTACGCTTCACAACCCCGTGTCGCTTGTACACGAAATTTAAACAAAAACCTGTGACAATATGAAGATTATCAACTTATAGAAATCTTAGCTCCAAATTTTATCTTTGCTCTTTAATAACGAGCTACCTTGCTATGTAAATATTTAAAACAAAAAATAAATCGTAATGTTTGAATGAAGGTTTAATAGAATAAATCAGGATTCTTATAGTCGTGTACTTGAAAATGTCATTTAAATTATTATCCTTTTGTTACACGAACACTAGAGTTAAATTGCAATTAACAGTGTTAAATCAATTTGTTATAGTGGCAATGCCTTGAGAAGTCTAGTCATAGGGAATACTAATATTCATAGTTTATCTTTACCTTACAAGTTTAACTGCTTGGAGCATAAAATGGTCAGTTATGGAAAAGAAGAGAAATATAAAAGGACAAATAATTACAAACGTATTGACACGTTTCAGTGGATCTTAATTTAAATGAATCGTGTATTTGACCAAGTTATTTCTGTTACATTCGGATATATAAAATATTTAGAGTTCTTCCAAGTTGTGTTTGAGTGGTGTTTATGTAGGCATATTCAGTATGATTCCATGTTGTAGTGGATTCGGCTGTTTTGGCTTCGAGTCGTGAGAATTTACTAGGTATGATAACTCGAATCGACGAAATTTGCCGGCTATAAGTCAAATCGTGACCGCTTACCAGGTATGATAACCTCAAATCGTGACCGCTTACCAGGTATGATAACCTCAAATCGTGACCGCTTACTAGGTATGATAACCTCAAACAGTGACCGCTTACCAGGTATGATAACCTCAAATCGTGACCTCTTACCATGTATGATTACCTCAAATCGTGACCGCTTACCAGGTATGATAACCTCAAATCGTGACCTCTTACCAGGTATGATAACCTCAAATCGTGACCGCTTACCAGGTATGATAACCTCAAATCGTGACCGCTTACCAGGTATGATAACCTCAAATCGTGACCGCTTACTAGGTATGATAACCTCAAACAGTGACCGCTTACCAGGTATGATAACCTCAAATCGTGACCGCTTACTAGGTATGATAACCTCAAATCGTGACCGCTTACAAGGTATGATAACCTCAAATCGTGACCGCTTACCAGGTATGATAACCTCAAATCGTGACCTCTTACCAGGTATGGAAACTCCGAGTACTAACCACATACCAGGTATGAAAACTCTAGTCCTGACCACTAAACAGGTATGAAAACTCCAGGTCATGTTGTGACCACTTACCTGGTATGATAACTCCGAGTTGTGACCACTTACCTGGTATGATAACTCCAAATCGTGACCGCTTACCATCTACGGGTATGATAACTCCGAATCGTGACCACTAACCAGGTATGATAACGCCAAGTCATGACCACTTACCAGGTACAATGTATGAAAACTCCAAGTCGTGACATTTACCAGGTACGATAACTCCGAGTCGTGTCTATTTTCAAGGTATGATAACTCTGAGTCGTGACCACTATCCAGAAATGATAACTTCGAGTCGTGATCACTTACCAGGTATGATATCCCGAGCCATGACTACTTACCAGGTATGATAACACCGAGTCATGGACACTTATCAGGTATGATAACACCCAGCCATGGACACTTTCCAGGTATGACTACTCCAGATCGTGACCACTCACCAGGTACATGTATGATAACTCCGAGCCATGACCACTAACAGGTATGAGAACTCCGAGTCGTAATCACTAACCAGGTATAACTTCGAATCGTAATTACTCACCTGGTATGATATCTCGAGCCGTGACCAGATATGCAAACTCCGAGTCGTTACCACTTTCAAGGTATGATAACTCCGAGTCGTGACCACACAACAGGTATGACAACTCCGAATCGGGACCACTTACCAGGTATGATAACTCCGATCCGTGACCACTTACCAGGTATGACAACTCCAAGTCGTGACCACTTACCAGGTATGACAACTCCAAGTCGTGATCACTTACCAAGTATAATTCCGAGTCGTGACCACTTACCAGATATAATAACTCCGAGTCGTGACCACTTATCAGGTATGATAACTCCGATCCGTGACCACTTACCAGGTATGACAACTCCAAGTCGTGACCACTTACCAAGTATAATTCCGAGTCGTGACCACTTACCAGGTATGACAACTCCGAGTCGTGACCACTTATCAGGTATGATAACTCCGATCCGTGACCACTTACCAGGTATGACAACTCCAAGTCGTGACCACTTACCAAGTATAATTCCGAATCGTGACTACTTACCAGGTATGATAACTCGAATATTAAACGTGATAAACAGGAACTTGGCAAGACATAGTTACCCATAGTTGGTCAATCATTGCATGACTCTCGTTTTTCCCCCAATGAAAGACTTTCCTCCTCCAAACACGCAAGCTTACTTTATAATGTATGTTAATTCAGATATATTAGAAATAATAATCACAAATACATATATTATACTTTTAAACATACCACGCAAATCCTCGGCTGATGAAAGTCTGTGTCAAATATTCAAAATTTGAAAATACTTCTGATGACTGAACTCTGTATAGTTCATTAAAGAGACGTTATATATTTTGATACTAACCGGAGAACTTTATTATTATCGAGAAACTAACGGTATAATAACACACACACACACACACACACACACACACATAGAGAGAGAGAGAGAGAAAGAGAGAGAGAGAGCTTGAGCTTATATATGCATTTTAGGTATTGTAGTAAGTAATCACTTTGAGAGAGAAGTATTAAAGAGAAACTTATTCCTTGAGTTTTAAATCTCAGTAGGAAGAAAACTTAAGACCTCCATGGCCATAATATTGTTCAATACCTATATTATCCTTTAATGCCCCCATGGACAGTTGTTTTATTTTACTATTTACCGATATGTCAAATTTGTGTTTGTCTTCCATTTGAAGATTTGTTTTAAAGGTTCCCTTAGAAGGTAGCAATTAAGAACTGCTACGTTACTGATCACACTATTGAGAGGGTATATGCAACAGACAAACAATGCCAATCCCTTAATTGTTTGAACAAGGAAATATTTGCTTTCATTTATTTTATTTATTCTGTGTGGTGATTTATATAGAACACCTGTACCATTCATCAGAAAAAATTCTACCTCCAGCAAGGTCTTTAATGTCTCAATCTGCCATATATTAACAACAGGAATCTAGGATCTGGACCCTAGATGGACATTTCTCCTCCTTTTTCCGTTTTTGTCTGAAATATGAGAGTTTAAGATAATTTCTCAGGTTGTTTTTCTGACAGAACAGTTAACAATGTAGGCCAGAATCCTGTTCTGAAGTTGCTGAATCGACCCATGTTTATGCACTACTGTCGCCGAGAATATTTCCAGAACGTGTTAATGTGAGTCCTGGTATTCTGTAGATATCTCTCTATAATTCATGGCAGTGATGCATTGTCCCATGGTTAATGCACGTTTATGCATGCTAGAAAACAAAACAATTCTTTTCGTTTCTTGCTTGTCAGTTACAATTCAGAAAGTTCTACTGCCATATATGCATCACGCTATTGATTAAACTGGCCGATTTCATACATGTATGTATTTGTATGATGATTTTAAAGATAAAGGTATTTACTTAATTAGAATTACTTTTTGAAAAGCTCAGTTTTGTGTTATACATGTATTTGGGAAACTATATATTTCATTATTATTATATAAAATACATTGTATTTCATCCAAGATATAGAGCATGACTTTTCATAACGAAAATAAAAACAATCTGCCATAAAATAATGGGACAAATCGTGGATTCGTTATGGCTATAACACGTGCCAATTTCATCTTTATATAGTATAGTTGACGCAGTCACATTAATTAAATGGACAATTTATGCGCACCTTACAAAAATCATTTCATTTTATAAATAATGCATGATCTTTGCGGAAGTAAAGAAAGTTTATATCTTTGGGCTGCCTACAAAAATAGCAACTTAATGATTTTCTTTTAAAAAGCTGTGAGGAATAGTGCCTCTTTAAGGACAGGGTTAGTGGTAGATGTCAGGGGTAATAATGGAAATCAGTAATTGTAGGAGGGGTCAGTATTAATGATGGAGGTTAGTAATAATAGTAGGGGGTCAATATTAATAATGGAGGTCAGTAATAGTAGTAGGGGTCAGTACTAATGATGGAGGTCAGTGTTAGTAGTAAGTAATATGTGCTAGTGGTGGAGACCAGTAATAGTGGTAGAGGTCAATATTAATGATGGAGGCCAGTGTAAGTAGTTATCTGTGCTAGTAGTGCAGGGCAGTAATAGTAGTAGGGGTCAGTATTAATGATGGAGGTCCGTGTAAGTAGTGATATGTGCTGGTATTTAGGCCAGTTATAGTAGAAGAGGTCAATATTAATGATGGATGTCAGTGTTAGTAATGCTCTGTGCTAGTATTTAGACAAGAAATAGAAGAAGAGGTCAATATTAATGATGGAGGTCATTGTAAGTAGTGATATTTGCTAGTAGTGGAGGTCAGTAACGTAATAGTAGTAGAGGTCAATATTAATGATGGAGGTCATTGTAAGTAGTGATATATGCTAGTAGTGGAGGTCAGTAACGTAATAGTAGTAGAGGTCAATATTAATGATGGAGGTCATTGTAAGTAGTGATATATGCTAGTAGTGGAGGTCAGTAATAGTAGTAAAGGTCAATATTAATGATGGAGGTCAGTGTAAGTAGTGACATGTGCTAGTAGTGGAGGTCAGTAATAGTAGTAGCGGTCAATATTAATGATGAAGTCAGCGTAAATAGTGATATGTGCTAGTAGTGGAGGTCAGTAATAGTAGTACTGTAAGCTTACATCCGTGTGCTCTTTTGCACTGACAGCAATACCAGCTTACATCCGTCTGCTCGGGTGCCCAGACTGACAGTAATACCAGCTTACATCCGTGTGCTCTAGTGCCCAGACTGATAGTAATACCAGCTTACATTCGTCTGCTCCACTGCCCAGACTGACAGTAATACCAGCTTACATCCGTCTGCTTTAGTGCAGTGACAGCAATACCGGCTTACATCCGTCTGCTCGAGTGCCCACAATGACAGCAATACCAGCTTACATCAGTCTGCTTGAATGCCCACACTGACAGCAATACCAGCTTACATCCATCTGCTCGAGTGCCCGCACTGACAACAATACCAGCTTACATCCGTCTGCTCTAGTGCCCACGCTGACAGCAATTACCAACTTACATCCGTCTGCTCTAGTGCCCACACTGAGAACAATACCGGCTTACATCCATCTGCTTTAGTGCCCACATTGACAGCAATAACCAACTTACATCCGTCTGCCATAGTGCCCGCACTGACAACAATACCGGCTTACATCCGTCTGCTAGAGTGCACTGATAACAATACTGGCTTACATTCGTCTGCTGTAGTGCCCACGCTGACTTCAATTACCAATTTACATCCGTCTGCCCGAGTGCCCGCACTGACAACAATACCGGTTTACATCCGTCTGTTCTAGTGCCCCTAGAAGGGGGGGGGGGGTTGAGGGGGGAGTGGCATTAAAATCCAAAAATGAGGAAGAAGAAAACTAAATATACACATCACTATGCAGTACAAATCTTACCTTTATTGTTCAGGAAATGTATATATTCTTCCTAAAAAATATACCTGTTTTGTTTAAATGCAGACTCCAGTGTGGCCTTTTCCTGAATCCGAGGGCCACCATTCGAAATTGTGAAAATTTTAAAGACACACGATGCAGAATCCTTTCTTTTTAGCGAATATTTGCAACCTAGTGTCTTCAGATATCGCATTTGAAAATGGGTTCGGTGCAAATTTAGTTTTGATTTGACCTGTTTATGCACAGAAACCAAGGCAAAAACCAAAGTACTTTATTTCAAAAATTACTTTTTGCATTGATTGATACCTTATACAAAAACAGCCAATAAATTTCAGTGACAAATATTATGTTAATTACAGTGATAATACTCGCAACACTACTACGTATTCTTATTTGGAAAAGTTGTTCAAAATATTGGAGCAGGGGAACATTCCGTTTTATGGATAAACATGTTTCTTTTATAAGTTTCACAGACAGCTTATATTCTATAATTGACATAAGACGAACATAGAAAAGATAAATATACCAGCTGTTAAAACAGCAAAACCATATATTTTTTATTAATAAAACAATTGAATATTCAATTATGACCTCTCACAGTTTAAATACTTTAAATTCGTCAAAGTTCTTATCACTTCTCGCAAACAGGTAATTATTGAGCACCCCAGTCTTCCTGGCTGCATTAAAGCATACAGCGAGAAAGAAACGTAACTCCAGTAGAAATTGTGTTCGAGGTGGGGCCGCGCGACTCAATACACGGTTATACATTACTAGTATATCTTCGCCATACACAGACTCCATACAGGGTTAAACATTACTAGTATACCTCCGCCCTACACCCACTCCATACACAGTTATATATTACAAATATACTTTCGCCCTACACCAACTCCATACACAGTTATACGTTACTATAGCCGCAAGTAGTGGCCCTATATGAATGATAGGGCCACGATTCTACGCATTTCGGAATCAAATGGAGCAAATATCTAACATACATAAACATTAAGCAAACGATAGGCAATAATAACTTATCCCGGATCTGTCGTCTGAAGGCTTCACACATTTTTCCTAACTTGTGTCAAATTTGCCGGTTTGTTTATATGTAGTCTGAATCACCCCCACGTTTGCGTAATTGCATCTAGGTAGCAGAATCAAACTATTTACGGCTAACGTTACTAGTATACCTCCGCCCTACACCGATTCCATTCACAGTTATATACTAGTAAGCCGGCGTGGCCTAGTGGTATCGCGCTGGACTCCTGATCGGCAGCCGGGTTCGAGTCCCGCTCTGGTCATGCCGGTGTTCTGTCTTTCGGATGAGACAGTAAACACCGAGGCCCCGTGTCGAGGTATGCATGGCACGTTAAAAATCCCTCACTGCTTCGGGTGGGTCCGTTGCAAAGGTCAAAATTTGTATGCCCCGCATCAGGCAGATGCCGTCACCATATACGTGAAATATTCGTGGTGTGACGTTAAACAAAAAAAAAAAAAAAAAAATCAGTCAGTCAGTACATTACTAGCATATCTCCGCCATACACCGACTCCATACACAATTATACATTACTAGTATACCTCCACCCTACATCGATTCCATACACAGTTATACATTACTAGTATACCTCCGCCCTACACCGACTCCATACACAGTTATACATTACTAGTATACCTCCGCCCTACACCGACTCCATACACAGTTATACATTACTAGTATACCTCCGCCCTAAACCGACTCCATACACAGTTATACATTACTAGTATACCTCCGTTCTACACCGATTCCATACACAGTTATACATTACTAGTATACCTCCACCCTACACCGAATCCATACACAGTTATACTTTACTAGTATATCTCCGCCCTACACCGACTCCATGCACAGTTATACATTACTAGTATACCTCCGCCCTACACCGACTCCATACAGTTATACATTACTAGTATACCTCCGCCCTACATCGATTCCATACACAGTTATACATTACTAGTATACCTCCGTCCTACACCGACTCCATACAGTTATACATTACTAGTATACCTCCGCCCTACACCGATTCCATACATAGTTATACATTACTAGTATACCTCCGCCATACACCGACTCCATGCACAGTTATACATTACTAGTATACCTCCGTCCTACACCGACTCCATACACAGTTATACTTTACTAGTATAACTCCGCCATACACCGACTCCATGCACAGTTATACATTACTAGTATACCTCCGCCCTACATCGATTCCATACACAGTTATACATTACTAGTATACCTCCGCCCTACACCGATTCCATACACAGTTATACATTACTAGTATACCTCCGTCCTACACCGACTCCATACAGTTATACATTACTGGTATACCTCCGCCCTACACCGATTCCATACACAGTTATACATTACTAGTATACCTCCACCCTATACCGATTCCATACATAGTTATACATTACTAGTATACCTCCGCCCTACACCGACTCCATACACAGTTATACATTACTAGTATACCTCCGCCCTATACCGACTCCATACACAGTTATACATTACTAGTATACCTCCGCCCTACACCGACTCCATACACAGTTATACATTACTAGTATACCTCCGTTCTACACCGATTCCATACACAGTTATACATTACTAGTATACCTCCACCCTACACCGAATCCATACACAGTTATACTTTACTAGTATATCTCCGCCCTACACCGACTCCATGCACAGTTATACATTACTAGTATACCTCCGCCCTACATCGATTCCATACACAGTTATACATTACTAGTATACCTCCGTCCTACACCGACTCCATACACAGTTATACTTTACTAGTATAACTCCGCCATACACCGACTCCATGCACAGTTATACATTACTAGTATACCTCCGCCCTACATCGATTCCATACACAGTTATACATTACTAGTATACCTCCGCCCTACACCGATTCCATACACAGTTATACATTACTAGTATACCTCCGTCCTACACCGACTCCATACAGTTATACATTACTGGTATACCTCAGCCCTACACCGATTCCATACACAGTTATACATTACTAGTATACCTCAGCCCTACACCGATTCCATACACAGTTATACTTTACTAGTATAACTCCGCCATACACCGACTCCATGCACAGTTATACATTACTAGTATACCTCCGCCCTACATCGATTCCATACACAGTTATACATTACTAGTATACCTCCGCCCTACACCGACTCCATACAGTTATACATTACTAGTATACCTCCGTCCTACACCGACTCCATACACAGTTTTACATTACTAGTATACCTCCGTCCTACACCGACTCCATACACAGTTTTACATTACTAGTATACCTCCGCCCTACACCGATTCCATACACAGTTATACATTACAAGCTTAGCTTTTAAAAAAGCTTAGAATGCAAACCCTGTAGCATTTTTAATTGCGAGGAAAATGGTACTTGTGGGTCAGTTTAAAATGAAGACCCTATTGTATGATGTTAGCTAGGTTGTTGTCTAAATAATAGTTAATACCTCCTTTCTAATGTTTATTTATGTTTAGACTTGGGTTGGGAAAGCTGACCATGTTTGTTACCGTTTAGACATTTCGAACACCCTAAGTACAATTAGACATGGAAGAAATCATACAAACTTCTACACCTAAACAAGGCCTCTTGTGCCCAAATAATCGCTGGGGAAGTTTGCATAAGTACAAAGAATGCTACAAACTGCGCAGTGATTGCTCCACCAATTAAACTGCTAGATATCCTTGATACTCCGCCTTCATTTACTCGGAACTTTTCGAGATTTTCTATAGCCAGATAATGTACATACGTTAAAAGGTACGAACATCTAATTAGTATGACGCGGGAAAATTCTGTTGGATTATTCCACTGCTGCCGTGGGAAAGGTTACGCAAATGTTGATTTCCAAAAATATAAATATCCTTCATATTTATACATGTTTATGTGGCATCCACTAATTTATCTAGAAATAAGTATTTTAAAGTATTTTTTTTTTATTTTTCGAATACATTGCATGTAAGGCTTATTTATCATTTATATGCATTCACTAAAGAAAATCACCCCCAAGTCATAATGTTTATCCTATAAAAGCTCTATCCTCATATACTCCCTTCTGCGTTTGAAAGTACGGTAAATACTATTCGTTTGTAACGCTTAACTGTAACATTGATTTAGTAATGAGCATTGCCTTTGAAAGCAAGGGCATTCTTCTTCATTCCTTTTCCTTTTAAGCGCATTAGAAATATCGATGTCATGGACAATACAAAACTTATACTGTCTGACCTCGTAAAGTAAAGCAACTACTTTTTGGAGGCTATGTTTTCCCAGAATGCAGCATAATCATGTCGCACATGCGCATTTCCAGATTAGACATCAACGTAATATGCAAACCCCCGACGGGGTTTGCAACTAGTATACCTCCGCCCTACACCGATTCCATACACAGTTATACATTACTAGTATACCTCCGCCCTACACCGATTCCATACACAGTTATACATTACTAGTATACCTCCGCCCTACACCGACTCCATACACTGATATTAATTACTAGTATACCTCCGCCCTACACCGACTCCATGCACAGTTATACATTACTGGTATACCTCCGCCCTATACCGATTCCATACAGTTATACGTCACCAGTATATCTCCGCCCTACACCCACTCCATACAGTTATACAGTACTAGTATACCTCCGCCATACACCGACTCCGAAAACAGTTATACGTCAGTAGTATATCTCCGCCCTACACCCACTCCATACAGTTATACAGTACTAGTATACCTCCGCCATACACCGACTCCGAAAACAGTTATACGTCAGTAGTATATCTCCGCCCTACACTGATTTCATACACAGTTATACTTTACTGGTATACTAAGATGTATTTTAATATTGGCCACTTTTTGTTGGAGACTCTGTGAATTTTAGGCATAAAATTGTTCAAGTCTGTAAAGTGACATTTTTATAAAGAAATGGAGTTGAATGAAATTTAACAGAAACCGTAATGTGAACGAAATGGAAAAGGAACGGATTTCTGAGAGATACATTGGCATCAATCAATGAAATATAAAGTGCAAGGGTTTATGTCGGAGAAATAAGTAGACATATCTAGTGACATTATTTCTCTTATATCAGAACATATCAATTGTAATGTCAACTTAGTAACAAAAGTACCATTATTAGTCAGGAAGGAACATCACACAATGGAATGCCTGTATATCTATCTCTATTGTGTCACCTTGGTTCATTGACACTATTAATGTACCACTTATAGTCAATAAACACAATAACTGCAAGGAGACCTAAATAAAGTCGTGCAAAAATAATTTGTATTACCTGGCATTCTTGTATACATGGTATCATTCTTCCGTATAGTCTCTAAATAAAAGAATAAAGACAAAAAAAAAAAAAAAAAAAAAAAAAAAATACCGGTGAATAATAATAATGATGATGATGATGATGAGATTGAGGATAATAATAATAATAGTAATAATAATAATAATAATAATAATAATGTAAAATACGAAAGTAACTGGTGTCAGATGACAATGGCACTAACAATAATGTACTACAGTGGACATTCAGGGACCCCAGAAATTCAGAGGTGAGACCAGATGCCCGGAAGGAATGAGCGTCTCCTGTTTGGTTATCCACGCCCGCCGTGAATGCCCTTACACACAGACGAAACAAATATAATTCAAAACTGTATATATTAAAATAATAATGAACAAAAATAACTATTATACTTTTAATATTTTTCTGAATTTCAGTCTACATATTTAAGGTGTTCCGTTCGAAAAAGAACGTGACATTCAGGCCTTAATCTATTGTACTATATTTTCAATTATCATAAGACATTAAGTATTAATGAAAACAAATGCCAAGAGAAGCATAAGATAAGATAAACACGAACATTAGCTGAGAGAAAGAAGCATTTACCAAAATAAACGCTAAACGAAACTTTTGCTAAGATTAATACTAGAAGAAGCATTAGGTAAGATAACATTAACAGTAGCATTAGCTAAGATCAACACTAAGAGAAAAATTAACAAAGATAAACACTAAGAAAACATTATCTAAGAGAAACACTTCAACTAGCATTACCTAAAATAAAAACTGAGAGTAGCATTAGCAAATTGAAAAGAAAAGGAAAACACTAAGAGGGCATCATCGAAGATAAACACTGATAGGCATTAGCTATGATAAACACTGATAGGCATTAGCTAAGATAAACACTGATAGGCATCAGCTAAGGTAAACACCGATAGGCATCATCTAAGATAAACACTAATCGGCATTAGCTAAGATAAACACTGATAATCATTAGCTAAGATAAACACTGATAGGCATCAGCTAAGATAAACACTGATAGGCATCATATAAGATAAACACTGATAGGCATCAGCTAAGGTAAACACCGATAGGCATCATCTAAGATAAACACTAATCGGCATTAGCTAAGATAAACACTGATAGGCATCATATAAAATAAACACTGATAGGCACCATTTAAGATAGACACTTATAGGCATTAGCTAAGAAAACACTCACAGGCATTAGCTAAGATAAACACCGATATACATCATCTAAGATAAACACTAATAGGCATCATCTAAGATAAACACTGATAGGCATCATCTAAGATAAACACTGATATGCATTAGTTAAGATAAACACTGATAGGCATTAGCTAAGGTAAACACTGATATGCATTAGTTAAGATAAACACTGATAGGCATTAGCTAAGGTAAACACTAATAGGCATTAGCTAAGATAAACACTGATAGGCATTATCTCAGATAAACACTGATATGCGTAAGCTAGGACAAACACTTATAGGCATCATCTATGATAAACGCTGATATGCATTAGCTAAGATAAACACTGATAGGAACCATCTAAGATAAACACTGATAGGCATCATCTAAGATAAACACTGATATGCATTAGCTAAGATAAACACTGATAGGAACCATCTAAGATAAACACTAATAGGCATTAGCTAAGGTAAACACTGATAGTCATTAGCTAAGGTAAACACTGATATGTATTAGCTAAGATAAACACTGATAGTCATTAGCTAAGATAAACACTGATATGTATTAGCTAAGATAAACACTGATGGGCATCATCTAAGATAAACACTGATTGGCATCATCTAAGATAAACACTGATAGGCATTAGCTAAGATAAACACTGATAGGCATTAGCTAAGATAAACACTGATAGGCATCATCTAAGATAAACACTGATTGGCATCATCTAAGATAAACACTGATAGGCATTAGCTAAGATAAACACTGATAGGCATCATCTAAGATAAACACTGATTGGCATCATCTAAGATAAACACTGATAGGCATTAGCTAAGATAAACACTGATAGGCATCATCTAGGATAAACACTGATAGGCATTAGCTAAGATAAACACTAAGAGAGCTATGCAGAACAATGAGCTAAAACGTTAGAAATAAAATCGATATTAAGATATATGGTTTAGCTAAGATACACATAAACATACGAAAACTTAAACTAAGACTGGTATAAGCTGACCATAACTTGAAATTGTTAAATTTGCGTCGATGGACCAACGAACGGATGAATGGATCATTCCTTAATACCATGAAGAGAGTGTAGTAAATTAAACAAAAACTTTCTACCATAGGTAATTATTCTAAAACATTTTTATATTCGAAAGTGTAATTGAAATGTTTTTATATTAACTATAAACTATATAACTATAACTATTTTGATATTAACTAGATTAGGTCAACAGGATGGTGAAAAGTCATTGATATTAACCAGATTAGGTAAATAGGAAGGTGAAAGGTCATTGCTGTTAACCAGATTAGATAAACAGGATGGTGAAAAGTCATTGATATTAACCAGATTAGGTAAACAGGATGGTGAAAGGTATTTGATATTAACCAGATTAAGTAAACAGGAAGGTGGAAGGTCATTAATATTAACCAGATTAGGTAAACAGGAAGGTGAAAAGTCATTGATATTAACTAGATTAGGTAAACAGGAGGGTGAAAAGTCATTGATATAAACTGGATTAGGTCAACAGGATGGTGAAAAGGCAATGATATTAACCATATTAGGTAAACAGGAAGGTGAAAGGTCATTGCTGTTAACCAGATTAGATAAACAGGATGGTGAAAAGTCATTGATATTAACAAGATTAGGTAAACAGGATGGTAAAAGGTATTTGATATTAACCAGATTAAGTAAACAGGAGGGTGGAAGGTCATTTCTATTAACCAGATCAGATAAACAGGATGGTGAAAGGTCATTGCTATTAACCAGATTAGGTAAACAGGAAGCTGAAAGGTCATTGCTATTAACCAAATTAGTTAAACAGGATGGTGAAAGGTCATTGATATTAACCAGATTAGGTAAACAGGATGGTGAAAGATCATTGTTATTAACCAGATTAGGTTATGAGGATGGTGAAAGATTATTGCTATTAACCAGATTAGGTAAACAGGATAGTGAAGGTAATTGATGTTAACCAGATTAAGTAAACAGGAAGGTGAAAGGTCATTGCTATTAACCAGATTAGGTAAACAAGATAGTGAAAGGTCATTGCTATTAACCAAATTAGGTAAACAGAATGGTGAAATGTCATTGCTATTACCGAAACACTTCACAGTCAGAGTTGACAGTTTGCGAATTTCTGTGAACGTAATAAAGGCTGAAGAACAGACTAATAATCAAATGGTCTTAAAGTAAAATACGAAAGTATCTGATGTCACATGACACAAAAATGTACCACAGTGGACATTCAGCGACCCCTGAAATTCAGGGGTGAGACCAGTTGCCCGGGAGGAGTGAGCGTCTCCTGTTTGGCTAGCCCCATCCGCCGCGAATGCCCTTACATACAGACCAAAAGAACAGACTAATAATCAAATGGTCTTAAAGTAAAATACGAAAGTATCTGATGTCACATGACACAAAACTGTACCACAGTGGACATTCAGCGACCCCTGAAATTCAGGGGTGAGACCAGTTGCCCGGGAGGAGTGAGCGTCTCCTGTTTGGCTAGCCCCATCCGCCGTGAATGCCCTTACATACAGACCAAAAGAACAAACTAATAATCAAATGGTCTTTAAGAACAAACTGATAATCAAATGGTCTTATAGAACAAACTAGTAATCATATTGTCTTAAAGAACAAACTAATAACCAAATGGTCTTATAGAACAAACTAATAATGAAATGGTCTTAAAGAACAAACTAATAATCAAATAGTCTTTAAAACAGAGAAGAGAAAACATCTGACAAGGCCATATGACACAAATCACCAAGGACCTGCACACAAAAATGATAATAGTAGAATATACACGGAACGACATTACAAAAATATTCGATTCTTTTGCGGTTACGATACCGACTTCGGACGGTCAATTGAAGTAACAAAGGTCACTCAATTGGTGTGGTTAGCCGGTTTACGGGCGCCCACCTTCCTACTCACTGCAAAAACAGCACAATCAAAGGACATACATTTAAAAATTTATAAATTATCTTCTATATAGAGAACAGGATCAACAGGTTTCTCAAGGAGAGAGGTCATAAAATTTATTACACACGAAAAAATTGTAGAATAATACGTTGCTATCAAAACTATGTAAGGAGACATCAACATAAGTAAACCGTGCTCTGCCCGTCTGTAAGCGAGCTCAGATCCTTGATCAATAGGAATCCCGACTAACAGTCATAGGGGACGAGGATCAGGACCTTGTCTCCTCTGAAAATGTTTGGACAAGGTCCGTCATAGAGTCCCACCGCCCTGTAAGTAAGCGTGCAACGCTCAGGTAAAAGTCTGCAGTGGGTTGTAGAAGGACCCAATACAAGACCTATGGTCTTTGCGATGATCTCGGGGTCATACTGTCGATGTCGAAGGCGTTTAATAATCTTAGAACCAGCGAATATGAAATTATCGGAACTTTTGACCCTTCTTAGTTTGTACAATAGATCACCGTAGAAATTGGGATGGGAAATTTCTCTGATACATTTTGTTGAAAAGTAACATTTCCGAATTTAGATAAAATGTTGAATAAGATCTATAAAATTTACCAAAAGTTTTTCAAAGTATAAGATATCTTTAACCCTGAGAAAGAAGTTTAAAAGTAATCTGAGAATTTTTTTTTCCGTGAAAATCCAAAACGTCAGTGCAGGCTCTAGCAAACCGAACCCACTGACTAATATAAATAAAATATGATGGGAGTCTGGGGACATCACCATCAAGATAAGGGAAATTTACAATAGGAAATCCAAAGTCATCACGTTTATCATATATGCTGGTATGAATATTGTTGTTAAAATTTTTAATATTTAAGTCCATAAAAGGTGTATCCTGGTCGGAAGTATTGGCTTTGTTTAATTGAAGTTCAGATGGATAAATGTCAGTTATATAGTTTTCAAACTCAGGATTATCGATAATTAAAATATCATCAAGATATCTAGTGTCACATGTGTCATTAAACTTATCAACAAGGTCGAAACGTTTAGAAGTTTGAATAGAATGCATAAAGTCTATTTCATTACAGTATAGAAATAAATCTGCTATAAGGGGAGCGCAGTTAGTGCCCATAGGAATCCCAATAATCTGTTAATAACATAAATATTATTCATCAAAAATGTGATGGCATTACACAACTCAGTACACGTCCAATATTTATAATTATCATATTGTTTGTTAGAGAAAAATCCAGATGTAAGTGAAGTACAGAGGTATGATTTAGACTCTCTGTTGAAACACCTGCGTATGGGAGACAACAATTTGGTTTTGATTAAGTCATGAGGTAAAGAGGTATATAGTGTCAAAAAATCAAAAGTAGAAACGTTATTAGCCTCAAAATTTTTCAAACGTAATTTTTCAATGACTTCGTTAGAACTTTTGATAAACCAAAAGTAATTGACGTTACTATTGCTAACAACATTATTACAATACTTGATAACATGGTCTTTAACTGCAGTAAGACCGGCGTAATATGTTTAGAAAATACAGTTGTTGAACTTGATATATACAAAAAATATTGATTATATGGATTTTTGTGTAGTTTGGGAAGCCAATATATTGTTGGAAGATGATTTTTATCAATGCTTAAATTTAAGTCACACATAGCTTTACAATGGTCAGACAGGATCTTGTCTTTAACAATGGGGTTTCAATATACGTAGAAGTAAAGTTCAATTCCGTTTTAAGATATGTAATATAGTATATTTTTCAAACAATAATAATATTAATAGCTGCTTTGTCAGCAGGTAAGAAGACATAAGTATTATGTAAATCAGCCATTTTCTTTTTTATAGACTGGACTGGTATATAATGTGGTTGTTTGAATAAATGGAGATGCTAATATCGATAATTTTTAAGATTTCACTTTTCCAGTCATTAAATGCATGTATTTTTACACCTTTTTTACACCATCATTTACAATAAGTGTTTAATGCTTCTTCAACAATATCCCGGCATTTGGTTAAATCTATCCTGGATGGTAATCTATACTTTGACCGTTTATCAAAAAGTGAACGTAAATATTTATTCGAAATACATTTAAGATCACCTGTAATAATATGGCCCACAGGCTGATAAATGAATTTAGAATAATTGCATGAACAGGCAGATGGAATAGAGTCAAGAGAATTAAGATTAGATGTGACTGCATTGTAATTAAATATGAGATTTCTAATAGGCTTTTTGTATTGAAAGCAAATCAGAGGAGGTTCAAGATTCTCGAAATACTGAGGAATTTTAGATTTGACGAAAAATATGAGAAATATTAAGTAGATCTAAACCTTTATTGACAAATTTAACCTAGATAAATTGTCATTTAGGAGAAAGCGATGGTATGTGTGGGAAAAGTTTGTTATATGAAAATGCTATAATCATTTTATGTCTAAATCAATCCGTATAACGTAAACTTAATAGATCAGCCTCATACAGGATAGGTTTTAATCTGGTGAACTTCTACATGTTAATGCATGTAGAAGTTCTTGACGACCGTTATTTCTGGCAATCCGCAGTAGATCGTCTAATGACCTATTTAACCTTCCAAGTCTTCTGTGGTTGCCATTACGGCGACATGTGTTTCCTTTTAACGTCTGGTCATAGTGAAAATATATTGATATTGTTATGGCAAGAGGAAATGTTGCCATGTTGAAAAATTTGGTCATTGAGACCAAGGAGATACGGGGTTTGTAATCCAAAAAAGTTCAGCAACTAAAATTTCAGATTAAGTTTCTCCAGCTAGTTCTGTAATGCTTTCAATAGGAGTAACAATAACGTTATCAATATTGTAATTCTATTTGATGAAGTGATTGTAAAGAAAGTTCTTGTATTTACGTTTAGAAGTATGTCTGATTTCATATGAATGATTACGAAAACGCCTTTTCAATGTTTGGGAAGTTTCACCTACATATTGAGCCCATCATCCCCTTGCTACTCAGTTTATAACATAGATTAAATTGAATGTATTTCAATTGATGTCCTCGTTTATTATAATATTATAAGTGTTACCATTAACAGTGGATTTAATGGTGAACTTGTAAGAGATGTGATGGCAAGTACGACATCTCTTAGCGTTGCACAAAGAAATCTTGAGAATATCCGCTATGTTTAGATTTTATGGATTTTGAAATTATTTTGGATTGATTATAAGGATAGTTATATTTTAGAGGAGAAATATTAACTTAAGTAGCGCTGTACATGATTTTACAAGAAGTGCGAGGAAGATGATTAGTAGACACCGAGGGTAATCTAAGAGGAGTTAGTAAACGTTAAGAACAAATTAACAATCAAGTGATTTTAAAGAACAAACTAATAATCAAATGGTCTTTATGAACAAACTAATTATCAAATGGTCTTATAGAACAAACTAATAATCAAATGGTCTTTAAGAACAAACTAATAATCAAATGGTCATAAAGAACAAACTAATAATCAAATGGTCATAAAAACAAACTAATAATCAAATAGTCTTCAAGAACAAACTAATAATCAAATGATCATAAAGAACAAACTAATAATCAAATGGTCTTTATGAACAAACTAATTATCAAATGGTCTTATAGAACAAACTAATAATCAAATGGTCTTTAAGAACAAACTAATAATCAAATGGTCATAAAGAACAAACTAATAATCAAATGGTCATAAAAACAAACTAATAATCAAATGGTCTTTAAGAACAAACTAATAATCAAATGATCATAAAGAACAAACTAATAATCAAATGGTCTTTAAGAACAAACTAATAATCAAATGATCATAAAGAACAAACTAATAATCAAATGGTCTTTAAGAACAAACTAATAATCAAATGATCATAAAGAACAAACTAATAATCAAATGGTCATAAAAACAAACTAATAATCAAATAGTCTTAAAGAACAAACTAATAATCAAATGATCATAAAGAACAAACTAATAATCAAATGGTCTTTAAGAACAAACTAATAATCAAATGATCATAAAGAACAAACTAATAATCAAATGGTCTTTAAGAACAAACTAAAATTCAAATGGTCTTTAAGAACAAACTAATAATCAAATGGTCTTTAAGAACAAACTAATAATCAAATGGTCTTTAAGAACAAACTAATAATCAAATGGTCATAAAGAACAAACTAATAATCAAATGGTCATAAAGAACAAACTAATAATCAAATGGTCTTTAAGAACAAACTAATAATCAAATGGTCATAAAGAACACACTAATAATCAAATGGCCTTTAAGAACAAACTAATAATCAAATGGTCATAAAGAACAAACTGATAATCAAATGGTCTTTAAAAACAAACTAAAATTCAAATGGTCATAAAGAACAAACTGATAATCAAATGGTCTTTAAGAACAAACTAAAATTCAAATGGTCTTATAGAACAAACTAATAATCAAATGGTCATAAAGAACCAACTAATAATCAAATGGTCATAAAGATTGATTGATTGATTGATTTTTGTTTAATGTCACACCACGAATATTCCACGTATATAGTGACGGCATCTGCCTGATGCAAGGCATACAAATTTTGACCTTTGCAACGGACCCACCCGAAGCATTGAGGGATCTTTAACGTGCCATGCATACCACGACATGGGGCCTCTGTTTCTACTGTCTCATCCGAAAGACAGGACACCGGCATGACCAGAGAGGGAATCGAACCCCAACCACCCGATCAAGAGGCAAGCGCGATACCACTAGGCCACGCCGGCTCAATGGTCATGAAGGACAAACTAATAATGAAATGCTTATAAAGAACAAACAAATAATCAAATGGTCATAAAGAACAAACAAATAATCAAATAGTCTTTAAGAAGAAACAAATAGTCAAATGGTCATAAAGAACAAACGAATAATCAAATGGTCATAAAGATTGATTGATTGATTGATTTTTGTTTAATGTCACACCACGAATATTCCACGTATATAGTGACGGCATCTGCCTGATGCAGGGCATACAAAGTTTGACCTTTGCAACGGACCCACCCGAAGCATTGAGGGATCTTTAACGTGCCATGCATATCACGACACGGGGCCTAGGTTTTTACTGTCTTATCGGAAAGACAGAACACCGACATGACCAAAGCGGAACTCGAACCTCGGCCTCCCAATCAGGAGGCGAGCGCGATACCACTAGGCCACGCCGGCTCATAAAGAACAAACTAATAATCAAATGCTTATAAAAAACAAACTGATAATCAAATGGTCTTATAGAACAAACTAATAATCAAATGGTTATTAAGAACAAACTAATAATCAAATGGTCATAAAAAACAAATTAATAATCAAATGGTCTTATAGAACAAATTAATAATCAAATGGTCTTAAAGAACAAACTAATAATCAAATGGTCTTTAAGAACAAACTAATAATTAAATGGTTTTATAGAACAAACTAATAATTAAATGGTCTTATAGAACAAACTAATAAGCAAATGGTCATAAAGAACAAACAAATAATCATATGGTAATCAAGAACAAACAAATGATCAAATGGTCTTAAGGAACATCCTAAAAATCAAATGGTCATAAAGAAACAACTAATAATCAAACTGTTTTATAGAACAAACTAATAATCAAATGGTCTTATAGAACAAACAAATAATCAACTGGTCTTATAGAAGAAACTAATAATCAAATGTTTTTGTAGAACAAACTAATTATCAAATGGTCTTTAAGAACAAACTAATAATCAAATGGTCTTTAAGGACAAACTCATAATCAAATTGTCTTATAGAACAAACTAATAATCTAATGGTTTTATAGAACAAACTAATAATCAAATGGTCATAAAGAAAAAACTAATAATCAAATGGTCTTTACGAACAAACTAATAATCAAATGATGTTGTAGAACAAACTAATAATCAAGTGGTCTCTAGGAACAAACTAATAATCACATGGTCTCTAGGAACAAACTAATAATCAAATGGTCTTAGGTAAAAAACGAAGAAGTACCGAAGGGTAAATCATATCTCATAGTCCATTGAATAAAATGACAATATTGTGAATAGTGTTATATTCAGACAAATGCGAACCCCAATAAAAATGAGGTGAGACCAGGTGCCCGGGAGTAGTAATCGTCCTCTGGTTGCATGCAAAACACGTCGCAAAAGCCCTGCAACAGCCTTGCAAGTCAAGGGGGTAAACACATAAATAAACACGTACAAACACACGAAGGAGACAGGAAAACGAAGTCAAATTCTTCCATTCAAGGCAAAAAATACTGCCTAACTGAAAATCCGGTGTCGGAAACGCACGTGAACAAATGTCTGTATATATACATATTATGAGAAATCAAGTATAGTCAAAAAGTTAAGATGGTTATTTTGTATGCTCAGGTTCCAAAATATCGGTTAACATTCTTGAAAGAGGAATCTGAAATTGCACTAGACCCCTATATCGACCACAGAACTTCCTCAGTAACAATTTCAAACGTTCCTCAATATATCCTTGTGAAAGTAGTTTCGTGGCAAGAAGTCTCGCTCTCAGGACGAAATTTTCGTAATTAGATTATGCCCTGGCATAGCGTATAAGTTGTGAAATGAAGACACCATATGCGGGAGATGAAGGTATGTTGCTACTCAGAAACGGGAAGTTGGTAATAATGAAATTGAAATCGTCACGTTTGTCATAGAGAGAGGTTACTAATGAACCATTGTCACTAATTGACAGGAGTATATCGAGGTATGAAGCAGAAGATGCGCTCTCTGTTGTATCTTTTATCTCGAGTTCCTCAGTTAGTTCCTCAGATGTTAAAAAACGACTTTTGGAAGCCAAGCTCTACTGGATTAAACAACTACAAACCCCATACCCTCTCGGTCTCAACGACCAAATATATCGACAATGTAATATTCCTTCTCATCAGAATAAGATCAATATTTTTACATTAAGACATAATATTATTAGAAAACGTAGGTCATATGGTCGTCGCTGTAATCTAACATCAGAAAACGTAATCGTTTAAATGGGTCATTAAACGATCTTCTATTTATCGCAAAAATAATGGCCGTCATGAACTTTTGCATGCACTATCCTCTATTACTGTAAATAAATTAAATAAATAAGTAAATAAACCTATCCTGGACGAAGCTGATCTTCGAAGTTTACGCAATTCTGATTGATATAAACAAAAATTGATTATTTTATTTTCATATATTAAACCCTTTCCTCGTATTCCGTCTCTTCCACTCAAGCAGCAATTTCTCAAAATTAAATTGATTAATAAAGGCTTCGATCTACTTAACATTTCTAATATTTTCCGTGATCATAGAGTCACATCTAAAATCCCCCAATATTTTGAGAATTTAGAACCTCCACTTATTTGTTACAAAAGAAATCTTATTTTAAATTATAATCTAACCCTGATATTTCAGACTCTATTTCTTAGTCGTGTTCTTGTGAAAATTCCACATATGTTTATAAACCGGCAGGTCATGTTATTACTGGTGACCTAAACTGTATTTCGGACAAGAAATTGCGTACCCTTTTTGGAAAAGGACCTAAATATAGGTTACCGTCCAGGATAGATTTCAATAAATGCCGTGACGTTATAGAGAATGCTTTAACTACATATTGTAAACGTTGGTGTAAAAAAGAACAGATAAAGGTTCATGCTCTTAATGATTGGAAATACGAGATTTTAAGAATTGTCGATATCCGTATTAGGAACTTTACGGAAAATCCACATTTATTTCAACAGCCTAATACATTGACGGCAAATTCTATTAAAAAGAGGATAGCTGACTTACATGCTAAATATGTCTTTGTTCCTGCTGATAAAGCAGGTAATAACATAGTAGTTGTTTGAAAACTATATTATATTGAAGTACTTAAAACGAATTAAACTCCACTCATACATATGTGGAAAGCCCTACCTCAAAAGACAGCACCTTGCACGATCACCTCATGACTATATCCGACTTCAAAATTAAAACTGATAAATCTGATCTATCAACCATGTATTGGCTCCCAAAACTTCATAAAAGTCCATATAAATCACTTTTCATATCTAATTCTAGCCACTGCTCTACTACGGTACTATCGAAACATATTACGTCTGCTCTAACTGCTATAAAAGATCATATAATCAAATATTGTGATATCGTATTTCAGAATAGTAATATCAATTACTTTTGGTCAATTAAGAATTCTCATGAAGTTATAGACAAACTTCTTTCACTAAATTTCAAATTTCTACATTTAATTTTTCTACACTTTATACATCTCTGCCTCATGATTTGATTAAAAGCAAGTTGCTGTCTCTTATACAATGGTGTTTTCACAGAGAATCTAAAACTTACATATGTACTTCAAATGACACCGGATTCTTTTCCAACAAACAATATAATTCATATAAATACTGGACTTGCAAGGAATTATGTAAAGCACTAGATTTTCTCATGAATAATACTTTTGCGCAATTTGATAGCAAGATATATCAACAAATAGTTGGGATTCCTATGGGTACTAACTGCGCGCCTCTGATAGCAGATTTATTTCTTTATTGCTATGAGAGGGATTTTATGGTTTCTATTCAAAAATTAAAACGTTTCGACCTCATTGACAAATTTAATAATACTTGCAGATATCTGGATGACATTTTGGTTATCGACAACCCTTAATTATATCAGAAATATATCCACCAGAGCTCAAATTGAATAAAGCTAATACTTGAGATAAATCTACACCTTTCTCAGATATGAACATCAAAATTATCAACCACCTAAAATATACTAATATTTATGATAAACGTGAGGATTTTGGATTTTCTATTGTAAATTTTCCTTTCCTTACTTGGCGATGTCCCTCGACTCCCATCATATGGTATGTATATATCTCAATTAGTTCGATTTGTCAAAGGCTGCACCGATGTTTTGGACTTTCATAAACGAAATTTACAAACTACTACTAAACTTTTAACTCAGGGTTATAGATATCACAAGCTAAGAAAACATTCGGCAAATTCTTTAGATTTTATTCAGAACTTCTATCTAAATTTGGAATATTTCTTTTCAACACTATGTATCCACTGGAATTTTCCATCCTAATTTTACGGTGATCTCGTATATAAAGTAAGAAAAGTAAAAGGCTCCGATAATTTTATTTTATCATGTAATGAAATACTCAAACGTCTTCTAAATAGACAATATAACATTGAGATCATCAAAAAGACTATAGGTCTTGTATTTGGCCCCTCTACATCCTAATGCAGACTTTTACTTGAACGTTGCACGCTGACTAACAGGACGGTGGGGACTATATGGCGGGCCTTGTCCAAACCTCTTTCAGAGAAAACATGGTACTGAACCTCGTCCCCTCTGACTGTTAATCGGGACTCCTATAGATCTAGGGTCATAGCTCGCTTTCAGACTGGCACAGCACGGTTTATCATGTTGATGTCGCATATATGTTTATATCATTATGTGTTTTACAATACCTTACGTGTTTATATTTTTATGACCTCTCAATATGCGATACCTGTTGACCCTTGTTCTTTACATGAAGGATTATTTATAAATTTTTAAATGTACGTCCTTTGATTGTTCTGCTGTTACGATGAGTGAGAAGGTGGGCCCATAAACTGGTTAACTACACCATTTGTTTGGCTTTTGTCAAATTAAATGACCGTCCTAAGTCGGAATCGTAATTACACTACAATCAGATATTTTTGTAATGTGTTATATGTGCTAGTATATTATTTATATTCATGTATTGTATAGATCCATGGTTACTTCTGCCACATAACTGAGCCAGTAACTCCTCTTTTTTCTCTCAGGATATATGATGTTGAGGTGATCCTTAAATACAGGGTTGTTAATCGACAAAACGTCATCGATCTGTGTGTAAAGTTGAACCGAGATGCTAATTGTGTATTGCCTTTAGAGAGCAGAGACTGTATGAACTCTGCTTCGTAAGAGTACAAAAATATGTCAGTCAGAAGAATATTATCTGTAAGAAATTCTAACATTTTGATGAGACTTGTTGCTGGAATCAGACTGTTCCTTTACAAAATACGTGTCGTTGTGGTACTTATACCAGCGAATTCCATTTTTGTTAAAGAAGGCGTTTTGAATAATTGATGTTATTCTGTTCTTCATTTTTTGATAAGGAATGGTTGTATAAAGAGTCGAAAAGTCAAAAGATTTGATGCTAGTGACATTATTGAAAATAGGAGATTTTAAGTGTTCAAGAAGTTCCTTGTAATTCGTAAGGATCCATATTTGATTGATTCCACTTCTCGAGTAAGCAGTAGAGCAGTATTTCTGAAGACCATGTTTGATTTCTGTTAGAATGTTGGTGAGTAAAATGGAAAGAGGCTTGGAGGAACACTTGGAAGATCCAGCTATGAATCGATGTTCACATAGAGTGTTATGCATTTTTGGAATCCAAAAAATGTATGGTAGCTCGAGATCAGATTCATTTGTAGTGATACCAAATGAACTGAGAACTGACTATTGATTATCCAATACCTCTGAAGGAGACAGATTTGTAACTGTGTAAGTTGGATTACCAGGCGTTGAATGAAGACCAAGCTATTCTATATGACATTTAATATAATATGCCTTACATACGAATGTGTAATTTGTTAGCTGCCTTGTCAGCAGGAACAATAATGAAATTTTCGTGAAGTCGAGAAAGTTCTCTAACGACACTGGAGTCACAAAATATAGAATGTTATTTGTTCTTTAAAATGAGAAAGTCTTCGAAGTCTTTCCTTTAGCAGAGTTCTGATCGACTTCAGCCATTCAGAAAGAGTGTCAAATTCAGCCTTTTCTATCTTAACCCAAATTATGGCATACTCTTCTATTAAGTTCATAATAATATCAAAATTTTGACGCCATGTAAATGACTGTGGCTCTTTATATTTCGGGCTTTTACTTAAAACTTACTTAAAAGTTTTTCATTGCGAACAATATGGAGATCTCCTGTCACAACATGACTACATGGATTATATTTAAACTCAGAAGAGGTACATGAACACTCTATAGGATTGTGAAAGTCTTTTAGGTCTACACATTTCAAATTTTGTTAATAGTTAAAGATCTTGGAAGCAACTGTTGGTGTATATTTATAGGAAATACAAGGCGACTCCCTCATTTTAAAGTATGGAGGAATATTATCTTTAACAGACTTATGATTTAAATGTTACTTGAAATAAGAGCGTCAATTCCCTTATTTGCAAAACATACTTTAAGAAAGGGGAGTTTTTCGTCACCATCTACAGGCTTGTCTGAATGGACAGCTTGAAACATTCTGTTACTGGAGATGTGTAAGATAATACCTTGGAGTCGATATTCAGGAGTGCCAGATTCGGTAAAATGTAGTTATCGCGTGATTCGTACAACTCATGTAGTTTTTGTAAAGGTAGCGAATAAAGCTTAGTACGAATATAATGAGGACCTAACATTTGATTGATAAATGGTAGAAGCCATCGAAGGAAATGTTGTGGATCTCAGGTCTATTGTATTTTCGTTTACCATGACTACGACGTCGGTATTATTAAACAAACGCATGACACTTGCTGATCGACATACAGGACTTGTAAGATTTCCAATACTATCAATATGGTCATTACAACCAAATGGTGCAACTGTTCCTAATTGTATCTAGTAAAAAGTAATAGTAAAATAAAAAGCAAACTAAGGACAAAGCTATGCATGAGGGAGATACTCGTTAAAGTGTTATTAGAATGCTGGATAATTTTGCGTTTTCATGTAATACTAATTGAATTATTCCTCCATTGAAAGAAATTACAACTTTTCCTGCTTCAGTATTTCTCTGGGAGATGTCTTAAAATACCAATTTGCCTAGTATCAAAATAAAAGACGTCCAGTTTAACTTGTTACAGAACCTTTGTACAACTTTACACGTCATTTAGTATGACGTCACAATTCAACGTTTAACGTTATAATAAAAAATCATGGAAAAGTACGCATGAGCATAATATTTTGTGAGCGACTCTTTTATGTAGATAGGCACATAATATAGAAAAATTGTGATTATTCTAATAGCACTTTAATTTTAGAATAATTTACCAATTTTTGTTATTTCTGATTTTAAAGTATTTGGAGTCCTTACAAAACCTCTAAAAACTGGGGTTTTAGAGGTCTTTTACTTGGTAAACCATTTCTTCTTGCAGGACTCTACCAAGATTATCAAAATTGTCATAGCATAAATATAACATTTTATATTCCGCACAGTTGTAGAATGCTTCTTCTTTAATAAATATGTTATTTATAAAAGCATTTGAATTAAAGTAAAATTTTTACCTGCAACAAACCACTTGTCAGGTAATAGTTCAAAAGTCTGCTGTGTTTAAAAATGATAGTCGGTAAACTGAAATTTTCTCATATCATAATATGTGGTAGACAGTCAAAAGCTTTTGAAAGACCCATTAGAACAGCTGTCACTGGTAAACTGCGATCAAAAACACTTTTTCAGCCTTCTAGCAGGCTGAATGGTGTAGTTTAACATCTAGAAAATCCTGAAAAATGTCGTCAAAATAATCAGTTGATTGGACAGATAAAATATTTTCGTTGACTTAAGGAATAACTATTCTGTATTTTCTTTAGCCAAAGGGTTATCATTCAAGAAAAAGGATATAAATCAAGCTCTCTGCAATTTCTCTTTCTTGTATCTATTGTTTGATTTACAAGCTCAGTGATAATATTGTTATGACAGGAGCACGCACCTGCCTTCAGGAGTTTACAGGCATCGTGTCTACCCCACTGGTTTTGTTTAGACTTAAGTTTCTAATGATCCTGGTTACTGTAGTAACATATTTCCAAGATCAGTAAAATTTTAACCGATCACACATCTGTCTAAGATTTGATTTTATCAGAAAGTAGATGAAAATTCTCCGAAGATGAAGATCCGTAACATAATAACAAGAAGCACTCAATTTCCACAGGTTTTCAGCCACATGGAGTTTTTCAAGTAGTGTTATGGTAGACTAAAACTATCTAAGTACATTCCATGTTAGCTTGCAGAAACATTGAGCATAAAATCAGATATACTTAGATTTATTTTAACAATTAATCACTTGGAAAAGCCCAGATGGCACCTGGCCGAAACTTTGGACTTCAAAATTTTTCGAAATGGTACTTACCTCACTGCACGAAAAAACTCTCAGTTCATAACACCTTAGTGCGATTAAAAATAAATCCATTTAAAATAATTATTGAATGATAAACAAGCTTTAACTTTCTGAAAATAATAATTTATTTCTCATTTTCCTACTACCATGCAAATCAACTACTTCTTCTATCTAAATCTCCGCTATGACCTATATGTATATAGCAACCTTGTCTTCTGAGCTTACATTTTGCTTACTGTGGAGACCCTTGTAGACACCTTTTGTATTTGTTGATTATGTCTTTAAACGACATTAGAATTGAGGGATTGTAACGTGCAATGAAATTTTATTGAGATGGTGAATTTCATTCAGTGGTTTGTGTGTGTGTGGATTTGTGTGAGGATGTGTTTAGGAATTTGTGTGGATGTGCGTGTGTGATACTATCTCGGGGTGAATTTTTATTCCTTACCAATTCAGAGATGTAACGAAATGTATCCTTGAAACTTCAGTGTATAGATACCGTCACATCAATTAAATAAATAAAAACTAAATTAGAACAATTTTTGTCTCCATTATTACAAGGCTTATTGACCGAAAAAAGTATACCATTATCTAATGCAATGTTGGTTAATGATAGAAAAGGTCAAAGTTATCTTACTTATTTTGAAATCCGAGAGCTAATATAATTGAATCAAACGACGGAAAGAAAGCCATGTGTTGAAAGAATTATACCACACTCCTGTCTAGCGTTTCGTTTGAGTAAACATTCACACAGCATTCGTAATATATTTTATTAATAAAATGACATAAACAAGGCTCTACAGACAACAGACTGAAAATATAAATCACTCTTGCTTAAAACACCAGTTGCACTGGCAATTATTGTATTCTTATTTGATGTTACATACGGTTGAAAATGTTATGTACAAATAAATAACAAGCTACCATATATATGCATAGGCACATGTGTGAATTTTACCCCCAGACTTCAATCTCTCATCAGTTACATTTATCGATTTAACAAGTTTCATTTAAACATTTTTATGTATTATGTTTTCTTATTCAATAGAATATTATCCTTGTATCAGAAATAATATATTTACAACTGAATAAATAATGAAATTCATCACCTATTTCACTTTAATTACATAAAGTACATTTTCATTAATTGCTTGGTATATATATTCAAACAAAGACCTTTTTCAATAGGCAGATTTATGTTACATGTTCTAACTTTACAAAATTTTACACATAACCAGAAATCTGTTCGATATTATTATTCATGAGCTATACGTCATAATCAATATTCTCGACGAGTTAATGACATCATAGCGCATATGACGACATCATGTTTACATGAAACTGGCGTCGCGTTAATGTCAGACTTGCAAGTAATGGGAAATGTGGGCAAAATAGTCTGTGCTTGTCTGAGTTTGGTACGAACTAAAGCTAGAACAAATTGACTCGAAAACTAGTGTCTATTTATATCGCAATCATAGCCATAAATGCTAAAATCATTGAAATCCTGAACTTTAATCAAAACTTTTAGAATTTAGGGAAACGACATTTGGGTGAATTAGTAATTTTCAAAAAAGCCAGGAACCTTCAGAAATTAATACAGAATGTCGAAAAATTCACCACATCTTCTACGTGCTACAACGTCTATAAATAAGGGTTTTCCAGAAAATTAGCAGAAGTCGTGTTTTGATGGATTGAAATACACCGATCCACTTTTCAGCACAGAACCCGATGTTTGGCGGACTTTTGATTGTTATGCTTATGACGTCAAAATCAAATGTCCGACTTGTCCAACCTTGCGTGACGTTATCATAGTCGTATTTTGCGCTAAAGTGCTCGACGTTCGACGAATGTGGATCGGTGTATTGACACTCCACTGCTTTTTTCGATCTTTTTGTTTGAATTATCAATGGAAATATAGTGATTTGCGCTTCGGATTTTCATCTTATCTGGGAACCTTCGCTTTTGTGTATATTTTATTTCTTTTTGTGTCAAAGAAAAGTACCTTTGTGAATGTAATGGCTCTTCTTTAGGGTTTTAGAAATTCAAGGTATGTACCATAGAAATTAGACATTTATTATATTTTCCTTATATATTACTTTGTTCCGCCATAAGCTATCGTCAATCCAATATGGCGAATATGCAAATTAGCAAAACGGTAATATTTCTGGCAATGAGCATCTTTAAGTGGCAAATTTGTTAAATAATTTTCTAAATCCTATAATTAAATCCATTTGTGATATAAAAATTTCACATTCAAATTTAATGTTTTTGAACACACTGATCTTTCAACCTATGGAAAAAAAAAGATTTACTCCTAAATTTTTATTATGCCAAAGTGTAAGATAGTCCACACTGATCAATATTAAGTTTTATATAATGTACGCATGTAGTAATATAATAAAATGCAATACGGTTTAACGTATAAATTAATCTAAAGTGAGTATGTTTGAACCGTAAATCTAAGTCAGCTATAATAATCGACAAGTGAGGGTGGGCATCTCCTACCACGTAGCAACTTCTGTCGTGTATAATTTCACAGTTACGTTTCACTGAGAATATTGAGCTTCCTCGTTTAAATTTTAAAAAAGAAATCACCACCAGAATTCAGCAAAGTATATATTTATATATATATAGTAAATATTGGAACATATACTCGTGCATTGATGTGATTCATAGTATGCGCATTTCAACTACTAATGTCTCCTCCGTGATGCTTACGGCGTAAACTGTGGAAATCGAAAGTATAAACATATGACCAAATTGACGTAACAGTAAGAGCCACAAAACCCAAGTAGAGACCTATGCATTTGGGAGATTCTCTTAAATTTCAACTTAATTTTAGAATAAGCATGTAGCATAAAGGTTTCGGACTTGCGGTTTGAATTTATCCATCATCTTTACATTTCATGACAAACTAAGATCGACTGTTCTTCGAACCTGCTTCTAACGATTTATGAATTCAGTCGTCACCAGCTCCCTCATGCGTTTCTTGTTACATGTAGCCTCAATGGGAGGAATCTCATTGTCAGAGAAGGATTGTGCTGATGGACCTCGGCCAGTATGTCCATCTGGGAAGCAGGTGGAAGTGTTAAGGACTGTTAACGACATGTGCCCATGCAATTTCACCGACAGAGTCCGGTGCCTGTTCTTCGTGTTCTTGGATAGCAACTGTGTCCCTTTAGTGACCGGTGCCAGCCAACAGTTGATGTTTTCTTTGGCATTGCGTGATGTTGTATATGCGAAGGCTAATAAACAACTATAAACCTGCAGCAGCTATAAAACACGGCTTTATACGAAGGTCATTTGCGTTCTCCATCAAATACGATCAATATGTTTCAGAATGCCATGAGACTATTTGAAATGTGGTCAGGATGCATTTGGAGTACACTTCAAATGTTGTTCGAAATTTCTCCGCCTCAAATGCTCCTCGAAAATTTTGAGCATGAGCAAAATATTCTGACTGGCCATAAGACTGGATCAGAATATTAGGAATGCACTGGAATGCAGACAGAATATTTAGAATGGACAGAATATTTAGAATGCACTTCGAATATCCAGGTATATATCAAGGATTTTCATTGACATACCGGCTCATTCTAACATTAGAGTGACTAGGGTTCTAGATATTTGAGGTGAGGGAGTGAAATCCAAAGGTGTGTGTGTGTGTGTGTGTGTGTGTGTGTGTGTGTGTGTTACCACATAAAAGATCATTCATTTATTATAGTTATCAGCAGCACAAATTAGGAAAAAATATATCAGGCAGGTGCCTTAACAAATAATGAAAAGAAATAATTCTGATGTGGCAATGCCCAGTAAACAAACAAACAAAGTATATCTAACAAACAATCTAACAACGGCAAAGATGAATACATGCATACCTTTCGATATAAAGTGCAGAATAATTACAACCTAGACATAGATTAGAAAAATATTTTTGGCATTTAATCATTTTGTGCTACCTTGATTTCAGGTGTATGTACATGCGTACAGATAAAATTTTAAACAAGGAAGTGATTTAATTCTCTACTACCTAATTATGTGAGTAAACAAGCAAGATGGTGTCTTTGCTGTACCATTGCATTCTGTCATGGTGTGTCTTATTTAGTGGATTTCATAAAGGTAAATGAAAGTTTTCATATTAATAAGATTTTGTCAAATCAGGTATACAGGTATCTTAAGTTGTTGATGTGTTTAGATGCATTGGTAAACATAATGATTCATACGAACATAATCATTATCTTACAGGAGCTCTGTGACAACCTGAATTGCAATAACAACAGGAATTGCAATAAATTTATTGCAATTCACGTTATTGCGAAACACGGCGACTATCATAACCTGAATTGCAATAACAACTGGAATTGCAATCAAGTATAAGTACCGATAAATTTCTATCAATTTCAAAAATAAAGATCGATTTCATCGAGGACGTCCTTTGGTTTTCAAAGTAAAATGCTTTATACCAATCACAAGTCCTTGTACATTTAAGATGAATATTGGATAATTAATGTTTATTGCAATTCCGGTTATTGCAAAACGCGTTGCGTTTGCCAACCTGAATTGTAATAACAACAGGAATTGCAATAAAGATCTCCTATAAACCTGATATTATTCAACAACAATTTCTACATGGATGATGAACATTGACAACATACTTATTTCACATTAAGGTCAAATAAATCCAACATGCACAAATATCTCATCAAACGCTTGATGTCCCATATAAGGTTTATTGCGATTCCGGTTATTGCAAAGTGCATTTGCCAACCTGAATTGCAACAACAACAGGAATTGCAATAAAGATCTCCTATAAACCTAGAGTATCGAAGAGAATCAATTCTGTCGAAAGGGGTCGCCACTGTATTAATAGAATTAATTCTCATCAATATAAGCACGTGCTATCAATTGCAAAGAGTTTGTCTAAGTTATGTTCGTGGTTTCTTGTTGACTGTATTATTTCTCCTTGATATTAACACGTGTGTCAATTGCAAAGAGTTTGTCTAAGTTCAGTTCGTTGTTTCTTATAAATCATGAGACCTATAGACAACATACTTATAAAGTCATTATCAAACTCGTAAGAGGCGTATACCATATTCCCATAAAATAAAGAACAAAGATAGAGAAAAATGCCATTATTTTTTACTTGCGAAATAAAAGCAAACTAATTGTATGTTTGAAAAACAAGAACTTCACTCTCATGTATGATGGAAAAGAAGTCCCATGTAAAGACAATATTTCATCTGCTGTAAAGAAAGGCATCTGGCAGACAAAAGGGGCGGGTGCAAGATGTATTGCCTACGGGATGAAGGATCAGTTCGAGGGGATAAGTGAAATGAGAGTTCTTTATGAATTTGAAAGGAGCAAATGTCATGGAGGGACGCATGCGAAATTTACGAATAAGCCGCCAATAAGATCTATCGTAGCGAAGGAAGTTTTTGGTAGAGTACAGATTGATTTCCTCCGTTTCGCATGAAAACAAATTGTGTGGCTACATCCTATATATTGTTGATGTCTTCTCAAGATATATACTTAGTATTGAGACTACTCGAGACAAAATCCGCATAAGATGTCGCTCTGTCTTTAAAGCAAGTTTTTGCTGAGCATGGCTATCTCAAAGTGGTGCAAACAGATAATGGCCCCGAGTTCCTCGGTAAGGTAAAGCGTCTATTGAAAAGAAATGGTGTAAAACTTATCAAAGTACGTCCTTATCATTCCCAAACACAAGGTAAGGTCGAGCGTCACAATTGTATCATTCGTGATAAAAAAAGTACGAAATGATTAGAATGAGAAGACATGGATTTAATTGGGTAGGCACTCTTCCTGGGGTTGCTTCGGTTATAAACAAACAAGTCAGAGAGGTGCATGGTTATCAGTCTCCCTTTTGTGATTACTTTGGACGAGGAGTAGACTCGACAGATGATATCAGGGAAAAGGTAATGCACGCATCTGAGCTATGTGCTCAGAGAACCTTTAAAGCAACTTGAAGCGAAACCCCTGCTCTATATATTCAAAAGGAGATAAGGTGTTGATCCGGCAAGTCAAGAATCCCAAAAAAAGCATTATACGTTGCAAGAGAAAATTCTAAGACGTGGAAAAACTTACGATAGGTATTTTGTCTTGTTTCGGAATCCTAAGAGAGAGTTTGAAAGACAATGGATTCGGATAGAGGATATTACAAGTCAGACGCTTGAAAAGGAGAACGTAAAAAGAGAACGTTCTGTTACGGTATTCGAAACAATGCTCCAGAGAGCAAGACACAGGGAGAAATACCTCATTTCCCTCACAGAAGAACATCAGCTTCACGCAGAGGAGCTGAAACACGAAAGCACTTGCTCTGATCCCAACGAGGGCGATGTTATTTCATGGGCAATGACCTAGTGAATATCATTTTAGATCCGAAAGGTGTTGGGAACTGCCAGTTTATAGCAGTTAGTGACCAACTCAGAAAAATCGGCATAAACAGGACACATCAACAGTTAAGACAGGTTGTTGTTAATCACCTTCAATTACACAGTGAATACTATGCAGAATTTGTTGTAGGATATATGACTCTTTACCTCACAAGAATGACAAGGAACGGGTCTTACGGGGATAATATTACCTTAATCGCACTGGCAAGAGAGTTCAATCGTAATTCATAATTTCCCATTCTCACGGCCTTGCTTATCATTGACTGGTTTCCAATACAAACATATTTTAAAATGGCATTCCAACTTTATCTCTGGGATATTACCCTGAAGATGCTGGGGAACACTACGTGTCTATTGATATAGAAAATTCACATATGCAAACAGTATTATAGTCAATTAGGACGCCCAATATATCATCAAGAGGCTCACAGAATATACAATCTTGGTCAGACGATGAATCATCTAGACGAGCTCATTATGACATCTCAAACTCAGAAAACGAGCCATCCCTAAGTACACATCAATCACATTTCAACCCAGAATACGAAATATTCCTACATAGACAGAAACCAACCTCTCTCTCAGAACAAATTGTACAGAAAGCTACTTCTTGCTTAGATGACGAGTCATCCACACATGCACAACGTAATCTCTCGTTCAGGAGACACGCCATCCCCGAATGAACAGAAGCAACCTCTGGTTCAAATGACGAGTCGTCCCTACATGAACAGACTTCATGTTCAGATGTGGAGACATTTCCACCTTTGCAAATAATAATGTCTTGTTCAGATGATGAGCCATCCCAACACGCAGAAAAACCAACCTCTCGCTCAGGAGATGAGTCTTCTCCACATGTGCAGAAAGCAATTTCTCGCATACATTACGAGTCCACATATGACCTGAACCCAATGTCTCGCTCTGATGATGAGTCAACCCCACGTGCACACAAAACCACCACTAGATCAGATAACGAGTCACCCCCTTGTGGACAAAAACCATCCTCATATGATTTGCCATGTACACAGCATACACCTTCACACGTAGATGAAGAATCATTCCCGCGTCCATAGCATTCACGTCAAGTCGATGTCATCTTCACGTCCACGGCATTCAATATCACACCTAGATAACGAATCATCTACTGATGACGTCCCTGAAGTAATGTTTTTGTTGAGACGTTTTGGAAGACAAAGCGGTGTTGGAATGCAACTGAGGCGTATCCTTCGCTGTGCAAGATCGCGTTGGTTTCTCGCATATCTCATCCTAAGGGAGCGCGAACATGGATAGTATGATATAATCGATGTTTTCTGGAGATGATTTGTTCAAACATGTTTTTTTTTCAGAAATAATACCATCTTGCACAACACTAATCCTCAATCATTGAATTATTCCTATTTCCCCACCGGAGAAGGGGACTACTAGTTACAGCAGTGTGTTACAGAACAGGCTGGAGATGCATGTAGTTAAACTCTTATTTTTCCAGAGTTATGGCCCAAGGACTTAGATTTTTTATTATTAGTTGCTGTCCGAAATTGTTTGGCCATTTCCGCACATTAATGTGTTGATTCAAATCAATGAATTACTGAGTATCATGATGTTTCATGTCGATTGGCCTATTTTGGTTTCGGTTTTTGTTTTGTTTTATTATTATTATTTTTTTTTTGGGGGGGGGGGCATATTTATGGTTCTTGGGGTTGTATAATGTTGGGTATTATTATTTTTCAATACTCAATACTGTTTCGCGATTTTAGAACGTCTGAAGTTAAAAAGAGTAACAAAATATTAATGAGTAACTTAACGCTTCGTGTAGATTACTTTTTTATTAAGTTATGGCTCGTGGTCTCCGAGAATTGATGTGATTTTCAGTCTGTAGCGTGAATAGACATGATCAAAAAGGATATGTGATGATTTGTGTGAAACCAGTTTATGGACCAAGTAATTTATTTATTTTACTCATGTGAGCGATACAGGCTCAATAGGGCCAATTACATTATTCTGAGTTTGTTCTTTATTGGTTTGGGTTTTTCATAAGTCTTTTTCGTTTAAGTTAAATCTTATATTCTTGATTTATGTTTTTAGTTTTATCTTGTGTTTTTTACTTTCATTACACTTTTTGTCCGTTCATAGCGGGAAATCAGCAGTTGGCAAATATATCAATGTTTTATCTCCTCTTAACAGTTAAAGTTGTCTTCCATAGCGTTCCGTCTATATCTAAATTAAAAAGAAAATACATTTCAATCGTTAATTTCTTTTGTTTACTTTTCGAGTTGTACTTAATCTATGAATCTCAGGAAAAAATATAGGAATATTGAATGAAGACACTGATTTTTTAAAGCTGATTGTGCAATATATCACACACTTGAATTAGTGTCATTGTCTACAAACAAGTAAAATAACAGCGTCTACATGATTGTTCTTGTAGAGATATATAACTTAATAGCGTGAAGTTCCGAAAAGAAGAATATACATGTAATATCTACATATATTATAGGAAAACATCATATTGTGATTTTGGTTCATATTCGTATGATTCTTTAAACCGTTATCATTACCATTTAATCTGACAATGACTATTCTCTACTTAATTGCATTTAACCCCTGAAAACAAATGTTATACATTGTGTGTTATTGATGTTTATATGTTTTCAAATAATTACGTCTACTATAAACATAATTGGTTTTGAAACACAAACCACCTCGATTTTAATCAGCATTTCGAATAATGAATTAAAAAAAATACAGTAGACAACAATAATAACCCCCCCCCCCCAAAAAAAAAATAGAAATAAAAAACACACAAAAACAAAAACAAAAACAAAAAAAAAAAAAACCCAAACCAAAACAAAAAAAAAAAACCCCTTCCAGATGGTTTTATACCTTGACGCAGTTGGAAGGCTTTTATTAAATGAAAACCAAATACACAGAATTGGAAAACTCCGTTTTTCAATATTATCTACATTCTGTGTTGAAGTATATTGCTGTTGATATTGCAATTCAGGTTGGCAATCGCATCTCGTTTTGCAATAAACCTTATATAGGACGTGAAGTATTTGAGGAGATATTTGTTCATGATGGATTTACTTGACCTGAATGTTACATAAGTATGTTTTCAATGTTCATCATCCATGTAGAAATGGTTGATAAATAATATCAGGTTTACAGCCGATCTTTATTGCATTTACTGTTGTTATTGCAATTCAGGTTTGCAAACGCACCGCGTTTTGCAATAACCGGAATTGCAATAAACCTTTTAAAGGGCATGCCGAGTGTTTGACGAGTTATTTGAGCATGTAGGATTTACTAGACCTTTTTTGTTAGATAAGTATTTTTATAAGCTGATATTAGATAATATCAGGTTTATAGCGAATCTTTATTGCATATATTGTTGTTATTGCAATTCAGGTTGGCATTTGCGCTGCGTTTTTCAATAACCGGAATTGCATTAAACCTTCTGTGGGACTGCAAGTGTTTGATGAGATATTTGTGCATGTTGGATTTATTTGACCTTAATGTTACATAAGTATGTTTTCAATCTTCATCATTCATGTAGAAATTGTTGTTGAATAATATCAGGTTTATAGGAGATCTTTATTGCAATTCCTGTTGTTATTGCAATTCAGGTTGACAAACGCACCGCGTTTTGCAATAACCGGAATGGCAATAAACCTTATATGGGACATCGAGTGTTTGATGAGATATTTGTGCAAGTTGGATTTATTTGACCTTAATGGTAATTAAGTATGTTTTCAATCTTCATACATGTAGAAATTGTTGTTTATAGATCTTTATTGCAATTCCTGTTTTTATTGCAATTCAGGTTAGCAACCGCGCCGCGTTTTGCAATAACCGGAATTGCAATAAACATTAATTATCCAATATTCATCTTAAATGTACAAGGACTTGTGATTAGTATAAAGCATTTGACTTTGAAAACCAAAGGACGTCCTCAATGAAATCGAATTTTATATTTGTAATTGATAGAAATTTATCGGTACTTATACTTGATTGCAGTTCCAGTTGTTATTGCAATTCAGGTTGTGATAGTCGCCGTGTTTCGCAATAACGTGAACTGCAGTAAATTTATTGCAATTCCTGTTGTAACAGGTTGTAACAGAGCTCACTACAAAGTCAAAGCTGATAACGGAAATAAATCTTAACATTTAAATTTTATATAAAGAAGCATGTTTTATTTAATTACGAAAATGTCTATTGTTTTCTTTGACAAATTGTTCTAGATTATAGAACATAAAATTTTCACCTAAAATTTAATGTACTATTAACTCAGAATACATAAAGGTCTTACATAAGTCCATGGATTTGTTACAATATTTGCTATATTTATTATCTACGAGTCATAAATCCATAAGTATTTCAATACATTTCATGATCAGTTCTAATAAGGGATGTATAACCGATACACGTATAGGCTTACTTATGTATTGGTATTTCATCCGAATTCGTTGTGGCTCAGTTGATCGGTTGCTCGACTTGTGACCGGGAGGTTCAACTCTCGCCGTTAGTCAGCGGTCTCCTGTCACGGCGGGCGTGGTATATAAAAATCCCCCAATGATATGAGAGAGTCTGTTACATAGGTATGACTTTTTATATGATGCATCAGGCACAATCAATCAATTTTGATAATTCAACCGTCATTACAGATAGTTGTATATATAAAGTATTTCCAGAATATAGCAAATCTTTAAAGGGACATAGTCCGAGACTGGAAAATTTTAGCATGAAAAGGATAAATTACGACGATATCTCATTTTTCCTGTATTACATAAATTATAAACTTTGTGTTAATTGCAAAATTCAAAACTAAAATCCCTCAGTGTTTTCGTAGAATAAAGGTAATTGAGTCGAATTAAATTCGGTTGGTATCAAATCCCCAAATAAGGCGATGCTCCGCCCATAATTACGCGCGTGCGCGGATATTCACCGTAGAAAACAACAAAAATGGTTCACATGGAGGAATACGAGCACGAGAAAAGCAAAAGTGTGGTAGAAAATAACTATACACAGACTCCGAGGCCAAAAAAAGAAAAGTGGAACAAATGTTAGAATCGAGTAATGCTCGAGTCTCATTGTCACGTGATTTCCTCTGACAGACCTCATCAATATTCAAGGAGTTGGCATATCTCCTTAACGACATCAACTTTGATAACGATACTTTTTACACATCTTAGATAATATACTAGCAATCGATTGCCGTTTAAGAAATCCGTTTACATTAATTTTTATTTTTCCCGACTTCAATCGGAACATGCTCCTTTAAATTTCAGACAGAATGTATATAATATCTTTTTACAACAACAATGACAAAAAGCATTTAAATCAGTTTAGTCATTTTCCTTTCATAATTATGTGGTCCGTAGAAGTGAAAAAGTGGTATAAAAGTTATGCAGAGAATGCCAATTCAAATCATTTTTAATAATAGCATGGTTCTGTTGAGATACGATCACTCACCTTTATATACCTAATTATATATAACAGTGATATGCTGAATGTGAAGATTATAATCAAGGGCAGACACTAATGTTATTGAATCGGCAAATGTACCAATAGTTTTGTATGCTATCAAAATATCCGCCTGCTTATATTAATATTACACATGTCTGTACGTGTACACTTGATATGAATAGATATGATCTGTATGGTGTATACCTATACTCATTCTATACATCGTATATATATTCATCAATGTACAGTTGTTGTTTGAATCTGATAATCTGCCCATTCAGCAATGTAGTGTGAGGTTCCAGCTTAGCCATATATAAAGCAACTCTCTTATTAGATTTGAACATAAAACGAGGTACTTTGAGGTATACCGGATGTTCCATATTTATCCATATATTTCGTTACGGGGTGTTCCATGCATCATTGTGTTGACTTTTCATTGATATACTGGTGCTATATCTACTCAAACCAAAATCTAATATCATCAATAGAGTTCCCCTTCTTTTGATATATAAAATCTAATTTAGTACTAACCACACAATCTCAGATATAGTCATGTAATTCTTACCATAGAAACAGTTCTATATAGATACATTTGTACACAGGACAGCAATAGAACTGTTTGAATTTGGGACTATATTCGTCCCCCCGCATAATCAGTATGCACAATATAATTGGAGAGTTGAATCATATGTTTGTTATTGTTATCAAAAATCCTGGCAAGTTCTGTTTACTGGTTTCTTTATAAGGAAAATTACTTCAAACTAAAAATTGTGCTCAGTGTTAAGAAGATCATGAAGTTCTTGTTTTCAGAAACCAGAGGAAAAATTAAGTGCCATAGATGAATGAGCATACCCTATTGACCGATCACACCCGCTATGATGTCCTATGATTTTTTGAGCTCGTAGTCATATTAGGTGGTAAACAGTTAAAACTCTTGATATATAGAATGGTGTGATATTGTGTAATCACTGTAAAACAGTTTAACAATGAGTGCAATCAAATAAGGAGGACAGTATGTCTGACAACGATTTAGGATAATCACAATAAAGGACTTTAATTCTTTCTACAATTATTTGATAAACATATTCAGGACTAAAGGCTGAAAGGTAAGAATAAAAATGCAAATCAAAATTTTTATTTTTGATTAAAATTAACACGTTTTAAAACTTTAGACAAAAGGTAATATTCATTGGTCTGTAATTATTTTTTTTTTACTTCATTACTGTTTGTCGTGTGAAGAGAAACCAACAGAGCCGATTTGTCGAAAAAAAACCACAAGAGTTTGTAGATGTATGAAGAGTAAAGTAACAGACATTTTAATTGCTGGTTTGGCCATCATGACAGGATTCCTTCATAGCCTCTTGACTTTTTTACACCTAAATTATAAATCACTATTTTTGTACAACACTTTAATCATCACCGGTATAATCCACGTCTTTGATAGTGATTTTCATACCTCGAAGTGTATTATTTGTGTTGAAAATATAAAACTCACAGACTTTAGTTTAAATAGTAACTGTCTCCATAATATAGTATCCATCTTAAATAAAATGGTTTGATAGGTGATCTGGAACTTCTACACCTAACCCTTATAACACATCTGTCAACAAAATATTGATTTATTGACTTGTGTAGTAGACTTATTACGTAATACCGTTGTTTCCTAGATTTAAGCAATTTCAAATTTATAATATTTGTTAAAAGAAAAAAGAACCTATTTGCATCTATAAGAAATCATGGTCTTACATGTTGACCTCCGTATTTGATTATAATTCTTGTTTGACAGTACAATATAACACCATTTACACGTTCTGCCGAATGTGACTCCGGCTATACCATTACCACCTTATTTGATTAGGAATTGTACTACCTCGCATAATCTTACGGCATCACGGTGTGGCCGTTCAGCAAAACATGCTTACTCATGTAATGCACTTGATCTCATCTCCAGTTCTTCCATGAGTCCGCTGTAGCGAATGACTTTATTTGTCATGTCTAAAATTGTTCCATATTGACTACTGCTAGGTATCTTAGCATTTGACATTTTCACACTTTTTGATACAGCGTTTGTTTTGAAACTTTATTCATAGATGAAAATTTATAAAGTAATGGTGTTTTTTGTTTTATGAGAGCATATATGAGAAAAACATTATTTTAAAAAGCTAAGGAATTATATACTAAATTTGTATCTTAAACATTTCTTCCTTGCAGTCAATGTTGGCTGGTTTGTTGAAAGACGATTTCTAAATAAGTTTCTATATAACTTTCAGTAATGTCAAAACATATATATGTATATAACTTGAGTACACCATATGTTCATATTGAAAATTTTCTTGTAAAGTGTGAACATTTGAAGAGCAAACAAATTACTAAACTTACCTAATAGTCGTCGCCAAAGAACCAATCTAAGGGCAGAGCTATACATGAGAGAGATACTGCTTAGTTTCTGAAATACTTTTCAATATTTTGTCAAAGTGAATTAGAAGTATACATTCCGAGTCGGTACAGAAGCACTGGGCTTATGATTATCCACGGTCCATCAGCAGTGTTGTCGACCCAGTGATTATGATAATTATAATTAGATTTTCCCGCTCTAGTCCTCTTCTTGGGATGAGAAAAATATATGAGATGAGAATTTATTCCGTCACTAGATTCTGTCATCTCATCTCTCCATAGTGGTCAAACATAGCAATTAAGAAAAGAATTTTGAATCCATGATATTGTATCTTAGAGTCTTTAATAAATTTGTATCTTGTTTTAGGTAATAGATATCATAAACTTCGAAAAACTTCTGGTAAATTTTATATATCTTATTCAGACATTTTATCTAAATTCGGAAATGTTAATTTTCAACAATTTTTCCATCCCAACGGTGATCTAGTGTTAAAACTAAGGAGGGTCTAAGGTTCCGATAATTTCATATTGGCTATTTTAAAAATTATTAAACGCCTTCGACATCGATAATATGACCCCGAGATCATCGCTAAGACCATGGATCTTGTATTGCGTCCCTCTACAACCGAGTGCAGACTTTTACTTGAACGTTGCACGCTGACTAACAGGGCGTTGGGGACTCTATGACGGGCCTTGTCCAAACCTTTTCAGAGGAGACAAGGCCCTTATCCTCGTCCCCTCTGACTTTTAGTCGGGACTCCTATTGATCAAGTATCTGAGCTAGGCTTACAGACGGGCAGACGGTTTACTTATGTTGATGTCTTCTTATCTGTATGTGTGTCCTTTGATTGTGCTGCTTTTGCGGTGAGTGGGAAGGTGGGCGCCGTAAACCGGTTAACCACACCAATTGAGTGAGATTTGTTACTTCAGTTGACCGTCCTGAGTCGGTATCGTAACCGCAGCACAATCGAATATTTTTGTAATGTCGTTTCGTGTATATTCTACTATTATTATTTTTTTGTGTGCAGGTCCTTGGTGATTTGTGTCATACAGCTTTGTCAGGTGTTTTCTCTTTGAGAGTGTTTGTATCAAAGGAAGCACACATGAAATGAGTAGGCTCTTCATATTGATACGGTCACTAAAAAACCCTTTGGTAAAGCCAACAAAAATTTTTAAAATTCCAAAAAGTGAATTTATTTACAAATCAACAAAAATAACAAAATTATAGATAATGCTAACAGCTTCAAAGGTCCAATGAAGGTGTCTGTAGCTGGTAATTCCGGACCGCTGAAGTACGCATTACACCCACTGTTTATGATATGAATAAAATGGCCAGTGTATAAGTTCACAGGGTCAATGAACAGTAATTCCATTTCTCATAAGTTCCCATGTTAAATTAACAAATTTCCAGGAAGATTACACAACATCCTACATTTTAGATATATATTATCTATATATCAAAATGTTTGTCAGACCCTCCTCTATCAAAATTTTAACAGTTTACTATAGGTTATCCACCATTTCGAGAAAATCTTGCTGGAAAGGGGTCATCCCCCCAAAATTTGCCAAAATTCTAATGTAAACAATGACCCCTTTTTTGGTCATAAAATCTTTAAATTAGCGAAATGAGATATAATTCATGATTTTACAGTAGAGTCATTATTTTTTTTTCAAGATTGATCAAATAATTCCACTCAATCACAGCCCCTGATACATTGAAATAGTAGTCCCTCTCTTCCTACATCACATCAACCAATCACGACTCTCGTTTAATAATTACTGTTCTTTGACCACAATTCGATACAGGCCTTTTCTAGGAGTCAGTAAACACGATTAATCTTCAGTATATATAGATAGGTAACGTAGTGCAGTGCTCCCGAAATGTCAGAGCCCATACCTTATATACATTTTCATAATTTCTAGACATTTCTACTTTCTATAATGCTCAAGTAATTTCCAATATAGAAACATCCAGATTCATAAGAACTTGCAAGAACATTCACAAATCATTATGGTACATAACATTTCTAGTACTTAATAGAACATCCAATGATACATATTAAACAAAAAAATAAATTACCCTTATAACAAATTTTCAGGGGATGTTTTAGCTGGGTAAAATATTTTTATTTAAAAAGTTAACTTTTAGCTCAGCTGATTTTGTTTTGGAAATGTCAATTTTGAAAACTTAGATATATATGACCTATTGACCAATATTGTATCTTTATATAGCACGTGCACTGATATGAATATCGAAATTTTGGTTTAAAACTTATTAAATATGTTATTAAATTATAAGTGAATAATCTGTAATCATAGACGTTATAAACATGGTTGAATAAGCGATTGAAATATTTCCTTACTGCATTTATAAATCGGAACAAGTATGCATTAATGACAGGAAATTGAGAAGTGACAAGGTGTGTGGAATCCGAGAAACTTCATTGTAAAACATAAGTTAACGATGGACTTAATTCTGTAAAATGACTTAATATGGGTATAGTGCTATATAGCTATGGATCAGTTGTAATCTAGTGAAATGACGAAATGGAACTCCCCATAGCATAACATATTAGGTGAACAAGGTTATTAACATAAGGTTGACGACCTAAATCTTCATCTTTGTTGTCTTCTTTTTAAATGAAAATGATTAAATGGAAGAACGGAACATTTCATCTCCACTGGAGCATTCCACACCCGGGCATGGTGAAAGAGAGAGAGAGAAATATGGAAGGAGATGCTTTGTCTGCATTCGAATCTCTAAAGCCAAGAACCTAAAATGTAGCACTGGGTTTATGCCCAGATGTTAATGAAAGATATTTTAATAAAGATCTTAGGAAATTGAAAAATTGTCATAAGGAAATATACTGGTAATAATTCATTGATTCTGATTTATCATCAGCACGTTCATTCCGCATCAGATTAGCCGACGGAGGAGGAACATTTATGGGACGAGTAGAGGTAAACATGGATGATGGAGCAGGATGGGGTACAGTCTGTGATGATGGGTGGGATGCACAGGATGCTGAAGTAGTATGCAAAAGTCTTGGAATATCATATAGGTGAGCAAGTACAATATAGATAGATATGCATATTTCAAACATAAATGCCCCATTTACTAAATAAATGTTAAAATGATAGTTAAGGTCTAAAAGCCGAATACTAATATATTAGAAATATTACTTTGAATAAATAGCGAAACGAAACACGTTAATGTGTGCACTTTGATTGTGCTGCTTTTGCGGTGAGTGGTAAGGTGCACGTGAGCGGCCGTAATACCGATTACCCACACTAATGATGTGACGTTTGTTACTTGAATTGACCGTCTAAAGTCGGTACCGTAACTGCAAAACAATCGAGTAGTTTTGTACTGTCGTTTTCTGTGTGTGTGGTTTTTTTTTTAACTATTATCATGTTTTTTTTTTGTGCATGGTCTTGCTGAATTGTGTCATACAGCTTGGTCGGATGTCTCCTGTCTTCTCTTTTCCATTAGGTGTTGAAGATACCTTTTATCATTGAAATGCGCCTAATTCTTAATGTCTAGGTCTTCTGTCCATTGCTATTGTTGATAACTACATTAATACTTTATTTATATTTTCTAATCATTCTACGAGAAAAAAGCTAGATTTATGATAAGCATTTGTATATCACTAATCACTAAATGGTTTCCCCTGCAACCCCCTCCTTCGGTCTAAAAATTTTACCAAAAAGGTGATTTTCGCTCATTTTTAGGGTGGCAACGCCCGCCCCCCCCTTTCCAGACCTAGTGGTGCAAAACATTAGTCATGGGAGACTGCAACCCGCCTTTCATAAAGCTGTAGATCCACCTATGGTTTGCTATAAATGAAACGTTCTTTTAAAATATGCAGTATAGGACTTTGATTCCAAAAGGAAACCAAAGATTCTTCATCGCCATAAATATACAATATTTATAGTTCATACTGTCAATTATACATTATTACATAATCAATAATTAATTGAAGACATTGGAACTCTAACCCTGTAAATGGAGTATATATGTATATACCTTATGCATTATTTTGGGTATGAAGTATGTTACTGTCTAATATACATGAACCTACTGTCAGGACCGCTTATCCATTGGGTACAGCATACTTTGGTCAGGGAATAGGCCATGTCAATATGGACGATGTAGGATGTACAGGAACAGAAACATCATTGAAAAGTTGCTCATTTACAAACAGAACCGATGAAAACTGTAGCCACGGTGAAGATGCTGGAGTTATTTGTGTAATATCATCCATAGGAAGTAGGTATTTTACGTTAATTAACTTGCTTGTGGTAAGGATGGTAATAAAATAGCTGTAAGAACATTAATTTTATTTGATTGTAAACAAATTGTAATTAAAGCTCCTTTCTCGAAAATGGTCACTGATAAAATGTTGTTTTGTCTTTCTTAGGGATGAACGAATAAGACTATATGTCAATATTATAAATGAAAACAAGACTATGTTGATAAACAAAACGGCTAAGCTGAATGGTCAGTTTGCTTCCCTAAATATCATTTTATAACGGAATCAATCATTAGTGGAATCATTAGTGGAGTCATGCCCGTTGTACGTAAGATAAGAGGAACTGAATCGACCCGACATCATGAAGATATCACTTATATAGTAAACGTAATCGACTGTGGCACAATTTTAAGAAATACAGGTGGTATAACCACGAGTTAGGTAAATATTCAAGATAAGTAAGTGTAACAGTATATCATCAAGGTTTTCAATGGTAAATTGGATGAATACTGAAGTACATATATAGTGAGTCCATACTGATAGGCGAAACGTGTACACTGGTCTATGTACGAGTACTTCACGCCATAACAATATGAAAATAAATATAGTTTGGAGAATTAATAAAGTAGTGAACATATCAGTGATGAAATTCAGCACTGAGACCATAAAATTGTGAATGAAGATCGGTGTATGAGCACACAAGTCCTTCCAGGTTTATGTTTGCAAGTGGCATGCTAGCTTAATCAATGAGAAATTTAGTCTTTGTATATACGAAATACATTTACAGGTTCCTTTTATGCATATATTGGCGATGTTGATGGTAAGAGAACGTCGAGGTCAGACGGCATGTTGATGATACGTGACTATTCAAGATACCACTTCAATATCAGTGTATGTGATACACACTATGGATTACAGGAAGCGCAAGTGGCATGTCATGAACTCGGCTATGACAGGTAACTAAATCAAACTGTCAATGTATCATTCAGGGTGATGTTAATGATGGTAATAATGATTACGATAATGAAAATAATGATGATGATGATGATGATGATGATGATGATAATAATAATAATAAATATGATGTTATTGATAATAATAATAATAATAATAATAATAACATGTAAAGCGAAGCAAGCATGTAAAAGTAATTTTATATATGTAGTGATACGTACCTGTGTCTATTTTATTTTATTTTATTTTATTTTTTTTGCATTGTCATCATTATAATGCTTTTAGATATAGATCTAGGTCATTTAAAACTTATATCGACGTTATTACATTGTGCGCCAGAGATTTGCTGCCATATCTAGAATCGCTAAGATATTTGTAACTTAAACAAAATTTCAGAGGATAAATTTACATCAAAACCTCGTCTCTGTGCTAAATACTTAAAAAATGAAGAAACTAGAAACTAAAATATATTAAATAATAAAATAACTTCAGTTTGGATTCGTTCCACCTTTTAAAACTTAAGACGTTACGTAACTTAGTAAATATTGCCATAGATATATTGATGTATTGCATTCTACGCTTTTACAAGGGCAGATTCAGTCGGGAAGGGGCACAGGGACACCCCCTATCCCAGCAGTGGCGTCAAGCATGGATGTCCTGGCTGTAACAGGACTATACGTCCACCGATTAAATTGTCCACTGGACTTACCGTCCATTGTTAACACTGTCTCCGGTTTCTAAGGCGTATCCAGTTATTTGTAAATACCAATTATATTTCCCATACAAACAACTTATTATGTAATCAATATCGATCTGATTATAACCATATCGTTATTCAGCTTTTCTATTTGTCCTTTAGAGAATAAAGATCTGGTGAAACCACGTACGGGGCCACATTCTGGTGAACTATGATGACTTTTCAGATATCGAAATCGTTATTTCCCATATCCAATTATTGTCTCGGTAATGTACGTGTAAGTGACGCAATATGTAACAAACACTGTTCAAAAACTACCTTGTAGGTCACGCTTACACTGAATTGAAACATACGAACGCTGTGAATTCATTCCTAGGATTTTGTAGTCGATCCACTGATTGGCTGAAATAAATGTTCACCAGAACTTATGCAGCAGAACAACTGGAAGGGTTTTGTTCAATCTTTGTAGGCATAAAATGCTAATGGTCCCCTACAAGTGTTGCTGTTTTATTCGAGATCCATTAACAGGTGGCGCCACAGACAAAAGTAGGTCACAGAGAGAGAGAGCACCCTCCATTGATTCTTTCAGGCTGGCTGCTTACAGAGACAAACTGAATACATAGGGATGATCTAGAGGGATGTGTGAAGAAGTGATGTTCTTTTTGGCTCCATTCCTAAATCAAAGTTTTGACGTTTTTCAACATTTTTTGGACTTACTGATTTCAATACAGAAAAGTGCATTTCTTCTTCAATAGGTGATACTGATGCTTTGATTTGGTTTCTTTTAAAAACAGTTATGGTATAGAATATTACTGGAACGAATTATGTCAATTTGTCAATTTTTAAAATTCTTTTTATGAATTTTCAGACTGTAAAAAAAAGGGGGGAGGGGGGTATTCTCTCATATTTTCACACTTCTACTTCAGAAAATCTTGAATGATTTTTGTGAAACCTGGTTCGAATGAAGTATTTATGGTCCCCAACAAGTGTTGTTGTTTTTTATCCAGATTTGTAAACAGGTGACGCCACCACGGGCAAAAGTATGTCACAATTAGTACCCTCCTTTAACAAACTCCTTCAGACCAGCTGCATACAGATACAAACCGAATGCAAAGGAATGATCAAGAGGGATGTGTTAAGAAGTGTTGTTATTTGTGGTTTCATTCAAAAAGCAAACTTTTGACATTTTCTCAACATATTTTTAGACCTAGTAATTTTAATGCAGAAAGTATTTTATCCATCAGTAGAAATATTGCTTTAATTTGGGTTCTTTTAATCATAATAATGGTAAGAGTCTGTGAAAGAATTTGTCAATATCTTAATTTTTGGATCTTTAATGAATTTTTAAGACGGTCAAAAACAAGGGATGGGGACATTGTCCAATAATTTCAACTTCTGCAGAACCACTGGAAGGATTTTAATGTAACTTGGTGGGAATGAGGTACTGATGTTCTCGTTCAAGTGTTGATTTTTTTCATCCAGATCTGTGTACACATTTTTGAGCATCCATTTGCTGTAATGAGTTTTGGAAGAGTTTAAAATAAACAAGTAGTAGTTTATTAGAACTTTTAAAACCTCTAAAGTAGTACGGTATTATTTAATTATGACTGAAATTTCGTTATAGATATTCATCAAGGATTATGCCATCTGTTTTAAATTCTCATCAAGCTAGGGTTGCAGGTTTTTACCTTCGTCTAACATTCAGCTGCTCCGGTAATGAATCTCGTTTATTATCGTGCAGTAAGAAATTAACTTATGGATGGTGTCCAAATGGAGGGCATATAAATCCTGGAATTATTTGTAATTATCGTAAGTATGTGTTGTGTTGTTATACATTCGGTTAAAATACACTTTTACCTTTGTTCTTTGCATACTGACTGTGATTGTAAATATAATCACACTTATGTATGTAAGGAAATAATTTGATTCCATGCTAAAATAAGTTTATGACCTTTACATTGAGTTACTTTTAATTCTTCGTATTTAAAAGTAAGTTTGAACCTTTAACCTGATTACATTTTTTGAAGGAATTTGGATTTGTAAAAAAACAACCACACTAATGAGTAACATTAATCAGATTTAAGTTTTAATTTTAAATAAGCTTTATCGACAGCAAAATCATGTAAGATGTATGCTTACCTTTTAATGCTGTTGCAAGCAAATAATAAACGTAAGGGAAGATATTGTTGAAATCATCATTTTGCATAATTACACACGAATACGAAAGGAAGAAACTGCGTATTGCTCAATGTTTGACATTTTCAAAGAAGTTTGAAATAAGTTTTATGTAAGATTTCACCACTTCTTGGTCTAATCTACATGTTATTTTAAAGAAATGGATATTCTGCACAAACTATGAAATTAATATCAGAATATATAAATAAATAAATAAATAAATAAATTTGCATATGGTGCACCACAGATTTCTGTGTTTAAGCGTAACACATGCACACATGCATGGACTGTAATTACAAGTGGATAACCCACCAGTCTGTCTGCTTTGCAGTTCCGATTAATCGCCGTACGTGCAAATATTGGTTGAATAATAAAATAATTGATTGTTTTCAATTCTAAATTGAAATGTCAAAAAGAATTCGTTTGTCAACATCTCCCGACGACAAAAGGGAAACTGATTGGTCTAAATGCTTTTTATGTCAGATAGACAGAGATGAAGCATTGATGTCACCCTCCGATCCTTTGGACCAAAGCAAATCGTGTTATACCCTGCTTGCAAAGAATATACCCGAGTTCAAATGCTTGAATGAAATGCCAATCCATGTAGATATTCGACGCTTTGATGATGCCCAGGGCATTGATGCAACTTTAGTAAAGAATAATGAGTACCGTCATTCTTGCAGAATAATGTTCAGCAATACAAAACTACAAAGGGCGAGAAAAGGGAGATCTGTTGAGATTGAAGTCGAAAGTGGTTCATCAAATTTCATCAGAAAAAAGAGTTCGAAGCAGATTGAGAAGCCACTTATTGCAAAATGCTTTTTATGTGAAGACGAAGGTAACATATCAGACATGAGAGAGGCAATGACCATGCAGCTGAATGAAAGACTAAACCGATGCGCAATAACATTACAAGATGAAAAACTGCTTGCAAAATTAAGTTCAGGTGATGTTGTAGCACAAGAGTTTAAATATCATCCAAAATGTTTGACAGCACTGTATAACAGAGAAAGAAAGGCACTACGGGACCATGAAATGTCAGTGGAAAAAGGAAACTGCGAGTATGGTGATTAACTTGCATTTGCAGAACTTATTACACACATAGTAGAATCACAAAGAGCTAATCCGGGAGGTATTGTTTTCAAACTTGCTAATCTTAGCTTGTTATACGAAAAACGACGTCGCGAATTTACGTATGCGTCGATTTCAACAAAATTAAATAAAACGAAATTGAATGACAGAATCTTATCAAAGATACCAGATTTGCAAGCATACCATACAGGACGTGAAGTGGTACTAGTGTTTGAGAAAGATATTGGGCAAGCAGTTGTCACCGCCTGTGAATTTATTGATGCTATGTATTTAGCAAAGGCAGCCGAGATAGTTCGCAAGGAAATGTGTCAGCACAAGGTTAAATTCACTGGTAAATTTAGCGACGAATCATTGTCAGAAGCTGTTCCAAGTTCTTTGTTAGAACTGGTCTCAATGATAGAGCATGGACCTGATATCGAATCCCAACTTGAAAAAGGGATCACTGATTCTGATCTTGCCATTGCTCAGTTGTTGCTTTTTAATTACCATAAAAAGCAACTAAAGGTACTAGTATTCACCAGAGACACTTCAGATCGTGAACCTCCGTTTGCAATTTGTGCAGTGATTCTTTTGTTTGCAAAGACACGAGAACGCAATCTAATAGATATTATATTTCAACACGGTATTTGTATTTCGTATGACCGTGTGCTGGAAATCTCTACAATGCTTGGTGATAGTGTACTTCAGAAATATTTAGAAGAAGATGTTGTCTGTCCACCAGATTTACACAAGTGTGTATTCACTACCTCAGCTGTCGATAATATTTATCACAATCCTTCTTCTACAACGGCAATGACATCATTTCATGGAACAGGAATATCTATTTTTCAACACCCTTCTATTAGTGATAATACAAAGAGACGTGAATTTCCGCTTATTGAACATAAACTAACTTCGAAAAAAGTACCAAATTTCCCTGATACGTACACAAATGTACCACCTGCTTTTCTAAAAACAAAACCATCACCTCCGATAGTGCAAACACCTATTAAACTTCAGAACCAAGATTACTTGTTACATAACCTCAAGTATGAGTTTTACTGGCTTCAGTTTGTTAGTTTGACACAAGAAGTCTTAAATCTAGAGACAGTATCATGGTCATCATACCATTCTTCGCGAGGTAGGGGTCCATATGTTAAAGTCAGCACATCATTACCTCCTTTGTTGCAGTATCAGGCACAATCTGTGTCGACAATTAAACATGCCATGGATAAAATACGAGAGGTCACTAAATTCCTAAATCCCAGTCAAACTCTAGTTATGACAGCAGACCAACCATTGTTTGTTCTAGCAAAACAGATACAATGGCAGTGGCCAGACATCTATGGTGAAGATAAATTTGTGATAATGTTTGGAGATTTGCACATAGAAATGGCTGCTTTGAAACTATTGGGTGATTTACTGAAGGGATCTGGTTAGGTAACAGCTTTGACTGAGGCGGAAATTGCATCTTCAGGATCTGCTGAATCTTTCCAAGCCGGCATGGCCTAGTGGTATCGCGCTCGCCTGCTGATCGGGAAGCCGGGGTTTGAGTCCCGCTCTGGTCATGCCGGTGTCCTGTCTTTCGGATGAGACAGTCAAAACCGAGGCCCCGTGTCGTGGTATGCATGGCACGTAAAAGATCCCTCACTGCTACGGGTGGGTCCGTTGCAAAGGTCAAAATTTGTATGACCTGCATCAGGCATATGCCGTCACTATATACGTGAAATATTCGTGGTGTGACGTTAAACAAAAATCAATCAATCAATCAATCTGAATCTTTCCTAACAATTTCAAACGTTACAAAGACGAGAAAAATTCATCAGATAACGGCTTGTAGTCTGTATGAATTGATGAAGCTAGCATTTAAAAATGCTACCGAGGGTCAAATAAATATAGAAGACATTGCTGTCAATGAAATGTTAGAACGGTTTTCATTGTGCGAGAAAGAATTTCCTCAATTTCAATTTTGGGGTTTGATATTGAATTTGGAATTACTAGTCCTTTCGTTTATACGATCATATCGGGAAAGTGATTTTCGTCTCTACATTGACAGTCTTTCAGCTCTTCTTCCCTATTTTTTTTTTTTTTTTTTTTGCCCCCGATCATATGAACTATGCCAGATGGCTGACTATTCACATTCTGGACATGTTATCTCTTGAAAAACGATATCCTGATGTCTATGACGAATTTCAAAAAGGTAACTTTTCCGTAAAGAAAACAGAGAGAAGGTTTTCATGCATTGCTATTGATAAAGCACATGAGCAGAATAATGCACTTGTAAAAGGTGATGGTGGCGCAATCGACTTGACAGAAGATGCTTCAGCTCTTAGGAGGTGGATGATAGCTGGACCAGAGATCAGCAGATTGGTTGAAGAGTTTTCAAAAGCAAATGGTAATGTAAAAGTGAGACATTTAAAGCACCATGAAGAAACTCATTCTGCTCAAAAAAATTCTTTGAGAAAGATCGTAAGCTTGTGGCAGTATTTGAGGAAATGGGAAATCCATTTGATGAAGAGTCAAAAGATCTGTATGCTATTGATTCCAAAAATGTTGGAGAGCGCAATGTTTCCGAATCCCTTCAGAAACTATTAGAAGTTGGTCTACACCAGTATGATCTTTTCATAAAACGTATTAACGATACTGAAATGTCTGGATTCTATGACCCCATCACGAAGAATAAATTTCCTTTGTTTGGTTCCAAGTCGAAGTTAAACTCTATTGCCACAAAGACAAAGGTAGCTAGTTTGAAAGATGAATGCAGCTTGTTCTCAAGATTATTCATTTCTTGCCAAAGTCGACAATGTGGTTTGGAAGACTTCTTCAGACACGAAAATCAGAAGTTTCCACCATCCATACCACAGAATGGAAATCTGAATTTTGGTAGAAAGTCACAACTTATGCCAATATTAGAAAGTAATGTACAAATTCCCGTAGCTGCACCACCTGCAGACACTCTCACAATCGATGGAGCTGCTGTGGTTTACTCGAAGCAACCAGGAGTATGTAAAACATTTGTTGAGTATGCCAATGATGTTATTTTGCCTTATGTAGAACACTGTGGACATCATCACCGGAGGATAGATATTGTTTTGACGAATACCATGAGGATAGTTTGAAAGACGAAAGACGAAACTAGACGCAAACGAGGATCGGTTGAAAGAAGAAAAGTAACTTCCAACAGTAGACCACCAAAGTCTTGGAACACATTCTTAAGATGTGATGAAAATAAAAGTGAACTTTTTCGTTTCCTTGCTGAAAAACTGTCTGGGCTGAAGTGTGAAATAGACATAATTGCGACTCGAGAGGACCATGTTATAACAAACAACGATGTTGATGTTTCACATATATCACCGTGTAATCACGAAGAAGCAGACACCAGAATGTTTCTCCATGCAAAAGATGCAGCGGATAAAGGAAGTGAGAGTTTTATGTTGGTGAGTTCGGATACAGATGTTGTTGTCATAGGTGTCTCAATGTTTGATCAATTAAATATTGACAGATTCTGGGTTACATTTGGCAAAGGAAAGGACCTAAGATGGATCCCTTTACACGACATATCAAACTCTCTGGGACCAAGAACTAGATCACTGCCATTTTGTCACGCTTTTTCCGGTTGTGATACAGTCTCTGCATTTGTCGGTAAAGGGAAGAAATCATGTTGGCAAGCTTGGAATGTATAGCAGGAGGCAACGGAGGTTTTTAGTATGTTAAGCGTCCCTATAGAAAAAATATCTTCTGAAAACATGACGATCATTGAAAAATTTGTTATTGTGATGTATGATCGGTCAAGTTCAACTAACAAACTTGACGAAGCAAGACTTGATTTGTTCGCACGAAAACAAAAACCATACAATGCCATACCACCATCCCGGGCAGCTTTAGTTGAACATGTAAAACGAGCTGTTCTGCAAGCAGGCCATATTTGGGGTCAGTGCCTTAATCGGATGATGAAATTGCCATCACCAGATGCATGGGGTTGGGTGAAAAAGGATAGTGTATGGGTACCGTATTGGACTAGCTTGCAACCTATAGCGGCATCCTGTCAAGAACTTGCAAAATGCGGATGCAAAAAGAATTGTTCTGGGAACTGCAAGTGCTATAGATCAGGTTTACCATGCACAGCACTTTGTAGTTGTACTTGTGACGGGATTTGAGTAGATAAACCGTCAAAATAAGTAATTAAATGCAAAGCTTGCGCATTCGCAGTCCATAATTTACTCCAAATGTAGTTTAAAATATTTACAGGTTGATTTTCCATCAGATCTTAACCCCTCACCGTTCCAGATATGTTTCAATATAACCATTAGACCATACTATATATACAGGCAAGCGAATATTCGCCGCCATTTTTAGAATTTGGCGGCCATCTTGAAAATACCAAAATTTGCGTGGCATACGGTCTAATATGAACAAGTACATACTAAAGAAGTATAATGCCAAGTTTGTTGCTTTACGGAAAATCTGCATTTATTTCAACAGCCTAATACATTGACGGCAAATTCTATAAAAAAGAAGATAGCTGACTTACATGCTAAATATGTCTTTGTTCCTGCTGATAAAGCAGGTAATAACATAATAGTTGTTTGAAAACTATATTATATTGAAGTACTTAAAACGAATTAAACTCCACTCATACATATGTGGAAAGCCTTACCTCAAAAGACACCACTTTGCACGATCACCTCATGAGCATGTCCGACTTCAAAATTAAAACTGATAAATCTGATCTACCAACCATATATTGGCTCCCAAAACTACATAAAAGTCCATATAAATCACGTTTCATATCTAATTCTGGCCACTGCTCTACTATGGTACTATCGAAGCATATTACGTCTGCTCTAACTGCTATAAAAGATCATATTATTAAATATTGTGATGTCGCATTTCATAATAGTAACATCAATTACTTTTGGTCGATTAAAAATTCTCATGAAGTTATAGACATACTTCTTTCGCTAAATTTCAAAGCGAGTCAAATTTTTACATTTGATTTTTCTACACTTTATACATCTCTGCCTCATGATTTGATTAAACGCAAGTCGCTGTCTCTTATACAATGGTGTTTTTACAGAGAATCTAAAACGTACATATGTACTTCCAATAACTCCGGATTCTTTTTCAACAAACAATATACTTCATCTAAATACTGAACTTGCTGGGAATTATGTAAAGCAATAGATTTTCTCATGAATAATATTTTTGTGCAATTTGATGGGAAGATATATCAACAAATAGTTGGGATTCCTATGGGTACTAACTGCACGCCTCTGATAACAGATTTATTTCTTTATTGTTATAAGAGGGATTTTATGGTTTCTATTCAAAAATCAAAACGTTTTGACCTCATTGACAAATTTAATAATACTTGCAGATATCTGGATGACATTTTGGTTATCGACAACCCTGAATTCGGACAATTTATATCAGAAATATATCCACCAGAGCTCACATTGAATAAAGCTAATACTTGAGATAAATCTACACCTTTCTTAGATTTAAACATCAAAATTATCAACCACCTTATATATACTAATATTTATGATAATAATATTTACGATTTGTCAGAGGCTGCACCGATGTTTTGGACTTTCATAAACGAAATTTACAAATTACTACTAAACTTTTAACTCAGAGTTACAGATATCACAAGCTTAGAAAAACATTCGGCAAATTCTTCAGATCTCATTCAGAACTTCTATCTAAATTTGGAAATATTTCTTTTCAACAGTATGTATCCAATGGTATTTCCCATCCTAATTTTTACGGTGATCTCGTATATAAACTAAGGAAAGTAAAAGGCTCCGATAACGTTATTTTATCATGTAATAAAATAGTCAAACGTCTTCTAAATAGACAATATGATATTGAGATCATCAAAAAGACTATGGGTCTTGTATTTGGCCTCTACAGCCTTATGCAGACTTTTACTTGAACGTTGCACGCTGACTAACAGGGCGGTGGGGACTATATGACGGGCCTTGTCCAAACCTCTTTCAGAGGAGACATGGTCCTGAACCTCGTCCCCTCTGACTGTTAGTCGGGACTCAGATCTAGGGTCTTAGCTCGCTTTCAGACTGGCATAGCACGGTTTTTCATGTTGATGTCGCATATATTTTTTATACCATTATGTGTTTATATTTTATGACCTCTCAATATGCGATACCTGTTGACCCTTGTTCTTTATATGGAGGATTATTTATAAATTTTTAAATGTACGTCCTTTGATTGTTCTGCTGTTACGGTGGGTGGGAAAGTGGGCCCGTAAACCGGTTAACCACACCATTTGTTTGGCTTTTGTCAAATTAAATGACCGTCCTAAGTCGGTTTGGTAACTGCACTACAATCAAATATTTTTGTAATGTGTTATATGCTCTAGTATATTATTTATATTCATGTATTGTATAGCTCCATGGTGACTTCTGCCACATAACTGAGCCAGTAACTCCTCTTTTTTCTTTTGTATCATCAGAAGAACTATTTTGTCAGGTTCCCGCCCCACTAATCCGATTGAAGAGTAAACCCATCACAAATTTACCTAAAGTAAGAGCCAAAGGACCCTTCTAAGGATAAAGCCATATATGAGGGAGACTTTCCTAATTGCTGCAATAATTTCTTTTTTAAAAACTGTATATGCTTAATGGAAACGTTCTGGGCTAAGGAATTCTATAAAAAAAATCTTGTCCTGACATCCCTGGGTTAGTCACATCGACAGTATAACGTTATACGGACAATTCATTCATAAACCGTTATCAATCATCAACTTTGATAGCCATGACAATCACAGTACCAATAAGACCCAGAAAGAACATCTGAAGTCAGACTCACAATGTCTGTTCTGAGTTGCCGTGACGTGATACATTAGCTCGATCATATCCTACATCATGGTAATCGATAACCGACATTGTGAGTGTTACGTCAGATGCTCTCTCTCTCTCTCTCTCTCTCTCTCCCTCTCTCTCTGTGTGTGTGTGTGTGTATATATATACTTCAATTTTGTCGTTTATTTAGGTCAAGTGAAACAAGTAGAACTTTATGCATCTAAAGTGTCCATCCGAAAAATATTAACGGTGACTGATCAACAAGAATCTATTCGATGTATGATAGAACATGCTAATCCCGCTCCAGTACTCACGTGGTATATAAATAGATGGCCGAGTTACTGTAATGTTAGGAACACTACATTAAGAAGTGGGTCATCGTACAAGGTGGACAGCATCTTACTTCTTTTACCTGACACATCTATACACGGCAAGGAACTGAAATGTTGTAGCAGGGATGCCACAGGATATCAAACGTGCTCAGATAACTATATATTATCTGTACAGGGTAAGTCCTCTTCAATAAAAATGACGTTGAACGTTAGCAACCTTATGACGTCATAAGAATGTTTCATTGTTTTTACGTCATTTTGTGTTAATACGTTTTATTTCCTCCCTTAACATTAGGACAGCAGTTAATGGCTGCGAAGTCCATTGATAAATACCTAGATCCGTTCATAACAGAAATTTAATTGAATCAGTTAATTCATTAAGAAGAAGAAGGGAAAGTAATTGGGAGAAATCTGCATCCGTGAGATTTCTATTCGTACGATTATATCATTGCATTCTAAAAGGTTAATGTATAACAGGTTTATTTATATCTTTATCGCCAACAAAAGACCCAAGTCACGTTACTGTTACAGTAAAGGCAGAGTGCCATGAAGTGAAGTCCTAAAACAGAATCAAATCTGGCAATGCAGAAAGAAAATACGTCGAAATCGTCACAAAACATTTGCATTCATTGCATTTACGGCACTGTTTTAAAATAATGATTTGACACATACAATTAAGGACGTTGCTAACTATGGTCCTTCCCATTCACTCATGAATAAGTGTTATTTTGTGTGTAGCTGAAACATTCACAACTATTTCAGCCCCTTTTCTCAGAAGAGACCAATCAAACTGGAAATTTTGAAACGTCATAAATACATGTATGTTTGTAGAGTAAAATATAATTGATTATTTTTTACGTCACTCTACAATTATTTCACGCATATGGTGACGGCATCTGCCTAATGCATTGCATACAAATTTCTACCTTTTGCAACGGATCCACACGAAGCAGTGAAGAATCTTTTACGTGCCACACCTACCGTGACACTTGACTTCGGTTTTCACTGTCAATGACAGAACACTAATGTGCCGAGGGCGGGGAAAGAACCCGGGACCCCTAGGTCACAAGTCGAGCACCTCATCCACTATGCCACAGCGGCTTTGAGAAAAATATGACAATCACGCATAAAAAAATTCAAGATTTACGAGGGATGGGTTGGCGAATATGTATCATTATTGCTTTTGTTACGAATGATATTGTTTAAATGCCCGAGTGATCGAAAAGATAAATGTAATTTCCTAAAAAAAAAAAAAAATAAAAATAAGAACTAAACATTTTTGTTGATATTTCTTCCATGTGATTATCACATTATGGATGGAAGAATTATCTTCACTTTATGAGGAAGATTGGATAAAGAACATTATTTAAGCTTAACTTTGAATCTGACTTGATGCTCAGATTCTGTTGCCTCGCAAACGAATTGAATATGACAGTTGGAATGGAAAGTCATATAAAACTATTGATTGTTTTATTTTTCCTCTTTATACAAGTCTTAATTTGCATGTCGTAATTAAATCAGACGACAAGTGAAATTTGCAAACGACGGCAAACTGTGTAAATAGATATGTACAACAACTCGTAATACAAACATTTTGGGCACAGGTTTGAATATGTACAAAATAAATCTGGGTGCATATGAAAAAACCCCAACATTCTTATACGTTTGTTGATATCTTGTCATTGATATATAACTCAGAGTCCATGTTGTACACAGCACTTATTTTGTACATGTTCTTAAGAGCTGTATACGAAATATGTTTAATCTATAACGAATTTCAGCTCTGCCAAAACTAGATATTATGTCAAAACCTGACACGATGAACACCTCAGATACTGATACTCGTAGAGGACTAATATGCATTGGCAGACACAGCAGGCCCAAGGCTGTTCTAACATGGTACAAGAATGGTTTACCGATTAATGGATCAGAAGGTTTCTCTGTGCAGGAAACATTAACATCTGTAAGCGACCAACAGTACGACATGACGAGCACTTTGTCTATCCAGGACTCGTCGTCATACCGTAATGGCGATATTTTCACCTGTGTAGCATCAATTGAATCACATAGTGCAAAGGCCATGGCAAGTTCTATTTTGTTAACTCACGGTAAGATTTCTTTGTTTTAATCGATAATTTGGGACCTGACCATACAAAATAACCATCTTAACTCTTTGACTATACTTGATTTGACATAATATGTATTTATATACAGACATCTGTTCACGTGCGTTTCCGATGCCTGAATGTCAGTTAGGCAGCATTTCTTGCCTTGAATGGGAAAATTTGACTTCGTTTTCTTGTTTCCTTCGTGTGTTTGTGCGTGTATATTTATGTATTTACCTCCTCGACTTGAACGGTCGCTGCAGGAGTTTTGCAACGGGTGTTGCATGCAACCAGGGGACGCTTACTCCTCCCGGGCACCTGTTCTCACCACGATTTTATTAGGGTTCCCATTTGTCTGAATATGACACTATTCACGATATTGTCCTTTTATTCCATGGACGATATCGTTGATGACTGACAATTGAAAAGTATTTATAAAAGAACAGTGAAAACTGGACATAAATATATAATCAAATTTTCTCATATGAATTTCAAGATTATTATATGTTTACTTTGAGAGTTTTGTATAAAATATTTATTATTAATTTTGTAGATCCGTCAGCGGCATTACGCCTTAAGACAGATGATGGCACTCTAACCACCTCAACACATATTATTGCATACTGTGCACTTGGGGCAACATCCCTATTACTGGTTATTATGAACATATGTCTTGTCTTTCATTTGCGTCGGATACAACGAAATTCGAAAAGTAAGCTAAGAAAAAGACTACAAAATATTTCTTGTCTGAAGTTAGAACCAATTACATTAAATATGAGATTGTAACAAATTGAATTCGTTTTTATACGCCCGTCGTAAAGCGGTATATAGTTGTTTAGCGTTGTGGTTCTTTGGGTCGGTCTGCACCTTGTAAACACGAAATAGACCATATCAGTTTGGCTAAGACTTTCAAACTTGGTACACTTATTTGATACGACATGAAGACGATACTTATAGATTTACAACTTTTTACCCCTTGCATTGATTGTAGTCATATTTAACAGAATTTTTGCCCGGGATCCCAGAATGCCTCATGACCTAAACCAGGGTCCTATATTCAAGGTCATAATGCATATGATGGCAAGTCTGTTCGAGCCATTACGTTTTACCTCTTGCATGGATTTGATACATTATGAGTTACGAATATTTCACAGAATTGTTGCGCAGGACCCAAGGATGTGTTATGACCCATCTTGGTTCACCAAGGGTTTAGTAGGATACTGCTAGACATCCCAATGCAATACAAATTGAATTAATGTCATGTATGTAATGCGAAAATGACAGTATTTATGTATGATAAATCCTTGTCCGAGTCTTAACTTTCTATTGCCTGCGTTATTTTGAATAATATTTTCAGTTTTATTACCCAGCTCCCAAAGATTTGTCGTCGCTTTGTTTAATTTCATTATAAGCATCACAAGAGGTTTGCCTCTTTAATAAAATTTAGTAGTACATTAGGGGATAATTTTGAAACCGTAAATAAAAAAGGGAGGAACAATTTCTTCTTACATTTACTTAGCCCCTCCTCAAATTAAGCGATATGTGTATTATGCCACGTTAGGCGTTGCTCTTGTTTATTTTGTCTCCGATTACTCGAGAAATTCATATGCAAAAACAGCTAATTAAGTACTATGATTATTTAGCATCGTATATGGAATGATACAGGAATCTTATTTATTTTAGAATTTATTATATTTTCTGAAAATGTTATCGTGTTCACATGCAAATAAAATTGTTATTCAAGGCACTACTAGTGACACAGCATTGACTCCAAATCCCTCAAGAAGTTTAGAAAGGTAATTTTTATTCCGATTTACAGTAAATCAAAACTTTATGAGGATAGTATACATTTGAGATCTTACTTTAATTTTCATGGGCAAATGCCCTTGTTCATAGATTTGTATGTATTTTCGTACAGTATTTTAGATCCCTATGAATATACATTTAGTCCACATGAATGTTCAGGTGATAAAATTTGTAACAACTATTGTGATTGTAACATATGTCTAGTTGCTCAGGTAAGGTTTTGTTTGAATTGAACTGTTCGTTCAAATAATGATATTCCAAAAATAATATTTTGCTTAAAATAATTTCAGTTATGAAAACGCAGAGTACAATGGCAACGACGAAGACTCATGCGTAAAACAAGCTTGCTATGAACAACTTCAGCTTCCTCAACTACCTACAAGAAAAGGTAATGACAATATATTATATTTTACAGAACACTGTCATAATAAGATGATAGATGAAACAGAATAGTTCACAGTTTATAAAATCTGAGAGTATATAGCTGAAAGGAAAACCAAGAAGAAAAGAAAGAGCTTCTACATATGGCGCATACGCGAACTTAGTATCACGCAATATTCGTTGATATGAACTCAACATATTTTAATTCATATAATTTTTCTTTTGAAGGAAAACGAGGCCGAAATGAAGAAATATACGAAAACACTTAATATGAAAAGATGCGAGGAGCTGTGATCATTGCTAGGTTTAAAACACTAAAATTCTCCATTGTACGACAAGGAAAAACACAAGAACCAAATACGAACAGAAAACTTTCACAGTTGTAGTATTTATGTTGTACACTTTAAAGGATATTTCAGCATTTAACCATGAAATGTTTGCGTACTTTTACAGAATTTAGACTATAAACTCTTGACGTAGTGCAAATTACAATATCAGCTGTTAATAAACGCACTCACACAAATTATTTTCTTCTTTAAATTATTGTATTAGTAAACATTTTCCCTACACCTTTTTACATGTGAATTGTTTACATTTTCAAATGTATATTCCAAGAGTTAAATATTCATAAACCTTTTACCTACACAATTTGTACATAATAGATAAATCATATACAAAAAGTTCCTGAGTTTTTATCAATGGAGGTATAAAGTTTTTGTTATTATCTTAATTTTAATCAAGGAAATGTAATAGTAATACGAACAATATTTTTATGAAAATTTTCATTAAAACTATAGTATAGTTTTAGAACAAATTGTTCATTATTCAATCAGTTACTTTCGTATTTTACATTAACGTCACACTTATTCCCTATGCAGTGCTGAGCTCGTAAAAAAGTTCTCCGCGGAGGCTTTGACTTAAAGTTGCATTAGCTGTCAAAATTGGTATAAAAAGAATGTTATGTTTCATTTATTTATCAGAAATTACATACAATCAAACTACAAAACAAAGTTATACTACATCGAAAGTCAACTCTTTTTACGACATTGACACGTTTTTATAAACCGGAAAAATTGAGAAATGTCCGTTACATTCACCATTTACACAACATTTGACACGTATGTAGATCGGGTCAGAAAATCACGTGATAAAAACAATGTACTAAAGTGTGTCGCTGAGTATATCTTCGTAAAAACATGTTTTATCTAGCTTTGTAAACTCAAATATATATAGGAACATACTAAATGCACAGAAGAAAAGAAAAAATGTCATTAGTAATACTGTCAATAGTAATTTGGCTATATACAACGAACATTTTAAAGCTTTATGTCACATTAGTAGTCCCACATGATTTGATCGAGGGGCCCCCAAAAGGGACTCTTAAAACAATTTCTTTTACAGAATTTTACAAAATGCATTTACGTTTCTTTCATGTCGTCCACTTAACACATTATTATCAATAGTTAATTTTAAGAGATTACCTTTCCTAATGACAGTAAATATCGGACGGCTTTCATAATACAAACACACAAGTAATCAATACAATGGAATGCCAAGGCCTCGTGCTGACGTGGTATTGAAAAATGTAAACATTAAAGACTCGTGCGAAGTATTTTGCGTAAATTGACAACTCTCCCCCGTTCCCATCGCTCTAGTGCAACTTCTATGTTGTTCTTGTTCTAAAAATGTTTCGTCAGACTTTTTTCATCCCTGATGTTATCGAATTCTGTCTTTAATCGAGGACGTCTCATCTCCGATAGCTTTTTCTACGTCACCAGTGTTGTTGTTATGAGTGAAAGTTTCCTAATCTCGCGTTAGTTGGCTAGGTCATTGATACACTGAGCATGCCAGGTGAAGAAAAAATTAGCGAGTTTGTGCGGTGTGTGATTTTTTTCCACAACTAACCGAACTTATATAACATTGTAATTTCGTGTAAAGGCTTAACTTCGGGAGAGAGTTCAGGGTTAAAAGTTACAGCTTTCGTTTTTAATACGGAAAATGACAGCTAGTGCAACTTTAAATGTTATTATACCCTTTTACCTGATGTTATGCGGTAGTGACACTTTATACACAGTGTTTGTTCACATTCATGTGTATGTACAGTACTGAATTATGTTTGTTTCGTCTGTATATTATTGCATTCATGGCGGGTGTGACTAGCCCAATAGGAGACGCTCACTCCTCCCGGGCACATGGTCTCACCTCTAAATTTCAGGGGTCCGTGAACGTCCACTGTTGTATATTGTTGTCAGTGCCACAGTCATGTGACAGTTACTGTCGTATTTTACATTATTCGTACAAAATGGGAGGGGTGGATTCTAGGAGGTTTTGGGACGGAATCGTCTTCTTACAACATTAAATGACAAAGTTTATTTCATTTTTGTTTGTGTTGTCAATGGTAGGGTTTGTCACACATTGAACACGATCATATTATATTCTTGGATCTTCTATACATTTAATGTTTATTTATTTCTACTATATATTTTTCCAGTGTAAATTTTAAGTAGTAAATTCAAAACCAATGTGTTCACGAAGCCAAATGATTGTATGTCAGTTACGGATTTATGTTAGCTTGAGTACTTTTTTAAACATTAGTTAAAACGCATCGGACAAATTGCGGGGAAAAACATAATGGGGGCTCAAAACGCACAAGATAATTTTTAAATAACAACTTTCTTGTGAATAGTGGTCCAAATTCTAAGTGTTTATCAAAATTTGACACGATTTCACGAGAAGGGCATCTGAGATTACATGAACTAAGACTTTCTCTTTTTATGACCATAACTGCTACTTGTGCGAGAAAAAATTAAAATTAAAATTTTTAATTTTTTTTGGTTTTTTTTGGAGGAAAAAATGAGTTTATGTAGAAACCTCCAGACAGGCCAATTTTTTTTAACATACTAAACCTAGATAATTTTGATGTTTTTGTTTCTCTCTCTCGGTTTATAAAACACGTAAATAAAAAGGGTGTCAATTCAAAGAAAACAATTATGTATATACATATTTTATCTTCTCGAGAATCATGTGTGTCTCCTTGCTATAGTTGCCATGAATATAGAGACAGATGTTAAAATGTGGCTATAAAACTTCATATTGATGATCCATATTCAGCAATCACATACTTGTAAGAAACTGACAGGTGTTGTGGAGACGGTTTTGTTTTCATACCATGCGACACTTCTTCCCTCTTACTGATAAGAACATATCGCTACTGTTATTAATAGTAAACAAGGAAGAAGTAATGAAGGTTATCCAAATCTCGAAGTCCATGGATAAAGGGACAATATCATGTACAATGTCATATTCAAACAAATGCGAATCCTTATTAAATTGAAGTAAGAAAAGGTGCTTGGGAGGAGTAAGCGTTCCCTGCTTGCATAAGGCATCCGTCGCAAAAGTCCTGCAGCTCTTCAAATGCAGGAAGTAAAAACATACATATACACACATGAGCACATGAATGAGACAAGGACACTAGATCTAATTATCTCATTCCCGGTATGAAATACTGTTCAACTGAGTTTTCAGTGTCGGAAATGCACGCAAACAAATGTTTTTATGTATACTTATACTGTCAAATTAACCATAGTCAAAAAGTTGTAGATGATTACTATGATCAGCTCTGAAAATAAAGGTTTACATTCTTGAAAAGGGGATCTAAAATTGCACCAGATCCCCTTATCGACCATAGAACTTCCTCAGTGACAATTTCAAACATTCCTCAATATATCCTTGCGAGAATAGTTTTATGGCACGAGACCTCGGTCACAGGTCGAAATTGTCGTATTTAGAACACGCCATGGCATAGTTATGAAATGAAGATGTCATAAGCGGGAGAGAAATGTATGTTGCTGCTTAGGAAAAGGAAGTTGATATTAATGAAATTCAAACCGTCACGTTTGTCATAAAGCGAGCTAACTAATGAACCATCATCACTAATTGATAGAAGCATATCGAGGCATGAAGCAGAATATGCGTTCTCAGTTGTATCTTTTATTTCGAGTTCCTTTGGATATATGATGATAAAGTGATCTTTAACCATAGGATTTTAATCGACATGACGTCAACGATGTATCTGTATGTAAAGTTGAGAACCGAAATGCTAATTATTTATTGGCTATGGAGAGCGGAGTCTGTCATTACTTCTTGAATACAATGCAATGTCGGCATAAAGTGGCTCGCATTTCTGTATCCATCGAAATGCCAAAAGTGGCGCCTCATTTCTGTACCCATCGGAATGCCAACAGTCTGCTGGAGCACTTGACAGTAAACATTGTCTATAAGAAATTCTAACTTCTAGATATCTTTTTCTGTATACCTGACACTGGATTCAGAGTGTTCCTTTACAAAATACGTATTGTTGAGTCTTATAACAAGATATATATACCTGCGAGTTCCATCATTATTTAAAAAGGCGTTTTGAAAACGATGACACATAAATCAGAATTCAACAATTAACATCTCGGTTCAACTTTACATACAGATACATCGATGACGTTTTGTCGATTAACAACCCTATATTTAAGGATCACCTCAACATTACCCAAAGGAACTCGAGATAAAAGATACAATCTTCTTCATACCTCGATATACTCCTATCAATTAGTGACGATGGTTCATTAGTAACCTCTCTCTCTGACAAACGTGACGATTTCATTTTCATTATTACCAACTTCATTATTACCTTTTCTGAGTAGCAACATTCCTTCCTCTCCCTCATATGGCGTCTTCATTTCACAACTTATACGCCATGCTAGGGCATGCTCTAAACACGAAATTTCGTCTTAAGAGCGAGGCGTCTTGCCACGAAACTACTCTCACAAGGATATATTGAGAAACGTTTGAAATTGTACCCGAAGTAGTTCTATGTTCGATATAGGGATCTAGTACAATTTCAGATTCTTCCTTCAAGAATGTTAACCGATATTTTGGGATCTGACCATACAAATTTACCATATTTGCTTTTTGACTATACTTGGTTTGACAAAATACATGTACGTATATATATACATGCATTTGTTCACGTGCATTTCCGATGCTGGAATTTCAGTTAACATGTCATGCCTTAAATAGGAAAATTTGACCTCGTGTTCTTGTCTGCTCCATGTGTTCTTACGTGTATATTTATGTTTTACTTCCTAGACTTGAAAAGTTGCTGCAGGACTTTTGCGACGGGTATCTCATGCAACCAGGGGACGCTTATTCCTCCCGGGCACTTGATGTCACCTCGATCTTATTGGGGTTCGCATTTGGCAGAATATGACACGATACACGATATTGTCCTTTTATTCTATGGACAATGAGATATAGTTTACCCTTCGGTTCTTCTTCATTTTTACTTGTAAGCGTGTAGAGCTAAATACAAATGTTTCGAGAGAGATCCAGATATCCTGGTATAGGTTTTGAAAATTTTTGATTCTCACATTTGTTGTTTAAAAGTTTTTACTGTTACATACTTCAGGGTTTTTATTTTGGCAAAAATCCAGATATATGTCAGTAGTATTTTTATTTCCAACTCCTATCGCAAACTGAAAAGCGTTTTTAATTGTTTATTCGCAGATGAATGAGAATTGCCTCGCCCATTAAATATGTATCAATTAATTATTTTTATTTCATTCCATTCTTTTCCTATTTCCTTACCTTTCCTTTCTAATGCTATCTCTAGTTGCCAAATTGCCATAAGTGATTTAACATTGACTCCCTTATTATATCTATAGTAATTTAATATTAAACTCCATCTTTTCCCTCTTCCCTTTTCTGATAAATAATCTTGTTAACAATTTTCGTCCTTCTAATATATAAGCAACAGTTACATAAGAAAAATAGAAAATTTCTTATGAGTTGCCCTCTCTTCTTGATATCTTTCTTATTTAGTGGACATTGGCAATTTACTCTTTATCAAAATTTATGAAACATTTTATTTCATTTATTTTTAGCTGTTCTTATAGGAACCCTAAAACCATTTTTCTGAGTTCTAATTTGAATGCATCGTATATTGTCGATTGTTTTAAATTTGACATCTATCAGGACTCGTGCAATAAGTGAACTTCGATATTATTGTGCATTAATTTTGGGGGAATTACGTATAAAAGGGATATTGTTTGAATAAATATGATAAACGTATGTATAACAAAAATATTTAAACACAGAAAATTGAAGCAATATATGTAATCGCATCTTATTTTCTACATACATGCCCGGAAAGTTTTAATTTATCTAATTTGAATTGGAAGGTTTTGCATTTTGTTTTTGATTTTGATTTCATTTTAAACCACTCTAAAGGCGATACCTCAACTATATTGCAATAACACCTTTTGTGATATGTCCTCTCTCTCTCTCTCTCTCTCTCTCTCTCTCTCTCTTTGCTGTGCATGTCGGTGATTGACCCAGAGTTGACCCCCACCCCTTTTGTGCTTACTCGTAATGCTTTATTGACGATATCAATATGAGCATAGAATCGCTGTGTCCTTAAAGGTATCGCTTGTTCAAGGTCATGATGTTGAACCCTTATGAAATAGAAAACGATTTTAAGTAATATAAACACAAGCAGGTCTTTAATATACACCAAACAGTGATTTTATTCATGGTTTAATGCGTCCTTGAAAGTTTTCTTTTTAATCAATGTCAAAAGACATCTTTGTGCCATGGGCATGGGTAATGATTGAAATAGAGAGAAACTTTTGAGTGAGGTATAGAAATCAATGAAATGACAATTACGGAGGACGGTTAAAGCAACACAAAATTACACATGTCACTAGACATTTGTTCCAGATATACTAAATACACAATTCACCGACCTTATATCCTGTCATTGAGCACTTCTTCGCTGTTTTTTCAGAACATCCTAATTCAACGACAATTATACTAGGGTTATTCAGGAATGTTTTCCGAAGTTTCATAATCGTTTTCGACGACGATAATTTAGATCAACTAATACTTCTTCGGAGGAGTTGACCTGATATATTCTGTCAATTATTGATTCAATGTTGCACCACATTTATGTGTATATTTGACACTACAGGACTGTATTGGTGTCACTCATAGTCGCTTGGCAATAGACGATATGGTGGGATCTACATTGGTGTCACTCATAGTCGCTTGGCAATAGACGACATGGTGGGATCTACATTGGTGTCACTCATGGTCGCTTGGCAATAGACGACATGGTGGGATCTACATTGGTGTCACTCATAGTCGCTCGGCAATAGACGACATGGTGGGATCTACATTGATGTCACTCATAGTCGCTTGGCAATACACGACATGGTGGGATCTACATTGGTGTCACTCATAGTCGCTTGGCAATAGACGACATGGTGGGATCTACATTGGTGTCACTCATAGTCGCTTGGCAATAGACAATATGGTGGGATCTGCATTGGTGTCACTCATAGTCGCTTGGCAATAGACGACATGGTGGGATCTACATTGGTGTCACTCATAGTCGCTTGGCAATAGACGACATGGTGGGATCTACATTGGTGTCACTCATAGTCGCTTGGCAATAGACGATATGGTGGGATCTACATTGGTGTCACTCATAGTCGCTTGGCAATAGATGATATGGTGGGATCTGCATTGGTGTCACTCATAGTCGCTTGGCAATAGACGACATGGTGGGATCTACATTGGTGTCACTCATAGTCGCTTTGCAATAGACGATATGGTGGGATCTACATTGGTGTCACTCATAGTCGCTTGGCAATAGACGATATGGTGGGATCTACATTGGTGTCACTCATAGTCACTTGGCAATAGACGACATGGTGGGATCTACATTGGTGTCACTCATAGTCGCTTGGCAATAGACGACATGGTGGGATCTACATTGGTGTCACTCATGGTCGCCTGGCAATAGACGATATGGTGGGATCTACATTGGTTTCACTCATAGTCGCTTGGCAATAGACGACATGGTGGGATCTACATTGGTGTCACTCATAGTCGCTTGGCAGTAGACGATATGGTGGGATCTACATTGGTGTCACTCATGGTCGCTTGGCAATAGACGACATGGTGGGATCTACATTGGTGTCACTCATAGTCGCTCGGCAATAGACGACATGGTGGGATCTACATTGATGTCACTCATAGTCGCTTGGCAATAGACGACATGGTGGGATCTACATTGATGTCACTCATAGTCGCTTGGCAATAGACGACATGGTGGGATCTACATAGGTGTCACTCATAGTCGCTTGGCAATAGATGATATGGTGGGATCTGCATTGGTGTCACTCATAGTCGCTTGGCAATAGACGACATGGTGGGATCTACATTGGTGTCACTCATAGTCGCTTGGCAATAGACGACATGGTGGGATCTACATTGTTGTCACTCATAGTCGCTTGGCAATAGACGATATGGTGGGATCTACATTGGTGTCACTCATGGTCGCTTGGCAATAGACGACATGGTGGGATCTACATTGGTGTCACTCAAAGTCGCTTGGCAATAGACGACATGGTGGGATCTACATTGGTGTCACTCATAGTCGCTTTGCAATAGACGATATGGTGGATCTACATTGGTGTCACTCATAGTCGCTTGGCAATAGACGATATGGTGGGATCTACATTGGTGTCACTCATAGTCACTTGGCAATAGACGACATGGTGGGATCTACATTGGTGTCACTCAAAGACGCTTGGCAATAGACGACATGGTGGGATCTACATTGGTGTCACTCATGGTCGCCTGGCAATAGACGATATGGTGGGATCTACATTGGTGTCACTCATAGTCGCTTGGCAATAAACGATATGGTGGGATCTACATTGGTGTCACTTATAGTCGCTCGGCAATAGACGACATGGTGGGATCTACATTGGTGTCACTCATAGTCGCTTGGCAATAGACGACATGGTGGGATCTACATTGGTGTCACTCATAGTCGCTTGGCAATAGACGACATGGTGGGATCTACATTGGTGTCACTCATAGTCGCTTGCCAATAGACGGTATGGTGGGATCTACATTGGTGTCACTCATAGTCACTTAGCAATAGACGACATGGTGGGATCTACATTGGTGTCACTCATAGTCACTTGGCAATAGACGACATGGTGGGATCTACATTGGTGTCACTCATAGTCGCTAGTCGCTTGGCAATAGACGATATGGTAGGATCTACATGGTTTGCTGCAATGATTTTGGTGATTCTCATATAAAGTCACAATGCAAGAATTAATGTTACATGAAAAACGGCGCCTAAAACCGTAAACCTCATTATGGTTTACTAGGACTGTAAACGGTATGTGTTGTTGAAATATATATCATTTGCACATCCTAACTCAACAATGTGAATTTATCGTTTTTCCTTTATATCTTTATTTAGTTTTGAAAATGAATATATTTGTTGTCTATTTATTACCTACAAGTTTTCAGATACTTGTGCATATGATTATTCCTCTAAAGACTTTTTTCTTGATAATATTCCATCGTCGCTAACAACTTTGACAACTTATCAAAACCATAAAATGATTACATATGACACTTCCTGGTTGATTTAAGAATATCACCCATTGGATAAAATAAATTGAGAGGTTTATTCACATCCTATGCAACCAATGTATTTTGTATTACATAATGACAATGCTAAATGCATGTCTGTGTCGGTTGTTGTAACAAGTCTCAACGTGCAGGAAGATATAAGGGGATTCTACACGTAAATCATGTGATTTGAATATATCGAAATGTGACCTTATTTTTGGATGTAATACATTGTTTTTACTCGTGTGATTTTCTTGCATTAGACTAATAATGGTATTGTAAATTTCAGTTGAATATCTTTAAATGAGTTATGTTACATATATTTTGCTTTTGAAAGAGCTAATTTACCTGTAATATTTACATATATATCGTAGATTAATATTATATCTCTGAATATTTACAGAAAACACCTACAATACGGAAGGTTTTCTTCTTCTAGATTACGGTAACATAATACCAAGATGTCTCCGTTGCTGCGCTCTTGTATTTTATCATGGTGGGCCCTGTTTATTTGTTGTTATAATGGTAAGTGTGATTCATGATATTGATTTAACTTGCAGTGTATTATTAATGAACAGATATTTTAGGAAGTTGATATATATTCAACAACAACATCCTTCATTCATTAGAGCAATAAGACAAAAATGACTGCGTAAGATTTTATTTAAAACACAAAATAACAGCCTGAAATTAAGATTTCAATTCTTATTAACACGTAAAACCCTTACATGGACTACAATGATGAAAAAATATTCATTCAGTGGCGGATTTAGAGCCCCCCCCCCTTTTGGTCACAAATTTACTAGTAAAAATCCAGATTTTACACCACAAATGGCTGAGAAGTGTGGCTAAAACCAATTCGCCCCCCCCCCCCTTTTCGGAAATCCTGGATCCGCCACTGTCATTCACTGTTATAAACACGTCTATGTTTATTAAACCATTTCCTATTTGTATATAGCATCAGTATGTTTTTACATAGGACTCCATATTGAGTTATAAACGTAGAATTCTGATATATTCAGAATAGATGGGTTTTTTCATGATTTTAAGGACTTCTCATCAACCCATACCATGTAAGTGTGTAAGAAACGCAATCAATAGAATATCTTTTAACAAGTTTTACTTAGTTCTGTGCCGATGGAGTATTGTTTTATGGATGTCATATTCAATTTTAACTGTGCGATGTGTCTAATAGTCTAATAATTTCGTAAATGTCACAATTATTATGGGCTTCCATGCATGCGTTTTACAAAAATACGGCTAACACCTCGCAGAAAAAAAAATCTATTTTTGACAGAGTATTAGGGAATTCTTGTCCGCTTTTGTACAACACATGCATGGTAACCGTATTCAAATGCATTAAAGTGCTATTAGAATGTCCACAATTTGTCTATACAATATGCGTATCTACATACACACGTCGCTGACAAAACAAATTGCACTGCTGCATGACTCCAATCACAAGATATATATAATAATCCATAAACAGCTCGGTGGATTTTTTCAGTCGTTAATCTCCGTAATATGTGACGTCAGAAGTTGTGCCAATGATACTTGTCGTTTGGCTTGAATTATGACGTTAATGTTTGCTTTGTGACTGCACAGTAATATGACATTAAAAGTTGTACAAGTTGTACAGGAAGCCTTTATTTTACTCGGGTTTTCCAGTAAAATCGGGCTAATGGATATTTTTAGTTATCTCTCAGATAATTACTGAAGCAGAAGGAGCAGTAATTATTATGAATTTTATCATATTTTTATTATTCAATTAGGAGTTTTAGAAAATGCAAATACCTCAGCATTCTAATAGCGCTTTAACTGAAACAATAAATATAACTGTTTAAATAGTCGAGCTTGTCGTGACGTAATAAAAAAAACTACAATGAAACATGACGTCATGTTAAAAATTTCAGTAAAACTGGAATCCCTCTGCCACCAATGAGACTGCGTGTTACAAACATAATGCATACGAATATGATATCAATATTCGGGTCTCTAGAAAATTAACTTTTATGATACTTCAGAAATGTTAACTTAGCTTTGAAATGTAACTTAACATAATTCAATTATTTCCATATTGACAGTATAACGTATACATAAACGCACGGAGTAAAACTTATTCTATTTCTGTACATAGGCAATGTCCCTTCGAGTAATACATAATCGGGGCCGCATGTTAACACAACTCCGGTTCCATCGAGATATAGATCTATCTATTGAGTGATCTCTAATTGAACAAAAAGTCGGTTTTAAATTGAATAACATATATGAAAAATATAAAATCATTACTGTCTTTTTTCTTTTTTTTTCATGGTATTCTTTCTATCTCGTACATATACTATCTCTATTATTGACGGGGCCTCTATTAGATCCCGATTCTGATTAGCTTACGAAACTCGGAAAGTCCTTTCAGCATTTGAAATCATAGGAATAACTGATTATATTTAATAACAAACTAGATGTCGAGTATTTTTTATTTTATTTTATTTGTAGTAAATATTGCTGTTGTAATAAAAGATTTAAAACCTAAAATTGAGTGGATGTCATTTACTTCTTATCATACAATTATAGTCAATTAGATAGCTTAAGTTTTTGTTGTTGTATATATAAGACAGGAATGCAAATTTTGGATATTTTGGACATGTCAAACTTTCGTTGTTTTTATAATATACTTAATCGAATTTCACTCCAGCGATCTTACTCTCCTATTTCTTCACGAATAAGACAAATATGGGAGGTATTGAATATTTACAGTGCATTCATTCCAAATCAGACTAGCCGACGGAGGGTCTAAATTCATGGGACGAGTGGAGGTCAACCTAGACGATGGAACAGGTTGGGGTACAGTGTGTGACGATTCGTGGGATGCACGGGATGCTAAAGTAGTATGCAGAAGCCTTGGATTACCGTCTAGGTATCATACATACATACATACATACATACATACATACATACATACATACATACATACATACATACATACGCACACACACACACATACATACATACATACATACATACATACATACATACATACATACATACATACATACATACATACATACATACATACATACATACATACATGCCTGTCTGCCTGCCTGCCTGCCTGCCTGCCTACCTACCTACCCACCTACCTACATTCATACATACATATGCCCTGTGTCTTTCTAACAAATGGTGTGCAATAAGGGTGGCCCAACTATTTTATATCAACTAATTTCAAAATTGTAAGAGTGTAATTCAGACCCATTTATTTTTGTTTTTCATTTTTTGAAGAGGACGCCGTGATCGCCGTTACTGCACCATTGGTTTAAAACTAGGAAACGTCTATTTTCCATATTGTTCATTCACTTTTTACAGGTGTATTATTCATTTATAAAAAAGTTCAAGATATAAGCAATAACAAGTTTTGTGATAATAATAAAACATATGGCGTATAGATATTATATAAGTATATATCCGAGTATTATTCTGTTGATGACCACAATTTGTTTAGAAAACATATTCAGATGTTACTTGGCGCCAAGCTATCTTTACGTGACACACAGATTTGCATAATCTTGAACCAATCACAACAGTGATTATAACGGAAAGTAGAATTTTAATCTTAGAGTTAGTACTTTATCTTGTTCAAACTTCTAACCTGTAACACTCGTAACATCTGGAAATCAGCAATGTTAACCATTAGCCATTGTAGCCATTATAAAGTTCCCAAATGTTAAAGAGGTCTCACTAACATGCTAAAGCTGCAGTGCATCGGATCATCAGAGTATCAGCCAATATAATTAAGAAGTAATGTCTTATAAGTAAAGACCGTATGAATAATAATAATAATTATAATAAAAACAATAATAATGATAATAGTAATAATAATAATAATAATAATTACAATAACAACAACAATAATAAAAATAACAATAATAATAATAATCATCATCATCACCATCATCATCATCATCATCATCAAATAATTATAAAAATGGATAAAAGGTGGGGGATGCAAAAAGACTTATCAACATTCTTCAAAGGTTTTGTTATTTACACTGACACAACAGCGATAATGACAGAAGAAACGTTTGAAAGATAGAAAGAAGGAACGGCAAGCATTATGATCTTATACAGAAATTTACATTTATACCTCCTTTGCACACACGCATTTGATGCTGCATGGTTACGCATACAGGTTGGAGAAAATGTCAGTATAACCACCAATTGGCAGGCCGGACAAAATGTTTATGCCTGCGTGTTGGGCGTACTGCCAATATACAAGAAAGATAATATATGGAGTCGAGAATCGCAAATAATAATTTATCTATTAGTTAAGTTTCCTTTTACATACATGCAATGATTTTGTGGGGACCAATATGGTTCCAGGTTTTAAAAAATCCAACTTTTGCACTCTGTTTGTTGTATTATGATGATAAACTTATCATATGTATGTAATGTATGTATGTATCTCAAAAGACAGGATGCGCCTACAGAGACAGAGATTGTCAGGCATCTGGTCTCCCTTTCGATTTTCTTGTATTCCATGAAAGTCCTCGGTGGTGTTTAATGGTACATCGTTGTTAGTGCCATAGTCATGTGACATCAGTTACTTTCGTATTTTACTTGAACGTCACTTATTTCCTTTGCAGTGTGGAGCTCGTAAAAAATTCCCTGCGGTGGGTTTGACTTAAGTGTTATTATACCCTTTTTCCTGATGTTATGTGGCTGTAACACTTTCTACACAATGTTTGTTCACATTCATGTATATATAGTGCTGAATTATATGGTTTCGTCTGCATTGCAGGGCATTCATGGCGGGTGTGGCTTGTCAAACAGGAGACGCTCACCTCTGAATTTCAGGGGGTCCGTGAATGTCCACTGTGGTACATTGTTATTAGTATCATAGTCATGTGACACCAGTTACTTTCGTATTTTATCTTTTGTGCCATCATTTAAATTACACTAGATATTTCATATTTTAAACTAACTTTCTTAAGACTATTTATACGGAAGTGAGGAGCAAATGAAACTATACAATTTGATTGAAATGCGAAGTATGAAAGAAATGATTTAATTTACATATAAACATGTCGATATATATACCTGCAGAGACGCAATTGCTATGGACTATGCTTATTTTGGTAAAGGAGTGGGACCTATAAATATGGATGATGTCACGTGTTCAGGAATAGAATCATCACTGAACGATTGCAGTTTTGTAGATAGTACCAATGAAGACTGTGATCACGATGAAGATGCTGCGGTTATTTGTTTGATATCATCAATAGGAAGTTAGTATCGATTTACTCTCAGTTTGGTTGATTGGTGTTTACGTAGCTTTCAACAATTTTTCAGTTATATGGCGACATGGAGGCAAAAGGTGACCAACCCCCTAAACATAGTTGGGCAACTCGGGAATCGAACCCGGATCGTCGGCGCCGCAATCCAAGTGCTTAACCACTACACCAAACCTGCCCCTATTCTCAGGTAATATACATATATTTATCAAAATTGTAATCATATGCGAAAGAAAAAAAAAGGAATACAGAAGGAGAACGTAAATAGACAAAAGGGGAAAACAATATGATGAAGAACACAAGAAGAAAATTGTATTACCAATATTTTTTAATGAAAATTCCTTATCTTTTGGAAATAACTAACTTAAAAGTAACTCGTAAGTTTGATTTATGAAAGAGGTACTCAGTATATTTCGAATGAATATTATATTCCTAAAGTAAATTATTATATATTCTGACCCGCAAAAGATACTTGAGCTGAATTTCTTATTATAATTTTATCAAAAACAGTTACTTGTAACGAGGGAGAAATGATTTAGTCTTAGATGAAATCATTATGGTACTTTTAACAGCAATGCATTCTGTTAGTTTTATCACCAACCGGACCCTATTTACATGTTCTAAAAGGAAATGGTATTATTTATTAAGAATAGAAGAGAAAACAGACGACATCTGACAAAGCCGTATGACACAAATCACTATGGACATGCACAAAAAACATGATAATAGTAGAATATACACGGAAAAACGACATTACAAAATTATTTGATTGTGCTACAGTTACGATTCCGATTTAAGACGGTCAGATGAAGTTCCAACGTCACTCAATTGATGTTGTTAACCGGTTTATGGGCGCCAACCTTCCCACTCACCAAAAAAGCAGCACATCAATCTATAATCTTCCATATAGAGAAAAAGGATCAACATGTTTCTCAAGAAGAGAGGTCATAAAAATTTATTACACACAAAACGTTTATAGTAAATAAAGAACATATATACCTTTCATTTTTGTGCACCATATGTGCATTTCGATAACTTATGTATCTTCAGTGATACTCGTGGCCGAATGATTGGAATTCACAAAAGATAGAAATATTTGAAGAGCAGTGTTGAAACCAAAATGACCGAAAAGTGAACCAAAGAATCAATCTAAGGACAGAGCTATGCATGAGGGAGATATTCCTTAGTTTTAGAGTGATTTACATTATTTCATGACTGAAGTTGTTTTAAAAAATATGTAAGGCGACGTCAACATAAGTAAACAGTGCTCTGCCCGTCTGAAGCGAGCTCAAATCCTTGATCAGTAGGAGTCCTGACTAACAGAGGGGACGAGGATAAGGACCTTATCTCCTCTAAAAAAGGTTTGGACAAGGCCCGTCATAGAGTCCCTACCATCCTGTTAGTCAGCGTGCAACGCTCAAGTAAAAGTTTGCATTAGGTTGAAGAGGGACATACTGTCGATGTCGAAGGTGTTTTGTTTTTGGAACCCGCCGATATAACACTATTGCAAACTTTGACCCTCCTTATTTTGTACACTAGATCACCGTAGAAATTGGGATGGGAAATTCCGGATAAATATTGTTGAAAAGTCACATTTCCGATTTTAAATAAATATAGAACATATATACCTTAAATCTGGTGCACCATATGCGCATTTCGACAAATTATGTCTCTTCAGTGATGTTCGTAATAATTCCTATATCATCTTCATTAGAGTGCAAGAATATGCGGGAAAGAGTATGACTTAAGTTCCCTCTTTACGTAAAACGAATTTCTCTCCGAACAAACGGCTGTAGTTCAGAAGTCCAGCTGCTTTTGCGACAACTAGCACTTTGTATTAAGATTGTTCCCAACTTTTTGTGTTAACAAAGAAATACATTATATGCCCTTATATGAACGGTCATTATTCTTTTCCAATGACAAAGAAGAATATAAACACATCATAAAAATTTATACCCACAGCATCATTCCAAGCGTATATTGGGGATATTGATGGTGAAAGAACATCAAATTTAGAAGGTATATTGATGATAAAGGACTATTCAAGACACCATTTCAACATTAGTGTATGTGGGAATGGACATGAACTACAGGAGGCGCAAGTGGCATGTCATGAACTTGGCTATGACAGGTAAATCTTTAATATGCATTTGTTTTACTTTACATGGAACGTAGTATTTTTCAAACGGAAACAACATATAAAATCGTAGAAAAGAAAGATCATTGCATAATTTCTGTCAGTGTTGCATGAAACAGATAAAGACGCATTTTAGACCCTGAACGCACTGCTATGGTAAAGTAAAACGAAGGAGGATGATTCAAGTGCAATGGATATGAAAAAAATAATTCCTTTCATATCTCTTACTTCTGATGTAGATTTCAAGTTTAGCTTAAATTATGTTTCAGAAATTTATCAACTATCATACCATCTATATCAAAATCTCTTCAAAATGGAGTAGAATACTACCTTCGTGTAACGTTTACTTGCCATGGTTCCGAATACCGTCTGTCTTCTTGCACAAGGCATTTAACACACGGATGGTGTCCAAATAGAGGATACATCAATCCGAGAATTATATGTAACTACCGTAAGTATTTTTGTGATGTTGGAATGTAAAGATGATGGATAAATCCAAACCATAAGTCTAAAAATCATGAAACCAGAGGACATACAAAATCAGTGAAAATGAAAAACAAGTGGAAAATAACAAAATATGTCTACTTGAAGAGCATATGTAGGCCCCTGTAAATTAAGGTGTAAATATACATAATATGTTAATTAGGTGTAAATATACATCATATGTTATTTCCTTACTAATGCTGTTCATTTGAAATCAGGTTAATCAATTTTGTGCATAAATTTCAACACATTTTTCAGACGATATAGCCTTACTATAGACCGTGGATAATATTTTATCTTTAGAGTATACGTGGAAATAGGCATCTTTTACATAAAATAGGTATCAAAATATCCATTCAATTTTATTCCACATAGGTATATATATATATATATATATATATATATATATATATATATATATATATATATATATATATATATATATATATATATATATATATATATATATATATATATATATATTATATACATGTAAGATAAAACGCGAATGATATATGATGTAAAAATGTATATGCCAAATTTCACTGCCATACAAGAAATCAAAATCTCTACATTTTTTCGGTGATCATTTATGCCTTTGTCACTTTTTCAAATGTCTCAGCAATCGGAGTGTCTTGAAAAATCTATCTTAAAAATATATCAATGACATTCCTTAAGGAACCCTATTGGTCATAACCCGATGTCTTAGTAATTTGAGTAGTGGGACGTACTAGGCATCGCAAAATATAACTTTGCGCTATTTTCTTCCAGTGTACTCAGGGATGTTTAAAGTACCATAGATTACCGTAAATTGTTGAAAGTCTTTCGCATGCCTTCAAACGGTATATATATATATATATATATATATATATATATATATATATATATATATATATTAACGAATGCCTTTCATATAATGACGAATGCCCATCATCATATAATGAAGTGATACCATCATATGAATATATAATAATGAAAGCCCGTCATATAGTGAAAAACATGCATTATATAACGACGAAAGCCCATTATATAATAAAGAAACTTCAAAATTCATTTCCGGGAGTCCTTCATATAATGACGAAGGCCCATCATGCGAAGGACCACACCAATTAAGAAATTAACGTTGCTTCAATTGACAGTCCTAAGTTCGGTTGACTGCATTGGAATTTATTTTTTTGTGATATCTTTGTCTTTATTGTTTGCTTTTTAATTGTGATGACTTTTGTCATACGGCGGAGTCAGATGTCTTTATGCTTTCTTTTTAACTACATAGTATAATGATTAAATTGCACAATACCATGCGCAATAAGCAGTAGCGGCGTGCAATACAAAATTACTAAAGTGACACTTGTGGAATAGAAAAACAAGTCAATAAAAACTTTGGGAAACTAAGGAAAAAATAGTAAATAAAGAATTGAAGATAGTAGTAATAAAATCTTGGTGATAAGATAAATAAAAATAAATATATAAATGAAAATAATGACAAAAAATAATAATACAATTAATAAGTACAAACAATCTGAACGGAAATAAGTTCGTAATTGGAGCCTTTATTTCTAGATTGTGAAAATACATATGATTTTATACCTTTTAACAATAAACCGTATGCATATAGCTATGAAAAGACGAAGCCCCTTACAAATTCTATTGAATTTATAACTCATAAGCAGTTGTCTATGATCTAGAGTTCAAGATCGCTCGCTGGAGATCTTTTGTTGTCAATTCCTGGAGAAGTATATGTATGTACTCAAACACACACACACACACACACACACACACACACACACACACACACACACACACACATATGCCGATTGTCAATTTCCATGTTTCTTATAGATCAAGCCAAACAGATAGAAATTTATGCGTCCAAAGTCTCCATCCGAAAAATAATTATGGCATCTGGTCAAAAAGAATCCATTCGATGTAAAATAAATAATGTTAATCCTGCACCAGTACTCACGTGGCATATTAATGGATTGCCATATGATCTAAATACTGGGAACACTACAGTAAGAAGTGGGTCGCTGTACAAGGTGGACAGCATCTTGCGTCTCATGCCTGATACATCCATGAACGGCAAGGAATTGAAATGTTGTAGCAGGGATGCTACAGGATACGTAACTTGCTCAGACCTATATACCTTAGTTGTGACAGGTAAGAAATGTAATGAATATCAATAAACATCTGATGTGGCGAAGTGATGAACAACTTCGGCTCATAATGAAATTAATCGGATAAATTCGAGTTGGTAGGGAAGAATGAGAAATCAGAAACATGCTTCATATCATATAGTTAGAAATGTTCCATGATCCTGCCACTTGGCGGGTTTAATGTTACAATATATAAATTACATAATGTAATTTAATGTTCTTTTGTTTGTATATGTAATAGAGAATGTATGTGACAAAATGACATTGCACACATAGAGGGGTTCCGGTTTGATACAATATGATCCATTATTACACATTTTGAAAATTTTATCAATAGTTTATATAGAAAGTTTCCGGGCTGATATAGAGCCATAAATGCCCGCAAACTTCATATCAGCCCGGGGACTATTTCCAATTACGTGACGTCATACTTATATTTGACGTCATACCGTACGCAAACAAACATGGCGGACAGTACTATTAACAAAAATTATCGATTTATAGAATTAAATGTAGATGGACGGTTAAATATGTAATAAAAAGGTTATTGACTGATTACGACGAAATATGACCGCTCGAGGTCTTTGAGCGGTAAAGCGGCCTGAGCTTGCGAATAAATCATCATTTAGGAAATTGTAATGGAGATAAAACAAAGCTTATGGAAAAGACGTCCAATGGGTATTCTCAACTAAGTTTACCGATATGCGGTACTTACTTCTGTGCTGAGATCTACTGAGATCCTACTGTATAAACGTTAAACATACATGTAGCACTTAAAATTTCCAGTTAAATAAACATTCTTCTCAGTCTACATATTATCAATAATTAAAAAAAGGTTGCAATGTTTGACAGATATACAATTCTAAATTCCTTCATACAGCCCCTTTAAAAACTTATACTTATCTTAATTAATGTGTCACACAAAAAGCAGATATCAAGAGAATGCAAAAATATCCATACCAGATTATTGTCAAGCTAACCTTGGACTTGTAAGGTCCGACAGAGATGAACAGTAACTCAAAGAGTCTACTTTTCGATAACAGGGGCATCAGGTTTTATATATTTATTATAGCTATGTGAACACTCTCTTTTATATGTGATTTTCTATTTATGGAAAATTAAATGCCATTGGTTTACGTCAGTAAGGTAAATTGTAATTATATCAAAACGAAAATGTTTTTAACGGTTCGGTAAACCGCAGGTAACAATTTCTACCTTGATTATGATATATTCATTCGAAGGTTCTGCTTCAAACAGTTAACATCAATAAAATTATATCTTTAAATGTTGAGAGATTAACCTATTTATTATATGCATTTCACGTTAGTTCTAAAGATCAATGTAATGAGATTATAATGAAATGATGATACTGAGATTAAAGAGTTAGCAGAGCGTTTCACATCCTATATCATGTGTTCTGGTTTATTTTTTAAATAATTTATGTTCGTTTGAGTGGGAACGAAAAAGAGCATAAAGTCACAAAACGATTATTAATATATATCCTCAAATTTATAATACATGTACTATAACTATACATAAGTTTAAACCAAATAGTTAGATTGCTATTTTGAGATCGGATTTATGTATATGTAGATCAAATCAAACGGATAGAGGTTTATGCATCAAAGGTATCCATTCGAGATATAATCATGATGAGTGGTCAACAAGAATCCATTCGATGTGAACTAAACCATGCTAGTCCAGCACCAGTACTCACGTGGTATATAAATGGATGGCCGTATTATGTCAATACAAGGAGTAATATAATAAGAAATGGTTTATCGTACAAGGTGGTCAATATCTTACTTCTTGTACCTGACACAACCATGCACGGCAAAGAACTGAAGTGTTGTAGCGGAGATGCATCAGGATATCAGATGTGTTCAGACACCTACAGATTATCTGTGACAGGTAAACCAAGTTTTATCAAATATAGGTTTGATCAAATCTATTTCAATGAGAAAGGGAAAGACATCTGACTTAGCTGTATGGCAGAAGTCACCACGAAGACGTACAATAAATCTTGGTAACAGATAATGAAATACACACTATGACATTACAAAAATATTGATAGTACGACAGATGCGATACTGACTTTTGACGATCAATTGAGTACCAAACGGTACTCATTTGGTGTAGTTAACCGGTTTACAGGGCCACCTTCCCACTCATCGTAAATCCAGTACAATCAAAAGACACACGTTTAAAAACTTATAAATAATCCTCTATAAGGAGAAAAAGGATCAACGATTAGCTCAAATTTGACTCATAGTAGGAATTATGGTATTACCAATATAAAATGATAAAAAATGTCCTATGCATATTTATGATGTAACGGTTTAAAGTTAATTTCATGTTCAGTGATATACCGTAAATGTACATATTGTATAATAAACAGTCGCTTTTTGCATGCATTAGAAAATATTTATGTAACCTTGATAACATGATTTCAGTAAAAGGTAGACATCCTTTGGAGAGGTCTAATCTGACTTAATCATAACCCATCTGATAGTATAGTATAGTTTATTTGCAAAGAACCATATGGTTTATATGCATACAAGAAGTACAAAATTCACAAAAGACATACAGAGTGAACGTTCAGACAGATGAAGATTAGCAGTCAACTGTTACCACAGTAAATTAGAGATAATTAAATTGAAGAGGACAGACAATGAACTAACCATACATATAAATGAATATATATAAACATGTATATACAAACTTTACTTAACCTAAGAGATCGAAACTAAATAGTAAACACATAATAGAAAACAATTATAGGCAAATCACACTCTCAGATCTCTTATTTGAGAAGCCTGATAATCAGCCATATATAGAAATTATTGGTAATTACGGAGCTAACTAAGAAAATGCTATCTGTACGCACAAACAATTATAATTAATTTTCACACGTACTGTCATTAAATGGCTGCATAATTCAATATACAAAGAAAATGCTCCTAGTCAAAGATAAATGTAACAGCCAATATGAGGAGAGGTATTTTTACAATGTAGGTACATGGATATGCTCAAGATATACACATATGATTAGATAATGCTGGTGCATTTAAGAAGTTTTCCTTTAATAAAGTTTCGTGAATGCATGGCTTCTAACTTCCATACCAATTATGTACTTAGTTCAGGTTCAATATAATACAAAATATATGAATAAATTTCAGTTCTGCCAAGATTAAATATATCATCACTTTCTAATACGACGAACATCTCGGACATCGATACTGGTACAGGGCTTATATGCAAAGGGGGACACAGCAGACCCAAGCCTGTTCTAAAATGGTACAAAAATGGTATCCCAATCAATGAATCGGAAGGTTTCTCGGTGAAAGAGACATCAACATATTTTGTTGACCAGATGTACGACATAACGAGCACTTTGACTTTCAAGGAATCATCATATCGAAATGGCGATACTTTCACATGTGTAGCTTCAATTGAGACATATGCTATAAAGACTATAGAAAGTTTTATTATGTTAACTAACGGTAAGGATATGATTTATCACTTTCAATTGAATATGCCAAGTCACTTAGGCTGCTTATAAAGTACAATGTTTTAGTTGAAAAAACCCCGATCATATGATGGCGGCAGCAGCATGGTTCAATGCAAAGATATTTAAATATCTCATCCTCGGGCTCCAGAAATATCTGAAAATTCTGGAAAGACGAAACTCTCCAATGAACCGGAGAAATGATTGGACGTTCCGAATCAGAAATGTACGGTGTTTTGTCCTTGCTTTATGACTTTCAATGATTATGCTAGGTGAGGAACTTGCAACTGTTATGGTCAGGTGGTCAGCGAATAATAGACTTCTAACCTATTCAGCTACACTGGTCATATTACGAAAACCTTATGTATTGAACAGCTTAAAACATTTTAATTCGCCGAGTTTACCCAGTTTAACAGTTCAAAAAGATGTGTATAATTAATAGCACAATGAATTGGTCTTTGATAATTTATGCATTGTCCTTTTACCTTACGACGTCATGACCTGTTTCTGTTCCCGACGTGATTTTAATAAACTGAAGGTGTGGCTGATTAGAAGATTGAAGTTTTACATCACCTTCAACAATATTAGTCGAATCTGGATATCGTAATAGGACAAATGTTTCATGGTGTATGATACTTTACAGATTGCTTTAATGCTATAACAGGAGTACGATTGAGCAAAATATGAAAGAAAATATTATCATTTCATAAGATACTGTTAGTTGCTATAATGATTAAATCATTGGATTGGTCGTATTTTGAAACTGTGAAGTGAAAAGCGTGAAAAGGTGAAGTTTACAGAGTATGAAATAAATGGTGAGCACGGACACCTGTAAAACATGAGAAAGGATCATATGCTGTGCTGTAGGAAGATTACCTTGTCACCCCGCCGTGTTACATGTAACTTACTCAGGTTAAACGAAAAATGTTAATTTCCATATCACACTAAATTTATAATAGCAGTTATCGTGAAGAGATCTTACATGCTATAAGATCTTTAGCCCATACCTTGATTTTAGCTGTTGAATTTGAACTTCGTAACGAATATGTTAATGGAGTGTTTGAGATATTTACATACTTACCTATTTGTAGATGACATAGATAATCAAGCGACACCATTGGCATTAAACCTCAACAAAGATGAAGACTCTGCCATCATCTCCACGCAAATAATTGCATACTGTGCACTGGGGCTCACATCTCTGCTGCTAGTTATTATTAACATATGTTTCATTTTTCATTTACGTCGGGTACACAGCCATTCGAAAGGTAAGACTAACTGACAATCTGTAAGGCGGTCATCTGTAGGGAGAGGGGGACTACTGTTTCAATGATTGGATAAAATTATATGATTAATCTATTAACAAGAATGATTCTGCTGTAAAATCATGCATTTTAATCTCACTTCGCAAATGTAAAGTCCTATGACCTAAATACGTGTTGTTGTTTACATTGGGAATTTCAGAAACATTTAGATATATGAGTTATATAAAACCAAGATGTAGAATATGTAAATTTGACTGGAAGATTGGTATTTAACCAGAGACCCTATATGAAAAAGTGTTTCTAGACCTTAAGGTCCTCTAATGATTTGTCAATTAAGGTGACTGCCAATGGCTCTAATTGGCTGACACTTTACCTTGTCTTGCAAAAGCTGCATGAAATTCCTTCAGACAAATAGACTAAAGCTTACAGCAAACAAAGTTTTATGGTCCTCTACCAAATTTTTGTTTTTGATAGCACGTGTGACATCAAATGGAAGATTACTGTGGTGAAAGATATAGCTTTACTTGTCCTTTTTGTTACTGTATCATCTGATAGTAAGCAGAGCCCGCTCCAGAATTCATTTCTTACGTATTGTGTCCCGAAGAATGGCAGACAGACAGACGGACGGACGGACGGGCAGACAGACAGACAGACAGTGAGACAGATAGATAGATAGATAGATAGATAGATAGATAGATAGATAGATAGATAGATAGATAGATAGATAAATAGATAGATAGATAGATAGATAGATAGATAGATAAAGAGTAAAATATTTCTATTAAGGTACAACCAGTGAAGCACCATTTAGGACGAATCCATCACGAAGAACTGAAAGGTAATTTTACACATATACATGTACCAGCTCCCTCACGCATACAAAGTTTGGAGGGTATATCACAAAGAAAAATGTGACATTTCACTTTTATTCCAATTTCAATATTCTTTGTGGTAGACTTATTTCTGTGCAAGTGCTACAATTCCATTTTTTCGGTCTATTAAGTCAAAGTTATTTTGTGTTTGGCAGAAATTACTTCTTTGTATATTTAACTGACCACAGTGTCTTAAAAAGTATGGAACATTTAGTCAATGCAATACCTTAATTATCTATTACGCAATTACCATTCATCATCTCTTAAACAAGTACCCCTTGTATAATTGTTATTGTTACGTTTAGTTATACATATCTTGATCATACATTGTATAACTTACTTTTGGAGTCAGCATCAGACTAACAATATTCAACTCGCCAAAAAAAAAAAAATCTAGGAAACTCTATACTTTATGTGTTTTCGCACTTATTCAAAAACGTCATACAGGAACCACGACATCGTCATCCTCGTTCCTAGTTCCGTGACAATTACCGTCGCTATATGTTCCAGAACTACGACTCTGTATAACCAAAATCATCATGGCTATATATATTAAAACATCCAGTCTGTCTTTATGATCGATTGTCAATCTACTTTTGCCTGTCCCATAAAATATGTAAGCTTTTTATGATCAAGTCTACATTTATAAAATTGTTGACCACTGGACAAAGACGTGTTATTGTCCCAATAATCAGACTGTCCGGCATTCATGGGAAGTCTTGATGGGTTCATAGAATATCTAGTATGCTTGCTTTGACCAAGTCGATTTGTTTTTGTTCCACACAATTGTTAATTATCATGCAAGGATGAATTATTATCTAGATTTAGGCACTCCACTAATGTAAAACTTCAATAAGATAAGTGCATAACTCAACATTCTGCAAATTTACGGTCGTTATAGATACCGTGTGTTACGGTCGTTATAAATACTGTGTTATACAGTCGTGTTACGGTCGTTATAAATACCGTGTGTTACGGTCGTTATAAATACCGTGTGTTACGGTCATTATAAATACCGTGTGTTAATGTCGTTATAAATACCGTGTGTTAAGGTCGTTATAAATACCGTGTGTTACGGTCGTTATAAATACCGTGTGTTACCGTCGTTATAAATACCGTGTGTTACGGTCGTTATAAATACCGTGTGTTACCGTCGTTATAAATACCGTGTATTGCGGTCGTTATAAATACCGTGTGTTACGGTCGTTATAAATACCATGACTTACAGTCGTTATATTACCCGTTTGTTAAGGTCGTTATAAATACCGAGTGTTACGGTCGTTATAAATACCGTGTGTTACGGTCGTTATAAATACCGTGTGTTACCGTCGTTATAAATACCTTGTGTTACGGTCATTATAAATACCGTGTGTTAAGGTCGTTATAAATACCGTGTGTTACGGTCGTTATAAATACCGTGTGTTAAGGTCGTTATAAATACCGTGTGTTACGGTCATTATAAATACCGTGTGTTAAGGTCGTTATAAATACCGTGTGTTAAGGTCGTTATAAATACCGTGTGTTACGGTCGTTATAAATACCGAGTGTTACGGTCGTTATAAATACCGTGTGTTAACGTCGTTATAAATACCGTGTGTTACGGTCGTTATAAATACCGTGTGTTAAGGTCGTTATAAAGATCTTGTTTTACGGTCGTTGTAAATACCTAGCATCAAATCTTTTGACTTTTCGACTCTTTATACAACCATTCGTAATCAAAAACTGAAGATCAGAATAACATCAATTATTCAAAAACGCCGTCTTGCTGGTATAAGAAAGAAAAAAGAGGAGTTACTGGCTCAGTTATGTGGCAGAAGTCACCATAGAGCTATACAATACATGAATATAAATAATATACTAGAACATATATCACATTACAAAAATATTTGATTGTAGTGCAATTACGATACCGACTTAGGACGGTCATTTAATTTGACAAAAGCCAAACAAATGGTGTGGTTAACCGGTTTACGGGCCCACCTTCCCACTCACCGTAACAGCAGAACAATCAAAGGACGTACATTTAAAAATTTATAAATAATCCTCCATGTAAAGAACAAGGGTCAACAGGTATCGCATATTGAGAGGTCATAAAAATATAAACACGTAAGGTATTGTAAAATACATAATGGTATAAGAATATATGCGACATCAACATGATAAACCGTGCTCTGCCAGTCTGAAAGTCTGAATCTCATTTAATGCCACAACGATACATATTTTCTAAAGGAACAATCTAATTCCAGCAGAAAGTATTTAGAAAAAGAGATCATACAAATACTGGAATTTCTTTACATACATACATACACTTTACATACAGATATATCGATGAAGTTTCGTAGATAAACAATCCTGTATTTAAAGATCATCTTAACATCATATATCCAAAGGAACTCGAGGTAAAAGATACAACGGAGAGCGCATTTTCTGCTTCATACCTCTATGAATGATGGTTCATTAGTTACCTCTCTATATGACAAACGTGACGGTTTCAATTGGGGCAGGCTTGGTGTAGTGGTTAAGCACTTGATTCGCTGTGCCCACGATCCGGGTTCAATATACATAAATCAATCAACAATAAAAAACTATCAGGATTTGGCAACAAGATAATGATCTTATGTTAAGCCATCTCCTGGAAAACATACATAACTTTCAGGAACAAAACAAGAGAGCAGACAGTATACATTTAGCTGTGATATGTTTAAACCAATTAAGAGTGTAGACAGAGGGTAATGAAAGGTAGTGAGAAAATTATACATACATATTTGTATACATGTACAAAATGTATTTATATTCATATGTACATACAAATTGGGTGGGTAAAAATTATACTTACATATTTGTACTCATGTACAAAATGTATTTATATTCACATGTACATACAATTTGGTTGGGTGGGTAAAAATTATACTTACATATTTGTACTCATGTACAAAATGTATTTATATTCATATTTATATACACATACTTATATGCATAAACACATTTATAAATGAATACATAAGGAAATTGTGGGATGGTAAACAATTAAATAAATATAGAAATAGCCAAATAAATAGATAAATAGATGGGGATGTTGTATCAATTAACATGTGGATGTAGGTCTACAGTTGAGAGATAGTAATGGAAGGATGTTATAGATGGGGATAGGATTGTCTACTATGTATCGGATGCAATAATAATAGAATTTCATATGATAGTGATTGTATTTAAAATCTGTCGCTACTTTTGATGAAATTTTGCACTTGAAGAAATATCTCCTCGTTTTCGTTAATATCATATAGAGGACATCTCTTTAGGATGACATCAATGTTTATCTGGTGAGATATCAGTTGGATTGTTTCCGCTCGTACCATACTATAGTTTTCACATTCAAAGAAGAAATGTTTTGCAATTTCTGGCTTGCCACATTTACATTTATCTGATTCTGAAAGATGATTTTTTTAAAAAAAGATCTGCTTTCAGAGAACTGCATACCAATCGTAGTCGAGTATGGAGTATTTGACAGCGGCGGTCCCCAAAGTAATAATATGTAGGAACTTTAGTTTTATCTTTATCCAAATACCTTTTGAATTCTGGAAGTGAGTTATTAGGAAAAATATTTTCTGGTATAGAATTCCAGTTCTTTGAAGTTTTGGGAATGAAGAATTTTGGTATATGCTTGTACGAGCATTTGGTATTTGCATGTGTGAGCCTGACCGCAGCTGTCTTTCGCTGACCTGATGAACTCTTGGGGGCACGATGATTCCTAGGTTGTGCCACTATGTTTAAAAGTTTGGTAACCTCCTGTTCCCATGTCGCGATATGAATGAAATATTGTTGAAAGCGACGTAAAACACCAATCAACCAACCAACCAACAGTTTCAATTTCATTATTACCAACTTCCCAGTAGCAACATACCTTTCTCTTCCTTGATTTTTGTCATTAGTTTGTACGGCACCGTTATTTTTACTCACATGTTTGGTTTTTTCGAAAACAATTTATTAGTTAAGTAATGCTTTTAAATAGTGTTTATATCACATTTACTGTGTACAAAAAGTAAAAAAAAGTTATTGAATCATCCCGTCTTGCCATCATTCTTGTGATGAACGTCCGGCGACACTTGCTTCTGATATTACATAACCAGTATATTGCGATTACAGTTGTACTTCATTTTTTTAGGATATGTATGTCATTTAATATTTAATCTGGATTTGCGCAATCTCATGTCGATTCTTAGATAGTAGGCCTAGGGTCACATCGGATTTCCACAGTGCCCGACTGGAAAGTGCATAATTAGTATATCATTATCATTATGCACGGTGACAGGGTAGCTCGGACTATAGAATACCCAGCCTGTGATAGGGTCACTCTGCCGGTTAACATACTTAGGGTTACTCGTCACTTATTAATGTTTGTATGTATATTTATTTATTTATCTATAGACACTAAAATAAAAAAAAAATTGTTCAAATTTTCGAGGCGATTTGCCCCTTCCTCAGGACAAAACAATAAAAAATAACCCACCCACCCCCCCCCCCCCAAAAAAAAAAAAAAAAAAAACTACATAAACAGAAATATGAAAAAAGAAAGCTATATACAACGCACTAGTCTAATTATATGATGATATCGGACGCCAGCTATATTTTGCGTGTTTGTAGTTCGTTGTCTAAATGTGTAGTCTAATTATACGACGATATCGGACGCCAGCTATATTTTGCGTGTTTGTAGTTGCTGTCTAAATGTAAAATTTTGTTTACTCAATATGTGGTAGCCTGATATTGTTCATACTAACCGTAACTGTTCACTAATCGTGGCTATGTGATATTGTTCATACTTACCGTAACTGTTTACTTATCGTGACTATGTAATATTGTTTATATTATACGTAACTGTTTACTCATAATGACTATGCGGTAGCCTGATATTGTTCATGCTAACCGTAAATGTTCACTCATCGTGACTATGTAATAGTGTGATATTGTTCATACTAACTGTACCTGTACACTCATTGTGACTATGTGATAGTGTGATAGTGTTCATACTAACCGTAATTGTTCACTCATCGTGACTATGTGATTGAGTGTTATTGTTCATACTAACCGTAACTGTTTACTCATCATGACTATGTAAAAGTGTGATATTGTTCATACTAACCGTAACTGTACACTCACCATGACTATGTAATAGTATGATATTGTTCATACTAACCGTAACTGTTCACTTATCGTGACTATGTGATAGTGTGATATTGTTCATACTAACCGTAACTATTTACTCATCATGACTATGTGATAGTGTGATATTGTTCATACTAACCGTAACTGTTTACTCATCGTGACTATGTAATAGTGTGATATTGTTCATACTACCCGTAACTGTTTACTCACCATGACTATGTAATAGTGTGATATTGTTCATACTAACCGTAATTGTTCACTCATCGTGACTATGTAATAGTGTGATATTGTTCATACTAACCGTAACTGTTTACTCATCGCAACTATGTGATAGTGTGATATTGTTCATACTAACCGTAATTGTTCACTCATCGTGACTATGTGATAGTGTGATATTGTTCATACTAACCGTAACTGTTTACTCATCGCGACTATGTGATTGTGTGATATTGTTCATACTAACCGTAATTGTTCACTCATCGTGACTATGTAATAGTGTGATATTGTTCATACTACCCGTAACTGTTTACTCATCGCGACTATGTGATAGTGTGATATTGTTCATACTAACCGTAATTGTTCACTCATCTAGACTATGTGGTAGTGTGATATTGTTTATACTATACGTAACTGTTTAGTCATTTTGAGTATGGTATTACCATTAATATGAGTGTGAATTGCTTTGATTTCTATATTATATATTTAAGTTATAAAACCTGTACAACACCTCATGTCTGTAACAGTTTCCATTCATTCTACTCATTTGCGACTTGGATGTATAACTGCAAATATTATCACAAGACAAATTATTTGTTTACAATAGTTTCAGTTTTGAGAATGCAGAATACCATGGCAATGAGGAGGGCGCCGCTAAAAGAAAAGCTTGCTATGAGCAAATTCAGCTTGGGAAAACAGGTAATGCTAATATATCAAATCTCAGATAACAGAAAGGCATTTGTTGTGGAATGTATGGGTCACTTTTTAAATCATTTGATCGAATTTTTTCTCTTTTTTTTTTTTTTTTGGCAGGAAAACGACCACAAAGTGAAGAAATATACGTGAATACAATCACCCACTGATGAATAAAGAACAATGCAAGAACCAAACATGGATTAAAGAACATCAAAGTGTATTTATATTATACATAATAAATGGATATTAAACTTTGGCAAATGTTGGCAATTGGCAAATGCTGGGATCTCGATTTGATTGTTCTCGTATTACTCAAAGGCAAAAACATTATCATCGAAACGGCCATTGTGGCTTTAAAGACAAATGAGGAATATTTTCATTTTCATATGATTTTCATTTTATTGTAGTACCTTCAATTATTCGAAATTCTTAATTCTGTACATACACGTATTATTTATTAATTATACTGCATGATTCCATCAGTGTTGTGTTATTAACTGTAAATATATAGTCTCTGAATAAAAATCCCATTAAATTAATGTATAATTGTATGTACACGTACTGGGGTTTTTCAAATATTTCAAGACAAAAAAAAAGGATAACGAAACTGTATTTATACCTACTAAGATTACTATAAATTTCATAGGACGATAGTAACAGACAGATGTTTTGGTACATGTGTTTACATTGTAATGTGGAGCAAAATCAACGGCCCAAGGTATATATCAACGAATCAAGATAGAGTAAGGAAGGTGTTCTACAGGATTTCTGGTGAATTCCTCACCATTCCTCAGCAAACTAATACCATCAAAGTGTCAAAGTCCCCATTATATGAACATATGTTAGACCCTCCTATCTAAACTGAATGTAATTTTTAATGCGCTTACTATAATTCCCAATCTAAGTAGTAACATGCAATAGAAATGCATTATGACCATTAACATATAATAGAAATGTGTTATGATTATTATAATAGTAATAGTGCATCTATGTAACCAGGTATACTCGCTTACAACAAATTAAAATAGATCCCAATCTGAATGGTAATATAAAGATGAAATGTATTTTAGTACTGAGAGCGTACTAATGTAACCAGACGTACTAAATTACAATAAATAAAATAAATCCCAGTCTGTACAAAAGCAATGAATGAAAATGTATAGTAATTATCGTAATATTAATAGTGCATCTACATTGCCACACGTGCTAAATTACAATAAACAAAATAAATCCAACTCTGTATGGTAACATAGATAAGAAATGTATTAGAATTATTATAATACTAATAGTACATATATGTAGTCACACGTACTTATTACAATAAATCCTAATCTGCATAGTAACATAGAATAGAAATGCATTAAAATAACACGTATTATATAAATATTAATATCCACACGTACTATATGACTATAAATACAATGAATTCCCATCTATGTGATAACACAGAATAAGGCTAATATAATCATTAAAAAATTAATCTTGCATATATGTAGCCACGCGTACTTAATTAAGAGCGAAGATCCAGGGGTAAGGGATTGATTTCACATGTAGGGTTGTACTCTGGCGTTTCATGGTACGGACATGGAGTGTATGTCCGTCTATAGGTCCTGAATGTCGCCTTCATGATGTGGGCACTTTGTCGTGGTGGATATGTCCGCCTGTAGCTCCCGGGGTGTCGCCTTCATGATGTGAACACTTTGTCATGGTGGGTCTGTCCGCCTGTAGGTCCCGGGGTGTCGTCTTCATTATGTGGGCACTGTTATGGTGGGTATGTCCGTCTGTAGGTCCCGAGGTGTCGCCTTCATGATGTGGGCACTTTATCATGGTGGGTCTGTCCGCCTGTAGGTGACGGGGTGTCGCCTTCATGATGTGGGCACTTTGTCATGGTGTGTATGTCCGTCTGTAGGTCCCGGGGATGTCGCCTTCCTGATGTGGGCACTTTGCCGTGGTGGATATGTCCGCCTGTAGCTCCCGGGGTGTCGCCTTCATGATGTGAACACTTTGTCATGGTGTGTCTGTCCGCCTGTAGGTCCCGGGGTGTCGTCTACATTATGTGGGCACTTCGTCTTGGTGGGTATGTCCGTCTGTAGGTCCCGGGGGTGTCGTCTTAATGATGTGGGCACTTTGTCACGGTGGATATGTCCGCCTGTAGCTCCCGGGGTGTCGCATTCATGATGTGGACACTTTGTCATGGTGGGTATGTCCGACTGTAGGTACCGGGGCGTCGCCTTCATGATGTGGACACTATGTCATGGTGAATCTGTCCGTCTGTAGGTCCCGGGGTATCGCCTTCATCATGTGGACACTTTGTCATGGTGGGTATGTCCATCTGTATGTTCCGGGGGTGTTGCCTTCATGAAGTGGACACTTTGCCATGGTGGGTATGTCCGCCTGTAGGTCCCGGGGGTTCCACCTTCATGATGTGGGTATTTTGTCATGGTGGATATGTCCGCCTGTAGGTCCCGGGGGTGTCGCCTTCATGATGTGGGCACTTTGTCATGCTGTGTATGTCCGTCTGTAGGTCCCGGGGATGTCGCCTTCATGATGTGGGCACTTTGTCATGGTGGATATGTCTGTCTGTAGGCCCCGGGGTATCCCCTTCATGATGTGGATACTAATAGTACATATATGTAGTCACACGTACTTATTACAATAAATCCTAATCTGCATAGTAACATAGAATAGAAATACATTAAAATTACACGTATTATATAAATATTAATATCCACACGTACTATATGACTATAAATACAATGAATTCCCATCTATGTGATAACACAGAATAAGGCTAATATAATCATTAAAAAATTAATCTTGCATATATGTAGCCACGCGTACTTAATTAAGAGCTAAGATCCAGGGGTAAGGGATTGATTTCACGTGCAGGGTTGTACTCTGGCGTTTCATGGTACGGACATGGTGGGTATGTCCGTCTGTAGGTCCTGAATGTCGCCTTCATGATGTGGGCACTTTGTCATGGAGTGTATGTCCGTCTATAGGTCCTTGGAATGTCGCCTTCCTGATGTGGGCACTTTGTCGTGGTGGATATGTCCGCCTGTAGCTCCCAGGGTGTCGCCTTCATGATGTGAACACTTTGTCATGGTGGGTCTGTCCGCCTGTAGGTCCCGGGGTGTCGTCTTCATTATGTGAGCACTGCCATGGTGGGTATGTCCGTCTGTAGGTCCCGAGGTGTCGCCTTCATGATGTGGGCACTTTATCATGGTGGGTCTGTCCGCCTGTAGGTCCCGGGGGTGTCGCCTTCATGATGTGGGCACTTTGTCACGATGGATATGTCCGCCTGTAGCTCCCGGGGTGTCGCATTCATGATGTGGGCACTTTGTCATGGTGGGTATGTCCGTCTGTAGATCCTGGGTGTCGCCCTCATTATGCGGGCACTTTGTCATGGTGGGTATGTCGACCTGTAGGTCCTGGGGGTGTCGCCTTCATGATGTGGACACTTTGTCATGGTGGGTATGTTAGTCGGTATGTTCCGGGGGTGTCGCCTTCATGAAGTGGGCACTTTGTCATGGTGGGTATGTCCGCCTGTAGCTCCCGGGGTGTCGCATTCATGATGTGGGCACTTTGTCATGGTGGGTATGTCCGTCTGTAGATCCTGGGTGTCGCCTTCATGATGTGGGCACTTTGTCATGGTGGGTATGTCCGCCTGTAGGTCCCGGGGTGTCGCTTTCATGATGTGGGCACTTTGTCATGGTGGGTATGTCGGCCTGTAGGTCCTGGGTGTCGCCCTCATTATGTGGGCACTTTGTCATGGTCGGTATGTCGACCTGTAGGTCCTGGGGGTGTCGCCTTCATGATGTGGGCACTTTGTCATGGTGAGTATGTTAGTCGTTATGTTCCGGGGGTGTCGCCTTCATGAAGTGGGCACTTTGTCATGGTGGGTATGTCCGCCTGTAGGTCCCGGGGTGTCGCCTTCATGATGTGGGCACTTTGTCATGGTGATAGTGTCGGCTTGTAGGTCCCAGGGGTGTCGCCTTCATGATGTGGGCACTTTGTAATGGTAAGTGTGTCGACCTGTAGGTCCGGGGGTGTCGCCCTCATGATGTGGGCAATTTGTCTTGGTGGGTATGTCCGCCTGTAGGTTCTGGGGTGTCACCCTCATGATGTGGGCACTTTGTCATGATGGGTATGTCAGCCTGTAGGTCCCGGGGGTGTTTCCTTCATGATGTGGGCTCTTTGTCATGGTGGGTATGTCGGCCTCTATGTCCCGGGGGTGTCGCCTTCATGATGTGGGCACTTTGTCATGGTGTGTGTGTCCGCCCAGTGGTCCCGGGGGTGTTTCCTTCATGATGTGGGCACTTTGTCATGGTGGGTATGTCGGCCTCTATGTCCCGGGGGTGTCGCATTCATGATGTGGGCAGTTTGTCATGGTGGGTATGTAGGTTCCGAGGGTGTCGCATTTATGATGTGAGCACTTTGTCATGGTGGGTATGACCGCCTGTAGGTCCAGGGTGTAGCCCTTATGACGTGTGCACTTTGTCATGGTGGGTATATCCGCCTGTAGCACCCGGGGGTGTCGCCTTCAGAACCTCCTAGGATCTTTACTGTGTAAACGCGTAAGGTGTTTGTTTAAATTTTACTATCTCCTTATTCCACCTATTCAAGTATCTCTCTGGACAATATGAACGCAACTGTGACTATATCTGGGTACGCGACTTTTCTCCATACTACAATATTTAATATAATGTTTGTATCATTTACAACAATTACTGACCGCCCCATACTAACTTCTAGATTCACATCTTTTCTTTGTTATATTACGGCTTTATATACTAATAGTAATAAAGTAATCAATTACTTTCATAAATTGTCCTTATTAACATTTGCTTTCTAGTGATGTTGTCAGTGAATATACAAGCTTGCAATAGACTGAAACCTTTTAAATGTTAAAATTTGTATTCATGACTAGATTTGACGACGACTTTACGATCTGAAGTGCATATTTCTATCTGATTTTTTCGATAAATTTATAATTACTTATATTCTTGTAATTTTTAAGAAAATTAATCTTCATTATTTTTACATCTACATATCGGTATCCGGTCTTTAGGTTAAAATCGTAACCTCGAAGTCTCGTGCCATGCCAGTGTTGATATGTATGTTGCATTTCTATGCACTTCATCAGGCAGACTCGGGAGACCTCGGTACAATGCTGAACATTTTCATTTTATTCATTGTAACTAGTTTTAAACATATCATACTCATGCCAAACAGTAACGTTAATGTTATAAATGATCAATATCATGTACATTTATGTACATTTGTTCCTTCACAGATAAATATCAATGAATGCGTTTTTGATGTATAACATTGTTGTTCAAGCATTTCAGGATAACCATAACCATAACTCTGTGCTTCTAGTTGTAATTATTTTTTATAAAATGCACTACAAGCTAACGCCTCGCAGTGAAACTGCATTCCTGACAGGGTATTCACGGATACCCTGTCAAATTGTGTACAACACTAACATGGTAACCCCTAATTCTGATTGGTCCACACGTTAGTGTTTAGACATATATAACCACGATATACCGTCCTTAAATGCATTACTACTTTGTACGTACTCTTTTTCCACATTGCCTCTGACTCCAACTATCGAAAATATTGTCTCTAGCAACTTCGTCCAGTGCTCTTAGTAACCATCTTAAGGTAGTAGCCTCGAGGTCCTATCGATCAATTTCACTGAAAATCATACAGTAGTTGGCCTTTATATAGATACACATTATGACACAGTTTAGAATGAATTGATCCATGGGTTATCTTTTGACAACAGCACAAACTGAGGCATTTTCAATCCATTTTGGCATGCTTTGAATTGATGCCAAAATATTTCAAATGTTCATGAAACTGATAACAAAAGGTTAGATCAGTATATGAAACCTTTCAATGCTTTTGTAGGATATATGCAATAATTAAAAGGCATCATCATATTTATTCTTTGCTTAATCCTTGTAAAATAAACTTATTCCCAGATTGATGTGACAAAATTACTAATTACTGAGTACCTCATAATATTATTTCTACCAATCTGTAAAAAAACTTCTATCGTTTAATGTTTTCAAAATACTCTGGAATGTTTTTCAATATAACAGCTTTCTTCTAGAATTTCTTCTATTACATTTGCCTTATCTGTGTTTCAAGTGTCAGTCTGCAATATCGACGTTGTCCATAACATTCGAACTATAACAGTAAAAACATCATATATGACAGATGTACTTCACATGTAAAGCCCTTTCAACAAATGACCTTGAAGTCAATGACCTTGTCACCTTGATTATGAACCATATAATAGAATTATTCAAACTTAACTTTGCTAACATTTTTTGAAACACAAGAGACAGAGACTTAAATTTCAGAGGCGTAACACACTTTAAATCTGAGAGATGTAACCCACCAATGAAACCCATTCAAATGACACCAAAATCAGTTACCTTGTGATCTTGACCTTAATGTCAAAATAATTATTACCTTGTTTATTACTTACGAATTGTAAAAGACAAAGACATATTTGATATGCATTGAGTGATTTATATAATTAAAGGTGGGTTGCAACTTAAGGTTAAGGTATGTAATTACGTATGTACTATTACCAACAAGGTTTGTTTGCAAACATTGACATGTGCTTTTTGTGCATATAGATGGTTTTCCATGCGGAACAACACGTTTGGCGCATTTCACAGAAGAGCCAATCCATCACTAGATTTATTCACTAAGCCGCCTAAAACAAACAACTTTAATGAGTATCATTTGAAACACAAAATTACAGAATACACGTACATTAGAAAATACTGACGTTGTACTTCACCCTACATAATCAACCACCATAAACTCTACAATGCCACAAATGCCTTACGTCACATTCAGTACACAATGACGTCAGTTAAATGCCTGTATCTGGCTTAGCGTCATTTGCGGTAAAGCGCGTGTCACTTATCTTCCACTCCCCCGTGGATAAAAGACTGATCATTTAGACAAATATTGAGGGTATCTTTACGAATAAGGGAGAAATGATCGGCTGTTATATGTTTACAAATATCCTAGATCTCTATCTAAAACATGCTTGATAAACGTGCGTACGCGTATATGTTATAGATAAGATCATTGGTAACGGTTGTTATGTAAACGACATAGGTCTAGGTCTGAAATATGCTTGAAAAACGCGCATACGTGGAAAAGTTTTAAACACTTTTCAGAATTACGTCCTTAGATCGCTTCTACTAAAACTGACAAAATACATGACGTACCACTATGCAACATGCTTTCTAGCATGTTGTTTCTTTTCGCCGCGCCGCAGCAAAACTGCCTGTTGAGCCGTTTACGATACGATGTCAAGTCGATCATGATTGCCTTCAATTTGCATTACGCAATGTAATTACGTATAAATTTTAAGCAATATGCCGTCTTGTAATCATTATACGTCCTTAAACCATGTGATGTTCTATAGACCAGCTCCACCGAACGTAATACGGTATCTTTCTGAAACATCAAATAAATCAAAATGAGTTGTCTCAAGACAACAGAGGTCGTGGGATAGATTATTTCAGAGACCTATATACATGTGTATATAAGTCTCTGATTATTTACAGTTCCTTTTGTTCCCGAATATATCTAATTCTGACATTTCCATGTAATGCATGTATACAAAATCGAGAGTCTTTTGGCAAAAATAACGTTGTCGTCAATTACAAGTATCTTCTGTTTTGACTTTCTTATATATATATGACTTATAAACATTTGTATCTCCCTCATGCATAGCTCTGTCCTATAATAGATTCTTTGGTTCACTTTTCGGTCATTTTGGTTTCAACACTGCTCTTCAAATATTTATATATTTTGAGAATTCCAATCATTTGGCCACGAGCATCACTGAAGAGACATAAGTTGTCGAAATGTGCATATGGTGCACAAAATTATAAGGTATATATGTTCTATATTTATTGTATAAGTTCTTGTATGATTATGATGTAAGTTGCCTACATAAAAGTGCGTGAGATTGCTACATAAGCTGCAGTACTATGGTGTACGAGACAACATTCTGCTATAGACTAAGGACTTCCTGAACAACAGACAACAACAAATCCTTCTAGACGGCCATGCCTCATCTAGTGCAGATGTCCTATCAGGTGTACCACAGGGAACAGTACTTGGCCCGCTGCTCTTCCTCACATTCATCAATGACCTCCCAGAAGTCACTAAGTCAGAAACCAGGTTGTTTGCAGATGATTGTTTACTGTACCGCCCGATCAACAACACACAGGACAGCAACAGTCTACAGCAAGACCTTACAGCACTTGAGAAGTGGGAAGAAGAGTGGCAGATGTCCTTCCATCCGGAGAAGTGCGTGGTCATACAGGTCTCATCAAAGCGGAAAACAATCAGTGCAGACTACAGACTACACAGCCATAAGTTAGAAGTAGTGTACTCGAGCAAGTACCTGGGAGTTACAATCAGCAGCAACATGAAGTGAAACAAGCACATTTATGCCATCACAGCGAAAGCCAATAGGACTCTAGGCTTACTGAAGCGAAATCTCCGAGGTTGCAGAACATCAGCACGGGTCAGAGCCTACGAAGCCATTGTACGTCCAACGCTGGAGTACGCTGCCTCCATATGGGACCCTTACACTAGCGGACAGTTCAACCAGATAGAGAAAGTCCAACGTAGAGCGGCACGATTCGCTACAAGGAACTACTGGGATAGGAAAGCAAGCAGCGTCACCAACATGGTCAACTCCCAGCTGGGATGGGAACCGCTACGGATCAGAAGAGTAAAGATCCGCCTTCTGTCAAGATCCAGCACAATCTAGTGGCCATTCCAGCAGAACAATACCTAATCCAGACAGACACCAGGACAAGGGGACAACATACCTTTCGCATTCCAACAGCGAAAAAGGATGTATACCGGTTCTTCTTCCCGCGTACCACCAGGGATTGAAACAGACTTCCATCAGCAATGACAACAGCATGTTCCTTGGAGGACTACCGGACTGCATTGGGCAACATATCACCTGCCCACTTAAGCTTAGGATGAGGATAAAAGATTTTAACTTTTTAACTGTATCATACTGTCCTATGAGGCTTTTATCTTGACTGCCACATGAAGTATAACGCTCAACTTTTGAGTACACTTCGTATTGGAAGAAGAAGAAGATTGAGAACAATGGATTTGGTAGGCCGTGACTAAATGCAAACCGTGGCGGATTTTACTGATTAGCTGCGATACTCCGTATTCAATAAAATCTGTCAGTAGTCACCGTAAGGAATATAGATGCTGAATGTGAAAGCCATATTTTTATTGACACTCAAATCAAGGTCAAGGTCACAAAGTTAGAATATACAATGTCATTCGATATCGCTAGTTAGGCTACAAGAATTTGAAGTACATGTAGTGGCGTAGCTACCATTACCCCAAATACGCACGTGCGTACACATCATTTTTTCAAAAATGTAGTGTCTGATGAAAAAGAGAGAGAGGGGTGGTCGTTTTCCTTTCTAGATTGCTAGTACTGTTGTAATTCCCTTGATAAAAGTTCAGAATGACTTCATCCTTCTTAAAAACACTAAAATCCATTAGCTTCTGCTGGGGTTCGCCCCCTGGGCTCCCACCAAGACTTCACCCTGAACCCACTGGGGGGGGGGGGGGCTTCAAGGCAGCCCCCAAATCCCCTGCCTGTCTGGTGCGTACACATCATTTGCACTCTGGCTACGCCCCTGGAAGTGGTATATAATATAAGACACCGGGATATGAAAACCATATCTAGCTAAATATTACTCTTCAAAAGATATATTCTTAAGCCAAACATGATGATTATAATTTACTACAGTAATTCCAGAGACTTACATGTACATGCTGGTTAGCACTCCCCACAGGTACTTGGTTACTAGATTCTGCAGTACACTGAGGACAGCGAAATAAAAATTACACGCAAGGTTTTTTTTACACGGCATATCTGTTATAACCGTGTTGCCTGAAATTTTATTATTATTCATTTTATTATTTTTTTTTCATTTTGATAATATTCAAGCGCATACATACTGGCAAAGTTACGGACAATGTACATGTATGTATGTCACAGGTAAGCTACTCTACTGTATGCATTTTTTTTTTTTTTTTTTTTTTGGCGCCTCACAACAACTCTTCAACCGGGAGGCGAAAATCTACGCACGTGTTGATTGTACTGCTGCATGCTGGAACTTAGAAGTCGGAATAGGATTTGAAAGGACAGGTTTTGTTAACATTATTTTTTTAAGATACAGTGCGGCTTATTATCATTGACATTAATCGTCCCACCTGCTCAGACTGATGATCACTAAAAACACTGCAATGGCGGATTTAGAGGGTGGGAAGGGGGTAGGGCTTTTCGTCTCATATTTAGAAGTAAAAATCCAGATTTGGCACCTAAAATGACAGAGCAGTTTGGCTATTAATACACATGTGCCCCCCCCCCCCCCACCCTTTTCAAAAATCCTGCCATTTCTGGATCCATCACTGCAGTGCATCCGAAGGGCACAGGTCATAAAATGTCAAACTTTCAGCTCACCAGGACTGAATATATAGATATTTTCTCATTTTAAAAGATGATAATCATGGTAAAACAAAAGATTAAAAAAATAAAATTTTACTTAGAAATTGAAGATAAATCCTGAGGAGTATAACTCATAGCAAGTCACCACTCTGGGTCATCTATTAATTAAAGCGTTTGTGAAATAGTCATTGGATCTTTAAAATCAGTTTTTTGCTTTGAAACATTTTACAAAAGATAACCTTTCACCATAGAAAATTTATAGAGTAAGTAAGCAAATTTTACTTGAAAATATCCCATAATAACAATACAAATGCAGATAGCAGCCAGGGGGGGGGGGGGAGAAAGATAGCTTTATTCTAAGCATTGTTAAAGTTAACTTTAGGGAAGAAACGGTCGTGCATTGAAATAAAATAGGAGTTGCAAATCAAAATTTGCTTTGCTGAGAGGGAAATTTAATTCATTTTAGCCAAACTTTCTTTGAAATAGTACTCAAAGACAGATGTAGAAATTTTTGAAAATGGGGGGGGGGGTGTTGGGGGTGTTACAGTCTCCTATAACTAATGTTTTGCACTATTAGGTCCGGAAAGAGGGGGGTTGCAGCCCTAAAATGATCCAAAATTGACCTTTTTGGTATAATTTTCTGATCAAAAGGGGAGGGGTGGGATTGCAAGCCCTGCACCCCCTTCTAAATCCACCAATGGCAATGGTGCTGTTTGGGGAAAGAAATGCAAAAAAATAGATACCCTACCTACCTTGCCACTTTTTTTTTTTGAACCCATTTATCTGAAAAACATACATTTAATTTTAAATAGCCTTATTAAAAATTTTTTCACATATCATTTGGCAAGTATTTATGAAGACTGAGATAAAATATATACAATGTATACAGTACAGTCCGGGTGGAAGTTAATTTGCCCACTGGTCATAGTGGGCATTTTTAGAGTGGGCATTAAAAATGTCCACTGGACACAGTGGACATTCTTGTAAGAGCCAGTGGGAATTAACATACAAGTAAGTGGACAGCTTGATAGCTCAGGCGAATGTCCACGTGGACAGTGGGCATTCAAAGTTCCACCTGGACTGTAGTGTAATATATCATTCAACAAATTTTATTTAATTATATGAATATTATATTATAATTATGTGAAAATTGCTAGGCTTGAAGTGGTACTTTCTGATTCTGGTCATTTGTACTAAGGCCTACATCGTCTGTAGTCCCATACATGTATAGTTTGTTTTTGTCCAAGCATGGAGACATTAAATCTCATTCGTCTATCTGTCTGTCTGTCTGTCACAAAAACTTTAACCTTGGTCATAACTTTTTAACCATAAAACGCATGGCCTTCATATTTGGCATGTGTGTCCCTAATTGCAACACCTTTCCGTTAGTACCAAAATTTTTTTTATCATCTGACCTTGACTGTGACCTTTGACCTACTTCAATGTCACATATTAACTGTAACTTGTGAGACATGGGGCCTTCATGTTTGGCATGTATATCCCTAATGGTGCTGCAGATACATGTAGCCATGCACAACCATGACAATATGTCACAGACCACTGCACCCTTACCGATAGAACCCTGAAAGAGGGGGATCACAATTCTGAATTTGATTGCTTTGTTTGGGTTTTTAGCTCACCTGAGCCGAAGGCTCAAGTGAGCTATTGTGATCAATCACCGTCGGTCGTCTGTCGTAAGCTTTTCTACATTTTCGACTTTTTCTCCAGAACCGCTGTACAGAATTTCACCAAACTTCATAGGAAGTTATCCAAGATGGCTGCCATTGGCTCTGATTGGTTGACACATTTTCGACTTCTTCTCCAGAAGCAGAGCTGCACTGTACAGAATTTCACCAAACCTCATAGGAAGTAAGTATTTGAGGTCCTCTACAAAGTTTGTGTTTTTCTTGCCGATCCGTAATCCAAGATGGCCACCATTGGCTCTGATTGGTTGACGCATTTTCGACTTCTTCTCCAGAAGCGCTGCACATAATTTCACCAAACCTCATAGGAAGTAAGTACTCGAGGTCCTCTACAAAGTTTGTGTTTTTCATGCCCATCCGTAATCCAAAATGGCCGCCATTGGCTCTGATTGGTTGACGCATTTTCGACTTCTTCTCCAGAAGCGCTGCACATAATTTCACCAAACGTCATAGGAAGTAAGTACTCAAGGTCCTCTACCAAGTTTGCGTTTTTTGTGCCCATCCATAATCCAAAATGGCCTCCATTGACTCTGATTGGTCGACACATTTTGGACTTCTTCTCCAGAACCACCGCACAGAATTTCACCAAACCTCATAGGAAGTAACTACTAGAGGTCTTCTACAAAGTTTGTGTTTTTCTTGCTGATCCGTAATCCAAGATGGCCACCATTGGCTCTGATTGGTTGACACATTTTCGACTTCTTCTCCAGAACGGCTGCACAGAATTTCACCAAATCTCATAGGAAGTAAGTACTCGAGGTCCTCTTCCAAGTTTGTGTTTTTCGTGCCAATCCGTAATCCAAGATGGCCGCCATTGGCTCTGATCGGTTGACACATTTTGGACTTCTCCAGAACCGCTGCACAGAATTTCACCAAACCTCATAGGAAGTAAGTACTCAAGGTCCTCTACAAACTTTGTGTTTTTCATGCCCATCCGTAATCCAAGATGGCCACCATTGGCTCTGATTGGTTGACGCATTTTGGACTTCTACTCCAGAAGCGCTGCACAGAATTTCACCAAACTTCATTGGAAGTAAGTACTCAAGGTCCTCTACCAAGTTTGTGTTTTTGGCCGATTCGTAATCCAAGATGGCTGCCATTGGCTCTGATCGGTTGACATGTTGGACTTCTTTTCCAGAAGCGCTGCACAGAATTTCAACAAACGTCATAGGATATAAGTACTCAAGGTCCTCTACCAAGTTTGTGTTTTCGTGCTGATCCGTAATCCAAGATGGCCACCATTGTCTCTAATTGGTTGACACATTTTGGACACTTCAAAACGACTGCACAAAATATCACCAAACCTTATAGAAAGTCTTGTAGAAAAAAAGCAAAATTTTCTACGGAAATGAGCTGTCATTTTATTGTAAATAAGCAATTTGTGCTCAGGTGAACGATATAGGCCCATTTGGACCTCTTGTTTGTTTTCTTTTATCATATTATGCACATTATGTATTTCTTGAGGATGAAATATCAAGAAAATTGAATATAGCTGTATATTTTACTTTTAGAATATAATTTAGAGAAACTGTATGAGTAATTTTAGTCATGGACTATCCACTGGACCTCAGTATTAGGAAAGGTCGCTATGAAGGTTTTACCAAGGACCAAGCAGACTACAGAGTACCTTCATCTCAAAAGTCAGGGATCAAAGTCAGTAAACCAGAAGTCATTGTCAGCTTGAAGAAAGCAGAGGTAGACTGTTACAAGAGAGGTCCGAGCAGCACATACAAGAGAGGTCCTAGCAGCACATACAAGAGCATAGATAGTACAACTTACCAACATAGCCTGCTTCAGCCAGGATCTGATTATATGCTTCATCAACAAACAAGTTATCTTGCTTTCCCATATCTTCTAAATCAGAACTACTACAGTCTGTATGCCACATCAGGACTTTCTGTCGAAAATCAGGATTTATCTGGAGGACTTTTCCAAGCTGTACTTCATCATGACGTGACTCCATTCTCAAAAAGACCCTATGAGAAAGCCCTTAGTCCAACAGCTACCGGTGTGCATCAGTTTGAGATTTCACCCGAGTCTTGTTATAGTCACAGAGAGTGGCCGTTGTATGAGTGCAGTACATTTTCAAATACTCATGCTTACAGGTGTTATCAACCTGTACCAAATTCAGAATGTTTGTATGAAGCCTCGGACAAATCTCAATGTGGAGAACAATGTGTGCTCTCAAAGTCTAGATACATGAATCAAAGTGACCATCAGAGTGTAATGAAAACCCCGAAAGGAAATTACAAGAAGAATCTTAAGAATTTTAATAGCTCTACTCTCAGTAATGTAAGCGACCTCCATGGCAAACAAAATGAGGGTTATACATCTCTGAAAAAAGGTCACGGTTTAAAACAAAACCCAGCCTCTACTACAATATGCAAATCACAGACTTTAACAGACATCTCAAAATCACCTTGTGATAGTTTTACTTTTGAAGTAGCTTCACATCAACCATTTTCATCCATAAGACATGGTGAAACTATGCCTGAAAATAAAACAGAATTACTCACCAAAGATCTGAATAACAATGTAGAAGAAGAGAAAGAATTCTCTGATTTAAAGGAAGAACCTGATGATGTAATGTATGAGTCTAATCTTGGTCAAAGTGGTCACAGTGTACAGACTGGTATAAGTTCCTTAAGGGAAGAACAATGTGGTAATAGAACCCAAGAGATTGATTGTAATAATAATTTGCCTCAGTGTTTTGATGAGAAAAAGTGGCAGAGTCATATTAACACCTCAGATAATACAAACCAATGGGTAAACTTGAAAGACTTCACTCACAATCAATTTACAAACAAGGAAATACAATATACTGCTCATTCCCAGTCATGTATGAAGATTGAAAAAGCTCAGAATATCAGCCAGAGTTTGAAAAAGAGAGACATTATTGGTGATCTGAAGCAAGTTAAGGAAAGCATGATTACTGATACAAACCAGATGCAGAGCATTATGAAAGATTCAGTTCCACATAGAAACCAACAACTTAGAAACAGAGTGGTCACTTCTGAGAGGAGAAGTGTGATAAACAAAGTAGATCCCTCTCACAGCTTAGACCATCAGGTGAGCATCTTGCAGTACAAGTGTGGTAAATGAGCAAGCAATACAGAATTCATCCACCTCCAAATATTTACTTGAACACATCAAAATAAATTATACATATGTAGAAATATTAATTTGACTTTGGCTCCTTGTAATGTGAAGCCCACCTGTTTCGTTTTGGTCTAGAGATGTATTATATGATTCATTGAACTAACCTGAAATCCTCAATTGAATGCTGGCTTTCATAAAAACAGTTTTTTACCCCTACCAGGTCCTTCCGTCCTTTTGTCACACATTTTGTTTTCAGATAATTACTCAGCTATCTTTCATCATATTCAAACCAGATATGGATATATGCTTACTTATCAAGAGCCTGGGAAGAACCTCATTGATTTAGAGGTCAAAAGGTCACAGTCACAGCTGACGAAAATAAACTAATTATTGGTTACCAGATGATAACTTAAGTACCTTTCATCTTATCGAAACTAAATTTGGATATATGCTTACTTATCAAGATAGTAAGAACCCTATTGAATTTGGGGTCAAAAGGTCATAGTCAAGGTCACAGTTGAGGAAAATAGACTGTAATTGTTGGTTTCCAGGTGATAACTTAAGTACCTTACATCATATTCAAACCAAATTTGGATACCTGTATGCTTACTTATCAAGAGAGAAAGAATGCTATTGATTTTGGGATCAAAGGTTAAGGTCACAGTTGATAGGAGACTTATTGGTTTTCAGGTGATTTTCATATATTATCATTTATCAGTTGTTATTGCTCATCAGAATTTGATCATATTTCACATATTTTACAGGTCAGGTTCTTTTAAACAGAGGCAATTTAAAATTTTATAAAAAGGGAAGGATGCCTATGGATTTGAGGGTCAATATATTGTCAAAATGCAAGGTCACTATTGGTAAAACTTATAGAAGTTATGGCCCATGAAACTTACAATAAAAACTTTTGTTAGGAAAGCTTTGTTGCTGCTATGAAATAAACCCACAGAAGGGGCATATGTTTTACAAACATGCTGTAGTCACATGTGAGTTATCATCCTCTATAGTGTATCCCTATCTGTCTGTCATATGAAAAAGTGTAAATAAAAAACCAGCAGATACATACTACAGATCATTTTGATGTGTGGGAAAATTGATTGATTGATTGATTGTTATTTTACATCACTATGATTATTTCACTTTTATGGTTACAGGATTGGCCTAAATATGCATTGGATAGAAATTTATACCTTTGCAACGGACCCATCCAAAATAGTAATGGATCTTTCTTGTGCCATGTGTACCATGACATTGGACCTCAGTTTTCACTATTTTTGCTGGTTGGTTGCAAAGCAATCACCCATTGTCCAATTTGGTCAGCATTTTGGTTAAGTTGTCTGGTTGAAGGAGAATCTACATTTTGGTTAAGTTTCTGGTTGAAGGGAACTCTCAGCAACTAAGAGAAGTATAAACATAATACTTCACACATAGGTTCCTTATGACCAGAACTTTCAAATTTTTCCATCAATAGTAACCTTAGCTTTGGACATTGACCTACATCTAAAAAACATTAATTTTGGCTGTATCTTTTGAGTTCAGGTTTTAATACTTCATATATGGGTTCTTTATGACCAGAGCTTTCCATTGATACCATGACTTTTACCTTGTGACCTTGACCTTGTATCTAAATGACTGGACACCAGTGTGCCCATGGAGGGAGTCAAACCCAGGAGCTCTCAGTCATAACCTGAGCACCTCAGCCACTGAGCTACACTGGCTCCACATGTAAGCGGGAGGAAGGTAGTAGGGGGGGGGGAATTCAGGCAATGCTCCATGAATGTTTTCACAATCCTAACGCAACTTGAAAAAATAAACAAAAGTACAGATGATCAATTGAAAGTAATTTTTAGCCATGTTACAAAACCTGGCTCTTAATATGATATGGGGTGACTTCAGCAATTTGTTTCTGGACTTTAACTCCTACAACTATTCGGGTATAGTAACTTCATACACATACTCTCCATGAGCCAACAATGTGCCCTATTGATTTCAGTGAAGGTCAGATGGTCTTGATGAATGAAAATAGCTTCCGGGCTATAACTGTATTTACATTATATGTATTGTTATGAAACTTCACACACATACTACCCATAAGTCATGGAGGCATGTGTTCTTTTGATTTCAGGATTCAAAGGTAAAGGTCATAAGTTCTTGGTAAGTGAAAATGGTTTCTAGACTATAACTGTATTTTTTCAGATTAATGTTCAAAGCAAAGATGATGATAGATGGAATGAGACAGTATCAAACTTGGCGATAGGAGGAATGTCAAGCAGGAACACTATCGGTAAAAATTTTCCCATGCTCATATAATATTGTGTACAAAGCAAAGTGTTCCCTTAAAAACAAATATCAAATCATTTGCTAAACACAAGTACCAAATCTGTGAAATATGTTTTACCAGTATTAGGCTCAGAAGACATCATGACATACCAATTGAGTAATGGTAGAAATGATACAGATTCAAATATTGTCATTGATTTATATGATGGTGTAGGTTGTGCTGTACAGTTATAGGAATGTATTCCGCACCGCTTTCTCAGATATTGAAAATGTTCATGCAAACAATCAGTTTACAAAAATGCTATATGAAATTCAATTTAAAGAATAAGGGCAGCATACGGGATGATTTATGAGAATCAAAGAAAGATTAAAAGCTTTTGTGTAAAACCAGATCAGGAGTTGCTGACATACAGGGAGAAAGATTATACTGAAGTGGTGTCTGAAGAAGGGAATGGTGATCTAAGAGTAAGTTCTCCAGATGACATGCAGCCCTGTCAGGCATTTTATTGGTGTCATGTGTGTGAGAAATCTCTGAAGACTGAAATAGAGGCAAACAAACACAGAAAAAGCCATTCTGTAAAGACTGAGGCAAATCTACACTGGTATTATCTACAGGTAATGATATAATGATCATTTAACTTGCTTATAAGACTAAGGCAATACTTGAACTGGTATAATCTACAGATGTTCATATGATGAGAATGATACACCCTGTATAGAGACCGCAGCTAGCCTGGACTGGTATAATCTACAGATATTGATATGATGGGAATGATACACCCTGTATAGAGACCATGACTAGCCTGGACTGGTATAATCTACAGATATTGATATGATGACAATGATACACCCTGTATAGAGACCATGGCTAGCCTGGACTGGTATAATCTACAGATATTGATATGATGACAATGATACACCCTGTATAGAGACCATGACTAGCCTGGACTGGTATAATCTACAGATATTGATATGATGACAATGATACACCCTGTATAGAGACCATGACTAGCCTGGACTGGTATAATCTACAGATATTGATATGATGAAAATGATACACCCTGTATAGAGACCATGGCTAGCCTGGACTGGTATAATCTACAGATATTGATATGATGGGAATGATACACCCTGTATAGAGACCATGACTAGCCTGGACTGGTATAATCTACAGATATTGATATGATGACAATGATACACCCTGTATAGAGACCATGACTAGCCTGGACTGGTATAAATCTACAGATATTGATATGATGACAATGATACACCCTGTATAGAGACCATGACTAGCCTGGACTGGTATAATCTACAGATATTGATATGATGGGAATGATACACCCTGTATAGAGACCATGACTAGCCTGGACTGGTATAATCTACAGATATTGATATGATGACAATGATACACCCTGTATAGAGACCATGACTAGCCTGGACTGGTATAAATCTACAGATATTGATATGATGACAATGATACACCCTGTATAGAGACCATGACTAGCCTGGACTGGTATAATCTACAGATATTGATATGATGGGAATGATACACCCTGTATAGAGACCATGGCTAGCCTGGACTGGTATAATCTACAGATATTGATATGATGACAATGATACACCCTGTATAGAGACCATGGCTAGCCTGGACTGGTATAATCTACAGATATTGATATGATGACAATGATACACCCTGTATAGAGACCATGACTAGCCTGGACTGGTATAATCTACAGATATTGATATGATGACAATGATACACCCTGTATAGAGACCATGACTAGCCTGGACTAGTATAATCTACAGATATTGATATGATGGGAATGATACACCCTGTATAGAGACCATGACTAGCCTGGACTGGTATAATCTACAGATATTGATATGATGGGAATGATACACCCTGTATAGAGACCATGACTAGCCTGGACTGGTATAATCTACAGATATTGATATGATGACAATGATACACCCTGTATAGAGACCATGGCTAGCCTGGACTGGTATAATCTACAGATATTGATATGATGACAATGATACACCCTGTATAGAGACCATGACTAGCCTGGACTGGTATAAATCTACAGATATTGATATGATGACAATGATACACCCTGTATAGAGACCATGACTAGCCTGGACTGGTATAATCTACAGATATTGATATGATGGGAATGATACACCCTGTATAGAGACCATGACTAGCCTGGACTGGTATAATCTACAGATATTGATATGATGACAATGATACACCCTGTATAGAGACCATGACTAGCCTGGACTGGTATAAATCTACAGATATTGATATGATGACAATGATACACCCTGTATAGAGACCATGACTAGCCTGGACTGGTATAATCTACAGATATTGATATGATGGGAATGATACACCCTGTATAGAGACCATGGCTAGCCTGGACTGGTATAATCTACAGATATTGATATGATGACAATGATACACCCTGTATAGAGACCATGGCTAGCCTGGACTGGTATAATCTACAGATATTGATATGATGACAATGATACACCCTGTATAGAGACCATGACTAGCCTGGACTGGTATAATCTACAGATATTGATATGATGACAATGATACACCCTGTATAGAGACCATGACTAGCCTGGACTGGTATAATCTACAGATATTGATATGATGGGAATGATACACCCTGTATAGAGACCATGACTAGCCTGGACTGGTATAATCTACAGATATTGATATGATGGGAATGATACACCCTGTATAGAGACCATGACTAGCCTGGACTGGTATAATCTACAGATATTGATATGATGACAATGATACACCCTGTATAGAGACCATGGCTAGCCTGGACTGGTATAATCTACAGATATTGATATGATGACAATGATACACCCTGTATAGAGACCATGGCTAGCCTGGACTGGTATAATCTACAGATGTTGATATGATGGGAATGATACACCCTGTATAGAGACCATGACTAGCCTGGACTGGTATAATCTACAGATATTGATATGATGGGAATGATACACCCTGTATAGAGACCATGACTAGCCTGGACTGGTATAATCTACAGATATTGATATGATGGGAATGATACACCCTGTATAGAGACCATGGCTAGCCTGGACTGGTATAATCTACAGATATTGATATGATGGGAATGATACACCCTGTATAGAGACCATGACTAGCCTGGACTGGTATAATCTACAGATATTGATATGATGACAATGATACACCCTGTATAGAGACCATGGCTAGCCTGGACTGGTATAATCTACAGATGTTGATATGATGGGAATGATACACCCTGTATAGAGACCATGACTAGCCTGGACTGGTATAATCTACAGATATTGATATGATGGGAATGATACACCCTGTATAGAGACCATGACTAGCCTGGACTGGTATAATCTACAGATATTGATATGATGACAATGATACACCCTGTATAGAGACCATGACTAGCCTGGACTGGTATAAATCTACAGATATTGATATGATGACAATGATACACCCTGTATAGAGACCATGACTAGCCTGGACTGGTATAATCTACAGATATTGATATGATGGGAATGATACACCCTGTATAGAGACCATGGCTAGCCTGGACTGGTATAATCTACAGATATTGATATGATGACAATGATACACCCTGTATAGAGACCATGGCTAGCCTGGACTGGTATAATCTACAGATATTGATATGATGACAATGATACACCCTGTATAGAGACCATGACTAGCCTGGACTGGTATAATCTACAGATATTGATATGATGACAATGATACACCCTGTATAGAGACCATGACTAGCCTGGACTAGTATAATCTACAGATATTGATATGATGGGAATGATACACCCTGTATAGAGACCATGACTAGCCTGGACTGGTATAATCTACAGATATTGATATGATGGGAATGATACACCCTGTATAGAGACCATGACTAGCCTGGACTGGTATAATCTACAGATATTGATATGATGACAATGATACACCCTGTATAGAGACCATGGCTAGCCTGGACTGGTATAATCTACAGATATTGATATGATGACAATGATACACCCTGTATAGAGACCATGACTAGCCTGGACTGGTATAAATCTACAGATATTGATATGATGACAATGATACACCCTGTATAGAGACCATGACTAGCCTGGACTGGTATAATCTACAGATATTGATATGATGGGAATGATACACCCTGTATAGAGACCATGACTAGCCTGGACTGGTATAATCTACAGATATTGATATGATGACAATGATACACCCTGTATAGAGACCATGACTAGCCTGGACTGGTATAAATCTACAGATATTGATATGATGACAATGATACACCCTGTATAGAGACCATGACTAGCCTGGACTGGTATAATCTACAGATATTGATATGATGGGAATGATACACCCTGTATAGAGACCATGGCTAGCCTGGACTGGTATAATCTACAGATATTGATATGATGACAATGATACACCCTGTATAGAGACCATGGCTAGCCTGGACTGGTATAATCTACAGATATTGATATGATGACAATGATACACCCTGTATAGAGACCATGACTAGCCTGGACTGGTATAATCTACAGATATTGATATGATGACAATGATACACCCTGTATAGAGACCATGACTAGCCTGGACTGGTATAATCTACAGATATTGATATGATGGGAATGATACACCCTGTATAGAGACCATGACTAGCCTGGACTGGTATAATCTACAGATATTGATATGATGGGAATGATACACCCTGTATAGAGACCATGACTAGCCTGGACTGGTATAATCTACAGATATTGATATGATGACAATGATACACCCTGTATAGAGACCATGGCTAGCCTGGACTGGTATAATCTACAGATATTGATATGATGACAATGATACACCCTGTATAGAGACCATGGCTAGCCTGGACTGGTATAATCTACAGATGTTGATATGATGGGAATGATACACCCTGTATAGAGACCATGACTAGCCTGGACTGGTATAATCTACAGATATTGATATGATGGGAATGATACACCCTGTATAGAGACCATGACTAGCCTGGACTGGTATAATCTACAGATATTGATATGATGGGAATGATACACCCTGTATAGAGACCATGGCTAGCCTGGACTGGTATAATCTACAGATATTGATATGATGGGAATGATACACCCTGTATAGAGACCATGACTAGCCTGGACTGGTATAATCTACAGATATTGATATGATGACAATGATACACCCTGTATAGAGACCATGACTAGCCTGGACTGGTATAATCTACAGATATTGATATGATGACAATGATACACCCTGTATAGAGACCATGACTAGCCTGGACTGGTATAATCTACAGATATTGATATGATGACAATGATACACCCTGTATAGAGACCATGACTAGCCTGGACTGGTATAATCTACAGATATTGATATGATGACAATGATACACCCTGTATAGAGACCATGACTAGCCTGGACTGGTATAATCTACAGATATTGATATGATGGGAATGATACACCCTGTATAGAGACCATGACTAGCCTGGACTGGTATAATCTACAGATATTGATATGATGGGAATGATACACCCTGTATAGTGACCATGACTAGCCTGGACTGGTATAATCTACAGATATTGATATGATGGGAATGATACACCCTGTATAGTGACCATGACTAGCCTGGACTGGTATAATTTACAGATATTGATATGATGGGAATGATACACCCTGTATAGAGACCTATAATCTACAGGTACTCCGGTATTATTTGAAGTACAGAATCGTATTGAGTATACTTGAATTCAGACATGCTTAAATGCTTGAGCTCAGTAGATTGCAGTAATGCTCTTTGTTCTGCTTGAACTTGAAACCAGTAAGTTGTGATCTGGAACATTCTTCTCCTCTCTTTCCATCACAATCCAACAATGTTTTTGGGCTGAGGGTATGCTAGAATCACCCTGTCTATCTTTAGATGCTTTGGTTACCCTTAGAATTTAAATCAGTTTTCAGGAAACAACATCCCTTCAGATGGTTCAATTGCATGTGCCCAACTTTGAAGCAGTGTATCAGGTAGATACCATTATTTGATAAGGACGTTCATTTTGAATTTACCTTAAAAGAACAGTCCAAACTTTCTAATTATACAGGTATATGGCGTTGTCACTACTCACTGGAAAGGATTTAACCATGATGATAGATGTGTATATCTGTGTGGCCTTTGTGATTCTGCTATGCTATACACCCTGGGATTCAGTCAGCATATACTGAACCATGGTAAGGGACATAAGTGTCCTGTATGCTCCAAGGTTCTTCAGTCACGCAAGGAATATTTGCAACATCGAAGCAGTGATTGTGGTGAGTAAAATAAGATTTAATTAAATTGCTATATGATTATACTTTTATGAATAAAAGTTTTGGTCAATTGGAATTTTACGTTGTTTTTAATATTCTTTATGCTCTCCAAAAATTTCGGGGGAGCAAATAGTGGCTGTCCTGTCTGTCGTACCGTCGGTCCGTCCAAGCTCATATTTCCTATACCTTTCATCAGAATTTGATCATACTGCACAAAATATTATTTAAGTTAAGACCTTGGAACAAAGGTCACTCAAGGTCATTTCTGAAAGGTCAAGGTAACTATGACTTACATTAACAGAATGTATGTACCGGTATATCTCCTTCAACTTTCATCAGAATTTGATCATATTTCACAAAAATTAAAGTATTATTTAGGTTAACAACTTTTGGACAACATTCACTCAAGGTTATTACCAAAAGGTCAAGGTCACTTATTAACTATGAGTTAAAGTAACATGAAGTACTTATATCTGATATAAATGTTCTACATTTCCTATAACTTTCATCAGAATTTGATCATACATCACCAAAATGTTATTTAGGTTAAGAGCTTTTGGACAAAGGTCACTCAGTGTCATTTCTGAAAGGTCAAGGTCACTTATTAACTATGACTTAAAATACCATGAAGTACTTGTATCTCCTACACCTACATGAAACTTATACAGAATGCTTAAATAGTGAAGGGGAAGTCGCCTTTCAGTTTTGAGCAAATTCCATTGTGTCGTTACAGAGTTATGAAACTTGGATCCCTTTTTTTGGATTTCAATATTTCATAAAAGTATTACCAAAGAGACCCATATTTGGGGGTAATAAAACCATATGTTCACATTGATCATGTCCAAAGTAAGTGACAGGCGTATTAAGCCATGCTAGACGTTGCTCTTGTTCCAATGATTGCGCAGATCTTAATAATATTTCACAAAATTGTTGGCATAGGGGGAATGTTTCCATACTCTTAAATTCTGTCCTTTCAAACTAAGCGAAAGGCATATTGTATTAAGTATCAATGGTTACTTTATTAGTTTCCAATTCGAGGGATGAAATATGGAAAAGAGCATTGCCATATGTTGCTTTGCATTATGTGCACATCAGATATACCTTACTGCATTAGAAGAGATCCATTGTTTGCATGGGTATTGATCTGCAGTAACGCATCAGGCAGATGAATGTGGAATAATCATGATCATGACTAAAACAATCAAGAAACAGATGCAGTTAAGCCTTCCATATGATACTATGGGGAAAAAGATGCAACTTAGTTCACATTGTGGTCATTGCATGAGCTTGATGGTGGTTAGAGAACAGACTTTGGATAACATTAGCTGACATCAGTAAGGAAAACCAAAAAAGGATAAGTAAGCTTTTATCTGATCTGGCAGGTCAAGTATAAATTCATCAATGTGTTTGGGGCATGTTACAAGGTTTGCCAATGGTAAAGGACATGGTGTTTCTCTGTGGTTACTCCAGTCACCTTTTACCATAGATTAAATAATTTCTGGATGACATTAAAGATAAAATAAAACCACAAAGACTTTCATAAATTTAAAGTCAAATTTTGTTTTTATTACACAGGTAGAAAGGTCTTCATCTGCATGAAATGTAACCAAAAGTGCTCCAGCAAGCACCATCTTTATCAACATCAAAAAATGCATTCCAGAGTTGCCACTTCTGGCTCATTTAACTGCATGTACTGCCACAAGAAACTTGCCAGTCGAGGAAGTCTCAATACCCACACACGGCTTCATACTGGGTTGAACCCCTATATGTGTAGGATATGCAAGAAGAGCTATCCTCAAAATGTTCAACTCAAGCTTCACTTGAAAACACATAAAGGAAAGTGAAATATCAAAATGGTATAAATTTTTTGTGTTATTAGTTACAAGGGACACGATAGTGCTACCTCAAAGTGTATCACTTGCACTTTTGCGCCTGTATTTAAAACTGGGTGTCTGGTTCCTGGGAATTATTTAAAAAAGAAAGTGGAGAGGGTTAAGAAAAATCTTGTCCTCTCATCTGATGAATAATTTGGATACAAATGATCTGATGGGAGAAAACCAATAGATACTGCTTGTAACTGTGCACCTGTGTTTCAAACTTTTAGTCTTTACCTTTGGAAAAGGACAAGTCTAATCGTTGCTTCTTCCGCTAATCCATTACAGGGGTTCTGGTTCCTGACTGGAGAGGAAATGGGCTGAGAGTAAAAGAACCTTGTTTGGGCTTCTCGTTTTGAACAATTATAAATACAAATAACCTGATAGTGGTACTTTTGCTTGTGCACTTTCTTTGTAACAGATGGTCTGCCCCCTGGGAAAGATGAGGTCCAAAACTTTTTTCTGCACTTCTTCTACACTAAAATAATTACAGATGATCTAATTCTGGTATATGAGAGTTTGACTTGTAGTTATGCACATCCTGGTTTGACACCTGAAATGAGCAAATTATACCATGGTCAGATCTGTCAAGGGGTGGATCCAGGAGATTGATTTCTTTTAGAATGCTGATAAATGCATCAGTTTTGTGTATTTTATGTCATTTTAGGAAAGTAAATGTTACCGTAAAGTATTGGCATCTAAAACTTATTTTCATTCAGTTTGGTCAAAGTTAAAATTGGAAGGGGATATGGCTTTCATCTGTTATATTATTAATTCAGATGAACCTCTCCATCAGAGCTAAGAAAAGGTTATTTAAATAAATCGTGATAGGTACCAGGCATCATGTTCTATTCTAGAGTTTTTTTTTTATGTTCCTTTTCTAGAGTTTTTTTTTATGTTCCTTTTCTAGAGTTTTTTCTGATAGATATTTCACCTGTTTGATGGGTCTCATTGGGGTAACGAATGCCTGGGCGGGTACCCTCATGTGACTATCTTCTTCAGGTCTGCAAGATTTCGATGAAACCAGGCAGAAATGATCAAAATTTCTTAATTCACATCAAGTGTTGTTGTATATTGGTAAGATCTGCTCAATTGTTGATCAGGGCGGGGCAAAAAAGACCTTGGGGGGTATTTCTGTAGTAAAGAGAAAATTGTTTATCTGAATAGGATAAACAATTAAATGTATCACAGAACATGAGGGATTTGGTATTGTTTTGAATCAGATGTGAGTTTTTCACTTTGAAAAACTTTCTAATTAGTTACAGAGAGTATTATAGTGCTTCACAAACTTTCTTAAATGTCAGTAAGTATATTTTGAGGTGATTACTCAGACCGCTTTTTGATGACCATTACTTGCATTCTCCATGACATGGCAAAGTTAATAACACAATGTGATACCCTGTTGATTTTCATAGATATATGCACATGGATTTGTTTGTTCATCTGCTTGTCCATTTATCTTGGTTTTTTTTCTTTCATTTATCTGGTTTAGACGTTAAAAAAAAGAGGACACTGTATTATGTAAATTTATTTACTATTTACTATTCACAGATCTGGTTGATGCTTCACACAATTTTTAGACAAGTATGTTATGACTTTGATCTAAGTTCATACTGAATGTGCGACTGAAATAGATGTATGGTCCTAAATCCCATACCTGTGATATGGTTCTGCTTCATGCATCACAAAATTGTTATCTGTAACGAAAGATGTTATGACCTAGACCTAATTTCATACCTCCGAGGTCAATCACACCATTTGGATTGTTCTAATTTGTACAGTTATTATCTGTGTTATCTCAGTGAACACATGAAAAACATGTTGTAGTTCATTAGTGTCGAATGTTGACATATTAGTATGACCGAGTGTTAGAATATAGATTATGAAGTCATAGTGCCTAATCTGGTATGTTTGGCCTCGGAGCATGAGGTCCGGGGATTAGTTTCATTCTTGTAAGTGTCATGTCTTTAAGATGAAAGTAGAACCAAAATCAAATGCCTAGGACAACACTGGCTTGTGAAAAGCCCTCATTGCTCAGTCACTGGGTTCCTTGCATAGGAAAAATCTATTTGGGTTACAAGAAGTTGATGTCGTCACATATAAATGAAATGATATTGATACACCATATAACAACATAAAAACCCTCTAAAACTCCTTCTAAATTTGAATGAAAAAAGCATGAATCATCTAGCTTAAAAAGTCCTAATGTTCTATCTAGATTATTTTGCAATAAATGTTCATTGTTTGATCTATGATTTTTGAAATGTTCTTTTTTAACGTATGATTTTTACAGCACAGTTAACACATAGTTAACAAATTCTTAGGGTTTATTTTTCATAGAAACATGATAAGTTGTTTTAGAATGTTTATACAAGTTACTTGCTATTGTAAATTCCTCAGCCTTATTAAGCAAGAAATGCTTCTCTTGGTTAGTAGTTATTATTTATCAGTTGTATACATAACAATCTTGCCAATATAATACATTTTGTGAATAATTATTTAGTCTGTAATTTGTTTTTGTTTTGCTTTTTCAACATGGCATATATTTGTTTCTGCACTTTAGTGATCACCTACCATCTGGTATCAGTCTGATCATCCAAACTTTTTGTCTTTCAACTTATTAGGATTGTGAAACCACAGAACGGACTTCGATGAATTGTACTAAACTTTTTCATATGGTATGTTTAAAATAAAAATTTAATATTTCAAGGTGTATCAGAGGTGTATGTTGTTATCTTTGTTTCCATTTTGAAATCAAAAGCATTTTAACGTTTTTTTAAGACTTAATTATTCCATTCAGTACATCTAAGTCATTTTTTTCTTTCTTTCATTTTTATGCCCCTGGATCAATAGATCAGGTGCATATTGTTTTCGTTCTGTCTGTCTATGTGTATATCAGTTGTTAACAAACCTTTGCCATAACTTTTGAACTGTGAGAGGTACAGACTTCATATTTGCCATGCATACTCCAACAACAATAAAGACTTTTCAAATTACACCAAGGTCATTGACCTCATGACCTTGACCATGACTTTTGACATACTTTTAAATATAATTAACATTGGTTTTAACTTTTGAATTTTAAGAGGAGGCTTTTTTGTTTCATGTGTATTCCTTGTGACATGCCCTTTCTATCGCTACAATAATTTTTGACCTCATGACATTTTCTGTGACCTTTGACCTACATTTCAAAATTCTTAACACTTGTTATAACTAGTGAATTGTAAGAGGGAGGGCTTTCATATTTTACCTTTGTATTCCCATGGGACGTCAAGGTCAAAGGTTCATATCTAAAATTATTAAACGCCTTCGACATCGACAGTATGAACCCGAAATCATCGGTATGACCATAGGTCTTGTATTGGGTCCTTCTTTGTCCCAATACAAACTTGCACGCTGTTAGTCAGGGCGGCGAGGACTCCATGACGGGTCCTGTCTAAACCTTTTCAGTCTTGCGTCACTCTACGATTATTTCACTTATATGGTGACGGCATCTGCCTGATGCATTGCATACAAATTTATACCTTTGCAACGGACCCACCCGAAGCGGTAAGGAATCTTTTACGTGCCACGCCTACCGTGAAACGGGACCTGGATTTTTACTGTCTCATCCGAAAGAGAGAACACCGATGTGTCCAGGACGAGAGTCGAACCCGGATCTATCGATCTGGAGCCGAGCACCTTGTCCACTAGGCCACACGGGCTTCCAAACGTTTTTAGAGGAAATAAGGTCCTTATCCTCGTCCCTTCTGTTAGTCGGGACTTCTATTGATCAAGGATCTGAGCTCGCTCACAGACGGGCAGAGCACGGTTTACTTACGTTGATGTCGCATTACATATTTTTGATGGCAACAAATTATCCTTTAAACGTTTCATGTATAAAAAAAAATCATGACCTCTCTTCTAGAGAAACCTTTTGATCCTTGTTCTCTATATGGTGGATTTGTTATAAATTATAAAAATTAATGTATGTCCTTTGATTGTGCTGCTTTTGCGGTGAGTAGGAATGTGGGCGCCCGTAAACCGGTTAACCATACCTATTGCGTGACGTTTGTTACCTAAATTGAGCGCCCTGAGTCGGTGTCGTAAACGCAACACAATCGAATATTTTTGTAATGTTTTTTTTTTTTCGTGTATAATTTCCTATTATCATGTTTTGTGTGCAAGTCAAGGAGATTTGTGTCGTACAGCTTTGTCAGATGTCTTTTGTTTTCTCTCCGAGGAGTCGGGTTAAAACACTTGGGTTTAAAGCTCGGGGTTTATCGTAAGCGACAATACAACTTAAGCTCTTCTGTAGCATTTATACACCGTTTTGCTCGTAAACTACGTTCAAAAATGTGAAAAAACGTATTAGAATTTACTTGATTGAATGACAAAATATTTTATCAAAATTGCTTCAGAAATAGATTAGTTTAACATAAAAATTTATTGAAAGTTATTTCCTTGTGATAGATAAGTTGTACGCCGCCTTTGAGATATAGAACTGAATATTTGTTCATGGTAATAGGTAATTTGTCCTATCCTATCCCAATTTTCTCCTATCTTTTTGCAGTGCTTATGCAAATTTTGAGGTATGAGACAGTGTAAAAAAAATTTTTAAATAAGTGTAAATATTAAGTTTCTAAAGGAATTTATTGAACTTAGTATGAATATGAGGCAAAAGTCATGCTTGACCACAAACATGGCCCACAGCGGGAGGTAACTCAGACTAATTTACTGCTAATGAAACCTACATGTATCTATATGCATTACTATCTATGATAAGTTCGATGCTTTACCCTAAATGTTCCGACTGTGCAGAAGTAAATACCCGGATGTCCGACTTTGAGAATAAAAATATTTCTTCTGCGTAATATATCTTACGAAGCGTGTGAGCTCGTGTATGCCATTGGATGAAGTGCCCGGTTGTTACGGAGATACCGCTTTTGGGTTCAGTATCTTTTTCAAAGTAGGTTAAAATCGGATTATCTCGGCAACATCGACACCCACATAACAATTTTCTATTCAGTATCTCAAGACATTGACACGAAAACCGATTTTAAAGAGTAGCAAGATGTGTTTTGAACCATGAATGCCGAAAACGTTAATTACCTTTTAGCTCACCTGAGCGTAGCTCAAGTGAGCTATTGTCATAGTGCAGCGTCCGTCTTCCGTCCGTCGTTAACTTTTCTACATTTTCGACTTCTTCTCCAGAACCGCTGCACAGAATTTCACCAAACTCCATAGGAAGTAAGTACTCAAGGTCCTCTACAAAGTTTGTGTTTTTATGCCGATCCGTGATCCAAGATGGCTGCTATTGGCTCTGATTGGTTGACACATTTTCGACTTATCCAAAAATGCTACACAGAATTTCACTAAACTTCATAGGAAGTAAGTACTCAAAGTCCTCTACCAAGTTTGTGTTTTTTATGCCGATCCGTGATCCAAGATGGCCGCCATTGGCTCTGATTGGTTGACACATTTTCGACTTCTACTCCAGAACTGCAGCACAGAATTTCACCAAACTTCATAGGAAGTAAGTACTCAAGGTCCTCTACAAAGTTTGTGTTTTTTATGCCGATCCTTGATCCAAGATGGCCGCCATTGGCTCTGATTGGTTGACACATTTTCGACTTCTCCTCCAGAACTGCTGCACAGAATTTCATCAAACTTCATAGGAAGTAAGTACTCAAGGTCCTCTACCAAGTTTGTGTTTTTTTTTTGCCGATCCGTAATCCAAGATGGCCGCCATTGGCTCTGATTGGTTGACACATTTTCGACTTCTTCTCCAGAACTGCTGCACAGAGTTTCACCAAACTTCATAGGAAGTAAGTACTCAAAGTCCTCTACCATGTTTGTGTTTTTTTGCCGATCCGTGATCCAAGATGGCCGCCATTGGCTCTGATTGGTTGACACATTTTTGACTTCTCCTCCAGAACCGCTGCACAGAATTTCACCAAACTTCATAGGAAGTAAGTACTCAAAGTCTTCTACCAAGTTTGGTGTTTTTTATGCCGATCCGTGATCCAAGATGGCCGCCATTGACTCTGATTGGTTGACACATTTTCAACTTCTTCTCCAGAACCACTGCACAAAATTTCACCAAACTGCATAGAAAGTAAGTACTCAAGGTCCTCTACCAAGTATAGGTTTTTCATGCCGATCCGTAATCCAAGATGGCCGCCATTGGCTTTGTTTGATTGACACATTTTCATCTTCCTCTCCAGAACCCCTGCGCAGAATTTCTTGCTTGCTTGTAAATATGCACTTTGTGCTCAGGTGAGCGATATAGGGCCTCTTGGTTTTTTTTTTTTTTTTTTTTTTTGGCATCTTGTTAGCAGAATCAAACATATGGATGACTCGGACTATATTTAACAAAACCGGCAAATTTGATACAGGTTGGGGAAAATGTGCGTAGAACCTTCAGATGACAAGTTTTTATTGCTGATTGGTTGCTTAATGTTTATATATGTTTGATATTTGTTCCAATGGATGCTGAAATGCATAGAATCATGCCGGCCATTCCATTTTTCAAAATTGCAAGTAGGCCTAAAGCTTGGGAATAGTCATACCATTCAATTAGGGCCTCGACTTGCGGCTAAATAAATGCATTATTTGCTAATTAAAGCATTGCAGGAACCGTATGCTACAATAACTTCGTATTTGAAATAAATCATCATTGTGAAGTCATTGTCAAGTTCTAGGGAAGGGTTTATTGCAATATTTGCTTCAATGACATAAGTTGAAAGTTCTACAGTAGATCTACATGTAGTAGGTTAATAATATTGGTTGATTGGTGTTTTACGTCGCTTTCAACATTTTTTTCGGTTATATCGCGACATGGAAGCAGAAGGTAATCAACCTCTTAAACATAGTGGCGCAACCCGGGAATTGAACCCGGATCGTCGGCGCCGCAAGCCAAGCGCTTAACCACTACACCAAGCCTGCCCTCAATAATATTGGGAAGTACAGTGTTTGCATATTGTTCTGTTTAACACAATGCGATTCTTTTAATTTTTTCAAGTCTCAATAATGCATAACATTGTTGATATTACAAAACTTATGTTGATAGATATAAAGAAAAAAGTTTGTTATCTGCTTCTTACCCCTCCTTTCTTTTTTGTGGCAATGAATGAAAACGAATGGAGTAAAAGAAAGATAACCCTTTCAGACCACAGTAATATAAGTAGAATAGTTGTGTTTCTTACACGACTAATCGTTAACGTACGGTAAATACCCAGTTCATTATTGACACGTGCATACAAATATTGTTTTAAATAAATTTTGTCCCACTGAATATTTCATGTTTAACATTGTTATATGACTAGTGATAAATATTAATCACTGTCCATTTCGCTTTTAAGTTCAGCATTCTTCATTACTTGGTCAGTGTAATCCCAGGGATGACATCCATTGCCTTGTGTTTATCATCCCAACATGAAACAGCTCCTAGCGGCACGTTTTTACCTCAAATTTCTCGTTCAAATTTCTAATCTGTGTATATTTATATGTATACATTTTTTCATTGTTGTTGATAGAAATTCATCACATTAAATTTATTCATTTTAATGTGGTCAATTGTCATATTTTTTGGGGAAGGCATTGCGGAAATATTTGGCCCTACCCCAGTTTACAAAGGCTTTTATAGCTGTATGTAGTATATTCGTCCAAAGAATCACTTGCGAGAATGACTTCATATTTGGTATACAGTACTTTTGTGGCATGCAGTATAATCCAGGCAAACCCTTTCTGCATACATGTATGTTGATCCCGCCAAAGGAGCCGACATTTATTAGGTGAGCTTATATGGAATTTAAGAAATTGCTTCTCAAGATTTATATTTTGTATATAGCGTCATTGTGACATGTGGTAGTAAGCTTGATCAAGTGAAGGTCATATGGCAGTTATATTTTGCTCTATCTGTCACAAGGGAATATTTTAGTAAACATTCTGTTTAAGAACCACAATGTGTTGTCCCATCTATATATGGACTGCATTTTAAAACTCCTTTTAATGACTGTAAAGGGATCTGTTAGATTCAGTGTTGTATAGATGATTACTAAAAAGCAAATGATCTTTTTGTAATTTGGAAATAATGCAATGGAAACTTACATTTTTTTCCTCCTGATCAGGAATGACTTGTACTAAGTTTCATCCTTTTTTAAAGAGTCAATGCCTATAAGATTTTTTTTAACTTTCTTGCATGTTTTGAATTGAACTGAATTATATGAGGTTTGTTACTAGGTACTGCATATCAGTCTCGACTTCTACAAGTTTGATTCCCTTTAGATTTAATTTTCATCCATTTCAAATAAGTTTTTGTCATTTTGTGGGTATTGATCTTTACTTAGAACTGGTTTTCCAAGCTAACTTCGATTTTTTAAAATAAAAGTACTCCAGGTTAAGTTCATCTTTAACAGGTTTTTTATTTTATTTTATTAATTATAGCCCATTAAAAAAAATGATTTCCGGAATGTTTTCAGTTATTCTTCTAGACATACAGCTCAAGTGTGTAACATTATTCAGTTATGAGATACTGCAAACCCGAGAATGAAACTGTGACATTCTGTTTGACATCTACAGTCTTGCGATTACACTTCACTGGTAGTTCTATGTGAAACTTTGTTTCATAAAGTTGGAGAGACATGCGTTGGGAACCTTAACTTGAATTAAGCCTTTTTATTTGAGCGATCGTAAAATCTACAATAAAGTAAGGCGGCGATGATCTTATTGATATATTCGTTTAGTGGACATTGAAGTTTGAGACATCATTTATTACACGCCGAGGATATGAGGTGGATAATTTACCTCGTAGTCGACAGGACTTAATTGGTATTTCCTGGTTCTCTTGTATAGAGGAGAAACTTGCTATGTTATTAACGATCCATGCTACAATAGGCAGTGTCGTTATTATATTTTAAAGAGGTTTCAGATTGCTTGCATCGGACACTCGACAACATTTGGTGTAATACTTGGAAACGCATGGAAATCCATTGACTTGGCACGTAAATAGTAAAGGGAAAAATTATGTTTCAGGGAATGTGCTAGTATCTTATACTTTGCATATGTCCTTCCCAATGCAATAAAACACACACGTATGTATGTATACATATACATACATACAAGTATATCTGTTCATTTCTGGAGCAGCTTTACGTCATATCAATAGTGAATGCGTCAATAACATCTATGGACCAAGTAATGTTTGTGTAACAAACGCACTTTCGTAAACGTTGCACATTGATAAAATATGCCCAGTTGTCGTAGTAATATCTCGGTCATACTGAATGACAAAATGTGCCCAGTTGCCGTAATGGCACCTCGAGTCAAACTAAATGATAAAATGTGTCCAGTTGCCGTAATGATATCTCGGTCATACTGAATAATAAAATGTGTCCAGTTGCCGTAGGGATATCTCGGTCATACTGAATGATAAAATGTGTCCAGTTGCCGTAGGGATATCTCGGTCATACTGAATGATAGAATGTGTCCAGTTGATGTAATGATATCTCGGTCATACTGAATAATAAAATGTGTCCAGTTGCCGTAATGATATCTCGGTCATACTGAATGATAAAATGTGTCCAGTTGCCGTAGGGATATCTCAGTCATACTGAATGATAAAATGTGTCCAGTTGCCGTAGGGATATCTCGGTCATACTGAATGATAAAATGTGCCCAGTTGCCGTAGGGATATCTCGGTCATACTGAATAATACAATGGGTCCAGTTGCCGTAGGGATATCTCGGTCATACTGAATGATAAAATGTGTCCAGTTGCCGTAGGGATATCTCAGTCATACTGAATGATAAAATGTGTCCAGTTGCCGTAGGGATATCTCGGTCATACTGAATGATAAAATGTGCTCAATTGCCGTAGTGATATCTCGGTCATACTGAATGATAAAATGTGTCCAGTTGATGTAATGATATCTCGGTCGTACTGAATGATAAAATGAAATGTGCCTAGTTGCCGTAATGGTATCTCGGTCATACTAAACGATAAAGTGTGTCCAGTTGCCATAGTGATATCTCGGTCATACTAAATGATAAAATTTGTCCAGTTGCCGTAGGGATATCTCGATCATACTGAATGATAAAGTGTGTCCAGTTGTCGTAATGATATCTCGGTCATACTGAATGATAAAATGTGTCTAGTTGCCATAGTGATATCTCGGTCATACTAAATGATAAAATTTGTCCAGTTGCCGTAGGGATATCTCGGTAATACTGAATGATAAAGTGTGTCCAGTTGCCGTAATGATATCTCGGTCATACTGAATGATAAAATGTGTCTAGTTGCCTTAATGATATCTCGGTCATACTGAATGATAAAATGTGCCTAGTTGCCGTAGAGATATCTCGGTCATACTGAATGATAAAATGTGTCCAGTTGCCGTAGGGATATCTCGGTCATACTGAATGATAAAATGTGCCCAGTTGCCGTAGGGATATCTCGGTCATACTGAATAATACAATGGGTCCAGTTGCCGTAGGGATATCTCGGTCATACTGAATGATAAAATGTGTCCAGTTGCCGTAGGGATATCTCAGTCATACTGAATGATAAAATGTGTCCAGTTGCCGTAGGGATATCTCGGTCATACTGAATGATAAAATGTGCTCAATTGCCGTAGTGATATCTCGGTCATACTGAATGATAAAATGTGTCCAGTTGATGTAATGATATCTCGGTCGTACTGAATGATAAAATAAAATGTGCCTAGTTGCCGTAATGGTATCTCGGTCATACTAAACGATAAAGTGTGCCCAGTTGCCATAGTGATATCTCGGTCATACTAAATGATAAAATTTGTCCAGTTGCCGTAGGGATATCTCGATCATACTGAATGATAAAGTGTGTCCAGTTGTCGTAATGATATCTCGGTCATACTGAATGATAAAATGTGTCTAGTTGCCATAGTGATATCTCGGTCATACTAAATGATAACATTTGTCCAGTTGCCGTAGGGACATCTCGGTAATACTGAATGATAAAGTGTGTCCAGTTGCCGTAATGATATCTCGGTCATACTGAATGATAAAATGTGTCTAGTTGCCTTAATGATATCTCGGTCATACTGAATGATAAAATGTGCCTAGTTGCCGTAGAGATATCTCGGTCATACTGAATGATAAAATGTGTACAGTTGCCGTAATGATATCTCGGTCATACTGAATGATAAAATGTGTCTAGTTGCCTTAATGATATCTCGGTCATACTGAATGATAAAATGTGTACAGTTGCCGTAATGATATCTCGGTCATACTGAATGATAAAATGTGTCTAGTTGCCTTAATGATATCTCGGTCATACTGAATGATAAAATGTGCCTACTTGCCGTAGGGATATCTCGGTCATACTGAATGATAAAATGTGCCTAGTTGCCGTAATGATATCTCGGTCATACTGAATGATAAAATGTGCCCAGTTGCCGCAATAATATCTCAGTTATACTAATTGATAAAATGTGTCCTATTTCCGTAGGGATATCTCGGTCATACTGAATGATAAAATGTGCTCAATTGCCATAGTGATATCTCGGTCATACTGAATGATAAAAGGTACCCAGTTGCCATAATGAAATCTCGGTCATACTGAATGATAAAATATGCTCAATTGCCGAAGTGATATCTCGGTCATACTGAATGATAAAAGGTGCCCATTTGCCGTAGAGATATCTCGGTCGTACTGAATGATAAAATGTATCCAGTAGATGTAATGATATCTCGGTCGTACTGAATGATAAAATTTGCCCAGTTGCCGTAATGATATCTCGGTCATACTAAATGATAAAATGTGCCCAGTTGCCATAGTGACATCTCGGTCATACTGAATGATAAAATGTGTCTAGTTGCCTTAATGATATCTCGGTCATACTGAATGATAAAATGTGCCTACTTGCCGTAGGGATATCTCGGTCATACTGAATGATAAAATGTGTACAGTTGCCGTAATGATATTTCGGTCATACTGAATGATAAAATGTGCCCAGTTGCCGCAATAATATCTCAGTTATACTAATTGATAAAATGTGTCCAATTTCCGTAGGGATATCTCGGTCATACTGAATTATAAAATGTGCTCAATTGCCATAGTGATATCTCGGTCATACTGAATGATAAAAGGTGTCCAGTTGCCGTAGTGATATCTCGGTCATACAAAATGATAAAATGTATCCAGTAGATGTAATGATATCTCGGTCGTACTGAATGATAAAATTTGCCCAGTTGCCGTAATGATATCTCGGTCATACTAAATGATAAAATGTGCCCAGTTGCCATAGTGATATCTCGGTCATACTAAATGATAAAATGTGCCCAGTTGCCATAGTGATATCTCGGTCATACTAAATGATAAAATGTGCCCGGTTGCCATAATGATATCTCGGTCATACTAAATGATAAAATGTGCCCGGTTGCCATAATGATATCTCGGTCATACTAAATGATAAAATTTGTCCAGTTGCCGTAATGATATCTTGGTCATACTAAATGATAAAATGTGCCCAGTTGCCATAGTGATATCTCGGTCATACTAAATGATAAAATGTGCCCAGTTGCCATAGTGATATCTCGGTCATACTAAATGATAAAATTTGTCCAGTTGCCGTAATGATATTTCGGTCATACTAAATGATAAAATGTGCCCAGTTGCCATAGTGATATCTCGGTCATACTGAATGATTAAATATATGGCCAGTTGCCGTAGGGATGTCTCGGTCATACTAAATGATAAAATGTGCCCAGTTGCCAAAGTGATATATCGATCACACTTAATGATTTTACATCCAGTAAAATAAAAAAAAATCTAATGTTAAAAAATATACATAGACATTTCAATCATTTGGGATCTTAACATACCCTTAAATCAAAGTAGACATGACTTTTTCATATAAATGCTGCATGTATGGATGTGCATTTACTTATATTTACAATGCTAGTGTAATTCCTTCGATGAATCATGCTAAACAGACTCGGTTCATCAGTCCATGAACTTGGGTCATGGAAGTAGTACCCGGCGTATGGCAAATCACATGCGTAGTAATATAAAAAGAGGCGGGGCTTACTCAAGTTCAAGGCCGATTTTTACTTGAATGAATGAGTGTGATTCCTTTGTTTACGACATCGTACAATTCAGTTTATGGTGCAAGAAAAGTATTTTTCAGCATTCTAAACACGCACTATATTCCGTGGCGAAAGTACTTTTCCACTTTAGGAAAAATTCGGTCCTTGCCAGTTTGATTACGGGGAATTTCTTATTTTGTTTTCAAAAATAACCTTTTAACATGTATTGTAAATATAAGGAATGACTGTCTTTTTTTCTAGGTTCATGGGGAATGGACTTGGGTGAGAAACAAACAAATCATTCGAGAACCGCCTCGCGGTTCACGAGATTTATTTGTTTCTCAGCCCATGAACCCAGAAAAAAGACACTCATTCCTTAAATAAAAGGACGAATAATGTACATCTCACATTGCCACGTGACTATGAATACAATGATGAGGATTTCTCGTATAAATATATTTTCATGTTTTACCCAAAATCTTTTAAAACTATCTTGACAATACACAACACAATAAGAAGTTCTGGTTTTAATTCATTATACTAATTATATTATATTTTATATTAGAGTATGGCAAGTACATATCTATTAATAGACATTACAGTTTTCAATAAACATCTTGAACAGAGTATCTGGACTCCAGTTTTTGCGCCAGGTCAATTTTATTTAACCGCCTTAAACTCTTAATAAGTTGAGGAATATCTCCTTGGCGATTGAAACTCCGCCATTTTTCCAGACAACGCAATGCGGATTCCTCGGGAGTTTTGTCTTGACGGGCAGATATATTGTCGATGGTTTCTACATCCTTCTGTCTTCTATCTGGATCACGTGGTGGAATGAATGGTAGACGATCATAAAGTCGTTTCCAATCTCGTCCTATATGTATGGCCACATATTTGCAAGCGTCTTCTAATTGACCTGTTGACGAATGAAATGATCAAGGTATAATTTACCCATGAAAAAATTAAAATCTAATGTGCCTGTCATAACACTAAGATCTAATACACTTATGATCAGATAAATATATAATACACTTTGGATCTGATTAAGATATAATACTGTAACACTTATGATCTGATTAAGATATAATACACTTATGATCTGATTAAGATATAATACACTTATGATCTGATCAAGTTATAATACACTTATGATCTGATTAAGATATAATACACTTATGATCTGATCAAGATATAATACACTATAATACACTTATGATCTGATCAAGATATAATACACTTATGATCTGATCAAGATATAATACACTTATGATCTGATCAAGATATAATACACTTATGATCTGATTAAGATATAATACACTTTGAATCTGATTAAGGTATAATACACTTATGATCTGATTAAGATATAATACACTTATGATCTGATCAAGATATGATACACTTATGATCTGATCAACATATAATACATCTGATTAAGGTATAATACACTTATGATCATTGCTGTTCGTGTTGCTCTGTGTCAACGCTTCGGTCAATGACCTTTTTCAAGAAAACATGAACTTGAAAATATAAATCTCACATCTTGGCTTTATGAATTTACATAGAGTCAAGATGTGAGATTTATATTTATAAGTTCATGTTTTCTTGAAAAAGGCAATCGACCGAAACGGTGAAACAGAGCAACACGAGCTGGATTTATTGCTTTCCCTTTGGAATATTTTGACTGCTTACTTACTGCTTCAGATTAAGATGCAATACACTTACGAACTGATTAAGATCTAATACAATTATGAGCAGACTGAGATCTAATACACTCACGACCTGATTAAGATCTCATACAACTATGAGCAGACTGAGATCTAATACACTCACGACCTGATTAAGATCTCGTACAACTATGATCAGACTGAGATCTAATACACCCACGACCTGATTAAGATCTCATACAACTATGAGCAGACTGAGATCTAATACACTCACGACCTGATTAAGATCTAATACAATTATGAGCAGACTGAGATCTAATACACTCACGACCTGATTAAGATCTCATACAACTATGAGCAAACTGAGATCAAATACACTCACGACCTGATTAAGATCTAATACAATTATGAGCAGACTGAGATCTAATACACTCACGACCTGATTAAGATCTAATACAGTTATGAGCAGACTGAGATCTAATACACTCACGACCTGATTAAGATCTAATACAATTATGAGCAGACTGAGATCTAATACACTCACGACCTGATTAAGATCTAATACAGTTATGAGCAGACTGAGATCTAATACACTCACGACCTGATTAAGATCTCATACAACTATGAGCAGACTGAGATCTAATACACTCACGACCTGATTAAGATCTAATACAATTATGAGCAGACTGAGATCTAATACACTCACGACCTGATTAAGATCTCATACAACTATGATCAGACTGAGATCTAATACACTTACGACCTGATTAAGATCTAATACAACTATGAGCAGACTGAGATCTAATACACGTACGACCTGATTAAAATCTAATACAACTATGAGCAGACTGAGATCTAATACACGTACGACCTGATTAAAATCTAATACAACTATGAGCAGACTGAGATCTAATACACTCACGACCTAATTAAGATCTCATACAACTATGAGCAGACTGAGATCAAATACACTCACGACCTGATTAAGATCTAATACAATTATGAGCAGACTGAGATCTAATACACATATGATCAGATTGAGATCTTATACACTTATCATCTGATTAAGATATAATAAACTAATGATCAGATAAGACTTGATACATTTATGAGCAGATTGAGATTTAATACACTTATGATCTGATCAAGATCTAATACATCTGTGTTAAGATTAAGGTGCATTGCACTTGTGATAAAATCAATACACCTGTGATAAAATTACGATTAAATACACCTAGGATCAGATTAAGATGCAATACACGTATGATAAGGTTAAGATGTAATGCATGTGATAGAATTTTAAAAGATTTAATAAATATGTGATAAGATTAAATTTCAACACACCTAGGCCTGTGATACGGGTAAGATGTGAAACACCTGTAATAAGTTTTTCAGATGTATACACCCATGATAACAGTTTTTACATTAATTATTTTCTAAATTATTATTATGATGATTATTATTATTATTTAAAACAGCAGTCATAATATTCATTTTTTTATAATTTTATGAATTCACACTTAATTATCCACAAAACATAGTCCTTTTCTTGTAGGATACTATATACAACTGCAGCATAATTCGAAACAGGCTCTCGTTTTACGAACATAATTTTCTCTTGGTCTTTTTTCATCACCGATTCCCTAACAACAGGAGCCGGTATAGCCTGGTTGTTGAGTTGTTCAGCTCGTGACGGAGAGGTCACGGGTTCGTCTCCCGCAGTGGACACGCTGGTGTCCAGTCTTTCGAATGAGACAGTAAACGCCAAGGTTCCGTTTCACAATAGCGTCACACGTAAAAGACTTCTTACTGAATATGTAGCTAGGTCTATTGCAATACGGGCGTATGTAGCTTTTTTCATGCCCCTTAGTTACATTGGTCCTGAAGTAATATACTAAAAATAAAAGAAGGGTATACGACGATGTTTGGACCAATGTACGGCGATTGAGAAGCCTACTTACGCACTATTCCTCCTTGTTTTCAGTGAAAATCAAACGGAACATGCAAACATATCTCAACATATTACAAGAGATGATCTGCATATATTCAATTTATATGCATGTAAATACATTTTACACCAACTTTTTCCAACACATTTTACTTTCATTTTGAGATTCCATTGACGAAGTCATGTGAACTAAATGGGATAATATTCATTTAAAATGTTTGAAAAATCAACCTAAAAAGGAAGACGGCGAGAAATGATTAAACAGAATCATTTATTATTTTTCCAACAAGCACGCAAATTTTATTCGTCTTGGAAGAAAATGATATTAAACATTGGGTGTCTTGCTAGCTTCCCTCGCTTCTATCAAAACACTGCTGTTTACTGCTTTTCATACATGAAGAGTTCCATTTACAGAGTCACTTGGTCAACGGAAACTAAATGGAATTAAAATGTATGTTCGAAAAAGTTGATGTAAAAATGCATTTAGACAGATTGTTGGAATATACATGTACATGTATGCATGTCATCGCTTCCAAGTAATGCATCGGGTAAAATACCGTCACCATATATGTTAAATGATGTGGAGTGACATGAAGCAATAATTAATCAATCTCTAATGATGTATAATCAAATACAAATTAATGCACATTATTTTACGGACGATGGCGGGGTTAGTTTTCAATCAAACGTTTTTCTATACTCCAGTATTAAAAGCAAATTGCTAGGGAACCGCTTTCGGAAGTTTAACTTTCTACAGATGACGTCATAATTATGAAAGATCACGCTTTGTGGAAAGGCGATTTATTTTAATTCAAGTAGAGGTATATTGCTAGGTAAACTTTATTACATTTTTTTTTATCAAAAAGGAACTGAAATAGTATCGAGTCTCACTGTAAGCAAAACATTTTTAAACAATAATTACTTTTCTTACTTCTACCTCCAGTTGTTTCTATCTTCTTTTTATGTAATTTTCTCAGTGTATCCGAGGACAACTTCATACTGCGCACGCGCTTCAACACATCCTGTTTGAGTTCAATACTAGTGAGTCTTTCCACGATAGATTTGATTTCAATTTCTGTACCCGTGATACTTTGCTTTATTTCCTCTTGGTCATGTCGACTGGTCACTACTTCCACTTTAAGTTCGTAAGTTCGATCCGAAACACGTTTCAGTTCCCTTTCCAGTCTCAGTTTTTGACGTTCCATGACATCTTTTCTCTCCTCCAAACGATCAAGATCTCCCTCCGCTTTCTCCAGATGTCGTCTCATTTCCTGTCGGTCACGCGGTGATATAGGCGTTTTATCTGCTATTGCTTGTTTTAGCTTATCTATTTCTTCATTTTTGTCTTCTAATTGTCGTATTAAACGTTCAATCTTTAATGTGACCGTTTCCAAACTTTGTTTTAATTTATGTTTCTCACTTTTGTGGTGAGAATGATTTCGCATCGTTTGATAGTTAAGTCTGTGTTTCTTTTCTAAAGTCTTCATGGCTGTATTGCGGTCTTCATGCAGTTTTTCAATGTCATCAATCAATTTCTCTTTGTACGAATTCGTGAAGAACACTTCCTGAAGCAGACGATCTGGGTAGGTCGAGTCGTCTGCTACCCACTTTTTGATGGCGTGCGAAATTTCTATAATCAGAACACATATTTCTTCCATTAAAGCACCATGAGTTCCTGCTTCTGATATGAAAGTCTGAAAGGGGGATTTCATCTCCCCGTATTTCAAAATGCTGTTGTTTAACTGGTCAATTTTAGCATCAATTTCCTTTTTTCCAGCATTGATTGACTCCTCATATTCTAGAATCGGTCGAATGTCCATTCCATCTGCTTCTACCACGAAACTTTTACAATATTTATACAGATGATCGCGGACACAATCGACTAATGCCTCCCGCACGGATGGAATCATGTGTTCAAATGTTCGCGCTCTTTCACAGACAAACATCAATAACTTATATCCTTCCCCCTCTTTTACGACATCACTTATCGTTTTCAGTTTATGTTTTTCCCAGAATTCTTTTGATGTTGCAAATTGTGTCACTTCCATTTCCCAACTTCGTAACAATTCCTCTAAACACTTGTAACATTTCTCGTAATTGTCATTTTTCTGAGTGAGATATTTCTTGGCAAATTTTCTAATTTCAAGACACACTTGGTTTACAATATCAATTATGATTTTATATTCGGCTTCCCTTGTAGGCGGGGGACGTTTGGCTTGATGACGGGGAGTCGGCATCCTCCTTAGTGGCGTTACCAGCAACAAGTTGTCATGTATCAATGAAACATCTCTGTGTTCCTACCATGCATCACCTGTATTAAAAACATACCTTACAATGACTTTATTTGTAAACATCTTATCGTCCCGGTATCAAATATTTATATTTTTATGTATCTCTTATTTATCCATTCTTGTGTGACTTTTATGGGTTTCCAGAGGGTATGTTTATAGATATTTTTATGTTGAGTGAACAGATTCCTTTGTTTGAAATGAGCAGGAACACAATATCTATATTTGAGTAATAAAATATTGATGGTATAGTCATGAACAGACATATATATTTATACAGCAGTCTGAGCACTTTAAAACTGAATAATACTGCGCACAAAGCTACTGGTCCAACTTGAGACTAAAGTTCTGTGTGTAACATATCTATTGCTGTCAAACCATACAGATCGATCTCATCGCTTTAAAAAATTTCATCATATATTTGAGAGAGTGGGTTCTGTTGGGAGAGGGATTGCTTTATGAAAAAAAGCCCTTAAAGTACTTATTATTGAAAAATCAAAAATAGACTGATAAGTACCAAGCGTGCCATGCATTTATAAAGATTCCTAGCTGCTAACATCAACGGTTCTTAACGTCAACAGAGTAACCTAGAAACATAACTGGTGCTAACATGAACGGTGCTAAAATCCTTAATGTAAAATACAGTACATATTATACGCCCATGGAAATCTCGATAATATACACTGTCACTAAATTGTTCTTATATATTATCCATTGAAAGGCGAGAGTATTCCATATTTCGATACATGTCCTTAAATTATCTTTAGGGCATATTGTCTCCTTCGTCCTCTTGTTAATTATATAACATAAACAGGATTTGATCCATAATATGATCTATGTGAGCAGCCAAGGTAAGTTTCATCCTTTATCCCTTTAAATGATTATCCCAGATCTCTAGCCTTTTATGACTAGTAAACGTCATTCCCTAACTTTTCATTTTGAATAATAACAAGTGAGCGCATGTGTTCTCTGTTACCATTCAAAATTAAAACACTATTCACCAAAGTTAGATGAATCACAATGATACCAAACACTAAACACCAAAGTTAGATGAATCACAATGATACCAAACACTAAACACCAAAGTTAGATGAATCACAATGATACCAAACACTAAACACCAAAGTTAGATGAATCACAATGATACCAAACACTAAACACCAAAGTTAGATGAATCACAATTATACCAAACACTATTCACCAAAGTTAGATGAATCACAATGATACCGAACACTATTCACCAAATAAAAAAAGATACAGAATTATGTTACAAACCATTTCGATCATATATGTCGCCTGTTTTACACTTTCGAACTTCTGACGCCTACCAGACAAACAGGCAGTCAGACGGAAAGACGGACGGACAGACAGACGGAAAGACGGACAAAGTGATCCCTATAAGTCGTGTTGTTCTCACAGGCGATGCAACATTTAGCGGCATGATTTCTTGTTTCCTTTGCTTTGTTGTTATTATTATTATTATTATTATTATTATTATTATTAATTAATAAATTTATTTATTTTATTTATTTATTTATTTAGTTATTTTATTTTATAATTTATTTTGTTTTATTATTTTAATCTATTTATTTATTGTGTGTGTGTGTGTGTGTGTGTGTGTAAATAAACATGCAGTATAATGAATGGGTATGAATCTTTATTAGTGAAAGGAGCTTTTGACAACATGCTTATAGTGTTTGTTCAAACTATGTAACAAAATTTCGAGCAGTTTCGAAAATATCGGGCAAGTAACGACATAAACTGTCAATGTACGAGAGCATGATGAATTACAATAGCAATATTTGTTGTCAACCAAACATTTATAGATTAAAAAACGGAAAGTCGAAGAACTATGGTATGCTTATTCTGAATTCTTTAGACATCACAAATAAATGTAATAATTCACCAAAAGTGACAAATTCGAATTCATCTGGAAGTCCGATGGGTGATAAAATTCAGTGGAATAACAAGAACAGACTTAGATGGGTCGAGATGTCGCCGATTGCAAGAATAACAAGAACAGACTTAGATGGGTCGAGATGTCGCCGATTACACGAATAACATGAACAGACTTAAATGGGCCGAGAAGTCGCCGATTACAATAATAACAAGAACAGACTTAGATGGGCCGAGATGGCGTTGATTACAAGAATAACAAGAACAGACTTAGATGGGCCGAGAAGGCGCCAATTACAAGAACAGCAAGAACAGACTTAGATGGGCCAAGATGTCGCCGATTACAAGAATAGCAAGAACAGACTTAGATGGGTCGAGATGTTGCCGATTACAAGAATGACAAGAACAGACTTAGATGGGTCGAGATGTTGCCGATTACAAGAATAACAAAGAAAAAGAGGAGTTACTGGCTCAGTTATGTGGCGGAAGTTACCATGGAGTTATAAAATACATGAATATCAATAATATACTAGCACATATAACACATTACAAAAATATTTGATTGTAGTGCAATTACGATACCGACTTATGACGGTCATTTAATTTGACAAAAGCCAAACAAATGGTGTGATTAACCGGTTTACGGGCCCACCTTCCCACTCACCGTAACAGCAGAACAATCAAAGGAAGTACATTTAAAATTTTTATAAATAATCCTCCTTGTAAAGAACAAGGGTCAATAGGTATCGCATATTGGGAGGTCATAAAAATATAAACACGTAAGGTGTTGTAAAACACATCATGATATAAAAATGTATGCGACATCAACGTGATAAACCGTGCTCTGCCAGTCTGAAAGCGAGCTAAGACCCTAGATCTATAGGAGTCCCGACTAACAGTCAGAGGGGACGAAGTTCAGGACTATGTCTCCTCTGAAAGAGGTATGGACAAGGCCCGTCATATTGTCCCCACCGCCCTGTTAGTCAGCGTGCAACGTTGAAGTAAAAGTCTGCATAAGGCTGTAGAGGGGCCAAATACAAGACATATAGTCTTTTTGATGATCTCAATGTCATATTGTCTATTTAGAAGACGTTTGACTATTTTATTACATGATAGAATAACGTTATCGGAGCCTTTTACTTTCCTTAGTTTATATACGAGATCACCGTAAAAATTAGGATGGGAAATTCCATTGGATACATAGTGTTGAAAAGAAATATTTCCAAATTTGGATAGAAGTTCTGAATAAGATCTAAAGAATTTGCCGAATGTTTTTTTAAGTTTGTGATATCTGTAACCCTGTAAATTTCGTTTATGAATGTCCAAAACATCGGTGCAGCCTCCGACAAATCGAACTAATTGAGATATATAGATACCATATGATGGGAGTCGAGGGACATTGCCATCCAAGTAAGGAAAATTTACAATAGGAAATCTAAATTCCTCACGTTTATCATAAATATTAGTATATATTAGGTGGTTGATAATTTTGATGTTCAAATCTAAGAAAGGTGTAGATTTATCTCGAGTATTAGCTTTATTCAGTTTGAGCTCTGGTGGATATATTTCTGCTGTAAATTGTTCGAATTCTGGGTTGTCGATAACCAAAATGTCATCCAGATATCTGCAAGTATTATTAAATTTGTCGATGAGGTCGAAACGTTTTGATTTTTGAATAGAAACCATAAAATCCCTCTCATAACAATAAAGAAATAAATCTGCTATCAGAGGCGCGCAGTTAGTACCCATAGGAATCCCAACTGTATACTAGTATCTTGCCATCAAATTGCACAAAAATATTATTCATGAGAAAATCTAGTGCTTTACATAATAACAAGAACAGACTTAGATGGGCCGAGATGTTGCCGATTACAAGAATAACAAGAACAGACTTAAATGGGTCGAGATGTCGCCAATTTCAAGAATAACAAGAACAGACTTAGATGGGGCGAGATGTCGCCGATTACAGTAATAACAAGAACCAACTCAGATGAGTCGAGATGTCGCCTTATTGAGATGTAGTGTCTTACTAAGTCATAGTGTCTTAGTGATACACAGTGCTTTACTTAGATACAGTGCTTACTGAGACATAATGCCTAACTGCGATATAGTGCATAACTGAAACATAGATCCTTACTGAGACATAGTGCTTTAGTGATTCACAGTGCCTTACTGAGACACATTACGTTACTGAGACATAGAGGCTTACTGACACATGGTGCCTTTCTGGGACATAGTGCCTTTCTGAGACATGGTCCCTTACTGCGATTTAGTGCATTACTGAAACATAGATCCTTACTAAGACATAGTGCTTTAGTGATACTCAGTGACTTACTGAGATACAGTGCCTTACTGAAACATAGTGTCTTACTGATATATAATGCCTTACTGAGATATAGAAACTTACAGAGACATAGAAACATATTAAACCAATATGCCTTAGTGAGACATAGTGCCTCGCTAAGATATACTGCCTTACTGAGATATAGATTACTACTAGATTTGCCTCTAAACCATTACCTTGTTATTTTTCAAATAATGGAGTTGATTCGAAACATGTAAGTCGGCTAAGAATGCCATATTGGCAATATCTGAACACCTTTGAAAACAGCTTGAATCAATTCGAATTCCCTGCGGAGGAAAGATGCTATTCTATGCCTATACCACGCTCCTTCCTCTTGTTTCTCGTCAGACAACACAATGGTCACTAATGATTTTTCAGTTCAGGGCTCGGTCAAACTTGAACGGAAATGGCTATCTCAATTTGCAATCGGCTGTCAGAAAAGAAATCTTACATGTTTCACTGTACGAGGAATAATTTACAATGCGATTGTCCGTCTCGTTTCAGTGAGATTGCATTATTGGGACGGATCGGTACAGCTGTGTATTAATTTTTCTCAACTACATCCTGTTTCATTAAAATTTGAATCTAAGTGGTAGGGATTCATTCCCCGACTGTTCCACAGAGAGCCTCGTATTGGATCTACTGACCTCGCTATTAACCAACTGTACTTACATTTTACCAATGTGACATCACCTATGTACATGTATTGGTGATGCCGCGTAAATGTAAATATAGAAATTAAATAAACAAAAGGAAATGTATGATGCAGTGTTAATTAATAATATAAGTGATCGATGGCAAGGCGGATGAAACAGCGTACTATATATACAAAACGAATATCTTATTACTCACGTTGTTAAATTTATATTTATGAAAAGATCCTGTCTTGAATAATTAATATCCAGCATCGATCGCCTTTTACAATCTTCTCAGTGCATGATTATTCTGAAAAGATTTATTAGTTCTTGCGAAAAGAAGAAAAAACCAAACAAACCCAAAATCGTTTTTCATTGAGGCATTCTTCTTTTTTAATTACGTGAGTTTTTGTGCATATTTCTATAGAATTCATCTGAGATGCGAAGTTTGATCAATATTATTTTAACCACTTTAAAATGGCCTCATCATGTGTATCTATTTTGTCTTAACTGTAAGAACACTTTTATAATAACACGGCGTACTAATGATATGTGCAATAAATCACGCCATTCAAAGGATTTGCTCATTGCGTCACTTGGATATAACATGTTGAAATTCCTCTTCTGAATTGATTATATTTAACACATACTTTTCATGTCCAATTTGAAAATAGCTGTTTTGGTATCAAATATTTACATATCACATTTTATCTGCCTTGATATATACTCCTTCTGCCTATATAATGACATATTAACGAATCACGGGATAATAAGAAGTAGACGACAGTCAAAGCATATCCACTGGAGTGTCAGTACAACGAAAATACTTCAATATATCCATGTTATATTACACAAAGAAATAAAAACCTGCAGGATACACGTTATAACGAGCTGCATACACTTAGTTTCCAATAGTTATGTTTTGTATCAGTGATGTAATTTAGTCTGAAAAAATGGAACTTGCAATTATAAAATTCAATAAAAAGAAAAAATGTTGCAACTATCCTCAGCTGAAAACTGAGAAGCATAAATATAAAGAAAAGATTTTGGAGGGGGGTGTTGTTTGCTTGTCTTGATAAGATAAAAACATAAACATTTTGTTTAAGGAATGACTTTAATTTATTTTTCTATGGAAGTAGAAGCCGGTGTGGCCTAGTGGATAAGGTGCTCGGCTCCTGACCGAAAGGTCCCGGGTTCGACTCCCGCCCTGGGCACACCGGCGTTCTGTCTTTCGGATGAGACACTGAAAACCGAGGTCCCGTGTCACGGTAGGGGTGGCACATAAAAGATCCCTCACTGCTTCGGGTGGGTCCGTTGCAAAGGTCTAAATTTGTGTGCAATGCATCAGGCAGATGTCGTCACCTTATAAGTGAAATAATCGTGGAGTGACGTAAAACAATAATTAATCAATCTATGGAAGTATAGAAGTAAAACCGATTTACAAACTGTACAATCCGCAAAGCGGATTACACAAAGTTTGTAAATCGGCTTTACTTCTATATCTCCTAAGAAAAATAAATTATTAATGTTATTCCTTATTATTTAATTCTTTGTTTAGAAAATTTTAAAAATTGGACGAAACTAGCAATATGTATTGAGAAAACCCGAAAATTATGAATTTAGCGCATTGATAACTACGTCACTACGAGTTTGCCCAATCAGAGCCAAGGTTAAATGTTATGTGATTTGTTTTTATTTCTTTTGACATCTCTCTGATAATGCAGTTAAAAGGGATTTACACGGCGGTTGCCTCCAAAATTCAATTATTTCGAAATGGAACCAAAAGTATAAAACTCTTCCAATTCTTCAGAATCTTTCCGGTAGTTCTGAAGCAGAAATACATAGTTTATAATATAATACACAAATAGTGCAATCCATCCATTCTTAGATTTAAAGAAATTTAAAAAGATTTTCAAAACTGGTTTTGTAGTTAAATGCTTTGCTTTTATATTTACATGCGTCTTCCTATATTCAACTGAAATTATCAAGATAATTAAATGAATTGTAAGTAACATTAAATGAAAAAAAACAGTTAAAGCACATGAAAATGTGCAATAAATGACTGTCCGAAAACATGTTAAAATCGTCGAGAATTGACTTTCGGAAAATACAGCAATACTGACATATCCTTCTACATCATTCTGATGTATTCAGGTTTTTATTCCGTCCAGTCCATCTGAAGAAAACGATTTTCAAAGAAGGGTGACCCCCTTTTACCTACTTACCCCATCTTGGATCCACCCTTTGGAGAATGATTTTTAATCAGAGATACTAAATAAGAAGGGACATTGAGTACTTCATTGCTGCCAAGTTTCAATGAAATCTCCTCTGTTGTTGCAAAGGAGAAAATGATTTAAAAAAAATTACGACAACGCCGACGACGAACAGAAATTAATCATGAAAGCTCATTTGACCCTTTGTCTCAAGTGAGCTAAAATTTGCAAATAGTTGAACAATCAAACTTTAGCTGAAAGGATTTAGATAGGTAGATATTATCTCAACTGATTTTTCTTCATTCTTATAGTGACGCACTGTATAAAGAAAATATACAAAAAGACTGACTCCCAGGCTAATCGTAACCTAAGATTCTGGCGTACATGTATACTGCAGAATGGTCTTTATACGTCATACACGTGACGTACCGTAGTGGGGCTTAAAATGAAAATATTAATGATTACCACAGAATCTTCCAGAGGGAAGTCGATGTATACCTGAAAAGACTGTAAACTCTAGTAACAAATTGTCGGGGAAATAAAAATTCTTAAACTTTAAAGCGAAGTACAATCCACTGTGATGGTATAAATCATAAGAGTAAATCATAAGTGGACAAGTGGCCAAAACGTGAAATGTATTAATAGAATGGACAGTGTGGTTGTCATAACTTCTGAATCTATGGTCGACAGTGTTTACGAAGATATAGATTAAGTCAGGGAACACTTCACCTACTTCTTTCTTCATAATTTTCTTCAATGTGTACTCTCACACACAAATATTCGAATACACGTTCCCCATCCATTATTTAAGATATATTAATGTAGCAACCATTGTTCCATTGTTTGGGTATTTTTTTTTTTTTTTTGAGGGGTCAGGCAGATCGTGTGGGTCAGTGTTGTATCGTGGATCCCCCGGGGTGAGCACAGCCATGCACCTTTCCCTCCTGGGGAAATCGCCCCATTGTATGATTTAATTTACTTAAAGTGACAGTACACCCCTCTTACGAAGTGGTTATAAATTATGCTTTTAGCTTGAGTTTTAGAATTACTAAATATTAAATACTTCAGCACTGTCACTACAAATATGTGTTACGGTATCTGAAAAAGTTGTGTCAAATCTGTGTTCGCGGATTGATACATCATGGCTAAAATGATTGAGTCTGTCTATATCGTATTTATGTCTGACTGTTACAATAATTATTGCTACAAGCTTTTTATTTTAAACTGTACATGTATAATTTGAAATAGAAAGTAAAATATAAAATAATTAAGCCCCCTAAACTTCATACGAAGTGAGTATGAATGCAATGCTGTGTAATTGTAAGGTAGTCTATCAAGAGATAATAGTTTTAGTAAGTGGAAGTTAAATGGGATAACCAACCATACCCGCCATAACCGACCACGCTCGCCATAACTGACCACGCCCGCCACGCACGTTATTTCCAATCAAGTAAAAGTAAGCAAGTCTTTATACAGAAAACACCGGTACATTAATGGCTAATGAAGAAATGTAAAACATAATCTCGAATTCAGAAAATGAAGTCTTAACTTAATTACTACGTCAAGTACAGGTTTTGAACAAGGACTTTAAAAGTTTTAATGGATGAAAGACTGATATATATATATAAAATGACAGTGTATGGTATACAAAGCGAATATACTTACTACCTGTCAGTCTGTATGTAATTGTATATTTCCTTAATGTAATCTACATGGATGTATCTCGCACCATACAAACTGTATCAGCGGATTTATCTCTACGAGGTAACTTTTGCACATCCAGTGAATTCCCCCTGTCGCCTGTGATCAACTGTCATAATATCGATATTGACATTTATAGTTTATGTATTACCACGTATCTCTCCACCCTTATAACCAATCGATAAATGTGCCCTGCAGTTGAAATAATCAAACTCTATAGTGCTACACTGTCAAAACACAGTTCTCTAGCCTCAATTACACCTTATATAAATACCTCTCTGCCCAACTCTAGTCAACAAATCTATCAGCTAGGCCATGGTACGAGTGGCAAAGTTAAATATTTCACTTTTAAAAGATAAGTAGTCACATTATCCTGTATGTAATACTGGACTGACAGATTTACGAAATTTGAGACAAAAGTCAAAAGAACGTTTAATAGAGGCATTTCCTTTCGTTTAGGGGACTTTGTACTGGGTATCCGGAATCAAGCTGCTCTTTACAAAGACTATTTTTCAAAGAAAATGGTAAAGGAGAAAGATAGACAAGGTCGAAAAATAGACATGAGTCGAAAAATATATTAAATTCGTCATAGTATGGTACCGTAAAAAAAAAGGGGGGGGGGGGAGGGGGCGTTTTGTCACTGTGGCATAGACAACGCACCACAATAGACATTCATGTATCTCGGTTTATCAGACCAAGTGACCGTGAATAATTGCTCCTTACTAGCCGTATATAAGTTTCTTCTTCTAACCACGAATTACTGTCCCTTGCTAACCGTCACAAAGTGCGAATAATTGTCCCCTGCTAGGCGGGAATTAGTGTAGCTTGCTAGTAGTGAATAAGTGATTGATTGATTTTTGTTTAACGTCACACCACGAATATTTCACGTATATGGTGATGGCATCTGCCTGATGCGGGACATACAAATTTTAACCTTTGCAACGGACCAACCAGAAGCAGTGAAGGATCTTTAACGTGCCATGCATACCACGACACGGGGCCTCGGTTTTTACTGTTTCATCCGAAAGACACCGGCATGACCAGAGAGGGACTCGAACCCCGGCCTCCCGATCAGGAGTCCAGCGCGATACCACTAGGCCACGCCGGCTTACCGTGAATAAGTGTCCCATGCTAGCCGTCAATAAATGTCTCCTGCTAATCTTTAATTAGTGTCTCCTACTAGCCATTAATTAGTGTCTCCTGCTAGCCGTGCATTAGTGTCTCTTGCTAGTCGTGAATAAGTGTCTCTTGCTAGTCGTGAATAAGCGTCTCTTGCTAGCCGTGAATAAGTGTCTTATGCTAGTGGTGAATAAGCGTCTCTTGCTAGTCGTGAATAAGTGTCTCTTGCTAGTCGTGAATAAGTGTCTCTTGCTAGTCGTGAATAAGCGTCTCTTGCTAGCCGTGGATGCTCAAAACACACAAACAGCACTCCATATTCCTATGATAACACATGCGAAGAAGTCATAGGATAACATTGTAAGTAAAACGTATATAACACTAGTTACTGATAAACATACGTACGAACACGAATATACATATATGTAAATTGTAAGTTTCGAACATTTATAGTGTAACTATATATCAATATATATATATATATATATTTATATAGTATACAGTTATAGGCTGGGTACAAGGGTTATAGTCATTTCCTTGTCCCCGAAAGAGCATATAGTTTTAACACCAAGACGTATCCAGATATTTAGAGTTAGATTTGATGGATTCCCAATACAGGTGAACTATTTGATAGATGAAGATTAAACCTTTAGTGATGATGGGAAGGGCTCTCCTGGACCTAATACCGTTAATCTGTCTTTTAGATCGTGCTCTGGAAAAGTACACACTCAGGGAGAAGTCTTGCAAACTGCACCCAGACAATTGTTGCGGTAAGTACAAGTGATAAATATTTATTGATCCAATTTAATTAAATAATTATTTCTAAATTGCATATCTTAATAAATCAGAGAACACTTACTGCATCAATACATTCATTTCAGGTCAAAACAAGAATATGTATGTTTTGGCAAACATGGCTTGGCGCGTCATGGTTGGACTGAACAGAGATAACCTTGATGATGCAGACATGTAAGATGTTTAATTGACAGTGGATTTGCCCACATCAAACGTATGATGTGGATTCATTGCCCCAGCTAGCATAGTTGTGGTCAGCCTACAGCAACAGGGCAGAACTGTATAAGTGCGATGGCAATATCACCATCTGGAATCTCCGCGATTGGAAATCTTATCTGGCACAGTTCTTTAAGACTGAAAGGGATCACTTCTTACCAACAATTCAGGTACTGATACTAGAATAAGTAATATCAATATTCATACATATACTAGGCCTTGAAATAAACATAAAGTACTGGTAAGAATTATTCATTTATTTTTCAGATTTTCCGTTGACTTGCCAGGTTACGTGTTTCTTCGGAAAGGGGCTGATGACGAAGAGGTCGCTGTCAAACTCCTTCGACATGACTTTGACCCTAATACCGTAGACTTGAACAACAGACCACCATCTGCACAGCCTGCTGGAATGACTCCGCAACGCAAGATGTATCTTTACAGAAATATCCGACCATATATTAGCCCCCTCTATCAGGATGAAACGTGCCCCGCCCCTGCGGAAGAGTACACTGTAAAGGATATCTAGATTATCTTATACAGATATCCATGTGTACTTTTATCATACATATACTTGATAGCTTATAGAAAAGACATGCAATATGCACCGCTTCTCGCACCGGAGATCGACTAATCCCGTTTTTTATCAGTACTGGAAAATTCTATCCGGAACACTTTGTATCCATCCGCGCGTCGTCTGCATTGTTTACAAACAAATGAAAAATGGCGACTCACGATTTTTGCGTCGGAGATATAGTCAACATTGTGTGTTATAGTTGAATTTATTGTTAAAAAATCCTATCAAAATATAAGGTTTCTTCATGCATATCATGTTCTTTCATTTTATTGCGACGGACTATCTTTTTATTCAATCAGTGATTCGGCCATCAAAGGAAGTAAACAAAAACATTAAAAATAGCGATAGCCTACATCGAGCTGCTGAGGTGCGAGAAAAATAATCAAGCACTAGTTTGAGTTCCAGACAGAAAAAGATCAGTCGAGGGTTGGATGAATCAACAAATCTCAACCGAGGCTAACCCAAATTTCATCCTTTTGACCGAGTTGAAAGTTTTCTCACGGAACGGCTCCTATATACAGAGCCACTATACATGTATCTGGAGATATAGAGCCACTGTACATGTATATGGAGATATAGAGCCACTATATACATGTATCTGGAGATATAGAGCCACTATACATGTATCTGGAGATATAGAGCCACTATACATGTATCTGGAGACTGTACATGTCTATGGAGATATAGAGCCACTTTACATGTATATGGAGATATAGAGCCACTATACATGTATATGGAGATGTAGAGCCACTATACATGTATACGGAGATATAGAGCCACTATACATGTATATGGAGATATAGAGCCACTGTACATGTATATGGAGATATAGAGCCACTATACATGTATATGGAGATGTAGAGCCACTATACATGTATCTGGAGATATATAACCACTATACATATATCCGGAGATGTAGAGCCACTATACATGTATATGGAGATATAGAGCCACTATACATGTGTATGGAGATATAGAGCCACTATACATGTATATGGAGATATAGAGCCATTATACATGTATCTGGAGATATAGAGCCACTATACATGTATATGGAGATATAAAGCCACTATACATGTATATGGAGATATAGAGCCACTATACATGTGTATGGAGATATAAAGCCACTATACATGTATCTGGAGATATAGAGCCACTATACATGTATATGGAGATATAGAGCCACTATACATGTGTATGGAGATATAGAGCCACTATACATGTATATGGAGATATAGAGCCACTATACATGTATATGGAGATATAGAGCCACTATACATGTATATGGAGATATAGAGCCACTATACATGTATATGGAGATATAGAGCCACTATACATGTATCTGGAGATATAGAGCCACTATACATGTATATGGAGATGTAGAGCCACTATACATGTATCTGGAGATATAGAGCCACTATACATGTATCTGAAGATATAGAGCGACTATACATGTATATGGAGATATAAAGCCATTATACATGTATATGGAGATATAGAGCCACTATACATCTATATGGAGATATAGAGCCACTATACATGTATATGGATATAAAGAGCCACTATACGTGTATATGGAGATATACAGCCACTATACATGTGTATGGAGATATAGAGCCACTATTCATGTATATGGAGATTTAGAGCCACTATACATGTATCTGGAGATGTAGAGCCACCGTACATGTATATGGAGATATAAAGCCACTATACATGTATCTGGAGATATAGAGCCACTGTACATGTATCTTGAGATATAGAGCCACTGCACATGTATCTGGAGATATAGAGCCACTATACATGTATATGGAGATATAGAACCACTTTACATGTATCTGGAGGTAAAGAGCTACTATACATGTATCTGGAGATATAGAGCCACTATACATGTATCTGGAGGTATAGAGCCACTATACATGTATATGGAGATATAAAGCCACTATACATGTACCCGGAGATATAGAGCCACTATACACGTATATGGAGATATAGAGCCACTGTACATGTATATAGAGATATAGAGCCACTATACATGTATATGGAGATATAGAGCCACTATACACGTATATGGAGATATAGAGCCATTATACATGTATATGGAGATATAGAGCCACTATATATGTATATGGAGTTATATAACCACTATACATGTATCTGGAGATATAGAGCCATTATACATGTATATGGAGATATAGAGCGACTATATATGTATATGGAGATATAAAGCCACTATACATGTATATGGAGATATAGAGCCACTATACATGTATCTGGAGATATAGAGCCACTGTACATGTATATGGAGATGTAGAGCCACTATACATGTATATGGAGATATAGAGCCACTATACATGTATCTGGAGGTATAGAGCCACTATACATATATCTGGACATATAGAGCCACTATACATGTATATGGAGATGTAGAGCCACTATACATGTATCTGGAGATATAGAGCCACTATACATGTATCTGGAGATATAGAGCCATTATACATGTATATGGAGATATAGAGCCACTATACATGTATATGGAGATATAAAGCCACTATACATGTATCTGGAGATATAGAGCCACTATACATGTAGATGGAGATATAGAGCCACTATACATGTGTATGGAGATATAGAGCCACTATACATGTACATGTATATGGAGATTTAGAGCCACTATACATGTATCTGGAGATGTAGAGCCACTGTACATGTATATGGAGATATAGAGCCACTATACATGTATATGGAGATATAGAACCACTTTACATGTATCTTGAGATATAGAGCCATTATACATGTGTATGGAGATAAAGAGCCACTATACATGTATATGGAGATATAGAGCCACTATACATGTGTATGGAGATATAGAGCCACTATACATGTACATGTATATGGAGATATAGAGCCACTATACATGTATCTGGAGATATAGAGCCACTATACATGTATCTGGAGATATAGAGCCACTATACATGTATATGGAGATATAAAGCCACTATACATGTATCTGGAGATATAGAGCCACTATACATGTATCTGGAGATGTAGAGCCACTGTACATGTATATGGAGATATAGAGCCACTATACATGTATATGGAGATATAGAACCACTTTACATGTATCTGGAGGTAAAGAGCTACTATACATGTATCTGGAGATATAGAGCCACTATACATGTATATGGAGATATAGAGCCACTATACATGTATATGGAGATATAGAGCCACTATGCATGTATCTGGAGATATAGAACCACTATACATGTGTATGGAGATATAGAGCCTCTATACATGTATATGGAGATGTAGAGCCACTATATATGTATCTGGAGATATAGAGCCACTGTACATATATATAGAGATATAGAGCCACTATACATGTATACGGAGATATAGAGCCACTATACATGTGTATGGAAATAAAGAGCCACTATACATGTGTATGGAAGTATAGAGCCACTGTACATGTATATGGAGATATGGAGATATAGATAGATAGAATGACTATTTTTTTACGTCATTCCATGATTATTTCACGTATATGGTGACGATATCTGCCGGATGTATTCCACAGATATTTCTACCTTTGCAACGGACCCACCCGAAGCGGTGCGGGATCTTTTACTTGCCACGCCGACTGTAACACGGGACCTTGGTTTTATTGTCTCATCCGAAAGACAGAACACCGGCGAGCCCAGGGCGGGCATCGAACCCGGGACATTTAGGTCAGGAGCCAAGCACCTTATCCATCAGGCCAAACCGGCTTATGGCGATATAGAACAACTATATACATGTATATGGGATATAGAGCAATTGTACACATGTAGATATAAATATGTCAGTTGCCAGGGAGTATAATGCCCCCACTGTATACATGTATATAGGGATATAAAACCGCCACTGTATTCATGCATATGGGAGTATAATGCCGCCACTGTATACATGTATATATGGACACAAAATTGCCACTGTATACATGCATATGAAAGTATAATGCCGCCACTGTATACATGTATGTATGGATATAAATTTGCCACTGTCTATATGTATATATTATGGGTGTATAATGCCGCCACTGTATACATGTATGTATGGATATAAAATTGTCACTGTATACATGCATATGGGTGTATAATGCCGCCACTGTATACATGTATGTATGGATATAAATTTGCCACTGTCTATATGTATATATTATGGGTGTATAATGCCGCCACTGTATACATGTATGTATGGATATGAAATTGTCACTGTATATATGTATATGAAAGTATAATGCCGCCACTGTATACATGTATGTATGGCTATAGAATTGCCACTGTATATACGTATATGAGAGTATAATGCCGCCACTGTATACATGCATATGGTGATGTAAAGTCGCCACTGTATACACAGTCTTTCCGAAAACTCACTAGCCCGACGCCCGAGGCTACAAAAAAATTCCCTCGGGCTAGTAAAATTTGATTTTGAAATAGCCCGACTGGCTAGTGAAAATATCGATGTTTCAGTAATAGAAATTGTTGAGATCAAAAGATGACGCATTTTTAGTAGGACTGAAACGATTCATCGCAATTTCGATTTTGCTCGATACTTTTTTTAATTCGGTGTTTGAGACATCTGAATTGTAGTTCGATTCACATGTAAGAAAGACTTGCGAGATTTTCGTTTTATAATCTTTACTGTTTAATAATGTTCTTTATCTCCAAGTACAATTTTAAATAAGCGAATTTCTTTGATTTCTTATACACTTCGTCAGTGATGGCATATTATATTTTATTTGGAACATTTTTATTTGGTTTAAGACTGTATTTATTGAAGAATTTTACGTGATTATTGCGATTTAATTTATCAGAGGAAATTCTGAATACAAAAAAAGGAAAACGATCTCTCAAAAACGTAAATAGAACTTTAAAAATTGAATTCAAAACATATTATTGTAAACTTTCTCTACAGTACAGTATAGTCAGATAAATTATATCTAATGAATCTGTCTAATGACCACGCAAGTGGTTTACCAGAAATCTTGCACTCAAATGGGTAATGAAATTAAGAAGGGAAAATGCGTTGTGGTTTACTATTATACAAATTTCTTTTTCTATTGGCGAATGCATTCATGAATGCATATAATATATTTACTTTTATCTTATGCAAAATGATGGATGTGCACAGATTTAAAGAAGTAAGTGTACATATCTCAATGACGTTTTAATGAAATTACGTAGTGGGCATGCATCTGGCGATCCCTAAATTACAGTTTTTCTTTAAATTTAAGAAGTATTCGTCATATAGAAATCATCCTATCGCTATTTCCCTATCATAAGTATCATATCCTGAGGGTAGCGTAGATACGTCTTCGTCAATGACGTGCTTTTCGGTACGCAAAATTTAGAGCAATGACAAGTGTAGTAATAATTATGACTTCGCGTACACACAATGAATTATGAAATTAAAATTTATCAAGATTAAAGACTTTTTGTCTGGGCTGGTATTTTCCTTTGGCTAGGAAAAGTTTTGGCTGGACTAGCCCTACTTGCTAGTGAAGTAAAATAGTTTTCGGAAAGACTGTATACAGTATAATCTGTGTATTCCGAATCTTGAGTATTCCGATATTCTGTCTATTCCGATGATATTCTATGGTCCTAACAATTTCCCTATTAAGTATATGCAAAAATAATTTGTATATTCCGTATTCTGTGCACTCCGAATTCAGAACATAAATTCTGTCCCATAATCTACTTAATTCTTAATTAAACTTTGTCTATTCCGATTCGTATTTGTTTATCCAAGCTGAGCCTCAGATTAAGAAAGGCTTATCAATGTCCATTTAAAGAGATAATTGGTTTGTTTGTGTTTGTCTACATCAGACCAGGTACCTGTGTGTAATATTTAATGAGTTGTAGTCGGGTAAAAGAACATCGCGATCGTGCTGACGCCAATCAAGACGAGGAGTTAAGCAGCGATGATGAGGCTACTTCGGAGCCTATCTTGACATGCCAATCTTATTCAGAAGTATTGAACTGTCTCATAAGAGTTGAGAACTTTTCTCTGGAATACGATGACAGATACCTCCCTTACATTCAGACAGTAAAATGTATGACTGAAACTTCTTTTGTAAAAAAAGTCAGTTAAATCTCAATCTACCCTTGATCGTTTTCTTAAAAAGTCATTTGATCTCTGTATATTAACCAAAATAATTTCTTTGTAAATAAAATTTGAATATAATAGTACTCATCTCATCTATTTTCATTCGATCACTTACAGGTGAACAGTACAATTAATAGTGTGTAATTTAAAACGATTTATATCGAAGATTGGTCTGCTTCAACAAACATATTCTACAATCCGAACTTTGTCTATTCCGAACATTTCCGTTGGTCCCACTGCAATTCGGAATAGACAGATTACACTGTACATGTATATGGGAGTATAACGCCGCCGCTGTATACATGTATATAGGGACATAAAACGGCCTCTGTTGGTTGGTTGAATGATGTTTTTACGTCGCTTTCAACAATATTTCAGTTATATCGCGACATGGAAGCAGGAGGTTACCAACCCCTTAAATATAGTGGTGCAACCCGGGAATCGAACCCGGATGGTCGGCGCCGCAAGCCAAGCGCTTAACCACTACACCAAGCCTGCCCCTAAAACGGCCTCCGTATACATGTATATAGGAGTATAATGACGCCACTGTATGTATGCATATGATGACATAAACCTTCACTGTATACATGTATATGGCTGCTACATATATGCATTCGAGAATATGAAAGACATAAAAGTAAAGTGCAGTAGTCTTACGTATCTGAATCATAAGTAGAAATACACAAAAGATCACATAAAACACACTGTACACATAATACAGTATGTTATCAGCAATCAAAATATATAACTGTCATGTTTATGCCATTTAGACAAGTTTGTATGGATTTTTGTCATTTAATTCTTCTATATGTATATATATATTTTTTTATTTCAAATGACGTCCTTTAAATGTTCTTTAGACCAAGGTCTTATATTTCACTTTATTCGCATGGCTATCAATGCCTAGTCATTATATAAGATAAATATAAAGACATTAAAGGAAATCTCTACGTAAGCCTGGCCGCACGAGCATTCATATCAATGCACGTGATTATATGAATGGAGTGGGGTCAAGGTCGGGATCAGGTTTTTTTTAAACAGATGTCGTTTGCAAACTTTCAATTTAAGGTGATATGACTAGTAATGCTAATAAAACATAGATATATAAGTAATAACAGGCATATAATAAGTATAACTATTTATCCTCTATAACAGGCATATGATAAGTATTTATCCTATATTACAGGCATATGATAAATATTACTATTTATCCTCTATAACAGGCATACGATAGATATAACTTTTTATCCTCTATGACGGTCATACGATAAGTATATGTATTCATCCTCTATACCAGGCTTATAAAAAGAATAAGTATTTATCCTCAATAACAAGCATACGATAAGTATAACTATTTATCCACTATAACAGGCATACGATAAGTATAACTATTTATCCTCTATAACAGGCATACGATAAGTATAATCCTCTATAACAGGCATACGATAAGTATAACTATTTATCCTCTATAACAGGCATACGATAAGTATAACTATTTATCCTCTATAACAGGCATACGATAAGTATAATCCTCTATAACAGACATACGATAAGTATAACTATTTATCCTCTATAACAGGCATACGATACGTATATCTGTTTATCCTCTATAACAGGCATACGATAAGTATAACTATTTATCCTCTATAACATGCATGTATATAATAAGTATAACTATTTATCCTCTATATATAAAAAGTAATAGTATGTATCCTCTATAACAGACATATGATAAGTATAACTATTTATCCGCTATAACAGACATATGATAAGTAATAGTATTTATCCTCTATAACAGGCATTTGATAAGAATAAGTATTTATCCTCTATTAAAGGCATACGATAAGTATAACTATTTATCCTCAATAACAGGCATACGATAAGTATAAGTATTCATCCTCTATAAGAGGGATACGATAAATAGAACTATTTATCCTCTATAACAGGCATGCGATAAGTATTAGTATCCATCCTCTATAGCAGGCATATGTTAAGTGTAATTCTTCTCAGCCTCCTCAAGTCTGAAACCAGTGTGATCTGATACGGTACTTGACTCATGATCGAAACGTTCTGGGTTCGACTCCCGCCCTGCGCGCACCGGTGTTTTGTCTTTCAGATGAGACAGTAAAAACCGAGGTCCCTAGTCATGATAGGCGTGGCACGTAAAAGATCCCTCACTGCTTCGGATGGGTCCGTTGCAAAGGCCTAAAATGATATGCAATGCATCAGGCAGATGCCGTCACCATATATGTGAATCCGAGAGAAGGATGTACAATGGTCCCGATGTGGTGTAGGGATAATCAGAGAGAAGGATGTACAATACTCCTGATGTGGTGTGGAGACAATCAGAGTGAAGGATGTACAATAGTTCTGATGTGGTGTGGAGACAATCAGAGAGAAGGATGTACAATAGTCCTGATGTGGTGTGGGGACAATCAAGAGAAGGATGTACAATAGTCCTGATGTGGTGTGGGGACAATCAGAGAGAAGGATGTACAATAGTCCTGATGTGGTGTGGGGACAATCAGAGAGAAGGATGTACAATAGTCCTGATGTGGTGTGGGGACAATCAGAGAGAAGGATGTACAATAGTTCTGATGTGGTGTGGGGATAATCAGAGAGAAGGATGTACAATGGTCCTGATGTGATGTGGAGACAATCAGAGAGAAGGATGTACAATAGTCCTTATGTGGTGTGGGGATAATCAGAGAGAAGGATGTACAATGGTCCTGATGTGGTGTGGGGACAATAAGAGAGAAGGATGTACAATAGTCCTTATGTGGTGTGGGGACAATCAGAGAGAAGGATGTACAATGGTCCTAATGTGGTGTGGGGACAATCAGAGAGAAGGATGTACAATAGTTCTGATGTGGTGTGGAGACAATCAGAGAGAAGGATGTACAATGGTCCTGATGTGGTGTGGGGACAATCAGAGAGAAAGATGTACAATAGTCCTGATGTGGTGTGGGGGCAATCAGAGAGAAGGATGTACAATAGTCCTTATGTGTTGTGGAGACAATCAGAGAGAAGGATGTACAATACTCCTTATGTGGTGTGGAGACAATCAGAGAGAAGGATGTACAATAGTCCTGATGTGGTGTGGGGACAATCAAAGAGAAGGATGTACAATGGTCCTGATGTGATGTGGGGACAATCACAGAGAAGGATGTACAATGGTCCTTATGTGCTGTGGAGACATTCAGAGAGAAGGATGTACAATAGTCCTGATGTGGTGTGGAGACAATCAGAGAGAAGGATGTACAATAGTCCTGATGTGGTGTGGGGACAATCAGAGAGAAAGATGTACAATGGTCCTGATGTGGTGTGGGGACAATCAGAGAGAAGGATGTACAATGGTCCTGATGTGGTGTGGGGACAATCACAGCGAAGGATGTACAATGGTCCTGAAGTGGCGTGGGGACAATAAACAGAGAAGGATGTACAATAGTCCTGATGTGGTGTGGAGACAATCAGAGAAAAGGATGTACAATAGTCCTTATGTGTTGTGGGGACAATCAGAGAGAAGGATGTACAATAGTCCTGATGTGGTGTGGAGACAATCAGAGAGAAGGATGTACAATGGTCCTGATGTGGTGTGGGGACAATCAGAGAGAAGGATGTACAATGGTCCTGATGTGGTGTGGGGACAATAAGCAGAGAAGGATGTACAATAGTCCTGATTTGATGTGGAGATAATCAGAGAGAAGGATGTACAATAGTCCTGATGTGCTGTGGAGACAATCAAGAGAAGGATGTACAATGGTCCTGATGTGGTGTGGGGACAATCAGAGAGAAGGATGTACAATAGTCCTTATGTGTTGTGGGGACAATCAGAGAGAAGGATGTACAATAGTCCTGATGTGGTGTGGAGACAATCAGAGAGAAGGATGTACAATGGTCCTGATGTGGTGTGGAGACAATCAGAGAGAAGGATGTACAATGGTCCTGATGTGGTGTGGGGACAATCAGAGAGAAGGATGTACAATAGTCGTGATGTGGTGTGGAGACAATCCGAGAAAAGGATGTACAATAGTCCTTATGTGGTGTGGGGATAATCAGAGAGAAGGATGTACAATGGTCCTGATGTGGTGTGGGGACAATCAGAGAGAAGGATGTACAATAGTCCTTATGTGGTGTGGGGATAATCAGAGAGAAGGATGTACAATGGTCCTGATGTGGTGTGGGGACAATCAGAGAGAAGGATGTACAATAGTTCTGATGTGGTGTGGAGACAATCAGAGAGAAAGATGTACAATGGTCCTGATGTGGTGTGGGGACAATCAGAGAGAAGGATGTACAATAGTCCTGATGTGGTGTGGGGGCAATCAGAGAGAAGGATGTACAATAGTCCTTATGTGTTGTGGAGACAATCAGAGAGAAGGATGTACAATAGTCCTTATGTGGTGTGGAGACAATCAGAGAGAAGGATGTACAATAGTCCTGATGTGGTGTGGGGACAATCAGAGAGAAGGATGTACAATGGTCCTTATGTGCTGTGAAGACATTCAGAGAGAGGGATGTACAATAGTCCTGATGTGGTGTGGAGACAATCAGAGAGAAGGATGTACAATAGTTCTGATGTGGTGTGGGGACAATCAGAGAGAAAGATGTACAATCGTCCTGATGTGGTGTGGGGACAATCAGAGAGAAGGATGTACAATGGTCCTGATGTGGTGTGGGGACAATCACAGAGAAGGATGTACAATGTCCTGATGTGGTGTGGGGACAATCACAGAGAAGGATGTACAATAGTCCTGATGTGGTGTGGAGACAATCAGAGAAAAGGATGTACAATAGTCCTTATGTGTTGTGGGGACAATCAGAGAGAAGGATGTACAATAGTCCTGATGTGGTGTGGGGACAATCAGAGAGAAGGATGTACAATGGTCCTGATGTGGTGTGGGGACAATCACAGAGAAGGATTTACAATAGTCCTGATGTGGTGTAGAGACAATCAGAGAAAAGGATGTACAATAGTCCTTATGTGTTGTGGGGACAATCAGAGAGAAGGATGTACAATAGTCCTGATGTGGTGTGGAGACAATCAGAGAGAAGGATGTACAATAGTCCTGATGTGGTGTGGGGATAATCAGAGAGAAGGATGCACAATGGTCCTGATGTGGTGTGAGGATAATCAGAGAGAAAGATGCACAATGGTCCTGATGTGGTGTGGGGACAATCAGAGAGAGGGATGTACAATGGTCCTGATGTGGTGTGGGGACAATCAAGAGAAGGATGTACAATGGTCCTGATGTGGTGTGGAGACAATCAGAGAGAAGGATGTACAATAGTCCTGATGTGGTGTGGGGACAATCAGAGAGAAGGATGTACAATAGTCCTGATGTGGTGTGGGGACAATCAGAGAGAAGGATGTACAATGGTCCTGATGTGGTGTGGGGACAATCAAGAGAAGGATGTACAATGGTCCTGATGTGGTGTGGGGACAATCAGAGAGAAGGATGTACAATAGTCCTGATGTGGTGTGGGGACAATCAAGAGAAGGATGTACAATAGTCCTGATGTGGTGTGGGGACAATCAGAGAGAAGGATGTACAATGGTCCTGATGTGGTGTGGGGACAATCAGAGAGAAGGATGTACAATGGTCCTGATGTGGTGTGGGGACAATCAGAGAGAAGGATGTACAATGGTCCTGATGTGGTGTGGGGACAATCAGAGAGAAGGATGTACAATGGTCCTGATGTGGTGTGGGGACAATCAGAGAGAGGGATGTACAATGGTCCTGATGTGGTGTGGGGACAATCAGAGAGAGGGATGTACAATGGTCCTGATGTGGTGTGGGGACAATCAGAGAGAGGGATGTACAATGGTCCTGATGTGGTGTGGGGACAATCAGAGAGAGGGATGTACAATGGTCCTGATGTGGTGTGGGGACAATCAGAGAGAGGGATGTACAATGGTCCTGATGTGATGTGGAGATAATCAGAGAGAAGGATGTACAATGGCCCTGATGTAGTGTGGGGACAATCAGAGAGAGGGATGTACAATGGTCCTGATGTGGTGTGGGGACAATCAGAGAGAAGGATGTACAATGGTCCTGATGTGGTGTGGAGACAATCAAGAGAAGAGAAGGACGAACATTGATATAATCCAAAGAACGTTTCACAGCTTTAAAATTTTCAATTCGGTGAAATAAAATGAAAATTTATCAATTTAAGTTCATACTAAATATCACTTCACGACAGTAAAGACCTGGTAGAATTAAAGGAATCTACGAGTTATTGTAAGTGGCTTTAGAAAGTACAGGCGTTTGATTTTTATTCCCCAACTTTTGAATCATAAAATACACTATACGATCATAACATACGACTTTTATTTATGGGATAAAACTTAACGGTCACCATGTTACTGTAGTATTATGTATTGTGTGCTTCAATAACTCCTCACACAACATTATTGTCGATCTATCGTAATCATTGCTTATTATGTAATACAAACAACTAAGGTACCTGGTCATATGTCACATTAGCACTGACAATAATCTATCCTAGTATCCATGGAAACCAAGCGTGAGAGGTGATGGACATGAGTAAGTGTGTCCCGTTTAGTAGAGGGATTCACTACGACTGTTAGAACATACAGAGCAAAGCTGTCTCCACATATCACATGTATGACGAACGGGGACTATCACGGCAGAAATATTCGGAAGAGAAGTCATAAATTTATCTTTTAAATTATTTCAGCCCGCCCAGAAGACCACATGGGTCCTAAGATCATAAAATGCATGAATTAATAGACAAAGGGTTTGATGCGTAAACGTCTGGGGAAAATATTAACGTATTCTGCATAAGTAATACAGGAGACCGCAAGTAATACAGGGGACCGCTAGTACCGCTAATAATACAGGAGACCGCTAGTAATACAGGAGACCGCTCGTGATACAGGAGACCGCTAGTAATACAGGAGACTGCTAGTGATAAAGGAGACCGTTAGTAATACAGGAGACCGCTAGTAATACAGGAGATCGCTAGTAATACAGGAGACCGCTCGTGATACAGGAGACCGCTAGTAATACAGGAGACTGCTAGTGATAAAGGAGACCGTTAGTAATACAGGAGACCGCTAGTAATACAGGAGATCGCTAGTAATACAGGAGACCGCTAGTAATACAACAGGGCATATACCAAGTACTACAATGAAAATATTGAGATTTTTTAAATTTAGGTAGGAGCTCAGAGTCCACTGCGAATTACATGTACAATTATAGCTCGGAACCTGTCGTAAGTCAACAACCCCCACCCCCCCCCCCTCCTCACTCGCTCATCCTTCGTATGGTTTTCAGGTAAAATGCCGAAAATTTTTGAGCGCCAAAATTTCCCTCCGTATGGTATACGTTAACCCTCGTGACAATTACTCTTAAGATGTCGAACATTCCTTGTAAGGTGAAATGATCTCTTACTGAGTGACATGACCCCATTGAAAGACAGCACCAGAGAAATATTATAAACTGCAATTTCTTTTACGGAATTTAAAGTTCCATTTTTGTAAATCTTCTATTTCAAATTAATCATTATTGAAATTCTAAATTTGAATTATTTACCATACATGTCTTACAGCTATTTGAATATCAAAGACAGCAAGAGAATTTCTATATGATATCATTGTAATACTATAACTTCTATGACATTATTCTAGTAATATAACTTGTATTATGATGAGTATGCTATATGGGAACAAGCAAACTAATGCGAAATATTGCTACTTAAAAATACTAAATCGTTAGTATATTTTTAATTGTCTACATTTTATGTTTAAGTTCCTATGGAGATGTTATTTGATTTTTAATGAAATCGACGGGGTAACTAAGCATTGGCACACACGTTAATGAAGTCGACGGGGTAACTAAGCATTGGCACACACTTTTAATGAAATCGACGGGGTAACTAAACATTGGCGCACACGTTAATGAAATCGACGGGGTAACTAAACATTGGCACACACGTTAATGAAATCGACGGGGTAACTAAACATTGGCACACACTTTTAATGAAGTCGACGGGGTAACTTAACATTGGCACACACGTTAATGAAATCGACGGGGTAACTGAGCATTAACATACTTTTTCGTTGTTATGACGTCAGTTGAGACATGAATACTGTGTATAAGCGAGATCACTGATTACATGTACTATAGTACAAGAATGTCTTGTGAGATGACCAGAACTGACCATTAGATAACAAATGAATACATAAAACACTTTATCACTTAGTGATATCAAAATATTATACGAGTCATGCCTCTAGTCGTTAGGAAAGGACTAAAGAATCTAGAAATAAACGTGAATTTCATTGTAATATTCAAGATTAATTGCTTTATAAATTTAGATAAGAGTATGAAATAAAATTTACTTGACTGGGTAATCCCAGTCCATTTGGTTATACCTTTTTAGTAGTATGGATGAAATAAAAAAGTACATTTACTGAAGCCCTAATGACAGAGATTCCTAAACAAAAGTTTTTCGCATGTTGTTCCATAATAAAATGAAGAAGCGGGATATGTAAATGAGCGATTTCTAACACATTCACAGAGAAGAAAAACATTCATTACAAAACATTGAAAATATTTTGCAAAGTATAAAAGAAGCACATATGTGTAAGTAAAAAGATAATTACTAGCTTTTCTAATTAGAACGGCGAAATGTGATTACAATACAATACAAAGTTATCTATATATAGCTCTCTCTCTCTCTCTCACTGTGAAAAGAAGAATATAGGGGAAAATTACCCGATTATGTACCTTGATCTTAAAACAAAATTTAAATTGATTTTTGGCTATGTTTGGTATTATTATATCTATGTATAGGTGCTATCCGCGAGGGTGTCTCCATTAAATGAATATAGCATTTTCTGGCAATATAGGTGCTTTTCGCGAGGGTGTCTTTCTTGGGGGTGGGGAAGGTGACGGTGGGTATGAATTCTTCTGATTATGTAGGTGCTATCCGCGAGGGAGTCTCTCTTGGAGGAAAGGCGATGGTAAATATAACATTTTTCTTACTATATACAGGTGTCATCCGAGAGGTGCTTTCTCGATGGAGGGGCGACGGTGGAGATTCTCCGGATTACATTGGTGCTGTCTCCAAGGTTTTTTTTATTCGAATATACAATAGATTTGTATATATTTAACGATAAACGAAATATAAATACATTTAGAATTTCACATGTACGAACTGAAAAGAAGACGATTATAGAATGCACGAGGCCTTTATTACTTTGTTGTTCAAAGACGACAATGTTAGAAAGACCATATGCCATTTACGACATTAAACATTTCACGTTCTTGTCTTTGATGTAATTGTTTCAGTCAGGTCTCTAAAAAGATGATAACAGTACAAAAACAAAGTGTCAAAGACTAAGCGTCTAATTCTATCTCATCTATTCAAGTTATGTAATGAGCGGCCACGGGTAAACACTTGCGTAGATCACGCATTTATACTATAAGTAAATCAATGTTTTGTTCAAGTTACATTCACTACCGATTTGTATACCCAATGTGAATAGGCATAGAACTGGGGTTTCAGAACGGAAGTAGCCCGATGAAGTATGTTTATACAGCTATCATATAAAACCCCTTTCATACCACGATCTTCTGTATTCATGAACGCGTTGCTGACATTGACATGTTAAAATAGGCGGATGTAACGCAATCGTGGGACCTTCAACACGGAAATACTGCTTCAAAAATAATACAGGAGTTTGTTTTGGTAACCCACACTCATCAAAAAAAAATAAATAAATAAATAAATAAATAAAAACATAAATAGATAAGAAAATAAATAAACGAAACTAATCTTTACTTCGACCCGATCAACTTATACATACATATTTATTTGCACAGAGTAGGTATAAGGTAAAAATTAATTTGCAAGCACATGCTGAGTTATATCCATGATTGAATTACAATTCATTCATGTACACGGGTGTACTGCACGGGACATGTTATACTATACAGCGTACATTGCTGTACTGCACGAGACATGTACATTGTTGTATTGCACGGGACATTGTATACTATACATGTACATCGATGTACTGCACGGGACATGTTATACTATACATGTACATTGCTGTACTGCACGAGACATGGTGTACTATACATGTACATTGGTGTACTGCACGGGTCATGTTATACTATACATGTACATTGCTGTACTGCACGAGACATGGTGTACTATACATGTACATTGCTGTACTGCACGGGTCATGTTATACTATACATGTACATTGCTGTACTGCACGAGACATGGTGTACTATACATGTAACTTGGTGTACTGCACTGGTCATGTTATACTATACATGTACATTGCTGGACCATGTTATACTGTACATGCTACCTGAACTATGGTAGAAAGTAGTTTGACTTTATCGGCTCATTTATTCAGTTGGTTAATGTAAATACTTTTCCATTGTTTAAGAGCAATAAGTAGATCATATTTAAAAGTTTACTCGCAAGTTAAGTTCAATATTATTGTAAAACCGCAAAGTAAGAGGTAATTGGTGAGTTGAATTCTTGGTACTTTACATCTATAGCACCAGCAACAATGTTTTAGTCATAATTATACATAGTCGATGAGCTACATGTAGGTGTTTATTATTCTCCTAACTATTGTGGTTTATTCCGGAAATGGAACCTCCGACCGATGCTCAAACGCATAAATCGCTTTAACTCTGCCTAATCGCACAACATCAAATAAAGAAAACAATGCTTTGAAGGATCTGAGTAATGACATTGTAGCTAAAATAAGAGGTATCATTGTTTTCTTCAATTTTGTCACAGGAGGGCATTGAATAAATAAATAAATAAATAAAAATAAAAATAAATAAATAATAAATGAATTAAAATGAAATAAAATTCATACATTCCTAGAATTTTAGTTTATAATCGTTTTATAAAAGCTTTGATTTTTGAGGAAGTGTATTAGATTAAGCACTAATAACGTTCCTCACTTATTCCTTCTTGTTCGTAAATACTGTCTGCCTCTGAAAATACGAACTCTGTCTTTTACAAAACCGGTTCTTATTAAACAATTTTTTTTAATATTGAGACATACAATATAAATAATACGGTTTTAATTCCAAGTACATTATATATTTAAGAATGAGAAATATACTGGACTTTATCAAGTTTTGACATTTATGTTCTGTATTTGCAAATCATTGCCATGACCATTCGTCCCAGCATATCTCATACACTTTGCTGAATATTTATCGTTTCGTATGAACACCACACAGTATAACCCTCCTAAAACAGTAAAGTGAGGAGGATAAATGAAAATCAGACTTTCTGCGAACTAAAGCTGTTTAAGTGATATCTTATTCATTACTGATAATATTATTAACCTTGTGGTCTATGACTAAAGAATATTCTTAAAATCATTTACATAGTTAATGACAAGTATAAGTATATTCAATATGGAAACCAACGATATAAAACGGAAACTTACCTGTGGCTGTAACGCGCACATATTCATACAAATGTATATTTACCGTACGTATTTAACGTCCTTTAAAGTTTCACCCTTTGCTTTTGAAATGGAGACATGGACGTGTATTAAAGGGACCGTGCTGAAGTTAACCGATCTCTTTTGTAGAATATTTAAACAATTTGGCCATGAATCAAAGTTACCATTAAGTTGTTTGACAGCTAAGTGAATTACAACATTTTCGCAATGTATCCGTACGTTCAGATCAGAATAAGACCTAGGACAAGCGCTGTTCCCACCCCTCCCTGATTCTGAGGAAACGATGATCTGTCCTTGGTTGTCATGTAACACCACATACGGTACAGTCAGTGGCTGAACGATGTCGAAAATCTTCTCCGTAACTAAGCATGCACTATTGCTACTGAAATCATTCCCTTTCTAATTCTAAGAGAGTTTAAATATTTCAAGCCAATTCATGTCATGGACCCTTCCAGAGACATTTCATCCAAAATATATAACACACATTTAATATCGTCTGAGTGACTGAACTTTTTCAACCCTATGACCATCATTCGCTGACCACTTGACCATAATAGTTTCGGAGTTAACTTCATGCAGTCCACTACCTCACATTAGCATTTTCATTAAAAGCCATTATGCCATGACAAAACACACTACTTTTTCTCTAATTCTAAACGTTTTCACATTTCTCTGCTTCTGATTAATGGCGAGTTTCGTCATTTCTGGTTACATGTATATATGAGCTATCCTCGAGGGTGCATCTCTCATCTGAAAGTGATTTCTACAGGAACCATTTTAGGTTTGTTTCACCTATATTCTGTACCCAGTGTTTAGTGATAGAGGAAATCAGGGTATCCTGGAATACGGACAGTGTTTATGAAAAGAAACATACCTGGTTTAGGTATACCGGCATAGATATATTGATAGGCATGATTTAGGTACACTTAACTCTCCCCACCCCCACCTCGAGGTACACTGACAAACCTTTGTCTAATTACTAACAGACCTTATCTAGGTACATTTACGCCCCCCTCCATGTACACTGACATACCTTGTTCAGTTATTGACAAATTTTATCTAAGTACATCGACAGGCTTTCTTCAGGTCCTGACAGACCTTATCTAGGTACACTGACAGTCCTTGTTCAGGTTCTGAAGACTTTCTGAAGGTACACTGACAAACCGTGATCAGGTACTGACATACCTTATCTAGGTATACTGACAGATATTATTTAGATGCGCTTACGTCTCCCTTCAGGTACACTGACAGAACTTGTTCAAGTACTAACAAGCTTTATCTTGAAACACTGACAAACCCTCTGTAGGTACACTGTGAGATTTTGTTTATGTCTACTCCCACTCCTTCCCAACTGAACATATTGGGAATCGAACTCAGCGCCATAACTCATTCGGTCACAGAGGCCTCTTAGTAATAAATTTGGATTTCTCTTACCACAAACCTCGGCTTTTTGGCGAGGGATACGTATAAAAACTCAGTACTTTTTGAATGTCCCTCGTAAGTCGACATAAATATATCTGTCTATTTTCGATGAGGTTCATATCATAATTTGAACGAATGGATCAGATAAAGTGTAATCTTACCTGAATTTTAAAATCTCATATCAAGCAAGCTGGTAACGTCATTCTGTACGTGTAACACATCTGCCTTCCATATAAACCTTATTTTAACATTTCGGAATTTAATATAAAACACATTGCTTTTGATGTCTTCTTAAAAATTTTCCCCAAGCATTACTTTGTTGAATTTATTTCTTAAGATGTTAAATTAACCTGTTAATCCGCAATACATAATGTTTTGGCGGCCCGTGTGGTCTCTAAGTGAATCAGGAATTTACATCTTTTCATTACGAAAATGGAATCGAAATTGATTACAAACTAGCTCCTGACAAAAGCGCCTCTTATCATGTATATTAACAAGACGTATATCTAAGTTTGTTTACAATACGCAAATAGTCCGAGTTATTCTTCACTGAGACTAATCGTAAACATGCTATATAGTGAAATTGCGGGCAAAATATTTCAGTGAAAGTTCAAATTTATACAATTTGAAATTGTTGTTGCTTTAAATTATATATGTATGTTTAATTGTCTGATGTACAAAGTATTTGATTAAGCCAATTTTCATTTTTTTAATGATAATTATGATAAAAACATTCTAACAGAATTTTCCAACTGCCACATTTCCATTTCTATAATTCTAAGAAAGTATATTTATATATATATATATATATATATATATATATATATATATATATATATATATATATATATATATATATATATATATATATATATATATATATATATATATATATTTTTTTTTTTTTTTTTTTTTTTTTTTTTTTTCTCATTAAGCATTCATTTCTTACGCTTTCTTGTAAACATGTTTAACGGTATCAATTAGAGGTTCTTTTTCAATGACCTTTTTGTTGCCGATTGTCCACGAAGCTGACTGTGTATAAAGTTGTTGATGAAATATTGATATTTGATAAAGATGACTAATCCTTTACGAAGGTGTCATCTATTTAAAATTACTTCGTAAAATTCCATGTGGGAATGTTGCGCCCGGAAATTGCTACAACAGATTATGGATTTTACTCCAAATCATCTGATCGGAGTCTTGCATAACCTTCTCGGGATATTTATAGTCGTTTGCAATGTCCCTGAAACCATTTAGATGCGATGCGAGCCCTGCTTAAATCGATTTATTGGTACAATGTAGCGAACGTTATGTTTTTCTGAGATAAGGTGCAGTAGAGCCGTGAAAGAATTGGACTTCAATATGTCGAGCGACCATTACAACATCTATAATGTACTCTGGGATAATTAGCCTCTGTCGATATCAAAAAATAACAAGAGCAACTCCTAGCATCGCATAATACGCCATCGCTTAATTTGAAGGGATGAATTTGAAAGTGTATGTAAATATTCCCCTTTGCCAACAATTCTGTGAAATATTAATCAAATCCGTGCAATGGGTAGTTATGGCATTGTGGCATTGACCTTGCAGATATGACCATTGATTCAGGTCATGGCTCACCCTTGGGTCTTGGGCGACAATTCTGTGAAATATTAATCAAATCCATGCAAACTGTAAAAAGTTATGACCTTGACAAAAATCTGAGATAAGAACTGTGACCTTGCAGATAGGACTTTAAAAATCAGTAGGGTTCATTCTCTAGTGATAAGTTTAAAAGTTCTAGCATAAATAGTTTGGTTTGTACCTTGTTTACAAGTTTAATTCTCAAAAATTAGCTATTTTTGTCTAAAAATGACCTTAATCTTTGACTTTGATATTGAAAAGCAATGGGGTTCGTCCTCATGCCATAAAAAATAAGTGTACCAAGTTTGAAAGTCCTAGCTTAAACGGTGTGGTCTGTTTCGTGTTAAGAAGGTGCGCACAGACCCACAACGCCATACAATAATTAATACGTCCGCCTACGACGGGCGTATAAAAAGCACACACATAAACAAATACATACACAAATAAATGTTATGAGGAAACTGTAAATATACATTTACTTCCAATCACCTTGCATAACAGTATTTAACTCTGAATAGAGCTATCCAGTTATATCGGGTTTGGCTAAATCTTATACAATATCAACGAAAACAGATTGTTTATGCCATCGAATTTCATACATTATTTTGTTTATTTTATCTTATTATTATTATTTTTTTGGTTTTGTATCCGTTGTAGACTGGAGTTACCTGTTCTTGCTTGCTATTGCCAGTCTAGGTCCGTTGTGGTAAGAATGGGTTTTGTGATACTCTGTCGGAATTCTCATTTAAGTATTGATATGACCGGAACTGAATGCGTTGAAAATTGGTTAACTAAATACCAAACTAATTTGATTTTGATACTATCAAATTGTTATTTATTGTCATTAATTTAGATAAATGAAGTAACATCGGTGTCACACAAGCTGTGTCTGTGAAACACTAATGCCATCGTCTGCACCAAAGTCCAAAAAGTTATTTTAAGCGTTAAGGCCATTGTCAATGTCAAAAGGTCATCGACTTTATTGTCATATGAATAGGCTTCATTCGTTGAGTAAGCCAGTCAAATATGAAGTTTCTATCCCTCAAAGTTCAAAAGTTATGGCCCCAAGTCCAAAATGTTATTTTTAGCGTGAAGGTCATTGTCAAGGTCTTGGTCAAGGACCTTGGTGTCATTTGAAAGGTCTTCATTGGTTGAGTATGCATCTAAAATATAAAGTCTCTATCTCTCACGGTTCAAAAGTTATAGCCAAAGTTAAAGTTGACAACAGACAGACAAACAGACAGGACAAACAAACACACAGGACAAAATCAATATGTCTCCGATCTATCGATCCATGGACATAAAACGCCCTCGATATTAAACCATCCCAATATAGAAAATATCAATCCGGTTGATTTATTCTGTGGAGAGATATCCCGTAGGTTAATTTACTCTATACTTGATGTTTTTCCGTAAGAAATTCTCTTCCTCTTGTCCGGAAAATGATTTAGAAATATCATTACATGTAATCATCCGACTAGAAAATACATACACGTTCAATGTGTAGTGTACAAACAAGAAGAAAATATATAATTTATATTAATGTTAGTGAGGTGGGAACGTTTTATATACTAAAATAAATCACAACAAAAAGGTTCCATTGGAAAGGGGATGGGCGGGAGTGGTTTGATTTAATAGAGATAAATCTGGGAAGGGGAGGGGGTAATTTTCTGTGTTGGTACGTTTAATCAAACAGCTTTAATTGATAACAATGTCTCTCCGTTCTCTTGCCACTGTGCTAATGAAAATCAAACTACTGTAAATGATCCCTTCTTATACTTTTCAGGTGATGTTAGTGTAAACAAGAATGTATATAATTTTCGTACAGAAAATTCTTTTTATCACACGATTTAGGTCGCTAAAACAAGAAAACTAAATTCTTAGATTCAAAATAAATCAAAGATATCTAACATGTGTGTACCACTGTATGAGCATTTTCACAACATCTGTCAATTAGTTCTTAGATAGCAGCCGTTTACATGTTGATGTAATTAGGTAGCAGCCGTTTGTATGTTGATGTATTTATGTAGTTACAGTTTTTATGCTGATGTATGTAGATGGCAACCGTTTGTATGTTGATGTATTTAGGTAGCAGTCGTTTGTATGTTGATGTATTTAGGTAGCAGTCGTTTGTATGTTGATGTATTTAGGTAGCAGTCGTTTGTATGTTGATGTATTTAGGTAGCAGTCGTTTGTATGTTGATGTATTTAGGTAGCAGTCGTTTGTATGTTGATGTATTTAGGTAGCAGCCGTTTGTATGTTGATGTTTTTAAGCAGCAGCCGTTTGTATGTTGATGTATTTAGGTAGCAGTTGTTTGTAGCCGTTTAGTATCTTGATATACTTAAGAAACAAGCGTTTAGTATTTTGATATATTTAGCTGCCACCGTTTGTATTTTAATGTATTTAAGAAACAGGCGTTTGCATGTTGATGTATTTACGTAGGTATTTTTATTTATATTCAAATAGGAGTCGTTTAGTATTTTGATGTTTTAGGTACATACAACAACCGTTTAGTATTTTGATGTATTTAGGTAGCCGCCGTTTAGTTTTTTGATGTATTTATTTATCGAAATGCGCATGTGGTGTACAGAATTATAACATGTATATGTTCTAACATATATTTAACTACTAGATCGTTGTCACTGCTGGTGGACTGATAGTTCCCGTTGAGCATCATAAGTCTAGTTTTTAGTGCTTTTGAACTGACGTGAAACAAATACTTAACATTTTCAATTATGAAATTGTGTAAATTACGCTAAAACTAAAGAGTATCTCCCTCATGCATAGCTCTGTCCTTAGATTGATCCTTTGGCTAATTTTTTCGACCACTTTTGTTTTCATACTGCTCCTCCAATATTTATATATTATTAGAATTCCAATCATTCAGCCATGAACATCACTGAAGAGACAAAAGACGAAATGCGCATCTGTTGCACGAAGTTATATGACGTGTATATGTTCTAATACTTATTAAGTAGCTGTCGTTTGGTATTATGATATATTTAGGTAGCAGCTATTTATTGTGTTGATGTTTTCAAGGTATCTCATAAATACAGTGCCAAAATATTTTCTGAGGAACTTACATGAAGGAAGATCTTTTTGAACTCAATAGAGCATACATGTACTAGGTGATGAAGTTTTACACAAAGATTTAAAAAAAAAACTATTTAGGTCACAGGCGTTCAATGTTTAAATAAATTTAGGCATATTATTACTTATTATTACTTTCATGCATTGGTTTAATGCAAGTTGTCTATTTTTATTTTCTCTTTTTGTCCTATTTTTAAGCATTGTTTTACCTTAATATGTTCTGAAAATAGCAAATAATCCTTGTCCGAGTCAGATACTTTTATCTTGCCTTTGTGTTATACACGAAATACCTTAATACGGCCGTTTGGTATTTTGATCTTTTTCGGTAGCGGTTTCGGTAGTATTTTTATGTATTTAGGAAGCAGCCGCCTGTTATTTTGATAAATTTCGGTGGCAAGCATTTGTATTTTTTATGTATTTAGGTTGAAGCTGTTTGATGTTTTGATGTATTTAGGTGGAAACCGTTTGATATTTTGTTGTTTTTAGATTGCTGCCGTTTTGTTTTGGTGTATTTAATTAGCACCTGTTTGACGTATTTAAGTAGTAGTCGTTTGGTATTTTGATGTCCTAGACAGCAGGCGTTTCATATTTTTGTTTAGGTAACAACCTTTTGTATATTGATGTATTTAGGTAGCAGCCGTTTGTATGTTGATGTATCTAGCTCACAGCCGTTTGTCTTTGTAAATTGATGTATTTAAGTAGCTGTCGTTTGTATGTTTATGTATTTACTATATTTATTACAATCGTTTGTATGCTTGTGTATTTAGGTAACAGCCGTTTGTATGTTAATGTATTTAGGTAGCTGCCGTTTGTATGTACATGTATATAGATAGCTGTTGTTTGTATTTAAGGACTGACTGTCCTTTTTTTTCTAGGTTCATGAGGAATGAACTTGGGTGAGAAACAAACAAATCACGTGAAGCGCGAGGCGGTTCTCGAATGATTTGTTTGTTTCTCACCCAAGTTCATTCCCCATGAACCTAGAAAAAAAGCCCAGTCATTCCTTATATTTACAATGCATTTTAAAAGGTTCTTTTTTGAAAATAAAATATCAAATTCCCCGTTATCAAACTGGCAAGGCCTGAATATTTCATGAACTGGAAAAGTACTTCCGTCACGCAAAATAGTGCGTGTCTAGAATGCTAAAAATATTCTATCTGTCCAGGTAATTTCTTTACTTGCTCAAAATTAACAGATTCATTCAAGTAAAATACAATAATAGATCATCGGCCTTGAACTTGAGTAAGCCCCGCCCCTTTTCATATTACTACGCATGTGACTTGCCATGCGCCGGGTACTACTGCCATGACCCAAGTTCATGGGCTGATGAACTGTGTCTGTTTAGCGTGGTTCATCGAAGGAATTAGACTAGCATTGTAAATATATTGGTGTATTCGGTAGTAGGCGTTTTTATATTCGCATTTGTCTAAATATGATACTGTACACGATTGTGTCCTTTTATTTCATGGATTATGAGGTATGGTTTATCCTTCGGCACTTCGTTTTTTACTTCGGTAGCTGCTGTTTAGTATGTTGATGTATTTCGGTAGTAGACGTTTTATGGTAGTGTATTTAGGTAGCTGTCGTTTGTATATTGATGTATTTAGGTGACTGTTGTTTCTATGTAAAGATGATGGATAAATCCAAACCGTAAGTCAAGAAACCTAAGGACATACAAAGTATGAAAGTAAACATGAAAACGAAATAGAAAACAAATGTCTACTTAAAGAGCATATGTGAACCCCCTAGATGGAGTGAGATCAGGTGCCCGGGTAGAGTGAGCATCTCCTGCTTGCTAGAAACACCCGTCACATATACCTAGTTGAAAGAGTCAAATCGTGTAAATTCCATATATATTTACATATGGAGAAGTCAAATTAGGTAACCTTCTAGTGTAGAGGTAGTCAAATCTGTGTAAAGTGATCGGAATCGGTCGCAGTCCAGAATATCATTTAAAAGTCTGGATAACGAGATATCATATTGTGAAATAAGAGTCTTGTAACGACCATAGAACTTCCTCAGTGACGTTGTTAGTCTAGCACGTATATAACCCTCGTTGAGCAGCTTATCTGAAAGTCGCGTAGCTCTGAGAACAAAGTTACTGTAATTTGGACATACTCTGGAATAACGTATTAACTGAAATATGAATACGCCGTATGCGGGCCATGATGGAATGTTGCTACTTATGAAAGGAAAGTTTGTGAGAGCGAAATTGAAATCCTGACGTTTGTCATAGAGTGAGGTGTTCAATTGATCATCAATGTCTAAAGAAAACATAATATCTTCATAAGAAGTAGAATAACTACTTTCTGTGGCTTCTTTGACCTCCAGTTCACTAGGATAGATGATGCTAAGGTAATCCGCGAATGAAGAATCATTTATTGAAAGCAAGTCATCTATATATCTGTAAGTGAAATTGAAGCCGAGCCAATTGTTTCTTCCTTTGCAAAAGCAAAAACTGAATGAATGCAGTTTCGTATGAGTAAAGAAATTTGTCAACCAGAAGCCAGGCATAGTTAGTACCCATTGAAATGCCGACAATTTCCTTTTCACCTTTTCACCACAAAAATGTTATCGATAAGAAAGTTCAGCATTTGGATGACATCTGTTTCAGTATATTTATATCTGGAATCAGAATTTTCCCTGACAAAGTAAGTTTTATCATGGCCTATAACTATATATTTGAATTTGCGGCTTCCGTTTTTACTAGTACATGCATTTTGGATAATTTCCGCTGACCAGTCTTTTAATTCCTGATGAGGGATCATTGTGTAAAGAGTTGAAAAGTCAAAGGACCTTTTGATTTCAGATGTTCTCATAACTCTTTTGAATTTTTCATGATCCACATTTAATAAATTCCACTTCTAGAGTATACTTTTTCGCATTACCTATGAAGGCCATATGTAATTTCTGATAATATTTTTGTGAGTGACATCGATACAGATTTTGTGGAACACTTCGAAGAAACAGCGATAAAGCGTTGTTTGTAAGGATTTTTGGAATGCAGTACAAATATGGAAGTTCTAAATTAAAAAAAAATTGTGTCAATACCAAAGGTATTGAGGACAGATTTATGATTTTCAAGTCCCACCGAAACCGAAAAGTCCGTTAGAGTATAAGCAGGACTTCCTGGAGCTGAATATAATCCTAATTCAGAGGCTGCATCGATGTTTTGGACTTTCATAAACGAAATTTACAAATTACTACTAAACTTTTAACTCAGGGTTACAGATATCACAAGCTTAGGAAAACATTCGGCAAATTCTTTAGATCTTATTCAGAAATTTGGAAATATTTCTTTTCAACACTATGTATCCAATGGAATTTCCCATCCTAATAACGTGGTGATCTCGTATATAAACTAAGGAAAAGTAAAAGGCTCCGATAAAGTTATTTTATCATTTAATAAAATAGTCAAACGTCTTCTAAATAGACAATATGACATTGAGATCATAAAAAGACTATAGGTTTTGTATTTGGCCTCTCTACAGCCTTACGCAGACTTTTACTTGAACGTTGCACGCTGACTAACAGGGCGGCGGGGACTTTATGACGGGCCTTGTCCAAACCTCTTTCAGAGGAGACATGGTCCTGAACCTCGTCCCCTCTGACTGTTAGTCGGGACTCCTTCAGATCTAGGGTCTTAGCTCGCTCTCAGACTGGCAGAGCACAGATTATCATGTTTAAGTCACATATATTTTTATATCATTATGTGTTTTACAATACCTTACGTGTTTATATTTTTATGACCTCTCAATATGCGATACCTGTTGACCCTTGTTCTTTACATGGAGAATTATTTATAAAGTTTTAAATGTTCGTCCTTTGATTGTTCTGCTGTTAAGGTGAGTGGGAATGTGGGCAAGTAAACGGGTTATCCATACAATTTGTTTGGCTTTTGTCAAATTAAATGACCGTCCTAAGTCGGCATCGTAATTGCACTACAATCAAATAGTTTTGTAATGTGTTATATGTGCTAGTATATTATTGATATTCATGTATTGTATAGCTCCATGGTCTTCTGCCACATAACTGAGCCAGTAACTCCTCTTTTTTCTTTCAATAAGTTGTCAAAGTAATATTTCTAACAAGTAAATGTATAATTATTAGAAGCTTTATCTGCTGGTGTAATGATATAATGTTCTTGGAGGAAGGTAAGTTCTCCGACAACATCAGGATCAGGATTCGAATCTGGTGTTTATAGAGCCTTGTAATCTTTTAACTTTTGATCTTAGCAGTACTGCAATGTTGATGTACTTAGGTGGAGGTCGTTTGTATGTTGATGTATTTATATAGCTGCCGTTTGTATGTTGATGTATTAAGGTAACTGCTGTTTGGTATATTGATGTATTTAGAAAACAGAATTTAGGGAGCAGCTGTTTGTATGTTGATATATCTAAGTAGCTGTCGTTTTCATGTTGTTGAATTTCGGTAGCTGTCGTTTGTATGTTGTTGTATGTAGGTAGCTCTCGTTTGTATTTTGATGTACAAAGGTAACAGTTGTTTGATAGGTGATGTATTTAGGTAGCAGTCGTTTTTATGTTGATGTATTTAAGTAGCAGCTGTTTGTTTGGTGATGTATTTAGGTAGATACCGTTTGCATGTTGATGTATTTAGGTGGTTTCCGTTTGTATGTTGATGTATTTAGGTAGTTACCGTTTGTATGTTGATGTATTTAGGTAGCAGCCGTTTGTATGGTGATGTATTTAGGTAGCAGCTGTTTGTATGGTGATGTATTTCGGTCGTTACCTTTGTATGTTGATATATTTAGGTAGCAGCTGTTTGTATGGTGATGTATTTCGGTCGTTACCTTTGTATGTTGATATATTTAGTTAGCAGCTGTTTGTATGTCGATGTAATTAGGTAGCAGCCGTTTGTATGTTGATGTATTTAGATAGCAGCTGTTTGTATGGTGATGTATTTAAATAGCAACTGTTTGTTTGATGATATATTTAGGTCGTTATCATTTGTATGCTGATGCATTTAGGTAGCAGCCGTTTGTATGTTGATGTAATTAGGTAGCAGCCGTTTGTATGATGATGTATTTAGGTAGAAGCTCTTTGTAAGGTGATGTATTTAGGTAGCAGCTGTTTGTATGGTGATGTATGTAGGTAGCAGCTGTTGGTATGGTGATGTATTTAGGTAGCAGCTGTTTGTATGGTAATGTATTGTATGTTGATGTATTTAAGTAGCAGGTGTTTGTATGGTGATGTATTTATGTGGTTACCGTTTGTATGGCTATGTATTTAGGAAGCAGCTTTTTCTATGGTGATGGATTTAAATAGCAACTGTTTGTATGGTGATGTATTTAGTTAGCACTTGTTTGTAGGGTGATGTAGTTAGGTAGTTACAGTATTCATGCTGATGTATTTAGATGGTTACCGTTTGTATGTTGATGTATTTAGGTAGCAGCTGTTTGTTTGGTGATGTATTTAGGTAGCAGCCGTTTGTATGTTTGATGTATTTAGGTAGCAGCTCTTTGTTTGGTGATGTATTTAGGTAGTAGTCCTTTGTATCTTGATGTATTGAGGTAGCAGCCGTTTGTATGTTGATGTATTTAAGTAGCAGTTGTTTGTATGTTGATGTATTTAAGTAGCAGCCATTTGTTTGGTGATGTATTGAGGTAGTAGTCGTTTGCATGTTGATGTATTTAGGTAGCAATCGTTTGTATGTTGATGTATTTAGGTAGCAATCGTTTGTATGTTGATGTATTTAGGTAGCAGCCGTTTGTATGTTGATGTATTTAGGTAGCAGTTGTTTGTATGTTGATGTATTTAGGTAGCAATCGTTTGTATGTTGATATATTTAGGTAGCAGTTGTTTGTATGTTGATGTATTTAAGTAGCAGCCATTTGTTTGGTGATGTATTTAGGTAGCAGTCGTTTGTATGTTGATGTATTTAGGTAGTAGTCGTTTGTATGTTGATGTATTTAGGTAGTAGCTTGTATGTTGATGTATTTAAGTAGCAGTCGTTTGTATGTTGATGTATTTAGGTAGCAGCCGTTTGTATATTGATGTATTCAGGTAGCAGCTGTTTGTATGGTGATGTATTTTGGTAGCAGCTGTTTACGCGAAATGGAAATGGTGTGTAGGTGAACTAGATGTCGCCGAGAACTGAGACATGTGTTGTAGATATGTTTCCTCGGTCTTTATACCCTTATCGAAAATTATCGCATTCACTTGTCACAAATGAAATGAACTCAAAAAGATCTTGAATGTCAGGTGTTGTAAAAGTGTAATACACAGATAATGCAGATGTAGAAGACAGCTTGATAAGAAAAATGATAAACTTAACGAAACATTGTGAGATAGACAAATCGAAAAATAATAGAAAAAATTAAGATACACTTAAGCATTGTGAAAAAGAAGTTTCTTAGATGGTAAATATATTATATGATATTTGTAATAAAAAGTCAGTAAGAGTAAAAGACCAAATGCAATATCAATTCATAATATTTTATAATTATTCATAATACGCATTATTGCCTGCTATAGTTACTTCCTTTTCCTTACTTACTGTCCATCAGACGTTCAACTATTTCAGAAAGACTTGAATTCACGACCTTTCACTTAATTCACGTACTCGCTAACCCTTGGACAATCCTAGTTTACAGTCATATTGTCCTTAAAAACCCCTGTGACCAGAAATGTTTTCCTTTAATTTATTGTATTGAATATTCAGACTACGTTTGTTTCGGTATTAAAATACAATGAAAAGAGTTGTGTTCTTTGTTTGTCTAATCAATACTTTTTACTAACCTGAAATTGATATCTTGATATTTTGAATTATTTTCATGTTTTCTCTGGGAATATTTTCTGTGATTTAGGAGTTACCATGCGAGTGTTTTACAAAGACTCACAGGGTATCGGCGAATACCCTGTCAGAAATTGAGTTTCACTGCGAGGCGTTAGCCATGTTTTTTTGTAAAACACAAGCATGGTAACCCCATTCTAATGCATTTAATGAAAATTATTACATCTAGAGGCTACGGTTTTCTTAACCAAGTCGCTTATCACAGAGACGTCATATTATAAATTGTAGGGTATCGTGACGTCACAGATCAAAAACTGCAGGATATATTTCGAGATAATTAACTCGTTATTTCGAGATCTTTTCTCGTTATTTCGAGATCTTTACTCGTTATTTCGAGATATTTTCTCGTTATTTCGAGATAATTAACTCGTTGTTTTGAGATCTTTTCTCATTATTTCGAGATAAAAAACTCGGGTTTTTTAGATAATTTACTCTTATTTCGAGATAATTATCTCGTTATTTCGAGATCTCTTCTTGTTATTTCGAGATAATTAACTCGTTATTTCGACACAATTAACTCGAGTTAATTATCTCGAAATAACGAGAAAAGATCTCGATATAGCGAGTTAATTATCTCGAAATAACGAGTTAATTATCCCGAAATAACGAGATAATTATCTCGAAAAAACGAGTTAATTATCTCGTAATAACGAGAAAAGATCTCGAAATAACGTGTTAATTATCTCGTAATAACGAGAAAAGATCTCGAAATAACGAGTTAATTATCTCGAAATAACGAGTTAATTATCTCGAAATAACGAGTTAATTATCTCGTAATAACGAGTTTATTATCTCGTAATAACGAGATAATATATAAAATTTTTTCTTAGTGAGTCTAATAGGCTTTCGTAGATATTTCTCTTATCTAGTAATTATGATTTCACATTCATAATTTACCGATTGAGCAAGGGACTTGCAAATAGTTTTGTATTTAAATATTTCTAATATGAAGAAAGTTTATTAACATCAAATCTAAACTGTATTTCCTTCATGTTTCCTCTGTTCAAAGATGGTTTTGACCCTTCGTTTAATGTCAGTTTAAAGATTAATTGGAGCTACACATACTTTTGAATCCCACAGTCTGAGTCTTGATTACCATCAAAAGTCATTCGGTCAAGTCGAATATCTGTCACACAAACTGATATTGATGTGTATATTTTATCATATTCCCAATGAAAAGGGACTGGTGCTTGGCCATTACACGCATACATGAATATCCACTGACTGGAATACTAAACCAGCGTGATTAGATGTAACAACTTTGAAATAACCTCCTTAAGATGGAGCAAAAAAAAAGAATAAAATCAAGAATTAAAATGATTGAAAAATTCTAATAAACATTGTATAAATACATTTATATATACAAATATATATATATATATATATATATATATATATATATATATATATATATATATATATATATATATATATATATATATATAAAGCACAAAGACACTACAGTTAACAAGGCACCCCATATTTCACTTATATCCGTTCCCCGTCTGGGACTCGAACCCACGACCTATGATACCGAATCACCTAGCTGTCATGCATCCGACCCTCTAACCGACTGAGCTACCCGAGCTCCACAAAAATGGAGCTTTAATAGCCAATCACTAGCTAATCGCATGCATGACAACACGGCCGCGGAAAGTGAAGGAATTTACCCGACGTAAACGCAGGCGGATCCTCTGAGAGGATACATCACTGAAAGAGAAATAAACAGATAAAGCACAAATAGAATCAGTGAAACACCTGGGAGTACTATGGACCTTGGATCTCCAAAGAAATACCTGTAGAAAATAAAGACAAATTAGACAAACATATCAAGCACAAAGACATATAAAGGCACCCTATATTTCACTTATATTCGTTCCCCGTCTGGGACTCGAACCCAGACGGGGAACGAATATAAGTGAAATATAGGGTGCCTTGTTAACTGTAGTGTCTTTGTGCTTTATATGTTTGTCTAATTTGTCTTTATTTTCTACAGGTATTTCTTTGGTGATCCAAGGTCCATAAAACCTCCAGGTGTTTCACTGATTCTATTTGTGCTTTATATATATATATATATATATATATATATATATATATATATATATATATATATATATATATATATATATATATATATATATATATATATATATATATATAATATATACTAGTGCAAGATAAATGCTAATGGGAGGTCTCTGATTTATTAAAGGATAAAAAAGAAAAATAGCGTAATTATATAGATATTTAGTTACAATTCAAATTCTTGCAAATAAAGTGTAAGGAACAAACGTCATAATCTAACATCGATGAATGAGAATGTGAAACGTCATATTCTAAAATCTATGAATGAGAATGCGAAAAGGATATAGAAAGAAACAAATATAACGGGTGACTATTTGTATTGACCACAGGAGCAAATGGAAACAAAAGCAAAAATGAATAATTACGATTGCTTTGGTACGGTCAGTTATATAAGCTAGTAAATATATGTGACGAAGATATATTAATGTAAAATTCTAACTTCCCTTTCATCAAAGTCAGACTTACCAAAATCATTCAAGAATTGGATTTATACCAATTGTTGAACCACGAATCTATTTTAGACCAAATCCCCCACAATAAAAAAAGAGAGAACCCCCAGACATTCTTACCACACCACTACAAATCGTTTGTTGCAGTGTACTGTTCGCAACAACTCCCCTCATTATCCTCAGGTCTGTGTAAATGCTCTACATGTATACCTGATTTCAGATATTCTTTCTGCCACCATTTTATTTCTTCATTTAGTGATCTAAACAACGTTAAAAGCGCTGAGTTGAGGCAAGTTTTACAAAATGGTTCCCAATACAGAGAGCACGTGTAAGCATCATTCATTCATGAAGACTTACACAGAAGGAGGATGTGTAGGCAAACTCTGTTTCAGAATTGATTAATACCATTGGAGTGTTTTAAATCAAATATTAAAAAGCTCTTTAGCAGGTAAACTCCGTCTACAAAGACCCTGATGTGATCAAAGAACATGTTTTCTTTCAAGAGCAATGTATCAATACACCAGCAAATGAAACTTCGAATAGATATACGTTTATGTAAGAAATATTACTTTTACTAGATTCTGTTCGTGGAAATCCTGGCTGTTTTATCCATCAAAAATACCATCTGTGATTTTTATATCTATTATGTTTCTATTTTCATATATAACACTGGCATACATAGTAAACACGGACACACCTACACACAGATACATGAACACATGTATGTCTGTGTAAAAATGACATTTCTGTTGGGAATAGAAAGCGTTATATGCCTGAAACCATGATTGCAATGCCTTGATGTAAGTCATATTCCCAATGGTTTTTGATAAATCTGTATTGTTCTTTCTTCTTTACGTCATACTTCTAGCCGCCGAAAACGAAATAATTGAGAGAGCATTTCAAAATATGTGACTTCAACTATAACAATGGTGACAAAACACTGAACAAAGAATGAAACATGTATAAAACAAAACCTTTAATAAATAAACAAATAATGATTATAACCGGTGATTATTTAAATATTTGCTTTAAATGATATTGTATGTCGTTTATCGATTTAGCATCAACCGATGAATTTATAGTTCTGTTTTTTCCTATACATAATATTTGTTTTGGCTACCTTTATTGTACATTTTCATGTTATTTTATTGATTATTTTTTCCTATTATTTATATATTGAAAATATAAACAATTATAACACATAAAGACTTTGAGTTTATGTTGAAACTACCCAATAATGACACAGAGACATATTGAGTATTAGAGAGAGAGAGACAGAGAGAGAATGTAGGATTACCAGTATCTGGTTTTATCTCGTTCTTCTAAATAGCAATTGTAAGTGGCAGCCCTGCACAAAAATACAATATCGTTTGCAGCTTATCTTTCGGTATTCTATCAAGTTCTGCATCTGGGTCATCGGATGCAGAAGACTGACGCAGCTTTTATTCGTTTTAGTTTAGTCTCACATGGTACAACGCTGATCATTGAAATGAGTTTATAATTTTGAAGCATCTTACAAAATTAGACCTTTCACTAAAAGGATATTTGAAAATAATGTTATTCCATCCATACACGGTTTGTATTGAACTTTGTGGGAAGTAATATATTTTGCTGATAAGTTTTTACAAAAGACAAAATATTGGAGTAACTCATATTTTAAGTTATCAGTTTTCATAGACAAAAGTCCGTGCAATGTTTTTACAATTTATATTTAATAATAAAGGGAGATAAATCCTTTTAGGGCATTCATATTTTACAATCCCAAATTTTACAGTCACATACATCAATACCATCTGAGATGACATACATTTTGTAATAACAATCAAACATAACAAAACGTGGTTTGTTTGTTTGGGTTTTTTTTTTTTTTTTTTTTTTTTTTTTGGTCATTTGAGGCTTATTACGGGTTGAATTCCATTCTAACAACTTGCCCAATTCAAAGGGTTCATGCCTTTCTCAACTTTTGGCATCGTCCTCCTTGGAATCCATTATAACATTAAATTCTCGTTTTGGCTCTGGTAATAAATGGCAAAGGTTTCTTTATTAACGGTGTTGAAATCGCCAAAAAAGACATGCCCAATAGGGCTATTAAGAATTTCGATAAAAAGCATGAACCCGTGGTAGGGTTCTGAGTCTGGTTTTGATATCTTGGCACTGCAAAACCTGTTTATATTTGAAATGTTTGACTGCAATGGTAGACTTACACCTGTAGCAAATACATGGTGTTGATTTATTTTGCAAAATGATTATTTTCTGATTAAGAACATGACTGATGTGTCTACATATTTAACGGCAAATCTTTGTCTTAAGAGAAAGCAATACGAATAACACGAACTGTCTTCTGCAAGAGAGAGTGGTTTGCAAAATCGAAATTTAACAAACTTTCATTATCACAAGGCTCTGTGTATTTTAGGTGTAGCAGGATTGGTATAAGGAGTTGTCTGTCATCCTGATACAATTGCTTGGTAATCTCAAAAGGAAAAATGTTCTTTTCAATTGCATACGTGGGGCAACGGAGTATAAAGATATAGCGTATATATCGGCTTTATTGTAGGACCATGGCTACGTTTGCGTCTGAACATTGGACAGACCTATCAAATGACACATATTGCGTTAAAGAAATTTTCTACGCTATATACTGAAAACTAAAGAATAGTAACAACAGGGTAATAAAGGGAAAACCAAAGAAAAGAAAAATAAGAAAAGAGCAAAAGAGGGAAAAATCACCCTAAAGAATGATAAGGGTATGGTAATTATAATGATAAAAACGATCTTCCAACAATGTATTAGCTTCCCAAATTACACAAACATCCGTATAAATCACGTTTTATATCAAATTCTAGCCATTCCTCTACAACTGTGCTTTCTGAACATATTACCTCTGCTCTTACTGCAGTTAAAGACTATGTTACCAAGTATTGTAATGCTGTTTTAGCAATAGTAACGTCAATTACTTTTGGTCTATCAAAAATTCAAACGAAGTCATTGTAAAATTCCATTTGAGAAATTTGGAGGAAAATAACGTTTCTACTTTGATTTTTCGACATTATATACCTCTCTACCTCATGACTAAATCAAACCCAAATTGTTGTCTCTCATACGCTGGTGTTTCAACAGAGAGTCTAAATCATACCTCTGTACTTAAGGTACATATGGATTTTCTCTATCAAACAATATTATAATTATAATTATTGGACTTGTACTGAGTTGTGTAATGCCATCACATTTTTAATGGATAATATTTATGTACAATTTAACTGCAAAACTTATCAACAGATTATTGGGATTCCTATGGGCACTAACTGCGCATCCCTTATAGCAGATTAATTTTTATACTGTTATGAGAGAGACTTAATGCATTCTCTTTCAAACCTATAAACGTTTCGACCTTATTGATAAGTTCAATGACACCTCTAGATGTCTTGATGATATTTTAGTTATCGATCACCCAAGTTTGAAGTTATATTATTGACATTTATCCATTAAACAAAGCCAATACATCCGACCAGGAAACACCTTTGTTGGACCTATGTATTAAAATTATTAACAACAATATTAATACTAACAGATATGACTTCAGATTTCCTATTGTAAATTTCCCTTACCTAGATGGTGATGTTCCAAGACTCCCATCATATGGTATTTATATTAGTCAATTGGTTCAGTTCGCTAAAGCCTGTACTAACGTTTTGGATTTTCACGCAAAAAATCTCAGATTACTTTTGAACTTCTTACTCATGGTTATAGATATCATAAATTTCGAAAAATGTTTTGTAAATCTGACAGATCTTATTCAGACAGTTTATCTAAATTCGGAAATGTGACTTTTCGACAACAGGTATCCAACAGAAATTCTCATCCCAATTTCTACGGTGATCTAGTGTACAAACTAAGGAGAGTCAACGATTCCGTTAATTTTATACGGAGGGTTCTAAAATTATTTAACGCCTTTGACATCGACAGTATGACACCAAGATCATCGCTAAGACCATAGGTCTTGTATTGGATCCCTCTATAACCCAATGCAGACTTTTATTTCAGCGTTGCACGCTGACTAACATGGCGGTGGGGACTCTATAACGGGCCTTGTCCAAACCTTTTCAGAGGAGTCAAGGTCCTGATCCTCGTCCCCTCTGACTGTTAGTTTGGACTCCTATTGATCAAGGATCTGAGCTAACTTACAGACGGGCAAAGCACACTTTACTTATGTTTATGTCGCCTTACAAATTTTGATAGCAATACATCATTCTATAAACGTTTCATATGTAATAAATTTTTATGACCTCTCTTCTTGAGAAACCTGTTGATCGTTCTTCTCTGTATGGAGAATTATTCATTTTTTTTAATGTGTGTCCTTTGATTGTGCTGCTTTTGCGGTGGGTAGGAATACAGTTTTGCCAGATGTCTTCTGTTTTGTCTTTTATGAAAAACCAAAAGAATAATAAAGATAGGATAACACATAGAAAAATCATAATGATAAAGTAATAGAGGAAAAGAAAAGACCAATAATGATATGGTAATAGAAAAAAAAAACAATAATGTTAGTAGGGTAATAGAGAGAAAAAAGAATAATAATACTAGGGTAATAGTGAGAATAAAATAATGATGAATAAAAAATCATAATGATTGGGAAATGCGATACAACAGAATAATGATATGTAACAGATAAACAAAAATATAATAACCGAAAACAGAACGAAACTTAAATAATAAATGTATAGTTAAATGCCTATAGGTCCATAATGGAGGTACATGTGTAGAATAAATCAAGCAAGAAAAACAAAGCCGTAAACCGCAGTAAGATTTTAAGTTAGTAATGATCGACACAGAAACAAAATACATTTATGTATACTCTTATGATATAACACTAATTACTAAGACCAGATAAACATGTGATTTACTGAAACTAAAAAGCACAGTGTCCTATATAACATTTAATGAAGTGTTTGCCTTGTCTCTTATACACTGGATGTCCCTGTCTTGTATATCGAAACTGTAAAATCCAAGGGGGAGGGAGTTTCAATGACTAAACGGTTAAAACATTCGCTCAGCTGTCAGCGAGAAGTTGAGAGATGATTCTCCATTCAACTCCAATTTTCTTAAAGTACAAGAGATTTTGCTTAAATTTTTTTTTGGTTCTGAAGACTTGCTTATTTGCCATAATTCTATGGACAAAAGAAAAGATATCTTTCCCCCTGATGAGGCAACATGTGTTTCATCACGTGACAGCGACTGCAAACATAAGAAAATGCAATACAGTCGACAAACTTACTTACTTACATAAAAGAGAAATGTATTCGATATCAGTTACAGACAGACAGAGCAATGTTGACTTTAGATGAAGTCATTCACATGAATTTCTTACAACCAAAGAGTAGAAGTAAATTGAAAAAAGTTCACCTTTCCATGCATATAATAGATTCCCTTTATTGTACTCCTGAACTGCTCTTACTTACCTCATGAAGATTATACCACATATATTTCAACATATGTTTTAAATTCTTTGAAATCTGTTACACACAAAAAAAAATCCAGTTTTCTTATATCACTTTTCTTCCCCGAAACGTCCATGGTTTGGATGCATGGAATCGCTTAATCAACTATGACGTGATAATTATATGGTACGTATAATTCAATGCAGATGAAACGATAAATGTGATCGGCACCGGAATTATCGCTACCATAGATACGGTATTTTGCACTTGTGTCAACTTGCTTTGATAATCTTTCCTATAGTCACTAACCGTACTTCTATACCTAATAAACAGAGAACCATCGATTTCACCTGCAATAGGCAATTATCTTAAACAATAACCAGAATTGTATTGATGAAATCGCTGACAATACAATATAAGGGGAACGTTTCTGCATAAATTGGTGAGAATCAATAAAAATAATGATAATAATGAACTTGCCGTAAAACCGATAGAAATGGAAAATTTAAGCAGGTACAAAAATGAAAGGAAGCAAAATCTTCTTATATTATTTAATCAAAGCAATCAAATCCTGAATTTAAAACGCAAATACAACACAAAGTAATGTTTAATCTTAAAGATTCACTTAAAGCTGTATAATTCGGTATAATTTCAAAATTACAGTATATAAAACAAAAACTATATTTTTCTCGTATGGCTGAAGTGATTGACTTTGCGTTAATAATATTTATGTCTCTTCAGACCCTCGACGATATCAAAATAAAAAGAAAACATTTCGTAAATAAAGCGGGTATTTCATAAATACAACGATAGCCTGACTTCGCGCATGTGCAGTTTAATCAAAACAAATAAGATTAAGGGACACTCCAAAAGAAAACAATTTCAATAAATACTAACTCTAGCAGACTTGAATGCAGATTTTAAGGAACTCATCAATGAATATACATACGTTGGTTGTAAAAATTCTGTGTACAAACATCGCATTTTAGACAGCCATATCACAATATTTGCAATGGATCTTTTTTTAATTTGTTTTAGGCTTAAACACACACACACACACATAAATATATATATAAAATATAAAATATATAAAATACGAAAGTAACTTTACAATTCTAATAATACCCTGTCACACTTAATAATTATCAACCAACTTTCTATGTATCATTAAAAATACGTTTAAAATTCATTTTCAAATGCATTTTAAGAATAAAATTAGAAGTTTTTCTACATTATACACTCACAAATATAACTTATCACCATAAAATATGTGTACATAACATTTTTTTTCAATTTAACGCATTAAATGGAGTATAATAGATATGATATATAGCTGTATTTTATTCTTGCCAAATATGGTTTTTGAGTTTTTATCATTTCAAAATATATCCATAAACTAACTATTAAAAGAAAGAAGAAAAAGAAAGCTGTACTACAATAAACCTCTGGCATGCGAAGCAAATATCATATACACACAAGAACGTAAAGCGGTCAGAATATATAGAAGTCTAAAATAACTGAAAAGTAGTATTAGTCTGAAAATGAGAGTCAAAAACAGGACAGAATTATGCATGAAGGAGAGTTGTAGATTAATTTACAAATGTATATCACAGTAGATAAAGACGTATATATTTTTGACGATACAGAAGTACTGAAAACTAGGCTGATGACATCCTCGGGAATGGACAATCCATCAAGTAAGATATCGACCCAGTGATTAAAGTAATGATAGGAACATACACACTTGTATTAAAATGTCACGACAAATGTCCATCTCTGAATTGTATGTCTTTTAAATGATGGAAACTGGAAATATAAAATAACTCAAGAGCAAACTTGGTCTAAAACTAAGAGCTATAACCACAATCTTAGAGCAGAGCTATGTCACAACCTGAAGTGTTAGATAATCGACTTTTTGTCTGTCTGTTCAATCAATTAGATGAAAAAAATATTACCCTTCTCGTTAATACACCTCTCGTTGCACGGTGTAACCTTAACTCTAATAAAAACGAGATGTGTAATAAATATGAAAATATTAATTATATCAAAAGGAAAGTTTGCCTTCGTTGATTCAATTGATATAAATCGTAATAAAGGCTGCAAAGTAAAGATTAAGTGGTTTTAACCGATGGCTAATACAAAGAAAAAATATCCAACAGAAAAATCTAGGGTTTCTAGAATACATTTTGCTCTGCCTGGCAAAGTGCTATAAAGAACAAAGTCTCATGAGAATTACAATTTTTCTTTCACAAATCCAAAGAAAGAGTCAGACAATGGGTCAGGGTTGAGGACCTTTCTCTATTTCTTCGTCGTGTACTTGTGAAAATTTTAAATATGTTTATAAACCGGCAGGTCATGTTATTACTGGTGACATAAACTGTATTTCGGACAAGAATTTGCGCAACCGTTTTGGAAAAGGACCTAAATATAGGTTACCGTCCAGGATAGATTTCAATAAATGCCGTGACGTTATAGAAGATGCTTTAACTACATATTGTAAACGTTGGTGTAAAAAAGAACAGGTAAAGGTTCATGCTCTTAATAACTGGAAATACGAGATTTTAAGAATTGTCGATATCCGTATTAAGAACTTTACGGAGAGTCCGCGTTTGTTTCGGCATCCTAATACATTGACGGCAAATTCTATTAAAAAGAGGATAGCTGACTTACATGCTAAATAAGTCTTTGTTCCTGCTAATAAAGCAGGTAGTAACATAATAGTTGTTTGAAAACTATATTATATTGAAGTACTTAAATAGGAATTAAACTCCACTCATACATATGTGGAAAGCCCTACTTCAAAAGACAGCACCTTGCACGATCACCTCATGACCATGTCCGACTTCAAAATTAAAACTGATAAATCTGATCTACCAACCATGTATTGGCTCCCAAAACTACATAAAAGTCCATATAAATCACATTTCATATCTAATTTTAGTAAAGCTGGCGTGGCCTAGTGGTATCGCGTCGGACTCCTGATCGGGAGGCCGGGGTTCGAGTCCCACTCTGGTCATGCCGGTGTCATGTCTTTCGGATGAGACAGTAAAAACCGAGGCCCCGTGTCGTGGTATGCATAGCACGTTAAAGATCCCTCACTGCTTCGGCTGGGTCCGTTGCAAAGGTCAAAATTTGTATGCCCCGCATCAGGCAGATGCCGTCACTATATACGTGAAATATTCGTGGTGTAACGTGAAACAAAAATCAATCAATCAATCAATCTAATTTTAGCCACTGCTCTACTACGGTACTATCGAAACATATTACTTCTGCTCTAACTGCTATAAAAGATCATATTATCAAATATTGTGATATTGCATTTCATAATAGTAACATCAATTACTTTTGGTCAATTAAAAATTCTCATGAAGTTATAGACAAACTTTTTTCACTAAATTTCAAAGCGACTCAAATTTCTACATTTGATTTTTCTACACTTTATACATCTCTTCCTCATGATTTGATTAAGAGCAAGTTGCTGTCTTTTATACAATGGTGTTTTCACAGAGAATCTAAAACTTACATATGTACTTTCAATAACTCCGGATTCTTTTCCAACAAACAATATACTTCATATAATTACTGGACTTGCAAGGAATTATGTAAAGCACTAGATTTTCTCATGAAAAATATTTTTGTGCAATTTGATGGCAAGATATATCAACAAATAGTTGGGATTCCTATGGGTACTAACTGCGCGCCTCTGATGGCAGATTTATTTCTTTATTGTTATGAGAGGGATTTTATGGTTTCTATTCAAAAATCAAAACGTTTCGACCTCATTGACAAATTTAATAATACTTGCAGATATCTGGATGACATTTTGGTTATCGACAACCCTGAATTCGAACAATTTATATCAGAAATATATCCACCAGAGCTCAAATTGAATAAAGCTAATACTTGAGATAAATCTACACCTTTCTTAGATTTGAACATCAAAATTATCATCCACCTAATATATACTAATATTTATGATAAACGTGAGGATTTTGGTTTTCCTATTGTAAATTTCCCTTACTTGGATGGCGATGTACCTCGATTCCCATCATATGGTATCTATATATCTCAATTAATTCGATTTGTCAGAGGCTGCAACGATGTTTTGGACTTTCATAAACGGAATTTACAAATTACGACTAAACTTTTAACTCAGGGTTACAGATATCACAAGATAAGAAAAACACCCAGCAAATTCTTCAGATCTTATTCAGAACTTCTATCTAAATTTGGAAATATTTCTTTTCAATACTATTTGACCTGTTGACCCTTGTTCTTTACATGGAGGATTATTCATAAAATTTTAAATGTACGTCCTTTAATTGTTCTGCTGTAACGGTGAGTGGGAAGGTGGGCCCGTAAACCGGTTAACCACACCATTTGTTTGGATTTTGTCAAATTAAATGACCGTCCTAAGTCGGTATCGTAATTGCACTACAAATATTTTTGTAATGTGTTATATGTGCTAGTATATTATTTATATTCATGTATTGTATAGCTCCATGGTGACTTCTGCCACATAACTGAGCCAGTAACTCCTTTTTTTCTTTTCAACACTATGTATCCAATGGAATTTCCCATCGTAATTTTTTCGGTGACTCCTACAGATCTAGGGTCTTAGCTCGCTTTCACACTGGCAGAGCACGGTTTATCATGTTGATGTCGCATATAGTTTATATCATTATGTGCTTTACAATACCTTACGTGTTTATATTTTTATGACCTCTCAATATGCGATACCTGTTGACCCTTCTTCTTTACATGGAGGATTATTTATGAATTTTTAAATGTACGTCCTTTGATTGTTCTGCTGTTACGATGAGTGGGGAGGTGGGCCCGTAAACCGGTTAGCCACACCATTTGTTTGGCTTTTGTCAAATTAAATGACCGTCCTAAGTCGGTATCATAATTGCACTACAATCAAATATTTTTGTAATGTGTTATATGTGCTAGTATATTATTTATATTCATGTATTGTATAGCTCCATGGTGACTTATTTTATTTATTTATTTATTTATTGAGATTGAATTTAGTGATATTTTCATATTTATTACACTTCTTGTTTTTATTACACTTATAGGTTGTACGGTGAAACGAGAAATGTAATAACGAGAAGTGTAATAATTATTACACTTCTCATTTATATTTCACTTCAGCTTGTAACAGAGTGCTATGAATGAGAGAGATACTTCTTAGTTGTAAACTAATTCAATTAATTAATTAATGGTAAACTTTCATCACAGTAGATAAAGAGGTACATTTTTGTACAGAATCACAGTAAACTTGGCTGATGATACCCTCGGAAAATAACTGTCCACTAGCAGAGGTATTACAAAGTCATAGAATAACTGTAAGAACATATATTCTTTTGTCACTTTACCCACGTGAAAAACATTACATTTTACACTTGTTTATGGATCCTTTATTCTGAAATTTAAAAAAGAATGGCGATACCAAATAAAGGACATTGCGGAAATTGATTCGTTTATAAGAAATTAAGAAACAAATGGACATTTAAGATGTAACTTTTCTATCTTAATTTAAGGACCTGTAAAGAAAAAGAAAGGTAAGATTGTAAGATGAGACGAGAGTGAGCACCCATTTCCTTATGGTCAAACCTCTGTTATCCTGTAGTTATCACATTCAAATAGTTAGTTTATATAATGGACAATATAGATATATTTTACTTTTCTTGTGAGCCGGAGTTATATAGTAGTTTTTCACCCATAGTAGTTTTTACCCCCGTAAAAATGGCTATATAGTAGTTTTCCCCCATAGTAGTTTTTCCCCCTTACGTAACGGTTTGGAAATTATACACATTCGTTCTGTATCAGTCAGATAACAATTGAAATACAAATGTACTATAGTAATAGCCTGTGGATCAAACCGATGGTGTTATGGTTATTGGGTTTTTATATACTGTTTAGTGTTTTGTTTGTGCGTGTGTGTGTATTTATTTTTTGTTTTATTTATTTATTTACAAGTCTTTCTTTTTTATATATTTACCATAGTATGCTATTTTCTTCTATTATTTCATTGTAAAAATTGTCGTTTACTTGCGTATAGCAGTCAATCATGACGTCAGGCTGTGACTCAAGATTCGATCCCAGGCAACTTTTCGTAATACATCATAAGTAAACTAGGAATTTATAAATCAAGATGTTTCAATGACAAATATAAGAATTGAACGTGCAAGAATTCCTTGAACATTCATTTCCTAAATAAATTAAGACTGGTACATTATATATATCACAATATCGCTTATCATGTACAGAGTACATGATGAACATGAAAACAACAGAAGGGAATTCCACCCAGGTGTCGCGATTTGCAATCTACGACAAAGCATGTTAGTCGCAGATGTTGTAAATCATGATAACAAGAATGTGATTTCTTTGTCCTTTACGCAAAGTATGAAAGGTTTCATCTTAAAGTATCTATATGCTAAGTTTCAAAGCTCTACACCCTATTGTGTACAAGATATAGCCAAGGTTAAAGTTTTTGAAAAGTAGGTCACACTTCAAGGTAAAGGTCATTAGGTCAAAAGTCATGGTCCCAAATTAAAGAATCTTATCACAAGTAATCTGTATATGAAGTTCAAAATCCCTTCTCCTTTTGTACAAAAGATACAGCCAAAGTTTAAGTTTTTGAAAACGTCAAGGTCAAAGTCACTAGTTAAAAAATCATGGTCCCAAATAAAAGGTCTCACCTCAAGAAAACTATATGTGGAGTTTCAAAGCCTTGTACCTCTTGGTACAAACGATATAGTCAAAGCTTTTGCCTCAGGGTAAGAGTCACAGACAGGTCAAAAACTAGATGCCCCGGAATTTCATTCCGGTGCATAAAACGAACTTTTTTTTTCTTTTTTCCATTTGTATATATAGAGATTTCTCGGATTAAATAAAGATATCTCGAATGAAATTCTAGTAGATAAATTTCTGTTCTAAATATATGCATTTGTATTTGCAAAAGAGATTAAAATTGAAGACATTTCTACGTAAGAAAATGAGATATCTCTGAATTAATTGGATATATCTCCGTATAAAAAGTTAAGATACATGTATCTCTAGTTTAAATAGAAATCTATTTATTGTCAATAAGGTAACACGCTGGATTTACTTACATGTATGTGTGAAAAGAAAATCCGGAATTTCACATCGGGGGGAAAATCCACTATATAGTAGTTTTCCCCGGGGGAAAAATGACTATAAGAGGGGGAAAAATGGCTATAAAGCCAAATTTCCCCCGGGGGAAAAACTACTATATAGCCATTTTTCCGGGGGGAAAACTACTATATAGCCATTTTTCCGGGGGGAAAATGGCTAGGGGTAAAAACTACTATATAACACCGGCATGAAATTTCTTTTTCAAATGAAAATATAAAAATTAGTCTGAGGAGGAAACTATTATATTAGAAGCTAGATACGTGATTAAACGTGTCACGGTTTGAAATCGTGATGATATCAGGTCATAACTGCTGTCAGCTCTTCATTAATACGTATAAAAATACGTACCGATTACTGTTCATAAAAATCATTTTTCAATATTAATTCGACGTCTTCTACATCGACACTATAATCATGAGTTCATGGCTTAGACCAAAAGCCTTTTATTTGGTCCTTCTACAGTCTTCAGCAGACTTCTCCTTAAACGTTGCATTCCGACTTGAGACTCCATGGCGTGCCTTGTGTTATCCTTTTGCACGGCCGGCTCATGTTATTGTTCTTACATATATTTGTAATATCAAGTCTTTTATGTGAATATTCTATTACGAATCTCCTTCCTTTTCATTGCCCCACATATACCATTTACCACCTGTTGGTCCCTTGTTGTGCTCTATTTTCTAGAAGCTCCAAGATCCTTAATTGAATCAAAGGTCTGTTCGTAACGTTTAGAGTATTAACTCCATCATTAACAAAGTGTACAATGTCAAATGTTTGGGTATTCTTCACAAAACCTTTATTACTATACTGGTGATCGAAGGTGTCAGATTCTCCATGTTCGTTCGTAGTAACCTAAAGTCTTATTGTTAAAACAAAAACATTTTTAAAATAATGATAAATTTGCATATGGAAAATCTGAAACTGCTAAACACTTCTTTTCGATAGTAAAATGTATGACTTCATAGAAGAACAACCCATCAGAGAATACCTCTTCATGTTGATACAGATATTTTACTTTCAGGTTGGCCTTTAAATGATGACAAAGCCACTGGGTAGATATTGAAGCTGATACAAAACTATATAATAAAAGCGTGGCAGATCAGATTGAAGCACATGTGCTAGGAAATAAAAATTACATTTTCTCTGTACATTCAATTACTTCTTTTTTCACGTTAATATATCACAAATAATAATAAACTTCATCTTCTAGATATTTTCAGTCAATAATTTGTATCTACTTACGACAACGTATCCTATGGTATTAATAGTTCTCTCGTTCGTTTTATTTTAGCTACTTTTTACCCCTTTGAAATCCATTATGATCACATGCAAATGGTTTAAACATTCACATATATACTAGCAGAAAAAAGAAACTGTGTAGCAGAGTGTTTCATATACAAAATATATATGTTGCATTATGTATATATAATGCATTATTTTTCAATTCAAATAACAAATCAAAGAATATGTCCGCTATGGTAGATACGAACAACCACCGAAAGTAAGGGGTTGCAAAAAAAGTTTCACATGTTTAATAGCGTATATGACCTTAATTTGAACGGATGCATTCTTCACATCTACGAGGCATTCAACGAATCAGGTTATGCAGAAATGCCTAGGGAATATTTCGCCATATTTGCAATTAAGAACGACGCAAAACGGCTAACATAGTAGTGGGTTTGACTTTTGACGTAGACTCATTCCATTTGATCCCAAACATGTTCTATGGGCGATAACTCCGGTGAAATCGCAGGCCAGGGTAGCACATATACGTTTTGCTGCTGTAGATAAACGCTATATTTAACAAATCGATATGTATTGCACTATGCCTTTAAGAATGAATAGCGATCGAAGAATACTTTTTTATATTTTTATTTAACTTGAAGTATACACAGTTTCTTTTCTCATCAGATATATATCGATCCTTACATGTTGTGTATATCATTGTATATTTTAAGGAGAGAGTTTAAAAATAAGTTTAAAATCCTGTTGCTAAATCCTGTATATTCCCATATGTGTTTTTATGTATATTCTAAATTAATGAATATTATTTAACTAACACCTTTTAAAATCAGGTTAAGGTAGATAATTACCACGTGATCACAGAATAAACTCTCTGGGAAACCATCCCGTATTCACTGTGATTATCATGACCAAAGAAAAAACGTAACTACATGTTACTACAATTTTCGAGCTAGCAGCGACGGATATACCAGGTTTAACATTCTTAATCAATGAACGACGTATCTTTTAGGGTTTTTTTCTTTCTTTATTTTCTAGTAACTTTTTTGATCGACAGGGGACGTCAGTGTTTAATAAACAAACCTTGTTGAGCTGAACATTTCCTTGTACTTTTCTTGCTTTAGTATCTATTTCTAAATTGACACCAAACACAGCTAAAATACTTAAAAAATTCAAATGAGAGCCTAAAACATTGAAATGTTTCGACGATCAAAAATTTTCTTATAATAATTCATTTATTTCTATTTGTATTATGTTAAAAAATATATATACAATATGACTGCCTTACAAAGACCGTTTTCACAATTAAATTTTTATTCTCTAAAACTTTTTTTTCAAAACCTTGTATTAGAATTGATATGATCCGATCGTCGTCACATTTGTTATATTATTTTTTAACTCGATGTTTCAAGTACAAGCGTCCTGTCCATGATTTATTTTGGATGGAATATCTTAATTACAATGAACATTTTATTATTCTCGTACAAATATGGTCAATATTACACTAATTGTACATTGATACGAGTACATGTACGTTGGCAGTTCTTATTACGTTAGGAAGCAGGTTGCATTGTTGGCGATATAATCAATAATAACATTTTAAAGCTAACCCCGGATGATTATATTTGAATCATAGAATGCATATAAAATGACAATTAAATGGAAGGAATGAAAAGGAAATTTAATTGACAGATTTTCACAATGCAATTTTTAGCATGAGATAGAACGGAGAGGACAAAGAGAGGAGGTGTAGAGAGAAGATTTATACAGTGTCAGTGAGTGTTTGATAAGACTAGAGTAGATCTGTTTAGTGACTGCTCCACGCAGTTTTTTTTTTATCCCTTTTTGATTTTAACACCTCAGATCTTTATTCTACTTTTACTTTATTCACGTACGATTTGTTTATTAAATCAGCAAGTAGTTTACTTTAATGTTTCTTTATTTCCAGTTATATTCGTATTTTACATGAACGTCACACTTATTCCTTTTGTAGTGTGGAGCTCGTACAAAATTTTCCCGTGGAGGGTTTGACTTAAGTGTTATTATACCCTTTTTCCTGGTGTTATGTGACTATGACACTTTCTACACAGTGTTTGTTCACATTCATGTATATATATAGTGCTGAATTCTATTGTTTCGTCTGCATGTCATGGCATTCACGGCGGGTGTTGCTAGCCAAACAGGAGACGCTCACTCCTCCCGGGCATCTGGTCTCACCCCTGAATTTCAGGGGTCTGTGAATATCTACTGTGGTACATTGTTGTTAGTGCAATAGTCATGTGGCACCAGTTGTTTTCGTATTTTAGAATAAACAGAAGTATTCTTAATCCATTTTAACGCTATTCCAGCACTTGGAAATTTTGAGTACATTACCATGGAAACGAAACCATGACCCGGCCCCAAAAAACAAATATTCTTATTGCCTGGATAACTGCCCCTAAGTGCTATTTTATCTGCCTTTAAAAGAGCCCAAACAGCAGTAGGACCTTCTTTGTTGTAATCAGACAAAACATGACATCCCATGACAAAACAAAAACATGATATCCCATAATAACCGACCCCAGTGTGAAGCCTACCTTGGATCCTGCTTGATCCAAAGGGGACATTTTGAATTTCTATATCGTACTTGCAATCATGGAGAAGTCCTTGTAAATTATTCTAGTACTGAAACTCTGCCTACATATTTGATCAAATCTGAGAATATTGACGTCTTATGATAACAAACTTTTTAACTCCTTTAGCTTGTATTATTGACTCTGAAAGTTTTCTTAATTCTTAGAGACATGTCTCTCTACATTTCTCCGTGTAATTGACTATACAAAATAAATGGTTTTAATTTATGTATTATATTTCTGTTATGTTAGAAACAGCTTTGCACTCGACAATATTGTTAAATCTAGACAGAAGGTTATTTATTAGAAATGGTTTTTCCCGTCTACAATAACATCAATCCTTTAATTTTGCCGACTGCAGGTTTCTCCTCGTGTACGAAGAACGATAACTCGTTGTTACACTGCTGCTTATGATAAAGTAAATGCAGTACTCCGCTTACGCATCGTTAAAATTAAGAATTACAACAGCAATAAACGATGTATATCATGTAGAGGCAATTCAATGTAATGATATGTTTGACCAGTTGATTTCTTTCATAGAGAACTGCTATATTGGTCATATAATTCAAAACAACAAGTGAAATAGTTTTACTAATTAAATGTATATTTCTGTGATATTACCTTTCGTTTGTCACCTGACAATCTTGATTTTCAGTTTTGGGAAATATTTTTGGACATTGCTGATGTAAGGTTTCACTAACACAACTCTTCTTTCTTTCACCTTTACTATTTATCTAACATGCGTTATATGGTAAGTTGATTCTTACGTCAAATATCAAACTCCTCATGCACAGCTCTATCCTTAAATTGTTCCTGTGGCAATAACTTTTAGGCCAGTTTAGTAGATGATTTTCTCTTCAAATATTCATACATTTTTGGATTTTCAAAGTTCGCCTTGAGTATCACTGAAGAGACAACGGTTGTCGAAATGTGCATATTGTGCACATAGTTAATATCACACTCCTCTCGGTCACCTGGTCTGAAATCTGAATTTCAGGGGTCCGCGAATGTCTAAGGGGTACATTGTTGTTAATATCATAGTCATGTGACAGCAGTTGCATGCGTATTTTACATTTATGTATATATCTCCCACTTTTCATGAAGACATATATCTTTTTTAATAAAGATGCAGACTTCATAATGTCTTGTGTTTCAAGTATGGTGAATGTGAAACAAATATAAACAAATATCTGACTGAATAATTTGAAGTAAAATTCGTTTATCACCTGCGTATGGTGTCTATACATCTGAACATGTTCTTCGGGGTAAGATTCTTTCATTTGCCGTATAAGCTGCTGAGTGACAAATTAATTTTACAAGGATATGAGAAACAACTTTAGATCTCAAAATTCCGCCAATTTTACAGTTATAAAGGCAAGCTTGGCACTTAATCATTGTCTGACATTTCGACTGTTTTATTTCATGGTAGCCCCTTTTGTATTGTGATATTCCAATATCACAGCATTTGTACTGGGCATGACCGGTTAGAGGTGATCGGAGGAAAGCTTTTCCAACAAATTGTCAGCATTTTAATTGGTAACAACTTGTTCCCCGCTACTCCATATTTCTTTACTCATATGAGGCTAAATTCATCCAGTCTTCGATCTGTAAAGAGAAGAAGCAATTAGCCCTTCGACTCGGCCTGACATACAAACATATAGATAACTTACTTTCACTTAATAATCCGACATTCACGTATTATCTTAGTGTTATCTATCCAATCGTTCTGGAATTTAGAAAACCACGGAGAACGTAAGTTTTACATCATATCTGAATATCGTGTTATCTTACAAGTTTGATATTTACCTGAACAACCCACTCTGTGACAAACGTGAATTTCAGCATCACAAACTTTTCCTTTATGTATAGCAATATTTCACTGTAGCCTGTCAATGATGTATTCATATCCCAGTAAATACATCTATAGTCAATTCGAGATTGTTATCATACAGCATGACATCTCGTTATCCAGAATATTGAATGATATTGTGGGTTGAGACCTATTCCCACGATTTATAACACGGAAGCAGGAGATGCTAACTGTCTCCAGGCACATGATTTCATTCCTTTAGTAGATGTTTCTTGGCTTATCTTTTATTTGATTATCTAATCGCCAATTTTGCATGCCTCTCGGTTTGACGAGGTTTTGACTACTGAATTGATTTATCCAACATTCGTTTTTGGATTGCGACACTGGTTACACCGTTAACAATTAATGTGCCTAAGAGTTACACTAGCAATTGAGAATACTACTAAGACAAGTTAATTTATTTAACAGTCATAGTACAACTTCTTGAGCCTTCGCTTTTCACTGCGGCGGACTACCTAAATAACAAGAGCATATAACTTACATTACAATTGCCTTTACCAAATGTATTCACCTGTAAGGTCGAATAAAGATAAATGGTTAGGAAACATAGACACCGATAGCAATAATTGAATTAAAAGCAAAATGGATCGACAGACATCTAAACCCAGGGGCTTACCTTTACTATTATGATGAAGCATATTCTCATCCAGTCTGTGGGAAATGTATTATGGTAGATATTGACTTGTTCCTGCATTGCATATAATTAAATCATGACGCGTAACAACAAAGAAGAATGGTTTTTTCTAAATGAACCTTTTCCTGACTTCATATTTTGTTCCACAGGTTCGGTGGTTAACAAGAAAGACCTCATCACGTTATGCAAGAGCCACGGTGGCCAGGCTCGTGCAGTTGTTCTCGTACCGAAAGTTACGCATTTCGGCCCTAACCACATCCCTGCTGAGGTTACCGGTGCTGCGGGTTTGTTTGTTTGTTTTTCTTTTTTTTTTTTTTTTTTTTTTTTTTGGAAGGGGGGTATCTGTAATACTTGCATCAGACCCCTGTCTACCATTACCAGTCTTCCAATCAGTCTCATCGTCGGATCCTGTCAATCAGTCGACTCTATCAGATACTGAAGTTTTATCAATTTATGACGAACCGCCACTTACGACAATATCTAGTAATCATATAATCTTTTGGCTTGCATCTATCTCCGCGAAAAAAGTTTGTTCTAAAGAATATGCGGATTTAAAAACAAGCCAGCTCATTAGAAAATACCCATTCTAATGTCCTATGTAGACACTTTTCTTGTTTATGCAAGTATCTACTTATCTGTATCTTCCGAGATTCAAGTTATTCTCTTAACATTTAATCTTCATTTAATCAATTTTACATGAAAAAACAGAAGACATCTGGCAAAGCCTTATGATACAAATTACCAAGGACATGCACACAAAACATGATAATAGTAAAAATATATACAAAAAAACGACATTACAAAAATATTCGATTGTGCTGCGTTTACGATACCGACTTAGGACGGTCAATTGAAGTAATAGACGTTACTCAAATGGTGTGGTTAACCGGTTTTTACAGGCGCCCACCTTCCCGCTCACCGCAAAAGCAGCACAATCGAAGGACACACATTAAAAACTTTATAAATAATAGAGAATATAGAGAACAAAAACCAAGGGGTTTCTTAAGAAGAGAGGTTTTAAAACAATTTTACATGAAACGTTTATAAAATAATATGTTGCTTTCAAAAATGTGTAAGGCAACATCAAAATAAGTTCTCGGCCCGTCCATAAGCGAGCTCAGATCCTTGATCAATTTCCGAATTTAGATAAAGTGTCTGAATAAGATCTGTAGAATTAACCGAAAGTTTTTTTAAGTTTATGATATCTATAACCCTGAGTAAGAGGTTTAAAAGTAATCTGAAAATTTCTTGCGTGAAATTCCAAAACGCTAGTGCAGGCTCTAGCGAACAGAACCAATTGACTAATATAAATACCATATGATGGGAATCTGGGGACATTACCATCTAGATAAGGGAAATTTACAATAGGAAATCCAAAGTCGTCAAGTTTATCATATATGTTTGTATGAATAATATTGTAAATAATTCTAATATTTTAGTCTAAGAAAGGTGTTTCCTGATCAGAAATATTGGCTTTGATTAATTGAAGATCAGGTGGAAAAATTTAAGTAATATAGTTTTCAAACTCAAGGTAATCGATAACTAAAATATCATCAAGATATTTAGAGGTGTCATTGAACTTATCAATAAGGTCGAAACATTTCGACGTTTGAATAGAATGCATAAAGCCTCTCTCATAACAGTATAGAAATAAATCTGCTATAAGGCGAGCGCAGTTAGTGCCCATAGGAATCCCAATAATTTGCTGATAAGTCTTGCCATTAAATTGTACAAAAATATCATCCATTAAAATGTGATGGCTATATCCAACTCAGTACAAGTCCAATATTTATAATTAACATATTGTTTGTTTCAGAAAAATCCAGATGTAACTGAAGTACCTAGGTATGATTTAGACTCTCTGTTGAAACACCAGCATATGAATGACAACAATTTTATCTTGATTCAGTCATGAGGTAAATAGGTATGTAGTATCGAAAAATCAAAAGTAGAAACGTTATTTGCCTAAAAAATTCTCAAACGGAATTTCTTAATGACTTCATTAGAATTTTTGATAGACCAAAAGTAATTGATGTTACTATTGCTAAAACAGCATTACAATACTTGATAGCATGATCTTTTGCAGTGACAGCGGAAGTAATATGTTTAGAAAGCACAGTTGTAAAGCAATGACTAGAATTTGATGTAAAACGTGATTTATATGGAGTTTTGTGAAATTTTGGAAGCCAATACATTGTTGGAAGATCGTTTGTATCGGTGCTTAAATTGAAGTCACACATAGCTTTACAGTGGTCAGTTAGGATCTTGTCTTTAAACAATAGGATTTAACATATGTAGAAGTAAAATTCAATTCAGTTTTAAGAACTGTAATATAGTATATTTTTCAAACTATGATAATATTATTAGCAGCTTTGTTAGTAGATACGAAGACATAAGTATTATGTAATTTTAAAATCAAACTTTACTAAAATTCACTCCATCAAGTCTTTTGACTGTTTTACTCTTTATACAACAATCCCTCATCAGAAATTAAAAGACAGATTAGCGGAAATTATTCAAAATGCATTTACTAGTAAAAACGGAAGCCGCAAATTTAAATATATAGTTATAGGCCATGATAAAACTTACTTTGTTAGGGCAAATTCTGATTCCAAAAATAAATACACTGAAATAGCTGTCATTCAGATGTTGAACTTTCTTATCGATAACATTTTTGTGGTGTTTGGAGGAAAGCTTTTTCAACAAATTGTCGGCATTCCAATGGGTGCTAACTGTGCCCCGCTTCTGGCTGACATATTCCTTTACTCATACGAAGCTGAATTCATTCAGTCTTTGCTTTCGCAAGGAAAAAAATTGGCTCTTGGCTTCAATTTTCTTTACAGATATATAGATGACTTGCTTTCAATTAATAATCCTTCATTCGCTGATTACCTTAGCATCATCTATCCAAGTGAACTGGAGGTCAAAGAAACCACAGAAAGTAGTAATTCTACTTCGTATTTAGATATTATGTTGTCTTTCGACATTAATGGTCAATTGAACACCTCACTCAATGACAAACGTGACTATTTCAATTTCGCTATCACAACCAGGGTTATATATGTGCCTGACTAGCAACGTCACTGAGGAATTTCTACGGTCGTTACGAGACTCTTATTTCTCCATATGATATCTTGTTATCCAGATTTTTAAATGATATTCTGGACTAAGACCGATTCCGATCATTTAACACAGATTTGACACCTTCTATACTAGAAGGTTACCTGCTTTGACTTATATATAAAGACATATGGAATTTACACGATTTGACTCTTTCTACTGGGTATATGTGGCGGGTGTTTCTAGCAAACAGGAGATGCTCACTCTCCCCGGGCACCTGATCTCACTCCATCCCCGGGGTTCATATATGCTCTTCAAGTAGACAAATTTTGTTATTTTTCACTTGTTTTTTATTTTCACTGATTTTGTATGTCCTTTGGTTTCATGATTTTTAGACTTATGGTTTGGATTTATCCATCATCTTTACATTTTTTTATAAATTGGATGGTATATAATGTGGCTGTGTGTTTAAATAGGGATTGATTGCACAATTATATATTTGAATATAGATAACTGTTTAGATTTCACTTATCCAGTCACTCAAGGCATATATTTTTACACCTTTTTTACACATCGTTACAATAAGTGTTTAGTGCTTCAACAATATCCCAGCATTTGGTAAAATCTAACCTGGAAGGTAATCTATACTTCGGCCCTTTATTAAAAAGTGAACGTAGATATTTGTCAGACATACAATTAAGATCGCCTGTAATAATATGGCCCACAGGCTGAGAAATATATTTAAAATTATTGCAAGAACGGAACGATGGAATAGAGTCAAGAGAATTAGGATTAGATGTGACTGCATTGTAATTTCGCTAAATTTCAAAGCGACTCAAATTCCTCTTTCGCTAAATTTCAAAGCGACTCAAATTTCTACATTTGATTTTTCTACACTTAATACATCTCTGCCTCATGATTTGATTAAAATCAAGTTGCTGTCTTTTATACAATGGTGTTTTCACAGAGAATCTAAAACGTACATATGTACTTCCAATAACTCTGGATTCTTTTCCAACAAACAATATACTTCATATAAATACTGGACTTGCAAGGAATTATGTAAAGCACTAGATTTTCTCATGAATAATATTTTTGTGCAATTTGATGGCAAGATATATCAACAAATAGTTGGGATTCCTATGGGTACTAACTGCGCGCCTCTGATAGCAGATTTATTTCTTTATTGTTATGAGAGGGATTTTATGGTTTCTATTCAAAAATCAAAACGTTTTGACATCATTGACAAATTTAATAATACTTGCAGATATCTGGATGACATTTTGGTTATCGACAACCCTGAATTCGAACAATTTATATCAGAAATATATCCACCAGAGCTCACATTGAATAAAGCTAATACTTGAGATAAATCTACACCTTTCTTAGATTTAAACATCAAAATTATCAACAACCTAATATATACTAATATTTATGATAAACGTGAGGATTTTGGATTTCCTATTGTAAATTTCCCTTACTTGGATGGCGATGTCCCTCGACTCCCATCATATGGTATCTATATATCTCAATTAGTTCGATTTGTCAGAGGCTGCACCGATGTTTTGGACTTTCATAAACGAAATTTACAAATTACTACTAAACTTTTAACTCAGGGTTACAGATATCACAAGCTAAAAAAAACATTCGGCAAATTCTTCAGATCTTATTCAGAACTTCTATCTACATTTGGAAATATTTCTTTTCAACAGTATGTATCCAATGGAATTTCCCATCCTAATTTTTACGGTGATCTCGTATATAATGTAAAGATGATGGATAAATCCAACCCACAAGTCCAAAAATCATGAAACCATAGGACATACAAAATCAGTGAAAATGAAAAACAAATGGAAAATAACAAAATATGTCTACTTGAAGAGCATATGTGAACCCCTGTGATGGAGTGAGATCAGGTGCCCGGGGAGAGTGAGCATCTCCTGCTTGCTAGCAACACCCGTCACATATACCCAGTAGAAAGAGTCAAATCGTGTGAATTCCATATGTATCTATATATGGAGAAGTCGAAGTAGGTAACCTTCTAGTATAGAAGGTGTCAAATCTATGTAAAGTGATCGGAATCCGTCTCAGTCCAGAATATCATTTAAAAGTCTGGATAACGAGATATCATATGGAATAATAAGAGTCTCGTAACGACCGTAGAACTTCCTCAGTGACGATGCTAGTCTAGCACATATATAACCCTGGTTGAGCAGCTTAACTGAATGTCGCTTAGCCCTCAGAACAAAGTCATTGTAATTTGAACATGCTCTGGAATAACGTATTAACTGAGATATGAATACGCCGTATGCGGGCGATGATGGAATGTTGCTACTTATGAAAGGAAAGTTTGTGATAGCGAAATTGAAATCGTCACGTTTGTCATAGAGTGAGGTGTTCAATTGACCATTAATGTCGAAAGACAACATAATATCTAAATACGAAGTAGAATTACTAGTTTTTTGTGGTTTCTTTGACCTCCAGTTCACTTGGATAGATGATGCTAAGGTAATCCGCGAATGAAGGATTATTAATTGAAAGCAAGTCATCTATATATCTGTAAGTAAAATTGAAGCCAAGAGCCAATTGTTTTTTTTCCTTGCGAAAGCAAAGACTGAATGAACTCAGCTTCGTATGAATAAAGGAATATGTCAGCCAGAAGCGGAGCACAGTTAGTGCCCATTGGAATGCCGACAATTTGTTGAAAAACCTTACCTCCAAACACCACAAAAATGTTATCGATAAGAAAGTTCAACATCTGAATGACAGCTGTTTCAGTGTATTTATTTTTGGAATCAGAATTTTCCCTAACAAAGTAAGTTTTATCGTGGCCTATTACTATATATTTGAATTTGCGGCTTCCGTTTTTACTAGTAAATGCATTTTTGAATAATTTCCGCTAATCTGTCTTTTAATTTCTGATGAGGGATCGTTGTGTACAGAGTCGAAAAGTCAAAAGACTTGATGGAGTGAATTTTAGTAAAACTTTTTGATTTTAGATGTTCTAACAACTCTTTTGAATTTTTAAGTATCCACATTTGATTAATTCCACTTCTGGAATATACTGTTTCGCAATATCTATGAAGGCCAGATTTAATTTCTGATAATATTTTTGTGAGTAGCATCGATACAGATTTTGTGGAACACTTCGAGGAACCAGCGATAAAGCGTTGTTTGTACGGAGTTTTGTGCATTTTTGGAATACAGTACAAATATGGAAGTTCTAAATTCAATTTATTTGAGTCAATACCAAACGTATTGAGGACAGATTTATGATTCTCGAGTACTTCCGAAACCGAAAAGTTCGTGAGAGTATAAGTAGGATTTCCTGGAGCTGAATTTAATCCTAATTCTTTCACTAGGCTGTCAAAGTAATATTTCTTGCAAGTAAATGTATAATTATTAGATGCTTTATCTGCAGGTGTAATGATATAATGTTCTTGGAGGAAGGTAAGTTCTCTGACAACATCAGGATCTTTAAAAATAGATTCGAATCTGGTGTTTACAGAACCTGTAATTTTTTAATTTTTGATCTCAGCAGTACTGCAATAGAATTTTATCCATTCCGAAAGAGTGTCGACTTGTACTTCCTCTCTTTTTGCCCATCGTGTGGCATATTCCTCGCAGCAGCAGTTTCATAATATTCTCAAAATTTTGGCTCCATGTGAATGATCTGGGTTCTCTGTATTTTGGACCTTTAAGTAAAAGTTCTCTTAATTTAGTGTTTTTAACTATATCGAGATCACCAGTAATGACATGGCCACAAGGAGAATATACGAAATTAGAGGAGGAACATGCACACGGTTGAGAATGGCATGCAGAGTTGCTAAGATCAAGACACTGTAGAAACCCTTTGTAATTATAAATTTTTGGATGCAACTGATGGCGTGTAGCTATAGGAAATACATGGCGGATCTTTGTTTTTGAAATATGGAGGTATTTTCTCTAAAACAGACTTATGATTTAAAATTTGGCCGAAATTTAAATAATCAATGCCTTTATTTGCAAATTTAATTTTGATGAAAGGGCGATTAGATTTTTCCATAGAAATATCGGACTTGACGGGACGAAAAAGTCGATATGTCCATAATAATGCCATCTAGTCTATACTCTGCAGAGCTTATATCAGTGAATATACGGTGTCTGGACGATACGTACAACTCGTGTAATTTTCTGAGTGAAATAGAATAAAGTTTTGTACGAATGTGATGAAGGCCCAAAGGTTTATTTATAAATGGCAAAAGAGCATCAAAGGAAACTAAGGAAACTAAAAGGAAACAAAGGAAACTAAGGAAAGTAAAAGGCTCCGATAACGTTATTTTATCATTTAATAAAATAGTCAAACGTCTCCTAAATAGACAATATGATATTGAGATCATCAAAAAGACTATAGGTCTTGTATTTGGCCCCTCTACAGCCTTATGCAGACATTTACTGGAACGTTGCACGCTGACTAACAGGGCGGTGGGGACTATATGACGGGCCTTGTCCAAACCTCTTTCAGAGGAGACATTTTTCCTGAACCTCGTCCCCTCTGACTGTTAGTCGGGACTCCTACAGATCTAGGGTCTTAGCTCGCTTTCAGACTGGCAGAGCACGGTTTATCATGTTGATGTCGCATATATTTTTATACCATTATGTGTTTTACAATACCTTACGTGTTTATATTTTTATGACCTCTCAATATGCGATACCTGTTGACCCTTGTTGTTTACATTATTTATAAATTTTTAAATGTACGTCTTTTGATTGTTCTGCTGTTACGGTGAGTGGGAAGGTGGGCCCGTTAACCGGTTAACCACACCATTTGTTTGGCTTTTTTTCAAATTAAATGACCGTACTAAGTCGGTATCGTAAATGCACTACAATCAAATATTTTTGTAATGTGTTAAATGTTCTATTATATTATTTATATTCATGTATTGTATAGCTCCGTGGTGACCTCTGCCACATAACTGAGCCGGTAACTGCTCTTTTTTCTTTTAGATAAAATAATACTCACGACGCCGCGGCAGAAATTTAGAGAGGTTGAGAAATAGTGCATACATATCGTACTAATTTCTGAGAATATAAAACTTATTTGAAAGGAATCAAATGATCAGGAATTTGTTTTTCGTTAGATTTGAAAAATTTTCCACATTCCTCCATTGGGCTCTCTTTTTAAAATTCAGTACCTTGATGATGTTTTATTCTCGTGCCAAAAAACTTGTCCATATGCAGGGATTTAGCTGTCGGTTTTCAGCTCATCTGCTCTGAATTGAACCACTCAATCAGTGACACGAAAACAGTCGGCCTAACTACTTACTTAATCTTCCTAAACTTTGGAATAGACACCGTAATCTTTCAAATATTCATCCCCTACGCGAAAATTTCTGAGCTCAAAATTCTCTATTGAATGATTTGATTTTGAAATATCACTCTTGAAGAGCTTGTGTCATTATGCGATTCTTTCGACTTCGTCTTCAAAGCGCTCCTAAGTGTCCAGACCTTTAATCGTAGTTTTCATAACGCTACAATAGGGACTAATAATCTTTTCATTTCATCAAAGTAAATCAAGAAATGAATTACTGCAAAGGTTCATCCCCTTTCCCTACATCTGGTTCCACTACTAATAACACCCTTTCACTTTACACTGACAGTTGTGGCTCAGTAGAGGGTGGCGCTTATTTCGGTGGTCACTAGGCGTACATATCGTAGTCCGTTCACTGGGGTGATATTATTCGAAGGGATATAACATGTCTGGAGTTAATTCAGGACTTTTGCTCCGAATGCCGACAAGCACCCGTCACTAGTACCTTTTGGTCTATTGATACCCTTAACCCAGAAATGCAAAACCTTATTTCATCGTCAGTTTCGTTTAATACCGCCTTTACTTACAGCAGAGTCTTGACTCGTGTTACTCATTTCGTTTGAAATACGCTTACAACTTGATCACTTTATAAATTAGACAGCCTGCTTATCTTATCGGTATCAGAATTATCTGTTTCTAACACAAGATGTTACTTAAACAGTGCCAGTACCGAAATTCAGTTGAATGGCCTGCAGGATTTCCCACTTTATTATTAAAAAGATGCCCCAGGGCCTACCCAGAGCTAAACAAACTAAAGTCCAATAACTCTTGACCTTTCAAAAAAATAATTCCTGTATTACCTGCAATTTGCTCTAACAACTATGAAGCTATCCTGTTCTCCGTAGCCTTCCACTTAGCAAATTTTTTACACTACCAAGTGTTGGTGAAATAGTAACTTTGAAATTAAGCCTTTTTATCATACTCTTTCCTCGCGACAACGCAATTTGCATCTGTCTTAACTTAAGCCTTACGATTGTCGATACAACTACCTTTAAATCTCACTCCCTTTACCACCCATTTGTTTAGAAATGGCGTAAGCGAGGAAGAAATTAAATGTAAATGACGGTGGCAATTAAATGCAATTAAATTCTATATACACACCTAAGTGCTCAGTATTACATTAGTTTTCAGGTGCCTACCACTCATTTTGGATCCTGGGTTCCTCCATCATTACCAGGATGCATATATACTTTTGTGGTATTTTAAACAAAACAAATGAAAAAGCGATTTTGTAAAACATTCTATATGTGCTTAATATCGAAAATGTGATTGCCTGTTAGATAAAGCGTATTACGAGTAATACTGTAGAAGGGTAATTATAATTATATATCATCAGACTACCTCCTATATGATCTAGATAAGCATGTTCCACTGATCTGTGTAAGACACTTCTGATTCCCATTTAAGCCGGACCACCTCATAAGATAAGGTACTTGACCGCAAGGTGCCAGATTTGTGTCCCACCGGGAACTCGTCTGTGTTTTGTCTTTCGGACTAGACAGTAGAAACCGAGTTCACGTCTTACTGCTTCATGTGAAGACGCCGTTTCGAAAAATTGAAATAGCACTATTTCGACGTATAGCTAGGATAAAAACAAAACACCTTTCAATTTTATACGTTTATTTGCAGTACAATTTAAATGTCTGGATGTATACACACTAAATAAAACTACATATAGCCCGCAAGAAATATCTTTTAATTTAAAAAAAAGCAATAAAAGAAAAGGAACGAAATAAAATGATGCATAATGTGTTTAGAATTCTTAATTCTTATTTTGTGACCGCATGACAGAGTATAAATGTCTTTTAATTGCAAACTTTATATTCTTACTCCCATCCTTTTAAACCTATAAACAAATTTCAGAGATCACCTTCGATAAAACACTTTCAGGACTTTCGTGTCCACCTAAACATCGGTAACGCAAAGTAGTGTTACTAACCCTTAAAAGCTTCCGAAGATCTTGTAATTTGAACCTCTATCTGATTCTAGTTATAACCACTATTGGTCCCACAAGCGTCAGGAATAATGTTTCACTGCATCATATAAATAGTAGATTGTCGTTCACTCCATAATGTCATGCGCAGTGTTTCTGTTTTGTTCAATCTTCGAATGGAGCAGTTGAGCTAAGTGGATGAGGTGCTAGGTTTTGACCGAGAGGTTCTGGGTTCAATTCCCACCATGGACATCGGTGTCCTATCTTTTAGATGAGTCCGTGAAACCTGAGGTCTCGTGACACGGTAGGTGTGGCATGCTAAAGATCCCTCTCTCTTATTGGTGCGTCCGTTGAATTTCCTATGCAATGCGTCAGGCAGATGCCGTCACTATATAGATCAACATCAAATAATCGTGGAGTGATGTAAAAAAAATAATCAGTCATTCAACTTGCGCGTGGTGTTTAAATATTATGCAAGCATAGGTGTGTGTTCATGCATATAAGAAGTACGACATATTAAAATGTAATGCATGAAATATAACCAATGCAAAAAACACCATGCATACATAGTATTTTATGTTAATAGTTATTAAAAGCAACAACAAGGATAATGATGACGATAACTAGATTTGACAGACATCTACAGTTACCCACACGAAAATATATTGGATTCTATGTGACATTTCGGATTTCTAAAAAATGAATCTGAAAGTAATGAGAATGTTCTTCCACACCATGAAATTATTTTATATAATCTAAAAAAGAAAAATACATTGATTAAAGTCACCATGTACATCTACAGCAAAATACAAAACTTATAAATAAATAAATAAATAAGCACATGAAATGACATTATAAAATGTTTTTAGTAATGACTTGTGAGTGTCTACTGAATATGACCATCATTACTGAATTAGTGTGGTTAAACTCAATGCTAAAATACTAAACTTACATCGTAACTATTGATTATAGATTGTTAGTATGTTAATACTAAACTATTACATATATTTTTGTTCTTAAAATAATTATTACAAATGGGTAGCCATCACTGCTGATGGACTGTAAGTTACATAAGGCCAGTTTTCAGTGCTTTTGTACTGACTCGAATTATTGAATATTTACTGACACAGAAGTTTGTGAATTATTGTAAAAATAAGGAGTATTTTGGGAATGGTGTCCCCCTGAATAGCTCATCTATATTTTTATCTAACTAAGGATTATCTCTCTTTGGCTTTTAGATTTTGTTCAATTTGGTAATCAGTTTCCTCTTTAAACTTAAAGGAGCTGGATTTCCAAGGACAATTGCTGTCAAAATGCGCATGCACTTAATAAATATATATCTATATGTACTTATATACATTAATGCCTCAAACAGGTTGAATTGCAATACACATGTTTATCTGATTTTAAAATTTGTCATGAATGCATGAAATGTCGGCGTTGATAAACATAACTTATAGAATGTTATAAACTTGTAGTAACATGATAGATTTCACGTGTGCTAGACAACCATTCAACATTTTTAAAATTTGTATTATTCCGTATACTGCCCATTTTCCACTTCTGTTTGTACATATTATATACTCGTGTATTGACGGTAAATGCCAGAAAGACGAACACTCCTTGGAGAGAATTCAGTATTGTCGCAACATACGTCACAACAGATATAGGGAAAAATCCGTCAAGTAACTGTAGTAACCACGATATTCCTGTTACGGATACTATTCTTATGATTATAGATAATTCATTTCGATTGCCTTTTGTACTGGAAACTGTTGGTGTTCTGATAATTATTTTTGCCGTTAAAGTGAATAGAATAAAATTGATAACCAAGATACATCCTACAGGAACGAGGAAAGTGGCTATCAAAAAAAACGTGCTCGAAATGAAGCATCGATATCCACCATATACGAATGAGATATTCCCAAACTTTATACCTCCGTAAAGTGAGTTACATATGACGAAAGCTATAGGAACAGAGAAAATAAAACTTGAATATCTTAAAAACAGCCAAAAAGAATTAGCCGAAGTTGTCATCGTTTTTGATCTAAATATCGTATTCATATGGTAATTACAAACACACATGCTTGTAAATACACAAAGCCAAAACACGTGTAGCAACATACCAAATACAGTACAACCAATTCCACTCTTTCCAAAAATCTTTCCTAATTGTGTAATTAAAAGAGAAAGGAAAAGCATAATTAAGAATATCATGTTTAAGATACCAGGTGTTGTTCTCAAACAAGGAAACATACAATAAGTCAAAAGTGACAGCAAAATGGCTATACACGATAAACATGTACACACAATGGATGTTATCCATAATTCAAAAGGCAGATTTCGATATATCTTGCGTTGCCGTTGTCGGAAATAACCTATAATCTTAAGCTCATCCACACAAACTGCAATTTCATCGTCAGAACGGAACTCGAATTGTCCTACACGAAGCAAATGTATTGCTGGTATGGTAAGGGTTACATCACTCTCGTCTGCTATAGTATTATTAGCCGATAGAATGACATACGGACACTGAAGTACATAAGAAACTTCTGCTGCGCGGTATGCTTCAACTGTTGATGACGATAATCTTTCCATGTTCTGGTATATAGAGCAGGAATTGCCACTGTCACAACAACTATTGTTCAACTGTAATTTTCTCGCTTTTACAGATGGAATTATATCTAAAGAAAATATTCCGTCATTAGAAGAGTTCATGATATGTATCAGGGTTGTCTCCAGCACTTCTCGTAACACAGTGTTTTCCACAAAAATGGTAGCATACACATGGACTGTGATATTTGATTCCTTTGTTAACGTTGTTGAACACGATTCGCACATTTCCATATATATACTATGCAATGGATGATTTATTGCGGTTTGACCAATAGCGTTTAATGCAGTATTTAAAAATACATCAATCTGAATATGAAGCAAATGCATTATAACAATAGAATTCGCAGAAGGAAATGTTGAGTTTCGTATTCTAACTTCGAATGACATGTGATATTTGAGATTTTTTGTCACACGTAGCAGGGGAACACAGCTTTTATTTCTCTGAAACTTCCCTGGGTAGCACGTTATGTTCACACACATGTCCTACAAATTATGAAATAAATTAAATTGAAACTTGTGTCATACATGCAGTAGGTCAATATTTGCACGCTTGTTAACGTAAGTATCTATGTCTAAGTCTCTTTCTTTCCATCATGTAAACAACTAGTAATATATCATTAGTGCACTAACATGACGACAAACAAGGAAAGGTACCTGATGCAAATGTTTACTAACTCTTACGAACATAACAAGCACAGGCAAAAAAAAAGGTAAAACACAGAATTCTCAAAATTATTAATTGATTATATCTCAGTTGCGGTAACCACGAAGAACAAAACGTTAATCTCAAGTGAAAAGTAGTCATTAAATTCATGTATACTTTCGACCTGTTCACTTTCAACATTCTGCTCTTTAATTCTTTTCGACCGCCAGATTTTCGTTTCTGGGTATGCGCCAAAAATTACAAATCCCAAATTAAGTTCTGCCTTCACAAACTTGAAAAAATTCTTTTGTTTCAGAACATGATTTCAGGAATAAATCAATAATATGAGACCAAAGGGAGCCTATATCGGTCAGCTGAACACAATTTGCTCATTCACGAACAATGGAATGCTTGATGAAATTCGCAGAAAAATATATTCTCTACATTAGACTGTTAATTTAACATGCTTCTCTACATTGAATAGATCAAGAGCACGATAGAAATATATGTGATAAAGTCAAAAATTCTTCTCTCCATTTTCATTTTTCCTATATTATATTACAATCATATTTTGGTATAAAATATTAACCAAAACTTTTTTGCCTTTAGCGTAGTTTCAACCGCGATACGTCGGCATACCAGAACTTGCCTATAGCAAAAATACCCTCGGCCGACAACACCAATATTGGTCTCATCCCTTAATTCTGAAGAAGAGACCCACCAACGCTTATCATTATTAAATGAATTACAATAAAATCAGTTAAATACAAAACAACAATGCATAATAAGCATTCTGGTTGGAGAAGACCTAAGAAAATACCAGAAATTTGACTAAAATGACGCAGTCAAAAAAGGGAAAACTGTAATGTTACATCCTTCTACAACATTCAGATATATTCAGTTTTATATCCATGTATTCCTTTCTGAAACAGAAGATTAACAATGGGGGTACCCTTTTGGGCATACATTTGTCTATAGTGAGACCACATGTTGGCAGATCTAAATTTTAAACGTAATCATAGTAGAGGTCCTCTAGTATTACAATTATACGAAGTTTGATCAACGTGTCAGGCGTTTTAGAAGAAGTCGATCTTAAGCAAAAGGACTCTGGAAACAAGAACTCAGATAGGAGTAAGTGTCTCTTGTTTTACAAGCCACATATGTCATCAGTGATCTAAACAAAAAACAAGAGGCCCAAGTGGGCCTATATCGCTCACCTGAGTACCTAGATTATCAGTCATGCATGAAGGAAGAATTCATTTATTTTTGCATTAATGTGACTAAGTCACCACAGATGTTGAAAATATGTCAAATTTTATTTCAGGCTAGAAAAAAAAACAACACTTTTTTGCAAATCCATTCAGGTGATTTTGATATTAAGCATTTCCTTTGTCTCTGCAAGAAGTCATTCAGGGCAACAAGTTAGTCATTTTCTTTAGGTGGGGCCTTTTGTTGACTGATTTCAAGTCTGGGTCATGAACAACAATTGTTTCAAATATTGTCCAGATCTAACATAAAATTGCCTAATTTCATATGTTGAGTGTTGAGAAACATCTAAAAACTTATTTAGATGTGTAAAGAAATGAAAAAAATTTTTTTACCACAGCTGGATTTGAACCGCTACTCTCCATATTTCAATTACCAAGTGGTACCGTACATGTAGCGTGGAAGTTGGAAAATCCTCGTTGCCACGGTGGGCTGTCCACGTCTGTCCTCCGTGGACACCTCGCGAGGCCACTTTTCTGTCCACGTTAATGCTTTCTAATACAATTTGCCATCTACCTGTACTTGTCCTCGCGAGGTCAAAAACGGACAAGTTTTTCACACCTTTTACCTGTATTTGTCCTCTGGTGGTCAAAACGGACAAGGTTTTCACACCTTTTAATTAACCTGTCCCCCACTGGACGTAAGGGATATTACATAGATGGGCCGGTATTTTGCAAATGTATCATGAAATATTTCGTTAAATAATACAAAAGGAAAGAAAAAAATGACCGTTTTTCAATGACCACGCCAGTAGATAGCTTCAGATTGAGACAAGACCGGTTTCAGAGTTGAACTACATACGGCACTGATAATAGCCTTTACGTTGTTTGAGTTGTTTTATTGTATTTGTTCAAAGAAATGCAAATTGCTCACACGATTTACACTCTTATTATATTCAAAGTAATTCATTTATAATAATGCATGATGGCAATATTAAGGACAAATAAATGTGGTTTTAAAAATATAAATGCCTTATCAAATAAAACCAATCTACCGATCTTTATTAAATAATGTTATCATTTGAATAAAGGTTCATAATATTCATAATAAATTGAAATACTGTTTAATATTTGTTGACTACATGATTATTTATTTCCGCGTAAAAAATTTCAAAGAAATTCTTTTGTGTTCTGATTAAGTAATTAACTATTTTAAGCAAAAGTAATGATCTTAATCATTGCATGAAAGGTTAATTAAAATCATTATAAAATACCTGTTAAAGTATGTTTTTACAATTAAGTGTCGCTAAAGACTTCTTTCAAGTACCGGTAACTCTTAAAGAGCGAGATATGGGTGTGTATTAATAAATTGTGTACTAGCATTACTATTTTATATTTGAAAATTAATTATTATCAGATTTCTTGTGATTTATTACTCCCCCTCAACAGCAAAATCTAAGAACCATATCTCCGGCAAAGGGAGAAAACCCAAAAATGAATAACCCCCCCCCCCTTCTTTTATTTGTACTTGTTGAGTATGAAGAATTGTACGATGTTTCAGTCAAATATCTTATTCGCCAATACAATGGGCGATTTTCCTATTGCAAGTCTAAGCATTGTGCTGTAAGCCTACAGGGCAAAAAATTTAAGTGAAAGATCGACGCCACCTAACGACCGAGTTAAAGTAACGACACGTCAACCCCCCCCCCCCCCCCCTTCTCTCTCTCTCTCTGCTGTGCACGAGATATCGTTTGCAAACGTATTTTAAACTTTTTCAATACAACCAAAATATATATTTGTGTATGTATTAATGTAAAACATGCAAGGTTCAGTGTTCAGTCGGGTCATCATCTTTTATATATAATTGCATGATCGTATCCGTGAAATTAATAAAAAAAAAAAAGATACGATCGTATTGGGCAAGAATATGTAACGAGACAAAACAATGAAAAAAAAAAAGGGGGGGGGGGGGGGTCCTCTCTGTTTAGGTCAAACGGCACTTAGTCCAGGTAACCTTACGACTGGAGCACGCGTGTTGTGTGAAGTCTATTGTTCTACTTCATCCTAGTAGCGAATAAGGGTTTGACTTATGACACTGATTAATACACGGAATTAGACGATCGTATCCGATGAAATCATAAGATACATACGGCCCTATGTCTGGCAGGAATATGTAAGAAGCTAAGAAATTTAAAGGGAAGGGGGGGGGGTGTTTCTGAAAGATACTTTTCTTTCCTGTTTAGGTAAGAAAACGACCGACACTCTAGTTTCCCTTGCGACTCCAGTGCGCATGCTTTGTCTTTTGTTCTGAGATTATAAATATTTTTCAAAAGTTTGCCTGCACTTCACCAAGAAGATAAAAGAATACATAAAAAAGTAGAAACCCGACCAAAGAAAATAATAATGAATAAAATAGAATGAAGATCAATGTCCATATGTATTAATATTTACCAGAATTAATCAATCGTGTATTTCATCGTAATCGCATGTAATATTTCAAAATCTGAATATGTTTATCAGAGCAATCAATAATGAATATCATATCACATATAATATGAATTTATTTGATTTTAAAGTCGGCTTTACTGAACTGACCCCACAAGTAGTAATTGCGCTCTTCAATTCGGATCGTTGCCTTCTTTAATTAAGAGTCCGAAATAGGTATTACAAAGAAACTCGGCACACTCTCGGAATGATAAATCATTTTTTGTGTGCATGTCCTTGGTGACTTTTGTCATACAGCTTTGTCAGATGTCTTCAGTTTTCTCTTTTAAATCACACTTATACAGGTATCTGTACAATAACCAATCAGCTTGTCTTTACCGATTTCATTCAAATACCATTGATGCACTTTTACGACAAGTAGATATACGGGTATAAAGAACGTGGTTATACGTCCAAACAGGGACGTATATATCTAAAACATATACGTCCGTGCTCCAGGTGCGCACTATATTTTCAATTTTTATATAAAAAATGCGTTCTAGTTTTAAAAATATTTAGAACAGCAGAATACCTTAAGATACATTTCAAACGTTCATTGTGTAATCAAGCAGAGGAGATTTAAAAGATGTTAAATGATTATTAATGAAGATATCTTTAAGTCTAATTTCGTTATTTTTCATGCTTCACTGAACAAACACAATACGCATCATCATAAGATCGCTGCCTATCATACCCATTTACCGGGACATATTTCGTGTCCACGTTTGACCGTCTGACGGCGCGGACACAGGTAAATGACCACCTATATACGCGGTCAATATGGCCGATATACAGGGACAGTGTCCACGCGTGTCCGCGGCTTTACACGCCCAAATCCAATGTCCACGGTACATGCACGGTATATGTACTATTGTGAGAACTGCTTTTTAGACATGGTGGCATTATCTGTGAACCAATTTGGATGAAATTTACCAAATTGATAGAGGACTTTTAGTACTTCATGTATTCCATGTTTCATTAAAATCTTTCATGTGGTATAACAGCAGACGTGAAAAATGTGATTGAATTGTTCCTATACACCCTCATTTGGAAGTCTTAAAAAATTCATAAAAAATCCAAAAATTGATATATTGACAAAATTCTTTCAAAGTAACAATCCTTACCATAATTATGATCACAATAGTCCATAAGAAATCATCATTATCAATTAACTAGGAAATATGACACTTTTTTCTGCATTGAATCACCAAGTCCAAAGAAATGTCGAAAAAAATTCTAAAATTTGATTTTGGAAGGGAACCAAAATGACAATACATCTTCACTCATCCCTCTAGATCATTTCTATGCATTCTGTTTGTCTCTGTATACAGCCCGTATGAAAAAGAATATTGTTAAACGAGGGAACTCTTTTGTGACCTACTCTTGACTATGGTGGCGCCACCTGTAAAGAGGTCTGGACGAAAACAACAGAATTTGAAGAGGATCATAAGTGACTTATTTCTACAAAGATTTATTAAAATCCTTCGAACAGTTTTGTAAAAAAAAGTTGAAAATGTGAAAAATGGCCAAACCCCCCCCCCCTTTTTTTTTTTTTTTTGGAAGTCTTAAACGTAAAATTCCTAATTTCATATGTTGAGAAACATCTAAAAACTTATTTAGATGTGTAAAAAAAAAAAAAATTTACCACAGCTGGATTTGAACCGCTACTCTCCATATTTCAATTACCAAGTGGTATATGTAACATTGTGAGACCTACTTTTAGACATGGTGGCATTATCTGTTAACCAATTTGGATGATCCGCACAAAAAACAAAACCTTTGAAAAGGACTATGAGTACTTGCATCCTACCCAGTTTTATCACAATCCTTCAAGTTGTTCTGTAGATCAAGTTGAAGATATGAAAAATTGTCCCTCCCCCCCCTTTTCTTGGAAGTCTTAAAAAATTCATAAAAAATTCAAAAATCAAGATATTGAAAAAAATTCCTTCGCACCAGCATTCCTTACCATAGAAATGATTAAATGAAACCAAATGAATGCATCAATGTTTACTAAAAGAAAATAATAACTCTTTAATGCATTAAAATAACAAAGTCCAAAATAAAAATGAAAAAACGTCAAAAATTTGATTTCGGAATGGAACCAAAAATATCAACACTTCTTCCCATATGCCTCTAAATCATTCCTATGCGGTCGGTTTGTCGCTGTATGCACCCGATCTGAATAAGAAGTTTGTCAAAGGAGGGTACCCTCTGTGACCTACTTTTGTCTGTGGTGGTGCCACCTGTTCATGGATCCTGACAAAGATGACCACATTTGTTGGGGACCTTGAGTATTTGATGCATGCCAAGTTTCATTGAATTCCAGCAAGTGGTTCCGAAGAAAAAGTTCAAACTGTGAAATGTTTACACCAATCATCCCACCCCCCTTTTTCTTGAAAGTCTTAAAAAATTCATAAAAAATCCAAAACATAAAATATTGAAATATTTTCTTCGCAGTAGTATTTCTTACCATCAAAATGATCAAATTAAACCAAATTAATGCATCAATGTTTACTAAAAGAAAAAAATACCTCTTTTCTGCATTAAAACTACCAAGTACAAAAAAACGTCAAAAATTTGATTTCGGAACGGAACCAAAAATAACAACACTTCTTTACACATCCCTCTAGATCATTCCTATGCATTCGGTTTGTCTCTGTATGCCCCCGGTCTGAAGAAGAAGTTTGTCAAAGGAGGGTACCCTCTTTGACCTACTTTTGCCTGTGGTGGCGCCACCTGTTGATGAATCCGGACGAAAAACAACAACACTTGTAGGGGACCATGAGTACTACATGCTTATCAAGTTTCATCAAATTCTGTTCAGTGGTTCTGGAGAAGAAGTCGAAAATGTGAAAAGTTAACGACGGACGATGGACGGTGATTGATCACAATAGCTCACTTGAGCCTTTGGCTCAGGTGAGCTAAAAACAAACAAACCCCCCAAAAAACAATAAACAAAAACCAAACAACTGCATACATGAAGTGAATGATATAAACCAACAAATATGACAACCACTGAACAAGGAGAGAATAACTCTAAATTAAATTCTGCCATGTCGAGCCTTTTACAAGCACTGCAGAGGGAATCATTGATATGATAAAGTAAATACAGTTTGTTAATCACTGAAAACTGAATTTTGTTTAGAGTTTGTAACAGTTTTTGGGCAGGTTTGACTAATATTTTCATACTCATGTTCTGAGGTTATTTGAATATAATATTTTCTGAACAGATCCAGTTCTCAAGGGTCAAAGCTTCACTAGTTTTAATCAATATTACCCTATCAAGTCATTTTATTTCTCGACACTTTACACTACAATTCAGAATAACAAAAGAATCTCCGAAAAAGTTTTTAAAATTCACTTATTCCCTTTGCAGTGTGAAGCTCGTTAAAAGGAGGGTTTGACTTAAGAGTTATTATACCCTTTTTACTGATGTTATGTGGCTGTTTGTTCACAATCATGTATATATACAGTGCTGAATCATATTGTTTTGTCTGATTGTCAGGGCATTCACGGTGGGTGTGGATGGCAAACAGGAGCCGCTCGCTCCTACCGGGCACCTGGTCTTACCTCTGAATTTCAGCGTGAATGTCCACTGTAGTACATTTTTGTTAGTGCCATAGTCATGTAACGCTAGTTACTTTCGTATTCATTTATGCTGAAGTTCCAGCCAAGGATAGACAAAAAACAGGTAAACCAAACACAATATATATATATATATATATATAAGCTGTACTGCTTCTGATGAATAATGTAAAGATGATGGATAAATCCAAACCACAAGTCCAAAAATCATGAAACCAAAGGACATACAAAATCAGTGAAAATGAAAAACGAATGGAAAATAACAAATTATGTCTACTTGAAGAGCATATGTGAACCCCTGTGATGGAATGAGATCAGATGCACGGGGAAAGTTAGCATTTCCTGCTTGCTAGCAACACCCGTCACATATACCCAGTAGAAAGAGTCAAATCGTGTAAATTCCATATGTATTTATATATGGAGAAGTCGAAGTAGGTAACCTTCTAGTATAGAAGGTGTCAAATCTGTGTAAAATGATCGGAAACTATGTTTTAATATTCATTTGCTTTTTACCATTTATTAATTACTTCATTTTTAAAGGACACAGGCTATGAACCAACTTATCTAGTACATGTAATATACGTCATGGGGGAACTTGATGAAATTCTATTTAGTTTTTGTTGCGTTATGGTACTTTTTATGCTAACAATAACTTTTATTCAAGCATATATTCAATGTCTATGTATGTGATAAACTGTATCTGTCTATGCATATGACTCAGTTTTGAGAGAAAAAACAAAACATCTGACAAAGCTGTATGACACAAATCACCAAGGACATGACCACAAAAATTAGATGATATAATCAGAGACATACAACATATGTTGTATGTTTCTAATATAATAAAACGTTCAGTACCCAGACATACTTTATAAACCACCACATTTCTCTCACAGAATTTTCTCTAGACTTTGGCTTGTGGTATAGCTATCCGTATTCCCACTTCCTAATGTCAAGCAGGAATTTAAGTCATATTTACACTGCATTATCATACTATAATTTCGCTGTATAATTTATTAACTAAAATCCTAAAGAAAATCAATACATCATATGTTCATTAGGTGCGCTTTCTTATAGACTTTGCCTAAATTCATAATAGTTTAGATTGACAACTATCCTTACCATTCTTCACAGTGATTTGTGCATTTATACATCTATTATACTAAAGTGACGGTGTGTTGTTAGCATTCAGGAGATGCTTTCCTTTGGCACTTAATATAACGTCATTGGATGTCACTTATGTTACTTAGAACATGTTATATGGTTTGCTTTCTTTATGATTATATTTTGCTGATTTTATATTTCTTAATATTCATAATATGTTTTATATTTAGGTTTAGGTTTTCTTCATATGTCATTAAAGGTGAGGAAGCATGTAGATCTTTCAGGGAAGCAATTGTAAAACAATTACAAATTCACAAAAAGGAATTTAGTTTGCTATTATCATATAATCACACATTATTATGTGCATGTCCTTGATGATTATGTCCTACAGCTGGGTCAAATGTCTTCTGTTTTCTCTTTGGGAATTACAAAAACAGGAACATTTGTTGTATCACATTGATAATGTCAGTCAGTATTGTTTTTTCTATTGATATCTTACCCAATGTAATTCCTTTAAACTGTGACCTCTGACCTGTAAGTGTCAATTGAGCATTCTATTTGCGATAAAGTTTTGGACATGACGAGCCATTATGTGTAGATAATATTTCGATTGTAGTATTGCAATTACTCATGCTCAGTAAGCAAAATGACCGGTAATTGTGAGACGTCACTTGACGTTATTTACAAAATTACTTTAATGGTTCACCAATTGAATGACTTTATTACTTCAATTGACCGTCCTAAGTCCGTATCGTAACCGCAGCACAATCGAATATTTTTGTAATGACGTTCCGTGTAAATTCTACAATTATCATTTTTTGTGTGCAGGTCCCTGGTGATTTGTGTCATACAGCTGTGCCAGATGTCTTCTGTATTCTTTTTTAATGGTTGAATTGTGGCCGCTAATAAATATATGACAGTAAATTGACTTTAACAAGGTAAAGATTATTTTGTCAAATTAACTGCAATGAACTAAAATTCTATCATTTTTAATGTTATTGACAGGACATTTAATTCTTGTTATAATTTAACAAGAAAGGCTAGAAAACCCTAAAAAGTAGTCCTATTCTTTCATTGGTTGCAACAGAATGATCGCCATGATAACAAAATACTATTTGTTTTCAGTGAAAGAGAAAACAGAAGACACGTTACAAAGCTGTATGACACAAATCAACAAGAACATGTACAAAAACATTACAATAGTTAAATAAACACAAAAATTACAAAAATATTCCAGTGTATTGCAGTTACGATACCGACTTAGGACGTTCTATTAAAGTAAGTAATATTTGTCAGTCAATTGCTGTGGCTGCGACGTTTAAGGCCTCCCAACTCCCTTCTTCCGCAAAGTAGCAAATCAAAGGAAACATTTTAAAATATATACATAATCCCCTATATGGAGAACAAGAATCAACAGGTTACTCAAGAGGAGAGGTCATAACAACTTTAACACGAAGCGTTTTAAGCTAATATCGAAAATATGTTAAGCGACATTTACATAATTCAACCGTGCCCTGATTCAATTTTATAAGCCTTTCCGTTTTGAGGGTAATTAATAGTTAATTGTTTTTATTGTATAATAAGAAATTTTGATACAGTGCGTTTCAAGCTCAATTACAGACGAACAGAACACGGTTTACTTATGCGGATGTCACCTTACATATTTTGATAGCAACATATCATTCTATAAACTTTTTGTGTGTAAAAAAGTTTTTAAGTCCTCTCGTCTTGAAAAACCTGTTGATCCTTTTTTTTCTATATGGAGGATTATTTATAAATTTTTAAATGTGTGCCCTTTAATTGTGCTGCTTTTGCGGTGAGTGAGAAATTTGGGGTCCGTAAACCGGTTAACCACACCAACTGAATGACGTTTGTTATTTTAACTGACTGTCCTAAGTCGGTGTCGTAACCGCAGCAAAATCGAATATTTTTGTAATATTTTTCCGTTTATATTTTACTATAATCATGTTTTGTGTGAATATCCTTGGTGATTTGTGTCATACAGCTTTGTCAGATGTTTTTCTTTCTAATTTTTATCGATGGCTATAGGAGCGAATAACATATTGAGAATCTCACCTTGTGATGGTCTAAGATCTGGTTACTATGGCAATTGCTTTCTATAGCTATGAACTCTTCTGTTATTGTGTCATCAAAGGAAAACATGTTTCGAAGTAGAGGATACCAAGCACTTCTTTCAAAATTTACATATCTCGGCAGGGGATGATTAAACGGTGGACTTTTACTGGATATAGTACGTATTCCGTTGCAGTCTACACAAAAGACGTTTTTAAAGGGATAATTGTAATATGTTTGAATCACTGAATTGCATAGGAACTCGTCCTCAATAGAATATGGTGTTTTAGCTAAAGTTGTCATATTACATTTGTCTATGATAACATCTGTCAGAGATTGTTGTGGGTTGCATATACCGCAAAATTCATTTCTAAATTCCAGGGAATCGAATCTATAATTGGCGTAATCATTTGGGTCAAAAATGTTTTTTTCGTCTGATGACAAATCGTAACCGTGAAAGCCATTCAGTGTTATATGATTCAGACATGCCCATTTGATATCCTCATCTGGAAATACCCAACCGTTCATATGTCCACAATGCCACTTTCCCCGCTTCCGACACATCTTGGAAGGTTTAGATACAGTTTTGTACCAGATCTTACAATGTGATTTCTTTGCAATTTTCATTATGTCCGACATAAAGATATCAAAAGTGATAGGTAAGAATGTTGGACATACCAATTCAAGATCCCATACATCATAATCAAATCGATTTAATATCTTTAAATCAGATTCTAATGGCATGCTTTCAAAATGTGTGCTTTTGGAAATATCTAGTTTCGTGTTCAGTTTATTGTTATATTCCTCACTATGGAGGTTACATAGAGCACAGTACATGTTGTCAAAGTTGATGAATTGGTTGCTGCCAGTCTTAGTCAAGGGGACAAAAGAGAATATATCATTCTCATTGTGTTGTCTACACCTATCGTAATATATCAGCTTACTCCTTTCTTGGAAACATCCATTTGTGACTAAGTAGTCTTCTTCGTATCTTTTACTTATCGGGCTTTTCCGGCGATTTATCGCTTTTCGACAAGATGCTGGATAATCTAATCTCAGATCTATACAACAGTCTCTATTATTTAATATGCATCGCATATCACAGGTACACGACTTCAACACTTGTTCTGACATGATTCTTCGACTTCGGCATAAACCAATACGCCGAAATGTTGAAACATATTGATTAAACAGGTGCGAGATGTTAATAGCCTGGTTCAGGTCCTTTAATATCAAATTCGGATTCTTTGTGACTACCACGGCATTATTTGATATGTTTTTTTCTAAAATGGCATTCATAAAATGCCGAAAATAATCTTGATTAAATGACTCAACATCAATGATATACTGATATAGTACTGGTAACTTAGTTGTACTGTGCGGCAGTGTTATACTCCGTAAAAACTGGTCAAAATCTGTCACTAAATTCTCACTCATTTTACTGAATATGTCAACGAAAGCTTCATTATCATGGTTATTTCGATTACACAAATAACAAAAAACATTTTTAAAAGGCGACGTGTATGGCGACGATGGTAGCTGTATACACATGGTTATGACTGAGACATCGTATGGTTGCCAAACACCTGTAACATTACAGGAATCTATGTATACCTCTGGTTGGACAATTGATGGGTTGCACATAAAACAAAATACGTTTTTAAACATCCTGTATTCCCTTGTATATTCAGAGTTACAGGCAACATCTATGTCGTGATCGTATGTTTTCCATGTTCCGGTTGCGTTACAGAATGTGAATCGAAGTTCCTGTTTTGAACATATTTTTAAACTGAAATTACTTCCCTGAGCATTGTTTTCCTCAAATGGACCAACGGATTGAATTATGCAATTTTTCTCTAAGGCATGATGAACAATTTCTTCTAAGGTCGACAAAAAATTGAAATCAGCAAATTGCGTACAATTAATGTCGATATTCCATTCTGTGTAGTTATACACATCATTACAATGGGCACAGAATTTGTTACGATATGCTTCAGGCGATGAAGTTGAAGTTACAGGTAGCATGATAAATCTAGACGTTACGTTTGAGGGTTTCATGCATTTACTTTTTATTACTTTATCAGCATTTTCAGGACAAGTGGCAACCATCAGTCGCTTTGATTGTCTGATGTAATCTGTATCATTATGGGCTTGAATTATTGTGCGATTTACACATTCAAAAGGAGGAAATTTAAAGTAAACATCAGAGCAACAATCTCCCCTGTAAAGACACATTTCGTCACAAGAGCAACTAGGACATGGCACAGGTAATACAATATCATTTATTATCCGAGACAGTGAGAACCCTGAAATTTCTGAAGCATTTCCACATATTCCATTCAGTCCACATACAAGTATATAGTGTTGCATCAAATTTGTAAAGTTCAATGGATTTCCAGTACATCCGCTTATCACTGCTAAGTAAAGATAACAGCTTAGAATGACTGTATGCCTATAGCAATACATTCTTATTTTCTAAACCACTAGTAAGTCACTCAGCAGACACAATGATGAAAAGTGGTAAGGATGAAATGAAAATGGTAAGGCTGAAATGAAAATGACAATGCTGTAAGCAATTTCTGTACATACAAATGGTGAAATGTCGCTTTCACTACGATACAGAAACATGCATTATTATGTACTGATCGAAGATATATATGAAAGATTTTTCTTTAGTAACAATATCTGTAAAACATGTATGGCAACAACAAAGTAAGTTCGTGTTACAATGTTAAAATGTTACTAGTTTAGTCGTGTATTTAAAATTTTGTTCCAAAGATCCACATTTTATTATGCTTTTTATGTATTCGTTTTAATTAAATTGGCTTTTTTAACCAATAGTTGACTTTAGAAATCTGTCCATTTTGTAAGGTATTGCATGCTTTAAATCTAAACTTGCAACTTTGATATTACATTATCATGCAACGATATTGAAGTTCATCTAAAATCACCAGATTATGTAATGATATTTATGAACAAATATTTATTGCAAAAACAAAACCCCTAAGCTTACGGATGTTAATGCTTATTTAAGCATAATACATACAAAGTTCCAGGAAGTTTTTAATCACATTTACAAATAATTGGTGAATTCTTAATTCTTAGTGTCGTAGTAATCATGACTCATTTGCTTTCGTATTATACATTTTATTACATTTCTTAATACTTCTTACTTAGCTTAAATTGCAATATTCTATTTCTGGTCAAATATGTTGTCATTTTTATATTTCTTCTCATGCTGAAGTCAGCTTAGAACCGTGTGTTAACATCACATATCCATGTCATTGGTATTATTAGTCATACCCTCCCATTACGTCGAAAACATAATCCAATATGATTCAATTTAGGTGAGGGAGGGGGTGGGGGTTGGGTTCCTTCCTTAAAGATGAAATTAAACTGCATGATTAAATCTAACTGCAAGTAGTGTCCCAATATGAATGAAAGGGCCACAATTTCTTACGTTGCCTAAACTTGCAATTTTGATAAACGGAATGGCCGGCACGATTCTACGCATTTCTGCATCAAATGGAGCAAATATCTAACATATTAAACATTAACCAAACGATCGGCAATAATAACTTACCTCCGATTTGCCGTCTGAAGGCTGTACACACATTTTTCTCTACCTGTGTCAAATTTGCCGGTTTGTGTATACGTAGTCTGAATCATTCACATGTTTGATTCTGCTACTGAGATGCAACCACGCAAACGTGTGGCTGATTCAGACTACATATAAACAAAATAAATTTAACACAGGTAGAAAAAAGGTGTGTACAGACTACAGGTCGAGGGTAAGTTATAACTGCTGGTCGTTTGCTTAATATTTTTGTATGTTAGATATTTGTTCCATTTGATGCCGAAATGCGTAGAATCGTGCCGGCCATTCCGTTTATGAAAACTGCAAGTTTCGGCAACGTAAGGAATTGAGGCCCTAGCATTCATATAAGTTCACTACTTGCGACTAGATTAAATCTAAATTTCACCATTTAAAAATATAAAACATTAAATCATTGACAGCTAGGAGTTTTGCATCGTATATATAAATATGTATCGTTGCCGAGGCTGAATTTTTTTTTCAAAAAAAGTTTTTAAGCTGCCGAGATTGACGAAAAATTCGTTAGAAAATCAAATAATTGAATGAAAAGAATGATGTTTGTGATCATTTAACCACAGGAATCGAGGCTCGAGTATGTTCTGGAATACAATACTGCACCAATATTCAACCTTTATTCATTAAATGACTTTTTTTTCTTTTTTTCTTTTAATTTATCAGTAATAGTAGTTTGAGTGTTAAAAGTTGAAGCATTAGTGCTACACTGATAATAATAATAATAATAATAATAATAATAATAATAATAACAATAATGATGATGATGATGATGATGATGATGATGATAATAATAATAATAATAATAATAATAATAATAATAATAATAATAATAATAATAATAATAATAATAATGATAATTATAATTATAGTAATAACTATATATTAAATCTTTCTTTTCGGTATATAACTACCTGCAGTTTATTTTCCAACAGAGTCCATTCTTGAATCAGACTATGTATTAGACTTCCCTGAATACATGTATACTATACACATGATGCTTTCAGTGTGTGTTTTCCACAAAATGACTATTCACTTCTGATTTTATATATCATTATAAATTGAATTCTATGTTTTAAATCAATGCATTAACCTCTGTGACAGTAATTTCTCAAAATATAAGAGATATTGCACAAACCTTAATTTATTCAAAATACACCTATAGGTATGCTGTATGCCAACACATTATTACATCATTCTATAACGTTATTAAATCCTGCACTGTGTCTAGTAAATAATTGATAAACCAGGACAATATCATAAATTTTGTTTGAATAGATACATATAAAATCAATTAATATACATGTAATAACATATGCAAGAGTAATGTTGATAAAAATTTGCATAATTATTTTCGTTAGTATATGTTATAAACGGGAAAATGGCAAGCAACTCTGTGCCCACTTTAGCGCTTCAAGAGATTTTAAAATCATTTTCAGATTGAAGATATTATCAAGATGCATTTTCAACATTATATGTTCTTAAGTAAAATTATAATGTTTTAAGGAACCATGATTCATTAGGATAATGTAAAGGGATAATAGAAATTTACTGATATTAACGTCGGTTCAGGTGAAGTAAAATGGATCAAATAAACCAAATTCTCATTATTTCCTTTCACGTCAGTATAGAACATGTAACACTAGTGAAAAAATCGCTAAATACTGAATGAACCGATTGAAAACTGTATTCAATTTAAGATAAATAACAAAGACTAGAACATCGATATTCAAAAATGATTTATGTGTACATGCAAAAGTCTGTTTTATTTCACTTAGCTGATATTAAACTTTACCAAACTAGTGACAGAAAGACACCGGAGAATTGATGTCATTGGTAGATGGAGTTAAATAAAATGAAAATTGATAATATCATTAATCGTGAGTCATAAATCCTTGGATGCAAGCAACCACTAAACTTTAATCCGTACGAATAATTAAAGCACTGAAAGTACTCATATAAAGTGGTCCATAAAATTTATGCATTTTAAAAGAAGAATGGGTGTAAATGGAAGAGCCAGGGATGCATCTCTAACACGTAATCTATCGGTCATTAGCGTAGCACTTAACTGAATGAGCGTGGCCTGTCCAAAATCGAAATGAGAATATAATTCAAACTTATCAATCATGCATAGATTTTTCATTAATTCAAATTTAATCTGAAAACAATAATATCTCTGATTCAAAAAAAAAAGAGTCGACTGTCCTAATATATTTTTTCTACTTTTCCAAGGGATAGTTTTGGAATTCAGAATAAACAGATGCACAGATAGGCACTAAAATTATCAATAAAAATGGTAACCCTAGCGAAACGAATGGTTGGCCTTGTAAGTTTCCACTTCGGAAGAAAGAAAACTGAAAATGTGGAATAAACAAATGAACAGAACAAGGCTAGGGTCTATCAAGACTTATATGAAAGAAGGGAGATGATCAGACAAGACAAGAGGAAGAAGTTACAAGATGATGTAGAGCATACCCTTCTCCAGAAGCAAGTGTTTACATTTTAATTAATGGACAACCGTGTCGATAAAAAACCTAGCTCATTGAACTATACTTCTCAATTTTACTTTTTCTTTATCGCTTACACCATTCCTCTTCACCTAGTATCTTTTCTTGTATACAAAGTTATATATGTTTAAGGTAACAATAATTCAAACACCGAATTGAAAAAAGGTTGAGGAAAGGGTGGAGTAAAACGTCTTTCGTCATACGTTTTCTTTTTTATAATGTGCCTTATAAAGTATGTCACGTGATATCACATGATACTTAATAAATTTACATTTTTTAAAAGATAAAGATAAAGACATTTGAATCAACCGTATGACGAAAAACAAAATGAAAAAAAAAAGAAAATTAGTAGAAAGCTTTAACTATTTATTTGGGGGGTTCTTATTATTATATTATATTTTTCATTACCATGGATATATGCATGAATATGAATTTTCCTTTGTCTAACTTATCAAAAATGTCAAAGAATTGATGATTAGATATATCTTAAAATTATTGCATTATTTTGGTTTGGCGATTCATATGGATACATTTCGATTCAAATTACGATATTATGACATTGTAAATTAATTACTATTCTTTGTTTTCGTTTTCTATGCAACTCCAATTAGTTATTAAACACAACAAAAGACCCATCAAAGCTGTAGACCTGATATGGGAAGTAACGATATAAATAAGTAGAAATGAATAGAAAGTCATAAATAGAAATGCATATTTAAATTCGTATTGTATCTTTTGAAATCCTTTAGGTGTGCATAATTTTCGTACCGTTCGTAACTTGTCAAAACTGTAGATTAGATTTGGGAAGTAATGATAAATTTAATTTCTGCATGAATGGAAGTGCAAATTTAAATGCCGTATCGTATTATTTGAATACATTAAGCTGTCCATTTTGTATTGTTCATGGGTTTGTTATGGTGGATAACATATAAAGGGATGAATGCGTATGACACGTAAGCAGCATCCCTATAGTGAGGAGTATCAAGAGAAGTTCAGATGCATATCATACTCAAGGCAAGAAATCCTTTTTGAACTCCAGAGTACACGGAAACACAGGACACCTCCTATATGAAATCACCATGGTAAATGACAAATTTATTTATTTAGATGTTATTTATGTATTCATCAATTAATTCTTTTTTTATTTATTTTCTAAATGTATTTATTTCGTATACTTTCTCTCTAAATATGTATGCACTTTATCACACCTAATTGATTTGTCTAGTTTTGTTAGGGCGGTGGGGACTATATGACGGGCCTTGTCCAAACCTCTTTCAGAGGAGACATGGTCCTGAACCTCGTCCCCTCTGACTGTTAGTCGGGACTCCTACAGATCTAGGGTCTTAGCTCGTTTTCAGACTGGCAGAGCACGGTTTATCATGTTGATGTCGCATATATTTTTATACCATTGTGTATTTTACAATACCTTACGTGTTTATATTTTTATGACCTCTCAATATGCGATACCTGTTGACCCTTGTTCTTTACATGGAGGATTATTTATAAATTTTTAAATGTAAGTCCTTTGATTGTTCTGCTGTTACGGTGAGTGGGAAGGTGGGCCCGTAAACCGGTTAACCACACCATTTGTTTGGCTTTTGTCAAATTAAATGACCGTCCTAAGTCGGTATCGTAATTGCACTACAATCAAATATTTTTGTAATGTGATATATGTTCTAGTATATTATTTATATTCATGTACTTTATAGCTCTATGGTGACTTCTGCCACATAACTGAGCCAGTAACTCCTCTTTTTTCTTATTATTTACATGTCTCGAGAAATTCTCTTAGAAACTAAATATATATGACCTCTCAAATATTTACACCATTAACGGTTTTTGTTTATATAAAATGTGTATGTCGTATATTAAACCTAACTAATTAGTATTTATAAATATATATATTATTGAAAAGAATAAATTACGTTGTGCTAGACGACTGCTTAATTTTTTTGTAACGAATGTGAATTTTGTCATCGTATCCATCTGACAGACTTGTCCCAATTATAGTACACATCTGACAGACTTTTCCTAGTCAAAGTATCCATTTGAGAAACTTGTCCTAGTTATATTATCCATTTGACAGACATGAGGACGAAAAATTCATGAAATATACTTATGAAATACATGATAATATAAAAATTGATTTAGATGGAGCAGGAGCAAAATTGTATTTTGGACACTATATAGTAGAAAATGGACGTGTATATACGGACTTTTATTCTAAACTGACGGATAAGCACCCGCATTTAAGGGAAAATTCCTGTCATCCTCTACATACAAAGAAAGCGTTGGCATATAGGCTTGGGATAAGGATAAAGAGAATATGTGAGAAAGAAAAGGATTATTTTAAAAACAGACGCGATTTAAAACATCAATTACGGAAGCACGGATATAGCAGTAAACTAATAGAACAACAATTATGTAAAGTAGACAGAACGGTTAGAGAAGAATCACTGAAAAATAAACAGAAAACCAGAGAAAAAATAGGAAGAGTATGGTTTTACATACCCTAAAAACTTCCAAATATAAGGAATATATTAAAGAAACATGAAAAAAAAATATTTAATTGGGACCATATGCAAAATGTTTTCCTGGAACTTATCATGTTTGATTACAGACGAGATAGGAACTTTTGCGACACTTTAATACATAAAAGACTGACAATACATTAAAACAAAAGAGGATAAATGTAATTGTGAAATTTGTGAGATGATCAATAAAAATTGCATTCGGGACACGAAAGGAAAAGGAATATTTATTGTGGTAAAGGACGCGCATTGTAAAGACAGGAATTTGATCTACGTGCTTCCCTGTAAAAATGTGACATTGTGGTTTATGTAGGTGAAACGGACTTTAAATGAGAAAATACAGGAGCAAAAACGCGAAATATAATATAAAAAAGATAAACCTATAATGAAACATTTTATCAAGCATAACATGAGCGATCTTAGAGTAACCATACTTGCTAGAACCACTGGACAAACGATACATTATAGACTCATAACAGAAGAAAATTGGATCAAAAAATAAGAGACGAGGAAACCATGTGTAACATCAAGACGAATAAATGACATTACTATTTATTTCTATTTTTTGCTACAGATAATTATTATTATTATTATTAAGTAAATATAACACTATATATATACGTTATTTCGCGTTATGGCGCCAAATATTAGGCATGCGTGTAACTTATGATGTCACTAATTGTTTATTGTAATTTACATAGTACCCGAGGGCACCATAAGTCTAGTTTTCAGTGCTTTTGTACTGACATGATATATATACTTAAAATTTTCAGTCATCAAATTAAGTAAATTACTCTAAAACTAAGGAGTATCTCCCTCATGCATAGCTCTGTTCTTAGATTCTTTGGTTCACTTTTCGGTCATTTTGGCTTCAACATTGCTCTTCAAATATTTATATATTTTGAGAATTCCAATCATTCGGCCACGAACATCACCGAAGAGACATAACTTGTCGAAATGCACTTATGGTGCACAAAATTAAAAGGTATATATGTTCTATATTTATTATATCTGAGTAATGTAATGATAGATTTTAACAAGCTTTACAAATTTCCATTTCCATCATTTGATAAAGGCCAGGAGACCGAAATTTTGTGAAAAAGAGTGTTGTTATTTATTAATAATGAATAAAGAAAGAAAATAGAGAGGGGGACTGTCATTACAGACTCTAATGAATCTGATTAACGCAAACCTACCCAAATTCTCCGGGTCATTTCATTCAGGGCAGTTCGTAAACCCTCGATATTCTCGGTCAATAGATGCTTCTGATCATGAAGTGTTCAGTAGAAGTAATGCACGTGAGAAAAGGCAAGAGATGATTGCAGATTTTGCGATGTAGTAGAGACACATTCATTAGAAAATTAGAAAAATAGTTTTCGGGGGTCTACGCCTTCTTGGTCACCCCACCCTCACCCCAACAGTTATCCACACTCAAAGGACTTCTCGCCCTTAAACTCCAAAACCTGGATTAACCCCCTGCTTAATAAAATAGTCAATAGTACAATGCATACTAATAATACACATACTGCTCCAAAATAACGGGAATAAATGAAATCATGGCTAAATAATTTAAGATCGTATACCGTTGTCAAGAAATATGGAAAGAGTCAAGAAAACATTTCTATCAATGAATTCATAACTGAAAATTGCACTATCATCAATCATTAAAATTAACCACTTTATTCTTCTTCTGTAAGAAAACATTTCTATCAATTAATTCATAACTGAAAATTGCACTATCATCAATCATTAACATTAACCACTTTATTCTTCCTTTGTACACATTTACATCTGATAATTTGAATAATCACTGTGATGTTTATTTTGCGACATCAGTTAACACACGAATACCTCAATAATAGAGACTTCTCATGTTATCGAAAAATGGATAATTTCATAGATTTCAGAAGTTTGAATTCTGGTCTACAGCAGTAATTTTTTTACCTATTCTTGAGACATGACAAACTGTGTTATCAAACGGTTAAGTAGCAGAGGATATTATAAGGAGAGACCTGGCTCAATTCCTGGTTGTGATCTATCCTTCCGTATAAAATTCTCTAGCATATCGTGTTCAGGTTGAATAAGCCTTAGGTTGGCAATGATTGAATATTGTTACTGATAAGGATAAAATGTGTGATGCTGGAATTGAGTTTTGTCATCAGCTTTGTCAGGAGTAAGGTGTTAAATTGACTATCAATGTCATAAAATATCATAAATAAATAAGTAAAACTAACTTAGTCTTATCAAACCTCAAAAACGTAAACAACTTGATTTTAGAAGGAAAATAGACAATACATCGTTAAACACCATTTTTTATAATTGATGCATTCGGTTAAATGATCTATGAAGGCAGTTTGAATGAGAAATTTATCTAAGAAGGATACCATTTAAGGAAAATAAAAATCATCTTATATTTACCCAATATTATTGACATAATACAGATATTAACATTTCTATGATATCAACATTAATTATGTGTAGTCCGGTTTTATAGTCACGAGTTGAAATTCTGAGTCCAAAAGAAATAACACAATACAGTTACAAATACGTTAATACGTTATTCCAGAGCATGTTCAAATTACAATGACTTTGTTCTGAGGGCTAGGAGACTTTCAGTTAAGCTGCTCAACCAGGGTTATATATGTGCCTGACTAGCAACGTCACTGAGGAAGTTCTACGGTCGATACGAGACTCTTATTACTCAATATGATATCTCGTTATCCAGACTTTTAAATGATATTCTGGACTGAGACCGATTCCGATCATTTTACACAGATTTGAAACCTTCTATACTAGAAGGTTACCTACTTTGACTTCTTCATATATAAATACATATGGAATTTACACGATTTGACTCTTTCTACTGGGTATATGTGACGGGTGTTTCTAGCACGCAGGAGATGCTCACTCTCCCCGGGCACCTGATCTCACTCCATCCCCGGGGTTCACATATGCTCTTTAAGTAGACATATTTTGTTATTTTCCACTTGTTTTTCATCTTCACTGATTTTGTATGTCCTCTGGTTTCATGACTTTTAGACTTATGATTTGGATTTATCCATCATCTTTACATCACTGTCATTTTAAGGTAAATTATTACACTTCACCTTTCTAATTACAAGCTGAAAAGTTAGGTCTAAAAGAAAGGAGGATTATCAAAGCCCTGCTTACTCACTAAAGATTGCATCGGTCTCATTATAAGGTCTGTGAAGAACACAAGGCTTAAAATGCTGTATTGACTGTGGATAGGCTGAATAAATATTAATAACGATAAGTAAAGGAATGGTGTTATACTATCTCATATGACTGGTATGAAAGGAATGTTATGAATTTAAATATTGTAATATAAGTACAAATTTCTGAGTTCCAAACGTTCTACTAACATTTGACACCTTCTATACTAGAAGGTTACCTATTTGACTTCTCCATATATAAATGCATATGGAATTTACACGATTTGACTCTTTCTACTGGGTATATGTGACGGGTGTTGCTAACAAGCAGAAGATACTCACTCTCCCCGGGCACCTGATCTCACTCCATCACAGGGGTTCACATATACTCTTCAAGTAGACATATTTTGTTATTTTCCACTTGTTTTTCATTCTCACTGATTTTGTATGTCCTCTGATTTCATGATTTTTAGACTTATGGTTTGGATTTATCCATCATCTTTACAATTCAACATACTTATCCTAAATCAGTAATTTGATAATTTGAAAATTAGTGTGAATTGTATGTATTTAAGCACACCAATTAGTGTAGTTTTATATCCATTTCAGACAATGACCGAATTGTGTCTTCTTATCAGTAACTAGAAATGGTATCCTTTTCGAGTGATATTTAGACACCTCAAGATGTATTGCATTATATATATAATGCTCAGCTTTCAAATTCACTCATTAACACTAATGTATAGATGTAATGGAAATCCGCTAAACTATACAAACTTAATGCGTGAGTACATACTTGTATGTGGACCGAATGGACTCTGTACAAATGCTTCCGAGATTTCAGGGTTTTCTCTGCCTCCGATGACTAGTGATTATGTATCAAACGCGTCATGTCCGAGTTGCTTTTGTGACGATCTGTGTCTTCACAGAGAAGATTGCTGCCCGGATGTCTACTTTCGATTTCCACCATTTGAATGTGTAAACCGCACTCTGGTTCAAGTTAGAAGTGATAGACAGCATATAAAGCAAACAAAGCGACTGATGGTCACAACTTGTCCTGATGACAGTGATAAAGTCATAGCATCTAAATGCAGAGAGCCTTTGAATATTACATCTAGATTTATCATGCCACCTGTTACTTCATCTACGTCGGCTGAGACATACAGAAATAGATACTGTGCTCTATGTAACAATGTTCATAACTTCACTGAATGGAATATTGATATTAATTGTACAGAATTTGCTGATTTCAATTTCTTGTCGACATTGGAAGATATCGTTCATCAGGCTATAGAAAAGAAATGCATCATTCAATCAGTTGGTCCATTTGAGGAAAACAATGCACAAGGAAACAATTTCAGTTTAAAAATATGTTCAAAAGAGGAATATCAAATCAGAGTTTGTAACACAACCGGAACATGGAAAACATACGATCACGACATAGATGTTGCCTGTAACTCTGAATATACAAGGGAATACAGGATGTTTAAAAACGTATTTTGTTTTATGTGTAACCCATCAATTGTCCAACCAGAATTATTTGTAGATTCCTGCAATGTCACGGGCATTTGGCAACCACATGATATCTCCTTAATCACCCTATGTATACAATTACCTATGTCGTCATACACACTACCATTTAAAAACGTGTTTTGTTATCTGTGCAACCAAAATAGCAAAGATGATTCAGCTTTTGTTGAAACTTTCAGTAGCATAAGTGAACATTTAATGACGAAGACAGATATTGAACGGACTGCATCGCCAATTGCCCAGTTGCAAAATCTATATAAAATACATTTTTACTATATTATTGATATTGATTCTTTCAATATGGAATATTTCCATCGTTTTGTAAATGATGGTTTAGCAAAGAACGCATCTAGTGATAAAGTAGTAATCACAAAGAATGCTTCCACAATATTAACAGACATCAATCGGTCTTTAAACATATCCCATCTGTTTAATCAGCATATTTCTACTTTTCGCGGTATTGGTTTATGCCAAAGTCGAAGAATCATGTCAGAACAAGTGTTGAAGTCGTGTACCTGTGATATGCGATGCATATTAAATAATAGAGACTGTTGTATAGATCTGAGATTAGATTATCCAGCATCTTGTCGAAAAGCGATAAATCGCCGGAAAAGCCCGATAAGTAAAAGATACGAAGAAGACTACTTAGTCACAAATGGATGTTTTCAAGAAAGGAGTAAGCTGATATATTACGATAGGTGTAGACAACACAATGAGAATGATATATTCTCTTTTGTCCCCTTGACTAAGACTGGCGGCAACCAATTCATCAACTATGACAACATGTACTGTGCTCTATGCAATCTCCATAGTAAGGAATATAACAATATACTTAATATGAAACCAAGTATTCGTGATACTACAAATATTCAGCATATGTCGATAGAAGATGATTTAAAGGTCTTTGCTCAGTATGATTATGATGTATGGGATCTTGAACTCGTTTGTCCAACATTCTTACCTATCACTTTTGACATCTTTATGTCGGACATAATGAAAATTGCAAAGAAATCACATTGTAGTATTCTGTACAAAACTGAATCTAAACCATCCAGTTTGTGCAAGAATCAAAACTATGGAGATTGTGGACATATAAAGGGCTGGACTTTTCCCGATGAAAACATCAAATGGGCATGTCTTAATACCGTTACTCTGAATAAATTTTATGGCTACGATCTCAATTCACACAGAAAAAACATTTTTAATCCAGATAATTATACCAATTATAGATCACCCAGTAGGATTTATAAAAATTCTTTTTGTGCTATATGTAATCCACTGCAACCACTTACAGATGTTGTTATTGATAAATGTAATATGACGAAATTAGCAGTAACGCCATATTCTATTAACGACGAGAAATTATGTAATTCTGTGATGCAAACATATTATCATTACCCCTTTAAAAACATTTTCTGTGCGTTCTGTAACGGCATTGGTCTAGAACATGTACTTAGTCCCATAATGGTACGATATTTACCATTATACTCATATTTTCCAAGGGATATATGGTTTACAATTCTAAGAAACATGTTTTCCATTGATGAGACACCAACAGAAAAGTTCGAAGAGGCAGAAAACATTTGTGAAGGGAATCAGATTTTTGACCCACATAAGGTAAATTTCTCATAATGCTACTCATTTTTATTGCAGTCTCTAGGTGGAAATAAATGGTTAGTAAAGTTCAAAATCGCTTACACTTTAAATGAAATGGCTTTACCAAATACCGGAAAATCATAAATCAACAAATATTGTATACATCAACCATTAATGCATACTAGTATTGACGATATACTTGATCCGTTTTATTTATTCTGGATAAATGATGAAGTTCCTTGGCCCCAATTTCATAGTATTCTGTTTCTCAGTTGGTTCCATTTGGCTTACTTTTTCGATCACTTTGGTTTTAATTCTGCTCTTGAAATATTTATATATTATTCGAATTCCAATTATTCGGCCATGAACATTATCTGAAGAGACATATTTTGTACTGTCGTAGAATATATAATGTAAAATTTCAGTCATGAAATTTTGTAAATCACTCTGAAACTAAGGCGTATCTCCTTCCTGTCAAACTCTGTCTTTACATTGAATTTTTTGGTTTTAACGCTAGTCTTCAAATATATATATTATTCGAATTCCAATCGGCCATGAGCATAATTGAAGAGACATAAATTGTCGAAATATGCATCAGGTGCACAAAAATATAATATATATATATACATTTTCCCACTGATTTGTCTGGGTTTATGACTTGAAATAGCTTTATGATCTAAGTATCTAGAATATTATACTACATAACATAGCTAATGTGTGCAATTATGTGAAACCTTGCAGATTCCTGCAATTCATATCATTTTCTTGGTGAAATTGAATAAAGTTTAGTATGAATGTGATGGAAACCCAATGATTTTAGTTTTGTATGGCCAGACCAAATGTGTAAATTTTTGTCACTTCAATTGATCGTCCCAAGTCGATATTGCATAGCAGTTAAATAGTTAAGTTATGGCTGTGGCTTTAACAATTCATCCTTTCGCTAGCATAGCATAGATGTATTTGTTATTCATTCTCAGAGATTTTTTTTTCCTGATCTTATATTATTTATTTGGTTTTTCTGTTTTTGTTTACCTTTTTAAAGTTCACTCGATGATTATTTTACTTATATAACTCAAACTTTTTTACGAAGCCGTTTTCGTGCCATTTTAAAGAAGAAAAAATATTTTTTATCTCGTTCGAACGAGAAACTAATATCATATACTATAGTCTACAGTGATAAGTGTTATTAACCGACAGAAAGAAATGGAGTATCGTCCATCGATAAATCTTTTGAAATTTTCTAACAATTTCTTTAATAGCGGATGTTTGATCATTTAAATAACTACATAGGCAGGAGCATTTGGCCGTGTTTGGCCTGAATTTAGTTGAAATACATTATACGTATTATTTCAGTCTATCAAATGGTAGATCTAAAGTATGTTTGTAACATTTGATTTGGAGCCTCATCTCCTCCATTTTTATATTTATGTTTTAAGCAACTGGAATCAAACTAACTTGGCTCAGTGACTTCACCAATTAACTTTAATCATTAATGAAATAATAATGCATAATTATAAGTGTTTTACTGCATATCAGTAAGTACCATTCAGTTTATATTTCAATTCTGAAATGTATAAATCATAATTAACAACTATTATAATACTTTTAGAGGAGGGCAGAATAACTCTGATGGCATAATACCCTCCCCCCTTTTCTTTTTTTCCCCACGCATTCATCTTCTTCGCAATATAATAAATTATACTTTAACTAAAGTATTTCCTTTCTATTGAAAAGCTGTGCGTTTTAGAATAACCATGCATATGTACGTTGTGTTGTAAGTGTGTAGTTGAAATATATGCAATTACGCATATATAAATGTATCATTGTATGTATCAAATGAAATAATTCCTTATCATACTTATCTAAATAACAAAACACCTTAATTCATATATAAAAGTTTCTCTCTTTTTTCGTATTTAATTCACCAACCAGTTGCTGTGAGGTATATATTACACCCTACTTTTATCGTGCAATGAGATTTGATTCTTTCATCTTATTCTTTCATCCAAATACAACACAGAGAAGTTATCGCTGGGACTCGAACCTTAGACCTTTCAACAAAGAACAATTACTCAGTATTCACAATATTTTGCTCTCTTGACCTTCTTCCAGTGAATTTTATTGGTATTGGTGACTTAAACCTTTCGTTCATGAGCCACGGAAATTACCTACCGACCTATGCATTTTATATTGATTGTAGAACGTGTACATATAGATACAATCTTATTGAAACGCGACTTGTACTTCGTTCCTCTACGCTACTCTCCATGTACAAGATCTTACAACTGCCGATTCGAGGTCATCTCAGGATGACCTTTCAGAACAGCCAATCAGAATTTGAGTTAGAGATCTTTCGGTATTGTTTGTATGTAATATAACACCGAAAGATCTGTTACTCCAATTTTGAATCGGCAGTTGTAAGATCTTGTACATGGAGAGTATCGTAGAGGAGCGAAATACAAGTCGCGTTTTAATAAGATTGATATAGATACGATATATCTGTGTCTTGATAGTGTACAAGATTAAAGAAAAAGTATTTATGAATATAATTACAACAGATAGTAGACAATTTTTCACAATTTGAGCTCAACAAATAAGAATCAAATTAAAACTATGTTTAGAAATGAGTATATGTTATGATGTCAATATATATATATATGAAAGCACAAGTAGGAAATATAACAACAACGTTCACTATTCAAAAATGTCGGATCAACCGTGGGTCAATGCAAGTCGCTAAAGAATAAAAGAGGTCAAATATTAAAGCACAAGAAAGCGACAAACGACACTAAAATAAAAAAAATATGGTCAAATTTTCTAGGCGATCTGCTCCTTCCTCAGGACAAAACAATATAAAAAACTACATGAATAGAAATATGAGAAAAGAAAGCTACCGGTATATACAAAGCACTAGTCTAATTATGCGGTGATATCGGGCGTTAGCTACATTTTGCTTGTTAGTAGTTCGCTGCCCAAATGTAAAATGACCAGGCCTTTATCCGATAACGTGGTCATAGGGGAATAGGGCGACACCTAGTGTGCGGTTTGCCTTGACCCATTCATGTTGTAATATGACTAAGTGTAATAAGAGTGCTGAGAATTGAGAGTGAAATGAGAAAGGATAAAATGAATGGGAAAACACAGAGAAAATAAATAGAAAAAAGGGGGATGTAAGCACAAAGGCAAAATGACAGGTGTTTAATATTTTTTGTTCATTTGGTAGACATCCATCAGTTTGTTAAGGCCATTGGGTTCTTTTTTTTCTATTTATTTTATATATATATTTCGAAAATTTGAATTATATTTGACAATGTGATTGATAGTATCACACGTTTCTTTTAAAAATGATTTGATTTCATCAGTTATGTATACCACGTCCAAAATTTCATATGTTTTGTTTAGTAACGAGTATGCCCCCCATTTGCTTTAACGCATGCACGCAATCTGGACCGCATGGATCGACATTAAGTTCGATTTTTTCTCATAGGAATATTTTTCCACTTTTCTTGAAGAGCACATGCCAACTCACCCACAGTTCTTGGTTGACGGTGACGTTTACGTAAGCATCTCCCTAACTCATCCCACATGTGTTCTATAGCACTGAGGTCGGGCCAACATGCTGGGAAATCCATTACATTAATTCCCTGGATGTTTAGAAAGTTTACGGTGACTCTAGCCGTGTGCGGACGTCAACGGATTGTTGACAGTCTGATGACGTTGAATTAATGGAAGGAGCTCAGGCTGTAAAATGCCATCGATGTAGCACCTCGCGGTAAGAATGTTCCTCAAAATAACCAGTGATGACTTGAAATGTTGATTGATGGCTCCCCAAACTATGACGCCACCACCGCCAAATTTGTCACGCTCAGTTATGCAGTTTGCGGCAAAACGTTCATTGCATCTTCTATAAATGCGCTGTCTTCCGTTAGCCATGGACAAATTGAATCTTGATTTGTCGCTGAACACTACGTCATGCCAATTACGTCAATTAGCAAGCATGTTCCGGGACCGATTCCTTCGGTGGCGAGGAGTTAGGATCAAGTCTTTCAATGGGCGACGGCATAGCAAACCTTGCTCTTTCAATCGTCGGCGTACTGTCCTGGGGTGGATTTGCCTACCGTGACGACCTATCACATTTTTTGACGTGCTTACGGCTGTCGCAAACCTGTCACGTAGATGACGTTGCCTATGAAAACGTCTTGACGTCTTGTCGTTTCGCGTGGCTGACCACTTCGAGGACGATTCGTAACACTTCCTGTGGTCCAATACTTCCGTACAATTCTTGTGCTTGCAGACAAATGGACGTTGACGCGTCCTGCGAAGATACCTTGATTTACGCCGGCGTCTACAAGGCCAAGAACAGCATACCTCTGTTGCTCAGACAGTCTCGGCATTTTACGCGTTAGTTTTAATGAAACAAAGTTTGTAATCAGGACAGATAAAGGCACTAGGTACTAGTATAGGTTATTACTGAAGAAAATGACTCAATGTAGAGCACGTGATCGAGTACTTTTTGAAAAGCGCACAGGTGAGCAGTATTACGTTATGGTTGAGTGATTTGTCTCGCCGATAGCATAAAAGTTACCGCAGTCACACAATATCAAGCAGATATTCAAATCGATTTATTTTCAAAACATTTATGTTTTACATGAAAAAAAAAACATATAGACGTTTTTAAAGTCCCTGAGTATATAATATATAATAATTCCAGATTTTCACAAATCAGATAAAAGAAAGGTCTGAAGTCCAAGGAATGTGGAATATAGTTAAAGGGATCTTTCTTAGCGCCAATATCATATGTTATAATGTTATTTATGTAAGTATGGATATCACATATGTACGGTGTTCGTTCTCTCTTTATCATTGCCTATTGCATTCCGTTAATAAAGTTCTCTGCAGTTTGTAATCACCGCGCTTGTGTTGTGACTTGCATTCCTCTTCTAAATTACTGGCGTAGCTCTTTGTTATTTTAAATAAATACTTAGCGGATTATTCATTTGTCTATTCATTTATTATCAGTGGAATAGGACGATACTTTTTAAATTTGTACCATAGATGGGTGCAATTTACTATGATAAAAGGTTTCATGTATCCCTACATACACAATTACAAGTGATCCATCCCATCATTTGGGGGTTTCATGTAATATTGTATACACTATAACCTTTATGGAATAGTGTAAGTACGTTCCACTTCTTTCTGAAAATCAAATTCAAAGTCTTCTAGAAAAAAATAAATTCAAGATTCATAGAGAAATTTTTAATCAATAATTTTCGTTTGTTTTTACTCCAATTGTCTGTGCATTCAAACGCATTTCTCCATTTGTACCCCCGAGGCTAATGGTCTACGATAAAATGGATCCCCTGGCTCTGCTGAAATCAATTTCAGGTATTTCTTATTTATGTCATATAGTCTAGGGTGCTGTATAAAGTGTTTGATGTTCTTCAAACTTACATGGCGTTGATTAAGTTCACCTAAAAAGACGAAAAGAAATAAACACCTGTTCCATTAATTTTGTACAGAATCTACCATTATCACTGCCTAACAAACAGCTGAAAATAGAAAATGTAGATTTCACTGCAATGAGAGACAAGTACTAAATCATAAACGAAAATATAATTAACATTTAGAAGCTTTATGGGACCTCACACCATACATACCATAATTTTCTTTAAAATTGTCTTCATATTATCACGTCACAATTCTCGTATTTACTTCAAAACAAAAACATTGACAAAAGTCTTCGCTCTTCCAATCTAGGTATTTCCCTTCTTGGTCTATTCCAAGCTTGATTTGGTCAACGCTTAATTTCCGATGTTCATCATCTGCCCTTAAGCCAAACAGCTTGCAGTTATAATAAACACTATGTTCAACAAAGATTGAGAAGATCCATCTCCAAATAAATCTTTTTCCCCACAGTACATGTTCCGTATCTTGTTAAATTGGTTCTGCTTGTTTCAAAGTAGTCCCGGCTCCCTGTTTTGTTCATTCGGCCACTTGCAATAAGGGCCTTGCGAAAGTCATAAAATTCTGCATTTCTTTCATCTAAAATGTTGAAATGCACTTCATTTTCCCTCGTGAATCTTAAAACTCCCACAGTGAGCATATATAATGTCTGTGATAGGTAAGGCAGACCATCCTTTCTAGCTTCGATTACAAACTTACTAAACCTTTCATTGACTTCGTTAGAGGTAAAATTAGCTAACTTTGGAATTAAAACACTGATTGCTTGCATCTGAACTTTGCGCCAATCTTCAAATGTTGTTAGAGCCTATTCAGTGCTTTCATGGTATTTTTACTTTCGTAGACTCTATTAATTTACGAGCCTCCGAGTCGTTGACAAAATCATATCGTGAGTTAAAGTTCCTCAAGAACGTTGTCTATTGTAAGTGGAACTTTAGTTAAATCGAAATTCCCCATGTCATAAACTAGCAGAGCTTAACCAATACTTAACTCTTCAAATAAATAGCCACACTCGATTTCGTCTGTTGCTCGTGAAAGTATAAATTCATCAATATCTCCCCATATATCATGATCATTTAAGGTATCTGTCTCTGTATTAAGGTGTGTGGCTTCCTGGCTCAGGGTCGCGCGATTTGCAGTTTCCATTATACTTTATAGCTCCTCTTCTCAAGTAATTAAGATTAACTTACCATGTGCTTCTACAGTTTCCAAAAAGTGCTTTGACTAGAAGACTAATTATTATTTCTGATTAGACATGTCACAATTCAGAGCTCCTCGAGTTTATCTCTAAAATTTATTTTGGGGTATGGTAATCGTCGATGATCACGATGAACAGATTTGCACACGCTTCATTATGCAATTTATTTCTCAGGATGATCAAGTTTTTATTTTCCAAAATAAATCTCACAGATATCATTTCAGAAAACGAATGACATTTGTGTCATATACATGTATGGTACAAGTAATTTACCCCCAAAAAAGTCTTAGTTACTTTGAGATACACCATGAACGGATCTATAATTCCCCTCGGTGTTACGCCCTTCGTGAAATTATGTACGTAACCAACATTTTTCTATGGGGTAACTACTACAAAATTCATCACACGCATTTGAGTGTGCACAAAATGGTTAAAGGAGAACATGTCTGCCTATAATTGACCGTTATTTTGATCTGAATCGTTTTAGCAAGTAAAGTAAGTATTATGTATTGACCAGGTCAGATATGATAGAATTCATTATGACATTTATCTTGAAAAAAGTAGGTATAGATTATACATGAAAGGTAATTCAATGTCTGTTATATGATTTGTAGGGCGTGTGCGTGAACATTATGTGCTACCCAGGGAAGTTTCGGAGAAATAATAGCTGTGTTCCTCTGCTACGTGTGACAAAGAATCTCAAGTACCATATGTCATTTGAAGTTAGATTACGAAACTCAACATTTCCTTCTGCAACAATCATTGATATTATGAAAGCACTTGGTTTAGAAATAGAATCTTCTTTGCGTATTACATTAAAAGATATTGTGCGCTCGTCAACAAAAAGTATAGTACGAAATATATATATGGAGATGTGCGAATCATGTTCAACATTTTTTCCAACGGAATCAAACATCACTCTTTATGTCTATACCACAATTTTTGTTGAAAGCACTGTATTACGAAAAGCATTGGAGACCGCACTTGTACGTTTTATGAATTCTTCCGTTCAAGCATTTCAAGGACTTTTATCTTTAGAAATTGTTCCCTCTTTGAAAGCCAGAAAATTAGCGATGAACAGTAGCTGCTGTATTGATGGCAATGCCTGTTCCCTTAATGAACATATACAAACAATGTCGTCATCGAAAATTCAAGCATACCGCGCGGTGGAAGTTACCAATGTACTTCTGTGTCCGTATGTTGTTCTGCTTACTGATGATACTGTAATAACCGACGTTGATGTCATTCTTTCCATACCCACAAAATATCTACTCCGTATAGGACAATACGAGTTCCGTTCTGACGGTGAAATTGCAGTTTGCATAAATGAACTGGAAACAATTGGATATTTTCAAAAGCAGCAACGCAGGACAGCGCTAAATCGGCCTTTTGATTTATGGTTAACATCAATTGTGTGCAAAAGTCTATCGTGCATAGCCATCCTGTTGTCATTGTTGACTTACTGTATGTTTCCATGCTTAAGAACAATACCTGGTATCTTAAATATGATATTGTTAACTATGCTTTTCCTATCTCTTTTTATCACACAATTAGGAATAATTTTTGCAAAAAGTGAAATTGGTTGTACTGTATTTGGATTGTTACTGCACGTGTTTTGGCTTTGTGTATTTACAAGTATGTCGGTTTGTAATTACCATATGAATAGGGTATTTAGATCGAATATGGTCAGAATTTTGGAAAATTCTTGTTTACTGATTCTCAGATATTTGGGTTTTATTCTACTTGTCCCTATTGCTTTTGTCATAGTTAACTTAATCTACGGTAGTGTGAAGTTCGGGAATATCTTATTCGCATATGGCGGATACCGATGCTTCATTTCGAACACGAATTTGTCAATAGCTACTTTTCTGGTTCCAGTAGGATGTATTCTGGTTTCTAATTTCATTTTATTTATTTCAACTGCAAGCAAAATTAGCAGAACACCAACAGTTCTCTGCGCAAAGGGGGATCGAAATGAACTATGTATAATCATAAGAATAGCTTCCGTAACAGGAATATCGTGGCTTTTACAGTTACTAGACGGATTTTTTCCTTTATCAGGTTTAACTTATATTGCTACGACACTCAATTCTCTTCAAGGAGTATTCGTCTTTCTGGCATTTACCGTCAATACACGAGTGTATAATATGTACAAACAGAAATGGAAAAATAAACGTTTGAGAAACAATACGGAATCTAGTAATGTTGAATCGATTGCTAGCAGTTTAAACAAATCGATAAGGTCGCGAAGAAAAAAGTATCAAGTTTCTGAACGACTGTGAATATGTATAACATCATTCATTTACTCAAAAGAATCGAAGTACTGAAGATGAGATAGACGGCATCATTTACAAATGTTGATTATTTCTTTATTTTATAAATACAGTTATTGCCCTTTTCTTTTTTATAGTACTGGTCAGGATTAATTGTTCACTTTGAGGATTCTTGGTTACTGTATAAGTAGAATCATTCGCTGGTACTTTCTTTCGCGGTTCTATGAAAGTAAACCTTTTCGCGTGCACAATGATTCGCGGATCCGCCCCTAATGATAAATAGAATGTATGGGTCATTTCACTCAAAGCTAGTGGTCAAGTCTTAATTGTGATTAGCTTTTACCCTTGCAGGCAAACAAATTATCAAAAGCTCGTCCTATTCAGTTCACTTACAGCTCGTAATCAAGATGCATTGCTTTCTAGTATCAATTAAAAACATAACATGCCCGATCCATTAATGGGGGAAAAACAGAAAAAGGGGATTTAATGAAAAATGCGAACAATTATCTCGACAAAACATTTACAACTAGTTCGCCAAAGGGAAAACATGGGGGATTATAACTGTTATTCGCCTGAAATGCGTGCTGCAATCGGCAAAAGTGCTTTTGAAAATGGGTGTTTTATCGACCGCTAAAAAGTTTTCAAAATCACTGGACAAAAATGTTAACGAGAGCGCAGTGACATCTATAAAAAAAAAACAAAGTGTTCCGCCGGTACACCCGAAACCCCGGCAATTAAACTTGTGTCCCGGACTATACGTGATCACAAGACCGTAAAAAAACAAAACTCGACAGCCTCTTCTTTTATTTACCTGAGAGTGTATCAATCGTCAGTGTTTTGATAGTAATCAATTATGGTAATAATGAAATAAGAAGCCAAGTAATTAACTGATTAACATACTTTTCACAGGTACAATGATAAGGTCATAATACCAGGAACGTATATAACATATGTGTTATATACGTCCCTGATAATACCGTACGTGCAAAATACATGCGATAAAAATAATCTACCCTTACGGAATTAATGAACTTTTAAATAAATGTTTTAATTAGTGCTGCTTTAACTATTTTAGAAAAAAATATACATTTACCTTTAATAAAGTTTCATTATAACTGTCATTAAAGGATTATCCGACTTTTAAGTCTTATATACCTCCAGGCTAAAAGTCGATACAGAGAGAATGAGTGTACGTGCGTGTATTTTAGCGATCTATTTGGTATTTAAATTCACCGAGACAAACTTTGGCGGTACGAAACTGACCGCGAAAGCAGCGAAAGTTAATACACAGCGAATGATTCTACGTATACAGTATTAGATGCACTGCCTACTTTGTTAAAAGACAATGCAGAATTGCGATAATTGACAGTTTATTATTATTTCTTCATAACTCTGGATATTCATATATATTTTTTCGAATGAGATACTCGTGGACTATAAAAATGTTCTGGCATGGTTTCACTTTCACAATTTGCTACTCCAGGTATCTGATATTTATTCCTAGTAAAACCCGAAGACGGAACGGCAGAATATATGTAAAACCAGTAGACGGAACGACAGTGTATATATAAAACCAGTAGACGGAACGGCAGAGTATATGTAAAACCAGTTTACTACTAAACCCTTAACACAAATCCAGCTGTCGGTGCTGCTGAATTGACCCAAAATATATACTTCCAATTTACTGTAACAAGAGTTTGTAAATTATTCTAAAACTAAGGAGTATCTCCCTTATGCATGATTCTGCCCTTAGATTGTTTATTTGGTTTTTACTTTTAGGTCTTCAACATCATTGTTGAGATAAAAAATAAAGAAGTCGCTAATTAAATACATGTATATATCTTCTTCTTACGATGATGATGATGATGATGATGATGATGATGATGATGATGATGATGATGATGATGATGATGATGATGATGGTGGTGGTGGTGGTGGTGATGATGAATCAACTGCATTAACACGGATGTTTAGTTCTGTTAACTCGAAGAACACGCGCATCCGATGGATTTGATGAGCGAATTGTTAGTCCCTCCATCAACAAAATTTCTCACAATCCGTCACGTCTCATTGTTTTTCGAGGCTGTATTTTGTGTTTGAAAGAAAGTTTTCAAGAGAAACTCGCTTTTGATATTTAAGGAATGACTGTCTTGTTTTCTAGGTTCATGGGGAATGAACTTGGGTGAGAAACAAACAAATCACGTGAACCGCGAAGCGGTTCTCGAATGATTTGTTTTTTTCTCACCCAAGTTCATTCCCCATAAACCTAGGGAAAAAAGACAGCCATTCCCTATATTTACAATGCATTTTAAAAGGTTCTTTTTTGAAAACAAATATCAAATTCCCCGTTATCAAACTGGCAAGGACCGAATTTTTCCTTATGTGGAAAAGTACTTCCGCCACGCAATATAGTGCGTGTCTAGAATGCTAAAAATACTTCTAAAAATATTTCTTTAATTGCTCAAAATTAACAGATGCACTAATTTCGTTATTACAATTCTTATATTTAATTAATTCAATTATGCGAGAAAAGATAAATTTTATATTACAACGCATGTGATTTGGCATACGCCGGGTACTACTTCCATGACCCAAGTTCATGGGCTGATGAACCGAGTCTGTTCATCGAAGGAATTAGACCAGCATTGTAAATATTAATGTTTGAAAGTGTTCAAGGGATAAATAAAATAAGGAATAAATTTAGTTTTTCGTCGATGGATAGAAGTATATCCGGAAAAAAGTACGGAAAGCTATGCATCCTACGCTACGCGCAATAATGCAGATTTGCGTTGTTTTTCCTATTTCTTCATTCAGTAATCAAAGTCAAATTATTGATTGATTGATTGATCTTGGATTATTCAAATCTTTAATATTGTAACAGTGCGATATATTTTATATTCAATAGTGTGGTGAGTGTAAGCCTATGCATATGTAGGGAAACGCAGTAAAGTGTATGAGGCTAATGATTATTATTTATTTGTGTATGCTTAATAAGTAATATTCTCATAAATACATATCTTTTAACATGTATATCTTTATATATGTGTGTATGTGTTTGTTTATACATATGGAAGCTTGTATTGAACGAGACACGCAAATGAATGACTTTATTGTTGGTTTGAAATTATACCTTATGTATTATATAATATATATTCATTTTACAGAAATATGTACCTTAAAATAAAACTTTTACGTTAAGTTATATCATTACTATACGGTATCATGCTTAATGAGAATGCGCTTTTCTTTATGTTTTTAATACATATGTATGTAGCATTCTTAATTGCGGGACTGAGAAATGGGGGTTTCATAAAGCTTTAATATGGAAAAGGTTCACACTTCTTTTTGTAAAAACAATTTGGGACTAAAAACAAAAAGGAGTACTGCCAACAGTTTATTGTTTTGTGAACTAGGGAGATATTCGCTACGCAGATCCCGTAAAATAAAAATGTCCTCATTCTGACTGAAGTTAAAGAATACTTCAAAGATGTATACCAACAAAATATTTTAATTGAAATTTCAAGATCTACTAAGGGATTCTTATACCAAAACCTTATTGATAATTTTACAATACAGTTTAATTCATTAAAACCAATTCCCTTGTTATTTAAAAATATGTCGCTCAGTTAAGATTATCAGCGCCTAATCTGCAAATAGAACATGGCAGATACGTAAATGAAGTAAAAAGAATATGCGCATATGGTGACCAAAATAAAGTGTCCTTCTTTTAGAACTTTCTAAATACAGTATATCAAACCTTATTATTATAGAAGGACTAGCGTATTGTAATTAGATAAATTACTTAGCATAAATAATGTTAGGCACCTATATGTAATAAACATTGGAATTTCTAATCTAAACAAAGGTCAATGCAAATTTATAGTCTACTTGTGTATAATTTCACTTTTCACATTTGTGTTTATGTAATTGTATATATCATTCTTTCTGAGCCTTGTAAATATGTATGTCTTCTTTTTATGTTCTATATATACATATATATATGTTATTTCTATATGATGTATAGCACTAGCACAAATTGAATTGAATCATGTGTAGTATACTCATGTTAGCTGTACTCTATGAAAATGAGAGTAGGAGAATGTAGAAGATTATATAAAATCATGTAAGAAGACTACGCAAGTTTTGGGTTCCATGATATCAAGATGACCACTGCACAATTACACACATATCTGACAAAATGCACGACTACTTATACCTGACAACCTGCACCACTTGACACATACCTGACAAATTACAAAACTACGCCACAAACCTGACAAACTGCACAACTACACAACATACCTGATAAACTGCACAACTACATGTACACAACATACCTGACAAACTACATAACTACACAACATACCTGACAAACTGCACAACTACACAACATATCTGCCAAACTACATAACATGCCTGACAAACTGTGCAACTACATCACATATCTGTCAAACTGCATATCAACTCCACACACCTGACTAAATGCACAAATTAACCACATACCTTAAAAACTGCACAACCACTCCACCTAAATAACAAACTGCACAACTACCCCACATACCTGACAAGCTGCAAAACTACACCTAATACTTGACATACTGCACAACTACTCTACATACTGGACAAACTACCCCACATACCAAACAAACTCCACAACTTAACAGCATACCCGATAAACTGCACAACTTCATATATCTGACAAACTGCACAACTACACAGCATACCTGACAAACTACACAACATACCTGACAAACTGCTCAACTACACCTCATACTTGACAAACTGCAGAACTATACAACATACCAAACAGATTGCACACACATACATATACCTGGCAAACTGCACAACTACACAACATACCAGACAGACTGCACAAATACATATACCTGACAAACTGCACAACTACACAGCATACCTGACAAACTGCACAACTACTCCACATACCTGACAAGCTGCAAAACTATACAGCATACCTAACAAACTCCACAACTACTCAACATAACTGACAAACGGCGCAACCACACCTCATACCTCACAAACTGCACAGTTACACCTCATACCTGACAAACTGCAAAACTACACAACATACCTTACAAACTGCACAACTACACAACATACCTGACAAACTGCACAAATACATATACCTGACAAACTACATAACTACACAACAAACTTGATAAACTGCACAACTACACCACATCCCTGACAAACTGCACAACTACACCTCATACCTGACAAACTGCACAAATACATATACCTGACAAACTGCATAACTACACAGCATACCTGATAAACTGTACAACTATCCCACATATCAAACAAACTCCACAACTACATATACCTGACAAACTGCACAACTTCATATATCTGACAAACTGCATAACTACACACAACTTCACAACATACCTGACAAACTGCACAACTACACAGCATACCAGACAAACTGAACAACTTCATATATCTGACAAACTGCACAACTACACAGCATACCTGACAAACTACACAGCTACACAACATACCTGACAAACTGCACAACTACACAACATACCTGACAAACTGTCCACCTATACAACATAACAGACAGACTGCACAAATACATATACCTGACAAACTGCACAACTACCCCACATACCTGACAAATGGCACAACCACACCTCATACCTCACAAACTGAACAAATACATATACCTGACAAACTGCATAACTACACAACATACCTGATAAACTGCACAACTACACCACATCCCTGACGAACTGCATAACTACACAACATACCTGATAAACTGCACAACTACACCACATCCCTGACAAACTACACAACTACTTCACATACCTGACAAACTGCACAACTACACCTCATACCTGACAAACTGCACAGCTGCACAACATGCCTAACTAACTGCACAACTACACAACATACCAGACAGACTGCACAAATACATATACCTGACAAACTGCATAACTACAAAACATACCTGATAAACTGCACAACTATCCCACATATCAAACAAACTCCACAACTACACATACCCGACAAACTGCACAACTACACAGCATACCTGACAAACTGCACAACTACACTTCATACCTGACAAACTACACAACTACAAAACACACCTGACAAACTGCACAACTACACTTCATGCCTGACAAACTACACAACTACAAAACATACCTGACAAACTGCACAATTATACTACATACCTGACAATCTGTACAGCGACAGAACATACCTGACAAACTGCACAACTACAAAACATATCTGACAAACTGCATAACTATACCATATATCTGACAAACTGCACAATTACTCCCCATACCTGACAAACTGTACAGCTACACAGCATACCTGACAAACTGCACAACTTCATATACCTGACAAACTGTACAGCTACACAGCATACCTGACAAACTGCATAACTACAAAACATACATGACAAACTGCACAACTACAGCACATACCTGACAAACTGCACGACATACCTGAAAAACTGCACGACTACATATACCTGACATACTGCACAACTATATATACGTGACAAACTAAATAACTACACCACATACCTTACAAACTACACAACATACATATCTGAACTCTGTATAACTACACAAAATACCTGACATACTGCACAACTGCACAACATACCTGACATACTGCACAACTACATATACCTGGCAAACTGCACAACTACATATACCTAGCAAACTGCACAACTACATCATATACCTGACAAACTGCACAACTACTCCACATACCTGATAAACTGCACAACTACTCCACATACCTGATAAACAGCACAACTACTCCACATACCTGATAAACTGCACAGCTACACAGCATACCTGACAAACTGCACAACTACTCCACATACCTGATAAACTGCACAACTACTCCACATACCTGATAAACTGCACAGCTACACAGCATACCTGACAAACTGCACAACTACTCCACATACCTGATAAACTGCACAACTACTCCACATACCTGATAAATTGCACAGCTACACAGCATACTTGACAAACTGCACAACTACACAGCATACCTGACAAACTGTACAACTATTCCACATACCTGACAAACTGTACAACTACACCTCATTTCTGACAAACTGCACAACTACACCTCATACCTGACTAACTCCACAACTACGTAGCATACCTGACAAACTGAACAACTACACCTCATACCTGACAAACCGCACAACTACCCCCACATACCTGACAAACTGCACAACTACACCTCATACCTGTAAAACTGTACAACTACCCCACATACCTGACAAACTGCACAACTACACAGCAAACCTGACAAACATGCGACTCCTGGTATTACTGGACAATGAACCATGGCTAAGTATTTTTTATTTCTTGATTATATCAATGTGACAATGGGACAAAAGCTCCTCAATACAAGAAGAGTGGCATATTTTTCATTAATTATGCATTTACATGTATTCAGTTTAATATTCCCTGGTCATTTAAATTATGCACACTTGTAATATAGAAACAATTGTGGGTATTGTATTTATGCCTCTACACTTTTGTATATTTCCTTGTTACCAAATTCCATTTTTGAATCAGTACATAGGCTATATTCTGATGTTTGTTGTAATAAAAACCATATATCTCTCTCTGCTTTTCTAATTTTACACCCGATAGATAGTTTTCACTTAGCGAAAATTCACAGGAGTTATCTCCCGCTGTCAGCCATTTTGTGGGTCAGAATGTGAAGTTTTGTGCTTTAATCTACAAACATTCAGACTGAATTTCTTTAAAAATCATTTTTGAAAATATGAATTGCTCACAAATCAATAAATATTTAGATAAAATATACTTCAAAACTGTTAATTTTGTTGCAAAATTCTGAAAACCCTCTCCACACAAATGTTTTAAAATTGGTAATACTATGAATGAAAATCTCTTCTTTGACCCAAAACATGGCTGAGTACGGGAGGTAACTCCAATAGATTCATGTGTGCTGTAAGTAGCATCGGTGAACTCGAACGCGTATGGATTCATACATTTTAAGATACTTTCCTTTTCTGTGGACAATAGCTCATCGTGCAACTTTAGTCCCGAAATTTTAGCTGCTTAAGTTTAACAGATTCGCAACCAGACATTCCAATCGCATTTTTCTCTCATCAAAATCACTCTGACATTGTTTCGAATTGTTCAAATATTTCATCTATTACAGTCAAATATGCATTCGTATCACGACTTTATATCATTACATCAACTGGAAAATAGTTTCCTAAATCATAAACAGCAGTATCTAATCCATTTTGACCCAATGCCGATTGTGCAAATTGAGACAATCGAGGTAAATATAATAGGTTTCATATCGACATCAAATTTATCTCTGAATCCCATTTCAAACTTTAAATGATGCGTACGAATGGTAAAATAATAAACATTTTGCACTGAGGAATGAATTTACTACTGGTCAGTGAAATTCTTTTATGTCCGCAAAACTTATTTCTTAGCAATACGTATCAAGCGGTATCACTTAACCCAATTTTTATTAAAATAATACTAACGGCGGAGTTACAAAAAAATACATAAATAATGACGATTCAGTCAAGATACTGCACACGTACCACAATATTCTTAGCAAACTTCCACCTGCTCTAGGTTAATCGTAAACCTGTTTACGGGAAATTTTCCATCAACAATAATAGTTTATATTCATTTTTAATTCATGACAACAAAGAATCTGGCGCTTTTCAATTTGTTGTATTTTGCATAATACTTGCATCTGCCAAATCAACCACATTTTCCAACAAGCCAGAATAACCTAATATACAATAATCAATTTGTCGTTAGTGGCACATTGTCATTGAATTTCATCTCATTTTCATTGCTGATAGCGATAGCTTCCAGTCACAATACGATTATCCTCATGATAGAGAGGCTTATAAATTATTCTGAAGTTATCATGATTCCCCGCCAGAAATCATTAACTTTATTGCTTTCTATAGTCATAATGACAATTTATTGTACGGGTTTTCTTTTTTTCGATTTCGACATTCCAAGCATCAATGTGTTTCAATGAATTCGCAAATTCAAATTGATTTTTGTTTTACGTCACACCACGAATATTTCACGTATATGGTGACGGCATCTGCCTGATGCGGGGCATACAAATTTTGACCTTTGCAACGGACCCACCCGAAGCAGTGAGGGATCTTTAACGTGCCATGCATACCACGACACGGGGCCTCGGTTTTTACTGTCTCATCCGAAAGACATGACACCGGTATGACCAGAGCGGGACTCGAACCCCGGCCTCCCGATCAGGAGTCCGACGCGATACCACTAGGCCACGCCGGCTTAAAACTTTCAATGAACAATAGATAATCAATTTACAATTAAGACTTGTTTTTCTCCAGTATATTAAAACACTTTTTGAAGTACCAATTAAGTGTCTTAACAGCAACGGAACATCACAAATTTAATGTAACCCAAGAAGTAGTTCAGTTTCCCCACCCACATACTAGAAAAGTTGAAGAGAGATATTTTATCAAGAACTAATTTATGAACACCTTGAAAGACCTCAGTGGCGGATCCCGGGTCCGAAAACGGGGGGAGGGATACGTGAAAGTCGTGTATTAACCAAAATACTCCTCCAGTTTGGCTGCCAAATCCGCAGTTTTACTCATACTATTGGCAAAAAGAGGGCCTCTAAATCCGCCACTGGACCTCACATGCATAAGGGTCGCAAGGGTCGCAAACTGTTGTAATGATAAAGCATTGGGCTCCGTACAGAAATAGAACGCAGAGGCATAAAATCTGTGGCGATATATGTGTAATGGCCACAGGTTTTCAAATAGAACTAAATCGCAACATGGACTTAAAGTGTTCCCTTCTTTGACAATCTTACCAAAGAGAGAACTGCATGTTGGTATTGTGGAATTAAGTTATTACAAATCGACACAAATTGCTTTAACTATATATGCATTTTCCCAGGATTCCCTGCATACAAGATACTACTCACAAACTTACGATCAACTCTTAGCATTAGTCCAACATAAGCAGTATGGGGCTATTCATAAAGACAGCTTGAAGTTACCACCATTTTCGCACTTCTGTCTAGAACCAACCTAGACTCAAGTGCAAAAATGGTCGTAACCTCCTGCCTTACAGAACTACTCTTATGCTGGAATTGATTAATGATGTGACAGATGATATCATTGATTGGACACATGATATTACCTATTCGACTATGTGATATCACCAACTTGTCTGTAAATGTGCGTCTGTCTGTCTGTCTGTCTGTCAACTGACCTTGTAAACACGATAAAGACCAAAACCGTATGGGACAGAACCATCAAACTAGGAAAACATACTACATGTGCTGCTGTTCAGAGGATGACGCCAATTAATTTGCAATGTCAGGGAGCAAAGTTCAAGGAGCCAGACTTAACATTGTTGAGAAACTTCACCTTGTCACATTGTTATTGCCATTTGGCAAGTGTATTTTTCACCTTCGCAGAAAGTTGCTGTCCTGAAATTAAGCGAAAGGTGTATTTTGCAACGTAAGCAGAGCTCTTGTTGATCATGTGTATGTTTTGGGCATGTAAACAAACAGGAGATGCTACTGACCTATCATTACTATGTACTTACTGAGTGACAGGTTGGTACAGTATCACACTGGACATCAAATCTGAGCATGTGCGAGCGATACAGGCTGTCAGCTCCATATTTTGTAATGTGATTCATAATCTTCTGCTTTCCTGTCTATCCTTTGGGTGAGATAGTATAAATTGAGGCCCATCCTCAATGCTTCAGGTGGATCTGCAGTATCATACAGATGTCACAATCACATCCGTGCGATACTCTTGGTGTGATATAAGACAACAAGGTTTGTGAGAGCATCGCTGAAGCAACACGTGTCCTCTATCGTCCCTAATCAAGTTCACAATACATACATTTAGAAGAAGCTGACACTGTAAATACATTTCTAGGAATATATATTGCATAAGTGAGTCATAAAGATGGATAACATTTTTTCCAATAAGTGTTAGTACTAGTAGCTGCAAAACTATCAAAATGTAACCAATATACACAACACATAGCGAGGCAAGAAGGACCGGGAAAATATGTTGTCAAACAATATGTACCTGATCGAAATTTGTCTTGCAAATATGTGATTTTTATTGTAGAAAAATAGAATATTTGATAGAAATTTGAAAGTCTTAAATACACTATATACAACATTGTACGAAATTTCAATCCACATTTTGCAAAACAGAATTCTAATCGACTATAAGTCAACAAAGGGCCGTAACTGAGATAACAGTGTACTCATTTCAATCAAATACCTCACAGAATAACCTTAAAAGTTCTGGAATAAAGAAAGTGGAACAGAATCTTAATTGATGGTCAGTCAACAAAGGGCCGTAACTCAGTCAGAAATAGATGTGATCTGGTGAAACGCGCACTTGATCTGTATCTTTGGTATTTAGAACAGTGTACCAACTTTCAATCAAATACCTCAAAGTTTAAGCTAAATAATAGATTTTTCAATGATTTTCAGTCAATCAAGTGCCATAATATGGTAAAAAAACAAACAAAATCTGTAACGCTCCTACATACAGCTGTGTACCAAATTTCAATCAATATCTCATAGTCTTATAAAATTCAATTCTGGAAAACAAAAGTGATGGATAGACAGATGGAGACAGTCCCCCATTTTCACCAGTAGGGGACTAATAACAAAAACAAGAGGTTCATGTGGGCTTATGTAGCTCACCTGAGCACATGAGAAGTGTCAAAATGGGAGTCTCTTTTTTTTTCCTTCAGATATTTAATACTGATTCAGAAATAACACCATATCATTTTCAAAGATTTCCATGCACTTCGAAAATCAAAGCAAATACTGGTAAATGTGCAAAATCAACATAGCCTGAAAAGACATGAAAGGAGCAATTAAATCTGATTTCAGAATGGAACTTAAAACATCAACACTTTCAGCAGACCCCTCTAGTGCATTCGATTTACTGATCTATACAACCAGTCTGAAGAAGTATCTTGGTAATATATGGCACCCTCTACGGCTCATGTCACCCCACCCTGGATCCATTCCTTGACAGAACTGGCTATAAAACAGCAACATTAGTAGTGTACTTTGTGTTAAGCAAGCTTAACATGTATCAATGAGTGTTAGCTATATGTATTCATAAGGGTACAAAATGAAAAGTAAACATTTCAGAGTCTTTCTATGTTTAATACAATTCATGATATAATTAGAGAATCATTACAATGTATATAGTTTCTTTGTACAGTTTTTATTTTTGTACAGTCTCATTAACATGCACTTACAATCAACAGACCAATCACAATCATATTACCATTCATAACAACTTTATCACAGACATGACCTCTTCCATTTAATTTCAGTATGCCATAACACAAAACCATAATCATAATCATAATTAAGGTCTGATATTTAAAGTGTTATCTTCATAACAGGTTTTCTTCATGTTCAACAGACAGGTATCTAAGTATTTCATGCATTTTGGTATAAAAAATGTGAAATCACTAGAAAAATTATACTTCAAAGTAAAGATGAATGCTCCACCTCAAAACATCTGGTAGTGTATCCCTTGAATATGAAAAATAAAGTTTCAGTTGATTCATTACTACAGTATAAAATCATTACCTTAGGTACATTATCAGCCTTGAACATATTGAATGAGATATAGCTGAATAAAGATAAATGCATTTCTGTTATTTTAGACGAGTCAGTAAAAGGTCAAATCTCTAAAAAACCAAAATATAAAATATATTAAAAATTTTCACAAATGATCTTGATAATGAAATCCATCAACATTAACACCATCTAAAATATATGTTAAAAGACTCCTTCTTGCAACAAATACCTTAAAGTGGGAGGATAATTCAAAATATCAATATATTCATCAATGTTATGCCTCAACATCACCAAAAAGTTGTTAATTAGCACCATTCAATTAATTATGATAACAATACTAATGATCTATCCTTTTATATAATATATGACAAAACTCATAATGAATCTTTTTATATAATAAAAATCATACTAGTACTAAATATTCCTGGAATCAAAATTCTTCTGTAAAAAAAACATTTGCAATTAAACCAAAAAAAAAAAATGCGGATTTTTACTTCATCAGATTTGAATTGACTTTTCAATCCTTGGCAATTCATACCTCAGTTTACAACAAAGCTTTAACAAATTGTGTTATTTACACAGTACTCACAGTATGACTGTCCATACAATCTTGTAAACACCTCTCTACTGGAAGTACAGTTAAGAGAATAAATATGATAAGACGTGTTTGTGAATAACTGATACCCCCAGATGACAGTAATGTCCGAAATATTATTTAAAGTTTAAGGTTAATGTCACTTAGTCTAAATTCCTTGTATCATTGGAAAGGTAATGTCACAAGGAATACATGTGTAAAACGTCAAATCCTTACCTATTACCAATCAAACATTCAGGTCAATGTAAGAATTTGCAGACAGACAGACATTGTTATAGACAGACATAATAATGGATTGAATGTACTTGAATATTGGACTGTTTTGATTTGTGTTGATTTGGGTTGTTTAAATATCTACTTTATAATATTTCATTTTCTGGAACATGAGTCAAAAGCTCTTTGACATACAAACATGAAAATTTGTTTTCTATTTCATTTTCTAAAATACACTCTCATCTTACATTCAACCTATCGATGTTTACATTGAGCGAGTAAGAAGTCTGCTGTAACCATTTATCTACGATAAATTTTATGTTTTTATAACAATTATAAAGTACATGTGAGCCAGAATACTGAAACTTAAAAAACTAGATGTGATGGTGCGCCATGAATGCCCCACCAGCAGCAAAGTTTCAGTCCAGGGACAATAAATCCTGTAAAATCTTTGGACAAAATTCCCTTACTATATGTACATCTCCATATTGTGATCTTTATTTGTATACAGTCTCATTAAAATCCTCCCAAGTGTTAGGGAGGAGTTGTGAAGATAAAGTGAATTTACTATATATACATAAAAATATAAGTCTAAGGGCCATAACTCCTGTAAAACTTCTTGGACAGCATTCCCCTTACAATTTGCACATCTATATATTGTAATCTTTCTTTGTACCAAGCTTCATTAAAATCCTCTCAAGGGTTTAGGAGGAGTTGAGAAGACAGTATGTATGAAGGAATGACAGAATGATGGCAAGGTGCAATACTATATGCTCCTGGCCATGTATGACAGAGGCATAAAACTCATTTAAATTTTTCTTCACCATTTGAAACAATCAACTATATATAAACTTAAAGGATATCATAGAGAGTTTGTAATGTTAAGTCAAGCTATTCAATAATGCATTGTTTATAATTGTACATTTCTCTAACCTTTCAATAAACAAGTTTTGATACTTCTGAAAAAAATGTATGTATGTTGGGAATCATTTATATCCAAATGATGGTAATAATGTCATAAGCTATTAACACTCAGTTTAACACAGGATCTTTTATTTGCTAAATTTAAAAAAAAGCAAAAAAATTAAGAGGATCATTGATGAACCATTGCAAGCAAATAACATAAAAAATATTTTATGCTCCTCATAACTTTGATTTCACACTTCCTCCAAGTAGGTCTCGCATATCACGTAAACTTCTCTTAAGAGTGTCTATGAACTTTTTGGAATCTGTTTCTGGACAACAATTAAATGCTGATACTCCAAAGATAATTTGAGTTTCCTGAGGGTTATAGCACACCCCATACCCATCAGGAACTGTAGGTCCAAACACTAAAACAGCTTCATTCTTTGCTGCTACCTGAAAACACAAATACGTATAGGAATTTCTGACCAAGAATTTCTCGAAATAAAAATAATCTTTTCACAAAACATCAAAAAAAAAAGTATTCACCTTAATCTAACAACATATAAATAATCACCCAACTATTGGACATATTATTGCTACCTCTTTAACCTGCTCACCTGACTAGCAAAAATATAATACATTACTGCTATCCCTATGATATGCTCACCTGACTAGCAAAAATATACTACATTACTGCTATCCCTATGATATGCTCACCTGACTAGCAAAAATATAATACATTACTGCTATCCCTATGATATGCTTACCTGACTAGGGGATATATAATACATTACTGTTACCATATGACATGTTCACCTGACTAGAGGATATATAATACATTACTGTTACCTTATGATATGCTCACCTGACTAGAGGATATATAATATATTACTGTTACCTTATGATATGCTCACCTGACTAGAGGATATATAATACATTACTGTTACCTTATGATATGCTCACCTGACTAGAGGATATATAATACATTACTGTTACCTTATGATATGCTCACCTGACTAGAGGATATATAATATATTACTTTACCCCTATGATATGCTCACCTGACTAAAGGATATATAATACATTACTGTTACCCCTATGATATGCTCACCTGACTAGAGGGTATATAATACATTACAATTACCCCTATGATATGCTCACCTGACTAGTGGATTTATAATACATTACTGTTACCCCTATGATATGCTCACCTGACTAGAGGATATATAATACATCACTGTTACCCCTATGATATGCTCATCTGACTAGAGGATATATAATACATTACTGTTACCATATGACATGTTCACCTGACTAGAGGATATATAATATATTACTGTTACCCCTATCATATGCTCACCTGACTAGAGGGTATATAGTACATTACTGTTACCATATGACATGCTCACCTGACTAGAGGATATATAATACATCACTGTTACCATATGACATGTTCACCTGACTAGAGGATATATAATACATTACTGCTATCCCTATGATATGCTCACCTGACTAGAGGATATATAATACATTACTGTTATCCCTATGACATGCTCACCTGACTAGAGGATATATAATACATCACTGTTACCCCTATGATATGCTCACCTGACTAGAGGATATATAATACATTACTGTTACCATATGACATGTTCACCTGACTAGAGGATATATAATATATTACTGTTACCCCTATGATATCCTCACCTGACTAGAGGGTATATAGTACATTACTGTTACCATATGACATGCTCACCTGACTAGAGGATATATAATACATCACTGTTACCATATGACATGTTCACCTGACTAGAGGATATATAATACATTACTGCTATCCCTATAATATGCTCACCTGACTAGAGGATATATAATACATTACTGTTACCATATGACATGTTCACCTGACTAGAGGATATATAATATATTACTAATACCATATGATATGCTCACCTGACTAGAGGATATATAATACATTACTGTTACCATATGACATGTTCACCTGACTAGAGGATATATAATATATTACTGATACCATATGATATGCTCACCTGACTAGAGGATATATAATACATTACTGTTACCATATGATATGCTCACCTGACTAGAGGATATATAATACATTACTGTTACCCCTATAATATGCTCACCTGACTAGAGGATATATAACACATCACTGCTATCCCTATGATATGCTCACCTGACTAGAAGATATATAATGCATCACTGCTATCCCTATGATATGCTCACCTGACTAGAGGATATATAATACATTACTGTTACCCCTATGATATGCTCACCTGACTGGAGGATATATCATACATCACTGCTACCTTTTGCTATGCTTACCTGACTAGAGGATATATAATACTTTACTGTTACCCCTATGATATGTTCACCTGACTAGAAGATATATAATACATTACTGTTACCATATGACATGTTCACCTGACTAAAGGATATATAATATATTACTGTTACCCCTATGATATGCATACCTGACTAGAGGGTATATAATACATTACTGTTACCATATGACATGCTCACCTGACTAGAGGATATATAATACATTACTGTTACCCCTATAATATGCTCACCTGACTGGAGGATATATAATACATTACTGTTACCATATGACATGCTCATCTGACTAGAGGATATATAATACATTACTGCTATCCCTATGATATACTCACCTGACTAGAGGATATATAATATATTAATGTTACCCCTATGATATGCTCACCTGACTAGAGGATATATAATACATTACTGTTATCCCTATCGTATGTTCACCTGACTAGAGGATATATAATACATTACTGTTACCTTATGATATGCTCACCTGACTAGAGGATATATAATATATTACTTTACTCCTATGATATGCTCACCTGACTAAAGGATATATAATACATCACTGTTACCCCTATGATATGCTCACCTGACTAGAGGGTATATAATACATTACTGTTACCCCTATGATATGCTCACCTGACTAGAGGATATATAATACATTACTGTTACCCCTATGATATGCTCACCTGACTAGAGGATATATAATACATCACTGTTACCCCTATGATATGCTCACCTGACTAGAGGATATATAATACATTACTGTTACCATATGATATGCTCACCTGACTAGAGGATATATATAATACATCACTGTTACCCCTATGATATGCTCACCTGACTAGAGGGTATATAATACATTACTGTTACCATATGATATGCTCACCTGACTAGAGGATATATAATACATCACTGTTACCATATGACATGTTCACCTGACTAGAGGATATATAATACATTACTGCTATCCCTATGATATGCTCACCTGACTTAAGGATATATAATACATTACTGTTATCCCTATGACATGCTCACCTGACTAGAGGATATATAATACATCACTGTTACCCCTACGATATGCTCACCTGACTAGAGGATATATAATACATTACTGTTACCATATGACATGTTCACCTGACTAGAGGATATATAATATATTACTGTTACCCCTATGATATGCTCACCTGACTAGAGGGTATATAGTACATTACTGTTACCATATGACATGCTCACCTGACTAGAGGATATATAATACATCACTGTTACCATATGACATGTTCACCTGACTAGAGGATATATAATACATTACTGCTATCCCTATGATATGCTCACCTGACTAGAGGATATATAATACATTACTGTTACCATATGACATGTTCACCTGACTGGAGGATATATAATATATTACTGTTACCATATGACATGTTCACCTGACTAGAGGATATATAATATATTACTGATACCATATGATATGCTCACCTGACTAGAGGATATATAATACATTACTGTTACCATATGATATGCTCACCTGACTAGAGGATATATAATACATTACTGTTACCCCTATAATATGCTCACCTGACTAGAGGATATATAACACATCACTGCTATCCCTATGATATGCTCACCTGACTAGAAGATATATAATGCATCACTGCTATCCCTATGATATGCTCACCTGACTAGAGGATATATAATACATTACTGTTACCCCTATGATATGCTCACCTGACTGGAGGATATATCATACATCACTGCTACCTTTTGCTATGCTTACCTGACTAGAGGATATATAATACTTTACTGTTACCCCTATGATATGTTCACCTGACTAGAAGATATATAATACATTACTGTTACCATATGACATGTTCACCTGACTAGAGGATATATAATATATTACTGTTACCCCTATGATATGCATACCTGACTAGAGGGTATATAATACATTACTGTTACCATATGACATGCTCACCTGACTAGAGGATATATAATACATTACTGTTACCTTATAATAAGCTCACCTGACTGGAGGATATATAATACATTACTGTTACCATATGACATGCTCATCTGACTAGAGGATATATAATACATTACTGCTATCCCTATGATATACTCACCTGACTAGAGGATATATAATATATTACTGTTACCCCTATGATATGCTCACCTGACTAGAGGATATATAATACATCACTGCTATCCCTATCGTATGTTCACCTGACTAGAGGATATATAATACATTACTGTTACCCCTATGATATGCTCACCTGACTAGAGGATATATAATACATTACTGTTACCATATGACATGTTCATCTGACTAAGGATATATAATATATTACTGTTACCCCTATGATATGCTTACCTGACTAGAGGGTATATAATACATTACTGTTACCATATGACATGTTCACCTGACTAGAGGATATATATTATATTTGTTACCCCTATGATATGCTTACCTGACTAGAGGGTATATAATACATTACTGTTACCATATGACATGTTCACCTGACTAGAGGATATATAATATATTTGTTACCCCTATGATATGCTTACCTGACTAGAGGGTATATAATACATTACTGTTACCATATGACATGCTCACCTGACTAGAGGGTATATAATACATTACTGTTACCATGTGACATGTTCACCTGTCTAGAGCATATATAATATATTACTGATACCATATGATATGCTCACCTGACTAGAGGATATATAATACATTACTGTTACCATATGACATGCTCACCTGACTAGAGGATATATAATACATTATTATTACCCTATAACATGCTTACCCGGCTAGAGGGTATATAATACATTACTTTTTCCACTATGACATGCTCACCTGACTAGTGGATATATAATACATTACTTTTTCCACTATGACATGCTCACCTGACTAGTGGATATATTGTGATGAGAGCTGACACTGTAAGCTACATCCATATGTAAATCTGGGACCTGCATATTATTACTGAGTGCTATCAACTTCAGTCCAAGTAAATGACGATCTATTCCCTGACCTTTAACCGCCTGAAAATTAAAGATATTTTATACAAAAGGAAAGGTTTATGTATTACTAATGACATGAAATTCTTCTGGCCTCTACTTGACCCCCTGGAAGTCAAATTCAAAGAAACTTGCTGAGAATCATTAGGGCATACTTCTAAACAATATGTAACAAACTTGTATGTAATTCTATGACAAACTTAACTAATTAGCAAAAAAGACTTTGACTTGCACATAAAATAAACTGTTTAAAAATTGTTTAAAGTTTAAAAATATGTAAAGAAATACGTCTTTGTTATGTCTCTCACCAAGCTGTGATTTGACAGGAGGCTGCTCAATGGTCCATTGTTATAAATAAATATTACATCACACACCTCCAATCCAACTTATCAATGGTCCATTGTTATAAATAAATATTACATCACACACCTCCAATCCAACTTATCAATAGCAATATTTCTCAGGGTTGAAGTGTAACACAGCATAATCTTAAACCTTGACGTTGTGAAGATGGGGCTATATATGACACTTGAATATTTATTGTGAAAGTCCAAAAGTGAAAACTTCATCAAAATTTATCATCTAATTAGGATGATATAAAACAAATTTATGTTCATGATCTATGACTAAATCCTGGAAGATTGAACCTAACTGAAACTCAATTAGGATCTTCTTGGCCACTATGTAATCTTTCTTGTTAAGTATGAATTTGACTCATGCTTCAAAAGAAAATAGGATAACAAAAATGTATGGCATGTGACATGTAAACAAGGCACCTTGAGGGTGCATCTCTGTGAAATTTAGTGAGGATCAACTAAACCACAAGTGGATTTAAGTTCTCTTACAATTAACCATGTATGATAACGAGGCATGTTTACTTCTCATTCAAATGAAGTAGTTTTGGCTTTAAAATAAGAGTCGTTAATGTAAAATGGTTTTTATATTTTTACCTTCACAGCTTAGAATTGATATTATGGTAAACTTTCGTTACAGCAGCCACGTCTGTTTCTGGGAATCTTGCCATTATACTGAATATGCCATTGTAACAATTTGCCACTATTACTTTCATATTTTACAATGCATATACATATACAAGTAAAACAACTCATCTGTTCTTTATTGTTTACAGTTAAGATGAAAGACGAAAACTAGGGATAATATTTCAATTTAATCATAATCACTTTCAAGTTTTATTCCTTCGTTTGCTAAAATGGCCAGAAAATCGATCTTGATTGTTGAGTGTCTCTCTTTTTCTTCAATGGTTCTACTATGTTTATGAAACCTTTACCATCTGTAAGCCAATGGTTATTTATTTAGATCGGCAATTCAAGTGGTCTGCCAATATATTGAATTTAAGAAGGTGTGAAAAATATGTTTGTTTACAATAAGTGCTGCTGGTGCTAGAAGGCGAATATGCCGTCATAATGAACAGAAATAGGAGCATGTACATTTGTTACCAGCAAATTCCCACCAGTATCTAAATATGCCAGTATATTGAGTGCCAGTGTAATGAGAGCTGACTGTACTTATACAAGATATGACACGAAGATGCTGATTTTCAAAGGTTGCATCTGTTGAAACAGTACTAGGATTGATATTTTACAAATACCATCTGATTATGAGTTGAATTCTGAACAATGTCAAGCTTTACTTTGTCATGAACATACCCCAATCTGTAAACATTCTACACAAAATATTATACACTGTACTTCTGTGACATAATTCTTATGTGATGTAACAGCCTTCTTCAACAGCTCTACTTTCCTATCCTTGCTGATATTAGGGTCATCCATGGCCTTTGTAAACTTATGTGACTCTATGGAACATGACCTTATAGTGTCTGTCCGTCCTAACTGAAACTGCCGCAGGGATGCTGTTTCATATGTTGCACATGGCTTTCCATACATCCTAAATCAAATTCATACGTTCATTTATCATACTGAATATAAATATTTTCATATCTGATCATAGATGAGGAACAGACAGATCAATTTTGTCCATACCCACTAACTGCCAAGTTATGGTTACAAAGCTATGACATGATAAAACCATTGTCTTACTACTGTTTGTTTATGCTATGATCCCCATTCATTCCAGTTTAGCATAAATTATCTGTCGTAAGCTAGTTCTTTATAAACTAGAACTGTCCTAACAAGACAAATACCCCCTGCGGCACCAAAATTCATAATAGGGCATAGACTAAGGACAAAAGTAAATTAAATGGTTTCAAAAGATAGATGTTGGTATCGACAGAAACGTCTGCCACAATAATACACATGTGTAGTATGAAGGTCCCATCTCTTTTCTTTCAAAAGTTATGACTAAGGTTAAAGTTTTTAAAAAGTAAGTCAAATGTCAAGGCCAAGGTCACAAGGTAAAAAATTTTGGTACCAAAAGAAAGGTCTTACAGCAAGGTCACAAAGTTATGGTCAAGGTAATAGTTTTCTGGACAGACAGACAGACAGATGGATGGACAAGGTGATTCCTATATACCCCCCAAACTTGGTTTGCTGGGGGTATAATTACCTGTAATAAGCTAGTTAATCATAAATTACTTATAGTAAATTAGTTTATCATAAAGTACCTATAGTAAGCTAGTGTATCATAAATTACCTGTAGTAATGTAAAGATGATGGATAAATCCAAACCATAAGTCTAAAAATTATGAAACCACAGGACATACAAAATCAGTGAAAATGAAAAACAAGTGGAAAATAACAAAATATGTCTACTTGAAGAGCATATGTGAACCCCTGTGATGGAGTGAGATCAGATGCCCAGGGAGAGTGAGCATCTCCTGCTTGCTAGCAACACCTGTCACATATACCCAGTAGAAAGAGTCAAATCGTGTAAATTCCATATGTATTTACACATGGAGAAGTCAAAGTAGGTAACTTTCTAGTATAGAAGGTGTCAAATCTGTGTAAAATGATGGGAATCGGTCTCAGTCCAGAATATCATTTAAAAGTCTGGATAAAGAGATATCATATGGAGTAATAAGAGTCTCGTAACGACCGTAGAACTTCCTCAGTGATGTTGCTAGTCTAGCACATATATAGCCCTGGTTGAGCAGCTTAACTGAAAGTCGCCTAGCCCTCAGAACAAAGTCATTATTTTGAACATGCTCTGGAATAACATATTATCTGAGATATGAATACGCCGTATGCTGGCCATGATGGAATGTTGCTACTTATGAAAGGAAAGTTTGTGATAGCGAATCTGAAATCGTCACGTTTGTCAAAGAGTGAGGTGTTCAATTGACCATTAATGTAGAAAGACAACATAATATCTAAATACGAAGTAGAATTACTACTTTCTGTGGTTTCTTTGACCTCCAGTTCACTTGGATAGATGATGCTAAGGTAATCCGGGAATGAAGGATTATTAATTGAAAGCAAGTCATCTATATATCTGTAAGTGAAATTGAAGCCAAGAGCCCATTGTCTTTTTCCTTTCCTTTCTCTGAATTCAGCTTTGTATGAGTAAAGGAATATGTCAGCTAGTTTAGCATAAAATATCTGTTATAGGCTAGTTTAGCACAAATTACCTGTAGTAAGCTAGTTTATCATAAATTACCTGTGGTAAGCTAGTTTAGCATAAATTACCTGTAATAAGTTAGTTTATCATAAATTATCCATAAAAAGCTAGTTTAGCATAAATTACCTCTAGTAAACTAGTTTAGCATAAATTACCTGTAGTAAGCTAGTTGATAAGCAATCTGAAGGTAACTGTCTGGACTAAGCTTCTGAGATTTCGGAAAATTTTTTCCATATTCAGAAAACTTAAAAACACTGAGATCTGTGTCATTCACCAGTCTATAATGAAAGAAACAGATCGGAAGAAATACATAATGGTAGTTACATGCAAACAAAAACATAGGTTATCACTAGAGCTATCTTCAAAGAACAGTATTAAAGAGAAAAAGAAAGAATCAATTAAAATGTAGTTCAGGGTGATGGTGATGTTCGAAATCAAACTCATACAACATATCACCATTTTTTCCCATCTAGTCTTCATATTTGGAAGAGATTGGTTTCCACTGTTTCCACACCATTCATGCTTTACCACTTGTCATACACCCTTACAGCATTTCTAATCATACCATAGTATGATGTGCATGCTCCATACATGTTGTTTATATCATACACAAAGTATGCATGAAAGTATGAGTTACCTCTCTTTATAACTTACATGTGACACCACAATGTGAAAAGGTTTAGATATACTACAAAAATTACTTACACCATATTTTGTTATTTACAACATCTATTCTATTTTTACAGAGTACCGGTACATTTATTCTGACAGTACTGTTGAAACAATATATGTCTTTTACTAGTCCCAATAAATTTAAAACCCAGAGAGTTCTACCATGATATAACTCATATTAGATCTGAATTTGCAATATCAAAGACACTCTTCTGTTACATAGAGGAAAAGAAACTCTATAAAACTGTATTTTGTGCATTATTAGGAGGTATAACTCTACTAAATGCAGGTTAACCAAGACAAATACGAATATCATCTGTACCTTACCATAACAATAAAACATTTGTAAAGCATAACCTCCTACCAAGGTATTTCATTCTTTGCTGCAGCCTGTGCATCTACTCTTACATATTTCTCAATTTTTCACAATTGACTAGTATTGGCTTGATCTAGTACTATTCAAAGAAAATATGGTATCCTTCAAAAGCTCTAGTTACAAGGAATTTGTATGAAAGTCCTCTTTTTCACTATTAAGAGAAAATGGCACAGAGTATGAATACTGACAAGCAAATTCAGAGAATTATGGTCCCCCACTTTGGGGATTCTATCAGTAAGGGTGCAGTGACATATTATTGTGGTTGCGCATGCAGACATAAACGCCAAATATGAAGGTCCTATGTCTTATGGTTAAAATGTAACATTGAAGTAGGTCAAAGGTCATGGTCAAGGTCACAAGATAAAAAATTCTGATACCAACCGAAAGACATTGCAATTAGGGACACACATGCCAAATATGAAGGCCCTACCTCTTACGGTTAAAAGTAACATTGAAGTAGGTCAAAGGTCACAGTCAAGGTCACATGATAAAAAATTATGGTACCAACAGAAAGGTATTGCACTTAGGGACACACACGCCAAAAATGAAAACCACATGTCTTAAAGTTAAAAAGTTACATTGAAGTAGGTCAAAGATCACGGTCAAGGTCACATGATAAAAATTTTGGTACCAACAGAAAGGTATTGCAAATAGGGACACACATGCCAAATATGAATTCCCTACGTCTTACAGTTATAAAGTTATGACCAAGGTTAAAGTTTTTGTGACAGACAGACAGACAGACAGACGAATGAGATTTAATGTCCCCACACTTTTGCTAAAAGCGGGGGACAAAAGTAGGTTCCAAAGGTCAATGTCAACATAGAAAGTAAGAAAATATGGTATCAATTTAAATTTCTTGTCATAAGTGAGATAAATGCTAATTATATAAGCCCCTTCTCAAACCATTCAAAAAATATTGCCAAGGTTAATGTTTCTGAAAACTGTCTGCTAAATATGAAAGCCTTAGCTCATACTTATGACAAAAGATAGAGTATTTGAAAATTGGTCAAAGATCAAAACAATGGGATCTAAAATTTCTGTACCAATTAAAAAAATTCTTATGAAAAATGTACATATGAAATATGTACACCCTTTCTTATACAGTGGAGGAGATATCCCCATTTGAAAAAAACTTTAACCTGGTTGTCTATGCTATCCAATTGTCCAATGCAAACATAAGCTTTCTGAGACATCTGTCATGGTGGGCTATACCAGTAATTAAGTTGAAACTATAGTAAAGCCCAAAAAAGTGCCAAAAGAGTGAATCATAAGAATAAAAATAATGGAACAAAGAACTAGGTGTCTTCACTGCATTTACTACATAAAGTGTTACGGTAATTGTGAGGATAACTGTAGCCTATAAATATGTATGGAATTCACTCTGGTATGATTTAAATATGTATCACTTACGATTCCAAGTTGTCCTGAGCCTCTGCAATATCTTCCTCTATTTTAGATGTAACCTTTATTTCCAGTTTTCTTGGAGGTTTCATACCTGGTGCTGCATGCCATAAGTCCTTGTTGTTCTTACTGAAAAGGGAGATTACTCTGGTCCAATGTATTATCACAGAGATACTACACATACCACTTACTGATAGCATTATACATCATGATTAAATAAAGGTCATACCGTCACAGCTGGACAAAAACAATGAATTACACCAGACTGTTTAACTGAGTCACTCAAGTAGAAAATGTAGGTCAGATGCATCATCTGATGCATGCACTTAAGGCAGCATCCTAAGACGAACCTAAGATGCAAGTTTGGTAACTGTAGCACCTATACTGAGTTACCCCAAGCTACTTAAACAGAGACGGACGCAAAGGGGAATGGGAACCCCGGGAGTATAGCATAAGTTTCTCCAAACTTTGTCAAAGTGAGCTAAAAATGAGAAACTAGACAATAGAACTCACCAGAAATCAAGCACATGATCAACAATGGCTATAACAGGAGGCCCTTCTGCTGAAGTATGCTCATAATTTAGGCCACACACTCCATTCTTACCAATAATAAACTGAAAAAGAAGGAATAATCCTAAAACAAATCTACATGATAATGGAAAGTCTTCAAGTTAACAGAAAATTAATTAGGATGTTTAAGCGGTCAGGTTCTAATAACTTAACATTGACGGTGCTATGTACATGTATAGCTTTGACACTTAGGGTACATTTATTTATATATATTTACAATACTAGTCTAATTCCTTCGATGAACCATGCTAAACAGACTCAGTTCATCAGCCCATGAACTTGGGTCATGGAAGTAGTGCCTGGCGTATGGCAAATCACATGCGTAGTAATAAAAAATTTATCTTTTCTCGCATAATTGAATTAAATATAAGAATTGTAATAACCAAATTAATGCATCTGTTAATTTTGAGCAATTAAAGAAATTATATCTGGACAGATAGAGTATTTTTTAGCATTCTAGACACGCACTATATTGCGTGGCAGAAGTACTTTTCCATTTTAGGAAAACTTCGGTCCTTGCCAGTTTGATAACGGCGAATTTGATATTTTGTTTTCAAAAAAGAACCTTTTAAAATGCATTGTAAATATAAGGAATGACTGTCTTTTTTTCTAGGTTCATGGGGAATGAACTTGGGTGAGAAACAAACAAATCATTCAAGAACTGCTTCGTGGTTCACGTGATTTGTTGTTTCTCACCCAAGTTCATTCCCCATGAACCTATGAAAAAAGACAGTCATTCCTTAACTAATTACAATGATTATTTCACCCGTTCGGTGTCAACCAAGACTAGAGGAGAAGGAAACCAAACCTTCAACCCATCATTACACCAGATCTCTCCACTTGGCCCAAAAGAGCCTTCACAAATATTTAACAGTTTGAAGTGGCAACACTGATACATTCAGACTGAATACCATTGAGACATACCTGTAATGTTTTATCATTCCATCTATTTCCAGAATTGAGATGACTTCCACCTCCATGTAACATCATTCTAGCGCCCATGCTGTCCTCCTCCTCCCCCTCAGGCAACTCTGGGAAATGATTATCGATGCATACCACAACAATGCTTCTCTGAATTTCCTCTATTGATGCTTTGTTTGTTTTATCTAAATACAAAGTAACTTGAGCAATACATACACATATTGTCAATATTAAAGAAATTTACCAAGGGAATTCAGATATTTCACATGACTTCATGGGCAATAGATCTGATGAGTCATTAATGGTTGGACAAAGTTATTTCATAACACCAACCAGAAACTATCTAATACATATTAAGTAATAATATTAAGTATCAGAAACAGTATTTCATTTGAATGTTCTATTTCTTACAATTAACAAGATGACTGAGCCAAACATCCACATGTACAATGTATATTCTTATTTTGCAAACTTCCAGATGAACAAACCTTTTATGAGTTGACTGTAAACCTTGGACCACTTGTTTCTATTTTCTGAAGACAGGACACCCACTGGCATTTCTGGCTGGCTAGACATTTCCACAATGGTGTTTAGCTGCTTATATAGCTGCTCAATATTGAGAGGTTTTTTGTCTTCCCCATATACATCCAGGGAAAAAAACTGAAATCATTAATGTTTTATAAATGTACATAAAATGTAAACTCGGATATCATGAGTCACATCTTTGTTAAGACATGTATCAACATGGAGTTAAAATTTAACTGGTGCCTATATGGTGTTGCAATTCAGATTAATAAGTTGTAAAGTGTAGGTGAAGAAATCTTCTAACTTCAGAGTTCAGAATTATGGCTCATGCTCTATCTTTTAAGAGACAGGAACAAGTAAGATCTTGACACTTGCTTTGTTATTATCATTTGATGTTTATGTATGTTAATGAATTTTTCAACTTCATACACATAAAGTGAAGTGTAAACACAAAGTCAACTTTAAAACGAAAAATAATGCAAATGACCCCCTAGGAATGAAAAATAATGCAGCTGACCTCTAAGTCAAAGTCTGATCAAATCACTGAATTGATTTTTTTTTCAATTGAATGACATGAAAGTAAAAGACAACCCACTGCAGTTAAAAGCTAGTGAACTTCCATATCAAACTAAATATTCCAGTAATAAAATAAACTTTGACTGAATATGATGACCATAAAACACAATTTCAAAATTTTTTTATGCTAAGTGAAATAAAATCAATTCATTTTATTTCATAAAAAATCTAAAAATAAAAAAAATAAAGAAAAGAAAGGCAGAAATCACAAGATAAAATGTTGGAGATGACACAATACATTCATGATAATAAGATTGTCTTTAACAAACATACATGTAACTTTTTTTTTACTTTTTGCCTTACTTTTTACATAAAAATGTGAATATAGAATAATCCAGAGACCCAGTTGACACTTACACAGTTTGACACTTACACAGTTTGACACTTACACATTTTGACACTTACACAGTTTGACACTTACACATTTTGACACTTACACAGTTTGACACTTACACAGTTTGACACTTACACAATTTGACACTTACACAGTTTGACACTTACACAGTTATTATGAATGACAGTGATATGAGTTGGAGCATTTGGTTCATCTGGAGGGAAACACACCCAGGAATCTTTCTTGGAACCAGGGATACGACATGCAGATAATATTTTATAATACTGCATCATACACAGGGGCTGTTTACCCATTGTTTCCACTGGTAATGTTTCACTGTAAAAAAGAGAAAATTGAAATTTGCTTTATCAAATGATTTATTCACCTATGTATTCTGGCACATGTACATTTCTCAAGCCAAGTTTTTGTGTACATAATAAGAAGTAGTAACTCCTGTAAGAGTTTCTTATGTGTACTGACATTTATTTATTTGTAAAGATGTGTTCCTTGTGATTACACATATTTCCATAAGGTCAAAGAAAAGTTATTAACTGTTAGCACTCCACACATTGTCCTGGCTAAAAAAACCCATCAAGGATTTTAACTGCATTTTTTACAGTTAAAAAAAGATACAGTTACCTAGACTGATCATGTGATAGAATACTCTGCTCTTCTGGAATATATACTCAATCCAGGCATACACATCCACACAGTACCACTCTCCCTTGCATACACACACATGCAATTTATATACATATACACTTACACTGTACCAGTCACCCTACACACATACAACCACACATACAAATATATCACACCACTCTACCCTACATACACACACAACCCGACATATACATATACCACATACACATACATAACCAGAAATACACATCTACACCATATACTTAGCTCCCTTACATACATATGAATGCATGTACTACAATAAATATGTATTGAAAGAATACCACTCCGATAGAATCACAAACCAGACATAAATGTACACTATATCACACTTAAGCAGACATACACATCTAAACCATACCAATCCCTGTTACAGGAACACAAACATACACATCCAAACCATATAAATCCCCACTACAGGCACACAAACATACACATCTAAACCATACCAATCCCTGTTACAGGAACACAAACATACACATTCAAACCATATAAATCCCCACTACAGGCACACAAACATACACATCTAAACCATACCAATCTCTGCTACAGTACAGGTACACAAATATATACCGGTACATATAAACCACATAAATCCTTGCTACAGACACAAAAAAATACAAATCTTAGCCATACAAACACCTACTACAGGAATACAAACATACACATCTAAACCACACTAATCTCCAGTACAATACAATCACACAAACATACACATCTCAACTATACCAATCCCCACTACAAGCAAACTAACATACCGTATTTACTCGAATATAATACGCACTTTTCTTCGTCAATTTGACTCCTCATTTTCTCACTGCGTATTATACATAGGGTTAGAAATCTGGAACTTTTTTTCCAAGATTTTAAGCTTCAGTGGTGGATTTAGCGGGATGCACGTGTCCGTTAAAGTATCTAAAGCTGTCAATCAAACCCACAAGGCGCGAGATATATCTATTGTCTGTATACTGTCTGCTTCCCATAGTAAAAAATGCCCAAGGCGATAACAGGAGTAATGTTTACAGTGTGCCATTCAATGAACACGATAGAATACTTGCGCTGTGTTATTAAGCAATGGTTTCTGATTAGCAGATTGTACGGGTGTTATAATGATTTATCCTTAATTGGTTAATTGATAGTTACGCAACAGGTGAAACTACTTGACTGCACGAGCATCGACAGTTTGGATAACACTCATTCATTCATTCTTTATATATTTTGTCTTCACAAACATTTGCAATCTCCGCGTAAAGTTCACATAGTATAGTAGACATGCAGGTTCCTTCTAACATCTAAACCATACCAAAATTTCCACTACAGTATAGGCAAACAAAAAAACAAATATACACTATATCAAATTCTGCTACAATACTGGCACACAAACATACACATCTAAAAACCATTTCAAACCCTGCTACAAACATACATGTAGATATCTACACCATATAAATGGCACCAAAACAGAGCCTACAGTAATGGCAGTAGTAATGAACAATTATTTAAAGTCAGATATTCACTGGATGACATGATATGTAACCGTATAAATTAGATTATTCTGTATCACCTAAACTTAGTTATTCAGAATATAGTGGTTGGTTGGTCGATTGGTGTTTTATGTCGCTTTCAATGATTTTTCAGTTATATCGCAGCATGGAAGCAGTAGGTGACCAACCAAACATAGAGGCGCAACCCAGGAATCAAATCCGGATCATCGGCGCCATAAGCCAAGTGCTTAACGAATATAGGGGTACACAGAAGATAAGAATGTAGGGGTATATAAAAGACTTACTTATCTATCAAGTTTTTGTAGTCCACCAGTCCTGCTATTAATTTTGCAGCAAACCTGAAATAAATTTCGATGGCTTTTTCTACTATACAAGTTAGATTCTTATGATATAAGAATTAAGTTTTGATTGGAAATGCACGTTATATCTTATATACTATGTATAACATGAAATATCAATTCCAATTCTAAGACAAATTGGCAAAATGTTCATTTTGAAATAGCATGCATGAAGAAACATTTAGTGCATAGCATAATTATAGAACAACTTATTCTTTGATTATTTAGAATTTAAGCAAAGTACAAATACATGTATAATAAAATTTGAAGAATTCTCTATTCATGTTGCATCATCTTACTTGAGTTGTCCATCTTTTGTGGTGTAGGATTGCTTAGGGAACAGAACACCTGGACTGACATGTACAGTTACTGGTGAACGAAACTGTAAGTAGGCAACATCTGTCCACCAATCAGAAAGCTAGAAAACAAGACACAGACAAAGATCAAATTTGGTCATGTCATTACAGCTCCATATACAATACCTAATCTACTCACTGAATTGTCTCTACTGTCCGCGCCACTCACTCTGGAAACGGGAAAATCTGGATTTTCAGTTATTCATCTTCAGAATAATTTCAAAAAGGCAAAACCATTCGATAGATCTTGTTTAGTCGTAACTTTTGGTGTATGCTATATGTTTGTATGAAGAAGCGTTCATATTTTATAGAAAAAGATCAAGTTTAGATAGGGTGATTTCTATGTTAGATTCTGACGTGACGTCGCCAAGTTTCCCATAGACTAAATGTTAAACATCGGCGACGTCACGTCAAAATTAACATAGAAAACACCCTATCTAAAATGATTTTTTCCCTATAAAATACGAATGCTTCTTCGTAGAAACATATAGCATACACCAAAAGTTACGACTAAACAAGGTCTGTCGATTGATATTAATTTTGTAAAACTATTTTAAACATATATAGGTGAAAATCTAAATTTTTCAGTTTACAAAGTGAGTGGCGCGGACAGTAGTTTTATATGGCATATCACTACAACAAACGGATGGACATCATATACCATGTCAGCTGGACATTATATACAGTATCGGCTATAGCCCAAATAACATCACCAAAAAAAAGAAGCTTGCATTCTACATACTCATGTAATTACTAACACTTATCAAGATTGGATATAAGTAATGAAAATAAATTATCAAAAAGTATCCTTGTCTCTTAACATTATTTTATTTGGTTACTTCAGAGCAAACTTTATGTACTACACTGTAGTGCATAAACATGTATTCATTGAATTCTTTTAATCTTTGATAATGGTGATCTTGATTTAAATCAAAATCAAATGAAAAACAAAATGGCAGAGCATTCTCTCATCGCAAAGTATCATTAGAAAAAACTTCAATGAAATTTACCATGCTCATAGAGAAGGACAATCAGCAAAAATATTCCCCATTTCAGGGAAAATGGAAGCCTTAGGTGTAATTGACTAGATATAAATTAATTGTTAAATAATATTAACTTCACAAATATGCTTTATGTGAAATTTAAAATGCTCTTATATAGAATTGTATACCCAATTATTTTCTGTTTGAGCTCGTTTCTTCAGCAATGTCTGCAAGTTTGGGCCAGGATCTCTGTGGAATGTTTTTACAATCTGAAAACAAAATTAAATTTCAATTATTTATGACTTCAATAAAGAATTCAATCCGTTACCTGAAAAAGTCAACTCTAAACATAGTTAAAAAAAATAGGGTGCTTCCTCTCATCGTCATTAAGTAACGTGAAGTTTGAAATTGATGAGGCAAAAACTGTAGTGTGTATGCCCATAAAGTGAAGTGTCATGGACTCATGCACATTCCCATGCAACTACTCACTCACCCAACCACACATGAACGGCTGCATTATTTTATGCCCTCCAACACTGTTGCGAGGGGATAAAAAACCTCTTTTCCAACATCTGGATTAGACAGTCAAATGTCACATCATATGCCTAATACAATACACAGATATTACACAGTCAAATGTCACATCATATGCCTAATACAATACACAGATATCAGACAGTCAAATGTCACATCATATGCCTAATACAATACACAGATATTAGACAGTCAAATGTCACATCATATGCCTGATACAATACACAGATATTAGACAGTCAAATGTCACATCATATGCCTGATACAATACACAGATATTAGACAGGCAAATGTCACATCATATGCCTAATACAATACACAGATATTACACAGTCAAATGTCACATCATATGCCTGATACAATACACAGATATCAGACAGTCAAATGTCACATCATATGCCTGATACAATACACAGATATTAGACAGTAAAATGTCATATCATATGCCTCATACAATACACAGATATTACACAGTCAAATGTCACATCATATACCTAATACAATACACAGATATTAGACAGTCAAATGTCACATCATATGCCTCATACAATACACAGATATTAGACAGTCAAATGTCACATCATATGCCTCATACAATACACAGATATTACACAGTCAAATGTCACATCATATGCCTTATACAATACACAGATATTAGACAGGCAAATTTTCACATCATAGGCCTAATACAATACACAGATATTACACAGTCAAATGTCACATCATATATCCCATACAATACACAGATATTACACAGTCAAATGTCACATCATATGCCTGATACATTAAACAGATATTAGACAGTCAAATGTCACATCATATGCCTGATACAATACACAGATATTACACAGTCAAATGTCACATCATATGCCTGATACAATACACAGATATTACACAGTCAAATGTCACATCATATGCCTCATACAATACACAGATATTAGACAGGCAAATGTCACATCATATGCCTGATATAATACACAGATATTAGACAGGCAAATGTCACATCATATGCCTAATACAATACACAGATATTAAACAGTCAAATGTCACATCATATGCCTAATACAATACACAGATATTAGACAGGCAAATGTCACATCATATGCCTAATACAATACACAGATATCAGACAGTCAAATGTCACATCATATGCCTGATACAATACACAGATATTAGACAGGCAAATGTCACATCATATGCCTAATACAATACACAGATATCAGACAGTCAAATGTCACATCATATGCCTAATACAATACACAGATATCAGACAGTCAAATGTCACATCATATGCCTGATACAATACACAGATGTTAAGATCTAAGGAACAGACTCACATCTTCAGTGAGAAATCTTTAACGTCCCCGTGTACCAGGACATAAATTTTAAGTTTCATCCAAAAGACAGAATATCAACAAGCCACTTGTGTGACTCGAACCCCAGCTCTTGTGGTCATAAGTCAAGCCTCTAATTGAGCAGTTCCAGTCATCACATTATTATAAAACAAGTGTGATAAAACTACTCCTTAACAAAAGTATAAACATAAGATCATATATTCAATACATGTAATTAAAAAGAACAACAAAGGAAAGGAAATATTTCTATAATTTTGTTACATCTATAATTCTCATTTCTGACCTGCTCTGTATGTGCAAATTCCTCCTCTGACAGAAGGGGTTTAACAGTTTTTAAATACTTCTGTAATGTCTGGTCTAAAGCAGGTACAGGTAACCGTGGTAATGTCTCCTGGATGGAGAACATGCGTCCAATTTCTGTCTTTTTAGGCTGCATTGTCTTCATACTACATGGTACCTGCCGAGTCTGAAGTGTAAGACATAAGTGTTAAGACAATGATCTATGAGATATGTACACATCTTTGCATGAGCCTTCTCTTCAATTAAATCAATTAAAAAGAGGCATCTAGAAATACTGCACTATTGAAATCACCACAGCCTCTGCACATGCCTTACACCCTTGTCTTCGATTGGCTGCCTTTAGACAACAACCATTTGATTTGCATTTTGTTTACAAGAAAATTTCCAGTCCAAAGGGCCAGCAAAATTCAGAAACCAAACAATCCCTTTTCTCCCTAGCACTTCTCTTTTCTGTAGTAATAAATGGAGTCTTCTAAATAAACCAGAAATTCAACATGGTCAAGAAGAGACCTGCCACTTGCTTTAACTAATGGTGCCATCTCTTGACAAAAACCATCTGGCCCATAGTGCCAGCAAATCAAATAAAAATAGAAAAAACAAAACAAAACAAAAAACATAACGAAAACATATGTCTCACAATATAAATCCAGGGGCATATAAAATTTAGGATCCTGCAAGTCTTCACTCCCCCCTTTCCATTCTTATAAAATCAAACTCACTTTTAAATATCTTCTGTGATGGCGCATTTCGTCATCTTGATTGTACAAAACCCAATTTTATTAAAATTATTTGTAATTTGGCTGCTCTTACAGTTATAGCTTCAGCAAACTTGTCGGAGAACAAAACCCGGGTTTTAAAGAAACCTTCTCTTAACGCAACTTAGCTAGCCATACCAGGAATTTTCACCTCGAGAATTACCATATACAATAAGTAACAGTGTAGAATAAATATTATAAGTCAGGGCTGAAACTTAGCTTACCATCTCATTGGAAAGATATATGTAGAAGATACGGAGTTATGCACAAGACACATATTGGTGGCGTTTTGAATTTTAAATATGCATTACGCTAGAATGATTACACAGCACACGTACACTGGTTGGGTCCAAAGTCAAAGGAGCTACTATATAGCCAAATCGAGCTATTTTTTCTTGTTCTGCAACTTCTGGATATATCTAGTACATCCCGATCTAACCATGATAGACCAGATCTGGATATACATTAGTTCGCACATAGGCTACATGTAATATAGCCCGATATGGATACACTCTCTGTAGCCAGATCGGTTTTGAACCCGATCTGCATGCATGTAAAGGCATTCAACCCCAAATTCTCACGATTTACTTTCCTTACTGGGGCGAAATTAAAATATAAATATATATCTTTTGTAAACTTTATCAAACCAGAGTTTTTCCCTTACCGTGCTACAACGAATACCGATGTGAATTTTGATCCTTAACTAGCAAAGTCAGAAACTATAACGTCCAAAGTCCATTTTCATACATAAGTAAACATGACTGTATGGCAATTGATAACGACCCAATTTCTCACCTGTGATTTAAATACACATGTATGTGCATAAGTAAAATATCAAAACTCCAGATTTACGATTCAATAGCTCTAATAGTCATATCGTTTACCTTATTCTACTACTATTATTCACTCGCGTTAGCACCACTTCTCTCTAATTTTACACCCCCTACCCTTCCGACCGCCCCTTACCCCAAACAGAAAGAATCTAGACTATAGTTGTCATTTCAGTGGTAACATTTTCGACAAATAATCTATCGTAAATAAAGTTGCGAGTGCATAATTTTACGTTAGAATAATTGTAAAACTTCGAGTATTCGATTTTCTATCGGCGCTGATCGCATTTTCACCGATGTCCAACCCATAAGGTTGCTGGACTGGCATTTAGAAGAAAAAAATCTTATGAAGGTCCAACGAAGACATTTCAACATCGATCGGTCACATCAGTGGGCACATCGGAGGAAAATAACGTGGAATTGTTTATACGATTTGTTGCACATCGAAGACCTATGAATCCGTAGAACCTGGGACCGATAACAGAAGTGGATCACTCCAGACATCCTTGACATCGGAAGGACACCGGTATTCTTTGGGTCCATTTTCTTCGTGTCATCGTTTGATAATCGGAAAACAACCTACCGGACATCGTGTGAGTCTCGGTTGTATTTTCGACGTCGCATTGGTCATATGGCCCAATTTGCGCCATATTTGTTGGGTTGGAATTTATCATTGCTTTCTACGAAGAATCCGATATTTTGAAATTTCATTATTGCAAACTGCGGTCAAAATTCAAAGAAAAGGGATCAGTCTTCGTAAGATTCCTCAATGAATTTCAGCAGTTTTATGACTCATGTATAGCTCATGTGTTCAAAATATAATTCAGCCAAGTTGCACTACGGTCTATGATAAACATTGAGTTTATCCCCCAGTTCATCCTCGGAATGTTTCGGGGATTATTAACATTCAGATCTTAATGTAATGTCATGCCGACGTCGAGAATTCGTCAAGTGACCGGACGGAATGCTGCAGGTGTTGGTTTTACATTGAACAGATTTTTAAAAGGCGATGACCAGCGTCCCTTCAAGATATAAACCCAGGATTGTCTGCACATGTCTTGTGCGTTACCACTGTTGTCCGACCGATGTCCTCCCAGTGCCCATTTAAAAAATTTCATATATTTCGGCGGTTATCGTCCGATGACTGGTAAGTGCAATGGTCATTACAAGTGTTTGTCGCCAGTCATTCGTTCAGCAACCTCTGGAAAAGTGGCCAAGGCATGGTCTAGTAACAGTTCCCGGACGTTTTGCTGGTCTGGGCATAATGGGCATACAAAATAAATGATGTTTAAAGGAGAATAAGATTTTTTTCTGGTAAAAATTTTGATATTTGCCTTCTAGTTCTATCTTAATTTATTTATCACATTCTGACCTCCTTTCAATATCCATACGCGGGGAAAGGTGCTCTTGATCAATGAACATAAAATCAGGTTTTAAGGTCGAATAATGCAACATTTTCATTATAAGCATTTTAACAAGAGATTGACCATTAACTTTATCAAATGTCTTGTCTTTCTATGTATATACACTTACAACATCAGTAGACTATATCGTCCGGGAACTATTACAGTGAAGTCGGAAAAATGGCCGAAAAGGAGAGTTATAAAAATGCATAAAATATTTGATTAATGCTCGAGTTTTGTCGTAAGTTTGACATTGTTTTATACATAATGTGCAGAACATGCACTGTACCAAACTTAATGTATTTTGGTCTACTATAGCAAAAACTGATTGCCGAAAACCTCAAAAATCGTCCGGGGACTGTTACTGGACCAGTAGCCTCATTGTCTCTCTTTTAAGAGTACTAACATGCTCAAACGCTAAATGATTTATTTCTATACCCCCTAACCAAACCATCATCTATTTCTGTATTATCCTTGTTCTATAAATTTTATGTGATATATAAATGACTGTAATTTCTTACCGAGACACGATTTCTGTTGAGACATTTAAGATACAATGTACACTTTATTACTGTATTTCTCACTGTTGTAAGAACCATTCACTAATTTTATGTATACAATTTACCTCTTCAATACTATAAGAAGCCAGAAATGAAAATATCATAATGAACTTTCAAATTTGTATTATTATCTTTTTTTATTTTATTTTATTTATCATTATATTCTTTTTCTTTTGGGGTTAGACTGTATGATAATAATTCCCCTTTTTTCCATTTCAATAAGATTTAAATTCAAGTTAATGTTTAACTGTACGAGAGCTGATTGATATGTTGTGAGCTTCGTATTGAATGGGGTACGCTGGGATGTTCTTTTGACGTCTTACTATTCTCTGACTATATAAGGCCGTGTATCCAAGGACTGGTCTCATTTTGTCAGTTTGTAGTGACAAGGTTGCACTCTAAAGTAAACAAATCAACTGGCTATTAGAAAATGGACAAAATCGGTGAAAGCAGTGATCCAGTATTTGCATAAAAAAGGTTTAACACCCCAGGATATCCCAGTGAAAAGGTGGGTTGCGGAATTTAAGCACGGCACACAGAACCTTGAGGATGACCACCATCCTGGAAAGCCTGTCACTGTTGCAACTCCAGAGATGGTAAAAAAAGTCCATGATATTGTTATGACTAACAGACAACTACAGAGAGATATACATGTATAGTCAATACATTTGGCATTTCACAGGAAACAGTACATTCCATTCTGACAGGATCTTGCAATGACAAAGCTTTCGGCCCGTTGGTACCAAGACTTCTGACACCTGATCAGAAGCACACCAGGCATACATTATCGCATGCTAATCTTAAACTTTTTGAGGATCAGAGGAAGATCCTGCCAACTTTCTTCAGAGATTTGTCACTATGGATGAAACATGGGTCTATCATTTTACCCAAAAGGTCAAACAACAATCGAAACAGTGGAAGCACCATGGATCACCCCCGCCAAAGAACGCAAAAACTGTTCCATCAGCTGGGAAAGTTATGGCCTCGGTTTTCTGGGATGCAGATGGTATTCTGCTAATAGATCATCTACAAAAGGGACAAACAATCAATGGTACATACTATGCTTCACTTCTGACGCAGTTATGGTAAAATATTCAACTTAAATGCCATGGAAAACTCACTAAAGGTGTGTTGTTCCATCAGAGCATTGCTCCTGTTCACAAGTCTGTCATTGCCATGGCTGCCATTCACAAGTGTGGCATTAAATTGATTGAGCATCTGCCTCAATCACCTGATCTCGCTCCATCAGGCTTTCATTTAATTCCAAAACTGAAAACAACTATTTCCGGCACCCACATTCAGTCCGATGCTGACGTCATACATGCAGTGGATGACTTACTGAACAGCCAAGAAAAGGAGTTCTATAAAAGTGGTATTGTGGCCCTTAAACACCGCTGGCAAAAGTGTATAGATACTGAAAGGGATTTTGTTGAAAAATATACAATATGTCCAACAAAATTCAAATCCTTCAATATGAGGCTCAAAACATTTAATCAGCCCTCGTATTTTCATTTGTATATATTTACATAGGCACTTGGGTGCTAAATATACAAATAACTTAAAATATGATGGTTTTCAGACAATAACTTCCGTTACGAATGACCAATTTGCTTCAAACTTCATACAATGTTAGCTTATATAAAGATCTAATGTGGGATTGATTTTGGGGTCAAAAGGTCAACTCTTACTAAAAATAGACATTTGTCATTGTATTTCGATTTCCAGATGATAACATGAATTAGAAATGATTGATGTCTTTCAAACTTCATATAAGGCTAGCTCATGTAAAGATCTAGGGTGGGATTGATTTTGGGGTCATAAGGTCAACTTTAAGGGTCACTGTTACTAAAAATTGACATCACCATTGTTCAAATGTAGACTTATTACTGAAAATAGTGATTCATCAGTTTCCAGATGATGACTATAGATACTGATGCCAGATATGAATAAAACGATGCTATATTTTTGCTGTCAATTTCACTAGAACTTAATATAAACTTCATAGAATTCAATGTTATTTCTTGATAAATCATGCAAAAGGTTACCAAGTTTACATACATGTAACTGTTTCATGTTGCTAATAATGTTTCAGTCACTTCAAAGGTACAGGTTGTGGCAGGGGAAAAGTGTTGCATGCAACACTGACTGTAAGCTTGATAACATATTATCAGCTCTTTGAACACAACACAGCAATTGAAGTACTATTTGCCCAACAATGAAGCTGGTAACTCATTTGTAATCACAAGGATCATTTGCTACTTAATTCCCTCCTTCACACAGTTAAGGGTGTTTACTGATGTCACATTACTCAGACAGACCAAATCTTAGATTCCTGTACATCTACATGACTGTGTTTAAAGATCTGCTTATGTTGATGTCACAATTAGTTATATTAATTATTAACTTAATATTTATCATCAAAATAACTAACACTAGTTTTCCCTACATTATTCTTGAAGTGGGCATCCAGGTTTTTGTTTACGGGCATTCGGAACATCTGGGGTAAAGCATCAGACTTTATCATAGAGAGCATCTGGGGTAAAGCATCAGACTTTATCATAGAAAGCATCTGGGGTAAAGCATCAGACTTTATCATAGAGAGCATCTGGGGTAAAGCATCAGACTTTATCATAGAGAGCAATACAAATACCAGGAGCAGTTTTAATAGTTAGGAATAATCAAAATGTTTTGTTATTCAAACAATGTAAATGTGAATTTATGTTTTACAAATTTCTGGTCGTATTTTATGAGCATAAGCCTGTACAATTGATACATTAGGGCTTAAGGTTAAATTGTCGCTGACAATAAAGCCAGAGTTTCATCCCAAATGTCTTGACCAAACTCCTTGGGTACCTATATACTAGTCATAAAACCAGTGACTTCATGACGACTACGAGAAAATGAAATAATTAGTTCATTAACAAATAAATTATCTATATATATATATATATAATTTAATTTTTTATGAAACAAGAAATTTGATTGGTTGTTGAAAGCATATCATAGCTTCATAAATTGCTTTGGTTCATTAGACATGCCCACTTCTGGTGTCGGCAGTTGCTAAGTACAACTAGCTATGCAGATATTTTCCTCTGCTCTTGTTGTTACATTTTCATTTGCAGTTTATAAAAGAGTCTAAATTAAATGTTCATAAATCAAATAATTCAAATTCTTCTTGTCTTTAATTAAATTATAAGGATTAACAATTTTGCAATTTATTGAGATATAAAATGGTTTGAGGCGGTGCACACTTTTTCATAATCCCCTTCGTGGATTATAAAGTGTTCACCGTACCATATTATATCTCAATAAATTGCAAAAATTGTCAAAGTTAATCCTTAAGTAAAAAGTTTTTAAAAAGTAAGTCAAATGTTAAGACCAAGGTAACAAGGTCAAAATGCTGGTACTGACTGAAAGGTCTTGCCACAAAGAATACACATATGTAGTATGAAGGTCCCATCTTTTTTCTTTCAAAAGTTATGCCTAAGGTTAAAGTTTTTAAAAAGTAGCTCAAACATTGAGACCAAGGTCGCAAGGTAAAAAATGTTGGTATCAACAGAAAGTTCTTGCCACAAGGAATACCGGGTATACATGTGTAGTATGAAGGTCCCGTCTTTTTTCTTTCAAAAGTTACGCCTAAGGTTAAAGTTTTTAAAAAAAAGGTCAAACATCGAGACCAAGGTCACAAGGTCAAAAATGTTGGTATCGACAGAAAGTTCTTGCCACAACGAATACACATGTGTAGTATGAAGGTCCCATCTCTTTTTCTTTCAAAAGTTATGGCTAAGGTTAAAGTTTTTTAAAAAGTAAGTCAAATGTCAAGGCCAAGGTCACAAGGTCAAAAAATTTGGTACCAATAGAAAGGTCTTGCCACAATGAATATACATGTATAGTACCAATACCCAGTCTGTTTTAGTTCAAAACTTATGGCTAAGGTTAAAGTTTTTAAAAAGTAGGTCAAATGTCAAGGCAAAGGCCACAAAGTCAAAAAATTTGGTACCAAAAGATAGATCTTGCCACAAGGAATATACATGTATAGTACCAATACCCAGTCTCTTTTGTTTCAAAAGTTATAGCTAAAGTTAAAGTTTTAAACAGTAAGTCAAATGTCATTGCCAAGGTCACAAGGTCAAAAATTTTGATACCAAAAACAAGGTCTTGCCACAAGGAATATACATGTATAGTACCAATACCCAGTCTCTTTTGGTTCAAAAGTTATGGCTAAGGTTAAAGTTTTTAAAAGGTAGGTCAAATGTCAAGGACAAGGTCACTAGGTCAAAACTTTTGGTACAAAAAACAAGGTCTTGCCACAAGGAATATGCATGTGTAGTATGAACACCCAGTCTCTTTTCTTTCAAAAGTTATAGCTAAGGTTAAACTTTTTAAAAAGTAGGTCAAATGTCAAGGCCAAGGTCACAAGGTCAAAAATTTTGGTACCAAAAGAAAGGTCTTGTCACAAGGAATATACATGTGTAGTATAATTACCCAGTCTCTTTTGGTTCAAAAGTTATGGTTAAAGTTAAAGTTTTTAAAAAGTAAGTCAAATGTCATTGCCAAGGTCACAAGGTCAAAATTTGGACACCAAAAACAAGGTCTTGCCACAAAGAATATACATTTATAGTACCAATACCCAGTCTCTTTTGGTTCAAAAGTTATGGCTAAGGTTAAAGTTTTAAAAAACAGGTCAAATGTCAAGGACAAGGTCACTAGGTCAAGACATTTGGTACCGACAGAAAGATCTTACTACAAAGAATATACATGTGTAGTATGAATACCCAGTCTCTTTTCTTTTAAAAGTTATAGGTAAGGTTTAAGTTTAAGTTTTTAAAAAGTAGGTCAAATGTCAAAGCCAAGGTCACAAGATCAAAAATTTGGGTACCAAAAGAAAGGTCTTTTCACAAGGAATATACATGTCTAGTACGAATACCCAGTCTCTTTTGGTTCAAAAGTTATAGCTAAAGTTAAAGTTTTTAAAAAGTAGGTCAAATGTCAAGGCCAATGTCACAAGGTCAGAATTTTGATACCAAAAGAAAGGTCTTGCCACAAGGAATATACATGTGTAGTATGAATACGTAGTCTCTTTTTGTTCAAAAGTTATGGTTAAGGTTAAAGTTTTCTGGACAGACAGACAGACAGACGAACAGACAGACAGACGGACGGACAGACAAACGGACAAGGTGATTCCTATATACCCCCCCAAACTTCATTTGCTGGGGGTATAAAAACAGGCTGTTGACATCTAGATGGTGGAGTGAGCAGCTATGGTGTCTGTTAACTGCTCCTTGAAAGCCTCGATGGTGTTGGCTCCCTTTATGTCCTCAGGTAAGTTATTCCAATCCCTGATGGTCCTTTGGGAAGAATGAGTACTTGTACACGTCGCTGTATGTTGGTGGTTGAGGTACTTGGTGCCTCTAGTCCTTGTATCCCATGGTGTTCAGTAGGATGATGATGTTACATCTATTAAGTCATGGTTGATCTTGTACATCATGACAAGTCGTGATCTTAGTCGGCGTGATTCCAAGGACTCCCAGCCTAGGTCTTTGAGCATTGATGTTACGCTGCCTGGTGACCTGTCATAGTAGCTGCCCTTAGCAAACCTTGCTGCTCTTCGCTGGACACCTCCTAGTGACTGGATATGGGTATGATGGTAAGGGTCCCATAGTGTGGCTGCATATTCCAGGGTAGGTCTAACTATTGTGGTGTAAGCTGTTGACTTGGTATTAGATCTATATCCTTGGAGATTGCGGCATAGGAATCCAAGGGTCCTGCATGAATTGGTTCTGATGTTGCTAATGTGCTCTGACCAATTTAGTTTGTTATCCAGGGTAACTCCTAGGTATCAACCACTGTTGACAGCCTCTAAAGAGTGTCCATGAAGTAAGTATTCATGCTATATGGGTCTTCTTTTGATGGTAATATGGAGGACAGTGCATTTCTGCAGATGGAATTCCATTTGCCATTGCTGCTCCCAGTTGCTCTGTGTCTGATTTGGAGTTTACTTTCCTATAGAGTAGGCAATCGTCAGCGAACAATCTGACATCTGAGGTGGTGTATTAAGGGAGATCATTTATAAAGGTGAGAAACAGCAACGGCCCATTACGGTCCCCTGAGGCACTCCAGAAATGACATCAGCTCTGGTGGAAGACTGCCCTTCCAGTGTGACTTGCTTCAGTCTGTTTGCACAGGAAATCTGTGATCCAAATTAATGCCTTGCCCCTACCCCGTAGTAGTCCAGCTTATGAAGGAGTCTCTGGTGTGGCACTTTGTCAAAAGCTTTTGAGAAGTCAAGTAGGATCACATCCACTTGCTCCCCATAGGCTAATGATGGCCAGACTGTCGACTGTGATGATGAGCTGTGACTCGCATGACCTTCTAGACATGAAACCATGTTGTTGATTGGCCAGGAATCCTGGCCACTGATGTTGTTTTTATCATAATGGTCCATGATCTGACTGTGGACTATGTGTTCTAGAAGTTCACATGATACAGAGGTTTGTGAAACTGGGTGGTAGTTGGAAGCCATATGTCTCTCTCCTTTCTTAGGCCAAAAAAAAAATATGTTTGTTTCCTGTAACATGACCTAAAAAGATAGGGTCGGTAGGTAGACTTTTCTTTTCTTTTTTTTTTTCTATGGAAAATGTCTTGACATTCAGATGGACATACATAATGTATAATAAAAGGTATTGTTCAACATAATTCATCATGTACGACCAGGCTTGATGCCATGGGGGTCCCCATATTTGTTTTAAAAACACCAGAAATAACAACAATGTGAAGTTTCAGAAAACTGATTCCGAAATTTCTATTCCGGAAATTGTGGCACTTGTAAATGGTGAAAAAAATCACAGTCAGCACAATTTTTGAGGGGTCACTCGTGTTACAGGAAACAAAGATTTTTTTTTTAAGCCTCATAAATTGGGACAATGGACGCTTCCCTCCAGTAGTCTGGCACTTCTCCAGTATTAAGCGAGTGCTGGAATATGTATATTATGTTGGTCATGATTGGAGCTACCTCTGGTGCAAAGTCATGGAGGAATTTGGTTGGGATGATGTCTGGTCCAGCAGCTTTGTGTACACTGAGCCCCTTTAAAAGCTTCAGAACACCGTGGACTCCGACCTGTATGTTCTTCATAGGTTGGTGAAGGCTGTGTCTCCTTTATGCATGGCATGGATGATAGGTTTTCCCTGGTTTACACAGAGTGAAACTGATGATTAAGTATCTCTGCTTTGGATGATGTATCGCTCAGTCTTTCCGAAAACTCACTAGCCTGACGCCCGAGGCTACCAAAAATTCCCTCGGGCTAGTAAAATTTGCTTTTGAAATAGCCCGACTGGCTAGTGAAAATATCGATGTTTCAGTAATAGAAATTGTTGAGATCAAAAGATGACACATTTTTAGTAGGACTGAAACGATTGATCGCAATTTTGATTCTGCTCGATACTTTTTTTCAATTCGGTGTTTGAGACATCTGAATTGTAGTTCGATTCACATGTAAGAAAGACTTGCGAGATTTTCGTTTTATAATCTTTACTGTTTAATAATGTTCTTTATCTCCAAGTACAATTTTAAATAAGCGAATTTCTTGGATTTCTTATACACTTCGTCAGTGATGGCATATTATATTTTATTTGGAACATTTTTATTTGGTTTAAGACTGTATTTATTGAAGAATTTTACGTGATTATTGCGATTTAATTTATCAGAGGAAATTCTGAATACAAAAAAAAGGAAAACGATCTCTCAAAAACGTAAATAGAACTTTAAAAATTGAATTCAAAACATATTATTGTTAACTTTCTCTATAGTACAGTATAGTCAGATAAATTATCTCTAATGAATCTGTCTAATGACCACGCAAGTGATTTACCAGAAATCTTGCACTTAAATGGGTAATGAAATTAAGAAGGGAAAATGCGTTGTGGTTTACTATTATACAAATTTCTTTTTCTATTGGCGAATGCATTCATGAATGCATATAATATATTTACTTTTATCTTATGCAAAATGATGGATTTGCGCAGATTTAAAGACGTAAGTGTACATATCCCAATGACGTTTTAATGAAATTATGTAGTGGGCATGCATCTGGCGATCCCTAAATTACAGTTTTTCTTTAAATTTAAGAAGTATTGGTCACATAGAAATCATCCTATCGCTAATGCCCTATCATAAATATCATATCCTGAGGGTAGCATAGCGTCTTGCAGATTCCAGATACGTCTTCGTCAATGACATGCTTTTCGGTACGCAAAATTTAGAGCAATGACAAGTGTAATAATAATAATGACTTCGCGTACACACAATGAATTATGAAATTAAAATTTATCAAGATTAAAGACTTTTTGTCTGGGCTGGTAGAATTTTCCTTTGGCTAGTAAAAGTTTGGGCTGGACTAGCCCTACTTGCTAGTGAAGTAAAATAGTTTTCGGAAAGACTGATCGCTATGCATAAGCCCACTTCGCCTTTCAATGTAGACACACCATTGGAATTCTGCTTCTGGTGCTTGATGTAGGACCAAAACCTCTTTGAGTTCTCTCTAATGACCTTCTCCAGGTATTTCTCTTTTGCTCTTGTAGTACAGTATTAAAGTTTATTTGTTATAATTTTTTCATTTGGATGAATTCACGAATGAAATAGAAAGCAGTGAATTATGTCCATGTAATGAAATTTATATGACCTTGGGACATTGACATATAATCAATAAAGCCACACTGCATGTGGGGTTACCTAATCTAATCATGAAGTTGAACATGATGATCAACAAGCCTGAACTAGGTGAAAAGCACAATACATAAATATGGAAGTTCGAGAAAATAAACTGCACTAAATAACCTTTTTGTACTTGCCTTATAAGTATGACAAAAGTTATATATGCCATCGTAATGACTGAGTGTGCATACTACAAAGAGATAGACATATTTGCCAATATTTGTTTCTGAAGTGAAGTAGGCTATAGTATAGGTACAGACTGAAATGCATACTTTTCTGTGGATTTGCATAGAATATTCTTAGATTAAAACAAATTAAAAATATAGATTATTTTGGGTATAATTACCAGAAATCTGCTAGCAATGCGAAACATGCCGAATCTGGATCATAAACTTGGACCTAAGACGCTTTAGTTCAATATTATCTTGTCTGTGTGCTTTAGATTCAATGTTAATATGTTTCTCCTGCTGGGATGTTTTTTTTTTACATTTACTAAAACGTTTTGGTGATTACCTTTCGGAATTCTTCTGCACGGTTACTTATAGGGTTGTTCTCAAAATTTATTTACGAGCTCAACCAAATAGAATGTAGAATATACGACCACAGCACGCATGCGGCCCCAGTTGATCCGTCCCCATAATATTAGTATTGAAAATATACGACTAGATCTACATAGGTTATAACCTTTATCATAAAAAATGGGTACCGCTAAACCGGCTCCGACACCGCCCGCAATTGGCTCAGAGACATATATACATGTATATATGTCTCTGATTGGCTGTACGACTGAGGCGTCATACAAACTATAACAAAATATCTATGAATTTACTCAATTGAGTTTCACCAAAGTCTCCCAAGGGGTTTAGGAGGAGCTGCGATTACAAGGTATTGGTTATAGAAAAGTCTAAGTAACTCTAAACCCAGAGGCCATAACTCTTGGGATTGGGGGAGGGGGGGGGCAGCATTCCCTTCCTTATTCAGATTTCCAATAAGCACATCTCCATATATGATATTCTTCCTTCATACCAAAGTTCATCAAAATCCTACAAAGGTTTAGAAGGAGTTGCAAAGACAAGGTAATTTTAAGAAAACCTATTTCCAAGGGCCGAATCAAGTGGGACCGGTTTAAACTATGACCGGATGGGTTCTGTTTGAGACTGGATCCACTGATCACCCTGCATGGTGTTCTACAATAAGGAACTCTGATAATCCTATGGCATGATGATAAGTTGTGCCTGAGTACAGTCGTGGTATTGCTGACCACTCTACAAATGGTACTGATAATATAGAAATTCCAAGAGAGGATGCAAGTGGTAACACCGAAGTGCTTGGCGCTTTTTGTAGTCCTCAGTACTCTAGATGTTATATGACATCTCTATCCTCTTCCTCCTCCTGGTAATGTGGATTACTTTGTATTAGTCCGGGTTGAAGTACATCTGTCATGGTGGCTCCTGGAGATTGTCAATGTCCTATTGGAGAGAAGCAGCGTCGTCTGATGAATTCATTGTCCCTCTGATCCTGCTTAGCAAGTTACTGATTCACACCTGGAACAGGAGCGGTCCTAGATCATGTAACAGTTGCAGTGACACTCCACGTCAGCTACATCTTCGCAAGCCAAGGCTTCGTTTCGTTCTACTGCACTAGTGCAGTAGAACGAAACGAAGCCTTGACTTGCGAAGATGCGTCAACTACGACCCTCTGTGTTTGATTGTCTGGATCCAACGCAGAAATGGAACCTGCGTAGGAGTCATTGATGAGGGACCTTATCGAATGCCTTCGAAAAGTCTTGTAGAATGATGGCGATTTATGTCTAATTTCTATAGATATCAGCTGCCGGATTTCAGTTAAGTTTCGCAGAATCTGTTTTTACGAATGCCATTCTGGTAAACTGTGAGGGTGATGTACACCTCGAAGAATGTCACCATGACTATGAATTATGTGTTCTGTCACTTTCGAATATAGACGGCAGTGGCGGGTCCAGGATTTCCAAAGAGGGGAGGGGACTTTGCTCATATTATGTTTTCGACCTTATCATCTATATATACCTTGTAAATTTGAGGCGAAACCCCCTTTTCCCCTCTTAAACCGCCACTGGACTGAGTTGATGTTTCGGCCGGTAGTTGGACGGTTAACTACGGTCTCCTTTCTTTATGATTAGGACCACGTTTGTTTTCCGCCATTCTTCTGCGACGAGTCCTCGACCGAGTGAGGACAAGTACAAGAGTATTAAGGATGGCACGAAAGCGGATGACATCTCCTTCAAATATCGCGTGGATATTGAATCTGGACCAAGTTGTTTGTTCAGACCTAGCAGAAAGTCAATGGCGTAGCTACCATTACGCCAAATACGCACGTGCGTACACTTCATTTTGTCAAAATCATATAATCTCATGAGAGAGAAAGAGAGAGAGAGAGAGAGAGATGGTCGTTTTCCTTTCCCGCAAATCCCCTGCCTTTCTTGTGGGTATACAACATTTGCACTGTGGCTACGCCCCTGAAAGTTAGACTATGCCCTTTGCGTCAACGCTGATGGATACGGGCTTTCGTCTAAGTTGGGGAGCTTGGTTGTGTACTCAGTGGTGAATACTGATAAAATTGGGAGCTGAGCCTTGGGACGTGACCATAAAGAGTCACAACATTCATCAGAGGAGATACACCGTTGCTCTTAATGTGCAAAATCAGACTGCGTTCACTGAAGCGTAAAATCAAGATCATCAAATTTTGTATTGGTCGGGAAAAATTCATCAATGTCTACAAACTGACCAAGTTTGATGTTGGTATCATTCACGGTAAGCTATCTAGAGATCATGCTAAACGCAAAATGTTGACGCGGACGGACGGACAGACAGACTTCAACAATTCATAGACTTGCTTTGCAATCCGGTCAAAAATGAACCGTGATGAAAACGCGATTTGACAATGTAATTTAGGATTATATTATGGAATTAATGCTACAATATCAGTGGTGTTGTTACAGTGATTTTTATATAACTATGTAATTTTTATCATTCCACTAAAAAAGTTGTATCAATATAATTTGATAAGCCGCAAGTGACGGCATATTTTCATATTTTTCAATGCCATATCATTCACATGCCTGCGTGGAATTTGTGATGCAGTAATCCAGGATTCTCCCACTGGCACTGACATAAACACACTGACATTTTACATTTAATGTCAGAATATGTTCAACCGCTAACTCTCGGAGGTGTTGGAAAAATCCCATGATTTTAGGAAGTTGCTCTGACCAAAAACCCTTGCGGTTACTTGTTACAGAGACATAATACGCACTCTCTGCTTGTTAATACAAATAACTTCGAGACGACCCCATTCGGAACACCTCTAGAAATGATACGAGGATTAAGGTGTAAACAAAAACCAAACAGAGTAGAGCATACCTTGAGTATCAGACACAGGTAACAGTGAGCGTGTCCGGTAAAATGACAGTGTGAACAAAGCTGTATCAATGGAATAAGTATGCCTTTTGAAAATTATGGATGATTATCACAATGGGATGTGTTTCCTCTCAAATTTTACCAGGTGAGTTATTAAAACGAAAATGACCATGTAGTCCGAGTATTTACAGATCCGACCAAAGAATACTTTATACACTGTGTATCATAAAGACCTACACTGAATTATACAGGAAATTTCTGGAATACTTTAAATTCCAGTCTTCTATTTTTAATTTATTTCACGCAATCTTTAAATATAGTTTGAATATATATATGTGTTAAAAGTGTCAATGATAATTTTTACGATTTTTTTTTGTTTGAGTAAAGTCCTAGAACGGTTTTGAGTGAAATTGCATTTTTGAAGTTGTCAAAGTAAACTTTTAAACTCATTTCTATATTTTTTAATAATAAATTGTATTTGATATGAAAGTTACATATTTAAACATATATGTGAATGTTTCAGTTTGTGGTGAAGGGGGTGAGTGTTAATTGTCTGTACTGACTAACTAATCACAGTGAAGTTCTTAGCTCAGTGGCAGATTTATAGGGGAGCCCAGCCCCCTATTTCACCACAAAATTTACAAGGCATATATAATTGGTATTAGGTTGAAAACACTCGCATAATATATGATAATATATGAGTAGAACTTCAGAAATGGCCCCTAAATTTTTGGCTAATACATGACTTTACATATGCCTCTCCCTTTTTTTTTCAGTAATCTTGGATCTGCCACTGTAGTTTGTTATAAACAGTTTTAAAATTACCTACGATTCATCTTATTTTTATTCCATTGATTTGATGTATCTATCTTTAATATATCACTCATTCTGAACTTGAAACAATTCTTCATCTTTACTATCTAGATACATAATGTGTCCCCAGTATTCTACACCATAGCTATATATATGTATGTAGTTTTAGGTATACATGTACTTACATTCAACAAATTCTAAACACGAATTCTTGTATTTAACCACAATGCAGTAAATCCTTAATTAGGACTAATGTATATTTTTGCCAATGATGCATTTCATATTTTAAGTCTATACATTTGGTTCTGTATTTTGATTGATACACAAAATGCTGATATAATGTTGATTTGATAAGTGGGTTTAGGTGTAGAGAATTTCAGACATGTCTATCTTAAGTTTATTGAATTGAAATCTATAACATAATGTCTGTTCTCCTACAAAACAAAGTTTTTTGATATTGCTTAGAGGCACATACATGTGTATTACTTTTTGTCCTTACTTGTCTTCAGATATGTGTGTGTGTGTGTGTGTGGGGGGGGGGGGGGTGAGTGGGTGGTAAGAGGGGTAGCAGTGGCAGATTTAGACCTTTTCACAACATATTTACAAGTAAAACTCCAGATTTGGCACCAAAAATGGCTGAGTAGTTTGGCTTATACTTGACTTTCACATGTGTACCCCTCCCCTTTTGGAAATCCTGGATCCACCACTGGGTATAGGAAGATAAATAAGGTGTTAACATTTGGAATTTAGTAGAATTTGCTCTGCATCACTTCTATGTTTACTTTCCATTCAACATGGTACATACAGTTATATGTATTCTGTATGTTACATGTAAGCAGTGAATTAGTAAGCATGCAGAAAGATTTGATGCAATGAATGCATCATTGCCTGAAGTAGTCATTACAGTTGATACCTCAGTAAACACAGTTATACAAGTTATATAGACAGGTTTGCATACACTGGTAAAATACCTCACTTTTTGAAGAATATACAGAATTCAGAATCTGCGTCATCTTTCGTAGGGATGGGGACTTCCCCCTTAAAGGTTGTTGGTTGGTTGATTGGTGTTTTACGTCGCTTTCAACGATTTTCAGTTATATTGCAACATGGAAGCAGGAGGTAACCAACCTCTTAAACATAGTGGCGCAACCCGGTAATCGAACCCGGATCGTCGGTACCGCAAGCCAAGTGCTTAACCACTACACCAAGCCTGCCTCTCCCCCTTAAAGGCCCTTTAACTTAAAATCATACATTCTCATATAATATAAAATCTATGATAACATGTATCAACTTCTACTATTATGATAATATCAACTTCTATTTATTTAACTCAATTTTTTGTACTTGACCATCCATTATTTCAAAGTCTTGGAGCTGCAACTGGATATTGTGTATTATAATATAGAATACTGAAATCTTTATGAAAAGATTTGTTTTCAGAGGTCAGGTTTTCCTATGTATGTGGCAGTGACATAGCAGTGGCGGATTTAGAGGGGGGGGCCAGGGGTCCCCCCATCGCCAAATATTCACATGTAAAAATCCAGATTTGGCACCAAAAATGACCGAGAAGTTTGGCCAATACACATGCGCCCCCTCCCCTTTTCAAAAATTCTGGATCCGCCACTGCATAGTGTGCCTGCATTCTCGTTGGTAATGGTTTCCCGAGTTGATGGAAGTGGAAAAATGTGACTGTTTGACTATTGGGTTTTTTTTTGTATTATTATTTAAATAAGATCTTTTCTTTTCGCGAAGATATTGTACGCTTTTTTTTTCAGAGTTTTAGCACCATAACGATAAGTGGGAAGTGTGTCTGTACATGTATTCTTAACGCCAGTTTTCTCGTGTCCTCAGCAGTGAATATAGGTGAAAGATCTTGTCTTTTCGCGAAAATATTGTACGCTTTTTTCAGAGTTTTAGCACCATAACGATAAGTGGGAAGTGTGTCTGTACATGTATTCTTTACGCCAGTTTTCTCGTGTCCTCAGCAGTGAATATAGGTGAACCTGTACTCTGTAGCTGTTTTCTGTCAGTGCTTGCAGTTTTCATGGCGACTTTGGTTTACCTTACTCAAAGCTGTTACTTCTCAAAGCTGGTCGGTGTCATATAAGTCAAATCATCCCGATGCAGTGATAAACAACAGATATTTAGCTATCACTATAGTTATTTGTTAGATGTTACTGAGTTGTCAATGAATTGTAGTGAAAATTCCATAAAAGTAGTGAAAACCCCGCGATACAATGCATCGATACACAACTTAGTTTCTGTATTAGAATTTAAGAGGTTTCTCATTTTTAAGCAGTTTCGTTATAGCGGTAAGATATGGTCGCAGAAAGTACCTCCAAATCCGTTAACTTATCATCCCATTTAAGTCTATCATTTATTATGTTTTACTACAAGGTCAAAGCTGTTTGTACTAATAGCCTAAATCAGTCTAGAAGTGGTTGAAAATCATCCGTAAATAAAAGTTTTCCATGATTAAAGCAAATAGCAAGTAAATATATGGTGCTTAGTTTATATATATATATATATATATATATATATATATATATATATATATATATTATATATATAAAGCACATCTATTTATTGCTTCCGTCTTGAAGATACTCAACTATAATTATTACTCAATATTCATAAATTTGAACCATCGTTCTGGAGGAAAACATTTCAACCAGTGGGGTTTTTTTTCAAATCAGGTCCGTTATAAGTACACTTCCCAATATAAATTACATTGATTTTTCCGAAAATTGGCATAAACTTTCCCGATCTTTGAACATTATGCAAATGAAACAAAAAATTCCCAAAGGTACAGGCACTTTGAAAAAAAACCCCACTGTTTCAACAGTAGATTTGATAATCACCATACCAATGCTGTATTCGGCAAATTACTTTAATCATGATATCTCTCAGTGTAGCGATACCAATGTTTGCCAAATATCACTTTACCGTCTATAGACTATTGCAGTGTAAAAAGTTTCAATTGAAATATATGTAAGCATACCCATGACTGCATTATAGTAGTATACGTAATGGAATGGTAATCGACAGGAATTAGTTATTTAAATCATTATGTCACAATATGATAATACTCTGTCAGAGTGTGAATTGCCGAGACCTTTACATGAAAGGAAATTAAGAGTGTATGACCTAACATGTCTACCATCAGAACACGTCATGATTTAAATATCAATAGTTCTTATTAATTAATGCCTAGCTTGATAACTTCCCACCCATGCACTTACTAAATCACTTCAAACCCATTCTTACTTTTACCCTACATTAGATAATGTCCCGGTCCTTCGCTATCTTTTCTGAGAAAATACCCACATTCCTTTCCCTTACCCATGCTGAGGTAGTGTCCCACTCCTTCGCATATCCTCTCTGAAGGAACACCCTTTTCTCCCCTTTGAGGTAATAACCCCACATCCTTCCCATTACCTTATCTGTCCTTTCTGAGGGAAGCCGGTGTGGCCTAGTGGATAAGGTGCTCGGCTTGTGATCGAGAGGTCCTGGGTTCGACTGACGCCCTGGGCACGCCGGTGTTCTGTCTTTCGGATGAGACGGTAAAAACCGAGGTCCCGATAGGCTTGGAACGTAAAAGATCCCTCACTGCTTCGGGTGGGTCCGTTGCAAAGGTCTAAATTTGTATGCAAAGCATCAGGCAGATGCCGTCACCATATACGTGAAATAATCGTGGAGTGACGTAAAACCATAATCAATCAATCAATCCTTTCTGAGGGATCACACTTTTATCCCCTTTGAGATGACACTCCAGTTTCTTTCCCCTTACCCTGTCTGAGGCAGTGTTCCACTCCGCCCATCCTTTATGGGTCGGAGGGAACACCCTTATATTCCCTTTGAGGTATCACTCCAGTTTCTTTTGCCTTACCTGTCTGAGGCAGTGTCGCACTTTACCTATCCCCTCTGAGTCGGAGGGAACACACTTTTACTTCACCTGTCCTCTCGGAGGGAACACCCTTTTCTCCCTTTTGAGATAACCCTCATTCCTTTCCTTTGCCGCGTCTTAGGTAGTTTCCTCTCATTCATTCGCCATTCCTCACTGAGGGAACCCCTTCATCTCTTTCAGTTAGCCCCCCTTATTTCTCCCCTTACCTGTCTTAAGTAGTAATCCATTCGCCCCTCTCACTCCTCTAGCACAACCATGTATCTGGTGTAACACCAACACACCGTTTTGTGGTGTCCATCATTGGCGAATGCCAAGGAATGTTTCCAGGGACAGAAACTCATTGTCTTGATATTTATTTATTTATTTATTTATTTATTTATTTATTTATTTATTTATTTATTTATTTATTTATTTATGTGTATTTCGAACTGGACCCCTCTACTCATTTGTCAAATTGTGACTTTAAACACAATAATTATTTTAAGTTATAACTAACATTTTAAAGCTGCTGGGTACACCCATGTTTAATACGATGAAGCTAATGTCCTTTAAACATTTCGAGGTATTTGATACAGATCTGAAAATTCTGAATCACAACGCGTTATAACTTAATTCAAGAAGGGAATACTTTCTATTAACATTATTATTTGGATTATTTCAGTGAAAATAGTTTCATTTCATTCCACATCAATTATAATATACGATATTATAATCAATAATTCTGTTAGTATTAAATCCCTACCTATTATAAATGTTTGGTTCTATCCACTATGAAGGTTTAATTTACATTGTGACGGGCGCTGTATTGAAATACAAAAGCATGTAGTAAAACCTGTATCGAGAAAACGTTTTATTTCTGACCATAACGTGTGCAAATTGCCAATACCTTCAATAAATGCAGCATTATATTAAAATCAAGTGCTCATTATTGTGATGATACCGAGATATGGTATGGAACAAGCAGGCTCTTGTATGCAATATCGACTGACAAACTCCTAAAGTGCATCATGTTTCACGGGTATTAACGCCTGTTTCGGGCTACCTTTACCTGTAATGGCTTTCTAATGATCACATTTCCATCACATTATTTGTCCGTTTGAAAAGTAGATCTATAAAGTAATATGTCCTATTTGCATCTATGATACGCAGGCAGGCCCGTAGAAACCGTTGGCATATTTTTTGACCGATTATGGACCAATACGCAAGATTGACTGTTTTGACTCATACTTTTATTTATTTGTTCTCGAGTTGGGCGGATAATTTGCCCAAGTTTAGAACAATAGATTTAGAAGGTGACTGAAATACAAAACATGAACGGAGTGCGTATTTGCGATCTTGCGTATATTTAGCACGTTACGAAACGAAACAAATTCAAGGTTTGGTCCCCTCACGTTTGAAATGCTTCCTTCGGCATTAGCAAGAATGTCATGATTGAATTTTTCTTTTATTTTTGTGCGCAAGAGTGGAGCAAAACACAAGATTTGATTGTTGGGTAACCGTGTTGCGGACACATGTACTTGACCCTGAATATCAACACTATAGTTCTCGGATTTTGTAAGGGCAGGCTTTGTGTAGTGGTTGAGCGTTTGGCTTGCGGCACAGACTTTTAAGCTTCGATTGCAACACTATGTTTAATAAATTCGTGTCCTCCTGTTTCAATGTTGTGTTATAACTAAAAAAAACTAAAATGCTGGAAGTGACGTAAAACACTAATGAACCAACCGATCGATTCTGGCCTGATGTTAAAGCACTAATAAAACCAACCAGTCGAATCTGGTCTGATGTTTAAATACATGCACCAGTGAACCAACCCGTCGAATTTGGTCTGATACGAGTATTTAAGCTTATTTGGAACAGTTTCGTTGATTTACGATTTACAATTATCGGATGAGTTTACTTCTATCCATGGTAAAATGGTTGGATTTTGATAACATCAACACATTAAGGGTAATTTGTCTGGACACTGTAGCCACTGTTAGGTTTCACAATCAAGCATTTTACAATCTGTTACACGCAAGTATTTACTTTCTTCATTATAATGCAGTCACAACTCAGATTTTCATAAAACACGCTGATCCGTTGGGTTTTTGTTTTTGGTCTGTCTATTATCTTAAGTTCTTGAATTCGTCCTTTTTAAAATTCTACCTGGATCTGTCACTGATAGTAGCACAGTTTTGGTATCGAACCACTACAAGTTTGCTTCGTACTGTGATGTATTACTAGTTTAAAGTGCTCTAGTTATACCTTTTACCGATCTCGCTATATCAATATTAGACATGTGTATCATAGCAAACCATGTATGTATCCTTATAATTAGAAGAGCACTGAAGTTTACTATACAAATAATGTAATTACTTTCATTGTACCAAGTGTTTAGTGTAGATTTCATTGCAAATATTTGGACTTGGGCTTCTTGATCTAAAGTCATATTCTATGGAATGAAAATCGGGACACTGTGTTATCCACGGTCTTCACTAAATGTTTACTTGGAGTGAGATGTATTTTTAAAATCTGTACAATGAGAAGGTTGATTTTTTGAATTAAGATTGATAACACCGGTATATTAATTGATAATTTTACGTCACACCCGAAGCAGTAAGGGATCTTTTATGTGCCACACCTCTTGTAACACTGGACCTCGGTTTTTACTGTTTCATCCTTAAGATAGAACACAGACATGCCCACAGCGGGAGTCGAACCCCAAACCTCTCGGTCACAAGCCGAACACTTCATCCACAGAGCCACACAGGCTTAATTATATATATAATATGCTACTATAATGAACAACTCATACATCCGTATTGTCTTTTTTTTAGCTCACCTGAGCGTAGCTCAAGTGAGCTATTGTCATAGTGCAGCGTCCGTCGTCCGTCGTCCGTCGTTACCTTTTCTACATTTTCGACTTCTTCTCCAGAACTGCTGCACAGAATTTCACCAAACTTCATAGGAAGTAAGTACTCAAGGTCCTCTACCAAGTTTGTGTTTTTTATGCCGATCCTTGATCCAAGATGGCCGCCATTGGCTCTGATTGGTTGACACATTTTTGACTTCTTCTCCAGAACCGCTGCACAGAATTTCACCAAACTTCATAGGAAGTAAGTACTCAAAGCCCTCTACCAAGTTTGTGTGTTTTATGCCGATCCGTTATCCAAGATGGCCGCCATTGGCTCTGATTGGTTGACACATTTTCGACTTCTCCTCCAGAACCGCTGCACAGAATTTCACCAAACTTCATATGAAGTAAGTACTCAAGGTCCTCTACCAAGTTTGTGTTTTTTATGCCGATCTGGGATACAAGATGGCCGCCATTGGCTCTGATTGGTTGACACATTTTTGACTTCTCCAGAACCGCTGCACAGAATTTCACCAAACTTCATAGAAATTTAGTACTCAAGGTCCTCTAGCAAGTTTGTGTTTTTTATGCCAGTCCGTGATCCAAGATGGCCGCCATTGGCTCTGATTGGTTGACACATTTTCAACTTCTTCTCCAGATCGGCTGCACAGAATTTCATCAAACCTCATAGGAAGTAAGTACTCAAGGTCCTCTACCAAGTTTGTGTTTTTTATGCCGATCCGTGATCCAAGATGGCCGCCATTGGCTCTGATTGGTTGACACATTTTTGACTTCTTCTCCAGAACCGCTGCACAGAATTTCACCAAACTTCATAGGAAGTAAGTACTCAAAGCCCTCTACCAAGTTTGTGTTTTTTATGCCGATCCGTTATCCAAGATGGCCGCCATTGGCTCTGATTGGTTGACACATTTTCGACTTCTCCTCCAGAACCGCTGCACAGAATTTCACCAAACTTCATATGAAGTAAGTACTCAAGGTCCTCTACCAAGTTTGTGTTTTTTATGCCGATCCGGGATACAAGATGGCCGCCATTGGCTCTGATTGGTTGACACATTTTTGACTTCTTCTCCAGAACCGCTGCACAGAATTTCACCAAACTTCATAGAAATTTAGTACTCAAGGTCCTCTAGCAAGTTTGTGTTTTTTATGCCAGTCCGTGATCCAAGATGGCCGCCATTGGCTCTGATTGGTTGACACATTTTCAACTTCTTCTCCAGATCGGCTGCACAGAATTTCATCAAACCTCATAGGAAGTAAGTACTCAAGGTCCTCTACCAAGTTTGTGTTTTTTATGCCGATCCGTGATCCAAGATAACCGCCACTGACTCTGATTGGTTGACACATTTTCGACTTCTTCTCCAGAACAGCTGCATAGAATTTCATCAAACTTCATGGAAAGTAAGTACTCAACATCCTCTACCACATTTTTGTTTTTCATGCCGATCCGTGATCCAAGATGGCCGCATTGACTCTGATTGGTTGACACATTTTCGACTTCTTCTCCAGAACCACTGCACAGAAATTCATCAAACTGCATAGAAAGTAAGTACTCAAGGTCCTCAACCAAGTTTGGTGTTTTTAATGCCGATTCGTGATTCAAGATGGCCGCCATTGACTCTGATTGGTTGACACATTTTCGACTTCTTCTCCAGAACCACTGCACAAAATTTCACCAAACTGCATAGAAAGTAAGTACTCAAGGTCCTCTACCAAGTATAGGTTTTTCACGCCGATCCGTAATCCAAGATGGCCGCCATTGGCTCTGTTTGATTGACACATTTTCATCTTCCTCTCCAGAACCCCTGCACAAAATTTCTAAATATGCACTTTGTGCACAGGTGAGCGATATAGGCCCACTTGGGCCTCTTGTTATAACTTTTGATATTGTCGAGTGATCACATGATAGTCATGTGATCACTTTTAATAAATATCAAAAGTTATAAAAAAAACCCAACAGTATGATCTATTTATTCCATTACCCCCATGAAGGGTAGGCTGTTCTAGCGGCGTCGCATTCAATTTCTATCTCGACCATCGCGTTCAATTTCAGAAGATCAAGATTTTTCCTACGTTATTGTTATTATTTTTTGTTTTCCTATCGGTTTGTGGAGGACAAAGTAAAAACCTGAGGCCCTCTCAAAACGCCACTTACAGCAGATGTGGATGCGTAAATTATCCTCACTTATTTGGGTGGATACGTAAATTATCCCTCACTAATTTCCGTGGATACGTAAATTATCCCTCACTCCTTTGGGTGGATACGTAAATTATCCCTCACTACCTTGGGTGGATTCGTAAATTATCCCTCACTACCTTGGATAGATACGTAAATTATCCCTCACTCCTTTGGGTGGATACGTAAATTATTCCTCACTAATTTCCGTGGATACGTAAATTATCCCTCACTCCTTTGGGTGGATACGTAAATTATCCCTCACTAATTTCCGTGGATACGTAAATTATCCATCACTCCTTTGGGTGGATTCGTAAATTATCCCTCACTACCTTGGGTAGATACGTAAATTATCCCTCACTCCTTTGGGTGGATTCGTAAATTATCCCTCACTACCTTGGGTGGATACGTAAATTGTCATTCACTACTTTGGCTGGATACGTAAATTATCCCTTATTACTTGGGGTGGATCGAAACTTTTACACAAGCACCAAGGAGGTGCTGTCACAATATAATGGTGAAATGATACGCACAGCTAACAATCTTTTTATATACATGTATTTATCTCAAACTTTTAAATATATATCTGAGGCTTCAGTTATGAAGCACTATCTCGAATCCAACCTTGACAGAAGTGTAGGACTAAATTTAGTTTCACTATAAGCCTATGACGCTTTAGTCGTGTATTTCGGTTAAAAAAAAAAACGTTTGCGCATCTGAAAAAAACGTAGAATTTTTACTTCTTTTAGTCTTCAGAAGATCGCCTAATTAAACATCAATTTGTCTATTAACAAATGTTAGAGAAACTTAATTGTGTTATGGCATGCATAAAGCATGTTATCTATTTGTATGTCATTTATAATGTATGATCTGGTCGATTGGCTCGCTACATTGTGATGACGTCCATCAAGATGATTTGTTGTCTGACCTGATGACATCGAGGCTGTATCGATTCTGCGCACGGCTGTTTATCTATGATGTATAACATTTTTATCAGATTTATAATGCTCGCTGATATCGGAAAACATGCGTATGATTATTAATTATTAAAATTCGTCACACTTCGGATTTGGATCGGATACAGTAACACGTAAATGATTGGTTTAATAGCAGTCACATGATGGCCATGTTACTACATAAATCGGTTAAGCGCTTGGCTTGTGACCGAAAAGCCCCGGCTTTGAGTCCCGCGGTTTTTTTTAGAGGGGGGGGGGGCGGGCTTTGGCAAGCTGTCTTTGGATAAGACTGTAAAATCCGAGGTCCTGTGTCACGATAGACTTGGCACGTAGAAGAATGCTTACTACTTGGGATAGGTCAGTTGGGAAGGTCAGCATCTCTGTGTACTGTATCAGACACATACTGTCACTATGGAAGTGCAGTAATATGTATGTGACGGTAGCAAAAATCAAACAAATAATTCAGAGATATATGCATGGGGAATTCTTTGGAAACTTAGTAGTCAAGCGGGCTAAAGTGCGGCGCTGTAATCCACTGTAGCTCGTCGCCTGTGTCTAGACCAACGTTTGATCCTTGGTCTAGAAATTAAAGGTGACACCAGTGTACATACCCAAGTTCCGGTACTGAAATTTCATCTCTCCCTGATTTAGATACCCGTTGTTTTCACACTTCCCCCTCGAACCCACTATCTTAATATAAATGTACTGAATGTAGCAATAGCAAAGTACGCTTATTTCCATGAAAGAGAAAAGACAAGGTCGTTTTAACAGCGACGTTATTAAACTATTGTGCGCCTGTGTTACTGTGAGGGTTCAGCAATAATCTCTCCGATTGACATACATGTACTACAAAACATATTTAGTGATACACCTAATATTCTTCAGTAGGTTAATGTCGGTGAAATGAAAAATTCAGTGTCAAGGTTGTGTGATTTTGTCTCACACACTAGCTTTGTAGGAGGGACAGAATACAAAGCCTTGCATCGTGTTAAGATGTATGCTTGGGAGATTACATAACAATGTCATATATTTTGTTTTAAACTAGTTATTTACCGCTGATCGCTTGTTTGGCCGTTGATGATAAATCGTTCTGTTGTATGACCATAATGTAGCTGAAATAATGGCTTCTCTCTGGCGTATAGAGAATGACATTTGCATGCACCGCTTGCTCAGTTTATTGATATCCACGAAGGCCGCTAAATAAAGAATAGGGTTGTCAAACACTAAGATGATCAAGACAAGTGACTTTGCATGGGGTATACCCCTCGGGATTTATTTTCAGTTTCTAAATAAAATCCTACTTTTCGATCTTTTGTTTTACTATGATTGGTGCCTAATGTGGAAAAATAAATAAAAATGTTTCATCTATATATACTTCTTCAGCTGATTTAAATGCCGATATTCATAAATGTATATTTACAATGATATCGATAATATATTACTAAAACTTTACATTATCACTCACGAAAAGTCACACCCCATAATACATTCGGAACGTTTGGAATTTTTCTCATTAAAAAAGTGGGCATTATGTAAAACTTGAAGCGAACCCCATTCATGTTGAGATGTTCATGACGATTGCTGTGTGGAAAATAACGCTTTTGAGTAAAATTTGACTTGATAAATAATGATTTTGGGCCTACAGACAATGAGATATACATTAATGTATATAGCTGACGAGGCTACGTCGTTGGAAGTATTTAATAACTTTACACTGCTTCAAAACTCTGATTAATTACGAAGTGCTGTTTTATTTACGTCAATATACATGTACAATGTAATTATGTTTGTGTGTGTGTTGCCATAGACAACTGTATGTTCTCTACCTGTAGTTAGTATAGATCCTACAATTAGCACAGATCACATGCACGAGCTGAAGTCTTCCGCAAAGCCGAGTTTATCTTTGAAGTTTACACGGGTATAACCTGTGAATACAATGTCCCGATTGTCCCCATTAATTATTCACAATGTATGTATCGAATTTTTGTGCTGAGTTTTGTGTAGAGTATTTTCAAAGAATTCATCCCTAGTGTAAATACTTACTGTGTATTGCGTTTGAAAATTTTTTCATTATATGCTATTCGGAATCCTTTGTGTTTTATAATTAAATTTTTGATACAGTATAGAATCTCTGTCGGCTATGTTTCAGAGAAATCTTAGCGATTTTGTGGGGTTTTTTTTGGGGGGGGGGGGGATTTCGGGCACTTTTTTTTCCGTCCAATTTCTCTAAGGTGATACATCACCATCTGACTTGTAGCATGGTTTTAGGGAGAGACAGTATAAACTGAACCCCTTGCCGCAGTATACGTTGATACGTGGAAGTTGCCTAGCCCAATTGGGTTGTTGCATAGATAAAAGGGTCATGCATAAAAGTGAAATAATATTGGCATCGTGGAATAAGACTATGCCGAGCAAATAAAGAAACAAATAGGTCATAAAGAATTCTTGATTGATACTGCATGGGTTTCTTTAAGATGAAATATATGTCTCTTAAAATGTTTCCCAAATGATCATTTCATGCGCTCGAAATACTGACAAAGATGTGCGTGGTTCTATGTGATCATCCGAGATTTCTGCTTACTCAGCGAACTGATAACCCCAGCCTTTCGATCTAGGTCAAACTGAGGTCAGTTATCAAGGTCAGGTTAAGGTCCTCTGTCAGAATCAGGTCGAAATTAATTGTCAGGGTCAGGCTGAGGGCCAATGTCAGAGACATGCTGAAGGTTCACAGTTAGGACCAAGCTGAGGACCATTGACAGCAATAGAATGAAGTCAACTTGGACCTTTGACAGCAATAGAATGAAGTCAACTTTCATGGGCAGGTCTTGCTTGTTCAGAATTCTTTCTATATTAATTAGTGTGTTGTGTACCAGTTATAATTCAAGACATCAATGAATCTGGCATTCATACCTAAACACGTTTTATGTTTGTAGCAATGGACTCTTCTGTCGAACCAAGGTCGGATCGCAATGTAGTGTATCTCTGAAAATATTTGAAACATTAAAAAGTCTAGCAAAGCAACGAAATCAAATGAAGGGTTGTTTAGTCTGTTGGGAATTTTACGTATCTACTATTCTTCAGACACATTGGGACATGGAAAAAGGAGGTAACCAACCTCATAAACATAGGGATACAATCTGGGAATCCAACCTGGATTGCTTAAATTAAGAGCTGAACCCTTTCTTTTCGAAACCACTAGAAAAAAATATATATCTTGCATGTTTTCGTTTATTTGTATTGCTGCAATAGAGGATTCGTGTTTCATTTATTTCAGATAATCTGTACGTTATAATCGTTCCAGAAGTGACGAATTTTGGTAAAACGTGTTGAAATTGAAATGTATAGAAAATATTGTGTTTGTGTTTTGTAGATGTTTATGAAGATAAGAAACCACAGGACAAAAAATCAAAGAATCAGAATGTCATGCGTGGTGACATCTCTTTGAAAACGGAGGCCAAACTGAAGAGAGAAAAGAGTATGCGAGAGAGAATGCATCGCCGAACTGTTGATGCCGAGGTACAGAAACAATTCATTCATTTCCTATACATGTACTTACTGAGTAACATAAGTTGCATTATACACTGTGACAAACAGTCAAGTATTAGGACAAAATCGAGAACTAGAGTTAGTCTCAGGGGTTGATAATATGCGATATCATGTCCAAAATACAAAACAGAGAGCTAGGGTAAGTCTCAGGGGTTGATAATATGCGACATCATGTCCAAAATACAAAACCGAGAGCTAGGGTAAGTCTCAGAGGTTGATAATATGCGATATCATGTCCAAAATACAAAACCGAGAGCTAGGGTAAGTCTCAGAGGTTGATAATATGCGATATCATGTCCCAAATACAAAACAGAGAGCTAGGGTAAGTCTCAGGGGTTGATAATATGCGATATCATGTCCCAAATACAAAACAGAGAGCTAGGGTAAGTCTCAGAGGTTGATAATATGCCGTATTATGTCCCAAATACAAAACAGAGAACTAGGGTAAGTCTCAGGGGTTGATAATATGCGATATCATGTCCAAAATACAAAACCGAGAGCTAGGGTAAGTCTCAGAGGTTGATAATATGCGATATAATGTCCCAAATACAAAACAGAGAGCTAGGGTAAGTCTCAGGGGTTGATAACATGCGATATAATGTCCCAAATACAAAACAGAGAACTAGGGTAAGTCTCAGAGGTTGATAATATGCGATATCATGTCCCAAATACAAAACAGAGAGCTAGGGTAAGTCTCAGAGGTTGATAATATGCGATATCATGTCCCAAATACAAAACAGAGAGCTAGGGTAAGTCTCAGAGGTTGATAATATGCGATATCATGTCCCAAATACAAAACAGAGAACTAGGGTAAGTCTCAGGGGTTGATAACATGCGATATCATGTTCCAAATACAAAACAGAGAGCTAGGGTAAGTCTCAGAGGTTGATAATATGCGATATCATGTCCCAAATACAGAATAGAGAGCTAGGTAAGTCTCAGAGGTTGATAATATGCGATATCATGTCCCAAATACAGAATAGAGAGCTAGGTAAGTCTCAGGGGTTGATAATATGCGATATCATGTCCCAGATACAAAGTATCCAAAAGTTCACCATATCTGTAAGCATATTTTATACTAGTTGATCACTTGTTACATAAAACACATGGCTAACAAAAATAACATTATGACGTTTTTGCTGACCTGAGCTAAGGGCTGTAGTAAGGTAATTTGATTATTCATGTCCGGTGTCCGTGACCGTCCGTCCGGAAAAGTTTTACTTACTGGACTTTTTCTTGTATAATTTTGCATTGATCTGAATAAAATCCAGCATATATGATCCTAAGACGAAGGAGGTACGGTTTCGTCCAAATAACCACTACGGCTTCATATTTGGTATATAATATCTTATTACATATATGTTCAAGGGAAGGTCTTGTGCCAATATTTGGCTATGCTCATAGGGACCGAAAGTAGTTTAACTGGCTTTTACACGAAAAATATGAAGAAATAACTTCGGTTACAGTGACTCTTTTATTGGTATACATCATCATCGTTACATGGAGTATCAAGTTTGCTCAAAAGATTGCCCTTGTCGGAACTTGGCCGAGCACCAGACACTGAAAGGTTTTTAAGTCTTTTATATAGGAACAATATCTTAAAAATTCTTCTCAAGGACACTTAGGCACCAGATTTTTTATTTGGTATATAACGTCCGCACTACATTAGAATGAAGTTTGTTCAAGAGGAGAATATAAGAAGATGGCCTGAGCTTTGAAGTGGGCTGCAACATAAAATCATATGCCCTTAAATAGATTACAAGACACAAATAATAGTCATGCATTCTGTGAATGCTTTGTGTCAAGTTCTTCAAAAAGTTATCCAAACTTCGGAAATGCCATGAATCTATCGCCTTACACCTGCATTACGTTACTTATATGTGTTGGTATAATTAGGAAGGTTCCTAAATCTATGCAGTCCATGTACGTCTTATTGACGATAACACTTATAGGTATTCCCATGTATTTTTTAACTTGTAGATATGTACATGTAAACATTTAAAGTTTAGTTTAGAATTTTAAGCCATGCCATCCAATTTAGTTTGCATAATCTCTGTAAATGTTGTTATAATGCATTAAGTGGATTTAACCATATAAAGTTGCTGTATAACCTTTGGAAAGTCATTTTTAACGTTTAGATGGTAAATGTTTATCTTGATTTTTATTGGATGAAAATGAAATTTGCACTTTTGATGTAAACGCGCATGGATTTTTAAGATGTCGGTTGCGAAGTACAGTAATATTTTGAGATCACTTTGTCCGATGACTATTCTTTGCTCTGTACCGATTTAAGATGTGTTCTTTCTATACAGGAATTAGATTACTTTACTAGTTCATTTTATGAGTGCAGCCCTTTTTGGTCGTGAGATCTTGCCACAGAATGACAGCGCGCTTCATAAATATATTTGGTCAAACACCCCTTCTTTTTCCTTTTTATGTTTTTTTATTCTTTCAAGGCGTTGCAGTGAATACTTCATACCATCCTGAATTGTACATGATTATGCTACATTAAAAGTTGAAATATACTTCATTTTGGATTTAATTGTGATAGTTTTAATCTTTAAATTATATTTGTAATTAGCTACCAATAACACTATATAGCACAGATGATCCAGTTACCTTCTTCGGGAACATCTAGAAATGTAACAGTATCAAAATAGTTTACAAATAATAACCGAAAAAAAGTAGCAGTACCCAGTAAGCCTGCAATTTGTAACTGAACATTCCCTTATTGGTTAAGTTCAGTGTATTGATTTTTAGTGACCTAGATAAGTAAATGTTCTTCTGATGGTCCTCCCAGATTACAATAGCCCAATGTTAAGGTCTAACCTGTTACAGTTATTAGGGCTTCGTATTGAGTTAGGGTGCCTTATATTAAATTCCTTTGTCTGTTCGTTTTTCCCTCCGTCTACCTCTACAATATTGTTGTGTAGGCAGCTAGTCGGTTATCATTTGACGGATTATTCTCATATTCTGTAGGATGAGGATCAATGATACGCAGTTTATGTATCTTTGCAGATTTTTGATTTGACGATTTTTGTCAGAGCCATGACCCTTTATGACTTGCTCAGGGCATACCTCTTGTGTAAGCAGCTTGTCGTTCAGCGTTTGAGCTTATTTTTAGGAAGTTTACCTATGATAGGTAGTTGAACAAATCGTTTTGGAATTTGACGACTTTTGTCAGAATTACATGTATGGTCCTTCATGATGTAACAAGTTTTATCTTAATACTTTTTTCAAAATCCTTGTATCTCTCATGAGATGACGTCATCATTAATAACCAGAGACTGGGGTCTTCTACAGCGTATAACATGTCTTGTTATATTAACTCTGGCAAGAAAGTTGCGGAGGTGATTTACAATTGCCTCGAGCGTGTGTATGGCTTGATAGTAAACGTAAGGATTTTGGAGCCGTGCTAGAGGATGCCATACTTTACGTTGCCCTTGATTCTTTTGTGCAAGTCAGAAGTTGGGAGCATTCAAAGCACTGTACATTGTTTTGTCATGGAATATAGTAAGAAAACCACTGAACGTAATTTCATATATCAAAGCGAATTATTATTTTGGATAATCAAATAAACAACAAATGCTACAACATATTGTTGCTATAATTAAGTTTTTATTTTATTAAGTTATCTGTGCAATAATGCGTATCACATTTCTGAAGTGTGTCTGCTGGGAATATGTAAACACATCTTCATTACTCTAAATACGAGGTTATTAAAATTCGCTGTTTTGGCGTCGTGTATTTAGACTCTTCGCATTGGAATAGCGTCCTGAAGTAAGAAAAAGTCAATATGTAGATACGAGTACAAAGACTCATGTCGTTCAGCAAAATATAAGGTAGGAGCAAAGGGTCATATTGAAACATAATGTAGTGGTGGACTTGTACAACTACACTATCTGTTAGCAGATATGACCTTTTGTTACAGGGAATTTCACCAATCTACGTACGAGTAAAGGATTTGAACGTTTAACTGTAATAAGGAGATAATGAAATGAAGGATATACCACCTTTGTGCGACTTTCATCTACAGAGATCAAAGTTGATACGAAGCTCGTAAAGCCTTTGTCAAGAGTAATCAAACTACAGGGTTACTGTTTGCATTTCAGGTGAAATTGTTACAACGTGCGGATGGTATCCGAAGACTCGCGTGGTCAAATATTCGTTATTTTTAGTTGTTAGATTCTTGCTCATATCCAATGAGAACTATTAATACATGTATATGACTATATAGATTATATAAAGTATCTTGTCAAATTATTGTAAGCATTCTGGCACGAGTGAACCATCTTCGCTACGATTTGCAAATTTAGGTAGGAAAAGCTATAAGAACTAAGAATGAGTAGAAAATTTATGACAATATTTTTTTGTTTCTAGATTTTAATCTTTTGGATAAAAGGTGCAATGTGTCCTATCTAAATCTTATACTGTCCATTTTAATTATGATGTAGGTGAACAAAAGGTTTTTTTCAGTATCAATAACTCATTTGTAGTAAATTGCGAATTATTGAGCAAGCAGAGCAAGACTAGAGTTGACACAGCGACTGCTGTCATTATGGGTATCGATGAAAATTAAACAAACGGAGCGTATCGAAAATACATGTACCCTTCTACATTGCTAAAAGTCTTTTACCAACCTCATTCTCTGTGCAAGTGACCTAGCTATTTCTTCAGCCTAGTAATATTTTCTTTGTGTGTTCCTTTTAATACAAAACTGTGAACAAAATTAACGATAAAATGCGTGTAAACTTAATTTAAAATTATATATTGTAAATTTAAATTAAAATAGTTTGTTGGTTTTCAAAAGTATAGGAATTAAATGACATCTCTAATGGAGAAATGCCGTGACAGTTTGTTTCATAAATTGGACAGTTTCGACACAGACTTAACACTTAAAGGTCTACCACCAAATAAACTGTGTGCTTGTTCCAATAATATGGAACATTTAGAGGGAATTCGAACACCTGTTCTTGACTGAACAATAATAATACATGTATTTATTATTATTATAATATATCAATATAAACCCCATACAAAAATGGAAATCCCATTTCGTTTCATCAGTATGAACCTTGAACCTGATTTAAAAACCAGTACAGACACTGTAATTTCCTAATTAAGCCCGTCAATCCCGTTACTGCTGCTTTAACAACATTTTCATACCGGGCTGTCGAACAATAAGGGTAGCAACCTTTTTAAATATACCGGCCATGACAACAAATGACATCAGAAGTCTTTTAGCTCGCCGGGACGAATATCCGGAGAGCAGTTGTCACCCCCGGCGTCGCTGTTGTCTTCGTCGATGTTGTCGTCGTCCATGGACAAAAACCTTAACCTGGATCATAACTTTAGAACTATTAGAGACATGGCTTTAATATTTCACTTGTGTATTCCTTGTGCCAAGACCTTTCATTGGGTACTAAAATTTTTACCTTGTAAACTTGACCTTTGAATTTTACCTACTTTTAAAAAATCTTTAACCCAGTCATAACTTGTGAACAGTAAGAGATAGTGTGTGTTCCTTGTGACAAGACTTTTCATAAAGTATCAATTTTTTACGCTTTCACCTTGACATAAAGATTTACCTTCTTACAAAAAACTTGCTATTTAAATTTGGTTGCCACTGGCGAGCTCTGTTGTCTTCTGACAACTTTTGTTATCGTTGTTTTTCTTGGTAATTAATTAATTTATTTATTTATTTATTTCTTATTAGTTTATTTATCTATTACTATTTTTATTTATTTGTTTATTTTAAGTTGATTTTTTTGTCGCTATTAAGTATGTTCACCTGTTTATCATTTTCTTAATGTTTACTTATGAACCAACGAGACATTATAATGAACATCTCAGCATAATTTTCCTCAGTACTCTGCATATTCATGATGGAATACCTCTTTGATCTAGATCCGTTAGAGACAGCATTATCTCGTTGTCGGTATCGATTCGTTATAATAATACATCCGATAGGAGATAAGCTTGTCTCAGAGACGGTCTCGGTATGTTTAATCAAGCACAGAAAGGTAAGAATTAGTCGCGAGTACCTACTAAACTTGAGTATATTTGTCTTGCGTGGAGAAAGTTTATTCTGTGCTATAAATGATGCGATAATAAATACCCGATGTCTTCATTGAAGGGTATGGTACATAGTGGCTGGAGAAAGTGGGTTATTGGGGAGAAAATCGATGTAATATAGATACCACACGAAAGAAGTGTCATAAACCTCGGCAAACTTCTCACGTCCTATATATTGACTATCATCTACACAAAACTACAGCGTCCTATCCTTTGGACCATAGGTCTGGCTAGGGTCAAATCCACGACGTTCCATAAAAAGGTCGAAATTGATTACGTGTCGGTCACATTTGAGCTTGATTTTTCATCTATTCCCATGATTGAAGACTACCATTGCACATTAGACTAGTGGATGCTTACATCATCATTTTTACATCATTTTTGTTCCTCCGTCTATTACAGTCTAGGACCGATGTTACTCAGGTACTTGACCGAGAGGTTCCGGGTGTGAATGCCACCGGCGGCATGCCGCTGACAGACGTCCTGTCTTTCGGATGAGACAGTAATATACGAGGTCCCGTGCTGCGGTAGACGTGGCACGTTAAAGATCCCTGATCGCTTCGGATAGGCGTTTTTTGTAGGTCTTCTCAATAATTCATAAGACAGATGCCTCAGAGGTAACCTTGGTGTAACGTAAAACAAGAAACAAGCAGATATCATAGCGCATGATGTGTACATGTAACAGGTTTGCAATCTCATTATCATCTTTTGATGCCATCGTTTTTATTATCTGTTACATACTGATATAGCTGATATTTTATAATGTTTGTGTTCATTTCAGGAAATGTCGGGGAAGATCATGGAAGAGAAGGAACGTCTTTCATTAGGCACGTGGTCTCACGCAACATCACGCGAGACATCCCGAACGGCCTCTCCTGTCGGATTCAGGCGTATGTATTGTCATGTGTTCACTTTTAAGTGTCAGAATTTGTAAGTAAAGAAAGGCCAGTATTGTGAAATTCAAAGTTAGGTCTGTATTGTGGTCATTTAAATCAGTTTCAAAAGCAATGTGTCAAAGACTTAACAAACAACTTTGTCCACAAATGCATAAACTTGTCGGTAAGTATTGACGAAAGCGTAATACTGAAATGGCGTAAGGAATAGAATGTTCGACCGGAAGTCAAATGTTGCTAGGTTCGATTTCAAGTGATGATTAAATAGAGATTTTGTAGCTAGTAACATTAACTATCAGCTTCATGCCAAGATCATTCATGATCCCCTCAAGTAAATTTTCGGTTACCGTTTTAAAACAACGCTGAGCACAAAATTTTCTGTTAACTCTGCTGCTTTTAAACCTAAACCGACTATTTTTATTTAAAAAGAAATTGGTGTAAAATATCGAAAACAGCTTTATAACGCCGTGATATAGATAGATTCCTTGGCACCTACCACAAGTTAAAACTGTAACGAGTTCTGTGTCCATCATATCTAGAATTATAACTAGCCCTTACATAAACATAACAAAGCAGGCCAAGTATTATAATTCAAACATCAAAGTATTCAACTTAAGATTAAGAATTTAAAAGAAACTAGGCGTCTTTTACTGATGTTTTTATAAGGTATTTGACTGCTAATCATGTTGAAACTTTACACAAATGACAATAGTGTATTCTGAAAATGTTTCTCAAATGGAAATGTTGTCATTGGTGGAAATAAATGCATGCAATAAACTTGAGTATTTATAGGAACTTATCTTTGATCTCAACCTTCTGCATTTTGTCGAGTGATACACATCATTACATGATAAAAGAATGAATAAAATGAAATATTCATTATTCTAAAACCTGAAAGGCATTTTTCATCATAGTTATTAAAATGTCAACCTTACATTACATATATAAATATTATATATTTTATTGTGACCTGCAGTGTTAACATCACTTTGACGTTTAACAGAACTTGACAAATATGAGGGGATGCATTGTGGGTGGTAAGAAGCTAAGATCCAGTGAAATGAAAAATCCGTTATCCATCATTTCTATAATGTGATCGCAAAGACACAGACACAGTTTGATTGATTTCAATTGAACTCGGTACAGTTTATTGAATGCTTTTGATACATGATATTGTGTATATGAACATCGTGATAATGAAAGGCATTATTGAACTGGGTTCAAAAAGTGAAAGGTCAAGTCTGGAATTAAAGTAAAAGTTTGAATAGTTTTTTGTCACTTTATCGATGACTTCCCATCATAGCTCAGTTAGGCCAATGTCTCCTCAGGCCACTGCCTCATCAGCTAGTACACTACCTCCTCAGCTAGGCCAATGTTTCCTCAGCTAGGTTACTGCCACACCGGATAGGCCACTGCAACACCAGCTAGGCCACCGCCTCCTTAGCAAAGCAAATGCCTCCTCATCTAGGCCACTGCCTCCGCGGCAATACCACTGCTTCGTCAGCTAGGCCACTGCCTCATCAGCTAGGCCACCGCCACACCAGATATGCCACTTTCTCCTCAGACCAAGCCGGTGTGGCCTAGTGGATAAGGTGCTCGGCTCGTAATCGAGAGGTCCCGGGTTCGACGTCCGCCCTGGGCGCACCGGTGTTCTGTCCTTCGGATGAGACGGTAAAAACCGAGGTCCCGTGTTATGGTAGGCGTGGCATGTAAAAGATCCATCACTGCTTCGGGTGGGTCCGTTGCAGGGGTCAAAATTTGTATGCCCCGCATCAGGCAGATGCCGTCACCATATACGTGAAATAATTGTGGAGTGACGTAAAACAGAAATCAATCAATCTTCTCAACCACCGCCTCCCCAGTCCTTAAATGTTCAGATAGACACTGCTTCCTCTGTTTATTAGAACCTTACATCTAGTGATAATAGCATCCATTTTCGCATTTAGTGATATTCATTTTGCTAAGGGTTTGGAAATCCCAAGAGTATGACATCAAAACACTGGATGTATCACGTATATTGACGTCCGCGACAAACACTCATGTTCGTCAAAGATTTGGATTAAAATCAATATATGTGTCATAAAACACTGAGCAGCAAAGAATAGTAATAAGAGAACTGTTCTTCACGGTTCATGGATGTTTGCTTTTTGCTGTAATAAAATTTGGTATACAATTTACGTAGGGATCCCTATGCTACAAGCGATAAAACACGCAATGCAGCCACAATTGGGTAAATAAGAGCATTGCATTTGCGTCAACTTTGTTTCTTATTGTAACACTGTGTAGAAATGATGCAGTCTTCTAATTGCGTTTACCGACGGAACAAGTGTCTGTTGGTTTGTCTGTTGTCAACTTTTAACTTTGGCCAAAACTTTTGAACCATGAGGGATGAAGACTTCATATTTCACATGCGTACTCGACTAATAAATCCCTTTCAAGTGACATCAAGATCGATGACCTTTTGACCTTGACAGAGACCTTTACGCTAAAAATAGTTTGGGGATTTCGTTGCCGCCGGGGGAGAGGGGCAATAAGTGTTTCACAAACACAGCTTGTTATAGATAAAATGTCATGAAATAGAATTTTGTATTGTTCTCTTACTCATTTTACGATGTAATATAGATATGAGATTATCCGTTTAAAACTGAAGGATTAACTTATCATTTCCAGTTGTGGTATATTAATACCTTTAGCGAATGTTTGTTAGCGGTAGCAGATTACTGGGATAAACTGTTCGAATACTACAGGGACCCCACCCACTTATATCGTGGTGAATACGTATACAAGAAAGAAATTCTTTTCGATATTTCAACTGATTTTCTCCGTGATGAAAAAAGTGAATTTTATTTCATTTTCTTACTTACCAGGACAAGTTCACTTCTTACCAGACGAAAAAGATGACAGCAAAGTAAAGGGAAAAGGAAAAGGCAAAAAACTGAAAAACAATAAAGTAGCCAATGGAGATGCTGTTAATGTGACCATTTCAGTTACAGACTCCCAGCTAGAGTTAAATGATGAAAATGGAGGAATCAAAAACCACAATAATAATTCAAACAGCCAATCAAAATATTCTAATGCCAACACAACAGATTTGAATGCAAAGTCTCTTGGCACAATTGAAGAACGAACAAGTAGTAGATCTAGTGAGAAAGTAGAACTTGAATCAAAGAGAGGCTAAATAAATGGAAAGTTCGTTCCCTTAAGCTATTCTGTGATAAATGACTTTTCCCTAGCAAATGTAAGCCACTGTATTTATAGGCTAACCTGAGCCGAAGGTTTCAAGTAAGCTTTTGTTTTTGTGATATCTCCATTCAACATCCGTCCATTCTGCCCGACAGACATAAGCTTTGTATATTTTCGACTTCTATTTCAGAAATATTGAAGGGATTTTGATAAATCTTGGTAGGGATTAGGTACCACATGTGTTGTTATTATTTATTTATCTATTATTATTCGCTAAATCGGTCTAACGCATGTTGATATACGCACCAGTGGGTATCCTTCTTTCACAAACTTCATCAATTAACAGATCAAAATGCATCGGAGGGATCTAGAAGAGTATCATAAGAGGTGTTGATTTTAGCAGTTTTCGGTCAAAAATCAATATATACTGACTTTGTCAGTTTTGCTCATTTCAGTTTTTTTTATTTCCTCACTGAATGCACTAAATCTGAGTTTGTGATTTGATTTAATGGAACTAAAATAAAAAAAAACTATAAAATAAGAATATTTTAAAAAATGTAATATAAAAATATAAAATATAAATAGATAAGAAAAAAATAAAAAAAATAAGATAAAAATAAATAAAAAAAAATAATATAAAAAATATTATAGAAATTTAAAAAATTTTAAAATAAAAAATATCAATATTTAATAATTATAAATTATATAAATAATAATAGTTTTAAATAATAATAAATAGAAAATAAATAAATAAAAAAAAAATATTATTTATTAAATTAGAAAAAAATAAAAAATAATAAATTGAAATAAAAAAAAAGAAAAAAAATAATTATTTAAAAAAATAAAGTAATAAATAAAAAAATAAAAAAAAATTTAAAAAAAAACGTTTTATCTAAAATTTAAATAATTAATTTTTAATAAAAATAAAAATAAATATATAAAATTAAAAAAATAATAAACTTAAATGATTTATTATAAAAAAAAAATTAAAAATATTTTTTTGTATATAAAAAAAAAATTAATAATTATATATAAAAAGATATAAATATAAACTAAAAAAAGTTAAATAATAAGTAATAAATAATAAAAAAATTTAAAAAAAAAAAAAAGAAATAAATTATATATTAAGAAATAAAATCAATAATAAAATTAATAATAAAAAAATAAATTAAAATAATTGATGTTGTAAAGAGTGCGAATGCATATTAATTTTAAAAATTTTGAAAAACAGAAATATTATTAATAGTATTGATATTAACAGAAAGGAGGTTGTACTTAAAATACTCAAGTGAGCGATATCAGCCCACTGCTGTTCTATTTATATTTTTTTCTGCTCATACCATACTCATTCGTATACTAGCTTTGCTAGAAAAATACGAATATGAACTGTGTACCTAACAATTATTGAAATGGCAAATTGATTGTAATGCCATTAACACATCTTTAGATACAAAGTAACGTTTGCCAGAAATTCATAGAATTTCGCAAAAATTACTACAAAATGCGTCTTGTGTCTCCATGTGTGACACAGATTTTTTATCTTAATATATGAGGTTTTAGATCATCTTATTTATGTGGATTAACATTTCGCAGAATATGGACTTTATGTGGATTTTGTTCACGTTTTTGCGTGTCATTCTTATTACGACTGGTCATGTTCCACCACACGTATTACTGTTCATGTTCCAACACACGTAATACGACTGGTCATGCTCTACCACACGTATTACGACTGTTTGTATCACGACTGTTCATGTTCCACCACACGTATCACGACTGTTTATGTTCCATCACACGTATTACGACTGTTCATGTTTCACCACACGTATTACGACTGGTCATGATCTACCACACGTATTACAACTGTTCGTATCACGACTGTTCATGTTCCACCACGCGTATTACGACTGTTCATGTTCCAACACATGCTCTACCACACGTATTACAACTGTTCGTATCACGACTGTTCATGTTCCACCACGCGTATTACGACTGTTCATGTTCCAACACATGCTCTACCACACGTATTACAACTGTTCGTATTACGACTGTTCATGTTCCACAACGCGTATCACGACTGTTCATGTTCCACCACACGTATAACGACTGTTCATGTTCCAACACATGCTCTACCACACGTATTACGACTGTTCGTATCACGACTGTTCATGTACCGCCACACGTATCACGACTGTTCATGTACCACCACACGTATTATAGTTTATTTATAGATTTGTTAAGGGGCTTGATTTAGGAACACTCATGAACTCTGGAAAATTGGAAGTTCTACCTCTTCAAATAAGTTTATATGTACTTATAGATATTGAATTGTTAAAAATGTTTTAGCGTTTTAGGTATTTGTCAAACAATATACAAGTGTATACTTAAATATGCTAGGATGTTATATCTTGGGTTTAAATTTATTAATGCCGTTTTGTTAATTTCTGCTGCATTTTCCTATTCTATGAAATCACAAAGGGAATGGATAATGATGATTGAAATAAAGTTCTCTGATTTTCTGATATATATCTACACTCTGAATTTGATGAATTGATTTTGATTGTGCTAAACATAGTGTACCAGCAATGTCCAGAAAGTATTAGAGGATTTTCGTTTTCCTTTTGTCGGACATGATCCTTTTTAAAGGTCTATATTGTCTGGAATCATTTTTATTCTAATGCACTACAGCCGTTTAATATAAAAAATATAAACGACATCTGTCTGTCATTATAAAAGGTCAGTCATTAAATCTCTGAAAGATATTTAGAAAATCTTTAAAGTTGTTTATTTTACTTTATTTATAATCAATTTGTATTACATTGTATATATACATGTTCTTTACTCAGGTTTGGTAAAACAATGTTGGAATGTACATGCATTATAATAGTATTTCCTGAAAATGTTACTTAATCTGTAGCATCGGACTGAGCTGATAATTTTCGTTTTTTTCAAAAATTGGAGTTTTCCTGTGAAAAACATGTAATAATTCATTGGTCAGTTAATTTTTGAATTTATTTTTTGCTAGTAAATATGGATGGAAATCAGACAAATAAAGCTAGATCCTGATTTCTGTAGCTATTTTAGAGAACACAAGTTACAGCAAATTATCCATATGTTAAATATAATTATATCTTAACATGTGCTTGATTTGAATTCTTTTTGAATGCATTCAGATAACTGAATTGCTGTGGTTCTGTTTTTATATCCTATGCAAATAAGTTTTAGGGATACATAGAGGTCACCTTGTTCTTCAACCTGTCTGTCAAAGAAGTTTCAAAATCAGGTTTTTCATATTTAACTCAAGTTTTACCAATGATATAAGGATGTGGTATTATCTTAACCCAAGGAAATACCCCTAAGGTTAAGGTCACTGTGAGTTTCATCAATGACAAAAGGGTGGGGTATTACCATAACCCGTGGCAATACCCCCAAAGATTAATATCACAGTGAGCCCATGACCAAAATTTCTGATCGATATAACAAAAGCTGCAACATAGACCTGCTTTGTAGGATTATTACCAAGAAACGATTGTGAACCCTTGACCTTGGAGGTACGACTTCGCTTGCAGGTCAGTGAGCCGATGACAAACATTGTTCTTTCCATATGACTTGCTTGCTAAAACATGGCTCTTCGTCAGACGATTGTTATACAACAAAGGCGTGTCATGACCTTGACCCATGCCTTTAAGGTCTAGATCACAGTGATTATATGACAAGATTTGTTATTGTATTTTTAATGGGGGATGTTTGTCCTATTATGATAGTTGTACTTTATTCTGTTTATTAATCAATATTGGATTCTTTAAATTGTTTCCAACCAGTCCTTTAGATACACATTTGAAGAAGTTTGTTGCCGTCTTCTTGAATGCTCGCATTAACTTTGTTTTATTATTTTATCGTTTTAATTGATGCCAGTGACTCAGGCCCTTTAGTTTATATTATAAATGTTTGATATATAACTGGATGCGTGTTTGTTTTATCTAAACATTTATTTCTAATATTAAAGCAAATCTTTATACACAGACAGTGTTGAATTCTTTTGTCTGACATCTACGAAGAAAACGCAGATTTCCTTGTTATGTTCGTACATTTGCCAGCTCATACGTTGTCCATTTGCTGAAGACAGATTTCCATTTAGGTGTTGCCTGTAAGTCTGTCTGTCCATTTGCCAAAAATAGATTCCAATGGATGTTTTGCTTAAAAGCAAGCTTACTACAATCTAAGTAATGACAGTGTCATTATGTTCTATCAACAAATGGGGGCGGGGTGTTTACTGTAATCTGGATGTCTCTTTCTCTGTCCAGCCATCCCGCATGTAATGTATTTATGCGTCTATAAGCTGTACAGCTTCTGATGAATAAACAAATACAATGTGTATATCAACCAAAAACCCCAAGTGAACCGTTACGATTATGCATTGTCCGTCGTCCTTTTTACGTGAATGAACCGTAATATGGATATGAACAAAATCTTGCATATATCATACTTAGGATAAGGAGATGCAATTTTGTTTCAATGCTGTTATTGTCCTTAAATAGGGGACAGAAATGGAAAACTTCAAACTTCAAACATCCCGTTTCTATGTGGTGTAGAACATGAAGCTGACAAATCGTAGGCGACACCAAATTCTACAAGCATTTTGTTTCTTTGAAGCAATGTAGCGGACAAATTGTAGGTAAAATAATGTGTAAGTAAAATGTAACTAACAAATTATTGGCAAAATTTTGTTTTTGTATAGAATTGTAACTGAGAATGTTGCAATGTAACAATGCTGGTAACACCCTTCTCCTATGTCGCAATGCTACCAACACATTGTTCATAACACCCTTCTCCTATGTAGTAATGTAACCAACACATTGTTGATTACACCCTTCTCCTATGTAGTGATGTAACCAACACACTGTTGATAACACCCTTCTCCTATGTAGTAATGTAACCAACACATTGTTGATTACACCCTTCTCCTATGTAGTGATGTAACCAACACACTGTTGATAACACCCTTCTCCTATGTAGCAATGCTACCAACACATTGTTGATAACACCCTTCTCCTATGTAGTGATGTAACCAACACATTGTTGATAACACCCTTCTCCTATGTAGTAATGCTACCAACACATTGTTGATAACACCCTTCTCCTATGTAGTGATGTAACCAACACACTGTTGATAACACCCTTCTCCTATGTAGCAATGCTACCAACACATTGTTGATAACACCCTTCTCCTATGTAGTAATACTACCAACACACTGTTGAAAACACCCTTCTCCTATGTCGCAATGATTTTAACCAACACATTGTTGATAACACCCTTCTCCTATGTAGTAATGCTACCAACACATTGTTGATAACACCCTTCTCCTAGGTAGTAATGCTACCAACACATTGTTGATAACACCATTCTCCTATGTAGTAATGTAACCAACACATTCTTGATAACACCCTTCTCCTATGTAGTAATGTAACCAACACATTGTTGATTACACCCTTCTCCTATGTAGTGATGTAACCAACACACTGTTGATAACACCCTTCTCCTATGTAGCAATGCTACCAACACATTGTTGATAACACCCTTCTCCTATGTAGTAATACTAACAACACACTGTTGAAAACACCCTTCTCCTATGTCGCAATGATTTTAACCAACACATTGTTGATAATACCCTTCTCCTATGTAGTAATGCTACCAACACATTGTTGATAACACCCTTCTCCTATGTAGTAATGTAACCAACACATTGTTGATAACACCCTTCTCCTATGTAGTAATGCTACCAACACATTGTTGATAACACCCTTCTCCTATGTAGTAATGTAACCAACACATTGTTGATTACACCCTTCTCCTATGTAGTGATGTAACCAACACACTGTTGATAACACCCTTCTCCTATGTAGCAATGCTACCAACACATTGTTGATAACACCCTTCTCCTATGTAGTAATACTACCAACACATTGTTGATAACGCCCTTCTCCTATGTAGTAATACTACCAACACACTGTTGAAAACACCCTTCTCCTCTGTCGCTTGTTTATTTATTGGCAAAAAACCGCATGGTTTATATGCATAAACAAATACATTACAGAGCGTTTATATATAAAGTGATCATTCAGGTGAATCAGAACATATGGAGGAAAGACAAATTATATGAAAGATACAAAGCATTGAGGTATATGCACAGAATTATATCAGAATAGGATAATTTAACATAGATCCAACTATACATAAAGTACAATATATACAATAAGTAATACATTTCAATACATACTGGTGAGATATTCGTGACAAGCGGCTGAAAAGTGTAATAAAAAAAAAAAAAAAAAAATTAAGGAATTGCAGCTTTTAAAACAGAGGCGTCTCTGAGGAACTTCCCAAGGTTACTCAATTGCTTTTTATTTTCAGTTGAGAAAAGTTGTACTAATTTAAACATTGAAGGGCGAATCCAAAAGTATGGTTTGATAAAAGAACGGCGAATTTCATTATAAAAAGGACACACTAGGACAAAATGGAACTCATCTTCGACTTGTCTATTATTACAACACTGACATAACCTATTATGTCTTTCAACATTATAGTAGCGACCTTGTTCAATACGCAACGTATGCGAAGATAATCTGAACTTGGAAAGGAAAGTAACAAGAGAAGCTGGAATAGACTTTCGTAAATAATATTGAAGTGAAAACGAATCGATCAAGTATCTATACAGTACACACTTTGCTGAAGCATTAATAAAAGCATCCCTCTCTTGTATAAATATGTCTATAAGCCGCTGTTTTAAACAAAATAAAAATGCTTTTTCGTTCCAAACACATTGATTATCCCACACATCTCTAAAACCTGAATTACATAAAATATCACGCACATTTGATAACCATGTATTCTGTACCGGTATAAGTGAGAACATTTCATGATACAAGTAGTGTAATATACAATTTTCAGTATTTAGAAGTTTCAGCCAATATTTGATTATTCGAATTTTACGTATAATATGCAAAGGGAGTCTCCCTAGTTCAGAATAAACCATAAAATTCGGAGTAGTGCGTTTGACATTCAAAATTCGCTTACAAAAATGCATATGAACCTTTTCTACATCGATTCCACTGTGAAATCCCCATATTTCACAACCATAATTTAAAACACATGATACATAAGTATCAAACACATTAAGTTTAGTATTAACATTTAAAAAATTTTCATTACAGATTTTTAAAATTTTAAACATGCATTTCCGACTTTGCATAGCAATGACGTTTTGCGTTTTGTTAAATTTCCCATTGCTATTAAGTGTCACACCCAAATAATTAAAAGAGGAGACAACTTCTACAGGCGAACCATCATACCACCATTCATCCAGGTTACTCAATCTCCCGCCATTTCTAAAAACAACAATTTTTGTTTTTTCAATATTTACAGAAATGTCCCATTCCGTACTGTACGTCTTAAGCTGATTTAATTGCTGCTGTAAAGCATCACGTGTTTCAGAAAGTAATACAGTATCATCTGCATACATTAATAAAAACAAAGAGAGATCACGTAAGACAACAGGTTCACATGAGCTATTGATCAAATGCATTTCTAGATCATTTACATACATTGAAAATAGAAATGGCGACAAGGCCTCACCTTGCATTAGGCCGTTTGTACAGGTAAACAATTCTGAAAATGTAGATTTATAACGAACACAGGCTTTAACATCAGTATACAGCTTTTTTAACAATAGTAAGAAATTTCCCAGTTATTCCACTTCTTGCAAGTTTGTAAAACAATTTGAATCGATTGACAGAATCAAAGGCTTTGCGATAATCGACAAAACAGCAGTACAACTTTTTCTTTGAATTTAAAAACAATGAAACTAAAGAATGCAAAGCAAATATAGCATCTGTAGTACTGTATCCAGGTCGAAAACCAAACTGAGCGTCCGTTATAATAAGATTTTCTGTGGACCACTTCAATAATCTATTATTCAAGACAGATGTAAAAATTTTAGCCAAATTACTAACCAGAGTAATCCCCCTGTAATTATGAGTGTTATTTGGGTCACCTTTCTTGTGCAGGGGTACTACAATACCTTCGGACCACGCAGATGGAAATGCTCCATTATCAAAAATATAGTTGAAAAGTTTACATAAAACAGGGCATAATAAATCTTTAAATTTAATGAAGTATTCGTTCATAAGTTGATCTATTCCAGTGGCTTTACCTGAATTCAAATTCTTAATGACTCTAAAAATCTCGTCTTCACAAATATTAACATTCAGTTCATTAAAACCACATCGTCATTTACATCAATACTATCACCTTGATCTACATTACAAATATCTTTAAAATGCGAATAAAAATCATCAGCTGACAAAGAACTCTGCACATTTTTCTTCTTATTAAAAATTTTATAAAACTCTTTTGGATTGTTTGATCTTACATAGCTGAGTCTATTTCCCTCAAACCTCAAGTACTGCTTCCGTTTCTTATTACAGTACACCTTGTATGCTTTTCTACATTCTATAAGGTTGGTACGGTTAAAATAATTTCTATCCCCATTAAAAATGCGCAATGCGCTTCTGTAATCTGCACGTAGAGCTTTACATCTGTTATCAAACCACGGTTTATTTTTTGATGGTTTCCTTTTACCATGGGAGGTGAGGGGTTTCATGCAATATTTATCAAACACGCCATTCAGAGTGACAACAAATTTGTCCACACCGTCATTGATATTTAAAGTTGACAATTGTAACTCATCAATGATACTATGTAGATCATGCAACTTTTCATTCAGATCAACTCTCATACTCTCCATCTCACTTTCATTCCACCTGTACTGAACATTCTCCACAGAACTTTCGACACTAACATTCACGGGATGCACACCCACACATGAAGTCAAGGTAAATTCTACTAAGGCATGGTCTGACCACTCATTAAAATCATTCACAGACATATCACTCACTATATCCATCCTATCCTTTTTCGCCAACACATAATCAATCACACTCGTGCCGATATGATTAAAAAACGTAAATTTACCTGTCCTATCACCCTCCTTTCTCCCATTACACACTCTCATACCAGAAGATTTACAAAACTCTAGCAGACGACGACCAAACGTATTAATGACAGTATCCTCAGAATGTCTATTATCTAAAACAGAATCATTAATATATGCAAATGCAGATGAAACATGCTCACATAGTTGGTCAGGAAGGTCATCAAATTCAATAAAATCACTCCCTAAACCAATACGACTGTTTAGGTCACCTGCACTTACAATAGGCCCTTTATCACTATATTCAGCTACATCGTTGAGAAGACAATGATTTTAACCAACACATTGTTGATAACACCCTTCTCCTAGGTAGTAATGCTACCAACACATTGTTGATAACACCCTTCTCCTATGTAGTAATGCTACCAACACATTGTTGATAACACCCTTCTCCTAGGTAGTAATGCTACCAACACATTGTTGATAACACCCTTCTCCTAGGTAGTAATACTACCAACACATTGTTGATAACACCCTTCTCCTATGTAGTAATGCTACCAACACATTGTTGATAACACCCTTCTCCTAGGTAGTAATGCTACCAACACATTGTTGATAACACCCTTCTCCTATGTAGTAATACTACCAACACATTGTTGATAACACCCTTCTCCTATGTAGTAATGCTACCAACACATTGTTGATAACACCCTTCTCCTATGTAGTAATACTACCAACACATTGTTGATAACACCCTTCTCCTATGTAGTAATGCTACCAACACATTGTTGATAACACCCTTCTCCTATGTAGTAATACTACCAACACATTGTTGATAACACCCTTCTCCTATGTAGTAATACTACCAACACATTGTTGATAACACCCTTCTCCTATGTAGTAATGCTACCAACACATTGTTGATAACACCCTTCTCCTAGGTAGTAATGCTACCAACACATTGTTTTTTGTAGTAGTAGTTTATTTAGGTTTAAGCAAATACATGCTTTTAGCATAACACATTATTATAATTTACATGCGTGAGAAATGATATACAGGAGGTGCAACAATTATATTATATCATGAATACAATAATAAATACAATACATTCAATTGTACATATCATATATTTGTATATGAAAAGTAATACCATATTATAAATGCAAGAATAAGGATAATGTCAATTTTTTACAAAATAATGATAATAATGATGTTTGTTTGTTTGTTTGATTATTGTTTTACGTCACTCCACGATTATTTCACGTATATGGTGACGGCATCTGCCTGATGCATTGCATACAAATTTAGACCTTTGCAACGGACCCACCCGAAGCAGTGAGGGATCTTTTACGTGCCACGCCTACCGTGACACGGGACCTCGGTTTTTACTGTCTCATCCGAAAGACAGAACACCGGTGTGCCCCGGGCGGGAGTCGAACCCGCGACCTCTCGATCACGAGCCGAGCACCTTATCCACTAGGCCACACCGGCTTGATAATAATAATAATAATAATAATAATAATAATAATAATAATAATAATAATAATAATAATAATAACACATTAATAGTTATAGTAAAAATATTTAAGTATGTTTTATGGTAAGGCATTTTCTCTCTCTCTTAATGCATTAAAAATATAATTAGATAAAGCTATACAATGTTTCTTTTTCGTACTAATGAATAATTTCACAAGTTTTTTATTATTTGGCCATGAATGTGAAAATTTTGGTAAGTATTTTATTCTTAACTCTCTATATTTTTGACATGATAAAATAAAATGATATTCATTTTCAATATGATTTGAAGAGCAACATAAACAAATTCTTTCATCTCTTGGTATGTTGCGATGCCTTCCAATTTCCAAAAATAGATTATGTGAAGAGCAACGTAATCTGGTCAGCAAATATCTATGTTTAAAATTGTCAATAAAATCTAAATATGGTTCAAATTCAAATGCCTTTTTAAAAGATGAGTAAAATTCTAATCGGGTCATTGATCTAATATCTGCTCTCCAATTTTGTATAAATATATCTATAATCCTTTGTTTAACGATAAGAAAATTATTAGTAGTTGTATTTTCATATTTCCAGAGGTCACTAAAACCCAATTCATTCAGTATCTGTTTGATTCTATATGACCAACAATGTATGTGATTGTTGGTTTCAACATTGTGTTTTTCCTTTTGATAAACCTTATAAATCAAAGTTGATTTATGTGTGATAATATCAAACCAAAATTTGATTGAGCTTATTTTGCATAAAACATCATAAGGATATTGACCAAGTTCACCAAGTATAGCAGAAATAGGTGTATTTGTTTTAACATTTAGTATTTCTCTACAAAATTTATACAAGATTTTATTAATTGAAGTTACATCATACAATCCCCATATTTCTGCACCATACATTAAAATAGGTGATATCATTTTATTGAACAAAGATAACTTTGCAGAAACTTTAAAATCAAGCTTTCTGAAAATATTTTTTAAAGAAAATATGGCTTTATTGGCTTGTTCAGCAACATGTTTTACAGCAAGTTTCATCTTACCATTGTAACATAATGTAACTCCAAGGTATGTAAAATGGTCAACAATTTCCAGAATATTATTTTCACAAGTGAAATGATTTGTATTTCTAGTTTTTCTTTTTTCAAAAATGCATATTTTAGTTTTATTAGTATTAACATATATTCCCCATTTATTACAGTATATTTGCAAATTGTCTAACATTGATTGTAATCCTTTTGCTGTTTTAGACAGTAAAACAGTGTCGTCAGCAAACAGTAGCATAAAAATACATATATTATCAATACTATAATATGAATTTAGTTCATCAGTTTTTAATGAATTTTCCATATCATTGATAAAAACAAGAAATAAAAATGATGACAAGGGTTCCCCTTGTTTTACACCGGATTCACAATAAAAAAATCTGATAATCCATTTGCAGTTTGAATACAAGCTTTTACATCATCATATATTACTTTCAACATATTTACACATTTTGAGCTAAACCCAGATTGAAGTAATTTATAAAAAAGTGCTTTTCTATCAACAAGATCAAAAGCTTTTTTGAAATCAACAAATGCCGCATATAATTTACCTTTGTTTAAAAATTGTTGATTGATTATCATATTTAAAATGTGTATACAATCAATCGTTCTTCTCTTCTTTCTGAAACCAAACTGAAATTCAGATATCATGTTATTTTCCTCAGCAAATTTTTCAAGTCTATTTCTTAAAACAATGCTAAAAAGTTTGGATATAGAATTAATAAGGGTGATTCCTCTATAGTTGTTTACCTCATTCAGATCACCTTTTTTGGGAATTGGCATGATGATGCTTTCAGTCCATGTAGTTGGATATGTTTGATTGTTGAAAATATGATTAAAAAGTATTGTAAGCAATGGTATTAATGGTTCATAACAAGTTATGAATAGCTCTGCAGGTATACCATCTATTCCAACTGCCTTACATCGTTTTAAACTTTTGATAGCTTCAAATATTTCGCTATCATTAATATCCATATCTAAATTATTTACAATTATATTATTTATATTATCTTCTTCAATAACATCAACAACATCAACACATTCATTGGAAAAAACATCTTTGAAATAATTTATGAATTCTTCATGAGATATAGAGCTTTGGTTAGATTTACACTGTTTTATTTTTTTAATTTTTTTCCAAAATGATTTGGGTTCACTTTTTGCGAGCTTCTGCAACTCATTTTGTTGTTTTATTCTGTGTATACATTTAGCCTTGCGTTTATGTTTATTGTAATTCACCTTTGCAGCCATAACTCTGTTTAGATTGATGTTAGAGTTATCTCTCTTGAAAATATGCCGCGCTTTATTTATTACTTTATTACTTTATTATCTTTTCTTAGATATTTTCCGCCTTTTTTACCACACTTTGAAAAAACAATATCGTAAAGAGTTTGAGTAAATGTTTTGATTGTAGTATCTACATTGGCATCATCGTTCACCAGTTTCTGTGTACTTTCTGTCAACTTGTCCATGTTAGATATAATAGATTCTTTTATATCATCTGCTTTTAAATCATTCCAAACAATTCTATCCTGTACTTCGATATATTCATTTGATATATTAAGATTGAAGGGAATGCTATATACAATTGGTACATGATCAGAAAATTCTGAAACATCTAGTATTTCAAAAGTGTTTACATTGTCGATATTTAAAATATCTGTTAAAACATAATCGACAACACTACAACCATTTTTTGACTTAAATGTATAATCTCCAACATCCTTGTCACAGTCATGTCTTCCATTCAAAATAATCATATCTGTATTTTTGCATAGATTAAGTAGCTTAGAACCAAAATTGTTTACTGTTTTATCTTTAGAAAATCTCTTTTCAATAATACATCTAGTATCTGATAGACCATTTGGATAGGTGTCTACATATTTATCAAGATGTAAATTATTTACAATATCACTGCAATTGCCTGTTCTAGCATTTAGGTCTCCACAAATAAAAATAGAACCTTTGTCGCTGAAATTGGATATATCATTTTCAATCTCAGCGAAGAAATCAAAATCTTGAAAATGAGTATAGAAGTTAGACCGTTCAGGTGGAATGTAACAAGCGCACATGAATATATCTTTGTCAAATTTAAAGTATTTTTTACATAATTTTATCCACACAATACCCTCTTTTTTGTTTTGTATAAGCGAGATACCTTTCTGTAATGAATTCTTAAAGAAAACAGAAACTCCACCATCATGACGTCTAGCTTTCTTATTAAGCTTTCTACCTTGACAATGATAACTTTTAAAACCATCAATACATGTTCTATTACAGTCTGTTTTTGATAGCCAAGTTTCTAAAAAAATACATATTTCATGTTCTTTGATACTTTCAATGAAATCACTGTCATTTAGTTTATTTTTAAGTCCTTGTATGTTTAGAACACATACTTTTATTTGTTGCCCCTCAGCGCTTTCCTATGTTGATTTGTACTTCCATGTCACCTCGGGTCCTGTATACAATATATTATTTACATAGAGTTTGTCGACAGATAGTGAACAACGGTGTCCTTTTGCTTTCTCGCGCTTTAACACCTCTACAAGAACCTTCCTGCGATCCTGGACTACCTTTGGAAATTGTTGTCCAATTCCATATTCGCTTCCCTCTAGATTTTTCGAGGCCCCTCGTACCTTTTCCCTATCTGTATATGAATGAAATTTCACTACGATCGGGCGATGATTCCCCCTTCTACGGCGCCCTACTCTATGTGCTCTCTCTATCTTGATTGTTCCTCTCGCACCTTCGATTTTCATGATGTCCTCCATAAAACGCCCTATCTTATCAGAACAGTTTTCTCCCTCCTCTTCGTGTATGTTATAGAACATGAGATTGTCCCGCATAGATCGACTTTGAAGATCAATTACGTCCTCGGTTGACTGCTCACATTTAGCTGACAGCTCCTTAACAGTGTTCTTCAGATCTTTAATTTCACTAATATTTCGTTCCTCTAATTTCTTATGTTCACTTTGTAATTCATTTATGTTTTGGCTATCGAACTGCCTACTGATTTCAACTTCATTTACTCTTTCTTCTAACTTTTTCATATTTTCATCAAGTTGCTTTACATGCCTATCAATTGCTCCTAGCTCATCGTTAATACTATCCAATAGCTTTAACCTGGTATCAAGTTGATCTATCCTTTTCAAGACGTCAAGCAGTGAAATATTTTGATCAGTGTTCACATGAGTGCCATAGCTTGTCAATGGTTGAACCTGTTGCAGTGTTTGCATATGATTTGTCATTGGTGGGGGTGGGGGTGGGGTATACATTTGTCCACCATATTGCAAAAAGGTTGGCGAATTTTGTTGCATATTGTGTTGCATCGCACTTTGTTGCATATTATGTTGCATATTTTCTATTTGATTCTGGCAATTGTTCATATTTGTTGTTCTTTTGCTCTTTTGTTCTACACTTGGACTGGGGGTACTCCCTTTTCTCTTAGAACTTTTGCTGGTTTTCGATTTTCCCATTAAAAACCATAAACGTACCTCTTACAAGGAGTGATATAAATCCTTACACTAGTTAATCCTTTTATTTCACTAATAAAGGTATTTTGTCTCGGTTTTAGCACATTTTTTTCATATATTTTCTCTCCGAATTTTTTTTTCTGCCGCCTTTTCTCACGCATGCGCAAAGATTGTTGATAACAGTATTCTCCTATGTAGTAATGTAACCAACACATTGTTGATAACACCCTTCTCCTATGTAGTAATGTAACCAACACATTGTTGATAACACCCTTCTCCTATGTAGTGAAGTAACCAACACACTGTTGATAACACCCTTCTCCTATGTAGCAATGCTACCAACACATTGTTGAAAACACCCTTCTCCTATGTAGTAATACTACCAACACACTGTTGAAAACACCCTTCTCCTATGTCGCAATGATTTTAACCAACACATTGTTGATAACACCCTTCTCCTATGTAGTAATGTAACCAACACATTGTTGATAACACCCTTCTCCTATGTAGTAATGTAACCAACACATTGTTGATAACACCCTTCTCCTATGTAGTAATGTAACCAACACATTGTTGATTACACCCTTCTCCTATGTAGTGATGTAACCAACACATTGTTGATAACACCCTTCTCCTATGTAGTGATGTAACCAACACATTGTTGATAACACCCTTCTCCTATGTAGTAATCCTACCAACACATTGTTGATAACACCCTTCTCCTATGTAGTGATGTAACCAACACATTGTTGATAACACCCTTCTCCTATGTAGTGATGTAACCAACACATTGTTGATAACATCCTTCTCCTATGCAGTAATGCTACCAACACATTGTTGATAACACCCTTCTCCTATGTAGTAATGTAACCAACACATTGTTGATAACACCCTTCTCCTATGTAGTAATGCTACCAACACATTGTTGATAACACCCTTCTCCTATGTAGTAAAGCTACCAACACATTGTTGATAACACCATTCTCCTATGTAGTAATGAAACCAACACATTGTTGATAACACCCTTCTCCTATGTAGTGATGTAACCAACACATTGTTGATGACACCTTTCTCCTATGTAGTAATGTAACCAACACATTGTTGATAACACCCTTCTCCTATGTAGTAATGCTACCAACACATTGTTGATAACACCCTTCTCCTATGTAGTAATGCTACCAACACATTGTTGATAACACCCTTCTCCTGTGTAGTGATGTAACCAACACATTGTTGATAACACCCTTCTCCTATGTAGTGATGTAACCAACACATTGTTGATGACACCTTTCTCCTATGTAGTGATGTAACCAACACATTGTTGATAACACCCTTCTCCTATGTAGTAATGCTACCAACACATTGTTGATAACACCCCTCTCCTATGTAGTAATGCTACCAACGCATTATTGAAAACACCCTTCTCCTATGTAGTGATGTAACCAACACATTGTTGATAACACCCTTCTCCTATGTAGTAATGAAACCAACACATTGTTGATAACACCTTTCTCCTATGTAGTGATGTAACCAACACATTGTTGATAACACCCTTCTCCTATGTAGTAATACCACCAACACATTGTTGATAACACCCTTCTCCTATGTAGTGATGTAACCAACACATTGTTGATAACACCCTTCTCCTATGTAGTAATGAAACCAACACATTGTTGATAACACCCTTCTCCTATGTAGTAATGTAACCAACACATTGTTGAAAACACCCTTCTCCTATGTAGTGATGTAACCAACACATTGTTGATAACACCCTTCTCCTATGTAGTGATGTAACCAACACATTGTTGATAACACCCTTCTTCTCCTATGTAGTGATGTAACCAACACATTGTTGATAACACCCTTCTCCTATGTAGTGATGTAACCAACACATTGTTGATAACACCCTTCTCCTATGTAGTAATGCTACCAACACATTGTTGATAACACCCTTCTCCTATGTAGTAATGCTACCAACACACTGTTGATAACACCCTTCTCCTATGTAGCAATGATTGTAACCAACACATTGTTGATAACACCCTTCTCCTATGTAGTAATGCTACCAACAGATTGTTGATAACACCCTTCTCCTATGTCGCAATGATTGTAATCAACACATTGTTGATAACACCCTTCTCCTATGTAGTAATGCTACCAACACATTGTTGATAACACCCTTCTCCTATGTAGCAATGATTGTAATCAACACATTGTTGATAACACCCTTCTCCTATGTAGCAATGATTGTAATCAACACATTGTTGATAACACCCTTCTCCTATGTAGTAATGCTACCAACACATTGTTGATAACACCCTTCTCCTATGTAGCAATGATTGTAACCAACATATTGTTGATAACACCCTTCTCCTATGTAGTAATGCTACCAACACACTGTTGATAACACCATTCTCCTATGTAGTAATGCTACCAACACATTGTTGATAACACCCTTCTCCTATGTAGTAATGCTACCAACACATTGTTGATAACACCCTTCTCCTATGTAGCAATGATTGTAATCAACACATTGTTGATAACACCCTTCTCCTATGTAGTAATGCTACCAACACATTGTTGATAACACCCTTCTCCTATGTAGTAATGCTACCAACACATTGTTGATAACACCCTTCTCCTATGTAGTAATGCTACCAACACATTGTTGATAACACCCTTGTCCTATGTAGTAATGCTACCAACACACTCTTGATAACACCCTTCTCCTATGTAGCAATGATTGTAATCAACACATTGTTGATAACACCCTTCTCCTATGTAGTAATACTACCAACACACTGTTGAAAACACCCTTCTCCTATGTCGCAATGATTTTAACCAACACATTGTTGATAACACCCTTCTCCTATGTAGTAATGCTACCAACACATTGTTGATAACACCCTTCTCCTATGTAGTAATGTAACCAACACATTGTTGATAACACCCTTCTCCTATGTAGTAATGTAACCAACACATTGTTGATAACACCCTTCTCCTATGTAGTGATGTAACCAACACATTGTTGATAACACCCTTCTCCTATGTAGTGATGTAACCAACACATTGTTGATAACACCATTCTCCTTTGTAGTAATGCTATCAACACATTGTTGATAACACCCTTCTCCTATGTAGTAATGCTACCAACACATTGTTGATAACACCCTTCTCCTATGTAGTGATGTAACCAACACATTGTTGATAACACCCTTCTCCTATGTAGTGATGTAACCAACACATTGTTGATAACACCCTTCTCCTATGTAGTAATGCTACCAACACATTGTTGATAACAAACACCCTTCTCCTATGTAGTAATGTAACCAACACATTGTTGATAACACCCCTCTCCTATGTAGTAATGCTACCAACACATTGTTGATAACACCCTTCTCCTATGTAGTAAAGCTACCAACACATTGTTGATAACACCCTTCTCCTATGTAGTAATGTAACCAACACATTGTTGATAACACCCTTCTCCTATGTAGTAATGTAACCAACACATTGTTGAAAACACACTCCTATTATGTGATGTAACCAACACATTGTTGATAACACCCTTCTCCTATGTAGTGATGGAACCAACACATTGTTGATAACACCCTTCTTCTCCTATGTTGTGATGTAACCAACACATTGTTGATAACACCCTTCTCCTATGTAGTAATGTAACCAACACATTGTTGATAACACCCTTCTCCTATGTAGTAATGCTACCAACACATTGTTGATAACACCCTTCTCCTATGTAGTAATGCTACCAACACACTGTTGATAACACCCTTCTCCTATGTCGCAATGATTGTAATCAACACATTGTTGATAACCCCCTTCTCCTATGTAGTAATGCTACCAACACATTGTTGATAACACCCTTCTCCTATGTAGTAATGCTACCAACACATTGTTGATAATACCCTTCTCCTATGTCGCAATGATTGTAATCAACACATTGTTGATAACACCCTTGTCCTATGTAGTAATGCTACCAACACACTGTTGATAACACCCTTCTCCTATGTAGCAATGATTGTAATCAACACATTGTTGATAACACCCTTCTCCTATGCAGTAATGCTACCAACACATTGTTGATAACACCCTTCTCCTATGTAGCAATGATTGTAATCAACACATTGTTGATAACACCCTTCTCCTATGTAGTAATGCTACCAACACATTGTTGATAACACCATTCTCCTATGTAGCAATGATTGTAATCAACACATTTTTGATAACACCCTTCTCCTATGTAATAATGTAACCAACACATTGTTCATAACACTGTGTTTGAGAGTATAAAATTAAAGGCAGTGCATGTGTGACATATACACAAGTTTGAGTGATGAAGAGCAAAATAAACAAGATTTCTGTAGAGTATTTTTATTTGCCAAGTTACAACTTCTGCGACTTGCATTGTATTACATATAATTCAACATTAAATATTGCATATACTATTAAGTTAGGACATTTTAGGCCAACTGTGACAGTTACCTGTACTTTCATGCACATGTTAACACACTTTATTTTTATCTATGTTAAAAATAAAACGATTTTGATTCTTACTATTAAACCTTTATTTTCTTTTCTGGCTTAGCTATTGGTCTTGCAAGAATTGATAAATAATGTTTGGTCCCTATACAAAAGTTTGTATGCATTATCATAGTTTCTGCATAGTGAATATCTAATAATTATTAACCCTTTACCCCTTTGTTTCTGTATATAATGTGTTACTAGGTTCACCTTGATGCACCTCAGTATGCAGGAACTGCTATGGCAAAATACCCCTGAACACATTCTTCTTTTCAGATCATATATCCAGTATATATATATTGACAAAATAAAAGAAATATACAATTCGAAAATGCCCCCTCCCCTCCATCCAATATATCTAACATTAATTTGAAAATGTGCATGAATTCTTTTCAAAAAACACCATACATAAATAAAATGCCTGTAAATATTACCCAAATTCCTCATTTACTATAGATTTTAACAGACAACATATTCACATACATATGTATTGCACATTAAATTGGATTTCAGCATATCTTTGTGTCTATAACCAATTCAAATTGCCCTTTCATTCAACTTTCATAAATATTAACATTAAACTTTGTGAGATAAAAAGCCTCAACATAAAATCAAGATAATCCATATCTTGCTTACCAGTAAACCAACAAAACGGTCATTCACAAATACGTGTGACGTTCTGTACAGAAGATCTGCTCCACGCATCAGACAAGAGTTGTCATTCCTGATCTACACCAATCTATCACAAGATTTGTCCTTTGTTTACTACACACTATCACAAGAGAGTATCATATCACATGACAGCACAACCATTACAGAGCCCCCTACTGGAGAATTATACAAACTTCAAGAACAACAAATGTGTAATATTTTTTTTTGCAGATAGCACTAATTTTATAAGCCAAACACGACATGTAGATTCAGCATACATATATAGCACTGAAATTTATGCTTTACAAATCAGAAACTTCCAAATCCATCACTTGCCTGCACAAGATGCAACATTTGAGTCCGGATTTTGAGAAAATTTTTCGTCACTGACATATTTCAGCAAGAACTTGTCTTGAATTCAGCTAATTCTGAAGAGATGAGAGTGGATTTAAGGGGCCCCAACATGCCGTTGTGATTAGATTGTGAGACGTTACGTAACTGGTTAAGAGCTGTCATAAGTTTGGCATTAGCCGAGTCTAAGGTCTGTATGCGCTTCTCCTGTGCTTCAATAACTTTCTGTTTCTGGTACACGATATTCTGAATTTCTTCTTGATCACTTCGGAGCTCATCCTCCACATTCATCAACCTGCAATGAAACAAAAGTAATATGCTCTCTAATTCAGATCAAATATTCCATGTGCTTAGGAGATTTGTTTTATTCAGTTAAGCACTGAAAAGGGAGTAAAAGTCGTGCAAGCAGTATGTTTTGGTCAATATTTCAACTTTAGGGACCTTTAATATACAAGGTATGATTTAAATTCCAGACAATGTTAATAACTTACTTTGACAATTTTTACCATCACATCCAAATAATATCAAGTCTATCGACACAATTCAACATCGTTAACAGGTGAAGCACAAGTCTTTTAAAAATATTTCAAATTAATCCATATAGTGCTGTTACTTTAATTGGGAATAATTTCTCCCTAAAAATTCATAATGCTAAAATGATGCTACCAAGATTGGGTTTCTGTGGAATACATGTATTTAAATTATCTATGTATCTACAGATCCTGAATAATAAGTACTTCTCTCTTAATATACAAAGTGCTTATATCGCCATGATTGTAAGTGTGTAAACCTGTTTATGAGATATACTACATTTGTGTACACGTCAAACAAATAATATATGTATATTACACAGAAAGAGACATATCTTCAGTATGGAAAATTCCTATAATGCTTATCAAAACAAGTACATCCTTTAAGGGTGTAAACAACAGACATATTTTCCATAGGAATCTTGCAATAGGCTATGCATTTCTCACCATACAGATTTCATATCACCATGCAGGAGGTATACAAATATATAGAACATGACTAACATCTCAACAAGAAGCAGATGCAGTGTAGAGAATAAAACAAGAAAGTCATTAATACAAACCATAGAAGGAGGGTATCATATAGATGTATTGTACTCCGGCATTTGACCATCAAAAAATTATATGATCTCTCAATGGACAATAATATTGACATCTAATTAAGACTTTAAAAGTAATCATCCCAAAGTTCTACGTAAGGAATAAAATAATAATCCTGCACAATCTTTAACATTGATTTCTTTATAGATTTTAATATTATATATTTTTAAAATGATTGTGTCATTATTCCTTCTTAAGTTTCTTCAATCTAAAATACTTCTCACAAATAGAAGACATTACCATGTAATGCTGATGCACAAAATAGAAATGTTTTAGTTCTACAAATTGCATTTTTAAAAAATCCTTCAAATGAAATTCTATTTTCAAAAATTTATGATAGTCAAATACTGGTTATGTGTACAAAGTTTGTCAAGCAATAAGGAAGTTCGGGCAGTCTGGTTATTTTCAAGCCAAAGTCAAAATAATCAAAATTAGTTACCACAGCTATGGACTTGTTACCAAAACTACACGTCTGAGGAAGTCACACCAACACCACTAAAATCTGACAAAGTATCGCCAAGCTCAGGTGACTGTGGTACCACGGCAACCAATGAGCCGCCTGTTTGAGGAACTACGGCAACCAACCTTTGTATAATATGTTTCATCTGGTCATCTTTTTCAGCTTGTTGTCGTCTCATTCTTTCTTCACTTTCTTCCAAGCGGCAGTGCCAATCATCCATCAGTCGTTGAGTACCAGTCTCATGCTCATTCAACTTTTTCTCTGCATTCTGAAGCCTGTGTTGCGCTTCTTCAAGTTGCTGTTTTAAGATGGCAACCTCCGTTTCATACTGGGAAGAAATCATTAAAATTACTTATTTATATATAGAAATAATTTATAATCTTCTTAAACTAAAGCAACAGTATATGTAATTTATTCAATATCTTTCTAAATTTTTCAAAGCATTTTCAACAACTTTCGTATTCAGTAAGTGTAATTTATTGATTTGATGTATACATATTTTAATGACCAATTCCAGGCATACTGCTTTTGTCCCGTCTGTCTGTTTGTTTGTTTGTCTATTGTCAACTTTAACCTTGGCCATATCTTTTAAACCGTGAGGGATAGAGACTTCATATTTGATATGCATACTCAACCAATGAAGCCCTTTCAAATGACACCAAGGTCGATGTTCTTTTGACCATGATAATGACCTTCACATTAAAGAAAGCTTTTTGGATTTTGTTGCCTCTGTGGACATTAGTGTTTCACAAACACAGCTTGTTCATTTTGTAAGCTGGAGAATACACATTAAAATAAGATTTTATAAATAAGACTGTGCTGGTGGACAAGAAATGTTCAGATGGAGTGAACTATCAGGTATTACTACTCAAGTTCTGGAACAAGATACCTAGAAACCTAAACCATGGCAAAGACAGATTAAACTCCTACAGCTATCTAAACATTAACACACTGTTTTCAGTTTCACTGTTATCTCATAACTAAACATAAAACTGGAAGGTATGTTGCAACTAACTCTGCATGTCAAGGTGATATACAAGGTAGGTCATAAAGCAATTACCTCTTGTTTAGTTTTCTCTTGTTCTTGTATTTTTCGCTGCACAGAGCGTATACCCATATGAACTGCATTTTGTGGAGAAAGTCTTCGATGCGGACTATCGTCAGGAGTGATCTGCCCTCTACTGGATGACTCTGACATACTTCTGTCATTATGCATATAATAAGATGCCTCTGTCTTTGATATCTGGGAATCAGTAGCAGTTCTCCTTAATCCTTCATAGTTATTGTGCCGTAAGTATGCAAAGTCCATGCTTCCTGAAAGATCTGTGGGTCTTGGGGCTCTTCCTAGAGAGTACCCCTGATTGCACTGGTTAGTTGAGTAGTTACTATTATGCATATCTTCAAACACTTTAGAAGGGCAAGAACTATGGAGTTCAAAGGTCACAGGTTCATTAACATTTTGGTTTTTACTACCCACAGAGTGTGTAAAACGTAGATGATCTTGATCTAGAGATTCGCTGCTGCTAGACGTTGACAATTTCGGAGCTATATTGCGTAGTGGGTCACTAGAGGGTGCATAACAGTCTAGTTTGACAGGACTTCTGTCCTTAACAGTGTTTGTGTCCTCTTCACTGCTTACTGACCCTGAACTAATGGAAGTTGGATTAATAGGAGATATATTTTCACTTTGACTAGAATTGTGTTTATGTCTGTACATCGGATTAGAAAATGACAAAGGTTGGAGATTCGAGTGAACTGAGGGAGACTTGCCCAGGTCTTTGTTGAGTTCACAGGTATTAGATGTTGACTCAACAGGTGAACTGGATTGGCTATACCCGTATGATTGGTAACCAGAAGATGCCACTGTAGAAATCTGACTGATCGACATCTGGCTGCCATTAATGTTCTGTTCCAATTCCATAGATGAATTTTGCGCATCTTCATCTATGAAAGAAATAAGATCTATGTAATCACCATGGTTACCTTCTGCTGCATTTACAATGTCTGACCATGACTGGTTTACAGTATGTTCACTGTTTAGAGTATTAGATTTCACCGAAACATTTGAGACTTCTGAATCATATCTTGTTGATAACACTCGTGTAGAGACAGCACCCTCGATATTCTGTCCAGAACTGGCCACACTTAAAGCTTCGTGACTTCCTTGTTTTGCATGCCTTGTACCTAACACAGGAATATCTTCTTCACCACAGTGTCTTAACATGTCCCTTAACACCTCTGTTGGAGATGCCCCTGCCGGAGGCATATTTACCATATTGTCATAAATCTGAGATTTGCGTTTTGGAGGAATTGTTTTTCCAATTTCAGGATCTTCCATTGCAGCTGAAATTTCCTGTAATATGTCAGGCAACTGTCCTAGTTTCTGTAATGTGTCCTGAAAATAAATATTAATATTACCATAAAGCACTGACACTCCTTTCAATTTTTCGATAACTGAGAAATGAATTGGAATCAGCATATTATCCGAATCAGCATATTTTCAGTGATCCACACTGTGCATAATAAAACTTGATCTAGATATCTTCATGATGTTTCTTTATACCAAACATCAATTTAATATCTTAATACATTCCTGAGATAATGAGCTGAAACTGCATATTTTTAGAAATTTTTAAAGTCCACAGGGGGATAACTCTGACAAAAATAAATGAACCATATCTAAATTATAACTTATTAACTTGACATAGATATCTTTAGAAGTATCTGTATACCAATTATCAATTCAATATATCTAGCTGTTCCTGAGAAAATGCAGAAAATTGCTAATTGCAAGAAATTTTCCATGTCCAAGGGGGATAACTCTGACAAAATTTATTGAACCATAACCAAATTTGAACTTGACCTAAATATCCTTTCGATGTATCAATATATCAAATATAAATTCATTATCTTTATTGGTTCCAGACATAATATGCAGAAACTGTTAATTCAAGAAATTTCTTAAGTCCAAGTGGAATAACTTTACTGAATCATAAAAAAATTTAAACTTGACCTAGATATACTTAAGATGTATCTGCAAAATAACAATTCAATATCTCTATCCGTTCCTAAGATAATGAGCGGAAACTGCTAATTTCATGAGAAATTTTCGGAGTTCAAGGGGGATAACTATCTTGAGATGTATGTGTATACTAAATATCTATATCAATATCTTTATTAGTTCCAGAGATAATGAGTGGAAACTGTAAATGAACCAACCGACAGACCAACCGACCGACAGCAGCAAAGCAATATGCCCCTCCTTCTTCGAAGGGGGACATAATTAAATGTAATACATGTACATATATTTTTCTTCTTGCCATCTGCTTCAGAAGTCCGATAAGCCTCAAGTCTTAATTTACAGATTACTCATTCAGATGATAAGAATAGTAAATGTTAGATGTATCTCATTTTTGTTTTATTTCAGATATATCTCATTTTTGTTTTCTTAACTACTTGTTCAAATAGAGAAAATATTGGTCACGGCATAAAATATATCTAACCTGATTTGCTTTTTCCAAGTTGTCAGTCAGCAAAGTATGTAAAAGGGACAATTCTCTCCCAAGATCTATGTAACCATCATACTCTAAGAACTGATTGCAACTCTCTGTACTCTATAAACAATTAAATTCAAAAATTTGAAAATAATAATATAAAATTTTTCAGCAAATATATTCATATGACCTCTGGAAGTAGTACAATTTCTGAACACAAATTCTGCATCAAAAGAAAAAATGATATGGCTTTTAATACAGTCATGAATTAATGTATATTATCTTCTGAAAATTTGTAAATAAATTATTAAAATAAATAAAGGAAATATAAAATGATAAATAAGTAGCAGGCATGGACTATAGTTTAGATAGCTTAGTTGGTAGAGCATCATTACGTAGATGGAGAGTGCTAAGAATGAATCCCACTCTTGCCATCACCCTTTTTATTCTACATATTACATTTGCAGTATTTCTGGTATTTTATCCAAATTTCTACTATTTACATTTACTTACAGAAATCTGGTTTACATTTACTTACAGAAATCTGGTTTAAAAATTCTCTCATGCTACCATGATGTCTCTCGATGAAATCATTCATAAAGATCATAAATTCTTCTTTACCTCCAAATCTGTCAAATAAAAAGTTTGATGATTTTCATTTGTGATGGAATAATTTCTTGAAGCATGTACTTGTTTAACAGCTCAGATAATCCAAATCATCAATAATCAACTTTATACACATATACAATGAAATAAAAGGTACTTATCTCTATATACAGACTTTAAAATAATTCATTTTATCTACAAGTATTCCTCAATAGTTATACCTACAGGTTTCTTTAAATATAAATGGTTACTTACTTGGCAGAATTGGCAAGAGTCTGAATTGTTTTGGCAATTAAAGTTAGATTTCTGGCTGCCTTATCTGGAGGGAACTCTGAAATGTAAAGGAACAATGTGAATGTACTATTATATAAAATATCAACACACAACACATACAGGTACAATGACCACAACAAGAAAGTCCATCTCAATCTATTTGAAGACATAAAGAAAAGTAGAAGCAAATTTTCCAGAAAGAAAATTATGCTTATTTTACGAACATCATACTATGACTACCACAATAACATGGCTATCCAAACCATCCTGATTTAATATATGTATGAATTTACCGGTAGTCATCCTGTCAACATGTAGGCCATAAATCAACCAATATGTAATATAGTTCATTTTCAACTTTACTGAATAAAGAGACTTGTACGAGGAATGGACATGGGCTACTCACTCACTTCACCTGAAGTTTGACTTATCTGAGTATATTACTACTAAACTGGCATTCTAGGACTATTCCCCTACTGGCATTCTAGGACCATTTCCCTACTGGTATTCTAGGACCATTTCCCTACTGGCATTCTAGGACCATCCCCTACTGGCATTCTAGGACCATTCCCCTACTGGTGACGGCACATGCCTGGCACTTAACAAACAATAACCATTGCAAAAGACCTACCCAAACATTAAGAGTTATTATACATACTAACATCAACCATAACATAGTAAAAACAAAAGATAGGATTACATGTACAACAAAATTCAAAAATGATTCAGTCTCAGTACCTACTGAACTTCAAGTGAATTCTGAGCACTTTTTGCCCACCGAGTCACACTAGCTTTTGAGTAAATGAATAAAAGAATCTGTAGTCCATGTCCTGGCTTGCTGATGCTTATGTGACTTCATAGACAAAGAAGCATTATGACGTCATGAAACAATCTGCCAATGTCAGCTCTTCTCTCATGAGTGACACAGAAATAATCTTTGTTAGATCATGCAGAGAAATAAATGAACGATGGGAGAAAATTGTATGTATCCTTGATGACATCATTACCTTGTATGAGATCAAATAGACTAGGGGACAGGATAGCTGGACACAGGAAGCGTAGGAAAATGGAGCCACATATCAAGTTATCTGCCACCTCGGACTTGGACTGTTCCTCACACTGAGCTCTAAAACTGGAGAATATCTCCCTCAGCTCACTACAAAAAGCAAAAAAGAGAATTACATTAAATGTACCTCAAAACATAAATTCAAACAGCAAAGCACAAGTATACCTAATAAAGAAAGACTTTTGTGTTTTTGAGAGGAATATTTTTCAAGAGTTACTATTCTTGTTCCTAGCCTTAAGTCATTTGTCTCTCACCTGGGGAAATAACAGTGAGAGTTAATGATCTTTGCCCACACCATATCACAATACATATCCAACAGCTTCTGGTGATTGGAGATGGAGCCCGGATTAGCCAGTAGTCTGGTTGGATCAACTTCACAGTCTTCTTCTGACAAGATCAGGCTACGTACAAAGTCACCCAGAGTGTCCCGTAAGTACTGCAATATAAAGGATATATATACAGGTTCCAAGTTATATACAAAGTCACCCAGAGTGTCTGGTAAGCATTGAAAAATAAACAATAGATCTAACTGATCCCCAATAAGTACTGCAAAAAAAAAAAACAGATCTACAGGTTCCAGGTTTATGGTATACATGTATCACCTTTTAGATCTACAGGTTCCAGGTTTATGATATATCACCTTTTGAGAGTTTCCATCATGAACTCAAATACTTATATAAGTGTATATACTTCATGTAAGTGCTTTACTGCATTTTAAGCTATAGTATCATATAACAATCTCAGCGTTAGGTTCTAAAAGTATAAAGGAAACAGATCATGGAAATTCCCATTGACAAGTTTCAGTTCAAAACTTGTAATACTAGAGGCTAAATCCAAACCCACTGTCATGAAAGTACTCCACATTAGAAAATCAACTTTCATTTGTAATATAATTAACAAACATGTATACCAATACTTTAACTAGGTCAACTAATTTTATCTTATTACTAATATCATATTCATGTTTGATATAGAAGTAACAGAACAGATTAAAATCAGTGAATGACAAATATTCAGACTCATGACTTCACTCTGGGCTGAAATTTCTCCAACATAAAGCTCAGTCTGGTGTTATAATGAAAACTACTCCAACATAAAGCTCAGTCTGGTGTTATAATGAAAACTTAAATGATGCTTTACCTTATCTCCTACAAGTTTCATGTAGGCTTCCATGGCTTTTGTTGCTATACTGTTTCCTCTGAAGGTCAAGGTCTCATTATCTACAACACATGCTACCATGGTCACATTCAAGCTAAGTATAGGTATCATTCTCTCTAACAATAGTACATTTATTCTGTTTACATGTACTTCATTTCAATGCATGATCAGTTGATAATCATAGGTCACAATTATGTATGCTGCTACTGGTAAGAGTTGAAATTATACATCAAGAGAAGTACATCTAAAAGTTCATAAAGGAATGCAAGCTTCTGTCATAGTGAAAAGATTCTATGTACTATATTTCCACTATTTTGACTTAGTGTTGAAAAAATAAACGATAAATATTTATTGTTTGGGGACAAAACCCACTAAATCTTCTAACGAAATCATCTTTCACTTCATGTTTGGGTTTACAAGCACTTCTAAGTCAAGAAAAACATCTTGTTTGAACAAACATATATAAAATTCCTTCAAAAACATAATATTTAGTTTCATTTTTTTTTCTCATTCCTAAATTTCTTTCTTCAGCTATATCAGTTTTTCTGAACATTTTTTTCTGAAGTATCTAACAACAGGAAATGTATGTCAGAAATTTCATGCATACCCGTATATTTACCTTAAATCAAAATCAAGGTCAAAACTTGACATTTATTCAGTGACCTTGCTAATTATGATAAACAGATTACTTTGTGTATTGCATGATCGCTTGGCCTGATCCAGATCATAAACACATACCCTGTCGAGTAACCTCTGATATGACAACATCAGTCAAGAACAGTTTGGCCTTGTCAAGCTTCTGAAGGATATGTATCATCGCAGTGGCAATGTCCTCTTTGTCTCTGACATTGACCAAGTTTTCCATGACCTCTGTCAGTGTAACATATTCTGTGGTTAAGTACTGAAAAACAATAAATTATATGTAGAACACAAATTGTTTATCAAAATAGTATTGAAGGGTACCATTTATGATATTCAATGTTTAAGTTTATTGTACATGTTGCAAAAATATTTTCAGATATTCTTGGTTAAGTAAAATTAAAATTGTTTCCCTCATTTAATTTTTCAGATTTGTTTTAGAATTCCTATTATATTTATCTATTCATAAAAATAGATCATACTTATTTGACCAGTTTTTGTTTTCCATACCACAGTAACATATACTTACATTTGTAAGATTCTTGTAGCATTCTAGAGGCAATATATGTATAGGATGATATCTTAATTTCAGTCGTATCAAAGGGAGCTCACTCTTGTTTTCTTTTCCTATTTTGCCTACAGTACCAGAGCTTGTGGCATACCATTTCTCTATATATTGACGTCCAGTAATCTCCCCCACCGGAATATTGACGTACCCTGTAAATATCATGGTCAGCATATAAAAGCACGACATTTAATACAGAAATAACAATATACAAATGTATAACAACAATTTGTAGTATATAAGACCCTTCTATATGCGCAGTTCTGAAAGAGACAATACTAGTACTGATATTAATTTTAAAAATGTCTCAATCAAAACCTGCATTCATACATTCTTGTACAATGACCAAATCTTTTTGCAAAAAAAGTAACGACTCTGAAACTAATTTGACAGAGCTTCACCAGTAGAATATACATCCATAAATAAATGTATCACATGGTTCAAAACTTACATCCATGGTCATAATTAATAACAGACAAATAAAACTATGCCCTACTACCCTCATTTTGTTAATGTGGGTGCATTTAAATGAATAGTCAATGAAATACTACATGTACAAACACTTTTGATGTCTTTAATATGGATGAATTTTTATTAGCCTTGCCATTTTTGAAATGATAATATATGAGGTACTTTCTGCAAGTTTATTTTATACAAAAACGTGAAATACAGTAAAAAGATTGACTTGTAAAACGCTTTAGGAATTTACCTTCAATTTTAACTATAGGGACTGCAATCTCTTTCTATTCGCCGATAATGTTAGAAATGTAATGTATCAAATATGAAACGAGATACCAAGTCATGTAAGATGATAGAATACCTATTTTGCAATTCTTGTCCTTTTTTTTCTTTTTGTCAGCTTCTCTATATAGATTGACTGTGACTTGCTTTACTCTTGGTAAGTTACTACAGATAATAAAGCACAAGAGAAATAGATTATACAACTTGATGGGATTTAAAATAGTTCATGCACAATACAATACCCATATAAAATATATTTTTACCAAAAATACTGTTTTATTCAAAATATCAAATAGATAATATAATATGAATGTAATTGTTACTAACAGTATGTAATAGTATTGCTTATTTCTTCAAGAGACAAGCTATATTATAGTCTATATTCATGTAAGCACTACCATAGGTCGAGGTCATCACACTATATTTCTAGTTGGAAGTATTTTTAAATGTTCATGCATCAAACCTTAATGCAAACTGTTGTTGCAACAGACTGACTGTTCAAAGGTCAGACACACACACCTACACACAAAGCCAACTACCCATGCACACACCTACACACACACACACTCACACCTACAAACAGATGGATATCATCACTTTATTCTGTAGAAAATCTTAAACATAATACACAAGAATTCACAAAAAAACCCTACTTACTTGAATTCAAAATGTTCACCCCAAAAAAGCATGTCAGATTTATTTTTGCTTGAGGTCCTGGCATACAGAGTCTGATCCAGACATATCTCACAGAAATATCTGAAAGAAATACAGATTACAAAGTGTTATCATACAATTAGTATATCTAATCCCGGAGTTAAGATCAGAGAGATGGATAACCAACTGGTTGTTGGTTGTTTTTTTTTCTTTTATATGGACTCGTCACTGTGAAACTTTAAATTTATCTTTCATATTCATAGTAAATCAACTTAATAAAGGCAGTCAGGGAACAGCATCCTTAAAAAGCAAATTATCATTATCCCTCGTGGAAATTGTGGGTGTTCTTACCACAAACTCCACTCCAATACATCTGTATAGCTATCTAAGGATTGATAGAAACAATACTTTTGTAAATCTGAATCTTCGGCATTTATGTCAGCTGACTTGATTGAGTGACATAATGAGCAGTGAGTGTGGTTCACTGATAGGGGGTGAGTAATTCTTTGAAGAAAAAAGGCTAGTCCTTCCTTCCCATTACCATAGTTACAGATACATGTACATGTATGACGGGGATCTCATGGTCATGAATGAGTAGCATCTTTACTGTAAAGCTATCGTGACTTCTAGTTAGTGATCACCTTGCCTGTCAGTATCGAATGGAGTGTCTCGCACACTACTACACAAAGAGTTATTTTTGCGCGTACGATGAGTGAGACATACATGTAAAGCTGTCATAACCAGTCTTACTGTGTAGGACATCGTGATCTGGAATATGACGCATGCCGATTACACTTGTATTCCGCATAATTATCACAGCGTCACATTATACGACCGACGACGTGATTTTATCAAACCTGTATACTGAGCAACTGACGACAGGACTTCATCAAGTAGAGATATCGACGACGACAGGACTTCACAAGTAAAGTGAGCGACCGACAACTGGCTATCATCCAGTATACTGAGCGACCGACAATGACTTCATCCAGTATACTGAGCGACAACGACTTCATACACAATACTGAGCATCTGACGATTGCACTTAAACCAGGAAACTGAACGACCGGGCAAATGAAATAATGGCATCCATCCAGTACAATGAGCGACCGACAACGATTTCATCCAGTTTACTGAGCGACCGACAACGACTTCATCTAGTATTCTGAGCAACCGACAACGACTTCATGCACAATACTGAGCATCTGAAGATTGCACTTCAACCAAGAAACTGAACGACCGGGCAAATAAAATAATGGCATATCCAAAGAAATAACAGCGGAGCAAGTTAATACCGTGTCCAGTGTGTGTCTGCGTGAAGGGGGGTTGGGGGGGGGGGGGGGTTCGTTGTCGATCTAGAACGTGGTTTAAACGGTGATTCCCCGTTGCCTTAAAATTACATATCTAAATACTCGGGGACCATTACATAGTATTGTTAAATTAAGTTATCAGTCTTAATTATTGATAAGATGTAAAAATCGCTGACAATGTAAGATAAACTACTTCATTTGTTACAAAGCTTAATAGATATTCTAAGATTGTAAATTCAACCTTCCTTTACGATTTCCCTCCAAAATCTATAATAATCCAGAGTTTGCTATGGCGTGTAAAAAAATCTCAGATGAATAGTTAATTCGTTATATTAGATGATGCAATGTATTTACCAAGCGTATCACCTGACCTTCGATGAACCATGTATAACCCTATTACCCGGTATAGAACATTGTACAATCATGGCAAATCAAATTATAGGGGCCATGTGTGAACAAGGGGTGAACATCTGTGAAATGTAACGGCGCGATCGGCATGATAACAATAGAATGACCTCTCGTCAGTTATTATTCAGATAATAAGGACGAGTTATGATGTAGGTAGAGGGTAGTATTCACAGTAAATAGGGAAGGGGGAGTAATCCATTCCTTTATAACACACTCGTATATTTCACTTATTCATGTATAATGGCAGATCCGTTGAGAGAGGAATATTCCCTCAAAAAATCGTCAGAAGTTTTCATTTTCTATCATCTTCCTATAAAATCTATTATGGGTCTGTTACCATTTCATTGTCGGCATAAAAGGTGACGTACATCACATTTTGGGATGAAATGGAAATTCAAACGGAAATATCATTACGACCTTTCTTTCACCACACAATCCGATTTCCTTTACTGCAAAATATCAAAAGTGGTGCGAATTCCGACAAAACAATTTTTTCATAAGAAGTTTATCAAGGTTTAACTCCATTACGTCAAACACATAAAATAGATCAAGATCCTAGAAGTGATGACCTCATCGCAGTAAGAGCACTTTAAGAAGTGAAAGTGCTTACCTCTTTTTACACGGTACATTCTTTGCCTCTTTGATCCACAACTTGAGCGAGTTGTCTGTCCGTCGTATGTGTTCTTGATTTGGATGCACAGTCCTCCTCAGGCTGCAAGAAAATCTCAGAGATTTCAATTTTCTAAACAGATACAGAGGAAATTCAAAATTCACGATAAAAACATTGCCCAAATAAAGGTACAAGACAATATAAAATAATCATCCGTGACCAAAATCATTCTATATTTAGGTTCAAATTAAATAGTATTCTCTGTTGTTGAAATAATAAAAGAATAGCAATAAACTGCTTTGTGTAAAATTCTATTGAAACTTTCTCCATTCGTAGGCTCTATGAGCACTTTAACAGTACATTCCGTGTGATGTATATACTACATCGTATGAAGTTCACAGACTCATTCAATGAGGAGATAGGGATTAAAATGTAATCGACGTGATATTCTGTTTATCTTCTCAGTACATTGTCTCTCGTATACCAATACACCTTTTATCCAGTTATGAAGTACACTTGGGCATGTTTTATGTATGCACATATTTTATGATCAGACGATCTTCTTTCCTTTCTTTACGTACTAATTTGACCTGCTATGTTGGTAGACATTTGCCATCTGTTTATAACAGAGAGGAGGGAGGTGTCAATAGTTTGATCCTGGAGAGGTCACGACACTTATATTAAAAGACCTACCTAAACACGGAGATAATGAAAACGAGAAACTGACGAATCTACTGGCCAATATCACACAATGCCCATCTCCGAGTCTACGGCTCTTATGACCTATCTCACTATGTGTATCTCCGAGTTTGAAGCTCCCATAACCCTATGCCACTATGTGTAACTCCGAGTTTGAATCACCTATGACCCTATGTCATTATATGCATCTCCATGTTTGATGCTCTCATGACCCTATGCCACTATATGTACTTCTAAGTTTGAAGCTTTATCACCCTATACCACTATGTGTATCTCCAATTTTATAGCTCCTATGCCATTATTTGGATCTACGAGTTTGAAGCTCCTATGAGCATATGCCACTATGTGTATCTCCGAGTTTGAAGCTGCCACGATTTTTTCATAGTCGTGTAATCTGGTGCAATTTTATACAAAATGTTCACAACTTAAAAGACATAAGGACTACCTTTCTGTAAGGAAGCGTTTAGGAGAAGAAGCGCCTATAAACTATTGTTTCCAGCCAGACAGATGACGGACTACCGCAAGAGATCGACTTGTCTCGAGCAGAGGCATTGAAGACAAATTACATCACGAACGTAAAACTTGAGTAGGAATAAATATGAGTACTTGTTATAATTGATGAAGGATCTCTCTCTTTTACTTATGCTAATAACATAAGATAAACCGTATCATAATGATGCTAGAATAGCTTCAGCAATGTCAATGCTTTTAAGGATTCATACATGTAGCAGGAAGTTAACTCAATCATTTTTGTGTCACATCAAAGTACATGAGCTTTCTATTTATATTTGATAAATGTCTGAAATTTGCCGCTCGCTATCTGCCTACACAATTCCCCGCCATTTTACTTACAAGTGATCAAAATAAAATTCACAATTCATCAGGTAACAGTTTCTAGTTTCAGTAATCAATTTCAGGAACTGAGTAGAAGTAAACAAATGCTAAAAATAACAAATTTAGAGTATCCACTTCAGGCTTGAAACGGAACGCTTTTATAACACTGTGAATTTAGTTCACTAAAAATGCTGACATTTTCAACTTACCATCTGGAGTTTATAGCTTCATAAATGTTGCAGCTATGAACTCCAAAACGGTAAGCTAAAATGTCATCTTGGTTTTTAAACTATACTCAGTATGTTGTAAAGATGTGTCCTTTTCGTATTTCAAATTGAAATTCCAAAATTTCATAGTACTTTAAATTTAATAATGAAAACACAAATTGTTACGCATTTAGGTGACTGTTTTAAGTGAGAGATTGTCCCTTACTAGTTCATATACCTACTACAATGTACACAACCTCGACACAAAATCCAGTCTATGTTGGTTCCTACATCAAGTAAACCCTCAATAATGGTGATATAAATCTACATCTTACGCCCCTATGTGTTGGCACCCATGGCACATATACATACAAAATGACGCGAAAGGAGAAAAAGACGGCCAGACAAACAGGAGAAATTAATGTCTGCATATACATTGCAATCGTGATAAATATCTAATAATCAAATTATAGTGTATTTATTATCAAGAACAATAAAATATTACCTTCCAAGCCATTTGTTTTGTTCCTCTGTAGTCCTGCACGAGATGTATTTACTGCCATAGCTGGTGGACACTTGAAAACAGTGCTCTTTACCCAGAATGCTCGTGTGCAGTGGTTTGACGTCAATGTCCTGTGACGTCAAGTCGATGGAGTGCATGGTCACAGAATTGGTTAGGAGGCTTTCATGAGAACGAGAGGACCGTATCCGGGAATTGATAATATTCCTGAAAGGATAGATCAACACATCAAATACTCCATCCACACGGTCTCTCCAGGTATGTTCACCCGGGACACTCATAAAACGCTGAAAAATCGCCATCACCACAAACGCTTAGAATTAAATTGACAGCTGTAAAAAGGAGATTTCACAAAATAACACAAAGTCCCCTTCGCTGTGTACATTATATAACATTGTTTTATAGAGAATAAAGTTAAGATCCCCAACTATCATTTAATGTCAACACAATTTCACTTCAGTTTATCTTAATGAAAAACGTCATTTTTACGACCGACCTATGCTTCTAGTATTTTTTCAGAGATCTTTCGTGTAACGCGTTATGCAGGCTATGGAATAACTCTTCTTGCTACAGAAAATGCAGGTGCCAGAAACGATGCGCGTCTACCACATTGACATCAACATCCATGAAATGTTCATACACCCTGCATGTAGATGAATTCATTAATTCCAGAGTTTATTTCCTTATTCTATTATTCATGCAGCCACTGATACTGCGATGCAGGCCACATTCCTTTCACATGTCAACGTCCTGTACTGGTGACGGCCAGAACTAGTTACTATCGCCTGTCTAATATTGGGACATCAATGATACAAATATGTAAATATCTCTACATACATTTCACACTTCCCTCTATAGAATTTCCACAGGAAATGACACAAACAATATAGCGAGGAACTTCATTACCGGTTTATGAAGAGATTCACATAGAAATCAGAAACAGTCCCAGTCTGTACATTGTACAAGAACATGATGTCGGTTTATATTAAATTCAGTTTCAAGATGTAATGTAATTGAACAAAATATCACCCAATTCCCTTGAAAAGTTAAGACTGAAATTCTGAATGTTTGCCGTCACAGTGTGCCCTACGACATAGACGTGTACACCATCGCTTTCGTGACCCTTCGCGTACCTAAACCATGTCTATACTAAACACCGAATTCATCACTCACGAAAACAACAAAATCCACACAAAACACATGTATCGTGGTGTTATCTCTGCTCGAGTGACAAATGCCCCTTGATTCATCAGAGCCACTATTGATCGCTTTTGTTCTCCATGAATGAAAATGGCAACACTCCAATGGGGGATTTCCTCTTTCGACTCTTGGAGTATTTTCCTCCCACGTTCAGTCTGAAATTTCACCCTAAGCTTCTATTTCAGCCGGCTTGTAGGAAGTGTCTGTAGTGATTAACTATTATGATGATAAGTCTACCTTTGGTTAAAACAGAGGAATGAGTCAACACGGGTGATCTACCCAAGGGCTATTAACAGATGATTGAATCAGGTACAGGCTGATGCTACGCTACGCTTTCCCGTGCGTGAAATGTTTTTATCATTTTTAGCGCGATGATCTTATTTTTATGATATGTATTTCATCAACTTTAATGCATAACAATAGATTATTTAGCCCTGATCCATACAAGGGAAAACGATACACTGTGTCGCAACAGAGGGACAAACTAGCGAAGAACACAGCGGTTTGTAAATACACCGTTTCATAATTATGGTGTGGGGCACCCGTGCAGTATATTATGAAGGATTTTACCTTTATAACCTGACATAACCCATCAACTGTCTGTTGTATAAAAACGACTACTTAGACATATATATCGTCTGCTGACATTGAACTACAAGGATTCCCGACAATGTGATTGTTGACATGCCACTATATATATGCAGAGACCTATATACTCATGTCAGTGATATATATATGTAACCATATTCAGAATTTCCCTGTTTTCTATTGTTAGTTAAACATTAATAGCACCGGTTTGAACCGTTCCTTGAAAACTCGACAGACGAACGGACAACTTAATCAAGATTGCAATTTCAAGATCCATGTCACCTCGTGCGCATACATACACCTAATAAACGACATCTATTTATACAACAAAGACGACCTATTTATGCCATACTCTCATGTAATGACGGTCTCCGTGTAACAGTATCCAAAGGCGTCCTCTCAAAGTCACATTGAGGTAAGAGTGATAAAGACATGACAAAAGATCACTTCCGTTCAGGATTTACATAAAGCACTATTCATCTGCTTAGTAAAGATTCACCTTCAAAGTAAAGAAGGATTTATGTAAATATAAAGATATTTCAGAGAGTTTTATCAAAACATTGGAAGTTTATTTTATCATCAAATTATCATGTGATTTCTGTCCCTAACAAAACTTTCTTTCTCGGATAAGACGGTCGATTATACAAATCTGGGGAATTCTTGCACCAAAGTCAAACCTTTGCCAAGGAAATCACGATGCCAACGTAGAACACTTTTTTCGGACAATTTCCTACTGTAAATCTATAAAGTAAACACAAACGATGCAGTTTAAGCATTGTAAGGATCAGGCTATGTTTAACAGGAGGAAGTAGGCGGAAACGTAGAACACCTGTCAGATCAGAACTAAACGAATGAGAGTTACTCCCATTGCCTTGGAATAGTGGGTTAGAATAAATGAATGCGAGTTACACGTTCAAAATATTCAATGACTAAATATTTCTGATACGCTGGCAATAATACCTAAAGTACAGTGATCCAAAGAGTACATCTGTCATCAACAAAGGAACCTGAGCAGGCGTGTGGCAGACGGATAGACGTACGTTGCCGACGGACAGACAATCGACAAAGTGATTCCCAAGTTAATGTGTCATACGGGGCATACAGAGTACAATATATAATCAGCAACCTACAGAAGTATCACCATCTCTATATTCAATAAATATCACCATAGTGATTCAAAAGTCACATTGAAAGCAACACCCTAATTTTTGCTGTTCGTGATAAACACAAAGCAAAACATCGACATTAAGGGAAATTGATTTTATTTCGAAAACACTATCGTGTAAATGAAACTTTATACTGCAGAAGCAACAGTATTCAAATAACATTTCATTACTTTACATTCTATTGTATGCAACACGACCGCTTATTCTGACTAAAGTACGTGATGTATATTCCAGTTTGATTTTTGTTTTCGATTCCCTACGTATACAGTCTAAAATGGATTCAACAATACACAGAACACGTGCGATAAACATGTCCTTGTATTGTTAACATACTGAGTATTCCGCTCTAGAGAGTTTCATATCTAATGCGCTATAGACGAAGTTCAGATTTCCTTTTAAAGAATGCATTACTACTACTACTCTCTCTCTCTCTCTCTCTCTCTCTCTCTCTCTCTGGTTTTTGACCTACCAGAATATACTTGGACACAACTATACATACATGTATCACTCATACACGTTAAAACATCGGAAAGGACGGGAGGGGGACCGGTGGTCTCAAACCTCTGACCCTACTGGCTCTCTACAGACTGAGCATCATTCACCTTGGGTCGTGTATATTTTCCTTATATATACAAAATGGGCAGGTAAAGATCCAGCCACCTTTTTACTGTGTTCTCAAAGGACACACTATATATCGTCAAACTACCGAGTGTTCGTATAACTTTGAGTCGAAGGCGAGGGGGGGGGGGGGGGGGGGGGGGGGGGGGGACGGGGACCTTCAGTAAACATCCATCCAGTAATTCGCTCCTGAAGCGAATTTAACGTTACCATCACAATAATGCGCGTATTTACCTGGTTTTCCTCTTCATCTTTTTCCTATTGAAGTCATATGATACGACGGCAGATGACATGGTCTGTCTATTTGCTTAGATATACGTCACCGAGTAATTAATTAGGAAAGAACATCAATGTTAACTAGCTTCGTTGATAACTTTGCCTCGTGTCAGGTAACGATACAAAACAAAGAATATGACGAAATAACTGATGTTACCGTGGCGGCTCTAACACATGCGATGTTAAATTATTCAAACCAATATCTATACACTGTCACCGCACACCATGTAACACAATGGCTCGTAATGTAGTCATTACGTCACACTGCCATTCTGGACCATCGTCACAAAACCATCTCTACAGATATCTTAAAAGTGACGATCGTTTTTAAATGTACACCACATCCAATCCAATGAATCGATTCAAATGGTTCTACTTTGTTCCAAATATTTCGACTGTCTTCAGATTGTCTTCAATCCATAAATCCAACAGAAAGGATTTAGGATTTCACTTTAAAACTACGCAAAATCCAATGTAGACTAACTGTGATTAAGTCCATTGCAAGAAATTCTATGATACGATATACTGCAACTTGCAATCATATGCCAAATTATTGATCACAAGCAAAAATAGAGAATGTTTTCCTATCTGATCACAGGAAACGGACTCCTCAGAAGTTTAATTTGGACAATATTGAAAATTCATTCCCTTTAAAATATGGTCACTAAAGGGCTTAACTCGTGGTAAATACTAACTAAGCCAATTATATAGACTTCAGAAAAGCCTTTGACAAATACACCAAATACCAACTTAATAATTAAAGTCAAAATACTAGGCGAAGTATTTTCTCATGCATTGTTTTCATTCTTATCGCGTTTTGTTTGAAGTGAGGGACCGCATTACCACTAAAGTCATCCGATCATTTCCTGACCTTTGTCTCAGTACACTTGGCCATTCTTGGTACGCGGCGAAACAAAATAATACAGGACAGAAATAAATACAAACAATGACAAACAATGTGTATAAAGGCAGGTTTTCCATACTTCAGACTACACTTTTATAGTGTGTAAAGGAAATATCTCTATCCATACAAGTCAAATCACGAAGCAGAATCATTTGAAAGTTGTATCAACTACAAAGAATATCTTAATGATTTGCCATTGAAAATTTAAAATGCAGGAAACTTTATCTACATTTTCAGTATGCAAAATGCTGAAATAATACAAAAAGCAAAACACTAAGCCAAATTTTCTTGCCCTTTTACTTCATATCCAGAACAAGAAAGAGCGTTGTCAAAATGATGCCATTTTCTTCCCCTTACCTCTTTTTATTTTTCTTTTCACTAAACATCCCTAATAAACTCTTTCTCCTGGTCTTCATATCGAATAATGACGTATCAAACGGTAAATCAAATCGCACCACAACCCTCCCCTTCCTAGCAAACAGGAGGTGAAAAATGATCCAATGTTATGTACGGACTATAATTACTTTGAGTTATGGCCCTTTGACACATCGTTTGTCCTTAAGTAAATGTTTACATTGGAAGCCAACTTGGTCAATAACATAATCACTGTGTCTCGGAGCTTAAAACGACCTTATTATCTGGAATCCGTCCGGGTGTCAATCATTACACATGTCTGACCCCTGGGGATTGTACCTGTGCATCCAGGGGCAATAACTGCGACCTTGCAATGAACAGGTGAATGTGCGTATTTGATTATAGAAGGTGATAGAGGAAAGTGTGAAATTCCTTTATTTGTGTGTATGTTTGATGTTTTTTACCGTAGCTTATCTTGATTTACAATGCTCAAAACATGATCTTAGTGTTTTATAAACATGCTTAAATTCATTTTTATTATCTTAACCAGGGACGTAGATATATACGTCCCTGTCTTCACCAATTTTGCATACATAACTCAGATAGTTACTTTATTAGGGGAGGGGGTGTCTGCGCTTACGTTTATGCAATATACAAAGAGATATTTTGTAGTGTGAAATATAAATTGCAGATATTAAATACTAAAATTACAATATATGTATAATATTGGGACTTTCAGAAAATCAAATTCTCTTGATTGATGTTGCTTAACAAGATGTTACATTTAGAAAATTAAGTAAATACAAATAAAAATAAAAATGAATGATGATAAAAAAGAAATAAAATACCTGGTTTTTCTCAATAAAACAGATGGCATCTCCAGTGTTTGAAAACAACAGATACAATATATAGTACTTGTATCAATAACCTAATATAAATAGGATTTTATAAACAACATCTTATATATATTCCAAATCGGAAATGCAAGGATGAGGAAGACCCATGTGACAAGATTTACAAGGCTGTAATTCAGGGTTACCCAGTGCGCTTTATTTTTGTATTATGAATGTTGCAATCATGTGAATATATATAAATATGTACATATACTTAAAATAAATTCAACACAAAGAGAGAAATCCCTTACATATGCGTTGCTCTGTTCACTAAGTACCAATATGATCTCTCGACCTTTATTTTTTAATCTTCAAGCCAAAAATCGATGTGCATCTCGTTACAGAAGAAAAACAGTATGAATGTTTATTGGAAACGGTGACGGTGGTTTTGTTTTAAATACGAATGTATACAAAGGGGGAGCCACGCGAGGGAATTATTAGGTCTAATGACCGAGTAAAGCAAAAAACTAGAAAAGGTCATTTCAAGGATTTTAATGCCCATGTACCTAATTTTGAGATAAACTAGATTTGTTCCAAAATTCCGAAAAAAATCTTCTAACATTACAGTCTTAAATAAAAATAAACCTTACATTAAATGCTGTTATTCCTCTTTGTATCTACATTTATTTGTATATTGAAATACGTTTGTCTCGAATATTGTCTGGAAAGGAAGGTCGACATGCTCGTAGATTTACTTTTTGAAATATTATCTAAATAAACATATAGTATAATGTGTGCAGAGATGTACTATATTTGATAGTTTTGTTTCCATGTGCAGAGATCTATTATCCATAATAATTTTGATTCAATGTGTAGAGATGTACTATTTATTCTAATTTTTATATTCTGTTAGATTAGAAGTGCTCGGAATTCTTCACGGGATTCCTCTATTGGAGCAATACTCGCAATTCCTGATCCATGTACATTTCTCTATAGAGCATGATTATGCCACCAATTAATTCCAAATCTAAACAAGACTCAAGCAGGAAATGTATGTTGGAAGGTAGTTAACGAAGTAAACAAATCAACAACTCCGATTGAGTAAAAGGTATATTTGTTTGTGTTAGTCGTGTTTGATGTTTATCTCCTGGCGTCATTACATTCGGCAAGACCATGACTCCAATGATAGATATTAAAACATATATACGTGTATAAAGTTTTTGTCCACTATGACTTCATTCAGAATTTAACCTATGTCCTTCACGTTACAGTTCTAATGCGACAAAAATTTTCAGTCCCCTCCCCTACAAATATATTCTCATTTCTGTTCAGGGAAAAAAAAACCCCGATTTTGGAATTTATTTAAGTTCCACTTGCAAGTGAACGAAAAGGGCTAAATTCATTGACGTCGCCATATTATAGCATATATCATACTGCGGTCAAGCTTTTCCGGAATTTCTTGGCTCGCTTCATTTTACGACGAATTCATTGCAAAGCAATGACCGTCTATTGTTATGCTGTCCATCTGAGATATTGACCAGATAGTCAAATTTACGCAAAGATATAGATCTAGTATAGAAAATACTCTTCAAGTTTTCATCAAGAAGCTGTTGTAAAAACTGTCTTCTTGCTGAAATTGTAAATACAAATAGCAAATATTTATTCATCCACTCATGTATGTTTATATAAATTTCATGAAATTTTGTAACGGAATATTCTTGCATATACTATACAGTATACACATGATTTACAGTATGGGACTTCAAATGCAATGGTGAATTCTAGTCACTGTGTATATATGTCTCTGCTCTCTGCGATTAATTCTTCGTACAAGAAAACATCATTTTAATTGAGAGTATTTTATAATTTCTAGTTTGCGGGCATAATTCATCAATTTAAAGTCAATACGTAAATTATGGTTGTAACTTGTTTCTTCCTCTCTATCTATATTGCATTATGAACTTTATAGTACCAACATGTAATTGTAAATTTGAACATGCAAAGCGAAAACAGAAGTTAACACTTTTTTCTTTGGGGGAGGGGGGGGGGGGGTTGGTTCAGCTATAAAAACAGAATTCGGCTAGTTGGTATATGCTTTTTCAATACTTTAACACGACCAAGCCCTATCTAAGTGTACTATAAGTACTTTGATTTTATACATGACTTAAGTGGAAGCTTAATACAGCGGTCGGTTTCACAGAAAACATCGCACATCACAGGCGTAGTGGATAAGTATTTATTTTCCACAGATAATGAGTAAAATCGATTGGTTAGTTGAACATTATGAAATCATTAATGTGACTCATTTACCATGTACAATCTACCGATGTTAATAAATATGCCTTTAGTCAACTAAATATAGCATACTTTACTTCAAAAATAGCAAGGATGGGAAAAGTGCAAGTGCATTATGACAAATGTATTTTATTCTAATATCTGAGTGAAAAGTGGCGAATCTAGAAATTAAAAAAGACATCCTAAAAGAAAACGTCGATGACCCTTAAGCAGTAAGGTAAAGGGAGGGCAACTGTTAAAGAACTCATAATAACATAAATGGTCTTTATTAGTAATCTGTAATTACTATATAATATATAGTAAATACTGATGACTTGTAAAGATAATGTACTTTAAAGGCCACTGTAAGTTTGTAAGTCGTAGTAAAATGGGTTACATAGTCTTATGTAATATGAATAAATCATATCAGATACAATCTAGAAACAAGAGGCCCAAGTGGGCCTATATCGCTCACCTGAGTACCTAGATTATCAGTCATGCATGAAAGAAGAATTCATTTATTTTTGCATTAATGTGACTAAGTCAACACAGATGTTGAAAATATGTCAAATTTAATTTCAGGCTAGAATAAAAAACAACACTTTTTTGCACATCCATTCAGGTGATTTTGATATTAAGCATTTCCTTTGTCTCTGCAAGAAGTCATTCAGGGCAACAAGTTAGTCATTTTCTTTAGGTGGGGCCTTTTGTTGACTGATTTCAAGTCTGGGTCATGAACAACAATTGTTTCAAATATTGTCCAGATCTAACTTAAAATTGCCTAATTTCATATGTTGAGTGTTGAGAAACATCTAAAAACTTATTTAGATGTGTAAAGAAATGAAAAAAACATTTTGACCACAGCTGGATTTGAACCGCTACTCTCCATATTTCAATTACCAAGTGGTATATGTACTATTGTGAGAACTGCTTTTTAGACATGGTGGCATTATCTGTTAACCAATTTGGATGAAATTTACCAAATTGATAGAGGACTTTTAGTACTTCATGTATTCCATGTTTCATTAAAATCTTTCATGTGGTATAACAGCAGAAGTGAAAAATGTGATTGAATTGTTCCTATACACCCTCATTTGGAAGTCTTAAAAAATTCATAGAAAATCCAAAAATTGAGATATTGACAAAATTCTTTCAAAGTAACAATCCTTACCATAATTATGATCACAATAGTCCATAAGAAATCATCATTATCAATTAACTAGGAAATATGACACTTTTTTCTGCATTGAATCACCAAGTCCAAAGAAATGTCGAAAAAAATTCTAAAATTTGATTTTGGAAGGGAACCAAAATGACAATACATCTTCACTCATCCCTCTAGATCATTTCTATGCATTCTGTTTGTCTCTGTATACAGCCCGTATGAAAAAGAATATTGTTAAACGAGGGAACTCTTTTGTGACCTACTCTTGACTATGGTGGCACCACCTGTAAAGAGGTCTGGACAAAAACAACAGAATTTGAAGAGGATCATAAGTGACTTATTTCTACCAAGATTTATTAAAATCCTTCAAACAGTTTTGTAGAAAAAGTTGAAAATGTGAAAAATGGCCAAAACACCTCCCCACCCCCTTTTTATTTTGGAAGTCTTAAACGTAAAATTCCTAATTTCATATGTTGAGAAACATCTAAAAACTTATTTAGATGTGTAAAAAAAAAAAAAAAATTTTTTTGACCACAGCTGGATTTGAACCGCTACTCTCCATATTTCAATTACCAAGTGGTATATGTACCATTGTGAGACCTACTTTTAGACATGGTGGCATTATCTGTTAACCAATTTGGATGATCCGCACAAAAAACAAAACCTTTGAAAAGGACTATGAGTACTTGCATCCTACCCAGTTTTATCACAATCCTTCAAGTTGTTCTGTAGATCAAGTTGAAGATATGAAAAATTGTCCCCCCCCCCCCCTTTCTTGGAAGTCTTAAAAAATTCATAAAAAATTCAAAAATCGAGATATTGAAAAAATTCCTTCGCACCAGCATTCCTTACCATAGAAATGATTAAATGAAACCAAATGAATGCATCAATGTTTACTAAAAGAAAATAATAACTCTTTAATGCATTAAAATAACAAAGTCCAAAATAAAAATGAAAAAACGTCAAAAATTTGATTTCGGAATGGAACCAAAAATATCAACACTTCTTCCCATATGCCTCTAAATCATTCCTATGCAGTCGGTTTGTCGCTGTATGCACCCGATCTGAATAAGAAGTTTGTCAAAGGAGGGTACCCTCTGTGACCTACTTTTGTCTGTGGTGGTGCCACCTGTTCATGGATCCTGACAAAGATTACCACATTTGTCGGGGACCTTGAGTATTTGATGCATGCCAAGTTTCATTGAATTCCAGCAAGTGGTTCCGAAGAAAAAGTTCAAACTGTGAAATGTTTACAACCAATTATCCCACCCCCCTTTTTCTTGAAAGTCTTAAAAATTTCATAAAAAATCCAAAACATAAAATATTGAAAAATTTTCTTCGCAGTAGTATTTCTTACCATCAAAATGATCAAATTAAACCAAATTAATGCATCAATGTTTACTAAAAGAAAAAAATACCTCTTTTCTGCATTAAAACTACCAAGTACAAAAAAACGTCCAAAAAACGTCAAAAATTTGATTTCGGAACGGAACCAAAAATAACAACACTTCTTCACACATCCCTCTAGATCATTCCTATGCATTCGGTTTGTCTCTGTATGCCCCGGTCTGAAGAAGAAGTTTGTCAAAGGAGGGTACCCTCTTTGACCTACTTTTGCCTGTGGTGGCGCCACCTGTTGATGAATCCGGACGAAAAACAACAACACTTGTAGGGGACCATGAGTACTACATGCTTATCAAATTTCATCAAATTCTGTTCAGTGGTTCTGGAGAAGAAGTCGAAAATGTGAAAAGTTAACGACGGACGACCGACGGACGGTGATTGATCACAATAGCTCACTTGAGCCTTTGGCTCAGGTGAGCTAAAAAGGACACTTTCAACCTCTACTCCATATCTGTTTTCGCTGTTTGATAATAACACAGAAAGATTCTTGGATAGAAAAACTTCAGTAAAATTACGGCAAGTTTTTTGATAAATATGCAGCAAAAAAATATACAAGTAGTTTGTTTGTTTGTTTGTTTTTTTTTTTTGAAGTAATGACTTGGATATAAGGTATGAAATAAGAAATACAGATATAACGAAAATGTATGTAATTAGTATGGAACTAAAAAAAAATCTACTTGAATATGAAAAAAAAAACAAAACCAGTGAAATAAAAATAGAAGTATTCAAAACCAACGAGCAGACAGCTAAATAATCTGTTCTATTAACCAATCATGAATAAATGCACTATATAACACGTGGATGTGTAGAGATGCACCCAAGTATACAAAGGAGTGCAAGTTGTTTTCACAATGACATGATGCACGATCGATAGCACTAGCCGACTTCCCCGGGAAGATAAACTAATCAAAATTTAATGCAATAACAAAGTCATTATAAGCAGTAACAATGGAAAATTTGTCGGAAGTTCTTATGTCAGATAGTGAAGAAAGGAAGAACACGTGTAGTTCGAGCATGCGCCAAATACAAATATCTCAGAGATTTTATCTGGTCTAAGTACTTTTCTATTGTTATCTTTTAACATGAAATGTTTCACATAAATCTTCAATCCTTCTGACAAAATGAATACTTAATATAAACGCTTGCCGTTGGAGACAAATTCGTTTTTGACACTTCGTGTGCGATGCATAATAACGAATATATAGTCAAAAACTTATACCTATATAAGATAATGCAGCTACAGTCTGCTTTTAGCACACTGCTGTAAGATCAAAATCAAAACCATAAAAGCATTTCATCGATAAACAAAGAGAGAGAGAGAGAGAAATATATAAAATATAGATTAAAACATTAGAGAGTACATAAAATACATTGTATGTATTAGTGCAGAGTAAGGGAATCCCCTACCAAGTGTTCTGGTTGTCTGGCGTGACGATGCTGCATTCACATAAGCTATAAGTAAATACATTTTTATTGTTATTCTGCCATGTGTGATGTAATTAAAGGCATAGGTAATCGTCTATGACAAGCCTTGCATCATTGAATTCTTCCATGTGCTTATTTACCCAGGGCTAAATCCATACCGATTTTATAGAGAAACATAATTTAGGAATTTAGCACATATCATAAAATGGACCTTTGTCACCTTCCCCTTGATTAATGCATACTTTAAGCTATAGTCTTCTTTCCGTAACATTCTCGCTTTTACATTAATGATAATCCCAACCTACATACAGTCATTTTATATACTGAATTCCTGAATCTACAATTAGTATATGTGATGCCATGAATGAGCAACTGTAGGACAAACAGTATTTTATCATTCTTAATGATGACATAAGGCTTTCTCATTATTAGTAAAAGCATAGGGGAAATTACATGTACTTGGAAAAGAGAATTCTATTCCGTGGGTTAATGAAATGGAAGTTTGAAATATGGCGGATCTAGAGCCAGTTCCTAAGAAATATGGCGGATCTAGATCTAATTCCTACAAGATTCCCTCCATGAATACAAATATGTAGTCGATATGCATAGTAACATATTTCCTTCTTAGAATTTTGTCTACATGATGTTTTAGCAGAAAACAGATGGAAAGCTTGAATGGCAACGGTTCGGACAACTCCATCAATTACGAGAATAAATGATGGTTACCGCTCTCTATACTACTGTGTGTGTGGTTTGTTTTAATATAATTTCAATATATTTTTGATGTTCCAAAAAGTGTTTATCAGACAATATGTACCTGAATATCTATTTGTTTATTTATTTATCATTTATTGCAATTGTATTCAAGATCCGCCATGGAATGTGAACAAAAAGTAAAGCAAAGCATAATGTGCAACGAAAGAGGAAGGAAGCTACTCACAAACTAGACTTCTGATGAGACGAGGAATCTGATTGGTTATTGTTCGCTTCACGGTTACGCTTGCGGTTCAGCCGCCCCAAACTCATTGTACGGCGCAGTGAATTGACAATGGTACTGCTGTGGAAATAAATGAATAATATGCAACCTTCAAACATGTGCAGAAATAAAATCACAAGCAAAATCGGGCAGGTATTCGTGCGAGATAAAATAAAAAAAAAATCCTTCACCTAAACTGCATCTGCTTCTTATATACTGGGTTAACTTTCGCCACCACAAGAATTATAGGACAATCGTAGTAATAAGACTTCAGACTAAAGAAAAACGGTATTAATCTGATAACTACACAAGTACAATGTATTAAATATCGCTATATGCATTCGCTGAGAATACAAGAGTTATTGTTCGTTAAGTGATGAGAGAGATTGCTATAAATTTTGTCTTTCTGTGAATCAGTCCTGATGTCATCATGATGTTGAATAGAGGCTTCATTCAAAATACGAATTTAGTCCATAACCAAAATCTTATATGTCATTTATTTATTTATTTATTGATTGATTGATTTATTTATTTATGGTCTACTAGAACTCAATTAAAAACATGTATAATAACAAATAATTTAAGTCTTGACATTGGAAAAATTCACAACAGTCTTTTCAAGGATTGATTTTCATTCTATTCACCATAATTTTACCGAATATACTGCTATAATACACGCATACGGTTTAAAGTTAACATCGACACCAAGTATGAATTTCCCTACCTTTCGTCCATCTCCTTTCGAAGAGATTTGCTTAAGAATTTCCTTTGCATTGTCCTTGATGTAAAATCCGTCTAAATTCACCAAAAAAAAAATTCCCACAACAGTAACCCTTTACAGATTTGTGATAACTAGGGGACAAAACAGGGACCAAGTAATAACTCAGCCTCCAAAGTCCTTCCGACAGGACGCAAAAGGGGAAATAACTCATTGAAATACAAATGACTTGTTATGCCGATGAAGGGGCAAGTTCAGATGAACAAAGTATGCATACACATATTCAGAGCTTGCATTTTGATGATATACCCTTGAAGTTGATGAGCTTGGCATGCAGACAATTATGTCTTTGACGTTCCAAATATAAACAAGTTGTTGATTAACTGATAGAAAGAATGATCAAAGCATGTCGGCTATGATTTCCTTATTATGTATACATCAAATGTGTCTCACATATATGTACTTTGTTTACTTGTATACAATATCTGAGGTGTCTCGTTTCACTGGTATATAATGTGTTTCTTCGTTTTCATTGCTGAACGTCACTTTCAGTATCCTCCTACCTATCTACATATCATGACAATACTACTTATGTAGTCGAGACTTTGCCGAGCAGTTTTGTTATGGATACCTAAGGACCTTGACCTGACAACCATAACCTTGACACAGCCTCCTCCAGCTTTACGTCATAACAAACAGACGTACACGGTCATCTTAAAGTCATATGACCCAGTGTCCAAAAAGATTGGGAATACAAATACGATAGAATGTACATGTCCACAGTGGACTGGTTCTTTACTTCATCTTAAGCCCCATTTACTAATGACTGTGCATAAAAGACTATATTTTCGAGCATTTTCTTGTTTGATCTCAAAGACGAACAGCGAGATGTTTCTGGCTTATGCATGTATATATGAATGAAACATCGCGGTCTAAAACGGTATATATAATAGGATTAATGTTAATATCAAGCTTTGTGAATTATAATGACAAAAGGTTTCTTGGTGTTAATATTGATCAAATCATCATTCATTACAATTCAATAACAAAATCACAGGAAGTAGTATGGAAGGTCAATAGAACTTGACAAAGATAGTAATCTTGCCATATTGAAGTAGTCTGTAATGACCATAGTCACTGACAACTGTGGAGACAGTTATTTTGGCAGGTGACATTTCTGAAAGAGAGCACCTGCTCTGCTTTTCCAAAGCGCCATTAGCGAACCCGGACATTCAGAGGGTCAACAATAAATCTTCTGAAATACACAAAATACATAGTCCTGATTTGCATATATATGTACTCATTTATACATGTATATGTAATATCACCACTTCTCACAGATACTTATTTGTTTGTATTATAAACAAACATGCTAAATCCGTCTCCTATATATAATTCAGAAATGATATGACATCACCTCTATCAAGAGTTATCAACATTCACAGCATTAAAATCTACACTAATTTTTCACACTGAAACAGAAAAGAGCAAAAATTGCCGAAAAGGAAAAAGGGATTCAAATCTACGATTTCAAAAATCATTTTGATACCGCCCCGGTTTGAAAAACCGCACATATTGACCTTCTACTTGTTGATTGATTTTCCATTAAATTGTTGGTGTCAGATGTGTAGCGAGATGGAAAGGATTTTAAAATAGATGCATGTGTATCGGAATGCAGAATGCGCACGTCTCTCCGGACACACGAAAGAAAGGTCGAATGACAACCAATTAAAGATGACCTGCAGAATCTAATCACAAGATGTCTGAAGGCATTTAAAGTCTAGACTAGATATATTTAAAATACCTGTTGTCAGATATAAAAACGGAATCATGTATGATTTTCGCACTCTGTGCCACATTATCTTTTCTTTTTCCTGTATATTTAGCTAGCACAGCATGTCAGTAACAGTTTTAAACAATCTGAATGTCTCCTTTCTGAAGGTTTTGATCAAAGTATCAATATTGCGCAGTGAGTTGAGGTGTTTACTTCTTCGTATTAACTACCTTGGATACCACCTTATAGACACGTTTCAATCTACATGTTCATCTAAAGGTCGTATATTCACTTCTAAAATAATTTCCTTAACATGAAAAGAAGATAAACTTACCTACAATCCATTTTGTTACTATAAATAGAATACACACAACGTGTGACAAAAATATCAAGGGACAAACTAACATAAAGGTAGGAAACCAACTATGTCACGGAGAAAGCTTATTGTAAAAATATAGCATACCTTAGAGAGAGAGAGAGAGAGAGAGAGAGAGAGAGAGAGAGAGAATTTGCTGTAAGATCGGACCTGTTTTTCAATCTTGCGGTGTTGGCTAATTATGTGATCTCCACATTTTTTATGATGCGAAAATGCAAGTTGAAATTCTACACTTTCACATTATACGCTGTGACCTTTAACTATGTAAATTCCCACATGCTATGTACATCGTTACCTATATGGCATTTAATGAGAATCAAAACGTGCAACAGTAGCTAAATCGCTGAACCATCGTCAACATGTCATCCCCTTTCACATTAAATACCTGACATCAAAGCTGAAGGAATGTTTACACCTCTCTTCTTGCCTCTATCAAACCGCATTATCAAAGGGGGCGTTATAAAGAGTATTTTTCGTTTACTAATAATTTAGGAAAAAGAGTATGTTTTTTTTTCATTGAACATTTCTTTTTAATGAAAAACAAATTAAACCAATGGTATAAATTACACATTATGCCTCATTACTCCGAACGTAGAAGAAATCAAAGATGTATTTTATAAATATTAATTTAAGAGCGGTCTTGTAGACAAAGATCAAACGACTTTATAACCTTCCGTAACTTATGGTCAAAACATCGCTCTCTTTTGATCCGTAAAATCGCTGAACTTGACATGAAGTAGATTTCTTCTCGTACTTGTAATACTTCTAGATATTATTTCCACATGAACGTCAAATTGCTAGAAGTGGACCTCCCCCCTAGTACTTACTCTAAGACGTCTGCAGTCAAAGTAAGGCTTGTCCTATTGAAATAACAAGATGACGAAAACCTTCGTTTTCAAGGACTGCTACTTGACACTATTGACTCAAAATCTTCATACAACTGTTGACAGTTGCCTATTCACATTTTAATACGATGCACCTGTTACAGAGCTCCAATCCGTCACTTTCTACACCGATTCCATTATGACTTCCAAAATTCTTTTACGTGACAATGGGTACTAGGAGATCACAGACTGCCAACATGCAAAACCTCTACAGTTCTAAAGTAACGGACCACATAACATGGGGTCGCATGGTGGTAATGTCGCATGGACACTCTTTGTACGTCCATTTCTTTGTTCATTTCGTGCGACTCGTGTCCTACAGACGGTACGTTTACGATTAGAGTCGCCATAACATCATTTGTACATTGTGTAAACTATTTACGTTTCTGTGTAGGTTCAAAAGCAGAACGCCAGCATGAATGTCTTTCTATTCTGGCCTTGTGTAAATCATAACCTGACCCGTGTGTACATAATGCTAGCAACTCGTATATACGAATCGACCTTCCTATCAAGTCGTTAGATTTGATCCTCGCATGTTCCTCACTAGTCATCCTCTTGATACTGTGTAGTTGCAGTTTGGCATCGTAATTTTTGGATAAACTAGAGTCAAAAGACGTATATGTTTATTGAACTCTAAATCAGAAATGAATGAAATCTCTGTCTATTAGTAATATATATATATATATATATATATATATATATATATATATATATATATATATATATATATATATATATATATATATATATAACAACCTATACTTATTAATTTTGATTGATAGATTGATTATTTGTTTATGTCTGGTCACTCCACCATTATTTCACCTATGTGGTGACGACATCTGCCTGATGCATTGCATAGAAATTTAAATATTTGCAAAGGACCCATCCAAAGCTGTAAGGGATCTTTTACATGCGATGTCTACCCTGACATGGGACTTCAGTTTTTACGGTCTCATCCGAAAAACAGAACACCAGCGGGAGTCGAACCCGGGACCTCTCAGTCACGAAACGAGCACCTCCTCCACTGAGCCACTCCTGCTTTACTCCTTAAGGAACGAATACCCGGGCGACGGCAAAGTACAGCAAAAAAAACAAGCTTACCTTAACCTTGACCTCTAAGATGAGATCCTAGAAAGTTGTTATATGTGAAGCACATTCATGATACAGCTACGGCTGTATACGCGGGACACTTCTTTGGGTACAAGTTTATTCATCGTCGATGAAGTTTATTGTGACCTTGACCTGAGTCACACACTTACAACTACAGTATGGACGGGACTTTACACGTCAAAAGATCGTCAGGTTTTTGTTTTGTTTTGTTTTTGTTTTAGGTCTTTTTTTGGGGGGGGGGGGGGGAGTGTTCTTATTTTACAACATCCTCTTTATCTAAAAAGTAACACATCAATTTATGAAGCAGTAAGGATGTTTCAAATCTGCTCAGGTTGTAACGAGGCTAATGCATTTTTCACATAGTGTAGTACAAATGCTGATACAGTATCTAAACAAGAAAATTAATAGCTTGTCCTGATATTATTCAGAAGAAATGAGATAGCGTCGGATGAAATGAGAAATTCAAGCTTGTCCAATTATTGCAGAAAAATCTAGCAATATACCTTCGATATCTGGATCTTTGTCTCATAAAATCTCTCGTGTTTGAGTGAATATGCGGTAAATCGAGAGGAAGTAGAATACATATTAAAAGTATATATGTGAGTGCATGCATCTTTATCGTTGGAATCTAGTAGGATTATGTCCAATGGTTTTGACACAATGCTGGGGTTCGTGTTAGGTACACTACACGTAAAGCATTAAAAAAGGTCACCGGTCGCCAGGTGACCTCAGCGATGGTCATTGGTAACAGGTCAAATCTTATCCATGAACTGGCAGTGCCGTCACAATAGAAGATCACACTAAGTGCTGTTTGAAACAAACTTCTCCGATTACGAAGTGAGCTCGAAAGCTGAGCGTTATACTCCATATTGTATACAAAAACCAATTACATACTTAGTATTCGAGCAAGGGATATTAAGTATTAAAAGCATGTTATGTAGACGTTAGTTATTGAAAACACTCCCTTCCAATGATTTCCCACCACTCTTTCATTGAAAATCCTGCATAAACCAAACATCACAAATCCGTTAAGGACAAAGTGAAATCGACTATGAACGAATACAGACTTGCCGGGATCAATACTGGCATTGTTCGTACGCTATTAGAGAAGGAGGATTCTGATACATCAATGTCACCTACGAAGGGATCGATACTGGACCTAGACCCACTCCACACAAGTGACACCATGCGACAAAACACTTCATTATCAGACTATGTTTTACATCGACTGGACAAATCGATACACTGACCACAAATGATTGCGCATTACCTGCAAATTTCGTTCAATTTCTCAATCTAAAGTGTCCACGTTATCATGTTAAGGTAAATATGAAGAACTGTGGAAATTAAACATTATTATTAATGAGCTGGTTTTGTCTGTTACAAAAAAGCATAGTTAAACCTGTACCATTCTCTGCAGTGCTGACAATATTGAAACCCTGAACTGATTCCTAGCGTGTTTACTGACTGTTGATATTCATAAAGAAAGGGAGGGATTGAAAATAAGGTTGGGGATATGAAGAAAATGGAGGATGATACCGAATAGGGGGAATAGTGAGACAGAAACGGGGGAAGATCATCCTTTGGAAGAGAGAGATCCATGAAGGGGAAAAGGTGATATTTGAATACTGTAGGTGGAAATTATGATGCGTCTGAAAGCGATATTGAGGCAACATTACATGGCAGTACTTATAGGGTAATACGATTGATTGATTGATTTTTGTTGAACATCACACCACGAATATTTCACGTATATGGTGACGGCATCTGCCTGATGCGGGGCATACAAATCTTGACCTTTGCAACGGACCCATCCGAGACAGTGAGGGATCTTTAACATGCCATGCATACCACGACACGGGGCCTCGGTTTTTACTGTCTCGTCCGAAAGACATGACACCGGCATGACCAGAGCGGGACTCGAACCCCCGCCTCTCGATACCACTAGGCCACACCGGCTTAGGGTAATACGAAGAGACTGAAAGTGTTATATGGAGATTAAAAAGGGTCATGTGGAGGGAACTGAATTTAGGAGAGAATATCAAAAAGGAACTACGGATGGAGCTGAAAACGTCGTGGAAGAGAATATTGAGAGGGAAATGACGGTGCCCAAAGGGAAATATAAATGGAACTAGATACGTTATCGCAGTAAATTTTGAGGGGAAAACTGGCTTAGAGCTGAATGTTTTGGAGAGAATATCAAGAGAAAGGGAGAGGTTGAAGAATAATTGCATGGCAAAAGAAAGAGCGTTAGAAAACTTGAGAGAGAATTCAAAAAGATTTACCTACTGTTTATACAAGTCTACATGACGACAAAGAGGACTCCTCATATACTATTGTAAACATTCAATAAAAACCCAGACCGACAGACCATAGGACATATGCAATAGGAGCAGGGGCATGTTCCAAGACCAAGAGTAAAAGGGGAACATCATTAGGAAAGAGGAAGCTGGAGGTGACACACGGTTATAGGGCAAAAAGGATGACATGACAAGGAAAAAAGAATAAAGACCCGGATAAAAGAACATGGATACGAGTTAGTGTCTGCACATATATATACTCTTGAAAAATGTCGTCGGCATATCACGATATTGAGGATGTAAATAATTTAGGTCAAAACCATACACACATGTATGCATTGGCATCAGTTTTGGCGTATAATATGAGCATTGCACTGATCACTTCCTCAATCCCTTATACAAGCTCTTGTATAAAGGACATATAAACATCTGAAAACAAAATTCCTGAGTTTCATTAGGCCTAATCTAGCTGCTATTGAGAAAGGAAACATGTTAAAGAATGTAACTAGTTAATGCTGCGTTATTGAAAAAAGGAGGGATGGTAGAAAAGTTACATACATGTTCTCGGCAAAGTACAACGCTCTATCTTTTTTCCCACCATTGCCATTAAAATACATTCACCTGTATCTTTTTACTACCCAACTGTATGATTGAAGAGGGAAATAGGTATTGTGATGATCGACTTGCATGGATTTCATTTACTCGGCGTGGAATCAATGGATGAATGAATTCACTTCTTTACTGAATATATGAATAATCAACACTTATAAATGTTCATAAAAAGTCAGCACATGCGAAACAAACCTAAGAAAATGTTATATATATAGATCTAGATCTATATACAAAAGATAACAAGCATACTATAAGATAAGCATATGCAAACACTTGACCTCTACTGTTCTGTCTCATTCTAAGTCTAAACTTACCTGCTTGACAGTGGACATCGTGAACATTTTTATCTTAACAGTAAAATTCCTGAATTTTGTTCAATAAAGATCAATGCATAAATAGCTGTTCCTGTTGATTTTGAAATGAGATCGATACACCCTCGATCACGCACATGGACGTGGCCATTATCGTTGTTTATTAAGAACTCGGATTAGTCGATGAGACGAGAGTAGGGGTGAAGGTTTTTATTTCACAACTTAAAGGAAATAGGGGACATCTCAAAGTAATAATGACTTTCAGTGTATTAGCTGTCTGCGGTTTTGTGTTATGTAATTTTCTGCGGTAATTTAACTATCATATTAACACCCCTCCCGATAATAATTTGGCATGGTTGCGTATTAAAATACACATTTACGTAGAAGACGTGGCTTCTTTGTTTACACAAACATATTTAGATAATGTCATAGCATACTTTGCATAAACTGCTAGGCGAAGGTGCTTCAAGATCAACAGATGATGCACACATGTTTTGTATGTCTTCCACACTAATAGTACCAACTCATACACATTAATCAGTTGTAAAACCTCAGAGATGAAGTTGTATGCCGGAACCCTGCAAAATCGGAGTCCGCATCATTCTCTGAGAGAAAAGACGCGCCAGGTCTCTTAAAATAAACTGTAAAACCCGCGATATCTCTTGATAAGTTGGTCAAATGTCAGGGCAATGACCTTGGTGTAATTTGAAATCTCTATCTCTATCAAAAGTTATGAAGATGGTTACAACAGACAAATAAACAGACAGACAGACAGGACAAAAACAATATGACCCCCCCCCGAATCTGGGGCATAATAAACAAGAGTTGTCAGAAGACAATAGAGCTCGCCGGTAGCAACCAAATTCAAAAAGCAAAAGTTTTTTGTAAGTAGTTAAAAAATTAAAGGTCAATGTTACAAGGTCAACGATTTAGATCGTGGCACAAGGAATATACAAGTATAAAATATGGAAGCCCTATCTCTTGCTGTTCACAAGTTATGACGAAGGTTAAAGTTTCTTAAAAACAGGTAAGACTTCAAGGTCAAGGTGACAAGGTAAAAATATTTGGTAGCCAATGAAAGGTCTTGTCACAAGAAATACACATATAAAGTATGGAAGTCCTTTCTCTTGCTGTTCATAAGTTATGACCAATGTTTTATCGTCTATGGACGATGACGACGTCGTCGAAGACACCGAGGGTATGACAGTAACTCTCCGGACTTTCGTCTTGGTGAGCTAAAATATACTAGATATTGGTAATTCTGATCGGTACAATGGCACAGGTTAATTTTTCTATGTAATTCATTAGACATATATTAGAGTGTAAGAATAACGCAAGCACGAGGCAGAGTTGGTGAATCTGATTAAAACCATATCCGCTTCTTTACTTGTCCCACTAATACGGATACAGTTACCCGCAAAGGGACAAATAGAGGAGAGGAATAAAGATACGGTTTTAATCAGATTGCAGACTTGGTGTAAAGGTTAACCGTTTCGATATTCGAATGTCTGTTCTGTCTGCCCTTAACTCACAAACGTAAGGAAACCAACATACTAAAAGAATTTGACAAAATTAAAGAAATGAATAGAAATATACAAATACGAACTTCTTCCCGTATTTGCAAATAAAAACAATAGGCCCAAGTGGGCCTACATCGCTCACCTGACCACAATTTGCTCATTCACAAACAGCAGACTGCTTGAAGAAATTACTTGCTTCTCTACATTGAACAAATCAAGACACCAATACAAAATAATGTGAGAAAGATTAAATCAAGATCATCTTCCATTTTTTGGGGTCTTAAATAATTTTTAAATCTTGTGTTGGTGTAAAATAAACTTAAATTATTTTTCAATCTTTAGTGGGATATGAACTGCTTCCTTTCAGCATGCCAGAACTAGCCTAAAACAAAATTACAAAAGTTAACAAGAAACTTTAACATGAAAGTTTCAAATGAGCCTTCAAATAAATATTTTCTAATAAAATTTCACAAACATATGCTTTATGGCTTCTCTTTCTATATATAAAACAAATAAAGAGAATGACAAAAAATGTATGAAAAACGACAAAGTTTATATATATATGCCACAAAACACTTGAAAACTTGTTTTGGTGTAAAATGCAAGGAAAAACATTTTTGCCTCCAGCAGGGTTTAAACCGCTAACCTTCAGCATGCCAGAATTTTCCTATATAAAAATTAGAAATCGTTATAACAAATTCAGAAACACAAGATTTTCACATGCCACTCTCAAATAACCCTTGAAGTAGATATTTTCAAACAAATGTTACCAAGTAAATGTTGTATTGCTTCTCTATACCAAAAAAATACATGTATATCAAAATGCCACATATGTGGAAATGACCCAAAGAGGTCGAAAAAGACGTCAAAGAAGGTCAAAATTTTGATTCCAGAAGGGAACCAAAAACAACGACACAAGTCTTCGTAAGACAACTTCTAGATCACACTGATGCATTCATTTTGATTATCTTTGCAGCTAGTCTGAAGAAAAAGTTTGTCAAAAGAGGGTACCCTCTGAAGCATATGTCATCCAGTCTAGGACAGATCATGTCGAAAACTTTGTACGGGACCTTGAATACTTTATCCATACCAAGTTTCAACAAAATCATCCCATTACTTCTGAACCAGTTTTAAAAATCCGATATGAACGAAAAGAACAAACTTGAATCATACATCCCTCTAGAGCGCTCAGATGCCATAAGGGTTTTAATCCATACATCCCTCTGAAGAAGATTTTCAAGGAGGATACTCTTTAGGGCATACTTTTGTCCATGGTGGCGCCATCACCTGCTGACATATTTGTATAATAACTAATTTTCTAAAGGTCTACCAGTACTACAAGTATACAAAATTTAATCAAAATCTGGCAGGCACTTCAGGAAGAGAAGTCGAAATTTTAAAAGTTTACGACGATGGATGAGGGACGGACGACGGACGAAGCTCTACGACAGTAGCTTACTTGAGCATTTAGCTCAGGTGAGCTAACATAAGCCTTAGTAATAGTTTCTTTTATATGGATAGATCTAGTCTGATTTCTTATGTTTTTATAAACCAAACACTGAAGTTACCTACTGCCTGTATATTGGATAATCATACACTATACTTACACCACCTATAAGTAAAATAATCCATGAATATTAATAGAAGAATGTCTTACTCACAAAAAATAACGCTGTCGTCTCAACTCTTTTCAGACTTAGAATAAACCCTGTTTTAAAGTGTCACTAACACAATCATATAAATAGTGTTCACGACAAACGATATTGACAAAAGGAATAGATGTTTAAAGATTACATGAACTCCAATGGAGTAAATACAAATAAGTAAAATATGATAAAGATAATAGGGGCATTGTTGTAGTATAACCCGCATATTTTCCGCCAATTGTTACGGAGCTTTAAAGGAAATACGAAGTAGGAAAATATGTACATGTTCGTAAGATATCAGTAAAGTGATAATGCGAATTCGCATTTCATGTCGCAATGACATAATGACATTAGGTCGTCGTGGCTTTGTTCTCGGCCACAAAAGAAAACCGAATGATAACGACAAAATTGGTTTGGAAATACCGGTATCATAGAAGTGATTAGAAATAACGATCAACGTAAACGCCGCAAACGGTAAAGAAAGAAGCAGGATATTCATGGAAAAGAAAATATTTCAGTACATTTGACTTGTCCTTAAGGACAAAGTAGTACGAGATCACGAATTTAATAATTTCTGTTCATCTAATATATATAAAAAATCATTGAAATATTCATACCCACAGGCGTACGGACGCATACACAAACGTACGTATTTACTTTACTACCTCGTGACAATGGTAAGAATAAGAAAACTGTAACAGACCAAAATGTCTTCTGTTTTGACCTTGCTTTATACTAATTCTTGATCTCGACCAAATAATCGATATAAGATTACATTATATTACATATACTTCATTTACTTTATAGTATATTCCGATACCCCATACATCTGAAGTACTGCTTCCTCTCTGCAGTGGCAATGGCCAGCATTGTTCCACCGTGTTTAATAATACACTGACGACCTTGCAAGCAATTTGTGACAATAAAAACCCCGAAATTAGTGATTTCAATTCTTTTTGGCCAAACAGGACAATAATAATAATTAATTTTTTTCAAATAAAGTAATATATGCACTAACTTTTTTAAAGACAAAACACTTACCCGTCTGAATCAATGTTACTGGCTGATCGTTTCCTGTTGTCTAATTTCGTTACGCTTTTTGTTCTCTTCAGATTTGTCTTGAACCCTTTCTTCATGAAGAAATTCTACGGTAAAGAGTTTACAAAAAATATACACCCAAATGTTGCACAATCATCTCTTTCATGTGGCTTTTGTCATCATGTTACCATCTTTTTAGTTATCAGTATTGTTATGATATAATATAACCTGTACTATAGCTATCATCATCATTCTTATCATCAATATTGCCATCTCCATTGTCATAATGAATAACAAAATTATTAAGACATCGTCAGCAATATTGTTGTGTGTGTGTGTGTAGGTAGGTAGGTAGGTATGGATGTATCCTACTACGGTAAAAAACCTCATCTTCACCTTCTACATAATATGTTTAACGTACATCAAAAACGAAATGTTATGAGAAGCGATATTAACTCAATCCCAATAAAGTACTAGTAATTAGTCCATCTTTTATCTCTAAAGTTTATCTCTAAAATTTCATGTAAAACACAATCATGTTATATGAAGCCCTCCTTTTCATACAGACTATACAATGGATATATATGTAAGCATACCGCAATCTTTGATGATGTGGTAGCTGTGTCCATAGGCTCCTCCTGGTCTTGGTGATCCACCAGGGAGGACACGAGTGGAGCACTGCCGCGTCTCTCCTGCAGCTTTTCATAGGACGAATCTTCAATATAGAAAATTGAATTGTCTTTCTTTATTTACTCAAAATATATTAGAGTTATCTTTCTTTGAATCGTCAACAGAACCACAGTTCAGAGAAAAAGAGAAGACCACATGTGGGCCCCGACTTCCAGTGAAAATGAGAAAAACATTCATATTGATCGGAATAAAACTGCTTTATAATGGTGGCATTGCCATGCCAACCATTCGATACATACACGAAAATGATATGACCGAATGTAAACCAGGACTTCTTCAACTAGACCATTTTAGACGTTAATTGAGATGTTCATGATTTACAGAAGTTAATTGTGAGAAAAAAGATGATGTGCCAAGACGTTTTATCCACAAAATCCCAGTGCAACTAGACAGAAATTCTATTTCCATAATTCTGTCGTTCGCTCCCGGACGACTATTTCATCGATGAGTCATGGTTCTATTGGAAACAGATAAACCAAACGATGTGCATAAAACAAAGCAATTAGCCAACTAAGAGATATCTATGAGAGGATGAACAGAAATCATGGCATTGTTTCTCATTTATGTATTCAGGAGAAAAAAAAGAATTCTGCCAGAGGTTTGATTCTAAATCTGCATTACATAAATCAATTAAAACTGAGTCGTTTCCCTCTTTTTGACGAAACTTTTCAAGAACAAAAATCATTCGAACACATATCACGTAATATTTTATCTATTTTTCATATTGAGCTCATTAAAATTTCTATATCTACAAGTTCTTCGATGGACCATTTTGCCACTCATCTCTGTCATATATGACTTCCATTTGAGATCGTGGCAAGTGAAATATTTGACAGTATTCCTTTGGATGGTCATTAGTACGTACAGAAATTATATGTTTGCTTGAGAAGAATTCCACTGGATCATCCAACTCTACGATCTTAAATCTACGACCTTTTTCCACTGTCTGCATATGGAATAAAATTTCATTCAAAATATATACTTTCGAAGAAAAGTTAATCACTCTCATTCGCTACTGAAAACGGCAATGTTCGTTTAAATGCACGTTAACTTGTGATATACGTCTATGAGTCACTACTTGTTATAGACGGGTCTAAATTGCAAATGAAAAATTGGACAATCCCTTTTATTTCTATCTAAACAGTCAACGTTTCTAGCGAAATCGTTGGATTTATAAGACTAGGGTTCAAGTCTTGATGTAAACTTAATACTGATTACACATGGCTTTATATACATCTATACCTGGATCTGGTACGCCAAGGATATTTTATTGACATAATCACCTTTATCCATTGGTAAAAAGGGGAAATAGATGTATAGTATAACATTTTTCTTTTTTTTTCTAACCTACCAAACATACCGGACATGAATTTATGTCTAAACTATCTCAACAAGTATCAAGTGTTCCCTATTCATATGATAATTCCCGTCGTCAATATTAAATACATATGCGTCTATGGCGAGCGTGGATATCCAAACAGGGGACACTAACTTCTCCCCGACACCTGATCTAATAAGAATGGCATTTCATTAGTTTTTTCAGTGTTTACTTTATACATTTAAGTAATATTTTACTGCAGTTGTTTATCACAAAAACAAATAATGATAAAACACGGAAGTAAACACCCATCTGTAGCCGAATTTCTACTTGAAAGTTCTTGACATTTTATATATACAGATGTTTTGGTATGATTTAGTATGATAGTATGTTAGTGTTTGGTCAAAACCTTATGAATGTTACAGTGGGAAACATCAATGATCTTGTTAACAATTGAGGACACCTCATTTGTGAACAGAACAGAAATGTCAAACATCTATATGTGGCTTCAAATGTATAATCACAGTGAAAGATGAAAACATGGAACAGATATACTAAATGACCGAAATGATATGACCGAATCTTTCATTCATGGTTACCAAGTAGAGCATGTATTAGACCGTACAACAAGTTCGGCCCCTATGTCGTCGTTTTGACAGTTTAATCAATGATGAAGAGTTTCAGTTAAAATCTCACTGATAAACCACTATGTACACTTACCCAAAAGCACGGTATTATCCCCCTGACAAACTGCTATGTACACTTACCCAAAAGCACTGCATTATCTCCCTGACAAACTGCTATGTACACTTACCCAAAAATACTGTATTATCTCCCTGACAAACTGCTACGTACACTTACCCAAAAGTACTGTATTATCTCCCTGACAAATTGTATTATCTCCCTGACAAACTGGAGTATCAATAATCTGAGATCCTTCAACACTTTCAAAATCATGGTCCTTTTCAAACTTTTCGTATTTTGATGAGAATATTTTGTACTTTCGGTGACGTTTTGATTTTTTACTAGTGTTAACCGAATCCTGCACACAACAACAGCACAACAAAGTCATTTTAACTTAAAGTAAGACGCATTCAACAAGGATGCATCTCGTGGTTTAAAAGATAGCAAAGATTTTCCTTTTCATCAGCGAGTCCATAGTATTTACCATCCTTTTCCTTTTTCCTCATTCTGAAGTTATTTATATATTGTATTTGTTTCTTGAAACACTTCTGATCGAGTTGCTTCTTAGATCAAATCGTACAGTAGGAGTATGTCGGACTATATTCATTGTCACACTCTAAAAAAATCTAAATTCGTCGCAATCGTTTATCTCAACAAAACCCTTTCTTTCCCAAATAATGCACAGGATATGACTCTGGAGGCGATTTGCATTAAGGGGATTACGTACAGCATGATCGGTCTCGTCGATACATCAGCGGAAGAAATTGCCTTCTTGAGAAATATACAACACGGTATGTATCCAAAATGAATATTTGATGGTGCATTTAATCATGTCTTCATTAGGAAATACAATTTTTTTAGTTCCACCAGGTATATGTAAACAAGCACATCTGTCGACCCCTAACCACAGTTTAAATCCCAATGATTTTTACAACTTACAAAACGCGACACGCATAAAGGATAGGTAAAATCCAATAAATCCACATTAGATCACCGGAAGATCTGTCAAAAGACTAACTAGTTACCACAAATTCAATCTGATAGAAAAACATACAAGCGAATGATCGCCAATGAAATCGTTTCGTTACAACAGAGGGTGACATTCGGAACGTAAGAGGTCTGCTTCTCCGTACGTATTGAAAAGGTGTAACTGACTGATGTTGTTTTTATTATACCGATTTAAGCCTTATTTACTGCCTCGTTCCTGATCAAGAACAACAACCGATTGAAAGGCGATTATAAGGAACATTCTCGGTGTGCACCAAATTAAAAAGGTTGAAAGTTGTAAACAAGGTGTATTTACACACACTACAGATAACGACTATCTTCCAAGTTAAAAAAAGTTCCCACCCGTGGTTTGTTGTTTCAAGCTTTCATTTATACAAGAATTCATTGTATGAAGAACTTTGACTGAGCAACTGTTCATAACAGATATTTACCACTTGTTGATCTTTCAAAAACTGAAAGCACTCGAAGATCAAATTCACCAATAGGTTTTCTCAATCCCATAATTTCTTCGTGAAAATGTAACAGCAAATGCTGTTTCCATCGATTCAATTTGCCGATATCAAACGGAATGAACAATGTCAAGATAAACTTCTAGGTTCTCTCAATCAGTCAGTTTACAACACATTGCAGATGAGATCCCCAAAAGAACAACTCAACAAATGGCGAGTATATTTCTATGCTTTCGCATGCAGTTAGTCAGAGGGAATCACCAATATTGATTGGAAGGAAACGAGTTCATGTTCTCATTTTGTGTGCTTAATTACACGCCCGGACTCGGACACGATCTGTGTAGAATACCCTAATCCCGCGCACATCTGTCACGTGTTGGCAGTAATATCAGGTAACTCAAGGTTGTAATTTGGCAGTAATGGTTGTTCAAGATGGGTACTTATTGTGTTCTAATGCCTCTTCCGATAGCCATAATTAATTCCCCTTTAAAATTCACAATTGATGAAAACTCGAAGAATGTGTGTAATGCATAGTTCACACGTGTAGATTTCGTCTGAAGTGCGCATCTAAAAAGTTTCGCCTTCTAAATTTGCAAGTCATCGTTACCTGAAGCTTATCACCAAAAATGATGTGTTTCGTAATTTCAAAGATGTTAAATTTAATATGGAAACTTGCTGAGAGCAAAAGTGGAGACATTTTCTATTAAATAACTGAAACGGTGATTAAACTGACAGAAATTTGGAAAACTACAAAGAAGTCAAACAAAAGGAATACAGCCCGGTATCAACACTATTGATACCGGGGAAAATGAAAATCCTTTTTATTATGAACAGTAAAAGCACGATATGTCCACTATGACTGCCGATGACACGCAATAGATGAAGGATGCCATATCCAGCGCGATGGCGATTCAGGTCCAACCTCACCAATATGCTAAATGTTTGACCAAATCTATTAAATTCTTCCTTGACCTTTATATTTTTCTTTGTCATGTGCAAATTTATCCGTACACAAGTACATGTACACGACTATGTATGCTATAAGATTTTTCTGTGTTCCGGATCTTGTGAAATCCGGACAATATAGTTAGTTCCAAGATTAGACGGAATATACAGAGTACTATGAATTATAACTGATTTTTAGATTTTCGCTTTTCTTCACTGGTCAAGAATGTCAACTTAGTCTGCTATATCTGTTGTTGCTGTTGGTGGTGGTGGTGGTGGTGGTGGTAGTGGTAGCGGTAGCGGCATACATTCTGCTGCTTATATAACATTTTTAGATCGTCGAAAACCTCATACAAAGTGACTACGTCATATTCTTATATTTACAAATTTCCAAAGTTTACTTTGAAGGATTGCTAGAAAATAATGTTTGTATATAATCTCGTATGATATTCCAAGATATCTATCATGTCTACCCATTTTGAAAATGAAACAAACTCCTGCTCCATCTCTGAATTCATCTCGTTGACAAATGTCTCTCCATTGCGCCCAATCCTTCCTCATTCCAGTTAAAATATAAACTAGAGCAGTCCTAACGGGACAAATGTCCCCCGCGGCAACAAAAACAAAGTAGAAACATTCAATAATTCATCCAAATATACATCACTGGTATAAGTGTAATGGATGTCCCACTTACAAGCACATTTTGAGGTATAATCAATGAAAACATGGTTTTACCCATTCTGTCTATTGTGACCTTGACCTTTGATCTTGGTTCAAGGTCATGACACACCCTTAGATCTTAAACAAAAATTCTGTGAAATACTATTGAAATCTGTGCACAGGGAAGAAGTTATGGACCAGACAAGGTTGTAACAACTGTGTCTATTGTGACCATGACCTTTGACCTATGACTGCGGTTCAAGGTCATGACACACTCTTGGATACAAAGCAATAATTCCGTGAAATATTATTGAAATCTGTGCACAGGGTGAGAATTTATGGTCTGGACAAAGTATTTCTTATTGTGTCTATTATGGCCTTGACCTTTGACCTATAACCTTGGTTCAAGGTCATGACACACCCCTGGATCCTAAGCAACAATTCTGTGAAATATTGAAATTTGTGCACAGGGGAAGAAGTTATGGCCCGGACATAGTTTTACTTATTGTGTCTATTATAACCTTGACCTTTGACCTATGAACTTGGTTTCAAGTCGTGACAAACCCTTGGATTCTAAGCAACAATTCTATGAAGTATTATTGAAATCCATGCTCAGGGAAATAAGTTACGGAACGGACAAGGTTTTACTTATTGTGTCTATTGTGACCTTGACCTTTGACCTGTGACCTTGGTTCAAGGTCATGACACACCTTTGGGTCATGCGCAACAATATTGTGAAATATTATCTAATTCCATCCACCCAATAAAAAGATACGGCCCGGACACGATTTTAACAACGAAGTTCACAGTGACCTTGACCTTTGACCTATGACCTTGTGTTAGGTCACGACACACCCTTGGTTCATGGGCAACAATCCAGTGAAATATTATGTAAATCCATCTACCCAATAAAAAGATATGGCCCGGACACGAATCGGGACAGACAGACAAGCTCAGTATTGCTGTGATTCTCCGTACAGAAGTCTGTGTCATATTGGCTACGGTAATGGATCCAAGGTTTTCGGAAAAGTTTGGGTGGTTAAGGGCGGGGCGTTCACAAAACTGGAGGAGATACAAAAAGAGAGATGTGAAAGTGATGTAGTCGTATGCCAAAATGTGGACTAGAGCTAAACTGTGGGACTAGAGCCAAAATATGGAATCAGAGCCCTTTGACTTCCTTTCTAAAACCGCCAATGGCAAATCCTGTTACCACACATCGACGATATGCACTTACAGATATTGACATGTAGTGGAGGACTATATAGTTTCACGTATGAACTGTCGTTAATTCATCTGGTTAATCCTCATTATCGATGAACTCTAGCGAACGAATTCCATTAAAGTAGAAGTGGGGCTGAAGCCGGTCGATCACGGAAATATATTCATCTTGATTCAATCACTGTGATTAAGAATCTCGGTGAATTCAAGTGAAAAAAATAAACATTCTTTAATTAGGAATAAATGTGTTCTGGTTGTTAGTCTTAACCAACCAGCAATATTAAACAAGTGAAAAAAAAGCCAAGGAAGTAAACTGCAATCAGGTCTTTGTATTTTGTCGATAAGCTTTATCCATTTTATACTGATAGTACCGGAACATCAAATCAAAATCGAATTGATGTTTAACCGATCTTCCTTGTTCTTAGAATAAGTGACATAGGAATAAAACAAGAGAATGCTCCAACATGAACACAATCTCACAATAAAATGAGCTGTAACAAGACGTCAATATTGTCCTTCAATGCTCACGCAGTACACAAATTCTCTGGCGATCCCATACCAAACTCGAAAGCCTCCAATAGTTGATACCCCTTTTCGAAATGTCTCCAATTTTCAAACTTTATACCAGTGATACCAGTATTTTTTTTTTATCTGATTCTTCAGAGGTTATTCTTTTCCTTCATTTATATGTACATATGTATTTATCTATCTATCTATATTAACTGTTTATATCCCTTTTACATGCTTACTCCGCCCCACTCAACGAGTAAGAATATCCGATTACCGGAACTTTTTATTGAATATACCAATACCCTTGGTAAGGCTTCACTGATATTCAGGACATGATCATTATCACAACATATAAGATAGACGGTAAACTACCATACATATTTTTATTACGCAAGGTTGACCAGTGTCATGATCTTAAATTGATTCCATTCTTCAAGAGAGGGCTCTATAGAGCAAGAAGTCCATAGGACTTATCGGTCAACCGAGTCTGTACAGTCACTGCCATACACGAAATTCAGAGTTAATACTGGAATCCACCCTAAGAGCAGAACACCTGTCCCGGGGTCATGAACTTCACCCATTTTGTTAAAGGATTCCATAATTTCTAAACTCTCTTCGCAATACAAGCTTTCAAAGACTGCATATTTACTATATGGCCATTTTACCTCTGGTCTAGAGATTGAATGACCTTTGACCTGGGGCCATTTATTAAAAAATGTTTGATAGGCGGCTTCATGCATTTTCTAACTATAATCAGTGTTTCCTTATAATACGCGGAAGTAGAAGACTATTGAAGACTTGATTACACTACTTTTTATGATCATTTTGACTCTGTCCTACACAACTGTAAAGGAGATGCAATCCAGACTTACCCAGATTACCAAGATTTTCAGCTTCAAACGCGCCAAAAACAAGATTTTTATTTTGGAATCACATCGAGCCAACACGAAATGTCCTATGAAATATTTCAATTAGTGAAAATGTATTTGAAATATAGTGACTGCATACAAAAACAACAGAACTATGCTCTTTTGGTCAATTACAAAACTACGTGCCTCAGGTCGCAGCATAACATTAGTTTATACTTGCATGTACTGAACATGAAAAAGACACTTACCCAGAAAGTTTCGGAAAAATCTCAAAAGAAACATATTTTGGCAAACTACTCGTGTGTCACTCTTTCCCCTATACTTTAGTTTTTTTCGTCTATCCTGTGTGTCACTCAATCCCCTATACTTTAGTTTTTCGTCTATCCTGTGATAAGAAAGTCATTCCGATGGGAAATATTTTTCATCAAAGATATGGTAATAGCTCCATGTTTGTGCGACCAGTACATGTACGTAACTATTAGGTCTGAAAATCTCCAGAGTAGAATTAATTTTCCATGTTGTCCCCCGAGTATGGAAAAGGGCGACAACTCTAATGAAATAATTTAGACGTCATTCAGCAAATACATAACAGCAGAATAACAGTGGAATCGTATACATAAGAGACTTTGGAAAGGATTTTCTGGGTAATCATACGATATCCACTAGGTGTTGGCTCCTGTACTACACACAGGCTTGTAATCTATATTGCATATTTGTCATATGCATTTACAATGCACTATATTACAGTCCTTTGAAAATCGAACAATAGGAATGGTAAATATCCATGGTGCAGTATCACCGTATAGCAATCATCAAACAATCCCACGCATACGACACGGAATATTATACATGTATATCTCTTTGTGTTCAAATATCAGGTCATCAATCGCTTCCTTTTAATATTTCTGGCAAAAAGATCCACTTCGAAAAGCGAGCACTAAACAATATGCTGTATGTCTCTGTGAACAATTTCGAGGTATACCTGGAACCGTTCATGATAAAAGGGGGGAGGGGGGCGTCACAAAATAAGCGATTGATAAAGAGAATTTCTGAAAACGGTTATTGTTGATTCTTTTTGTGAAATCACTTATTACATACAAAGAGTTCACTGATTTCTATTTTGTTAGAAATAAACTATGCTAAAGAACAAATACAGTGAAACGCTATACGCAAGTATGATTTTCGAGCGTTTGAAACGGCCCCTGGTACCTGTTTTTTTTCCTCTGACCAGATGCTGCATGTTGATTTACTGTGTTGCATGTTATACAAATCTGGGAATGATAGACCAGGAGGGCTGATGGTGAAGATTAGACCATCTAAACAATTACTATAATCAGTACACGATAATCTACCATTCCTGTTCAGATTAACTCAGAATTATCTCCAGAAAGGTAACAACCCCTTCCAGCTAGAAGAGATCTTATGATTTCAGACAAATTTCTTTGGCGGATCGTTAAGTGCGTTCCAGGTGTAGGGAAACTCTTCTTTTGACTGAAATTAAACCCAAAATAATTGTTAAAATTGATGAAATAAATGGGTCCTAAGTCGATAGGCCTAATGGCACAGCTGATCCTCAGAGTCTGAGTTTTCTATAATTGTTGAAGCTGATTAATAAATCAGCCATGTTAACAGCACAAAACGAATTGTCTAAACACATATTTTACAAAAATACTTACCTGTTACACGTATCAAACTGCGTAATATCTAACGCATGAAAAGTCCAACTGAGACAAAACCAATATGTCCTATACTAATTCTCGACGCCATATAACGACAATTTATATAATCAAAACCAACTATTCAAAATAAGCTTTTCAAATCCCATTTATAGATTGTTTCTAGTTAGAACTTTATCGATAGCATTATCAACATGCGCACATTTTTGTTTTGGTCTGGAGCGGAAGTACGGACAGACGGACACAAGACGCCCATCCTTGTCACAGGATAGTGTCGCTTGTTACACGACTGAAGGATAGTGACCGTCTCAGAAATCTCAAGATAAAATAACAACGACCTACTTCCATAGAACATTTTATGACAAATATAGAATATACTATTCCGTATCTAACTGTGTCAAAATGACTATATCATATAATACATCACAAATCTTTAATTTAAATCATATAACCATGGTGATTTCACAGCAACTATTAATTTTACCATTCGAATCGAGTGGTCGTCATCCAGATGCAATAAAGCCTTATCCTGAGAATTCAATTAGATGTAATGTCTGCAAGCTGTTCATAAATGAAGTTGTGGGTGGACATGACCAACTTTCTCTAAATGACACGAACAGGAATTGTCTTCACGGGAATACTAACCCTCCGAGACATAATTAATAGGTAGCAGAGTGACATTTGTAAAGAGTATGATACATTAAAAAGTGGAATTAAATGACTAAAAATAGCTCTTCTACAAAAAGTATAAATGTAAAATGGGAAATGGAGATATCGACCTTATTAAAATAATCTTCAGGGCCATGACATACTCTAAGTGTATGTGCAATGATTGAGCTTGAAACGTACAGAAAATTATTTCATCCAGATGCACACTGCATATTGCTGTATGAAATTATAGACTGAACCAATATTTATCATGTATGACCTTGAACTTTGAGATATTACCCATGACCATGCTATGACGCACTCTTGAACTTTGAGGATATATTTAGATAACAAACAGGTTATCCATATCTTTGCTTGATACAAGGAATTGATAGAATTGCCATTAGTTCACATACTATATTTCTTTCTATTGCAATGCTCTGGGATATACCACCTCGAACCAAGGTCATGATACATGCCCTAAAATCATATACAACCACTCAGTCAAAATTAGCATGAGAATGATTGGTGCAGAATACCAAGACTTTCTTTGATCCTTTATCAATAATACAAATATTACCGGAAGTGATGGTTGAGGGAGCAATGACTTATCGTACGTATACATTTGAAAGAGAAGGGATTTGCTCAGCAATATGAAGGTAGAAGATCTCTGTGAATGAACTGGTTAATGCTTTAAATCATACACAGGCTGCTAGTCCTGTCTTTTGTATCGGCAAAATGCGTTTGATAACATAACTAACGGATACAGACAATGAAATCTTTCAATCGTATACAGTGTTTATAGCTCTGCTGGCTTTATAGTAATGGTTCAGTTTCCTTTATTTCATTGATAATTAATGGCGACCCATATATTGAATAATAATGTGTACAACTGAGTTTTGACAATGACCGGTGACGATTCTTCATTGTTTACATCAGCGGAGATGTGGTGTTAAGGTCATTGGCAGATTGGTTGTCCTCCTTTACATAACCGTAGATGTGGTGACAAGGTCATGAGGAAACTGAAAGTCCTTCTTTACATTACCGAAGATGTGGTGACAAGGTCATGAGGAGACTGAAAGTCCTTCTTTACATTACCGAAGATGTGGTGACAAGGTCAGGAGGAGACTGAAAGTCCTTTACATTACCGGAGATGTGGTGACAAGGTCATGAGGAGACTGAGAGTCTTTACTTCTCATTACCGGAGATGTGGTGACAAGGTCATGAGGAAACTGAAAGTCCTTTTTTCATTACCAAAGATGTGGTGACAAGGTCATGAGGAGACTGAAAGTCCTTCTTTACATTACTGGAAAAGTGGAGACAAAGACACGAGGAGACTGACAGTCCTCCTTTACTGCACTGTAGATAGGGTGACATGGTCAAGAGGGGACTTATGCTCCTCTTTAGATTACCGGTAATATGGTAACAAGGACATGAGGGGACCTGCAATCCTGCTTTGTACATCACTGGATATGTGGTAACAAGGACATGAGGGGACCTGCAATCCTGCTTTGTACATCACTGGATATGTCGTAACACGGACATGAGGGGACCTGCAATCCTGCTTTGTACACCACTGGATATGTGGTAACAAGGACATGAGGGGACCTGCAATCCTGCTTTGTACATCACTGGATATGTGGTAACAAGGACATGAGGGGACCTGCAATCCTGCTTTGTACATCACTGGATATATGGTAACAAGGACATATGGGGACCTACAATCCTGCTTTGTACATCACTGGATATGTGGTAACAAGGACATGAGGGGACCTACAATCCTGCTTTGTACACCACTGGATATGTGGTAACAAGGACATATGGGGACCTACAATCATGCTTTGTACATCACTGGATATGTGGTAACAAGGACATGAGGGGACCTACAATCCTGCTTTGTACATCACTGGAGATGTGGTAACATGGACAGGAGGGGACCTACAATCCTGCTTTGTACATCACTGGAGATGTGATAACACGGACATGAGGGGACCTACAATCCTGCTTTGTACATCACTGGAGATGTGATAACACGGACATGAGGGGACCTACAATCCTGCTTTGTACATCACTGGATATGTGGTAAAAAGGACATGAGGGTACCTACAATCCTGCTTTGTACATCACTGGAGATGTGGTAACATGGACAGGAGGGGACTTACAATCCTTCTTTACCTATTTTATGAGATCAACCCTCTTTAAGACAAACTAACGTATCTATTTGAATGATGCGCTGTTGTGTAAGTGCGCCACTCCTATTTCATCCGTTCATCTACACTGTTGTTACTCATACCGTAGCGGCATTACTTATGCCGAGACCAGATCCTGACGAACACTATAAGGTTATATACTCCCTCCTACCAGATAACAAAGCCTCATCAGAACCTGACCAGTGTCTGCTTGATGCACAAGCTTTTGGACGAACCCTACACAGATATATATCCCCTGCCACCAGGTGTTAATATAGTTTTTTATGCCGTGAAATCTAGAAGATAACAGATGTGTGTGGCGAATCCGACCCCAGACTGGGTTCCTAGTGTCATATCAGGTTTCCTCTGTTACACAGAAACCGGGTTGGGGGTTATACATGTAGGCAACATTCTGCCGACCTGACTTAAAGTGGCAAAAGTAAACGAAAAGAAAGGGAAGAGAAAGGGGGTTGGGGTGACTCGACCATTCAATCCACTCCTCTACTCCTACCTATGCACTACTACTAATCCTCTTGTAGGCATTCACCGATATACAACACAGTACATGTATCTAAGCTGATCTTGTTATAACTAGACAGATAAATTGTTACTAAGAAGTCTTTCTAAATTCGGATTTCAAACGCATTACACGTACTTTATTGAACCTCACGTAGGGAGAATTCTCTGTCAGTTTCAGAAAAATGAACATTGTATTTATAGTGTATGTTGAAATTTAATGGATGTCTTATTTCCAACCCACAGGACAGGGCATATGTCTGGTATAACCTTCGGAATTCCTGTGGTATATGTTTAATCACAATCTATCATCCAGTAGTGAATAAGTTTTATTAAAATCCATTCAAACCGTAGAGAAAAATTGACAAGAGGCATCTATACATGTATACGATGACCTAGCTGACCCGTGGGGATCAATAACTCCACGGGACACAAATCACCACGGTATCATACTTGATAGGATTCATACATAAGTCAGTATGACTGGTTTGGTAAAGAAAACAAAGATACAACAGTTTCATGTTCTTATCATAGAGTACCCAGGGCAATCATAATCACTGACTTTAATTTTCATTCCTTTGATTCAAATAACACATGAATATTGTCTTAAATGGGTTTTAGAATTCATAAAGTAAATGTCAAGCTTCTTAATGAATATCATACTGCAGTTTCCTCTAAGTCAATCCTTGTATTAAAACATTAAGAGAACTGAAAGGGTTCCCTAATTACAGTTTTGAGAAGAGAGGTGAACTTCAGATGTACCACTGCGTTGGCTGATGCAGGGATACTTTCATATCAATATCTCTCTCTCTCTCTCTCTATCTATCTATCTATCTGGAATTCTAATAATAAAAGTAACTTTTAGTTCTTTTAAATTGTGTTGTTTTAGGTAAGCATATGCCTCTTTTTTCACTACTGTATGCATTTGTTACAAAAATTGCCTAAAGTACATACTTAAATGTAGTCCTACACCGCATACAATGCATTAATATTTTTGAAATATATGATTCAAATAATTCATATAGATTCCATATACATTATATTCAATATTATTTATATCAAACATCTTATATTTTTCATATTAGTTATATGAAAATCTACGCACCATAAATAATGGTCTTCTCAGTTTTATTACTATCGACAGACTGAAGAAAAATTCAACTGCGAAATTGCGAGATTGTTATGGTAATTATAAGCACTGATGTTATTCCATCGTGACTAGATTATGAAAACGTTATCACCCTAATTTCTATGTACACTATAATGTGTACATACATATACAATGTATGTGATTACATGTGTAATATATACGCAGACATAATATGTTTTACTACCTGCAGCAGTGTTGTTAGTAGATAGCAAAGTTTATATATATATATATATATATATATATATATATATATATATATATATATATATATATATATATATATATATATATATATATATATATATTAGCATGTGTATGATAAAGAGAAAGAAAATCCATATGCCAGCTAGCAGATCACGCACCTGTTAAACATGACATAAAACTGTTAGACAACGTATACACAACGAAGACAATTCTAATAAATCACGATCAGTAAATATTATATTTGTGATGATTGGGGTTTTCTTTTCTTTTTTTTAAAGCATTTTAAAAGGAATATAAGAATATATAACATAATTTTATCTTGATACACTTTGTAGTTTGGAAAATATCAGTATGAACTTTTCAAATAATTATTTTTGGGTAACTATTAAAATTTCACATAAGTATTAATTTACAAGCTTACTGTTACTATTTTCTAATTTAACACTTGGTTGTAGTGCCGACCGAATGTATTTCCTTGAAGTTGTTAGATAAAATTAGAGTTATCTTTCTTGTTGAGTATACTCGCTCAGAACAGTACACTAGAAATCGAAATAGAATGAGTTAATAGAAGAGATGAAAGATGACGTAGATAAGAGATATGACGTCAGTGTAGATTTAAAGCGCACGGCCTGCTCCGATGATATATAGTCTTATACATACGGAAGAATTTACGGAAAAGCATGTGGCGACGTCTATGATGATCTTTCTGGTCAAACCCTCTGGTAAGATCTAAAAGCATACAAGTCTTAAAACTAAATTCACAAATTTATTAAATCTACATATCAAAAATATCATTTTCTTCGTCGTATTTTCATTCCATTTCATTTATTCTGACAGGAGTTTGTTCATTACTTCTAGACGCAGTACATATGCCTTATCAAACACGTGTTTTTACAATACACATATTTTAAGTTTTGTTGTATCGCATTCATTTAAGTCGATAAGTTACAATTGTAAGTAAATGTGTGCATATTGAAAGTTTTTATGGTTATAAATATAACTATAAACTTTCAATGCCACAGATGCTTCTTTCAAACGTCAACAAAAAATTTTTGCAAAATGGCTCTCAGCCTTAACTATGTAGGTCATACGGACACAGAGTAATATCGTTTTATTCTCTTTGTCCACTGAAGTAGAAGATGCGACAGTCGGTATTCAAACAGAAACGTCACTTTACGTGAGCACAAAGTCTGTACAACAAGGGAAAGGCGCAGATCTACTATTTTCACGATTTCTTCATATGAACTCGGAGTATATCAGAAACTGGCATGTGACTATCTATTTACTGATTTCAATAAACCAACATAAAATTATATTATTAAAATTATAATATGGCCGGTATGAAATTAACTTATCTTTAGAAAAGTGACTTCGAAATTAACTTTTACAAACAAGATGTCAAATACTGTTAACATTATTTTAATGCTATGGCTATTCATCCTTAAAAAAGTCAAAATAAATTGACAAGATACAGAATAAAAGGAAATACCATTAAACTAACACTTCTATACTTGGAACACGAAAAACAAACAGTACCGGCATTCACATAAATGTTATTCTCCTTGTACATTGATCTACTAATCTATAAATATGTGTGACATGTCTAGCTTTTGGTAGGTTTATAAACAAGTGTATTGGCCCTGAGCCACTTCCTCAGTACGAAGTTTATCACTGAAAGAGAATTCTTTGGACTTTACGAATAGCAAAAACATGTGAAAAAATAGTATTCACTTTTCGCCTTTTTATTACCTTCTCGATCTAAGGTACTCATACTAAAAGTTGTTATAATACATGTCTCAAGAATAAACTTTTTATGTAATACAATTGAAGAGACATAACTTGACAAATATTTTTAAAAAATATTTTTCTCTCCAGTGGTTCAGCAATGGTCCTCTCCTGTATCGTAAACCCATCTTTGGGGAAGGGAATCGTACTCTAAGATTTAAAAAGGAAACATATTTACCTCCAATACTGAATAATGAAAACTTTTTTTCTCTCAAACATACATAAAGATATTGTAAATGTATGAGACATTTTAGATTGATTTGATTCTAAATAAACATCAAGAGCTCCAAAACTGATATCATCAAAAATATTCTTTGTAAAAAGCAGCTATTTGAATAACTACCGTAGAATTGTTCATTCATTTTAAGATTTGAAGGTCATTCTTCTTTCTTGATAACGTCTATACCAATGTCTATTTAAGCAAAAGACTATGTACATATTATGTTCAATATTCGATAGTTTCTAGTCATAAAGTAATTGATTAATCATAATGAATGTTTATATCAAATATGTTTGCTATATATGAATGAATACATTTATTTTTTATGGTTATATTGACATAGGATACCCTCTCCCCTTTTGTTTCTTTTATTATTACATTGTACACGATTTTAACATGAACTTTTCATACACAATGTCTTGTGACATCTTATTAATCATGTATATCTCATTTACTAACGCGGTTTAAATTGAATTACATGGCACAAGACACGGTACGCTGTATCAAAAGTGAGATTGAATGAGATACGGAGGAACATTCAACAAAATAAGAAACTACATGTACTGATCTGAAAATCTGTTACCTTTTCTGAAAGTACTCCGCGGTTGATAGTTATTCATCATTCTGATAAATAAAAATTGTAAACTTTTATACGATCCAAAATTTTTCACTATTTTAAAGAACTTTCTCCCTCATGTTCAAAGTTTCAACTCCGTCATAAATTCCTGGAATTGCATACATTCCACATCTCAGTATTATCACCGTAACCATCTGCCAGTATCACCTTAATCGTCTGCCAGAATCACCTTAATCATCTGCCAGTATATCAATTAAGATTTTGTCCAAATAGCTGTCAGATTTTCAAGGTTCTGTAGACGTCGTGCCTTGACAGTCAGTAAGTACATCACACATGGAATCGCAGGTGATACCTCAATAAATCCGTCTCACCTGAAATTGGAGACCTTTTCTTTATGTTGGGGTCCCCTTTTCTCGCCAAGCCACTAATTAACGATTTTATCTGTGCGGAACTGTTTGTCAACTATTACACTTTTACTTTTAAATTTTCAGACCCAGTTCTCGTCACAGCTCAATTTTCTTTAAATTGAAATTCCAAGTGCTTAATAAGTAACAGTGTTACACATAGTTGGGATTTTAAAATTCCGCGTTGAGGTATTTAATCTTTGATTCTTTAAGAATTTCTCTGAACTTTATAACGACAAAGAGATGTAACTTCATACATTTAATCTATCATATTGTCTTTATTCCGATCACATCTACGTACATACACACACACACACTCTCTCTCTCTCTCTCTCTCTCTCAGAGAGAGAGAGAGAGAGTGTGTGTGTGTGTGTGTGTGTGAGTCTCACACACATACACATACACAAACACACACACACACACTCTCTCTCTCTCTCTCTCATAGAAACATTTAGATCTGAGGACAATGCGTTATATTGATTGATTGATTTTTTTGTTTTACGTCACACCACGAATATTTCACGTATATGGTGACGGCATCTGCCTGATGCGGGGCATACAAATTTTGACCTTTGCAACGGACCCACCCGAAGCAGTGAGGGATCTTTAACGTGGCATGCATACCACGACACGGGGCCTCGGTTTTTACTGTCTCATCCGAAAGACATGACACCGGCATGACCAGAGCGGAACTCGAACCCCGGCCTCCCGATCAGGAGTCCCACGCGATACCACTAGGCCACGCCGGCTTCAATGCGTTATAGAACCATATTTTACATAATAGTAAAGAAAGCTAACATCATACAGACGCTGAACAGGATAACAGATTTATGAAAAATATAATAAAATCATGACTTCCTGTCAAATAACGACGATAACTGGAGGATTATACCCTCAACCCAACCCACTATTGCAACCGTTTCGTAGATTTAGATCCAATTTGACATCTAACATGTAATACCTTTTATTACATGTGTTTACTGTAGTGCTGTTACTGTATGACGACAGGCTGACTGGACATCGGTGTTGACAAAATGTACATGTGCATCATTAAATGTCAAAGTACTTGTAAGAAACAGATATCTTAAACACATAGTTACAAGATCTGACAAACACATTCCATTTATCAATAATAATATTCCTTTGGGTGCATATACATTTCAATATCAAGGACTGCTTTACAACTTGCAACGTACGTAGTAGTCCTGTGTATAGTGGTTAAAGGAGAAAGGGGTTCATGTAGTCAAATTCAAGTGGACAGAACGATTGAGAGTTCAAATAATACATCAGTACATAAATAATGTGATGGGAAATACACAAATATAAATGCCAAGGACACCTTACTGCAATATACTTTTGACGCTCCGCGTAATAATATTCGCGACTCAATACTCACAGTTCATTTGTAATACTAGATAGAACTGGAGTGTTCTGTTAATTTGTTGTAAAGAGAGACGATTAAGTTTCATCTACTCACATTAAATCTTATGAATTTTCATGACTATTTTGAAAACTTTCAAATGTGAAGAAATGTGAATGTTCAGACCCAGTTCTCGTCACAGCTCAATTTTCTTTAAATTGAAATTCCAAGTGCTTAATAAGTAACAGTGTAACACATAGTTGGGATTTTAAAATTCCGCGTTGAGATATTTAATCTTTGATTCTTTAAGAATTTCTCTGAACTTTATAACGACAAAGAGATGTAACTTCATACATTTAATCTATCATATTGTCTTTATTTCGATCACATCTACGTACATACACACACACACTCTCTCTCTCTCTCTCTCTCTCTCTCTCTCTCTCTCTCTCTCTCTCTCTCTCTCTCTCTCTCTCATAGAAACATTTAGATCTGAGGACAATGCGTTATATTGATTGATTGATTTTTTGTTTTACGTCACACCACGAATATTTCACGTATATGGTGACGGCATCTGCCTGATGCGGGGCATACAAATTTTGACCTTTGCAACGGACCCACCCGAAGCAGTGAGGGATTTTTAACGTGGCATGTATACCACGACACGGGGCCTCGGTTTTTACTGTCTCATCCGAAAGACATGACACCGGCATGACCAGAGCGGAACTCGAACCCCGGCCTCCCGATCAGGAGTCCCACGCGATACCACTAGGCCACGCCGGCTTCAATGCGTTATAGAACCATATTTTACATAATAGTAAAGAAAGCTAACATCATACAGACGCTGAACAGGATAACAGATTTATGAAAAATAAAATAAAATCATGACTTCCTGTCAAATAACGACGATAACTGGAGGATTATACCCTCAACCCAACCCACTATTGCAACCGTTTCGTAGATTTAGATCCAATTTGACATCTAACATGTAATACCTTTTATTACATGTGTTTACTGTAGTGCTGTTACTGTATGACGACAGGCTGACTGGACATCGGTGTTGACAAAATGTACATGTGCATCATTAAATGTCAAAGTACTTGTAAGAAACAGATATCTTAAACACATAGTTACAAGATCTGACAAACACATTCCATTTATCAATAATAATATTCCTTTGGGTGCATATACATTTCAATATCAAGGACTGCTTTACAACTTGCAACGTACGTAGTAGTCCTGTGTATAGTGGTTAAAGGAGAAAGGGGTTCATGTAGTCAAATTCAAGTGGACAGAACGATTGAGAGTTCAAGTAATACATCAGTACAATAATAATGTGATGGGAAATACTCCAAATATAAATGCCAAGGACACCATACTGCAATATACTTTTGACGCTCCGCGTAATAATATTCGCGACTCAGTACTCACAGTTCATTTGTAATACTAGATAGAACTGGAGTGTTCTGTTAATTTGTCGTATAGAGAGACGATTAAGTTTCATCTTATCACATTAAATCTTATGAATTTTCATGACAATTTTTAAAACTTTCAAATGTGAAGAGCATTATAAAATGCATCTGCTTGAATGTATCGTATCGAAAAGTATCGTGATATGAATCGTACCGAAAAGTATCGTGATATGTATCGTACCGAAAAGTATCGTGATATATATTGTATCTAAAAGCATCGTGATATATATCGTACCGAAAAGTATCGTGATATGTATTGTATAGAAAAGTATCGTGAAATTTATCGTATCGAAAAGTATCGTGATATGTATTGTACCGAAAAGTATCGTGATATGTATTGTATAGAAAAGTATCGTGATATGTATTGTACCGAAAAGTATCGTGATATGTGTCGTATAGAAAAGTATCGTGATATGTATTGTATAAAAAAAGTATCGTGATATGTATCGTATAGAAAAGTATCGTGATATGTATCGTATAGAAAAGTATCGTGATATGTATTGTATAAAAAAGTATCGTGATATGTATTGCATAGAATAGTATCGTGGTCTGTATCGTATAGAAAAGTATCGTGATATGTATCGTATAGAAAAGTATCGTGATATGTATTGTATAAAAAAAGTATCGTGATATGTATCGTATAGAAAAGTATCGTGATATGTATTGTATCGAAAAGTATCGTGGTATTTATGGAACGATTCTGTAGCATTTTCATTCATTAGCCTATTTTAATATTTTTTTTTATTTATGTAATTTGTGTTGCTTATATTGAAGCATTTATATCTGGTCATGCCGTTGTCCTGTCTTTCGGAGGAGACAGTAAAAAACCGAGGACACGTGTCGTGGTATGTATGGCGCGTTAAAGATCCCTCGCTGCTTCGGGTGGGTCCGTTGCAAAGGTCAAAATTTGTATGCCCCGCATCATGTAGATGCCGTCACCATATACGTGAAATATTCGTGGTGTGACATTAAACAATAATCAATCAGTCAATCAATATTGCTTATATTGTCCATAACTTATATGTGCTATGATATCGATTTACGTTCAGTGGAGTCCTCTTCCCAAAATTCAACACACTCGTTTGGGACAAGGCCTTGAAATACAATCGGATTACGTAGCGAGTGTATATTTGATTTTTCTTTCACACACGCAAAGGAAACATAAAGTAAAAAGTTTGTGGCGGAAGGTTCGACTCATTTGCTTTTACATTGTTGTGTGGCAATCATTTGTATGCGGTTTGCATGTTTTGAGCATATTTGGCGGGTGTGGTTAGCCAAGTAGAAGATTCCTACTCCTCAACGCACCTGGTCACACACTTCTGATGGCATTACGGAGACACCGCTTACAACCAATTTTTACAAAGATATGCTTATATAAATATATCTATACTTTCCCACATAATCATTTGTGACTTACTTGTTATAAGCAATGGATCTCAGAAGTCAGTAAAAGGACGAATGAAGGTGAAAAATGAACTGGTCATGGTGTTTGTTGTGCCCAATCTGGCTTTCGGAAACTTCTGTTTGTTTATTTATGTTCAATATACCAAGTGTACTTTCGGTTCACGTTGGTACAAAGCGCTCAATCAGAGGACAGATGGCTAGACGCTACCTAATCAGTGGGACACATCACCACTGTACTATGTAAAATAACATCAAGATATACAAAATAATTTTAAACTGGACAAAACAATTCCCTATATTAACCTCAAGTGTCACAATGAAATAACATTGAGTTTAGTAATAGGCGACAAAATTTGCAAAAAGACGCCATTAATCTAGACGTCACACATTGTGGACTATATCAGATCCAAACTACAATACAGCAAGGTGTACAGGATCCACCTTATATGTAGTCTATGTTCCATTTACTGCCAACAGGGATCACTAAATGCACATATTCTATTCACTAATGATTTTATGTCAATAAGTAATACACGTATATGCAAGCTATATCAATTACATACGTATAATCATCGAACTACAATATAAAACAAGCTGTGTTTGTGAAACACTAATGCCCCCGGCGGCACCAAAGTCCAGAAAGTTATTTTTAGCGTGAAGGTCATTGTCAAGGTCAAAGGTAATCGACCTTGGTGTCATTTAAGAGGGCTTCATTGGTTAAGTACGCATATCAAATATGAAGTCTATATCCCTATCGGTTCAGAAGTTATAGCCCCAAGTCCAAAAGTTAAAAGGTCATTGCCAAGGTCAAAATGTCATCGACCTTGGTGTCATTTGAAAGGGCTTTATTAGTTGAGTACGCATGTGAAATATGAAATCTCTATCCCTCACGGTTCAAAAGTTAAAGCCAAGGTTAAAGTTGACAACAGACAGACAAACAGACAGGACAAACAAACAGACAGAAGTTGACAACAGACAGACAAACAGACAGGACAAACAAACAGACAGACAGGACAAAAACAATATGTCTCCGATCTATTGATCTGAGGGCATAAAAAACTTTAGTTGTTAACGTTCCATCATCTATATAGGAACAGCACAAGTTTGTGCACGCTCCATTAACTATAAAGGAACAGCACAAGTTTGTGCACGTTCCATAAACTATAAAAGAACAGCACAAGTTGTATACGCTCCACAAACTGTACAGAACAATACAAGTTGTACACGTTCCATCAATTATACAGGAACAATAGAGGTTGTGTATGTTCCATTAACTATCTACATGTATTGACAATTTTTGCTGTGCATGCTCAGTCAACTATGCAGAAGGAAACGAAGTTATGCACGTTCCATTATTTATATAGTAGATCTATTATATAAATGCTTCATCTAAGGTGACACTGCAATCCATTTACTACATTGCAATAACACTAGTGCTATTTCTTAACTTTTAATTTTGGGTAATTAAAAGTGAGCACACGACCACTTAGTCATGCAATGCTATACAATCAACAAACTGCATATCATCAAGTATAGAATTTCTGTATGAATCTGATTTCACAAATCAGATTATATTCGTACAACTGTACTGGGCATATGTCATGTTTTATTTTTTTAATTTGCTTGGGGAAAATACAAAAATTAAAACATCACAACTAAAACTTAAAAACATGACACATAGGTTGTCCAAGATGTAATAGTCGGGTTGTAGTGTGCAAGGACAGTATGAATGATCTCTGACTATGACACAGGTATTGACCATCGTAAAACATTCCTCGAAAATCTCTTTTAACATCACAAAATAAGGGCAGTCTCACTTCACATGCCATTATATATATATATATATATATATATATATATATATATATATATATATATATATATATATATATATATATATATATATATATATATATATATATATATATATACTCTGAAATCTACTAATAATCGTGCCTTATCCTATCAATAAAGCCATAGAGCAATGTTAATCTTCAGATTTTCTGAATTCTAACGTATCTTTATCCAAAGACAACAATGATTATCGTCTTTACTACTTCTCCTTGGTGTTGATTATACAGTGACAAAGGTCAACATTCCAGACTGTAATCTGTCACTATTGGCGGATTAACGGATTGAATATGTTAAAGCCTCCAGCAAGGCACACTTTTGAAAACCGCAACAAAAACTTTTATCACGATATCGTAACTGCATCGCAGACTCTAATAGAAGGAGAAATCTTAAAAACCTCCTCATTTATAATTATAGCATGAATTCACCGTTACTCAGATTCAAAGAACGGAACTCTGACATTTAATAACTTTTCTTTTCCTTTTTTCCGTTAGCTCTCCAAATTCCTTTTTCCAACTCGTATTCTTAATTCTCTGATCTGAACTCTGCCATAGATTCTTTAAATCACACAGTAGTACTATAATTTGATTGAATGTTTATGCATTTGTATGTAATGTCGTAAATTTCTTTTGATACCGTAAAAGCGTCGATTTGTTGGCACGGTTTTCGGCAGACTGTTTATACCGCCGTCAATGCGGAGAAGTAGAGTCCCGTAGAGAGCGAGCGCGTCTCAAATAAATAAATACTGCACAATGAATGCGCGTAAAGTGCATGTTCTTTATGAATGAGACACATAATACCCTAACTGTCAACATGTTTCGGAGCACGGCAAATTCATTTTCTATCGAAATCTTGATATGTATATTTGCAGGGAATCAAGGCATAAATGGTAAGTTTCCGTTACGTTGATGAACCAGGTCGTGGGAGGGGATGTTCTCAATTGTAATACCATATACACCATGTATTATGTGATAACTTTTTAAGAAATATTGAAGTCAGACAATTACTATTGTGACATTTGTTCAGTATGTCCATTTCACAAAGTTCTGTGCTATAAAGTATAATTTCTGCAAAAGTTGTTATCAAGTATTTTTGAAAAATATTTCAAACGTAATAACGACAGAATTATGATCCGCATAGGAACATTTATCATCGACGATGCACATTTATTTTCAGTTTAAATGGACTCATTTGAGTTCGATCCCTTCGTAGTCGCCGATGTTAAGATCCTGAATTATTTCTTGGATATATTTCAGGATCCGCGACTACCTGTTGTGCGTTGTCACTTATAACTATTGTCTATCGTGTTACAATTTACTGTTTTCTACTTTTACACATTGCTATTATGTACCGGTACATTTTCCATATGCTTATATATCCTAAAACGTAATGTTATTTCGGTCATTTTCCATTGAACTGACAGTCTTACCTTCTTACATATTCTGAATTCTTCAAAAGATTTTCATTTTGGACAAGTCGTAAAATGCTTGGACACAAAAGATATTAAACTCACAACGATAATATGAAAATCAGAAGCTCTTGACCTGATCGCGCTTTATCATTGCCAAATATTTTACTTTCCTCGCTTATCCAGACTACGTCAACACAGACGATGCCCTATATATTGAGGAGCTACTAGGCGGACAGCCAGGTACATGGATAGCATACCTTACATCGTGCTTTATGTGGGCTTAACTCACATTGTATATGCTTGAGACACATGACGTAATACTGTACTGGTCACTTACGGCCAAATGGTTTCTGACCACCGGAAGTGATTCAACTCACATTGTATCTCCGTCAGTGACTAAGTGATAATATACCCGATCTCGCTAAGTGCTTTCTCAAATATTTAAGGTGGGAATGAACACACCTCATCATTTGAAGCACAGACGGATATAGCAATTTTTTCAATAGGGAGGGGGGGTCTACCTTTTTATGGTAAACATGTATGTTTAGAAAAGGTAGATTCTGCCCTTTGATCACCAAGGATTTGCTAATTACTTACCTCACAGAAAACTTCGAAAGAAGTCGCAATTCAAAAGTCGCGCTCGAGATAAACATACATGATGTCTAAAACCAATCATCTTGTGAAAGCACTCAGTTCGGGTTTCGAAAGAAAACATTTACGGCTTATTTCTCTTTATTTCTACAGGATTTCAAAATTTGAACCAAAGATATCATTGCAGCTAACAAATATAGAGTATATGAACATAAATATGAATATGCCCTTTCTGGTTTGATGTGTATCCGATTCATTCAAATTTTTAGTTGTGAGGCAAGCTTTGAATAGCAACTCTTGTCAGGGAGGGATATAATCATAAAGTCTTGATATTGTGAAGATGATGTATATGTCATTACAATCAATATATCTAGAGTACCTATACTCAATAGCTATACCCTGAATCATTGTGTATGTGTCTGACTACAGTATGTATCTATAGTACCCATACTCAGTAGCTATACCCTGAATCAGTGTGTATGTGTCTGACTACAGTATGTATCTATAGTACCCATACTCAATAGCTATACCCTGAATCAGTGTGTATGTGTCTGACTACAGTATGTATCTATAGTACCTATACTAAATAGCTATACCCTGAATCACTGTGTATGTATCTGACTACAGTATGTATCTATAGTACTTATACCCAATAGCTATACCCTGAATCATTGTGTATGTGTCTGACCACAGTATGTATCTATAGTACCTATACTCAATAGCTATACCCTGAATCACTGTATGTGTCTGACTACAGTATGTATCTATAGTACCTATACTAAATAGCTATACCCTGTATCATTGTGTATGTGTCTGACTACAGTATGTATCTAGAGTACCTATACTCAGTAGCTATAACCTGAATCAGTGTGTACTTGTCTGACTACAGTATGTATCTATAGTACCTATACTCAATAGCTATACCTTGAATCATTGTGTATGTGTCTGACTACAGTATGTATCTATAGTACCTATACTCAATAGCAATACCCTTAATCAGTGTGTATGTGTCTGACTACAGTATGTATCTATAGTACCTATACCCAATAGCTATACCCTGAATCAGTGTGTATGTGTCTGACTACAGTATTATCTAGAGTACCTATACTAAACAGCTATACCCTAAATCATTATATCTGTGTCTGACTACAGTATGTATCTATAGTAACTATACCCAGTAGCTATAACCTGAATCAGTGTGTACATGTCTGACTTCAATATGTATCTTTAGTACCTATACTCAATAGCTATACCCTGAATCACTGTGTATGTGTCTGACTACAGTATGTATCTATAGTACCTATACTAAATAGCTATACCCTGAATCATTGTGTATGTGTCTGACTGCAGTATGTATCTAGAGTACCCATACTCAATAGCCATACCCTGAATCATTATGTATGTGTCTGACTACAGTATGTATCTATAGTACCTATACTCAGTAGCTATAACCTGAATCAGTGTGTACTTGTCTGACTACAATATGTATCAATAGTACCTATACTCAGTAGCTTTACCCTGAATCATTGTGTATGTGTCTGACTACAGTATGTATCTATAGTACCTATACTCAATAGCCATACCCTGAATCAGTGTGTATGTGTCTGACTACAATATGTATCTATAGTACCTGTACTCAATAGCTATACCCTGTATCATTGTGTATGTGTCTGACTACAGTATGTATCTATAGTACCTATACTCAATAGCTATACCCTGAATCATTGTGTATGTGTCTGACTACAGTATGTATCTATAGTACCTATACTCAATAGCTATACCCTGTATCAATGTGTATGTGTCTGACTACAGTATGTATCTAGAGTACCCATACTCAATAGCAATACCCTAAATCATTGTGTATGTGTCTAACTACAGTATGTAACTATAGTACCCACATACTCAATAGCTATACCTTGAATCATTGTGTATGTGTCTGACTACAGTATGTATCTATAGTACCTATACTCAGTAGCTATACCCTGTATCATTGTGTATGTGTCTGACTACAGTATGTATCTATAGTACCTATACTCAATAACTATACCCTGAATCATTGTGTATGTGTCTGACTACAGTATGTATCTAGAGTACCCATACTCAATAGCTATACCCTGTATCATTGTGTATGTGTCTGACTACAGTATGTATCTATAGTACCTATAATTAATAGCTATACCTTGAATCATTGTGTATGTGTCTGACTACAGTATGTATCTATAGTACCTAACTCAATAGCTATACCCTGAATCATTGTGTATGTGTCTGACTACAGTATGTATCTATAGTACCTATACTCAGTAGCTATACCCTAAATCACTGTGTATGTGTCTGGCTACAGTATGTATCTATAGTACCTATACTCAATAGCTATACCCTGTATCATTGTGTATGTGTCTGACTACAGTATGTATCTAGAGTACCCATACTCAATAGCTATACCCTGTATCATTATGTATGTGTCTGACTACAGTATGTATCTGTATAACTTTTCACTTCCAACGACACACATTTTTCAATCACCATTTAACTGAAAACAATAGTTATAAAATCTCAACTTAGAGTCAGTACCGTCAAAATGGAGCTTTTATCTCACGGTAAAATTATGTGTATAAAAATGATACACACTCATAATCATATGGGTGCCTCTCCTACTGCCCCTCCCTCTTTTACACCTAACAACAACAACAACAAAAACAACATCAACAACTACACATATAAAAGGAAACGATACTAATAATTCCTGGTTTACAATTATCGTCTATGTTAGTATTTACACGAGGTTTATCACTTTCCTCATTCACATGGATACACGCGTACGGAATATTATATGGCACTGATATCTATATTCACTTAATTTTCTGAGAACTTTCCTTCACGTTTGTTAAATAACTTTCAGGATGTGTAAAGCATAAAATACTATTTGGAGGTTGCAAGCAATGGAATATAAACAGTTTGATTATCTCTTGAAGTAAAACAAAGCGGAATCAAATAATCCACTTACCAGGTAAACTTTCGTTACATCGGTTGTCAAGGAGACGAGATCTGCTGAAGCGATCAGGGGTGTTTGTCACTGGAATAGATATGATTTTCATATACAAAATATAAAAAGACCCATGAAAATTCATAGAAAAGAATTAAGACCGTGTATAATGTCCCATTTGCTTCTTCAACACACCACAATATCAATGTTCTTGGATACAGTACACCTATACAATATGCTTTTTTCTTGACCGAAAAGTGACTGAATAAGATTGAATTCTATACTAAGCAAACCGTTTACTGACCTACACTAATCTCAATCAAGTACCATAGCATTGCGATATTCTTACAGACGTTAGCAATATTATAGATCTACTAAGCTTGTAGCTCCTTCAGCATACGCTCGACTCGTGACTGTTAGGTCGAGGGTCCGAACACCTCAAGTGACTCAGTGGTCACCTATTCCTAGACAGAACTATAGAGATCCAATGTAACGTTATATGTTGTTACTTCAAAGAAATGAATCAGAACGATTCCGTCATCATATTATTTATATTAAACTTGACATGACGTGTAAACAACAAATCAACACTATACAGAAAGCTTGGATAAAGTAATATGCTATGAATATATACAATTACAACTGTATGTTAGTCCCATGGGCAAAATAAAGAAATGACTGAAGAACAGATTTCAGAAACGGTTACAAAAATGATATTATACTTACTATATATCAAGAATTATATATATACACACACATTATAAGTCCTTTAAACTGCCTTAGTTCATAACACTAATCTACATAACTTATAGTAGTACTTGAATATTTCATATTTGATCAATTACTTACATGATCTATCTAGGTGAAGAATGTTATTAAAATTCAACACTCATATACCTGTATAAATAACATGTGTCAGAAAACTGAGACGACAAACCATGCTTTAGAGATGTAGTCCAAAGTTAAGTAATGAAGTAAAAGTATATACAATAGACAGATGATTTAAAAACAGTTTTGCTCTTTGTACATCTCGCTTATCTCACAAAGCTTCTTCCCAAACTATCGTATTTCTAGAAATAAAATGTCGTGTGTATATAATATTTGCGCCTACATATTCACTTCTGATATCAGACCTGAGTTTCGAGTATAATTATTATACAATGACGTGTGTCGTACAGATACATCTTGCGAATAATGTAAAATATATGCAATAGATCACGTGATCAAATGTACCTACCTAGGTCATATGTCTGTGTGATAGTGTACTTCTTGGATTTTGTGAAGAACATCTTGGAATATTATCACAAAATATCAAAGTCAAGAACGGAATAATCCTTCAATGTATATGTATCCATAGAAATGTGGTACTTGACAAAACGTACCATACATACGCGTGTCAATCCAAGAATATGGAAAATCGCTAGTCCAAAAACGCCATGTGCTGTGTTAGACAAAGTCACTTCATTATGTTTTAAATCTATTGTTTATTTTATTTTCCGATTATTTCTATTTTTCTAGGATGTTCACCTCTACTTTTTTCAGGTTTTACTCTCAAAATATCTTCGCATCTGTAAACACGAAAAGACCATCAGTGCAATTACCATCTGGAAGGGTGTAAATCAACCTGAAATCGTTTACGGCGAGAGATCAGATGTGATTCATGCGAAACACAATGCGAAAATCTCACTGTTTTATTGCTGATTGAAAAAGTACCGTCACGAAATGAACACACCAAACACTTGTATAATCTTCTCGAGATTCCATAAACACAAATCTTACACTTTACTAAATTCTGATAGGAGTGAAAATATAGATTTACCAAAGAAACTTCATGGCATCAAGGCTGAAAAATTCAGCAATAGACGTAACAGTCCAAATAAAATGTATAACGATAAATCGTATTACCGCTTTTACCTATATTCTCCCACACATGAAGACATAAACCTATGATAATTCGACTCCAGACCTCCAGAAACATTTATTTTCCTCGAGCATGATTTGCAATACCATTATACAATCGAATTGATGAATCCAATATCATGAACCCTTAGTATTAAAATAAACAGTAAGCATGCTTGTTATCATTTTCAAAAGACAAAAAACACGGTCGTAAACATCGTCTGCCACGCTCTGGGAAACTGATAGCATTTGTAACAGTCACTGCAAATAACGTTTCCATAGATTTTGATAAGTAAATGTGTTTGTTTCCAAGAATATGAGATATCAGAACCTTCATGTAATCATAACGAATGAAAACAAAGCCGTGTTTATTCGTGTAAAATTATACCACTGCTTCAAAGTATTGTTAATAATTATCATATGTTTGATAATTTTACTTTGTAAGATGTGAAAGGTGCTAAGCGTTGATGGATTGAACATCAGGTTGTCATTCCATAGGACTGAGATTTTGTGTACGTGAAGATTGAAGTAAATTTTATAAGCACCATCCACAACACAGTGGCAGCACAAACTGTATAAGCACCATCTACAACACAATGGCAGCACAAACTGTATAAGTACCTTCTACAACACAATGGTAGCACACACTGTATAAGCACCATCTACAACACAATGATAGCACAAACTGTATAAGCACCATCTTCAACACAGTGGCAGCACAAACTGTATAAGAACCATCTACAACACAGTGGCAGCACAAACTGTATAAGCACCATCTACAACACAGTGGCAGCACAAATTGTATAAGCACCATCTACAATACAGTGGCAACGCAAACTGTATAAGCACCATCTACAACACAGTGGCAGCGCAAACTGTATAAGAACCATCTACAACACAGTGGCAGCACAAACTGTATAAGCACCATCTACAACACAGTGGCAGCACAAACTGTATAAGCACCATCTACAATACAGTGGCAACGCAAACTGTATATGCACCATCTACAACACAGTGGCAGCGCAAACTGTATAAGAACCATCTACAACACAGTGGCAGCACAAACTGTATAAGCACCATCTACAATACAAAGGCAGCGCAAACTGTATAAGCACCATCTACAACACAGTGGCAGCATATACCCTATGGATACTATCTACCATACAGTGGCAGCACAAACTATATATACGCGAATTCAACAACACAGTGGAAGCACAAACTGATGAAGCACCATCCTCAACACAATGAAAGCACAAACTGTATAAGCACCATCTTCAACACAGTGGCATCACAAACTGTATAAGCACCATCTACAATACAGTGGCAGCGCAAACTGTATAAGCACCATCTACAACACAGTGGCAGCACAAACTGTATAAGCACCATCTACAACACAATGGCAGCACAAACTGTATAAGCACCATCTACAATACAGTGGCAGCGCAAACTGTATAAGCACCATATACAACACAGTGGCAGCATATACCGTATGGATACCATCTACCATACAGTGGCAACACAAACTATATATGCGCAAATTCAACAACACAGTGGAAGCACAAACTGATGAAGCACCATCCTCAACACAATGAAAGCACAAACTGTATAAGCAAAATCCGCAACACAATGGTAGCACAAACTGTATAAGCACCATCCACAATATCTTGGCAGCACAAACTGTATAACCACGATCAACAACATAGTGGCAGCATAAAGTTTTGAAGCACCATCCACAACATAGTGGCAGCACAAACTGTATAATCACTATCAACGACACAATGGCAGCTCAAAATGCAAATGCATCATCAACAACACAGTGGACAGAATGGCTTTTTAAGCACAATCAACTGATGAAAAGCGTAGTGAGTAGTGTACAACAACTGATGACAAGCATAGTGTGTACTGTACAACAACTGATGACAAGCGTAGTGTGTAGTGTACAACAACTGATGACAAGCGTAGTGTGTAGTGTACAACAACTGATGACAAGAGTAGTGTGTAGTGTATAACAACTGATGACAAGCATAGTGTGTAGTGTACAACTGATGACAAGCGTAGTGTGTAGTGTACAACAACTGATGACAAGCGTAGTGTGTAGTGTACAACAACTGATGACAAGCGTAGTGTGTAGTGTATAACAACTGATGACAAGCGTAGTGTGTAGTGTACAACAACTGATGACAAGCGTAGTGTGTTGTGTACAACTGATGACAAGCGTAGTGTGTAGTGTACAACAACTGGTGACAAGCGTAGTGTGTAGTGTACAACTGATGACAAGCGTAGTGTGTAGTGTACAACTGATGAGAAGCGTAGTGTGTAGTGTACAACAACTGATGACAAGCGTAGTGTGTAGTGTACAACAACTGATGACAAGCGTAGTGTGTAGTGTATAACAACTGATGACAAGCGTAGTGTGTAGTGTACAACAACTGATGACAAGCGTAGTGTGTAGTGTACAACAACTGATGACAAGCGTAGTGTGTAGTGTACAACTGATGACAAGCGTAGTGTGTAGTGTACAACAGCTGATGATAAGCGTAGTTTGTAGTGTACAACAACTGATGACAAGCGTAGTGTGTAGTGTATAACAACTGATGACAAGCGTAGTGTGTAGTGTACAACTGATGACAAGCGTTGTGTGTAGTGTACAACAACTGATGACAAGCGTAGTGTGTAGTGTACAACTGATGACAAGCGTAGTGTGTAGTGTACAACAGCTGATGATAAGCGTAGTGTGTAGTGTACAACTGATGACAAGCGTAGTGTGTAGTGTACATGTTTAGCGTTCAGAACAAAAACACTAATCTTACATGGACATCTATCGGAAGTCGAAATAAAGATTTTCCATTTCCGAAAAATGTGTTAACCACGTTTGATATACAGGTAGCAAGTATTTAATGGAGTAGTGTGGGAAGTGACAACTATATACCCATTTAATTATAGTTTCCATCGTGAGACTTCGCAGTATACTAGTCCTATCTACGTAAATATAAATCTATATGATCCGATACCTTCTTGATTCCCACCCTCTGAATATCATTGGCATGAAGAAAATTGTAGCCCTTTGAATCTGTGTCATGGATCGCCTCACTTGCATTATCAAAGGTGTCTTTAATGCAAAAATACAACCTTAATTTAAGATTATATAAATACACATGAATCAGCAGAACAGGCTGTAGAAAGTAAGAAGTTTATACAGATATCGTTGGGTTGGAATGGCACCTATATCCTTATTCTACTGTCCAATAGTTTTAACATTACATGTAACTGGATAGTTCTGAATGAGTCAACGCTGAAAATAAATCCAAAACTGAGATCAAATTTTAAAAGGTTTCAGCTCTGGGTTTGGTGAATCATTTGACAATAGATATGAATCACGTGTATTAACCTGAGTCTTCAATCCGGAACACTTGTGACACATATTATTAGATGTCTAAATCTTCAGACCGTTTGGTAATATTAACCCGGACAGTTTTTTTTTTTATTATTCACTTTTCCTTTTTAGAACATACTAGCATTGTGCAAATTCTGCACGTTATGTGTTTAATTCTCAGAAACTGTCATCATATCTACTTTTTCATTTTATATTTAAACTATCAAATGCAGTGGCAAAGGAGATCCGCTATCCGAGGTCCCTTCCATGTTTTCTTTTGTTACTGAAAGACAGGTCAATTTAGGCTACTGACCGATTCGAAACCAAAACATTCTGCTACTGAATGTTATATATTGATTTCAATGAACATAAACGAAAATAATTTATACAGTGAATACAAACCGTTTGCACATTTATGCTCCCAACACACAAGACAATACTTAGATTTAGACAGAAAGGAAAAGTATATGATGGCGATTCAGACAATTATGGCATCATACCAAAAATGATAAATCCACAAAACGAAAAGTATCACAAATTTCCAATTCAACAAACAGATGAAAGCATTTGTTTTATCGTCATTCGAAAACACATCATTACTAGACAACTTTACACTGGTATATGCTAAAATTCGTCAACAATTTCCTCTCTAAAGGCAAATCACTGCTTGATAAAGGTCGTGATAACGACTGGTGTAATATCCACAAACGCTTGAGAGCACCTCCAATTACTTAAGCTGAAATCAACAATGCTAATACCATTATTTACTGCACCACTGTGGTACTTGAGCCAGAAAACTTGCACACCACAGCGTGCGTATGATGATGTACCGTAAAATACGTAGATATGCGCCCTTTAAAACATGCCTACGAGTTAACACCCCCTATTGGTTCTGTAGAGCTCAGCATATGAAGTGATTTACCTCACTTTTGACATACATATATTTTGATGTATACCAATGGGTATGCTGTAAAAGTTATAATTTGAGTTTAATAAATTCGTTATAACAACATTCCTTTTTCCACAGATGAGCTAGACTTTGGTAGCAAATATTCAAAATGATGTTGCATATCCTTGTCGGTAAGTTGATTAAACTATATTCAGAAAAAGGGGCAGAAATTCAAAAGTGAATGATGTGAACATTCAGAGACAAATTCAGCCCTTGTAGTCATAATAGGCAATATATGTCCTCCAACACCCCCCCCCCCTCCCCCCCTTAAGCCGGCGTGGTCTAGTGGTATCGCGTCGGACTCCTGATCGGGAGGCCGGGGTTCGAGTCTCGCTCTAGTCATGCCGGTGTCATGTCTTTCGGATAAGACAGTAAAAACCGAGGCCCCGTGTCGTGATATGCATGGCACGTTAAAGATCCCTCATTGCTTCGGGTGGGTCCGTTGCAAAGGTTAAAATTTGTATGCTCCGCATCAAGCATATGCCGTCACCATATACGTGAAATATTCGTGGTGTGACGTAAAACAAAAATCAATCCACCAACACCACCACCCCCCCCCCCCACCACCACCACACACACACACCCCTTTCCCCTACACAAGACACTGCTCCTCCGTAGAGTTCAAAGATACAACCCTAGGAATAGGACTGGTGTGGTGATCAATCCCCTAGTTCACGAATGGTCAATTAGTTGGTTGTCGAATGGTCAATCGGTTGGTTTACGAATGGTCAATCGGTTGGTTTACGAATGGTCAAGCTATAGGAACACACTTTACGGGTTCCATTCCGCTTGATCATTATGTTTGTATTGTATTGTCACTAACAAGAGCACCGCCTAGTGTGGCATAATACGCCCGTCGCTTAGTTTGAAGGGATGAAATTTGACTGTATGGAAACATTCCCCCATTGCCTATTATTCATGACCTCAAGAGGAAAAATGCTTTAGCCCTGGGCAACAACCCTGTGAAATATCATGGCCCCCTCCTCTTTTTTTTTTCTTCTATGTCAACAAGATGTAAAAAGTTCTGCAGATATGACCTTGACAATTGATAAGGTTCATCCGCCAGTCATAAGAAATCAGTGTACAAAGTTTAAAAGTTCTAGCATAAACAGTTTGGTCTGTACCTTGTTTACAGGATGTATTCTCAAAGACTCAAAACACAAATTTATCCAAATACAAATTTCTCCATACCACTCAGATTACAGAAATGCACAATGATGCTATGTAAATTCACAATGATGCTATCTAAATTCACAGGTTAATCACAACGTATACCAAAACAAAATGTAAACAGACAAACCTCGGGTAGACGGTAATAACAGCTTACAACGTAGGTTGTCACTCGTCAAATGGTTAAACTCGACGGAATAAAATAAAATTTCAGAATAAGATGACTCGACGAACATTGGCACAAACTCATATACAAACTGATAGAGAAAAGAAATAAACAACAATAACCACGCCTGTTGTACTCATTACACTCCAGATAGTCCAAGTCGGCAACTCTTCTGTGGTGAATAACATTTCCTATCAGCATAAATCCATAAATTATTCCAAATTATTCAACCCATTAAATGAAGATAGCAAGTTTTACCACATTTCCAGTTTTAAGTCCTCCATTCAAATAGATTCAAGGTAGATGTACAACTCCATTTGAATACCGCATTATATTGAGACGATTTGGCGCTCTTTTGCTCCTCGTTTCGTACCACGCTTGGCCTATATTTGACAAATGGAGATTAAGTTTCCAGCCTGTGTCAAAACATCCTACTAACTAGCTGTAAGTCACTCGGATAGAATTCGGTATGAGGTAGATTAATGTACCTGACATGAAAAGTGCAAACATCGCATAAGTAACAAATCAACCCTTATACATGTCTACAGCTCGTGCACAACTTGAAATATACCCAATACATTTCAATACACAAATTCACAATGAATTATACATTCTCTGCCTTACACAATCCGTATTTTTTAATTTCCTCATTTCCTTGGTAAATATGATGACATCATTGAGAGATGTAAATAAACTAATGATGATAGGTTGATTAGTATATTGGTATACTTATAATTCTATACACAGGTGAGTTAGAGAGGGGAAAGCCGGAGTTACAGGTAAGACAATTAGAGAGGAACTGCAAATAACATAAAAGGTCATAAAACAATGAAGTTACATTAAGAATACTTAACCCAAATAATGCCTTGGGAACTCAGAGAGGCAGCACAGTTATACTTTATTATTCAATTACACAACGCTATGTCGTCTTAATTATGCCTGTACCGCCGTCATAATGGATGACTTGACTGACAGTAATTGATTCACTCCACACTATAAGGCGATGGTTTCGATGCCCCCTCCAATTCACTCAGTGCATAATTTGCTGAAGAAAAAAAAACTACAAAGTATGTAAATACGCGGAATTACCTGATGAATAACCACTTTATATTTATCTTTTTCTGTAATCATTGGTGCATTTGATTTGATAATCTATACAGTTAGTCTGAGACAGAAGATTGTGAGAGGAGACCTTCTGGGATCTATGTCGCCCGTCTTGGAACCCTGTCTTGGCCGATTTATCCGAAAAACAAACAACACCACTTGAAGAGAACATTGACAACTTCACCCTTGCCAACTTTCATCAAATTCCCTTCCGCTGTTCTAAAAAATAAGTTGAAAATATGGAAAGAATATCGACAACAATGAACGAATGGCGGACGGTGCTTTATGGCATAAGCCACAGGACCAAGTGAACTTATTACACTACAACAATTCAACAGCATAATTTTCCCAAAGGTTACCTCGAAATCGAGAACTGAATATCGCATGAGATTTAAAACTCCATCCTACATCAGAAATGAATAAGAAGATCGTAATTTTTTTTGTGCTTCTTTGAAACCTACATTCCTACAGCACTAGATCCAAGAATACACCGACGCACTTCTCTGATTTCTGTTCCGAGTCATTTGTGGACTTTACACTGGATTTCGTCCACCATTTGTACAATTCTCTCGGCCAGTCCGACACAATGTCTGCTCTGTGGTCATATCACCACATTTACCCAAATTTAACAGGTCTCTAAACATTTTATGTATTAAACAAAAACCGTGTATTTGTGCAAAATAGGATCGTATTTGGGTAGGAACGTTACAGTACAAAGGAAGTTGTTTAAATCCCGATGCATGCCCCTTTATATAAAAGCATTGCTTTGATAAGGTGTCAAAAGCCAGCATGGATGAAAGAAAGACTGATCAAATTCATCCAAGTGAAGAGAATATAAGACAGAAACAGTGGCTTAGCTACCTTGTGTGATTGTTTCGTGCAGCATCATTTTTTTTTCTATTTTACCGTCTGATAATTGACCTGTTACTTTGTTATAAGTTGAAATTTAACTCGCCAAACTATCCGCCCTTTAGGTTTGTGATTGATCAGTCGCGACTTCATTCATAATATAATATATTGAGGTAATTTGTGTTCTGTTACTGTCAGTCAAACAGAATGTCATTCCTGGTACCACAAGGACACCAGAGGTGACATTAGGTACCTGCCAGAAGGGCACCAAAAGGGACATTAGGTACCTGCCAGAAGTAAGCGTCTCCTGTTTGGCAGGCGACTTGCCAAAACATGCAAACGACACAAATTTATTTCATAATGAATGTGGATTGACACGGTATAGAAAGTGTCACAGCCACAGGACATCTGGACAGGGCATAATAACACTGTATAACCACAGGACATCAGGACAGGGACATAATAACACTGTATAGAAAGTGTCACAGCTACAGGACATCAGGACACGGGTGTAATAACACTGTATAGAAAGTGTCCCAGCCACAGGACATCAGGAGAGGGACATAATAACACTGTATAGAAAGTGTCCCAGCCACAGGACATCAGGACACGGGTATAATAACACTGTATAGAAAGTGTCACAGCCACACAAGACCAGGACAGGGGTATAATAACACTGTATATAAAGTGTCACAGCCACAGCACGTCAGGAGAGGGTATAATAACACTGTATAGAAAGTGTCACAGCCACAGGACATCAGGAGAGGGGTATAATAACACTGTATAGAAAGTGTCACAGCCACACTACATCAGGACAGGGGTATAATAACACTGTATAGCCACAGGACATCAGGAGAGGGATAAAATAACACTGTAGAAAGTGTCCCAGCCACAGGACATTAGGAGAGGGGTATAATAACACTGTATATAAAGTGTCACAGCCACAGCACGTCAGGACAGGGGTATAATAACACTGTATAGAAAGTGTCACAGCCACAGGACATCAGGACACGGATATAATAACACTGTATAGAAAGTGTCACAGCCACACAACATCAGGACAGAGGTATAATAACACTGTATAGAAAGTGTCACAGCCACAGGACATCAGGACACGGGTATAATAACACTGTATAGAAAGTGTCACAGCCATACTACATCAGGACAGGGGTATAATAACACTGTATAGAAAGTGTCACAGCCACAGGACATCAGGACAGGGGTATAATAACACTGTATAGCCACAGGACATCAGGACAGGGATATAATAACACTGTAGAAAGTGTCCCAGCCACAGGACATAGGTATAATAACACTGTATAGAAAGTGTTATATCCACACACCATAATAGGTATAATGATACTAGTACTGAAGTCAAATTCTATTATCACAATCAGTTATTTTATTTCAATATCATTCATAAAACACTTTATTCGAGGGACATCTCGTTTACGTAAACTACTGGCGTGTAAGCAAGTACTAAAACACTTGTGTCGCTTTCAAAAAAGTAGAGATGTGACTGACGAACAAACAATCAGATAGAAAGACCAAGGACAAAATGACCTCTCAGTCTTGTTAGCTACACAAAACTGAATGATGATGATGCTTACTGCTTGTAAATTTTAGTTTAAACAGCAAATTTTATCTAAGAGCAGATGGTCGAGTCGTTAACCGTGAGATGAGGTGTCGATTTTACGGTGAAATGTGGCCCCGCTTTTACCTTGAGATAAGGTCCCGCCTTTACCTTGAGATAAGGCAGCGCCTTTACCTTGAGATAAGGTCCCGTCTTTACCTTGAGATAAGGCCCCGTCTTTACCTTGAGATAAGGTCCCGTCTTTACCTTGAGATAAGGTCCCGGTTTTACCGTGAGATAAGGTCCGGCCTTTACCTTGAGATAAGAACCCGGTTTTACCGTGAGATACGTCTCGGTTTTACATTCAGATGAGGTCCAAGTTTTACCGTGAGATTAGGTCCCGGTTTTATCCTGAGATGAAGTCTCGGTTTATCCATCGTGTGAAACCCACGGGGTAGATCTTGCCTCACAAGGTGAGGTACGATCTACCCCGTGGATTTCACATGTTGCGGTTTACTATGAAATGAGGTCGGTATTACCGTGAGATTAGGTCCCAGTTTTACATTGAGATGAGATCCCCATTTTACCGTGATATGAGGTCTCAGATTTGCCGTGAGGTCCCGGTTTTACACTGAGATGAGGCCCCGGTTTTACCGTGAGATGAGGTCCTGGTTTTACCATGAGATGAAGTCCCGGTTTTAAGATGAAGATATGAAGTCCCGGTTTTACCATGAGATGAAGTCCCGGTTTTACCAAGAGATGAGGTCCCGGTTTTACCATGAGATAAGGTCCCGGTTTTACCATGAGATGAGGTCCCGGTTTTACCAAGAGATGAGGTCCCGGTTTTACCATGAGATGAGGTCCCGGTTTTACCAAGAGATGAGGTCCCGGTTTTACCATGAGATGAGGTCCCGGTTTTACCATGAGATGAGGTCCCAGTTTTACCAAGAGATGAGGTCCCGGTTTTACCATAAGATGAGGTCCCGGTTTTACCGTGAGATGAGGTCCCGGTTTTACCAAGAGATAAGGTCCCGGTTTTACCGTGAGATGAGGTCCCGGTTTTACCAAGAGATGAGGTCCCGGTTTTACCATGAGATGAGGTCCCGGTTTTACCGTGAGATGAGGTCTCGGTTTTACCGTGAGATGAGGTCTCGGTTTTACATCGAGATGAGATCCCTTATGTGTCGTCTCACCGGAAACTGATGAGATTCAAACGAGTTATTACCTCAAATCTTTTTACCCTTACCACTGAACCATGTCGACTCATTGATATTTAGACATTGTTCAGCCAGTGCCTTTACTTTATAATACAAATCTAAACTAACTGACCGTGCCAATAAACATATGTCAACTCTTGAGTATATGCTCGTCAGAAAATTTAGAAACACAAGTGTAAAGATAAAAAATAATAGAGGAGTGTGCTAGTACATCTCACCCCTCCCCCTCCCAGTCTACACACTACATGTGTATCGGCTACCTAGAGCAAGAAATCAGAAATCAAGATCTCTTAAGACTCCTGAAATTTAAGAGATCCTGAAACATACTTTCTTACAGATGTATCTTAACTTTTTTGACGAGCACCATTAAAATTACCGCATTGCTCTTGCGATGAAAATTTAATGAGGCAATTGGAAGATAAAAAAGTACTATTTACTCAAGTTGGTTAAAGCACAGTCTGCATAGATATGCATTGTATAAATACAATTTCTGTTCAGGTAAATTAGAAAAACAGTTGCTATGGATAATAAAATCCATCTTGGCACTTTTTCCAACTGCTGAAACAAACAAATTACTTGAGAATAAACGTATCCCTGGTAAGTTTTTGCGTTACGTAACGAAACAATGCCAAAAGCCAATAGAAATCTGGTAGGTGTGCACATGGAGGATTTTCTGGCTCTTACAACTGAGATTTAATGCAATGATAAAAAGCATATCCCGTATGGAATATCACTGTATGGTCAAGATTAAAGACATTCCCTCCAAAATACTACAAAGACTTTCCTTCCAGAATTGCACAAATACGTGACGTGGTTCTTCTTTTCTAGAAATGACTTAAGTGTTTCAAATGTCATGTTTTAGTAATTACTAACTTCCTTTTAGACTTGAATGAAAATATGACGGCCTAGTCTGAAGAAATCTACTAGGGTTTCTAGTATCCCAAACTTTTTTTTTTCTGAAAGCAATATTCAGAAATAATTTGAAAAAATCATAGGTGAATGTAAAGGTCGACAATTCAAAACTTCGGTACTAATGGAAAGGTCTTGAAACAACCCCCCCCCCCCCCCCCCCCCCATGAACATGAAAAATATGCAAACGACATTTCTAGTCTATCACAGGTTATGATCAATGTTATGTTTCGCAGATTGATCTGCCAAAACTGTATATTCCCGAATCTTCTAATAAAATAAACCCCTCTTAAAACCAGGCATTGTTTCAAAACAATTTTTAAAATCAACATCAATATCTTAGTTTATATGACATGATACAGCGATCCTGCATGAACTTTCCGCATGTTCGTTTCCATAATACATTTTTATAATCTTCACAGTATGAGAAATTAAAATATAACACTGCATGCGTAACAAAAACTACCATGTGGGAAAACATTACAATGAATTCTAACCGTTTAATACTTGTCCACCTGTACTTAAAAGCTTTTGGCACCGAGAAAATATTACCGAGAAAACATTTCGAGTAGGATGAAAATCGTATGTTTAGGAAACCTACGGGGCGTCTTTAAACTTCATGGGGTGGTCTGGGTTCACGGAGATCATCAACACTTACTCTATTACAAACACTGTACAAAGATAACACTGTACCTTTTAATGTCTTATTAAAGGTATAGATTGTCAAGGGCTGGTAAGAGATAAGACAAACAACTTATTCAGGTAAACATAATTGATTTTCAAGGAGGTCTATAAAAATCCTATAACACACAAACTTTATTTAGATGTGTGGATTGTTTTGCTTAATAATTAATATGTTTTGTGCAGAGTTTTGTCAGCTCAGCTATAAAGCTGCGCACGTTTCAAATACATAATGAAACATTTTCCTGCATATGTCTCAATACCCAAGTTGTCACGTGCTCGCTAAAATTAAATTGTGACACCACAAGCTGTGCATTTTCCAAATGTAAGTAGAAGAATATCTTGATCTGCATATGTTCTGCTTGTGGCTCTACCTAAATAGTAGTGATTCTATATAACTATAAAAAGTAAACGATATAATGGTGATACAATGGGTTCTAACCTACCTACTAAGGGCTCTTACTGTATAGAGATGCAAATAGTAGCTCTTATAATATAGTTGTGCTACTAGTGGTAAACTAAATAATGGTGATACAACTAGCTCTAACTACATAGTGGACCTATGAGTGGCTCTAGTTGTAGAGTTGTTACAAGTGGCTTTTAACTATAGAGAGGTGCTCTAATTAGTGCTACTAGTGGCAAACTATGAATAGTGGTACAAGTGGTTATAACTATATAGTGTAGCTCCTACTGTAAAACTATAAACTGGTGGTACGAGTCGCTTTAACTATAAAGTGGTGCTGTTATGGCTTTAACTTGATAGTGGTGTCACTATCGGCAAACTGTGTAACTGTAGTATAATCGGTTCTTACTATATACAACAATGGCACAAGTGCTTCAAACTATTTAGTGATGCTTCCGGCGGTTCCTACTTTTGTAGTGGTTCTAGTAGTATTCTAACTACATACATTATATAAGGGTGGCACAGTTGGTTCTAACCATACAGCAATGGTACAAGTGGATCTTATAATTACTATATAGTGGTGTCACTAGTGGTTCTAACTTCATAGTGGTGCAGCTACAATTAGCTCTAACTATAAAACAGTACTACAAGTGGCTCTAACTATGCAGAAGTGCTACTAGTGGTTCTAACTATACACTGGCTCAAGTAGTGGCTGCAAATAAATAATGGGAGCTTCTCTTCTGGTTTGGTACATGTATGTTGCGGTTTTTAGTCGTTCTAACTAGCTGCATCGGAAGACATTTCCTCGTACTAGGATCGGGGATCAAATTGCATGTAATTGAAAGCAATGGGTTGCTGATCTCTGAGCAGACCAGTACTAGATCCGGATTTATACCGTACATTATAATCACAGCTAGTCTGTTCATTCCGTTGAAATGTGATGTTGAATAAACTCGAAAATCCCGTCTTATGACCCAAAAACGTAAAACACTCCTTTAATACTAAGAAATTACTTATTAAAATCTAAATAAATCAATATTCACACTCACCTTTGAAATAACACGCTCTGCAAGGACTGACAAATGATGTATGAAAATTGCCGACAATTAGTTTGCATTATACAAATTAAACGAGTGACTCACTTTCATTCATTGTTCAAACAGGGGTCTGGAAATTGCATGTAAGAATCTAATTAGGCCGTGACATTGTAGACCAGCTATGACTGATACCGTAAACAATGTCAAGATTTCTTCAGACAATACATAGTCATACGATTTAACAATTACTGCTTACATCCACAAGCCTTCGTAAAAGGCAAATTCAGAAGAACTTGATATAGCATAAATATAAGCCTTATCAAGATAATTATTACTCGGAGCGAATCACAATTCCTGGTAGAGCACAACGTAAACCTACATTAGAGACATCAAATAAAATACATAAAGATATTTCTTACAACTTATGTTTGTAAAATGTACCATATTGATTGTTAAATTCATTGATATGTTTATTCTCTGTTACAAATAAGAAGCATGGCAATCGTTGCTTGGTCTAACTCCAAAACTTACAGTTTGCCTATAGATCACTAGTAACCATTCTAAGATCTACTGAGGAATAATGTACTGACGAGAAAGGTTGGAATCGTTCATATGCTTAATTATCATTATTGTTTGCGATAAACGCATACACATACTTCTTGATTCACATTCGTGGTCAACATACTTGATTCATTTACTGCATGTATAACATATAATTATTTATCTACATTGTATAATATTTCTTTATGCTATTTAGCATGTATCTCATATTTGGATAATTTTATAATACATATGTGCATGTATATGTCTTTAATTTGGCCCGAAGTATCTTGTATCGTGTATATGTAGAGCAGTACATAAATACATTTGTATCATATATAGATAATATCAAAATATTGAAAAGTGTTGTATTATGCACACTTAAAGATGTTTAGTTTATGGACGTTTTTTTTTTTACATCAAACGGAGACGACGGATTTAAGATATCTATTCTTTTGTTTAAATTCCATGCTAGAATGAGAGGAGGAGTATGAGTCACCAGGAAGTGATACAGAGGCCAGTTCTGACATACATACAGAATAGTGTATCAAATAGGTCAATCGAGATATGATAGAAGACACCATACAATGAAAAAGACAACCAAGAGGGCTGAAGCAATCGATACAGAAAGCCAGAGAGAAATATGTCTGTATGACTAATATAGGTACAGTAAACATGGCATACGAAGACCGAGGCAACGTGTTTGGAATCATTCCTCATGGAATAAGGAAATAGGTGAACCGATTTATGTTATAGTCTGGCATCTGATAAAAAAAGACAAAAAGTAGAAATAAGTCATATACAGAGAGAAAAGAGAAATGCGAGTGTAACAATATGAGATACGCAGTACAGGATGGCGCAAATTCCAAGAACTTTGGAAGAAGATGCATTCAGAAACGCTTTATTTGAGAAAAAGCTCAATTTAAGAAAGAGTTATAAACAAGTCGGGCACTGCACCTGGTAATTCTAACGCATTTGCATAGGAATGACGTCTCTGTCCTGTCGCTTGGTTGCTGGGAAATGCTGCCAGGAGAGTATGTGAAGAATAGGGGTTGAGAGAATTCCGAGGACTTGGTTGGCTGGAATGTCCAGGGGAGTTGTCTGGTAATTCTAACACATTTGCATAGGAATGACGTCTCTGTCCTGTAGCTTGGTTGCTGGGAAATGCTGCCAGGAGAGTAGGTGAACAGAGAGGGTTGAGAGAGTTCCGAGGACTTGGTTGGTTGGAATGTCCAGGGGAGGAGTCTGGGGTGATAAACAAAGGGCTCTCCGACCACATTGGCGTAGGTGACCACAGAGGATTTGGTGACCACAATGGTTCGTACAAATGAAGCTCCTCTGCACTCTTGCAATGACGCTCTATGTATGATAATGTTGTGTTATTTATATAGACACTTTACAAATATGCATATCTATGTACATAACTAAATGTTTATAGAAACGCATTGATATATATATACCAATTTAGGACGGAATTCAGCGAGAATATTTCAAATCAAACATGGTGCATACAACCACACTTCAGAAATAAATTAGATATATATCCAAACATAAGATACCGAATACTATTCAATGGCGTGCAGGTTACGAAGGCTATTTCCATGAAACTTTGTTAAAATCTCATTTGCAAGACTGGGAAAAGTTTTAAATCTTACTCAGTAGTATATTCTGTTTGTACTGTAGATTTCCAATGGATACTAAAGCAGCACACCAACATACTCTTTAACTTCATTCCAGAAATATTCAATTCCATGAAATTGAGCCAATCTTCACATCTGGAAACATGGTGTACAAAAGCACACTGCAGACCTTGATATTTTTCAGCTTACAGATGCAGATCCATGATTTGATTTTAGGGGGGGGGGGCGTGGATATTTACGAAAAGGCAGGGCTGATTCGAGGGCCGCCCTATGACCCCAGGTGGGTCCAGGAGAAAGCCTCATAAATACTTCTATTTCGCTAATTTTAAGATGAATATAACATTAAATAAGTGATATTTCTAAAATGCTACTTTCTAATGCTCAGAACTAAGTAAAACATGTTAAAAATTCACTTCGATCAACAAAATAATAAAGTCTCTAGCTAAAAAAAAAACACAGGACGGGTCTGAGCGTAAGAATGGTAACCATGACTCAATTTACTTCTTTATCACTTTTTGCTACAACTGTATCAATAATATATCAATAATACATTACATATTTAATTTTAGGGGAAGTGTGTACAAAACCCCCCACCACACCACTTTTTATTAAAACCCGCCAGTTATGCTGCAGGCTTGTGTAAACCATTTTATATCGGATCATGAGTGACATTTCAAAATACCTATAACTAGCTACAGACAGACACATTGCGGAATGTTCATTATTATAAATAATCACAATTCTGAGTACTTACTGTCTAAGCGATTGTTGCCATGGTTATCGGCATTTTCTTTGATAATGTCTAGCGTATCATAACCCCATCTTTTATCAAATTCGGCTTTGCCGCCATCGAGGCGTATCTTCCTTAAATTATTTAAGGAAGGTTGATCATCCACTGTCTGCAAAGAATTAAGAGTTTCATGTAGCAATTCTTATGCATAAGTTAGAGTTATCCTTCTTGGTGTGTAAGTGATTTATGAACCAAAACACTAGATGAATTTGATAAACATTTCTTACTTGTTCTTGCATGTAACAAACAAATGTTTTCTGATCTTCTCGGAGAATACAATAAAACGGTTCCCAGGGAGGCTCTGGAAGGATTTTCCCGTCTCCAAACACTTTAGCTTCAACTGCAGGATCAGTGTCTGAAATTGATAACTACCACGTTAATTGATATAGTTCAATAATTCTTTTAACTGATTTGCGCCCGCGCCCCGCGGAGATCAGAGGAATACATCATCTACATTGTCATCTGAGTCGTCTGATTTGGTTTGCTAGCATTTGACCATTTCTCGTCTATTTGTAGTATGTTACCATATAATTATTTCACCTTTATAGCGACGATCCGTTCTTAGTGACGGAAGCCGCAGTGAGCCGTGTTCAGCTGATAATGTACTAGATAATGAAGGACAAGTACCTCACTTGGCTAGACCAGGATTCGAACTGTAACCTGACGGAAGTGGGAGGTTACAATAAGTATTCTATGAAGCGCTTTCGCTTACTCGGAGCATCAGGGCCTTTTCTTAAATAAGAAAAATTCTTTTAAAAAATTGTCAACGTAGTGAAAGTTCTGTCTAAATATTGATAAAATACAGCTAGTGTCGAGATATTGAATCAACGGTGTATAAATGAGCTAAACATGTTGATAACCTCGACTATGACGGCTTATTGTTATACTGCTGAGACGAAAGTACAATATACAATTTATATGTGCACGAGATGTACGTGTGATAATACATCCTAGCACAGGCATACATGTATCTACCGTGTCCACTGCAATGCTAGTACAGACATACATGTATCTACAGTGTCCACTGCAATGCTAGTACAGACATACATGTATCTACCGTGTCCACTGCAATGCTAGTACAGGTATACATGTATCTACCGTGTCCACTGCAATGCTAGTACAGGCATACATGTATCTACCGTGTCCACTGCAATGCTAGTACAGGCATACATGTATCTATCGTGTCCACTGCAATGCTAGTACAGGCATACATGTATCTACCGTGTCCACTGCAATGCTAGTACAGGCATACATGTATCTACCGTGTCTACTGCAATGCTAGTACAGGCATACATGTATCTACCGTGTCCACTGCAATGCTAGTACAGGCATACATGTATCTACAGTGTCCACTGCAATGCTAGTACAGACATACATGTATCTACAGTGTCCACTGCAATGCTTGTACATGTATCTACCGTGTCCACTGCAATGCTTGTATTTTCTTATATAATATGATCAAAGGACAAAATAAAGGCAGACAACCCTAGTAACGTTTGTTATTGTTACTATTTAGCATCCCTACAGGGGCATCTCTTTTCTCCACTGTTTGAAATTCATTTTCAAAACTGCAAGCAAAAATGTTATTAGGAGTAAACAACAAGTTATAGATTAATTATAATGTAACAATACGACAAACAATTGGTCATCTAGTTGACATGCGTTATCATATTTACTCAGATCTATTCACTTCCGACTGAGATAGAGAAATTTCCTGAATGTAGACTAGATAGGAAGTACATTATCAATTTAGATTACAAGTAGATAACATACAAACAACTTAGGGAGATAACCACTTAATGAAACATCCAAATAGAAGTCTACACGTAATGGTGTTGTTTACGGGTCAGTATGTATGATCGAGGACGTGACTTAACAGAAAATCTATCAGTTCTCGAAAATTTCTTTTTCCTGTCGTGACTTCAATTGCTGGTATACTTCAGATATTAAAACGTGTTTGATCAATCTTACAATACAATAAGTGATATGTATAATTTTCATTTGGTATTGTTTATATCTTTACAATATTTTATCTATAATAAAGGACTGAACTCATTATATATCTTAAGAATATATCCTCTCCTAACGGCTTAGTAGTTAACTATGTACCTGATGTTGTTTAAACACTTACAGATTTCGAAGTCCTTGTGCTTTTCATTATCAGGAAGGGCATATGTTATCTACCAACACTATTAGTTAAGAATCTTATGAACGAAACTCGTGCATCTTTATCTCGTTCCTGATTTTAGACATTTGCATACAAGCACAAGTTATGTGCCCCTTTATAAATACGAATAGTTCTTGTATTTATTAGCCATTATGGCACTGGACCAAGGATAAGAATAAAATATGTTATTATAAATAATACGGACGGATAGTAAATAACACAGAAAGAATGCATCTTCCTTTGATCCTGAATTTACTTTTATAAATGGTCCAGACATATTTACAACATTTTTTCCACAAAATACCAATATCTATAGAGTGCATCATAACAAATACATTCAGTGTGCAAAGACAAGTAGACAAAGACATGTAGACAAAGTTTTAAAAGGGTTCATTTTGACATCTCTAATCAAAACCTGACACTATTGTTTTAAACCATATGATTCATACCTGGACCGTTAACTGGAAGTTCTTTTACTGAGCTGCCATACATGTTAGACTATGTCAGAGGTATCATGTACATTACAGACAGAAGGTCCATACAGTGCATTCTGTGTCACTTAAAACAATGTAAACACAGATAACACCGTTTGTATAAAGTTAATATGTAGTCGGGAAAAAATCAATATATTCTCTCATAAATTTCGAAATTCGAGTGTGAAGCCCACGACAGTTACGTGCTACGTGGCAGTTTTTATGTCTTTTACAAACAATGCTATCGAGGTTTCCCGGCTTGCTGCACCAACGTCGTGACCATTCGTGGACAATTAACAAGACATTAATGCCACTCTCACTGGTATACTGGCAATGGTCACCCTTCGTTGTCTATACCCGGTCTGTATATACCCTCATCCATAAAATACTCGGCGACAGTCGTGCTCAGACAGGATGGGGGAATACGACAGATGTCATGACCAGTTATTTTTCAAGCGCTAGTATTTCATTTGTTTGCTCACCTGTCGAGTGTTTCAGAAGCCTAAGCCCCTCCACAGTCTGTCCTTTAATGAATATCATGACTTCATGTATGATTATACTTCAGTAAATCTTAGAGACGCAGATTACTGACAATTTATAAAGTACCTCCTGAGTGGGGTCAGCTTCACTCAAACTTTCCTCCTCAGTAATTAGATTTATAAGGCAAAAGGACCAAAACTCGAGAACCGGGAACTGTTCCTTATTCCCTTTTGAAGGAAAATGTGCACGTAAAACATAAATACCCGGCGGAAACAACATATTAAGGAGATGTATTAGTATCAAAGTAACGCTAATGAGTCCCTGCAGATTATTCTGATCGAGGAGGAGTGTGACATGGTTATGAAATCTGTGAAGAAAGTAAAAAAATCAACATAGAACACCTAGCATACATGTACAATAACTGGCGTATCCCGTTGTTTTACATAGAAAGTGACAAGAGTACTCCATGCATCGAATACATCTAAATAGAATAAGGTAGTGGTCAAATCAGAGGCAACGACGCCCGTTTTGACAGTTTTATTACAATTTACGTTTTGTTTACTAGTGGTCTAATACAACCATTAACGATATAACCACGTCATAAGTGTGTTATCATTATACATAGTTGTCCAATGATCGATACAGAGTCCCACTGCTTCAACTAAGGGTCCAAAGTTTGAATCCACAATAAAGTTTATCTGATTTCTGTACATGCATCCGGCGGTTGTCGATGTTCCATGTCAACAAAAGTCCGAGTAGGTCAATATTACTGATACAAACTGTCCAACTAGCTTGCTTTTAATTCCTATTCAATATCAAATGTTAATTAATTCCTGAACTGGATACTTTGACGGCGATATACTAACGGGTTTACTACAGAGGCATTTCATATGAGTTATCATCATTGTTAGTGTATATGTTACCCCCTTATTTAATTAATTCAATATGGACATTTATTTTACTTGAATACTGCAATGTTAAAACACAGATGCTGCATACATGTACAAAACACAATGGGTAGACTGACAGAAAGTCGCAGACACAAACTGATATTCTGGGAATCCTCTTCTCGTCATACACAAGAAGTTTGTGTAAAATAACTTATTTATCATCAATAGAAAAGGTATAAAGATGGGTTTTAATTCTACATGACAAGATGTAGATAAATACGCTAATATAAATATATACAAGTCATCATGTAATTTCTAATCTAAACCTCGTTTTCGCAGTAGAAATTTAAATGAAAAGTGGAGTCAGGACAGCTCAGTCGGTTAGGTGCTTGACTCGTGACCGAAAGGTCCGGGGTTCGAGTTCCACCGATTAAAGTAACGCCTATAGCATGTGGCTGAGTCTGGATAGCAACTTCTTCAATGGCAAAAACAACACTCGCTAAAGGATAAAAATAACACTCACTAATGGGTAAAAACACAAGTATAAGTTCACTTAAATAATTCTAACCATAAAAAGTCTGGAATTTTGATTTCCATCAGAGGGCAATAAGACTTAATAAATTCGGACAACTGCAAAGTGAAACTTTATTTGAAGGTGACGTCATCGTGCTAAACAGGCACGTCAAGTTTCACTTCAGTATAACTTAGCATTGTCGAAAATTTTTTCGGAATACTGATTTTCATCAATGGGCAATAAATCTTTTAAATTGGGTCAACTGCAAAAAAAAAAAATGCTGCATATGTAGGATCTCATACTAAATATGCACACCAAGATTCATTTTACTATGTGGCCTCGGACGGTCTGCGCCGTGACGTACGACGGGCATATCAAAATACATAGAATGTGGAATGATGAAATACGTGAAGGGTTTAAAAACGGATTGTTTTCTTCTTATCTGAATTTTCACACGATGATATTTACTGTACTTTCTGTCCACGAATTATCTCCATCCGCCCACTGATTTCATTGACTGCATTAGCATCCTGAAGTAAAGCCAACTCGGTCTGTCTTCCAATCAAGTTTCCTGAACTCTTGAGTGTTTTTTTTTCAAACTTTCTTTCTTGTCAGTGCTTGATCCAGAACTAAATGTACATGCGCATGACACAGTCTTTTTTATATATTTTTTCAGTAGTAATGAAAAAGGATATACATGTATACCTATATCAGTTAAATATACATATGGTGTTCAATGTCCAACACAATGGAACGTGAGGTTTTTATAGGGAAGATGCCAAGTTGTATACTACTTCTGAATAAATTCAATGTGCTGGTTGTATAACCTTTTAAACCATGAATATTCAGATGTATTGTACTTATTATAACTAATCATGCGTAAAAGACGACTTTTAATTCTGACTTTCTATTGTTCATATAATATGTTTTAACGAAATTGTTAAAAACCTGATTTGTTTTATTTGATTGCCAAACTACTTCAGAAGTTAAAGGGACATAACCTTCGATGTAGATCTTTCCATAGAACTCGGTTTCTTTTGCAACATGTTATATATATGTCAGAAACACTTACAGCCATCGCCGTCATTGACGATATGATCATATGCTGAGCACCCCCTCCCCCAAACTTTTCGAGTTCAAGGAAACATAACTCTCGATTATGATCACGGTGAACAAATCTCCCCCAAACAGGCTCTTCATGTCTTATACACCTTCTTACCATAAATCAATAGAGTATCTTAAACCTTGACGTAGAAAAAGTCCAGAAAACTTACAATGAAATTCCAAGTTCAAGAACCGGGATCGACCGGAACCAAAAATCATGCCATGTTCTGTATCCCGTCAGAATACATCTTTTTATCGGTTTGATGAGTGATATTCACGTGCACCCACTGAAGTTAGTTCATATCGTACGCTAAACTACGTTGCTTCAGGACAAACGTGTATGACATACGGACAGACAAGCTTTAGACAAGATGATTTGGACAATTCGCAGTCCACACACGGAAGGAAAGAATCAGTATTAGAGGAACACAATTAATTATAATACGTGTATATTGCCGTCAAACAGCAGACGACACTAAAGCTTTGACCAGCAATTATAAATAACTGACGTACAACGATCGGACAGACGAAAAACTTTTCAAGGTTATGTAAAAACGCTCAACTCCCCTTCCTTGGCCAAGAGAGCATCGTGTGAACCCCGTCTCATCTCACCATCTCTCGTTCTTAGAGAGAAGGAGAGATGAGATGGGGGTTCACACGATGCAAGGGAGGAAATCAAACTAAATTTAGAGAAATAGAGACTCCTTGTTTTTCAATGCAGAGAATGAAAGTACATTTGTACTTAGTCTTTCTCTCCATGAAATATCGATATGCTAAGTTCTGCTTCTGTAACTATCTTTTTTAAGATACAGTGGCCTGGAGCAGGTAACGAACCTTGCGTTTTATCTTTTGGGGTCGAGTGATAACGCCTTTACCCCTTCTACTAAGATAAGGAAACTATACATCTTCTTCTTTCAATAATTATTTCAAAGACGTCTGCAGGGGATCTGTCAAAGTATTTACCTCTGTATTTATAAATATCCTCGATCTGATTCAGTGATTTTTACTGGATGCGTGTTTCTCTTCATTCCTCTTCTATTTTGGGATACATGTGTATGAATTCAAACAAATTATGACAGATTTTAACAGACGAGCAGTCGCGAGTTACATTTACTGGTATACCATATTCCCAGATTTCTATACATGTGTTGAGCATCTATACGTATGCAGTCCTCGGATAGTACACATCAGCCACCAAAACAAGGGCTGTGATCGGTTTGGGCCGTAGAGACGTGGGTTTGAACACTGAACACGTGACTTCACATACATTCTTGAACAAAAACCAAGTAGAGATATCGCGTGTTCTCCAGTCAAACACTACTCAACAGGTGAAGCTCATCTAGATCCTACCGCCACCATAAGATGGAAAAATTACTGAAATGGTAGCGGACCGAAAATCAAATATTTGTCGTATAAGTAAACGGATGTGTTCAAAATCTTCAACATCTTACGTAACATTCTCGCATACACAATTTTTGTACACTAATCACATCTTTTCTTTAAAGAAAACAAAAAAACAAAACCAATAAACAAAAAAAAAACGCCCCAAAACAAACAAACAAAAAAGAACGCTTTTTAAAATGCTATGTTTTGCAATAAAACATGATCCACTGAATATTCAGTTTAATTTGTTTTTCATCTAATCGAATCTATTTTCTACGATATACAATTGTAAATTTACTGTAACGTAAGAAAGACTCTTTTTTGGGGGTTTTTCTTATATATAAATTAGGATACACAAATAAAATTAATTTAGACTTAAGCTTTTTATTCTTACTCACTTTTAATCGAATTCCACCAAAGAGTACGAGAAAATGTATAATATCAATAGATCTTAACGTTACTTCCTTTACATATATTTCTTGCCTTAAAGATTACTGTATTGTATTGTATTGTATTGTTTATTAAATCAGAAGCATTACAGCTTATAGATAATTACAAAGTATGCATGATGCATTATTATAAAATAATACAGTAATGATAATATAAACACAAGGTCAATCACATGTTACAAACACACAAATTAAACATAAGTATAATGGTACACAGTTACAAAGAATTTCTCACTGCAAAGGCTTGTTTTAAAAATTTCCCCAGGTTGCAGAGTACTTTTGTATTTGTGGAGCTCAAAAGCAGTATTAACTTATAGACAGAGGGTCTTCTAAAATAAAAAAGTTTCAAGAATTTCAATCTCAAATCATTACATAAAGGACATTTTAAAATAAAATGGAATTCATCCTCAATATCTGTAGTGCAAGATGGACAGATGCGTCTCTGTAATGGAATGTTTTTGAATCTACCACTTTCAACCGCTAAACAATGTGACGAGAGACGTACTCTACAGATGATATTCTTATACTGATTATATATTGGTTTAGTTAAATATGGTTGTAATGAGATGTCTATATATAGAACATTTTGAAGAGGAGTTAATTTATGAAATCAATGCTTGTTTATTGATGTCAATCAATCTCTCTTTTACCGAAGCTATGATGTAATTGTCTTCAAGTGTATCATGGTTCACTGTATATAATACATTGAAATGAAATAAACTCGTAAGTCAAAAGTTACTCTTCTTTTGGCCTCAGATTACCAATTATTTATAAATTTCTGTTGTAATTTTGAGCACTTAACTTGACAGCTAAAATCCAATTTTCCTTATTAAACAGCAATTTCATGACGAATAATGCAATTCTGAAAATAATCTATAATAAAGCGGAAAATGGGCAGATATAGCCTAATCCTGATGGAAAGTGAGTATTTTTGTTCCATATTCTGGAAAACAATTAGATTTCCATTAGACTGTCAAAATGGATATCGTGTCGGCATATGAGATAAAACTGAACAGAGACCTTGCCAAATCACCTGACCATCGGTAAATTATAAACAGCAGGTCCAGTAGAGTGCAAGGAAGTTCAATATGATTACGTGATAAATGCTGCATCATTACAAAATATGTATGGATACGATTAGACAATAAATAACTACCACGTGATAGCATATTGAAATGATGACGAAGGCACAAAATTTCTTCTGTATAATATAAATATATATATATATATACATATATATATATATATATATATATATATATATATATATATATATATATATATATATATATATATATATATATATATATAGCACAAAGACACTACAGCTAACAAGGCACCCTATATTTCACTTATGATCGTTCCCCGCCGGGCACTCGAACCCACGACCTATGGTAACGAATCACCTACCTGTCTAACCGACTGAGCTACTCTGCCTGAGCTTCCACAAAAATAGAGCTTTAATAGCCAAACATTAGCTAATCGTATGCATGACACACGGCCACGGTTCAAGTCCGCGGCGGGGAACGAATATAAGTGAAATATGGGGTGCCTTGTTAGCTGTAGTGTCTGTGCTTTATATGTTTGTCTAATCTGTGTTATTTTCTACAGGTATTTCTTCGGAGATCCAAGGTCCATAGTACTCCCAGGTGTTTCACTGATTCTATTTGTGCTATATATGTATATATATATATATATATATATATATATATATATATATATATATATATATATATATATATATATATATATATATTTAAGAAATGGATGTTATACATACAGGTGGTCGTTATGGGGAATTTATATTACCATCTGGATTTTGATAAATTGAAAGAAATACCTTTTAGATAGATATCTGATAGCATGACACCAAGAATAGAAATGTATATCCAAGCACATTTATACCCGCGGTGCAGCAAATGTATATACAAGCACATCGGTGCGGCAAATGAAAATGCATTTTCGTCATTGCGTAAGCCTTTAGAATTAAGGAATTATTTGCGAACAGTCTTCACAATTTGAGTTTGTTACAAGTCTTCCAAAAACAAAACTTAATTGGGGAAGGTTTGAAACCCTAGCAAGTTTGATAAAGACACATCAAAAGTCAATTTCACAGTGACCTAAAACCGAGCTTTAAATACAATTATATGTAATGAGTTGTGTCTTATGTTGTATTAATGCAATCTACAAAATACGAAGGTGTAGGGAATAGTGAAGATATGGAGTGGTGTAAGAAAAGCAAAGGTCAAGGTCACTGTAACCTACATATCATCAAAATGTCTTCCGGTGATATCTTCACTTCGATAAAGAACCACGATGCTGTACTTAACCTATCTTCTCCAAATTGGGATATACAGACCAGCCAACTGAGCTAATGAAGGTGTGGATCTGTACAGATTATAACTTAGAATTGTAAAGGTCATTCATGCCAAAGTCTAAATCCCATGCTGAAGAACCTGGTTTTAACTTAATGTCATTGCTGTGTTATTTCACTTTCTACAAATGAAAGTCAGTGACCATTACTTCGATCTTTGCAATTTATACGATATTATCTTTCGCCATTTTTTCAGAGTGGAATGCATCGTCTAAAATAAAATAGTTCAGTGTATAGATTGTATACTGCAATCGGTAGCTCAGGACCGGTATAGCTCTGTCGGTAGCTCAGAGCGGTAAATTTCAAAGGCTCAGGGCCGGTATAGTTCAATATGTAGCTCAGGGCCGCTATAGCTCTGTCGGCAGCTCCGAGCCGGTAAATTTCAGGAGCTAAGGGCTGGTATAGTTCAATCAATAGCTTGTGATCAGTTTAGCCCTGTCGGTAAATCAGAGCCGATAAAGTTTGTGAGATCAGAACCGGTATAGTTCAGTCAGTAGCTCAAAGCCGGTAAAACTTGGTTGGCAACTCAGTGCCAATATAGCTCATTCAGTAGCCCAGGGCCGATATAGCTTATTCGGTAGGTCAGGAGTGGTATAACAGTTCAGTAAACAATTCATGGCCGGTATACTTCAGTCGGTAGCTCATGACCTGTAGTGTAGTTGGCAACTCATGGCCGGTATAGCTTAGTCAGTAGCTCATGACCGGTATTATTCAGTAGCTCAGAGCCGGTATAGTTCAGCCAGTAGCTCAGGGCTAGTATAACTCAATCGGCAACGCATGACTGGTATACTTCAGTCGGTAGCTCATGGCCGGTACAGTTCAAACTGCAATTCATGGCCGGTATATTTCAGACGGTGGCTCATGGTTGGTATAGCTCTGTCGGTAGCTCAGGCCGGTATAGCTCTGTCGGTAGTATAGCTCTATCGGTAGCTCAGAGCCGGGAGAGTTCAGTCAGTAGCTCAGGGCTGGTATTACTGGTATAGCTCAGTTGGCAAATCAGGGGCGTTATACTCAGTCGACAGCTCATGGTCAGTATTACTCAATCATTATTTGTGGGTCGGTATTACTCAGTAAGTGATTCATGGTCGGTATAGTTCATTAGCCCACTGCGGGAAAGTTCAGTCGGCAGCTCAAAACTTGAGACCAAAGTAGTCCAATCACCATTTCAGGGCTGGTATAGCTTAGTAGGCAACTCAGGGCTGGTCAAGTTCAGTCAGCAGCTCAGGGCTGGTATAGTTGAATCGGCAGCTAGTAGCTCATGGCCGATATAATCTTGTCACTAGTTCATGGCTTGTATAGTTCAGCCGGCAACGCAGGGCTGGTATAGTTCAATTGGCAACTCAGGGCTGGTATAGTTCAATTGGCAACTCAGGGCTGTTATAGTTCAGTTGGCAACTCAGGGCTGGTATACTTTAGTCGGCAGCTTATGGCCGATATAATCCAGTCACTAGTTCAAGGCTTGTATAGTTCATTCGGATATTTAAGGCCAATATTGCTAAGTCGGTACTTCAGGACTCAGTCAGATTGACCATGGTCTACTAACCATAAAATCCATTGGTATCTCTCGCATAATTAAGTATATGTGCAAATGCCATTTAAATCTGTGTATCATAGTGGAGTTATCAACAGTAAAACGTATTGTAACGGAAAAATTGACGGACAGATAGAGGGACACAAATACCTACAGACAGACAGAGAGGCAGGCAAGCAAACCTACAGACAAACATACAGGCAAACAAATATACCTACAGGCAAACAAACACACCTACAGAGAGACATACAGGCAAACAAACACATCTACAGAAATACATACAGGCAAACAAACACACCTACAGAAAGACATACAGGCATGCAAACAGACCTACAGGCAAACAAACACACCGATAGACAGACATACAAGCAAACAAACAGAACTACAGACAGACAGGCAAACAGACATACAGGCAGGCAAACAGACAGACAAACAGACCGACAGGAAAACAAACACACCGATAGACAGACATACAAGCAAACATACAGAACTACAGACAGACAGGCAAACAGACATACAAGCAGGCAAACAAACATACAGGCAAACAGACATGCAGGCAGGCAAACAGACATACAGGCAGACAAACAGACAAACAGACCTACAGAAATACATACATACAGACAGGAAACCTATAATCCCTTCCGGTTTTGTCATTAAGAGGGTTAATAATCTTATCATCATCTTATCATCTTATATATATATATATATATATATATATATATATATATATATATATATATATATTTATATACATTGTATATATATATATATATATATATATATATATATATATATATATATATATATATATATATATATATATATATATATATATAATCTTGTGGAGTAATTATCCCTTGCAGCATAATAACCGCACGCATACATGCACCATACCTCTCCTACTTACAGAGGATTCTTTATTACCTTAACTATGATAACACAACAAATTACTTATTCTTGGTAAATTCTCCACTAAGATCCATATAATCGGTAAACTAAATGGAAATTGATGCACTGACATTTCAACCAAACGATAGAATAGACAAGATTACGGGGCCTAATTGGAGGAGTCTATGAGGTGTATTTTGCAGAATGCTAGTGAAAGTTTCGATACAGACACATTCGAGCATTGATACCGTCAGATATAAATAGACCTGGACTGACATTTGGATACAATAATGCATCATTTGTGCAAGCAACACGTGTATTGGCAAGATGTCTCTTTCAATGATGAGAAATGCACAGGGATAAGAAATTTACATCAGCTCATGATATGTTTCTTTCCAGCTCTGTTATTTGTCAATAGATTTCCGCAAAAAGGGAATGTTTTACCTCATCAATCAGAATGAAAAAGAGAAAAATGTTCATAGAAACAAACAATGGCTGAGACTTAATCTACAAGAACATATATTAGGCAACAGATGGCAGCAACGAAAGATGTGGACGTGCTGTATGCTTTCTCAATTACGTTTATGTATTTTTGACAACATGCTGAAAGTTACAAATACACGATGTTGTTTTTATAAACAAAACTTCTGTTTGTGATAAAGGCATTTCGTATTTATAAATACACCTAAAAAGTTTTATAATTTATAATAACTTTCATTGAGTTCACAAGAAGCTACAAGATGCACATGGGAGGGAGTTATATCATTTCGCTCAAGAGCAAGGTTTAAAGACATTAAATCTTTTGTTTTATTTACTTATTTATTATTTATATTTTTACTTATTTTGATCTTTGTTTGTATGTGTGGGTTTTTTTCTTCCTTGGGGGTGTATTGAGAGCACTAATTTTTTTAGATGGTCCTAAAGACAATGTGACGACAATGTATTCGTCATGCATTTGCATGTAGACTGCAGTATACACATATGTAGGTATAATCCAAGTACATGTTATATGCATTATCTCTCTCATAGGACAATGTTCTATATCTAGCTCCCGATTTACAATAATAAAGATTAGAAAGAAAAGCAATATGAGCAAGACGTCGAAATCTCCACCGTTTACGTTTCATGCTTAAATGCTATTTTAGTAACTCAAAATGAAAGATAGCTGAAATAACGGCACAAGTTAAATATGCACTGGCCAAGTACTTACCCCAGATATTTAACTAACCCTCATATCTACATAACTCGTCCATGGTACTCCAGATTGTGTTTTGTAATTCCCTAAAACAACACAACGTTTTTCAGTGTTTTTGTCTATATTTGGCAATAAATATACATTGTCCATGCGGTTCTAACATTAAATCCTAACCTACACGACTCGCAGGTGTTATCTCTGATCGACAAACAATAAATGACGATATGAATAAATGAGTTATTGTCTACAAACAACGAGTACTGCACGGCACTGAATGTTTATTTCTACGGAGTCCCAATGAACACTGGATTCTTTCTCCCGACTTTGGTAGCTATATCCTACTTTCACAATCACTGAGGCGTGAGAGGGGGATTTCCGACCACGCAGTCGCATCAGCCAGTCCGAGATAGGGAAACAAAACGGAAGCAGGGGACTGTGTATAGAGAATAAAACAAATGCAAGATCTAAATCTAAATTTCCTGTACTTTAAACACAGAATCGTACATACAATGAATTCTGAAGATAGTTTCGAGGATCCACAGGCGAAGGCTTAATAGACAATAACAAGGAGAAAGTCGGTCTGAATAGTACAAAACAGAATCATCCCAACGCCAAGCAAACAAAAACAATCAAATAAAAACAACCAATTAAACGTCAACACTGTTTTAAAAACGAAATATTCATTATGTCTTTAGTTTCCATGATGAAGTCTCAAGTATATGTTCATCAAACTTAGATACAGCTTCTTCTTTGTACACCTTTTAATGTAGCACTGAAAATAGAAATATACCGAGGGTGTTAGCCCATGCATGGATCCACAGAGGGATACACAAAGGGTCCCGACACACCCTGAAATTTGTTAAAATTACTCTTTTCAGAATTTTTTGTTAAAAAAAATAATTTTTACCACATGGTTAGACTCTATAAGATTGTTTAATATGGTACCCGCATCCCACCTCCCTTTCGTTAACAAAATTTGTGAATCTGCGCATGTTGCTGCTCACCTGGCAGTTAGTTCGGACGGTATTATTATCTGCGCATATTTAACTTACATGTAATAGAGCGAATAATGAAACCCCAGCAGCACGTTCCACAAATATTATAAACAATTAGATTCTGATGCTGGAGTTTGGAAATTTGGAGAGTGCGTAATTATTGTTGTGTTACGCCACTCACATCAAAATAATTCCTTATTCCAGAAATGAAATCTGTTTTGTATGTAAAGTGAAATGAAAGGTGTAGAAGTTACATATACTTTAATGTATATTAGATAAGTGACAGACTGTACTGTAGCACATTCACATGAACAATACGTTGACAATTTGATGTTTTCATGAAACGGCCCTCAATCTATGCTACTGCACGGTTTCTACAGAGCTTCAACGACGGATTTACCCGGATTGATTTAACTTGATAATTTATAGTACATACAATTCGGTTTTCTAGAATAAGGTGAGAGACATTTCGCTTGTCACCCCTTTCTAATATATCTTGTTCAGCCTAAAATACGACAAAGAAACACATTGTCTGATGAATAAAAGGAATAGCTTTGAAATTGTAACCCATCCCACCCCATCTAATATTTTCTTTCCTTGCACGCGCCTACTTTCCGTTTTAAAGAGTACGACATTGCGAGATTGCTTTATTTTATCACATAATAGACATCGATAAAAATCATCACTTTATATTTATTTACCGACCACGGAGGGCGAGTGGAGAGAAACATTGCGCTGTACCTCGCCATTACCTCTCACTTCTGTCGGGATTGAATTCTGTCTCTGGTCTGGAGAACTGGAAATCAACCAGTGCACCTGCACAAAAAGGTAACCGCCTTATAGTCCGACGGCCCGATAGTCCGACAGCCCGATAGTCCTACGGCGATAATTCGACAGCTCGATATTCCGATGGCCCGATAGTTGGACTGATTACGAGGCTAAACCTACCTGAACCGTGCAAACAGTTTTCGAAGTGCAAAAACCTTTTCCCGGCCTGGCATGACAGAAATAGTTTTCGGAGTGTCCCCCTACCCAATCCATAAAAATCAAATAAACAACCTGTTCTGCAGTTCTTTCTTTTGAAACATTCTCGACTCACCTTTAAATTATGTCCAACATCTAAAAATATTCACTCTCCCAATGTATTCCCATGCGATAAACAAGACACGGGACCACTTATTTTACGGTCGTTTCGAGAGACCGGAGCCCAATGTCGTGCAGTGGGATTTGAAGCTACGACCTACTGATCTTCAAATCTGTACTTGCTGTCGAACATTGAGGGGTCTTTAATGTGCCGAATCTATCTCAACATGGGTAAATGTTCCCAACTTTTTCCAGATTCATGTCTCTATATGGAAATAAAGTATGCTTCCACTAAGACACGGGCACCATTTTAACATGCATACATTACTTATTAATTCATTTCACACTTTTCTCATCCTTTTCTCTTTCCGGCGGGCCCTTACATTCCACCGAGACAAAATTCCTGGAGCCGCGCCTGTGTGGAAGCGATTGATCGGTGCGTTAAGGCCATTATTCGCCAGACGTGTGAAACATTTTCATTTCTAAAAAAAAATCGAAGAAAGTTGCATCAAGGATATAATATTCCGAGCTGCAATATCTTTTCATTCCCTGAATGAAATAGTTTTCTGAATCCTTGAATATAACCAGATTTTAAATATCATACATTGTGATGACGGAAAGTGTGGGAAAACTGGTGGGAAGGGCCGACAGTCGGATGGGGAGCAAATAAACCGATAACAGATTTTAATCACTTAAAATCTTTCATAGATTTTATTGCGAATTGAGTTGCAAACCGCAAAAAAAAGAGAAAAAATTGAAATCGCAGATAAAATCCTGGAAATCATCTGATATTATACATATGTATATACACGGCATTTATAAGCTGGGTTTTCCGATGATTTGATTCTTGTTTTAAGTCATATTTATATTTCATATTTTTCGATGTGAATTAGTAATGACGTGTCTCATTCAGTAAAGGTTATAGATTGCCTAAAAGGCAAATACTCGTCACATGTGTTCAAAAACAGTATTTAGTCTGAATTTGTTTGCCAAAAACAGCGATCCTTCATTTTGCCACAGAGCAATACAGATGACGTTGTGATTCCAAAGAGGCCAGTTAAAAGTGACTACATGTTACGGATACATCATAATGTGTATAAATAGAAAGTCTGAAAACTCTCTTCGTTCTTACAATCTTTTTATTTATATATCGACATTTCTGTGAATATATTTACGTAAGTGCCCTGCAATATGCACTATCTTTTATATGGTAAAGTCTACTGACTTTAGTAAATAATAAGTTAATACAAAAAGAAGAAAATACACTGACATAAGGCTGCGTAAGGTGAATAATGAATGAGCTTGTATAAAATCTTCGTTGCTCACAGCAATATGAACAATCGTAAAGAGGAACCTTGTTATGTCATTTTACTTATTATGGTGTAGGTAGTGACGGTGCTGGTTATGGTTTAATGCTATACAAGGAGTATTCCCCCTATGTTGTTACTTATTATGGTGTAGGTAGTGATAGTGCTGGTTATTATTTAATGCTATATCACGATTATTTCCCCTATGTTGTTACTTATTATGGTGTAGGTAGTGATAGTGCTGGTTATTGTTTAATGCTATACCAGGATTATTCCCCCCCCCCCCCCCATGCTGTTACTTGTTATGGTGTGTAGTGATAGTGCTGGTTATTGTTTAATGCTATACCAGGATTATTCCCCCTATGCTGTTACTTATTTTGGTGTAGGTAGTGATGGTGCTGGTTATTGTTTAATGCTATACCAGGATTATTTCCCCTATGCTGTTACTGATTATGGTGTAGGCAGTTATGGCGCTGGTTACTGTTTAATGCTATACCAGGATTATTCCCCCTATGCTGTTACTTATTATGGTGTCGGTAGTGATAGTGCTGGTTATTGTTTAATGCTATATCCGGATTATTCCCCCTATGCTGTTATTTATGATGGTGTAGGTAGTGATGGCGCTGGTTATTGTTTAATGCTATACCAGGATTATTCCTCCTTTGCTGTCACTTAATATGGTGTAGGCAGTGATGGTTCCTGCTGGTTATCGCTATACCAGGATTATTCTCCCTCTGTATTTACTTGTTATAGCGAAGGTAGGGATTGTGGTGGTCATTGTCTAATGCTATACCAGGATTATTCCCCCTATGTTGTTACTTATTATGGCGTAGGTAGTGATGGTGCTGGTTATTGTTTAATGCTATACCAGGATTATTCCCCCTACGTTGTTACTTATTATGGTGTAGGTAGTGATGGTGCTGGTAATCGTTTAATGCTATACCAGGATTATTCCCCCTATGTTGTTACTTATTGTGGTGTAGGTAGTGATGGTGCTGGTTATTGTTTAATGCTATACCAGGGTTATTCCCCCTATGCTGTTACTTATTATGGTGTAGGTATTTATAGTGCTGGTTATTGTTTAATACTATACCATGATTATTCCCCCTTTGCTGTTACTTATTGTTGTGTAGGTAGTGATAGTGCTGGTCATTGTTTAATGCTTTACCAAGATTATTTACCCTATGCTGTTACTTATTATGGCGTAAGTAGTGATGGTGCTGGTTATTATTTAATGCTATACCAGGATTCTACCCCTAATGCTGTTAATTTTGGTGTAGGTAGTGATAATGCTGGTTATTATTTAATGCTATACCAGGATTATTCCCCCTATGTTGTTACTTATTTTGGTGTAGGTAATAATAGTGCTAGTTATTGTTTAATGCTATACCAGGATTATTCCCCCTATGTATTGACTTGTTATAGCGAAGGTAGTGATGGTCCTGGTTATTGTTAATGCTATACCAGGATTATTCCCCCTATGTTGTTACTTATTATGGTGTAGGTAATGATAGTGCTGGTCATTATTTAATGCTATACCAGGATTTTCCCCCTATGCTGTTACTTATTATGGTGTAGGTAGTAATAGTTCTGGTCATTTTTAATGCTACACCAAGATTATTCCCCCTATGCTGTTACTTATTATTTCGTAAGTAGTGATGGTGCTGGTTATTATTCAATTCTATACCAGGATTATTCCCCCACTGTATTTACTTGTCATAGTGAAGGTAGTGATGGTACTGGTTATTGTTTAATGCTATACTAGGATTATTGCCCCGATGCTGTTACTTATTATGGTGTAGGTAGTGATGGCTCTGTTTATTGTTTAATGTTATACAGGATTATTCCCCCTATGTTGTTACTTATTATGGTGTAGGTAGTAATAGTGCTGGTCATTGTTAAATGTTATATCAGGATTATTCCCCCTGTGCTGTTACTTATTATGGTGTAGGTAGTGATAGTGTTGGTTGTTTAATGCTATACCAGGATTATTCATCCTTTGTTGTTAGATATTATGGTATGGGTAGTGATGGCACTGGTCATTGTTTAATGCCATACCAAGATTACTCCCCCTATGCTGCTACTTATTATGGTGTAGGTAGTGACAGTGCTGATTATTGTTTAAAGCTATACCAGGATGATTCCCCCTATGCTGTTACTTATTATGGTGTAGGTAGTGATAGTGTTGGTTATTGTTTAATGCTATACCAGGATTACTCCCCCTATGCTGTTACTTATTATGGTGTAGGTAGTGATAGTGCTGGTTACTGTTTAAAGCTATACCAGGATGATTCCCCCTATACTGTTACTTATTATGGTGTAGGTAGTGATGGCGCTGGTTATTGTTTAGTGCTCTATCAGTATTTTTCCCCTATGTTGTTATTTTGGTGTAGGCAGTGATGGTGCTGGTTATTGGTTAATGCTATACCAGGATTATTCCCCCTATGCTGTTACTTATTATGGTGTAGGTAGTGATAGTGCTGGTCATTGTTTAATGCTATACCAGGATTATTCTCCCTAAGCTGTTACTTATAATGGTGTAAGTAGTGATAGTGCTGGTCAATGTCTAATGCTATACCAGGATTATTCCCCCTATGCTGTTACTTATTATGGTGTAGGTAGTGATAGTGCTGGTCATTGTCTAATGCTATACCAGGATTATTCCCCCTATGTTGTTACTTATTATTGTGATAATAGTGATAGTGTTGGTTATTGTTTAATGCTATACCAGTGTTATTCCCCCTATGTTGTTACTTATTATGGTGTAGGTAGTGATGGTGCTGGTTATTGTTTAATGCTATACCAGGATTATTCCCCCTATGTTGTTACTTATTATGGTGTAGATAGTGATAGTGTTGGTTATTGTTTAATGCTATACCAGTGTTATTACCCCTATGTTGTTACTTATTATGGTGTATGCAGTGGCATTTTCTTGATGCAGTATACCGAAATTTAGATGTATGTGCACAACGGACCCACCGGAAACACTGAAGGATGTTGTCAATTTTGTTATATGACACTGGTTTTTACCGGCTCGTCGAAAACACGGGACACCGAAGAGACAAAGGCGGATCTCGAACCCGGGTCCTCTCGGTCAGGAGATCAGCATCCAATCGATTGATCTAGGCCGACTTTTTTAAACCGTAATAATTTTTGTAAAATGGGACTCTATATACTGAACATACAAAAGGTATTCCGTATTGTGAAATCGTGTCAAATGCAACAAAACTCAAACTTCATATGTAAGACTTAACACTAAACATAGTGACCAAGTTTCTCTTCAACATCTCATCTAAATTCTGCCTTTGGCGGACGAACAGTACAAAAATATGAAACGGCCGTAGTATTAAAAGAGGATTTTGAAACTGTTCATAGATACAATATTAGTCATTGGAAGATGTTATCACTGAAGATATGTATCGAGTAGGGTATAATACAATTATAGTTTTGGAATAAACTCATCATATATACAATGTACTAGAGGTTGGCGTTATATTTTAATATTCTTATATATTTTCTTTCAACGTTTCCCTGTCCATTGGTTCATGCAAAAGGATTTACTTTACTTAAGCTACCACTCGTCGAAGGCACGTATAAATATAACAAAATTCTATATATATTCAAGTGTTTATTTGAAAGCTAAATATCTTGTCATTTTATTCTGAAATATATAATCCTCTATACCTAGCTTGTAATGCAGAATCTATTCAGACCTTTGATTCATAAAGCTTACTTTTGGCTGATATGGGCTTTCCAAAGCGTGGTAAAAATTCATCTAATCATGCCTAAGTGCATAGCATCAGAAGCAATTATACAAAGTTTTTCTTCGCGACATTAGTAACGAATGCTCCATATGATGAATCAGTAAGTCAAGCGAGATTAATGTTGAGATCAGATTTAGAGAATCAGAGATCCTATACCGATATATTGGTACAGGGGTGGGTCCAGAATTCTGAAATGGGGGTCTTAAGGAGTGACGGTGACAAAATGAAAAATCTTCAATTTTATTGTGAACTAAACGAAAATATATCATTTCATAAATCATGCAGGGCACATTTCGTGTAGTGGTTAAGAGCTTAGCTTGTGTGTTCCGCAATTCCCGCATTGCACCACTAAGCTTAAAAGGTTGGGTACCTCCTGCCTCCTGACTGATTGTACCACTAAGCTACCTCCTGCCTCCTGACTGATTGTACCCGAGTTATTGTACAAATATGCATAAAGAAAGATAACTCCGTTTCCTTTATATGTTATCTTATATGTCATTCTTTTTATCTACACTGAAATCCGAAATTCTGAGTTATTTGTGTACATTGACTGCAATAGAAAGAGTTTAATAACACTAGGACAGTTGTGGATTCAGATAAAAGGTGGCGCATTCGTGTAGGGGTGGGGTGGGGTAAATAAAGTTGATTTTATAAGATTCCATAGATCTATACTGAAGTAGAATACAGATCCACTCTAATACATAAAGTACAAGGTCGCCACAAGATCAAGAATTTTGAATTTGTTTTTAAATTGAAACCACTATTAAGTATACAAAATCGATCATCACTCATGTTATCTTTAAACCATAAATGGATTGTTTAATAACCATTAATAGTAGGCTATATTGACGTGTCCCAAATTCTATCTATCGTAAATCACCTTCACACACGACCGGACTATACTTTGGCTCTGTTCACGATTGTCGGTGCTTCTCTCTGACGGCTTGGTCGCTATGTCGTTACGACGTCCATAAGATAAAGTATCGACTTTTAATATCATATAACTGAATCAATTTTGCGCGCCGGATTGCGTCATCAAGCATGTGTCACGACGGCTTTCATTTAGAAATCAACCAAGTGAAACGCACCTGACTTCTTGGCGTGTAACGGTCCAGGCTTTGTTAAATGATGTAGAGAAAGAAGAGAACGGTGTTATCGAGAAGCTTTCTAGGTTTGGAGAATACATCACGACATTTGTACTGGGAGTTTATCTTTTTCTCTTTGCTACCTGGATTTATTGGCATGACGTATTGGAATTACCTGTGTGCGGCATTAATACAATGGCATCTACTCTACCGATTCAGGTAAGTTGTATATATGCATGGCACTGCAAAGGTTTTTATGAGATATTTATAGCAAAACGTGTGAGTAGATGAACATAAAATATATGTACGTAATTATGGTTTTGTTGAAAATCAACGTTGTTTAGTAGATCGTGTTTAATGCCTTTTGATCATTATTGTCCGTGTGTAATGTAATTTGAAAGATTTATGGGCATGTCAATTGCATGTATAGAACTGAAGTTAAAACTCACATGTAATAGAATAAAGAAACTAATAAGGATTGCTGTCTTAAAAACATGTAACAGAATAGAGAAACTAATAAGGATTGATGTCTTAAAAAACAAACAAAGCACGCTCTTTTATCTATACTAGAAAAATCAACCTAGTCCGTATTTCAAAGCACCGGATGTGGGCATAAAAGCATTAAATTTCCTTGTTTAATAACTCAATGCACACCTGTGGATACACAAATTTACATGTAAAGTAGTTGTCATGGAAATCATTTTGCTGAATACATGTTGTATACAAATTAGGTACATGTCGTTTGAACTTTTAAGGTTAAAAGTGATGTATAGAAAACTTACAGGTAAGCTTCGATCACATGTCTGTCATACTCTATCTAGGTCTGGTTCAACACACAAATATATAAAATAGAGTTTGAAACTACACTGTCACCCAGAGGATGATAAATTAAAAAGATAACAAACGACAGAAAGACGCGTTTGTTTCACGCCTTTCAGTTTCGTGCTTACTGTGTAAACCTTTTAAAATCCTTTGTCTTCTGGGTTAATATTGATTGTGCTTACTTAAATCGATGTTTTCTTCCGCTGAAAGTCTCCATATTGCCTATATAAATATCTGTGTATATAGTTAAGTTTGCATTCTTAGGAACTGCTAGAGGGTGTATAGAAACACTTAGGATTGTACTCTGTGTAAAATATTCATGTAGTCCATAAAAGAGCATTGATGGCCACGCTCTTATTTTGATTTGATTGATACCCCCAACAAATGTATAACTGTTTTGACAGCTTCCAAGGCTAGATGGCCCATAGATGAAGCATAATTATAAGATACAATGTTATGAGTACACTTTGACTGAACAACTTTCCATTGCATGGAGATAAGTTATAACATGGCAGGATTCGATCCCCGACCTTTCGAGTTACTAGTTAGCTGTCTATAAATGAGATACCCTGACCGTTGAGATTTCTCTGTAGGAAATAATGCAGTTTAAGTTCTAATTTGTGAAAATTCATATGAGATTGTCTTATGCATAAAACAAGTACTATCACTTTCCATTGATAGGGATATGAAAATTTTATAATGAAGCTGACCAATATGCCCATATCTTGCATTCATATAAATAAGATGGTATAAAGACGATAAACACACAGAGAGGATCAGAAATATATAAAAAAAGTAGTAAAGATTAAATGTTTTTATGCAATGTCATTCTGACTTTTTACCAAACGGCAATTATTCTTTGAGACACCCCCTTTCAAATAATGACATTAAGAGAGATCCAATAACGTGCACCATAAGTCCCGGTTTAGGTTACATCCGTGATGTCGTCTACGTGTCTAGTTGTTAAACCTTTATATTTTTAGGCTCTGTTTATCCCCTTAAATTGTTTTGATTGTGAGCGGGCGTTTAAACTGTGACTGTGGTGACCGTCTTGTGTGTTAGAGTCATCTTTATTTTATTCAGAGAACGCACCGAATACTCCCTGATTCATGGTATCAAGTCATCAGCTTCTGTTACCGCATGAGCAATGCTTATGTTGAGAAAATGCAAACGCATGCATGCATGCTTTATATACAAACTACTCATAGATGCAGCGAAAGGAGGTGTGAAGGAAAAAACAAGTCTATGAATAAGTTACTACGCTGATGTGAAGTTAACGGGGGAATCATTATAGAACATGGGCGCTAGACGTACTAATGGAAATCTTATTCAGAGATGGAATTCATATTTATTTAGATGTAGTAAGTCTATAATCTTTCGTAAACAATTTTCTCTTTCTCATTCGAACTCGCAGATAACAACTTTGAAAACACTTTTAGAGACGACTAAAGCTAAAACGTTCACCCCAAATCCCTGTAAAGAACATAACATATATTAATATTCTGTTGGGCTCATCTGAAGGTATGAAGACTGAATTTCCCGTAGGACCGGACTATAACACCCCGTCCCTTTCTGGAAGTCGTCATAAATGGAATTTCGTTATTTAAACGCTACGACGTTTTTGGATCTTTTCTCGGGAAGACCTCCTTTCCTCGAAAACTCAGGATCCGCTCCGAGGAGCGGATGCAACTTTTGACAACGTTTCCTGCGCTCCTTCTATACACATGGTCTTCTTCATCTACTCTTCCTGCGCTCGCGTTATGTTTCCGAAATCAAAGATTTGTGGCATATATTATTACTGGCCCATCCTTCTGTCTGCTTGTTTTCCTGTCTGTGGAGAAAAATATGAATGTGAATAGTAAGAGTAAGGGCTGCGATATGTCCTTTTTGATTATGCCCCTGTCATAGACATGGCCGGACACGTTAAGTGTTTGCTTTGTCCTTCTTCCTTCCTTCTGACCTTCTGTCATTTCGTCCTTCCGTCATACAAAAGATAACTCTAGTTTCTATGCATCCTGTACAAACACAATTTGGGTATATAGATTCTATCACAATAATTGCTTATTGATTTTAGGGTCAGGAGGTCAAAGATCAAGGTCACTACTCTTGTAAGTAGATTGAAATTATTGGTTTCCGGATGATAAATCAAGTACCATGCGTCCTATACAAACGAAAATGGGATGTATGGATACTTATATAAATGGAAAAATCCTATCAATTTTAGGATCAAAAGTCAAGGTCACGGTTGATAAAAATAGACTATTTATTGGTTTCCAGATGATGAATCAAGTGTTGTGCATCCAATACTAATCATATTTGCATGTATTACATCTTATCAAAAGGGAGGATGACTTTTGGTTATGGATTCAGTTAGTCAAAGGTCAGAGACAAAATTGCCATCGCAGGGACTAGTGTTTTACAAACATTGCTTGGTCACAATTTTACCTTGACTTTGATTTACTATTCAAATACATTAAAACTAACTGCCATTTATTTACAAACACATTTATTTCGGTTTTGGTTTGATATAGAGCGCCCGTTTACCTGAAATCCTGGTTCCGCGCCTAATCTGCCTCAATCTATTCTACATCCCCCTTTTATCATTTGAACCTTGTGTTGCATCACCCGGATGTTTTCCAGTCTGTAATCTTGGATAATACTCTGGCAGACGTTTCCACCATTTGTATATATACGAGCCTTAGAGGTTCATTCCAAGGACGTTTATTGTATTAAATACAACCAAGCGAGAATGTCCCCGACACGATTCACTCCACAACTTTATAGTCATGACACATTTGTGCTGTCATACAAAGAGATTTGGAAGACAGTGCGGCAAATTGCATAATATGAATAAAATGATGAAAGCTTTTGGATATTGTCGGAAAACTTCTAAAGGAGGAAGGAAATACGAGCATAGTGTCTTAAGGTAAAGTATTTTGTCAAATCATTGATGGGTATATTAGTAGATCATGAACAAGGTTTAAGCAACACTTCATCTAATATCGAATTTCCCTACTTAACCGAAGAAATTTACGTCCTTTCCCACGAGATATGATTTTATTCGTGGGAAAATTGATCACATTCTTATATACCCCTTACGATGTGAAAATTTTTATTAATTGAATAGTATTTGTTATCTGATTTTTACCAATCTTAAGTGGTAAATCATCTACAAACCGGACAGTCTAGGGTTCAACCTCCACACTTCTCACTGTTCTTCGATTTTAGGAATGCTTCAGTGCTTGGCCGAATATTTTATTCACAGTAACAGATTGTGGAGTGAAACGACAATACACATCGTGTAATTGGATTTGTTGATTTCATTTTTTTTTCTTTTTTGGTTGTTGTTGCTATAAATGGGATTGATTCAGAACGGTCAGTACCACGTGTTACATGTTGCTTGACAATAGTTTAAGGTATTAATTCCTCAATAAATTATGTTATTGTTACACGCCGGCTTTAATCAAACGCAGATTATATTGGAAGACTGTATGTATACAAGGCCACTTCCCCATCATTCAAAATACAATGGTCGGCTTAATGGTTGTATAACGAGGAAATCGAAGGCGCACTTTGCAGTCTATGGGAACAGCTCATACATAAAGAATTAAGTATCAAACAGGAGCAAATGTAGGCAAAGTGAGGCATGCATACTGAAGAAGTGCGTAATCATTGTTTCTTACCATTTACTCCGACAATGACCTTGACAATGACAAAATTATCCTATCTTCTTGTTCATTGTATCTATCATTCGCAGTGTATAGTTTTCCTTGAATATCTGTGTTGCTCGATCTAACGCCCTGATATGCTGTGACTTCTGCCAGATAAAATAATTTTCTTTGCCTGAAATAGTTTGCTATACGTATTTTTCTTATTTTTCTGCGCATAATGTTTTGGCGTGTCTGTTTTATATCGGTGACACCCCCCCCCCCCCCCCCCAATACATTTACATGTATATAAGTTACAGGGCTTTAATATTTTACACGTGTATTTTTGTGACAATATCGTGTTGCTGACTGATCTTTTGACGCACGTTTGATGAACTTTAAAATGAATTCACATCGGGAGAATAAGTGTTTCACAAACATATTGTTTCGCAATTTACTTTCCTCTGTTTTAAACATGTTTTTTCTATTTTGAATATGCGTTTTCCAACACTAGCATATTGTACATGCATGTTATGTCATATCTTGTTAGTCGTGACTCATGCTTCCTCTTGTAATACTTGATTATCATTATTAATAGCTTAAATTGGTACAAATAACTTGTACAACTGCATTGGCCTTCAGTACTGAAAACTTTAAAAAGAGTTATTCCCATACACTCTAATTATTGATCTGAGAAAAGAAATGGGTCCGTTTCTTTGTCATCAGTAATTGTTTTTAAAAACGTATATGTATTGAAAATTTGCCCTGCAACTCAAAATTCCTGTCTGTATACAGGACGAATAGCAGCTTGTACACTGAAAAATAACATAATAAAAGGTAGTGTGATCGTTGAACATTTGTCCAGATTATGACATTATGTACAATGTGATAGAAGTAGACGCGGCTATAACAGTATGATCTTGTATGTTGATTGTGAAACACAAATGCTCCCGGCGACAAAAAAGTCCAAAGGCAAATTGAAATGTAGGCCATGATCTTGATTTCATTTGAAACGACTTTATTAATTGAGTCTACATGCCAAATATGAAGTCTCTATCTCTTACCGTTCAAAAGTTACGGCGAAGGTTAAAAAGACAAACAAACTGACGAACAAACACACAGACAGGTCAAAAACAGTAAGCCCCAACCCATCGATCCAGGGACATAACAAATAACAAGAATCAAGAATTAAACTTATAGTAGGTGATTTTAGCAATCCTTTCCATTTTAAGATAAATCGTTCAATGCGAGTGATATCTTATTTTAGACTTTGGCAAAACTTCCAATTTCAATAGAGAAGGGGGAAACAAAGTTTACATTTTCTTGCTATGTGCCATTTATCTAACTTTTGAGTATGGAAGTATTGTACTTTAGATATTTAAAACAAGTGAATCACAAAGCGATGATTTGAGTAATCAACAGGTTAAATATGTTTTTTTTAAATTCCTTTCAGTTTCCTCTATTGGTAGACTTAAGACATAAGTTCTTTACATAGGTCTCACATTTCGGATTGTGAATAAGGCAAAGTATAAAAGTAAGCTTCAGCAAAATAATGGGCAACCCTAAAACTGAAGAAAAATTTTTGTTTACTCTTGGAGGAAAGAGTTTCAAAGAGCCAAGCATCTGTGACTCCATCACTGCATTGTTATCATGACATCTAGTTCACCGTGTAACAGTTTGTATGGATATTCGCCTGTAGAGCTGCAGTTTCGTATGACGTTCTAGACAGAATTAACTCGCGTCCCTCTAGCTAATGCAGCGAATTGTCAGACCTAATGCACGTCATGCGGACGAGGACGCTGGCAAAGTAATGTCAAAACGTCATAAAGTGGGTTTTATCCAATGTTTTTATCATTGGTTAATTCGGGACAATGCTCTTTGTTTTAACCATACATGTAATTGACACCTACGTGTTTGTATTTTCATTTTTAAGTTCCAGAAGACCTTATTTCACTTCATATATATACCGTCTACCATTTGCTGTATTCTTTGTCCAGTATCGTATAATTCCTGACCTTCACTTTCATACGATCGCTTTACTTAAGGTCTCGAACCAGACTACCCTTAAATAAATATTTCACAAAAGAGAGTTGTCAGGAGAATTAAACTGACGTCTTGATAGCAAATGCTGTGTTTATTATCTGTCAATATAGGATAAAGAAAGGACATTTAAATACAAGGCATTCGCCGATGGCAGATTTTTTCAGCCTTTTGATCAAAAGAGAAACTGAAAAGATTAACTAACACGTATTTGGTTGAAGACCCCTCCTTAATTCCAAGTATTACTAAAAACGGAGGATGTAGGATTTGAATTTGTCCTCCTTTTACAAGGGTTTGTCAGTTTTTTTTAGTCTCGTCCAAATTATTTCCCTTGTATAGAGACGAAATCTATTTATAATACATGGTCTCTGATTCAGACCCCTTTACAACGGACCCATATCAATGTGTATCTCACACTCCGGATTTGATTGTCCCATATCTCACACTCCGGATTTGACTATATCAGATTTGACTGTCTCATACATCACACTCAGGATTTGACTGTCTCATATCTCACACTCCGGATTTGACTGTCTCACATCTCACACTCCGGATATGACAGTCTCATCTGAAGGCCAGTCCAGTGTAGTGTTGAATTTAAAGATATTTAAACCATTAACTTAATGCATGCAAATTCTTCAATCTTATCTCTCCACTTTATAGTAATGACTTCAATAAACAAATAAATGAATAAATTTGAATTTACTAGTTAGTATGAGATCTTTTTCCTCGAGTTGAATTCTGGTATATATTTACCGCTACACATACGTGCTTGCTTTGATCTTTTCTTGATATGTAGGTAACCTGTTTAAACCTCAGTCTGTGTTGAATCTAATGACATAAGACATCGCTACATAGACGGTCATGTAATATACATTAAGACGTAATGCGTAACGTTAAGAAATCAACATACTCCGGGGCACTGAACCAATCAAATTTGTTCTCATTGCATTGCACAACCGATGAATCAAGATGACTCTGTAAAAAATGACGTCACGGATCACTCAACACGGTAAAGTTCAGGAAATTCATTTTCATTGTATTGACGGATTTGAATTAATCGAAATCTATACATGCTGGAAGTAAACGTAAGTACGCTTGTGCCTTATCTTGGTTGGATTTACTCAGAAGATTTATTGCTATATTTGGAGTGCAATTAAACGCTCTAAACAGAGAAAGTTTCAAGTAGATATTTGAATACATGTTGATATTGTAGCTAGGGGTCAAGCATGTGGTCGCATTACTTACATAGTCTTATATGATATATGCAAGTCATCGGTGTATATATTTATAATGGATTGCTCAGGAGGTGATGGTAAGTCAAGTTTACAAGCATTGAGTTCACCAGGTAGATTGAAATCTACATCGTATAAGTATGGGTAAATTGAAATCTACATCGCATATGTATGGTCAACTTCAAAGATCTTCTCGGATATGTACATGGATTGATGAGTACAGTTTGACGGACAGTTTCATTTATCAGGAGAAGAGATGCACAATAAAGAATGCAAGGATTGATCGGTCTTTAATAGATGCTTGGTTCAGATATTTTGGAAAACTGAATTGTCATCGATAAAATGAGTAGCCTTTTGTTTGTTAAAATTAGAATTGTTTACATTGAATAAATATTTAAGAGGTAAGATTTAAAATCACATGTTTTTCTTCCATGTCATAAATAATCTACATGTATTTAATTAACAAAGCAGTGGAATTTTGAATATTCATTTCATCATACGTAGATTGACGGTGTCGATCATTTGTACGTTTGTATTATTGTCTAATGTTTTAATGGCGATCATCATAAGATACTACCTTAAACAGGTACGTTGACTGGTCTTTTCCGCTGTTCAGAGAAAATGCCTGCCTTAAACAGGTACATTGACATGTCTTTTCCACTGTTCAGAGAAAATGACTGCCTTAAACAGGTACATTGACATGTCTTTTCCACTGCTTAGAGAAAATACATACCTTAAAAACGTACATTGACATATCTTTGCCTACCTTAAAAACGTACATTGACATTCTCTTCCACTGCTCAGAGAAAATGCCTACCTTAAAAACGTACATTGACATATCTTTTCCACTGCTCAGAGAAAATGCCTGCCTTAAATAGTTACAGTGATATATCTTTCCGCTACTTATAGAAAATGTATACCTTAAACAGGTGCATTAACATATATTTCCGCTACTCAAAAGAGATTGCTTATCTTAAACAGGTACAATGATATATCTTTCAGTTACTCATAGAATATGCCAACCTTGAACAGGTACAATGACATATCTCCGCCACTCACAGAAAATGCCTACTTTAAACATGTACAATGACATCTCTTTCCGTTACTGATAGAATATGCCTACCATATACAGGCACTTTGACGTCTGTCCGTTATTGATAGAATATGCCGTTACTGATAGAATATGCCTGCCTTAAGCAGGCACTTTGACGTCTGTCCGTTACTCATAGAATATGCCGTTACTGATAGAATATGCCTGCCATATACAGGCACTTTGACGTCTCTCCGTTACTCATAGAATATGACGTTACTGATATAATATGCCTACCATATACAGACACTTTGACATCTGTCCGCTACTCATAGAATATGCCTACCATTTACAGGCACTTTGACGTCTGTCCGTTACTCATAGAATATGCCGTTACTGATAGAATATGCCTGCCATATACAGGCACTTTGACGTCTCTCCGTTACTCATAGAATATATGCCGTTACTGATAGAATATGCCTGCCATATACAGGCACTTTGACGTCTCTCCGTTACTCATAGAATATGACGTTACTGATAGAATATGCCTGCCTTAAGCAGGCACTTTGACGTCTCTCCGTTACTCATAGAATATGACGTTACTGATAGAATATGCTTACCATATACAGACACTTTGACATCTGTCCGCTACTCATAGAATATGCCTACCATTTACAGGCACTTTGACGTCTGTCCGTTACTCATAGAATATGCCGTTACTGATAGAATATGCCTGCCATATACAGGCACTTTGACGTCTCTCCGTTACTGATAGAATATGACGTTACTGATAGAATATGCCTGCCTTAAGCAGGCACTTTGACGTCTCTCCGTTACTCATAGAATATGACGTTACTGATAGAATATGCCTGCCATATACAGACACTTTGACGTCTCTCCGTTACTCATAGAGTATGCCGTTACTGATAGAATATGCCTGCCATATACAGGCACTTTGACGTCTCTCCGTTACTCATAGAATATGACGTTACTGATAGAATATGCCTGCCTTAAGCAGGCACTTTGACGTCTCTCCGTTACTCATAGAATATGACGTTACTGATAGAATATGCCTGCCATATACAGACACTTTGACGTCTCTCCGTTACTCATAGAATATGCCGTTACTGATAGAATATGCCTGCCATATACATGCACTTTGACGTCTCTCCGTTACTCATAGAATATGACGTTACTGATAGAATATGCCTGCCTTAAGCAGGCACTTTGACGTCTCTCCGTTACTCATAGAATATGACGTTACTGATAGAATATGCCTGCCATATACAGACACTTTGACGTCTCTCCGTTACTCATAGAATATGACGTTACTGATAGAATATGCCTGCCTTAAGCAGGCACTTTGACGTCTTTCCGTTACTCATAGAATATCCCGTTACTGAAAGAATATGCCTACCATATGCATGCACTTTGACGTCTCTCCGTTACTCATAGAATATCCCGTTACTGATTATGCCTGCCTTAAGCAGGCACTTTGACATCTTTCTGTTACTCATAGAATATGCCTTCCTGAAGCTGGCACTTTGACGTCTCTCTGTTATAGAATATGACATTACTGATAGAATATGCCTACCATATGCATGCACATTGACGTCTCTCCGTTACTCATAGAATATCTCGTTACTGAAAGAATATGCCTACCATATGCATGCACTTTGACGTCTCTCCGTTACTCATAGAATATGCCGTTACTGATAGAATATGCCTGCCTTAAGCTGGCACTTTGACATCTCTCCGTTACTCATAGAGTATGCCTATTGTAAGTACAATCATCTTGGTGTGACGTAAAACAAGAATTTCCCTTAATGGACAAAGTGACATATCTTACTGACTCTCACAGAAAATGCCTACCTATACCAGACACAGGGACATATCTTTTTGATACTCAGAGAAAATGCCTACCTTTAACAGACGCAATGCCATATCTTCCTGATTCTCGGGTAATATGCCTATCTTTGAAAGACATAACAGAGCCGTAGGAAGAATTTCAAAAGCGAGGGGGCCAAACGTTTAAATTCGTTTTGTTTCGTAACATTTTAAAAATTGGTCCACGATCGGCTAAAGAGGGGGGGGGGGGTCCTACGGGCCTGCACAATGACATATCTTCCCGATATCCAAGGCAGGGATAGAATCAAACATAACACAATGAGGTTCACCATGTCACCGACGTCACTAGACAAATGAGGACTTCCTTTCAAGACAGTTAGGTTCACCGTGTCACCGGGGTCCCTAGAAAAATTAGGACCCTTTTTTCGACACACTGAGGTTCACCATCACTAAAATCCTGGAGAAATGAGGACTAGTTTTCGATGTGAATAGGATCTTTATTCAAGTTCTAAGAGATTTCTGATAACTCCCTGTTATGGATGTGTTCCTAGGTCAGTGGGTCAGCCATTCCGGGTACTTGCTAACATCTCTTGTCATTTATAAGCGCCCTATGTATTCATAGTAATAGCACACATGTTTGACATATTCCTATTGGAATATACGTAGAAAATTACGTAGAAAATTAGTTTTTATAAAACTGTTAAAAGAAGGGGTATGCCACATTTACACCTATCGACAAAGTATAAATGCGATGAACACTTTAATAGAAAAGGCTTAAATAGCATCCGGTTCCCGGTACGTATAATATCAACGTGTTCAGATAGTGAATTCAATATTTTAACGATTTCTGAAAGTAATTTAATATGTAGCTCATTTAGGGAAACTGTGTGGAAGTTTTTCTCCTTTCTTTGGCTAAGAGTCCTTTAATGTTAGCGTTTTCCTATTGACGTGTAATAATGGTACTGTCAAACTCCCACCCAACACACTCACTAAATGCGCCTATGTACTTACGTCTCAAATATCAATGAACATTGTTTCATCTGTAACACAGTTTATAGCGTTGACGGAGATCGTGATGCTCGAACGAAAGAAAGAGGGATGGGGTTAAACAACACCTGTGTCATGGATGACTTTATATGTTAAATGTCGATATTTGTTCTTAAAATAGAACATGTAAGTCCCATCGTTTAGCACTGGGCATGTAGTGTGACGGCTTCGATTCCAGTTGTCGGATTTTTCCATGGTTATATTTATCATGTTCTGGGTCCCTATCTGTCCTTCAGTCGAGACAGCGTGAACCGCAGCACCGTGTCACAGTTACGTCGACACGGTAAAGATTCCTCGCTGCTTCAATCGAGACAGCGTAAACCGCGGCACCGTGTCACAGTTACGTCGACACGGTAAAGATTCCTCGTTGCTTCAATCGAGACAGCGTAAACCGCGGCACCGTGTCACAGTTACGTCGACACGGTAAAGATTCCTCGCTGCTTCAATCGAGACAGCGTAAACCGCGGCACCGTGTCACAGTTACGTCGACACGGTAAAGATTCCTCGTTGCTTCAATCGAGACAGCGTAAACCGCGGCACCGTGTCACAGTTACGTCGACACGGTAAAGATTCCTCGTTGCTTCAATCGAGACAGCGTAAACCGCGGCACCGTGTCACAGTTACGTTGACACGATAAAGATTCCTCGCTGCTTCAGATATGGTCTGTTACGATGGTAAAGGGGCAGGCGTGGTGTAGTGGTTAAGCGCTTGGCTTGCGGCGCCGACGATCCGGGTTCGATTCCCGGGTTGTGCCACTATGTTTAAGAGGTTGGTAACGTCCTGCTTCCATGTCGCGATATAACTGAAATATTGTTGAAAGCGACGTAAAACACCAATCAACCAACCAACCAACGATGGTAAATGTTGTGACGTCATGTACCAGGCAGTCGCCGCCACCATTGAGTGAAATAATCTTCGTGTGGCGTACAGTTACGTCTACACGGTAAAGATCCCTCACTGCTTCAGTCGAGACAGCGTAAACCGCGGCACCGTGTCATAGTTACGTTGACGCGGCAAAGATTCCTCGTTGCTTCAATCGAGACAGCGTAAACCGTGGCACCATGTCACAGTTACGTTGACACGATAAAGATTCCTCGTTGCTTCAATCGAGACAGCGTTAACCGTGGCACCGTGTCACAGTTACGTTGACACGGCAAAGATTCCTCGTTGCTTCAATCGAGACAGCGTAAACCGCGGCACCATGTCACAGTTACGTTGACACGATAAAGATTCCTCGTTGCTTCAGATATGGTCCGTTACGAAGGTAAATGTTGTGACGTCATGTACCAGGCAGTCGCCGCCACCATTGAGTGAAATAATCTTCGTGTGGCGTACAGTTACGTCGACACGGTAAAGATTCCTCGCTGTTTCAGTTGAGACAGCGTAAACCGCGGCACCGTGTCATAGTTACTTTGACACGGCAAAGATTCCTCGTTGCTTCAGTCGAGATAGCGTAAACCGCGGCACCGTGTCACAGTTACGTTGACAAGGCAAAGATTCTTTTCTGCTTCAGTCGAGACAGCGTAAACCGCGGCACCATGTCACAGTTACGTTGACACGATAAAGATTCCTCGTTGCTTCAGATATGGTCCGTTACGATGGTAAATGTTGTGACGTCATGTACCAGGCAGTCGCCGCCACCATTGAGCGAAATAGTCTTCGTGTGGCGTAAAGTGTTAGACAAAACTTCTTAAAACTGTACAGCAAATAACATTCGCCTCGTGTATCATTCGACACTTCGAGGGGGCGTTGAGCAAACAAAAGAAATTAATTATATTTTAATAATTATTTACTTTTACATTTTCAGGTAAATAATGCATTTTGTTGCGATAGCGTGTAACGTGAACATGACAGAAGCTAAAACGGAAGTGGGGAGCTCAGTGGACCCCACAACTGACAATGAAGTACTACCTTTGGAATCTGAACTGACTCAGAAAGAAACAAACTCCGAAAATGACTTGGTAAGCGAACATGTATTATTACAAATATAAAGAGGAAGGATATGTTGTTTTATGAGTTTTTATTTTCAAATCCCATCTGTCTGTGCAGAGACAGTCTACAAAATTACTGCACAGACTAATGTGGCTACCTCTCTGTGTATTAAAGTTTACATTAGTAGACTGCACAGACAGATGTGGCTACCTCTCTGTGTATGAAGGTTAAACTTAGTAGACTTTATACAAACAGATTTGGCTACCTCTCTGTGTATGAAGGTTAAACTTAGTAAACTCTGCACAGACAGATGTGGCTACCTCTCTGTGTATGAAGATTAAACTTAGTAGACTTTATACAAACAGATGTGGCTACCTGTCTGTGTATGAAGGTTAATCTTAGTAGACTCTACACAAACAGATGAGGCTACCTCTATGTGTATGAAGGTTAAACTTAGTAGACTCTGCACAGACAGATGTGGCTACCTCTCTGTGTATGAAGGTTAAACTTAGTAGACTCTGCACAAACAGATGTGGCGACCTCTCTTTGTACGAAGGTTAAACTTAGTAGAAACTACACATACAGATGTGGCTACTTCTCTGTGTATGAAGGTTAAACTTAGTAGACTCTGCACAAAGAGATGTGGCTACCTCTCTATGTATGAAGGTTAAACTAAGTAGAAGCTACACAAAGAGATGTGGCTTCCTCTCTGTGTATGAAGGTTAAACTTAGTAGACTCTGCACAGACAGATGTGGCTACTTCTCTGTGTATGAAGGTTAAATTTAGTAGATTCTGCACAGACAGATGTGGCTACCTCTCATCGTATGAAGGTTAAACTTTGTAGACTGCACAGACAGATGTGGCTACTTCTCTGTGTATGAAGGGTAAATTTAGTAGACTCTTAAGATTATTCATGATATGAGATGAATCTACACGTACTGATGTTAAAAATCTGAGAAGGAAGTTTAACGAAACAAAAAAAACCACAGTTATCCTTATCCATCATTTTATTCCTTTATATCCGTATTGGTCACGGATAACTCATTTCAGGGATTATTCTGGGTTCAGAGAATTGTACGGAAATTCTCCTGTAAACAAAATTTCGATGCGATATTTCAAATTTTATGGGAAATAAATGCTTAGTTCCTACATGCAAGGAGAATTGTCCGAGGTAAAGGTAGAAAGGTGAAAACAAATTACTTGCAGAGTTACAATATGGTAGATTAATCATAGTAAAATTAACTTCAAAGAAATTTAAACTATAACTTTATACTCTACTTGAGGGAACACCTTATTCATTTAAGTATTTCAATCCAAATGTTACCATACACGAACAAAGAAAAAACCATAAACATCTCGTAATGTGCCAGAAAGTGTGCATAGTAAATGAGGGCAGGGCTGCGTAACATTTTGAAGTATAAACATCTTTTAAAATAAATCATTCTATTGCTGTAAAATTTACATAGGTAATCATGATAGTTCACGAATTTAATATCAAATGCGTCATTAGAGCATCACGGACACAGACGTTACTCAGGAACATTAAAACGTGGAAATACAAATTGAGGGGTGGGGGGGGGGGGGGGGGCAAGAATATAAAATTAGGAGAAGGCTATCCAAAATGGGCGTTAAAATGGACTTGTATCGGTTATAAGTATTGACCAAACATAACGACATTTCTATAGACATAAAGCGAAGGAGTTTATTCCGGCGTGGACGAGAACGGCATGAGCTAAAGACATGCTGTATGTTGATACACTGGAAGGAGGGCTACTCTTGATTATTTTACGAAGTAAAATCATACTTCACCAAAACTCTCTATGACATTTTGAAGGTGAAATGATAAAAACACACCTCGGTGTACATTACCGAGATTTATATGGGGTTCTACTTTTAACCATTAAAAGGTAGTAAAGTCGTAATTTGATACGAGCAGAGCGATGTCGATTCGGGTCAATGGAGAGAAGTTAACGAGGACTTTTAAGATTGGAGGTGGGAGGTAGGTTAATGGTGCAAAGACAGTTTGTGTACTCCAAGAAAATTATAGCTCCATAAACATGACATTGAAATGTACATAACACTGACTAAGCAACTTGACTCATACAAACATGTAAACATGTATTATATGTTTGCCCTGCACTAAACGGAAAGTTTTATTTATTTAGGTGATTTCTCCGGGTTTCTCAATTTGTTTTATATTTGCAGTATGTGCGTTGTTTCATGTTCACAACTTTTTCACGATAGTAGTGCAGACATTGTTTTACTAAAGTGTCAACTAGAGAAGACATGTCACCTGTCTTAGTGGCCATCTTCATCAATAGACCCCCACCTACTTTAATGACCATTTTTATCATTTTCATTTGTCTACTAAATTCGATTGAATACAGAGATACTTCGGCGATTGCTATTATAAATAAATATCACATGCCTGGACAACCCTTTCTGTTCAGTAAATCACCTTCCCTTGTGAATTTTCCTTTGAGTAAGTATCATAGCTCTAACAGTTTTCTATTCAAACATATTTCATCACCTATCCCAATGACCACTTCTTTAATGGATTTAGCCTCCTGTAATTTGTTTTTATCGTCTGATCATCTGATGTAACAAAACTCTTCATGAAAATTAGATTTCACCTGCGTTAGTGGTCAGTTTAGTAGGTTGGTTGGTTGATTGGTGTTTTACGTCGCTTTCAACAATATTTCAGTTATATCGCGACATGGAAGCAGGAGGTTACCAACCTCTTAAACATAGTGGCGCAACCCGGGAATCGAATCCGGATCGTCGGCGCCGCAAGCCAAGCGCTTAACCACTACACCAAGCCTGCCCCTCAGTTTAGTAGGAGATAATGGACACGTGTACATTAATTTATATATCAATCCCTTTAATACAGAATTTAAAAAGAATTTATTACAACTGATTCAAATGACACAGTTCCTACCTGTAACCTTTAAGGCTTTACAGCAGGTCGCAGACTAGAAAAAAAAATCAAAATTGAGGAATGACACAAGGTGGGGGAGAAAGGGGGAAAGGGGGGGTTCATAGAGGTCAGACCAGAGAAATTGGACAACTTTAGAATAGAACAGTTTAAGCATTGTACGAACTAACTATCTGTGTAAGATTAGATTTAAAGTAGTAAATGTCGTTTTGAATACATTCCAATGTGAGCCACAAATGATGAAACAAATCCTATTAACAGAACACAGAAATAAAAAGATGTTCGTCTTCTCGTTATAAAACTATAGCAAAGTGCAGTGAATACACCAAGACGAACATAAATCATAGAGGTCATTAAGTGACAAAATAAAGCTAAGTATATATGCCCAATTAGATTACCTGGCGAAAATTAATGACCACCTGGTCAGGTGACTTGACCCCAAAGTCAGGGTCAGGTTGAAAATGGCAACACGACATGTGTATAATATTAGAATAATATGTGTTTTCATACGTTATTAAAGTCTGTAATATATGAAAATCAGAATAAAGACGAAAAAAGGCGGTGGGGTGGGGGTAATGCAACGTACAAGTTAATATGTGGTTCATAATGACATCACTAATTCTGGAAATTAAAGTTTTATGTACATTGTGTTTTATGAAGCGCAAAAGCCATTATTTTCCCCATTTCTAAATTTTCAATGGGAATATGAAAGTAAATTCCCGAGAGGTGCTTGAAAATCACGATGTTGCAGAAACTATGCTGCAATCATAAAACGTAAATGCAGTAAAACGGCATTGCAAACGTCAAAACATACGTAAATACATAGAATAAATCGACAGGGTAATGTGACTTTAGAACGTATTTAGAATATGGAGGAAAATGAGAACGATAAAAAGAAATGTTCTCTCATTATAAATATACCACCGCTATATATACCAACGTCTTTTTTTTTTTTTTTTTTTGATGATGTGTAGTTGTACCACTTCTATCATTCCTTCCTTTCATGGTTACATCACTTCAGCTTATAGTGACGTTTATGGTAGAATAACCTAGCACTAGATTCACACCTTGTATAAGGTATTGAGTACATCAGATCAATTCAACCCTCAATGTATGACATTCTATAATAGAAAGCATTCCACCACAATCAACACAAGATAAAGTCAACACTATCCACGGTTGAACTTCATGTACGGGAATAAAATAATATTTGATCTTTAATCTTTATAGAAAATGACAAACCAGTGTGAAATTACATATATCCTCTATGGAAAAGGGATATACATGATCAAATCATGGCTGAAAGGCAAGTAGAATCTCTGTAGACATAAAAGAAACAACATGACTTGAATGCGATATTGACATCGTGTCAATTTCATTTCGTTTCCTGCAGCCAAGTCGTACGTCCTACGAGTAAACTGTGACCGTGCGACTTCTAGCTTCACTGTGTATGCCCGCAGGTAATTGTGCTGTTTTAATTAACATGAATTTACTGTAGTTATTTTATCTTCCGATGAATCTGTGATGTTTTTCAGTTGTATTGTTCTTTACAAAGTATTCAACCAGAACCGATGGTGTTTGATGTCAGAATTTTTAAATATTTCTGTGCTGTGGAATTCATCTTTATAATATTTCAAGAAAGATTTATCTTTCATATGTACCAGGAAAAAATCATTTCAACGTATCATCATACGAGGAAACGTTCCAAATTAGTGACTTTAGTATACCTTGTCTGCGTGGAACAGAATATCACCCAATACTGAATGCTATTGTCCTACTTTCATACCATATCCAGCATTGTCACATATACTTTTAATCCACATCTATCAGTTTTCAAACACTTTCAACTTTATCTCAATCACTTTACCATGAATAGTATTTTTTATAGATCAAAGTATTGAAATGTTATTTTAAAAACCAAATTTTAATGATTTAATTATTTCTTTCTTCGTTTGACTCGATGTAAACAAGTGTCATATCCTTTCCAATAATTTTGGGTAATTTTTATACGCCCGTCATTAGACGGGACGTATTATGTTGTGGCGCTGTCCGTCCGTCCGTCCGGGGTCATGTTTTCCGGACTTTTTTTGCCGTCTTTCAAGATATTGAGTTGAAATTTGATATATAGCTTTATTTCAAGCGGCATCAGTACCAGTTCGAGTTTTGTTACGATTGACTTACTTTTGACGGATTTATGCCCCTTGGACTTAAAAATTTCAAGATTTTTTTTCAGAAATTCATTAAAAATCTATTTTTTGTCAAAAGTTTATGAAATTTATCATGAAACAAGTAGAATGTACCAACTATCACATATGTTACGGGTTTTTAATATCTTTTTCTTCATTTTTGAGAAATTTATAATTTTTTTGGGGGGGGGGGGGTGGGGGTGGGGGGTTGACCATATGTCCTAGGTCATGTTTTCCGGACTTTTTTTTGCCGTCTTTCAAGATATTGAGTTGAAATTTGGTATAAAGCTTTATTCTAAGCGGCGTCAGTACCAGTTTAAGTTTTATTACGATTAACCTACTTTTGACGGATTTATGGCCCTTGGACTTATAAATTTCAAGATTTTGTTTTGAAAATTCATTAAAATTCATTCATTATGAAATTTACCATGAAACAAGTAAAATGTACCAACTTCCACATATTTTATAGGTATTGATATCTTTTTCTTCATTTTTTAGAAATTTATAATTTTAGGAGGGGGTGTGTTGGGGGGGGGGGGCTTGCACTAAAAAAATTCAAGGTCAAGTTCCAAGATGGGTTGGATAGGACCATTTCTGCAAGAGTTATTGCCCTTGGACTTATTCCTATGATAAAATGCTATGAAACGCAATTAACTTCAGTAAACGTCAGATGTTTTTCATGAAAATCATGCCAAATGCAAATTGATCCTGTCCGAAATAAGCGACGGGCGTATTATGCCACGCTAGGCGTTGCTCTTGTTACCATTGTGGTTATAAAGTTTGTAATTTGTGGCGCAGTTAGTGAGGTTTCCAACTCCTGTCCAAAACCAAAAACAAACCAAGTAATAACTAAATGTGTATGTTCAAAACAAGAAAAAGTTATCTTCTGACTTCTCTAACCTTCAATATTTAGCTGGTAGAGTTGCTATCCATGCCAACATATATAGACGTATACTGATTACATGTTACACTTTATAAAGGTCCCCACTTTGAATAGAAACACCAATGTGTATCAATCGAAATAACTTAATTTGGTGATTATTTCTCTTGTATGCCGTTTTCGTCTTTATTCCTGATCATGGTTGTAATTCACATTAAACCACTATTACCGAGGTCGATGACCCAGTTTACTTAAATCGATATTTACTAGGGTTTTTCAATTTCTTTCTTCCTCCTTTTTCAACAAAAGTACATGATAAATATTGATGACCTGTTGGGACTCTGGTGATATGGAGCTTTTATTGACATAATGTTGTTCATTATACACCCCGTGAGCATTTGGAGTCATTTTAAACTGTACCGGCAACAAATCGACAAAGTTACCAGATCCATTCTGCTAAAGACTTGACCCTTTTGAAGAAATGATTGCTCTTTGAATCCTATTGAACTTGCCAATCATTCGGTCGGAGTTGATAAACAATCAACCATTTAATGCTTGAATAATTTTAAGACTGTTTTGTTGTCCTGAGTAATTTCGACCATGAATTTTATGCACTTAATCCCGAAAATATTTTCAACTGTCTTGAGTCGCTTACATGACAAAGTAATAGAACAAGGTACTTGAATGATACTACTTATAATGCAGGCATTGTTGTGCCTAACATAAACCCGGTATATCACATAAGGTAAAGGGTTTACGTCATTGGGGGTTCTTAGTTGAACCCCGCTAAGTACATACATGTATTAGGTAAAGGGTTCACGTCACTGGGGTTCCTTTGGTTGAACCCCACTAAGTACACATAAGGTATAGGGGTTACGTCATTGGGGGTCCATGGGTTTAACCCCGCTAAGTACACATAAGGTAAGGTTTACGTCATTGGGGGGTCCGTGGATTGAACCGCGCTAAGTACACATAAGGTAAAGGTTTACGTCACTTGGAGGTGCCTGGGTAGAATTCCCATTAATTGTGTGACTGGACTGTCGCAGGGTATCCATTAGTTGTGTGACTGGACTGTCGCAGGGTATCCATTAGTTGTGTGACTGGACTATCGTAGGGTATCCATTAGTTGTGTGACTAGACTGTCGCAGGGGATCTGTGACTGGACTGTCGCAGGGGATCCATTAGTTGTGTGACTGGACTGTCGCAGGGTATCCATTAGTTGTGTGACTGGACTGTCGCAGGGTATCCATTAGTTGTGTGACTGGACTGTCGCAGGGGATCCGTTAGTTGTGACTGGACTGTCGCAGGGGATCCATTAGTTGTGTGACTGGACTGTCGCAGGGGATCCATTAGTTGTGTGACTGGACTGTCGCAGGGGATCCATTAGTTGTGACTGGGCTGTTGCAGGGGATCCATTAGTTGTGTGACTGGACTGTCTCACTGGATCCATTAGTTGTGTGACTGGACTATCGTAGGGTATCCATTAGTTGTGTGACAACTGTCGCAGGGTATCCATTAGTTGTGTGACTGGACTGTCGCAGGGTATCCATTAGTTGTGTGACTGAACTGTCGCAGGGGAGCCATTAGTTGTGACTGAACTGTCGCAGGGTATTCATTAGTTGTGACTGGACTGTTGCAGGGGATCCATTTCAGTCAACGACTCATGTCACGATGGAGATTTGTCAGCAAGATAATAAAGGAACGTAAGAAATGATGTCTTAATGTTTGGAATTTTTTAATAATGAATGCGAAGAAAACTCTAAATTACACCACTTAAATAGAGGCCTTAGTGTTTTTGATAAGTGTGTTAGGTTCAGCATAAGACAGAGGTCACTTTAACATATGTAAAATACTTTTGGAATGACTTGATGTAAAGTAAATAAAATGTTGACCTCTCGCTGGGCACTTTTGCTATCTAAAGCTATCGTCACGGACTCGAAAAATTTTACAACGGACATTCCCGATTTAGTTACACCCCAAGCACACATACATGACCTTTCCCAACGGAGGTATTATATACATCCATATGTATGAAATTTCTGATTGACTAAATGAAATCTCCGCGGTATGAGTGTATCAGAATGTTACCCTCGTCCTAGCCATAATTAGTGTAATTTCAAAGTCTTGAATATAGTTGCTGAAAATTGTTTGTATATTATTAGATACGTGTACATTAAAAAAGACATCGTCGTTCACAACAACCCTTAGAGTCTTTACCATTTATTCAGCAATCTATTTGCATATTACAATCTCTATCATTTTAAGATAATAATAATAACTAGAAACGAGCTCGTTGCTAAAGCAACGAGTAGGTTTCACAAGTTAAAGTCGAAGCAGCGAAGCTGAGATCTCCTACTCTAATACAAAATTCTTTTTCACGATCCAGATATCTGATCTTTAGTGATGGTATCCACATTGCGCAATCTACTTGCAGAAATTGTAGGTAACGGCGACTTACATTATACACATTATACTGAAGCCTACATCGCACAATATCGACTACTCTTGACCATATATTTGAAACAAGAAACATGTAGGACAATCACACTTAGTACAATCTGCACGTGTAACCTAGATCTTCAGTCCTTACTGCCCGCTTTATGTTGTTTATTTATTAACTTACGCAAGGTATTTCGCGTGTACAGATGTTTGACCTTGAATCGCTTCTCTGCTGGAATAAACAATTCTCCTCGCGATGAACTTACGCAAGTTATTTCGCGTGTACAGATGTTTGACCTTGAATCGCCACTCTGCTGGAATAAACAATTCTCCTCGCGATGGCCTTTAGTAATGCCGCTTTCCCCAATATACAAAAGAAAGACTTGACAATGTCTCGTATTCCACAGGTAAAGCACTGTAACTGGCGATTAATTCACACACGTTTGAAGTCCTGTATAACAGCGGCGCAGTGCGAGGTATCAAGCAAGGCAAATTCACCGCGCTTCTCTAATGTGTAATGCCGACGCTCGGAGAAGATTTCTTTATAGCCTTGTTCAGCAGTAGCTCGTAGAATGTAAATTTGCTTTTTTTTTCTTTTTTTTTTTTTTTTTTTTGTTTTTTTTGGGGGGGGGGGGGGGGGTGGGTTTGTTTTTTTTTGGGGTTTTTTTTGTTTAAGAATTCGAATGCATAATACTTTCTCAAACTCTATTTTATAGAAAGCACTTTAAATCGCGATTGAATTAATCGCGAGTTACTGCGCCTTGTCCATGGAAGAAGTCCTATATCACAGCGGTGTCGTGCAAGGTATTAAGCAAGGCAAATTGACCGCGCTTCTGAAGATATGTTTATTGCGTTGTTCATCAGTAGAGTGCCCAAAATTTGATTTTTGTTTAAGAAATCGAAATCAAAATGCTTTCTCAAACTCTTGTTTTTATAATTTGTTCATACGACGAATAAAAAATACTTGAAAGTTACACAAGTAAGATATTTTTATAAAAAAAAATCTTTAAATTGCTCACTTTCAAATACCGGGAAACATGTTTCATAGTAAAATCGTTACGGAAAATCGTTTCGTAATGTTTTGGAAACTAAAAGACTAAAAATAAGACAGTTTTGAACATTACGTAATTTTTAAAAAACTTTAAATTGAAATAGAGGCCAAACTAAAAGAGATAGATAATATCGGCCGATGAAAGTTCTAAAGATATGAACCTAGAGAACATAACAGTGAAAATTTGAGAGATCTACCATTAAAACTAAAAGCTACATACGCGAAAATCGAAAAATATTAAATCTTACGTAATTCTCTTAAAACGTCGTATATTTCGAAAAATTTTTTCATTAAACGGGAGTATGTGTCTGTGAGAATGAATAGCCGAAAGATGAAATTTCAAAGTAAAGAGTCGGTAGATAGCCGCATTCCCTATCATGCTACCAATTTTCACATCTCTACCTTCTTTAATAAGCGAGCTTTAGCTGAAACCATTTCATTAAACATTAATGAACTTTATGTGACGTTGAAAGCATCACTTTAAAGGGGGTTGTCGTGTTTAAACCTAAATAACTCGAAAACGGTAAGAGTTAGCGAAAATTTGATGGCAATGTTATGCATATAAATTTTCGCGCAGAATCGATTGCAACAATCCCCGATTCGATAAGATGAAAATTAAGGGAGTTATGACGTCATTTACAAAGTATGACGTCATTTTCAGGAATTTGGTACCATGCCAATTCCCTTTTGTCAGTCGGTAGATATTTGCATTTTCTTTTATGCTATCAAATTTCATACCTCTAGCTTTATCAATAAGCGAGACACAGGTACCTGAAGTTTTAAATTGTATTTTCAGGAAAGGCCAAACACTGAACTTTGACCGCAAATATCTCGAAAACGGTAAGAGATATCGAAAATCTGAGACCAGACCTTTCTCCTTTAACTACTTTTTCACGCAGAATCGATTGCAACAATCTCCGATTCGATACGATGAAAAATAAGGGAGTTATGACGTCATTTAGAAAAGTATGACGTCATTTTCAGGAATTTGGCACCTTGCCAATTCCCTTTTGTCAGTCGGTAGATATTTGCATTCTCTTTTATGCTACCAAATTTCATACCTCTAGCTTTATCAATAAGCGAGACACAGGTACCTGAAGTTTTAAATTGTATTTTCAGGAAAGGCCAAACACTGAACTTTGACCGCAAATATCTCGAAAACGGTAAGAGATATCGAAATTCTGTTGCTGGTATTTACCATTTTACTTTTTCACGCAGAATCGATTCCAACCGTCCCCGCCTCGATCCGATGAAAAATAAGGGAGATATGACGTCATTTACAAAGTATGACGTCATTTTCAGGAATTTGGCTCCATGCCAAATTCCTCTTGTCAGTCGGTAGATATTCTCAATCTCTATCATGCTACCAAATTTCACACCTCTATCTTCCTCAATAAGCGAGCTATAGGCGAAAACATTTCATGAATAATTAATGAGTGTTGATGACGTCACAAACATCACTTTAAAGGGGGTTGTCGTGTTCAAACGCAAATAACTCGAGAACCGTAAGAGTTAGCGAAAATCTGAGAACACTCTACTGGTAGGTATTTGAACGCTCTATCGAATGGAAGAAACCCGATCAAAATCCGACTGCAAATAAAGTCGCTAGACCTTGCCAAAGATTTGATTCGAAAATTTTCAATAATTTCAAAAATATTGGCAGCATGCCATTTTCATTCTAGAGGTAGATTAAGAATGTGGAAACATGTTTAGATATAAAATTTCATGCCGATATCTCATTTAATAAGAGAGATATTAACGTATGAATATTTAATTAGCTTTGATGACGTCATAGCGAATTTTCCCACGCTCATTGTGACTTTATTTATGGTCCGATTTCAAAAATTTTTCATATTCCAAATCAGACCATTAAAATCTTTCATCCTACTGTCTAAAATCTAAGATTGAAATATTTTTTTTGAAATGAAAACAATCGGGTCAAGGTCAACTTTTTCGGGGTAGAGCTACGAAATTGACGCAGTGACATAAAATCTTGCATCTCCTTTTCTGAATCGAATGCTGAAAATTTCATTCCAATCGGACAAATAATAAGGAAGATATAGCGATTCAAAATTTTGGCGTCGTAGGTGGCGCTGCGCGCTTATAAGCGGTAATTTAGAAAATTAAAAAAATCAAATCTTGAAAATTTAATTTCGAATCGAACACTGAAAACAGAATAGTAATATCTTTAATAATGAGTGATTTCTGAGCGGTCACAAAAAAATAAACGGATGAAGAATAATAATAATAATAATAATAAGAAAAGACAGTAGAATAATAAAAGGTTTCACAAGTGAAACTTGTGAAACCTAATAATACAAATAATATAACAATGTACATATTATTTGTTTATATACATACTTTACTGCGTGTCTCTTCCACAAATTTCATTAACTTCTATAAATGAACGTTCGCTTTTAGATTTCATTTGAGAATTTCTAGAAATATGTATGCATATAAACTGAAGGGTTCATTTGCTAGTAAACTATACCATACAATACTATATTAGAAGGATATTAAAATGATACATCGTTTCGCGTTAAGAAACAAAATGAGCTGATTCATGTGTAACGTGGTCTAGAGACCACTCGAATTAAAAGAGCATTAATAGAACGTCAAACCTTTCTCACTGTGTATAAATCGTATGACAGAAATGTGATTTTTTTAATTTCACAAACCCGTTTTAATGGTCAAACACCTGTCTATATAGGTCATATTTCTAAAACCCTCTTCCTCTTGATGTCGTTCTCCACTCAATGTATTATGGATCAATACGATGCTCTGCTATGTAGATGTTTTATGTTATTTTTATCAACGATGTGATTCATGTCATTAACTGTCTGGTTTTTTTATCGAAATATATAAGAAATGAACCGATTTGTCTCCAATGTCAAGTCTGTAACGTATATTTGAAAATGCATAGTTGCCAAATAAATCTCGTCCCCTTTTTCATCTCATAGTCTTGATTGTACATGCGCATAGCATTTTTGATTTTCTTTCCATTTATATAATCACAGCGGTCACCTATTTTAAAGAAATCACTGATCTTAAATATCTGTATTATGCAGGCCCGTCGGAGCCGAGGTGGGGGCACGAACTGATTTTTAACGTTACGCAACGAAACGAAATTCAAGGTATGCCCCCATTCCCCCACTTTTAAAATACTTCTTACGGTCCTGTTATATTCTAAAATAATTATCCCTCGCAACAGCGTTGCAAGGGGGACGAAGGGGGGAGGGGTAGTAACGATACCCTGCATGCTTTTAACTGTAACAAAACCTTGTAGACACTCTAGAGGTCACAGTTTTGACCCTATTGAGTTCATTCTTCGTGTAAAGAGAAGAAGATCCCTATTGGATTAAAAAGTCTAAGGTTTATGTCACTAGAGGTCATCGTAGAAAAACCTTGTTGACACTCTAGAAGTCACAGTTTTGGCACTATTGGTTTCATAGTTTTATAGTTTTGGCACTATTGGTTTCATAATTTCATATCGTTTATGTATTAGAAGAGGAAGATTCCTATTGATTTTGGGGTCAAAAGGTCAAGGTCAATTAGCCCCATGGATTTTGCTTCCGTGCGAGGGATGCCACATTTGGCGTTGCTCTTGTTATTTTCATACTCCAACCATCTTTATAACCCCCCCCCCCCCCCACCACCACCACCACCACAACCACACACACACGCAACAAAGTTGTGTTGGGGGTTATACTGGAATCAGGTTGTCCGTTTGTCCGTCCGCTCGTAGACGCAATGGTTTCCGGGCTCTTTTGTGTTATCCTTTTCACATATAATCAAGATACAATACGTACAGACTTCCCGTGAGAAGCGGAAGGTCCCTATCGATATTGGGGTCAAAAGGTCAAAGGTCAAGTGTACTGTTCTTTGATATTATCTTAAAAATTTCCGGGCTTTATAATGTAATCCTTTTACCTAGAGTCCAAGTACCATACATACAGACTTCCTATGGGATGAAGATGATCACTAGCGATTTTGGGGTCAAATGTCAAGTGTACTGGACATTGATATAAACAAGTTCATACTACCCACATCTTCCCCTCTTCACCTGGGGTTTTGTCATGCCCTTGACCTGATCTCCACTAAGTCAAGGCCATATTTATAGAATCATTCTGCCGACGGGAGGTATTTGTGTCTGTCCCATGGCGAGAATTCTTGTTTAAAGAAGGCATTTTCGTTGTGGCGCTTTAGAATGTTGACTGTGTTTTCCTTATACAGCTGTTGACTGCGTTATACAGCTGTTGACTGTTTTCGTTATACAACTGTTGACTGTGTTTTCGTTATACAGCTGTTGATTGTGTTTTCGTTAGACAGTTGTTGACTGTGTTTTCGTTATACAGTTGTTGACTGTGTTTTCGTTAGACAGTTGTTGACTGTGTTTTCGTTATACAGATGTTGACTGTGTTTTCGTTATACAGCTGTTGAATATGTTTTCGTTATACCGTTGTTGACTGTGTTTTCGTTAGACAGTTGTTGACTGTGTTTTGGTTATACAGCTGTTGACTGTGTTTTCGTTATACCGTTGTTGACTGTGTTTTCGTTATACAGTTGTTGACTTATAAGACCTGCAGACCCGGGACGAAAACTCTGCTGCTGTCATGTCATATTGATAGAGATTTTTAACCGGAAGTTCCGCGTCAAAGTCAATCCTCGTATAATAGCCCTGGTTTATTAGCCGATTCTTTTATGTATTTTGCCAAGAGATAAGGAACAGGCACATTTATTCTGTCTTGTGATTGGAAAATTATCCTGGTACAAAAACCTAACATACAAGTATTTCTAAAACATATTACACAGTCCATATATCTATCAATGATACATATAATATTGTAATGATTCCTTTATAACGTGTAGGGTATGTTTGGGTTTGATATAGATATTTATTGTGGTCATTTCTGTATGAAGTGTGGACGGATTTGAGCTAGTGTAGATGAATCGGTAATGTGCTTGGGTCGTGACCGCGAAACCGTGGGTTCGAGTCCCGCAGTTTGCGGTGAGGACCCGTGTCTCGGAAGACGTAGAGCATAAAAGAATCCTCATAGCTTCGGGTTGGTCCGTTCAATATATTTAGGTTGAAGTATATACATACTGGTAATCATTCTGCAGTCGTATTTCAAACAGATTGTATATTTTAAAGTCACACTAGATTTATTTTAACAATGTCGGCATACCTTCTTATCTTGCCCTGATTTGGATAGGAATTCACAGTACTTTCGCCTCGTTAGTCCCTCCCATCAATTACACCAGTATTTGTAAAATTGAAAGGAGAGAAGGGGGAGGCTAGGAAAGCGAAAGCCCTGTTATGAGTTCATACTTTATAGATCGAAACCCGGTCTGGCAAGTAGGAAGAACAATTAGGATTAGTTATGACGAGCCTGAAAGTTTGATATGAGTGAAAAATCTAATTGTTTTAACTAAAAGTTTATCATTTGACTCATTTTTCAGTTGAAAAAGGAAGTTGCCAAACTGAGGGAAGAAATTGCCAATGCAAACAAGACAATTCACAGTTTACAGGCAGAACTAGTGAATCAGAAATGTAAGGACAATAACGAAGTGACGTCATTGAAAATACAGGTCCGAAGAGGTGAGGAAGCTCTTAGAAAACAGCGCCTCTTGACAGACAAACAATTAGGGGAGGTAATTGCCCACCTCTTGTTTTTGGAGTCAAAATTAAAACGTGAACAAGCAGAAGTGAAATCCGACATAAAGAAAAAGGATGAATTAATTCGAAAACAGAAATATGATATTGAAGATTTGACGTTGAAAAATGAACGTTTAGTGTATGCCATTAAAGAACATTATGCAAAAAAGTCTAAAAATGGTATCTCGCTGGAAAACGGTGACGGAAATCGTACAGAAAATTTTGTTCCTCCTAGTCCAAGTCCAAGTGTAAAATATAAATCTCATAAAAGTGGTGCATTTAATTCAGTAAAAGAAAAACTATGGAAGCATCACAGAAGTAGCTTTGACTTGACCGAAGGTCATAGCAATTTACAAGGTCATTTAAAGGACAGTAGGCAATACAGTAGCCAAGAAAATTTGTCATCAATGGGAAAGAAAAAACGAGAGGCACGAGATAAAAAATGCAAGAGCATTGCAGGATATCCCGACCACTCTTTGGAAGGCTTAATCCCAGAAGAGGGAGAAATGGCTTCTGATCTTCCAACCAACTGGTTAAAACAAAATGGTGACAAAGAAACCAGTCACAGTCCATTATCTACAAACGGTTTCCATGACTACGATCAAGATCATTTGAACGTTTCCCCTACAAATTTAATGTCGGCAACGTCGATGCCGATTTTATCACAGTCGTCGTATTCGCCTACCAAAGAAAGACCACATTCTATTTCAAGTATTGAAAGTCTGTCACCGAAAAACACTGCCTCTTCACCGAATTCTACGGCTACGACAAGCCCGTCTCCTCAACCTACCCAACCAAGTGAATCAAATCCTTTCAAAAATCTGAAAACTATTCTGAAGAGAAAAGGAAGCAAGTCTAAGAAGCAGAAACGCTCTGTTTCCCTCTCTCAAAACACTAACCATGAACATCAAATGACCATGAAAAAACATTTCGAAAAATACGAAATGGCGTAATAGCAATTCTATGCAACTTTGATCAAAAAGAACAATTGCAAGTCCTTTTTTTGTCATATATTTTAAACTTTAAAATTTTCCGTATTTCTTTTACATACTGCCTCTGAAATCCAGGGGTCCTTTTTTCGCACATTCCTCAAGCTTTCATGTGGTTCAAATTACATATGAATGTTCTCGCTTTGTAACTGGTGTGAACGTAAGAGCCTGCGGATTTGCACACGCTTCCTTAAGATTTCGTAATTTTTACTCAAACCCGACACAAATAAAGGAAGGTGATGCACGTGAATTAATTTTCTATCGCAGGTCACAAAAAGCAATGAGAATGTATAAAAAGGACACGACAGTAAATGTTACTTCTTTGTATCAAAAGATTATTACATTCACATGCTATTGATGGCGTTATTGAATACAGATATTGTAAAGCTTTTATTTATGCAAATCAGAACATGTTTGCCATTGTACTTTCTACTTTTTAAACTTCAGAAACAAATTTAGAGTTATTTCCGCCCACTGCTGTAGCAATTTGTGCCCTTATTCCTAATCAGAAGTATATATCACTCATTGAGGAGTTCTGACCTCTTGGCATAAATAATACATCTCGCCCAAGCTGAAATAGAGGGACTGAAAACCGACTTTGGTATATCTACAAGTCTTAACATCAGGGTCCTGTTAAATAGGGGCTTTGGTCTTTGGTTTTGCGCCTGTATTGTTTTCTGTGTTTTTATCTAAAAATCAATGGTGGCAGCAGTGATCTTGGTCGTAGAGGCTTTTTACTATAGATAGATATGTAAATCGTGAGAGATTAATAGGCCAGTAATGTACCATACATCTGAAATAAAAGCCAGGATAAAATACACCAATGTAGTCATGTACCCTAAAATCAATAGATAAATGATTTATTAAATAAAAGTGAAATCCCAAATGCAACAGCTTGACGATGCAGCATATTAACAAAACCGTTTAGTCAGATTATGGTGCAAGTATGGCAACCCGGGTCGGGGAGTGGAAATCTTACTACGGCTTGTCTGCTTTTAATGTTCAGGATTCTCATTTAATATATTATATCCCATTAAATGCATTTTCAGGTCATTAACTTCGCAGTTTTATCGATGGCACCGTTTAAAACTTACACTCGGCGTCGGTGTAGGCGTTCTATACCTACTTCTGTGTGGATGGTTTTTATGTAATGCCTTTATCTCAAAGTAGGAAATCTGATTTGATTGTAACTTTCTCTATTGAAATTGAAAGAGTCAGTAAATGATAAATAAGGTGTTTGTTGAAACTTTATCCATTTCTGACTTAATTCATTTAGTCTGGACCACGCCCCTTTGCAGTAATCAGAGACGAAAACGTTCTTGGTATAGAATATTTAAGAGGAAATGATATCCGCGTATCCGGTGAGAAGCTATTTAAAACACGGGAAACGCCCAGAAATATTTGTATTATGTATGTTACAGGAGTACTGTTAGAAGTACTGTAATGATATATCTAAATATGGTCATTAGTGCCTCTAATTCGACCCTTAAAGCAGTGGTTATGTAGTTGTCTGAAGTCGAATTTGTCTGGCCTTGATACACAGGTGTGTTCTGTAATTGTACTTCCATATATATGCTACATGTATATTTTGGTCGTCATTCTATACTATCCCTCGAAATATTGGTACATGCTATTGTTTTGATTTCTTTGACGTTATATAGATATTTGCTTTCAGTTTTATGTTCATGCTACTGGTAAATCTGTAATCTTATACAAGATGTTCGATAAATGCTTAATAATAGACGTTTGTTTGTTTTGATGTGCAATATGAAAGTCATTTTAATAAGAATAATTTTCAATGTTTAGATCTGAATGCATGTAACTTCAAGTGTATATATATTCAATATGTCAGCATAACAGGAGAGCCAGAATGTATTCCCAGAAAATTTAATGTTAATGTGTTGAATGTTTATGATTAAAGTGTCATTTTGTAACTTTTATTTTAGTAAGCTTTTATAACTGAACCAGTGACTAAGTATAGTTGTAAAAAGGGGGAGGGGCATTTAGCGTTTGCTGTGTTCATTTTCTTCTCTACAATAGCTCGCCATCATGCATGGAACTGATGGAACTGTAACGAACTTGTCACTTTAGTGCAAGTGAAGATGTTCATGAAGGGAGGTCATTCTCGTTGGACAATTTTTTTCTGGAATTAGACCCTTGATACTTACAATTAAAGATTAAAGAAAGTTTGTCGCCTCAGTGAAATTATCCACGACAGCGGCATACATTTCACAAAGATGTTTTAGTGGAAGTAAGAAGTTAGAAAATGACGATAGTAAATACAGTTTAATTGTATGACATGTTTGACTTTATCAGAGATTTTTCCACTCACTGTACACGATTTAGAAATACTTCTATATGATTGGATAAAATATTATGATGTCAGAGTTAAACTGAAGATGTAAAGATTACCTCTGTAAAGTTACAAACACTTACCTGATCTCGTTCGTGTTTATCAATTAATGCAAAAGGTGAATAATATTCAAATTAGTTCATACCTTATTTTACCTGGAACAAACTTAACGTCAAAATATAACCGAAATTTCTTTTGACATGTATTTTCATGGAAGAAATTGACCGAGACTGCCAAAATGGGGGTTTTCGGGATACAGTCAACTTTAAAAAAAAAAGAACAAAAATATTTTTGTTTGAATATGTTATTTCGTGTTTCGTTAAGCTCATATTTGCCAGAATATATGTTAAATATTTTTTGAATAAAAATATAAATTATATTGTTGACTTTTATTTCATTGCATTCTGTGGGCATACAGTTCGATGCATTTCAGACGGCATCACTCGCAACAGTACCATGACGGTTAGTCCCAGGAATTACGTCATAAAGTAAAATCTCATTAAGAAACACTTTGATTGACTCCATATATTATTCAACTGTACACTAAGCTTGCAACCAAATTGTTTGAAATCGCTTGAAGAGTACAAGACTGATAATAAAGTCGTGGGTGCTCGCACCAGAAAAATCACTCACATTAAGATCGTTGATCATGTTCAATACTTGGGACTTGCGATTGAAAAGCATGCTGTCGTAGTCGCACAAGGACTTGCCACAGTCGTATATAATCGTAATACTGGTACCTGTTATTGGAGCTCAATGCTGGTCACGACCTCTTTGTGAACATCACGACTGTTCACAAAGAGGTACCACCAGTCGTGCCATGAATCTTGAAGTTTTCCACATCAACACATTAATGATACTCGGTACCTCCTATGTCATTCATGTATATTATTATAATGGTTAAATTCAACAATCGTAAATTGTACACAAGTTTTCATCTCGGATTCAACAAGTACGTGCAGTTTAACAAACCCACAATGGAAATAATATAGAAAACGAAAAACTTGCGTTTCACAGTCATACTTCTCTGAACGTTGAGTTTGACACGAAAACACTTTTTGAAAGTGGAAAAAGAATGGTCATGGTTTATCCAGTCCTCATCAAATTTCAAATCAGCAGCACTAGTTGTCTGTCAACTTCAACAGCTCCTACCACGGCTTGATATCTTTAATATAACTTTTTCCAATTTTGCATGTTTTTTGGAAATTGAGTCTTCTTGTTATGCAGTTTTCCCCCATATGAGCAGGTATGTGACGTCAAAACGGACTTAAACTCCAAATACAAAGTAGGAACACCTCTGTTGCCTACTATCCTTTCTTCAAAAAATGAGGCAAAGTGATCCTTACATGTCACATTGCTTTCCAGGTTACAGATTACCATCAGCTCATTATTAAGCTCCATAATGCATTAGCTCAGTATCAAGGTATATAACCTTAACACATTAGCTCAGTATCAAGGTACATAACCCATTAGGTCAATATCAAAGTACATAGCTCAGTATCATGGTCCGTAACACATTAGCTCAGTATCAAGGTACATGACCCATTAGGTCAGTATCAAAGTACAAACCTCAGTATCATGGTCCGTAACACATTAGCTCAGTATCAAGGTACATGACCCAATAGGTCAGTATCAAAGTACATAGCTCAGTATCATGGTCCATAACACATTAGCTCAGTATCAAGGTACATGACCCATTAGGTCAGTATCAAAGTACATAGCTCAGTATCATGGTCCGTAACAGATTAGCTCAGTATCAAGGTACTTAACACATAGCTCAGTATCAAGGCACATAGCTCAGTATCAAGGTCCGTAACATAGCTAAGTATTAAGGTCCGTAACACATTAGCTCAGTACTAGGGTCAATAATCTATTAGATAAGTATTAAGGTTCATTGGGCATTAGATCAATATTTGGGTGCAGAATGCATTAGCACAGTATTGAGGTCCATAATGCATTAGCTCAATTTCAAGTTTCATAATGCATAAGCACAGTGTCTTAACTCAGTATCAAGGTCTATAAAGCTTAAGATTAGTACTAAGGTCCATAATGCATAAGCTTAATATCATAGTCCATTATGCATTAGCTAAGTACTAAGGTCCATAATGCATAAGCTCAGTATTAAAAGATAATTATGCATTAGCTAAGTACTAAGGTCCATAATGCATAAGCTCAGTATTAAAAGATAATTATGCATTAGCTAAGTACTAAGGTCCATAATGCATAAGCTCAATATCATAGTCCATTATGCATTAGCTAAGTACTAAGGTCCATAGTGCATTAGCTCAGTATTAAGATAATTATGCATTAGCTAAGTACTAAGGTCCATAGTGCATTAGCTCAGTATTAAGATAATTATGCATTAGCACAATAGCAAGGACCATAATACATTAGCTCAGAATTAAGGTTCACAATGTATTTTCTCAATTTTAAACTCAATAATGCATTAGCACAGTATAAAGGGCTATGGCCCATTAGCTCCATATTAAGGTCCATAATGTGTTAGCCAAGTACTAAAGTCCATATTGCATTAGCTCATTAGTCTGATACATAATGCATTAGCTCAGAATTAAGGTTCATAATGTATTAGCTCAGTATCCAGGTCCATAAAGCATTAGATCAGTAATAAGGTTCATAATGCATCACCTCAGTATCAAAGTCCATGATGCATTAGCCGAGTATCAAGGTGCATAACAAGTAACATAATGCATAAGCTCAGTATCAAGGTCCACAGTGCATTAGCTCAGTAATAAGGTCATTAATGCATTAGCTCAGTACTAAGGTAATTAATGCATTAGCTCAGTATTAAGGTCATTAATGCATTAGCTCAGTACTAAGGTCATTAATGCATTAGCTCAGTATTAAGGTCATTAATGCATTAGCTCAGTACTAAGGTCATTAATGCATTAGCTCAGTATTAAGGTCATTAATGCATTAGCTCAGTATTAAGGTCCAAAATACATTAGCACAGTACTAAGGTCAATAATGCATTAGCTCAGTATTAAGGTCCAAAATACATTAGCTCAGTATTAAGGTCCATAATGCATTAGCTCAGTACTAAGATCCATAATGCATTATTTCAATTTTAAGGTCCATAATGCATTAGCTCAATTTCAAGTTTCATAATGCATAAGCACAGTAGCAAGGTCAATAATGCATTAGCATAGTATAAAAGTCCATGATGCATTTGCTGAATTTTAAGTTTCATAATGTATCAGCTCAGTATTAAGATCCATTAAGCATTTTAAGAATACAAATTCTTTTAAGATACCATTCAACTCTGTAGAAAGCCCACCATTTTAAATGTTTTTCTTAAAATTTTATTTGTGAAAGTGACATCTTAAATAAAATAATTTTTTACACATTCAAGACACATTCATTCAGAAAGAGAACAAGATGTATATACTCAACAAAAAGCACTACTTTCTCTCACACATTGGATAGAGTTACCCACATAAAGTACAAATACCAAACAAACCCTATCAGAAATGTGCGAACAGCTTTTATATATATGACTGCAATAATGGCCATTGACGCTGTTCAGGAATGTTATATATATTACCATGTATTTGCACAGATAGTGAGATGAGACGATGATGCATTTCTTTCAAAGAGAGGTAACTCTTACAATTATAATTTTTTCTGTAACACCAATTACAAATTTTAAATATTTGGTTTGTGACATGAATTTCCCTACACTTTCCAACCTTATAAATCTAACTGGGACTGAGTTACAAGCAAGAGAGATTAAGTAAGATAATTTGTAACTTGTAACTTGCGTATTTGGTCAACTGATGATTTCACACTCATTCATGCATTCCTCTCAATCTCATTTATAGTACAAAACACAACATCATTATCTATATATTACTCCTAAAGTCATCTTTCACATTTTCTTTTCCCCTTTTCTGAAAAATAAAGCAAAAAAGAATAAAAATTAGATCTTGAAAAATCTACATAGAAAGTTAGTTGAATGAATCAAGAGAAGCATGTGGAGTTGTGTCTGGGTTTAATTGAAACATAATGACCTTTTTTATATACTGAAAACTTAAGAAATTAGGACATCGTCAAGTTAATATTTCTAATCAACAATGATCTGCACTGTGACTTGGCACAGAAAATCAATGTTCATACTTTCCTGTCAGAAAACTTTTACACAAATTTTGAAGATTCCAAGTTGAATGGTGAATTTTCTATTATGTACACAGTCACTAACAAACACATAGCAGCTATGCTACATCCCTTATGCAACATACCAATACATAAGAATCAGAAGTATATTTATCTCATATAAAATCTTGTCTTCAAAGGTCATCAAAGGAAAGGTGAAAAAGTGGTCACTTATGGAAAGTGGTCTGTTGATACAGGTTGGTTTTGTCTATACAGTAGTAAGGAATAGAGGAATGAGGGTGTTAAAGACAGGTGATAGCTTAATACAGTTGACCTTTAAAGCAGGTTATACTGTATATTTATTATGAACTGTAGTCACAATGTGTTCGAGTATATTTATATGAAGATTTATCATTAGAGTTTTGGCAAATCATAGAATTATGTTTAGTAATGAATATTGGCAACAAAAATATAATGACACTGGCAACACTTTTGGTATTAACTTGTATGACCAAACAAAAACAAGAACCCCTGCAGATGTGAAAGACTCCAAGAGAAGAACTTACCTTTGTGATGCAATTCCACTGAGAAGTCTATTGCCAAATATAAAGGTAGGAAGTCCCAAAATGCTGAGATACTTGACAGTTTGGAACATGTTCAGATTAACCCAGTAGCAGTAATACAGGCCGAAAATTCCTAGTCAATAAATTAATTATATCATTACATGGTTTCTAAGTTCTTGATCAAATGAATATAAATATTCCATTCACTAGTGAGGAAAGGCAAGTAACTAAACAGGGGCAATGCCAACACAGCATAATAAACCAGATATACATAATTTCAAACACAACAGATATCTTGATCTGCATTTCTTAAGAAGATTAAAGCAATAAAAATCATTGTGACCTTGACTTTGAGGATATGATTTTGGGTCAAGGTCATGATACATTCTTGAGTCATGGGCAACAATTCTAAGAACTATATATAAATCCATGAAGGTAGTGAAAAGTTATGGCACAGACAAGATTTCCCCCTTAAATTCACTGTGATGTTGACCTTAGAGGTATGACCTAGAGTCAAGGTCATGAAACCCCTGAGTCATGAGTAACAATTCTGTGAAAAGTTATTCAATCCATGAAGGCAGTAAATACACATGCATTGGTTTTTATTTCACATTTTTACCAAAAAAATGACCTTGACAATCCATAAGCTTCATTCTCTTGTCATAAGAAATAAGTGTACAAAGTTAAAAAGTTCTAGAATAAAAAGTGTGGTCTATATCTTGTTTACATGGTGCTATCTTAAAATTGGCCATTTTTTCCCCAAAATGACCTTGACCTTTACCTTGATAATGAAAATCAATATGCTGCGCCCACATCGTAAGAAATAAGTGTACAAATTTTGAAAGTCCTTGCCTAAATGGCATTACCTGGATCTTGTTTACAAGGTACGGACAAACCCACAACACCACACCATTATACACCCATCTATGACAGATACATGTATAATAAACTCTTGATGTGTTTTTAAAACACTTTACTTAGCTTTAAGCCAGCATAAAGGGCTTATGAAAAGCTTTACCTTATCTGATTAGAAAGATGTAGCCCAAGTTAAAGTTTTAAAAAAGTAAATCAACGTCCAAGGTCAAAATCACTGGGTAAACAGTCATGGAACCAATTGAAAGTCCTGGTCATAAGGAATCCACATGAGAAATATCAAAGCTGTACCTTTTCAAGTTCAAAAAGACATAGCCCAGATTAAAGTTTCAAAAAATAGATCTAAACCAAAGGTCAAGGTCACTAAGTTGTAACTCATGTTACAAATTAAAAGCCCTGGTCTTGAGGAATCAATGTGTGAAATATCAAAGCTGTACCTCTAGTTCAAAAGATATAGCCCTGGTTAAAGTTTTGTATATGGACACCAGATGACAATGCCGGAGGTATAACATTAGCTCTCCGAACTTTCGTCCTAACCAGCTAAAAATGGAAAGCCTTAATATCAACATGAAACTAAGAATACTTGAAATCCAACAAATAGTGAAGAAGAAATGATCTAGGTTGGGCGCCATAAACTGAGAAAATACTTAAGTCATAATTTCAAATTCTTCTGTTGAACAATGAATTAATAATTGGGATTTGGATTTTATTGAGTTTTATCTTATCGATAAATAGAATTAGACCATTCTGTATGACAATTGATTTGAATGTTTGATAATGGAATAAATTAAAATGAAAGAATGGACTCAAGTATTTTCTCAGTTTATGACGCCGGATCCTGTACTGCACGTTTCTTCCTCAATGCTGATAGAGAACAACACATCAAGGCTTATTAAATACAGGTTACTCTCCAACGGCATGGAAGGATGATCACAATGGTAAAGTATGACCTCCATGAATTCGTTGGTTTTATATTCTTTAAGAATGTTTTTGTAAGTATGTGTTTACCTAAACATTTCGACTGAAAGAATCAATCAAGCTTAAACAATTTAATGGTCTTACCATCCAAATATAACTTGAATGAAGAAAACAAAGTATTTATTTTCTTTAAAAATATCTTTTTATTACCTCACTCACCGAGTCATCATAATACTATCAGAAACAGCTACGACTTGAGCTCTCTTTTTTTGTGATACCATGTACAGGCAATCTCATTAAAATTCAATCTATCAAGCTCCTGAGTTTTATCATGTTTGATGTGGTAGATCTCAATATGTTCCTTAGCAATTCATCTCAGATTGACCTTTGACACAGACCAATCAGCATCTGCTGTGTAAAGCTGACCATTTTTTTCCATTGCTGTCTATAATAATTTGAATTTGAATCCAGAAATTATGCACAAATTGAAAATTGAGTAGGTTTTTCAAGGTGTGCTGCCGTGAAATATGGGCGTAGCCATATTTGTTTACACATGACAATATAGACTTCCTTTTGTAGGCCAGCTTTGCACAGAGGATGCTGATTGGTCAGTACTGTAAATTTTTTAATTTTGACTCTAAATTCCAGCACTTTCCAAGGTATCAACTATCATAAATATCAAACACTAGGATTGAGAGGATGATAAACTTCTTCATCTTGTTGTAATGATGTAAGATTTATAAAAGTGACCATAAATCCTTGAGAACAAATCCATATTTAGTCATCAGGCATGGCAGGAAAGAACTTACCTCAAAACACAAAGCATTGTGCATGTAACAAAACAACACAATAGCTTAGTGAAAACTCATGTATAACATTTATACCTGTTACTACACATTATGTATATACATATATAACACAATAATGTAGCTAATGAAGATGTAACTGTATGCTACTAAGATGTTTCTACCTACCTGCTAAACAAATGTGGAATAAAATAGCACTAACTGACATAGGGAAATTAGATATATTAGCTCCAATTTTCAGCCACTGTAACAATAGAACAGAATTATAAAATTATTAGATTTTAACATTGCAGGCATAGGCTAAAACATCTTATTTACATAAATAATTAGATTTTAACATTGTAGGCATAGGCTAAAACATCTTATTTAAATAAATTATTAGGTTTTAACATTGTAGACATGGGCTAAAACATCTTATTTACATAAATAATTAGATTTTAACATTGTAGGCATAGGCTAAAACATCTTATTTAAATAAATTATTAGATTTTAACATTGTAGACATGGGCTAAAACATCTTATTTACATAAATATATAGATTTTAACATTGTAGGCATAGGCTAAAACATCTTATTTACATAAATAACTAGATTTTAACAAGTTGGAATAGGCTAAAACATCTTATTTACATAAATAATTAGATTAGAACATTGTAGACATAGGCTAACACATCTTGTATACATAAATAAATAGGCACTTTTCAATTCACACAGTAATGTGTAGATAAAGGTTAGGCAAAGCTACAGAATCAAACTGATGCCTGGTAACACTCAATGGTCATGTATTGTGAACTAGGTACTGAAGGAACAAAATCTAATTAAAGAGGGTTAATCAAAACTGAGAAAAGTCAAAATAATTGATCTTATATACTTTCATAAGTACCTGTATTGTTTTTAAACTATAATTTGGTACTTAACCACTGACACATTAAACATCTCCTCTACAGAGGAATAGCACCAGTGTTAGTGTCAGAGTCTGACCAGCTGATCACATACCAAGTCAGTCATTTATTAACAAGGGCATAGATTTACTATGAATTTTACAATTCCATAAAATTAAAAAGTTACCAAGATAAAAAGCAGTGCTAGCGGTGCCAAACAAAGAGCGGTGAAAACTGTGGATACAACTGCTGGTGGCCTCTTCTCTGCTTCACGGAACATGTGCTGAAAAACATACCAAGAATTCAAATACTTGCAATAAACAGCATTTCACAGAAAATTTTTTATTACCATCATTTTGTACTGCACGTTTCTTCCTCAATGCTGATAAAGAACAACACATCAAGGCTTATTAAATACAGGTTTACTCTCCAACGGCATGGAAGGATAATCACAATGGTAAAGTGTGACCTCCATGAATTCGTTGGTTTTATATTCTTCAAGAATGTTTTTGTAAGTATGTGTTTACCTTAACCTTTGGAATGAAAGAATCAATCTAGTGTCAATGTGTATTACTTCCAAAATACTACATCTAACATGGAATAACTGTCAAATGAAAATATAACTTGTTTGAAGCAATGAAAGTCCTGATACTTTAGGTAAAGAGGTCAGTAGGCTACGCAAAATGACCTCCATAACATTTCCTCATATAACAATTTCCACATAGAAATGATCTTATCAAATGGACTAATCTCTTTTCAGTAATTTTACTCTGGCATTATGCATAGATTTTAAATCTTATATATAATAATGCTGGTAAATTTCACTTTAAGTTAACTATATTGTACCTTAATTTCTGGTTTCTTTGAATAAAGCCCCGCAGACTTCTCTTGTTTGGCCACTACTTCAGCAAAAGTCAGTTGTACTTCAGCCTACAAAATGGGATGACATTCATTCATGGTTTCTCAATAGGTATCAAATACAAAGTAATTTAATTACAAAAGTTTGATTACGAAATTACCCCTGTATAATGCACACCCCCAAAATGGAGAAAAAATTCCAGAAATAGCCCACGTCATGTGTATAATGCGCAGGTAAAAAATCAATAAACATTCCTGTTGTTGATGTACAGTAGCAAGAGTTATCTGTCACTTTAATGTTTTTCACTCATCAATTAATAACTTTCGAAGTGACTAATACTTTATTAGCAACATGAAACAGTTATGTGAAATTGGTAACCTTTTGCATGATTTAATAAGAAATAATATTGAATTCTGTGAAATTTATACCAAGTGCTAGTGAAACTGACAGCAAAATTATAGCCTCGTTTTATTCATATCTGGCATCAGTATTTATAGTCATCATCTGGAAACCGAAACAGTGATGAATCACTATTTTCAGTGACAAGTCTACAACTGAACTATGCTGATGTGTATTTTTAGTAGCAGTGACCTTTAAACTTGACCTTTTGACCCCAAAATCTATCCCACTCTAGAACTATTGATTAATTGATTTTTGTTTTACGTCACACCACGAATATTTCACGTATATGGTGACAGCATCTGCCTGATGCGGGGCATACAAATTTTGACCTTTGCAACGGACCATCAAAAGCAGTGAGGGATCTTTCAAGTGCCATGCATACCACGACACGGGGCCTCCATTTTACTGTCTCATCCGAAAGACGTGACACTGGCATGACCAGAGCATGACTCGAACCCCAACCTCCCGATCAAAAGCCTGACGCGATACCACTAGGCCACACCGGTTTCACTCTAGAACTATATATAAGCTAGCATTGTATGAAATTTAAAAGAAATCTATTACTCTTAACTCAAGTTATTATCTGGCAACCAAAAATCAGTGATAAATGTCTATTTCTAGTAACAGTGGTCCTTAGAATTGACTTTTTGACCCCAAAATCACTCTCACCCTACACTTTACGTAAAGTAGTCTTACAGGAAGTTTTAAAGAAATCAATCATTCTTAACTCGCATTATTATCTGGCAAATGAAATGAAGTGATATGTCTATTTTCAGTAACAGTGACCCTTAGAATTGACCTTTGACCCCAAAATCAATCACACCCTAGACCTTTACATGAGCTAGCCTTATATGAACTTTGAAAGAATTCAATAATTCCTAATTCATGTTATCATCTGGAAACCAAAATACAATGTTAAATGTCTAATTTTACTAACAGTGACCATTCGAGTTGACCTTTTGACCCCAAAATAAATCCCACATTAGATCTCTATAAGCTAACGTTGTATGAAGTTTGAATCAAACTGGTCATTCCTGACTGACGTTATTGTCTGGAAACCATCCAGACAGACAGAGGGACAACGACAAACACTATAGTTTCCTCCAGTTTTGCTGGCAGGGGACTGAAAACCGGACAAAATTCAGGGATGTATTTACTTTTAAACGTCTCTGAAAAAATCTGTCCATTAGGCTATATCATTTATCGGATTAATTAATTTGGTACTCATAATTATAGTAATATGGTTACTGTAGATTGATAGATTTTTTTTATCTCATTTTAAGTTACAGATATATGCTATATATCTCCATGTCATTATACTCGATGTACTTGTCATTTGCTGAATTAGCACTTTTTGTCTGATTGATGTGTGTGTACAACACTTAACAGTTGGTTGACCAGGGATTGTTAGAATGTGACATCTAAACCAAAGAACAGCGGGTGTCTAACTGATACATAAATGGGCCAATTACCATTAATTTCAAGACTGTCTGAATAAACATCATACCCACATTCAGTGTATCTTATAATTAATGTGTTAAACTCTAGTAAATACATCATTACATAGATTGTCAGAATTATCAGACAAACAAGAACAAAGGACTGTGAATTCACTCCAAGGTAAATTAACTTCCTGGTGTGATTTTAGTACATGCTGATATTTTAGCGGTCATATTCAGATAAACATCAGGTACAAATACTTGTTATATTTTAGTTCCCATGTACAATGTGCACTGAAATCAACGTTGGATATTTTGAAAAAAAAGTATGCATTATACAAGGGTAATTATGATAGAAACTTACCAACAGCCATTGAATAGGGTTCTCGATGACAGCATCTCCAACGATCAATTCCATGGAGTATTTGCCAGACAGATGACTAAATTGTGCTGCATTAGAACCAACATCCTGTAATTCAAAATTATATTCACCTTGATATCTCATTTGGCTGAAATAAACTTTTTGAACTGAAAATTAAATTCGACTCATATGGAACAAGGATGATTCTTAGGACGAGGTTCAATCTAGTCACTCGTGCGAGTTCTTTACAGCATTTTATTTCTAACTTAGATGCTGAACTGATGATAATGTTCTAAGGAATTTGGTTATCCATACTGTTCTAAATTTATAACTAGCTGAATCCATACTGCTCTAAAATTGTAACTTACAGACATCCATACAGTCTTGGAGAAGATAACATATGGACATCCATACTGCTTAGGCGAAAATAATATATGGAGATCCATACTGCTTTAAAGGTAACTTACTGACATCCACACTGCTTTAAAGAGTATAACTAACAGACATCCACACTGCTTAAGAGAAGATAACTAACATACATCCACACTGCTTAAGAGAAGATAACTAACAGACATCCACACTGCTTTAGAGTAGATAACTAACAGACATCCACACTGCTTTAAAGAGTATAACTAACAGACATCCACACTGCTTAAGAGAAGATAACTAACATACATCCACACTGCTTAAGAGAAGATAACTAACAGACACCAACACTGCTTTAAAGAGTATAACTTACAGACATCCACACTGCTTAAGAGAAGATAACTTATAGACATCCACACTGCTTAAGAGAAGATAACTTACAGACATCATGATCCACACTGCTTAAGAAAAGATAACTTACAGACATCCACACTACTTTAGAGAAGATAACTTACAGACATCCACACTGCTTTAATGAGTATAATTTACAGACATCCACACTGCTTTAGAAAATATAACTTACAGGCATCTCCATCGTTTTAGAAAAGATAACTTATGACATCCACACTGCTTAAAGGCCGATATCGGAGTATAAATAGCGGCCAATCAAGAAAATGGTGGCAGATTTGATTTTTCGAGACACGTTCAGATTGCAGCAATGAATTTGTAAAATTATCAACAATTACGTCGATTTAACATACGAAAATTGTTGTGCTCATTCGTGTCCATAATAAACAAGTTCGTATCAACTAATATTGTAATGAAACTTCCCCATAATTATATATTTGTTCATCAAAGTTCTGAAGCAGACCTCATTATCTAATTTCAAATTCAATTTCGTTCGTTAGTGGGCGTGTTTTCGTGTTTTATTGTTTACACCGGATGTAGTGTGAGTAGCAGCACATGTTGACGGTCTGATAAGAAATTTAGCGCCAACTATGATAGCAAGAGTGTCTCGTCAAAGTAATAACAAAAGATCTATATATATATAAAATAATAAGTTGACTTACTGGTCTGTCTCTGATTATCCAAGTACATCCACGAATTTATAGTAAACATGATACGTTATAACATTGTTTGCAATTGTATAACGACAGTTTGTGCATTCCGATGTTGGATGATATAAAAACCGAAAATCAAAATAATTTGTACTTATACTTTTTTGGTTTTAATTAGACTGCATGATGAGTAAGTTTTATTCCCGCATATGTCCCATGTATGGTTTATCCTTTGGATTGGGAAGCCATGACCTCTCAACAAATTCACTACACACGAAGGCATTTCACGTCTGTGCCATTCTTGACCTTGCATGTCACGTTCTATAGTGCTCTAGATTTTCTGTCAATGTATCTTTGATCATTCCACACACCGCCATGCAATAACATTGTCCAAACCCTTTCATATTTGTTTTTTCTTATTTTAGAGTTCCATTGATATGTTACACTGGGTTCGGATTCCCACCACAACTGAGTATAACTTTCGTCCGTTATACAAGGTCTACATAAACAAAGCGGACACTCTTCACTACTCGGGTCTTGCGATATTACAGATGTCTCCTCGGCATTATGTTCGTCTCCATAGCATATAATATAATAGTATTTTCACCAAAGTACGTCTGAGTCACTTTGTCCACTACCTGGAATGGCGCGTACGAACTCCCGCCAATTCCAGTGTGTTGTGGTGGGTCAAGGAGGTGCAAGTCCCAATTGTTTTGCATAAATAAAGTTTTCATAGCTTTTAATTTCAACTCCGTAACATTTAAAGTTAATTTCTGTTTCCCTTCCATATTTAATGCCTATCATAAAAATACTGTATACTGACTTCGTCACTTTTGCAAAAATGATAAAGGATGCAATTGCCAGTTTTCTATTGGGAAGGGGGGGGGGGGGTGTCTATTGCATTTCTATATAACTTATTTTGAAAACATTCGAACGATTGTTATAGCATAAAACTAATCTTAGGTATTTTCAAGTACGAGGTGTAATTAATATTTATTGTTTTCTGTGATGCATATTTAGCCTTCACTTTGTTAAGTTACCCATATGTGAAGCACGTGTTTGTACTCGGCGGAAACACGCTGTGTGTTATTTTTATCGCTGCTACAGCGGCAAGGACCGCCCAACTCCAAATACGCTTAATTGCACTACCACTGGATTTTCATGTAGGTCAAGCTCGGCCTTCAAGGAAAAAAAATTTACAGGCATCCACACTGCTTTAGAAAAGATAACTCATAGACATCCACACTGCTTAAGACAAGATACCTTACAGACGTCCACACTGCTTTAGAGTAGATAACTTACAGACATCCACAATGCTTTAGAGTAGATAACTTACAAACATCCACACTGCTTTAGAAAAGATAACTTACAGACATCCACACTGCTTTAGAGTAGACAACTTACAGACATCCACACTGCTTTAGAGAAGACAACTTACAGACATCCACACTGCTTTAGAGTAGATAACTTACAGATATCCACACTGCTTTAGGGTAGACAACTTACAGACATCCACAATGCTTTAGAGAAGACAACTTAGAGACATCCACACTGCTTTAGAGCAGATAACTAACAGACATCCACACTGCTTTATAGTAGATAACTTACAGACATCCACAATGCTTTAGAGAAGACAACTTAGAGACATCCACACTGCTTTAGAGTAGATAACTAACAGACATCCACACTGCTTTAGAGTAGATAACTAACAGACATCCACAATGCTTTAGAGTAGATAACTAACAGACATCCACACTGCTTTAGAGTAGATAACTTACAGACATCTACACTGCTTTAGAGTAGATAACTTACAGACATCCACAATGCTTTAGAGAAGACAACTTAGAGACATCCACACTGCTTTAGAGCAGATAACTAACAGACATCCACACTGCTTTAGAGTAGATAACTTACAGACATCCACAATGCTTTAGAGAAGACAACTTAGAGACATCCACACTGCTTTAGAGTAGATAACTAACAGACATCCACACTGCTTTAGAGTAGATAACTAACAGACATCCACAATGCTTTAGAGTAGATAACTAACAGACATCCACACTGCTTTAGAGTAGATAACTTACAGACATCCACACTGCTTTAGAGTAGATAACTTACCGGCATCAATACTACTTTAATGAGGATAACTTACTAGTTCGAATTTGTTGGAATTGGACTCTGCTTCACTAACAAACACAATCTCCTGTTTTGTTTTTAGATTGGTCAGCTTCACAAACGTCTAGAAAAAAATATCATCACTATGAACTAGAGCAAAATATAAAAGGAGATAAGTCACCATGTTGGTATTTAACAGATTTCACAATTCTACCATTTTTCATTATGCCTAACATTGTCTGTATCATATGCCATGTGAAAAGATTTAACAGAAATTAATGTGATATATTGTCTTCTTTTACTAATACAGAAAAATTTACAACTTATTTAGATCTATGAGCACTTTTAAATCGTAATTTGGATGATCACTTTTGATTTCTGAGCCAACATCTGCATTTAACTATATATAAAAAGCAACATTACAATTGATTGGTAATGTTAATTAGTTGCATATAGGCGTTCTCCCTAAATGCTGATGGAAAACAACATATCAACTTACTAAGTACAGGCTGCTTTCCAACCAAATGGAAAGTGGGTTACCATAGTAATACAATGTATGTGACCTCTATTAATTAAGTAATACTTTCTGACCACTTTGTAAAAGGATGTATTCCTGACTTTGATAACAACTGTAAGCTTAATTTCTCTATTTATACCACTATAGCTGCAAATAAATCAAACTTTTCTGGAAGAGTTTCTAAGGAGTACTCTTACCTGATGTGCACTGATAGATTTACCACTGTTCTCCTTCAGGGAAAACTTCATGGTAATTTTCTGGTGGTAATCTGCCTCTAATACACTGGAGGCTTTACCTGGGTACTGCAACCTGAAATAACAATTACAAACCACTGTAGATAATATGCAGGAAGTGCACTGATCTGCTATGCTACATCTTGCCTCTGTACAATTACATTCATTTGTTATATACTATATTGACAACTGGTGTAACAGACTAAAGTACTAGACAGCCAGACATCCATTCTCTGATCAAAGTAATCCATGATACTGGGTATTTACAAGGAACAGGTTATTAGGATGCACTCAAAAACATCTTGGTATTAGTGGTTCAGAAGACTAATGTTCTAGGCTGAGCTTTACAAATTGTGATATGCCTGAAGGCTGGTTATATGGTTGTATAAAGCTAACCAGCTAGTTACCAACATGTGCAGGTGCTACAGTAAATCCCTTACATTTTACTGCATGACTTTATTATTTCACTTTGGATACATTCCTGAGATATACTTTTCACATGAAGCTCCATATGTTAAATATAAAAACAGAAGCACTCAATATCATGAATTTTTGGCCTCCTAGTCTTTATCAAGTGATCGAAACAGTATAAATAATGTCTTATGTATCTATCCATCATTATGCCATATAATGATGTATGCTTCAGCATAAATATCAAGTAATTTCTCCACTTATTGTAGCAGACTTAGCTAAAGGTCGGGTGTATGCCCATTTGTGACACTTTGTTCTAACCTTGATGTGTTGATACTTCTGGTAAATCTTGCATTTCAAAGTGATAATGAACATTTACTGAATAATGCTGAAATTTTGGTTCTACTGCTGTCTTAAAGTATTTTTGTATTTACTTGGTTGTTTTAGCTGCAGATGTCTGGTCTTTGTCTGCGATTCCAATCTCCACATTCTCTATGGTGACCTTTGTTGTTACCTTGACCTCTACTGCACCACCTGTTGTTCCTATCAACCTCTTGTCTTCCTTTGCTGGCTTGGCACTGACAGCTATTTTGTAGAATCCACATGCTGGTTTAGACTGCATGAAGTCCAGTTCAAATAAGGACCTAACAAGAGTAACACAACATCCTCTGTATGTTATATATTGTACAGATTTATTACAACTAACTGTTTCTTGCCATACTGACTCCTAGGAAAAAAAACATTCACAGTTTAACAGTATTTCATCAGTTTTAATATTCAAATGAGGACAATACACAGTGTTTGTCTTCTTTTTTCATATGTAATCAATGGTTTTGAAGTCTTAGAATACAATCTGTATAATTATGTTAATATAAGACTATTTTTTTTTTATAACATATTGTGTTATAGCTGAGAATTCAAAGTCGGCACACTTATCTTACAACATCTTATCAGTGGTTCTAAGCATAGAGAAATCAGGTAAGAAGTGTGACTTATGTGTACCTCTTATCAGTGGTTCTAAGCATAGAGAAATCAGGTAAGAAGTTTGACTTATGTGAGTGGTTCTGAGCATAGAGAAATCAGGTAAGAAGTGTGACTTATGTGTACCTCTTGTCAGTGGTTCTGAGCATAGAGAAATCAGGTAAGAAGTTTAACTTATGTGTACTTCTTGTCAGTGGTTCTGAATACAGAAAAATCATGTGTGAAGTGTGACTTACGTGTCCTTCATGTCAGTGGTTCTGAGCATAGAGAAATCAGGTGTGAAGTGTGACTTATGTGAACTTCTTGTCAGTGGTTCTGAGCACAGAGTAATCAGGTAAGAAGTGTGACTTATGTGTACCTCTTGTCAGTGGTTCTGAGCATAGAGAAATCAGGTAAGAAGTTTAACTTATGTGTACTTCTTGTCAGTGGTTCTGAATACAGAGAAATCAGGTGTGAAGTGTGACTTACGTGTCCTTCATGTCAGTGGTTCTGAGCATAGAGAAATCAGGTGTGAAGTGTGACTTACGTGTCCTTCTTGTCAGCGGTGAATGGTTTCTTGTTCAGATAAACCACGCCATCAGAGACACGTTTAGCACTGTCAGCCATGACTGTTAAGCTTCCTACACTTCCTCCCATAAGATTTGTAACTTTTACCTGTGGTAATTATCAAGTAAGTATCTAATACATATAATGTGTTCAATATTTAGGCTATGTCAATAAATTATGTTCTACAAATATGCTATTTTTTTAGTATTTCCAAAATATGCACTGAAAATGTTTATCGCTTTAAAGAAAATAAGGATATTAAATATAGAAAGCCTGATCTGACTACACTAAACATTGGAAAATTACTAGCGATGGTAACTGAAGCATTAACCTTTCAGCTTACAGTCAACTTAATTACCAACTTACATACTCATTTAAAGAGTTTTATCACTGTCTGACCCTATTAGATCACATGTAACATTATCTTTTACATTGAGTGGAGAGGGTCAGTTCATCTTGCACATTATGTGGTGGTCAAGCAGTTTTCTTTTGACCTTATCTGCACATATCATGCCTAATGATGACATGTTTATAGATATGATGAATTAAAAACTGACCTTGATAGTTGGAGAACTTGAACCAACATCTACTGCACTAGCCAGAGTCACAGCTACTGGAACATGAAACTGAAAATAAGATAACACTAATTTGTTTATTTTCCAAACTATCATTTTTTAAAAGAAAGATTTCCTATTGTAAAAGTTACTTAAATACTTTATACTTCTTTTTCATTTCATGCTTAATACAAGTAAATAAAGCAAAAAGCAAATGTCTGACTCCATTAGATCACATGTAATATAACCTATCACACAGAGTGGAGAGAGTCATTTTTTCTAGCACAGTATGCCTTGGTCGAGGAGAAATCTTCCTGGACCTTCACTACACATAATATGCAAATGTACTCAAGACTGTTTATAACGTGCAAAAATTAATGAGGAAAGAGTGATTCAAAATATTGTAATTGATCATTTTTTCCTATTGATATATGGGTGCCAGTGATTCAAGTGGCACTGATTCTAATCTGACTAAGAATCAATCTTGATGTGTCTGTCGTTGTCTCTTGAAGTCCCGCCATCAGTTGTCATGGGTGCCTTTCGTTTGACAGAGTCAGTACTAGAGAAAATCTGTGAAGTGTGGTCTGATTAGCCATGTTTAAAAACAGGTTGGTATAAAAAGAGTATACCATTGCCAATGCCAATGTTTTAGCACTAAAAATTATGCAGTGTCTGTCAGCCTGCTATTGGCATCCTAGCCTACACTTTTTACACAACTTGTTGATAAATAACAATGACTAAAGCATTTAAATTACTTTGTATTCTATTATTTATGAGGGAACTTCTGATTTATCTTATATTTTTCATTACATCAGTCACGTGAAAACATGCATGTACATTAAATTTTGTTGGTGAGTTATATCTAAATATGCACGATTCACGCAGAATTCTGTGTAATTGGGAACACTGTGTAAGCACATCAAAGATCCCTGATACATGGAAAAAAACTTGTTAGGCCATGCACTGGACAGGTGCCTCGACCACAAAGATGTATATGATGTCATACGTCATGAGATACTGCTATTTTACCTTGTTGTCTGTTAGAGTTTTAACAACAGTAACTAGCTGACAAGCAGCTCTTAATTGATGTACATGTTTCCTGCTCAGGAAATAGTTGGCAAATTTAACAACTTTGTCCTGAAAAATAAATACAAGTAAACTACTATATTCATTAATTTGTAATATACATAAGAAAAAGAGATGGGTAGAGTGAGAGAAAACTACATTCTGAAATAATGCAATCCTCCATATACACGCAAGATTCACCATAAATTTACATAAACGTATTATTATACTTCAGTCCTAATGAAATAAGAAAATCAATATGTCAAACGACAACTACTAATTAGTGCAAAAAAGATCTTTATGGCAACATAAAATTTACGGAATGTTTATTTAAGATGTGGTTGGAATTATTCATCATGTATGTACTTATTGTTAATTCCCTGCATACTTAGAGATATTCAATTTGAAAAAAATGTAAATTTACATGAAATTATTTAGTGACAAAAATTACTGATCAGGAAAATAACTCACATCGGATAAAGTGGGTGCCTTCTTCTGCTTTTCACCAAGTTTATAAGCTCCATCTATAACTAGAGCTGTAGTGAATAATCCACCTTCAAACTGTCAAAGAGGGAAATGTATCTATTATATATTCCATTACAATACAAACATAGTCATTGGTGTTTACAAATAATCAAATCTGATCTTCTCAAAACCCTGAATGATGTAAATGATCCAAGATAATAGCAACTTTTCTGACTATAATATAAAAAAATAATAAAGCAAGAGCAAGGCCTAATGTTTCATAATACTCCTGTCGCTTAAACTGAAGCGGGAAACATAAGCATTGTGACTTTGACCTTGCAGATATGACCTTGGTAATATTTCAAGACACACTCTTGGGTCCTGGGCTACAATTTTGTGAAATATTAATCCACTTTAATGCACTGGGGGAAAAAGTTATGGCTTAGACAAAGGTTTAGCAATTATATGCATTGAGACTTTGATTCGCAGATATAACCTCGGTTCAAGGTCCGGACATACCTTTGGGTCCTGAGCAACAATTCTGTGAAAAATTCAAATCCATGCATACATCAACACATTTTGGCTTGAACAATAATTTAACTGACATGAGCACTTGTGAACTTGACCTTGCACATATAATCTTAACTCAAGGTCATGAAAAACTTGGGTCCTGGGCAACAATTCTGTGAAATATTATCAAAATCCATGCAAGGGGTAAAAAGATGTGGTCCAGACAAGAATTTAATTCACATTATTACTGTGGCCTTGACCTTGCAGAAATACCTTGAAAATCAATAAGTTTTGTCCTTTTGACATAAAAATAAGTGTACAAAGTATAAAAGTTCTAGAATAAAGTTTGATTTGTATCTTGTTTACAATCTTTTTACTATTTTGACCTTAACATTGAAAATCAATAGGCTGCATCCTCATGTCATAAGAAATAAGTGTGCAAAGTTTGAATGTCCTAGCCTAACTGGTATGGTATGTATCCTGCTTAAAAGATGCAGACAGACCCACAATACATTTACTACATGTATACCATAATACATCAATCTCTGAAAGCGTATAAAAAAATAAACTGAATTAGCCGATTAAAATTTACAAGGACGTTAAGTCATCTGCTTGTCATAGTCACTGTGACTGCTACATAGACATCTGTACTGCACGTTTCTTCCTCAATGCTGATAGAGAACAACACATCAAGGCTTATTAAATACAGGTTACTCTCCAACGGCATGGAAGGATAATCACAATGGTAATGTGTGACCTCCATGAATTCGTTGGTTTTATATTCGATTCTTTTAAATCACAGATTTTGAAAATTATCTAAATTTTAACTAATCAGCTTATTTAGGATTAATGTATACATATTTAGAGTCTTTCTCAACATTTCAGTTTATAATTATGTAATATTAAATAGTAATAACCATGTAATTCCCATAAATTTTCCAAACGATAACATGTTGTACCACTGTTTTATGTTATGAAAAATTACAGAAGGGATTTGCTGTCGACTTAAATTATTTTGCACTTTCCATGAAAAGTTAATTTTTCTGTTAGAACCATGTACATGTACCGTATTTACTTGAATATAATACACACTTTTTTTATCCAATTTGACTCCTCATTTTTCCACTGCGTATTATACATAGGGTTAGAAATCTGGAACTTTTTTTCCAAGATTTTAAGCTTCAGTGGGGGATTTAGAGGGGTGCGTGTGTCCGTTAAAGTATCTAAAGCCGTCAATCAAACCTGCCAGGCATGAGATATGAAATTTTCCTTTGTTTTGTTTTAGTATAGCAGGAAAATGTTGTATTTATGGCATGGGTCACTGAGTAAAACTGATGTCATATAAAGTCATTTCAGTATAATCATTTGATTGTGTCATACACGTGATACAGGTGTACAAGTTGTGGTATAATCACTTCCTAGATAGCAGCCAACCTAAGCTGTTCGATTTTTTAAAGATAAATCTTACTATTATTTTATTAGAGTTTTTGGTATGTATTTAGACATGTATATAAATCATCAATATAAATCGATTTAATCTGGTTTTTTATCTTTTGTCACTGGCAGGCTCTAATGCTATTTGAATGTTTGATGGTTTTACATTTTATGAGTAAAAATGTCTATTGTCTGTATAATGTCTGCTTCCCGTAGTAAATGCCCAAGGCAATAACAGGAGTAAAGTCTACAGTGTGCATTCAATGAACATGATAGAATACTTGAATAGAATAAACTACTTGACCGTTATGGCACGAGCATTGACAGTTTGGATAACACTCATTCATTCACTCTTTCTTAATTTTGTCTTCACAAACACTGGCAATCTCCGCGTAAAGTTCATGTAATATAGTAGACACACACGCTCATTCTAACAAGAAAAAAAAAATTGAAGCAGCCGTTTGGGTACTAGTTAAGAAATTTGAAGTCTATGCAAGTTTGATTGTAAATAAAATGAAAGAGAGAAAAGCGTTGATATCACAAGATAAATAAAGGCTGGTCGTTTTGTGCCACTTTTGATAATAATACACGTTACACGATTACATTGTAAAAGGTATACGGCAAAGCAAATTCAGTTGACAACATCATCGATGTCATATACATGTACTGAAAATTTTGAATGCGTCTTGCTGTTTCAACACGAAATTGACATGTTTTGGATTTTCCCCTGCGTATTATACAGGGAGTTAAGACCTTTTTTTAATGATTTTTGAGATAATTTTGTAGGTGCATATTATACTCGGGTGCATATTATATTCGAGTAAATACGGTATACATGAAGGAAACGATAGGATACCTGTAAATATTTTTCATCTACTTCATCTGCTTGAGCAACAATATCCTCAATAGCATCAAACATTTTTTTAGCATCCCCTGGTAGTTCAGCTGTCACCAAAAAGGCATAACCATAGCTGCAACAGCAAAACAAGACTTCTTATAAATCTGCACAAATATTACATACGAATGCATAACGGTAAAGTTATACAAATAAAGATATGATGCATACACCATCTTGCTATTCTTAGGTAACTGTACATGTTACAAGTAAGTGTTGTATCATTATTTTGTTTTTGTAGTCTATCTAAGGTAAATGAAAATGTCAAGTTCCTAATACTATAAAGTAAGATCTCTCTGCTATTGACATCATGTATATTACATGTATCTGTACTAATCAGTAAAATATTTGTTTCATTTTCTCCTTGCCTATTTATTACAGTTATATACCAACAGTCACTCTTCACAGCCTGAAATAATGTGTTATAAACACCATAACCACCATACCTGGTAGGTGAATCATCCTTCTTCAGAGATTCTGTAAGGGCTGCAGTTACCTTGGCATTGTCCACTATGAAAGAAAACAAATTATTTGCTAAAACTGCTGACAAAAAGAAATTGTTGTTGAATGACAAGCTACAAGAAATAGCTGAAATATATGGGATTAACATTTACTAACATGATTTCCAAACATATTTCAAAATTAAGAATCAAACTAGAACATTGATAAAGTCAGGAAGGGCACCACTGAAAGGCTTTTACAGCAAACAGCAGCATTATTTCTCATATTCAATTTAATTTAATTAGTTGATTTTCTTCTCATCTTAAAATCTTTAAATGTAACATCTTATTTTGACGTTGACCTTTAACCCCAAAAGGTATATATTATAGTCCAGGTGAATTGTAATTTTTCCACTGGCCACAGTAGACCACATCCAGGTGTAAAGGCAAGAATTACACAATACAATGTGTAATTAGCAAAGGTGTGGATAAGCACAGGTAAATTTCCACTAGGGTTCCAACTGTGATTCAGAGTGTTTTTCCCACCATGTTTTGTGCAGTTTCTCCAAAACACCTCGACTGTAATGTAAGTGTCTACCACAAGACTTTATCTATCTATGCATTAAGTTTCAAGATTCTAGGATATTTTCTTGCTGAGTTGTCACATCAGAACCAAGTATTGATCTGTCAAAACCATGTTTTATTCACATCTGATTATAACCTTGACCTTGAAAGTTATTGGTGTCTTCCTCTCACCATCTTCTACTTTATTTTGAATAGTATTTATGTTAATCTTCTTAAAAACTAAAAAAAAAAAAAAAAACCCTCAGTTTATGTGTGCTATAGAAAGTACTGAAAAGATATAATTCTATTAGCATGAACAAAAATTTCTAAAAGTTTGTTTGTTTTCCTCTCATCTTAAAATCTTTAAAGGTAATATCTTATTGTGACGTTGACCTTTGACCTAAAAAGGTATAGGTGTCTACCACTAACCTTTCTCTATCTATGTATAAAGTTTACAGACTCTAGGATATTTTCTTGTTGAGTTACCACATCAGAACCAAGTATTGATGTATCATAACCATGTTTGTAATTCATACTGGACAAAGGGACAGACAGGGTGATACTACGGGGCAACCACCATACAATTGGGCCTTAATCTTATGTAACTTCAGACAGGTGATCCAATCCTGTTCCTTGTTCTTCAAACATATATAAATAAAAATAAAAAGAATGAAAGATATTAAAAATCCTAAGTTTAACTTCCTAACTAACAGTAACAATGTATTTCTTACCTGACAAGCCAAGATTTTTGAGAGCAAAAAATGCTTGAAAAATATCAACTACAGCTGAAGTGTCCTTAATGGCATCATTCAACACTTGCTGAGCATTGCCTGAAGGGAGCTAAAAAAAATGAAAAAAAAAACCTGTTAAAACCTGCAAGAGAGGTGTTAAAATAAAATGTTACTTGTATAAACTTGGATATAAAGATGGTGATACCAGTATCCTGCATCTGTAACTTCCTTTTAAACAATCATATGCAAAAACTGACTTAATGCTGCAAGTCTTTTAAATGATCTTGCAGTTTCATCAGCAGAAGGTTGGGGGTTTAAGGCTTTGTTAAGTGGTCAAGGCCTAGTCTTGTGACTTAAACAATCCCCCGATTTTGATTCCCAGATTGAAAAAAAAAGACCAGTTGGTTACCTATTGCTGCCATGACTTAAAATTGCTGAAAGTGATTTAAAACTCCAATCAACCATCACTATGGGCAATAATAATGATAAAATTGGCAGACTTGCAATGAAGTATTTAATGCTCTGCTGTGTTTTACTTTGGTGGTTTAATTTGTATTACCAATTTTATAACTAATCAAGATAAACATCTTTCAACATTTTTATTGTGCAGCGCCTGAGCAGTGTGTGAAACTGGGATTATTGATGGGATAGCCTAGGGGGCTATCCTAAATGAAATTAGGATAGCCCCATTAAAGTTGGGATAGCCCAGATGTCATTTGTTAGGTATGATTGAACAAACGACATTACAAAATTCAAATAAATTAAATTTAAATTAACTGTCACAAGGCTTTAGCAGCCTCAGATTGTGCAACGTTTTTCAAGTTAAATTTTGCCTTAGAGGCATCTGCATGCATAGATGAAGTTTCATACTTTTTAATGGAATCTAGCCTAAAATTCGAACATCCCGTATACATATAGAGTTTGCCCATGTGATGTCACACTACTAGCATTAGTGGCCATGTTGGAGTACAACTCTCAGACTTTTTCCTTGTAAACTTCATTAAATTCCTGAGAAATTAACTATTCATCAGGGTAGATTTCGTGACTTCAGTCTTAATTAATCAGTAAATATAATCAATCAGTTGAAAATTTTCTGTAAAACATTTAGATATACAATGTGATTATTTCATAAAATTAAGTTAAATCCAGCAGTTTTATATGAGCATTGATGGTTAAAGTCCGAGAGTTGTACTCCAATGAGGGAGATAACTCTAGCTAATTTGAGGAAAACGTTTCGGTTTCATAGAGGGCCTTGCTCCCTCAAAATATTTCAAAGGTAACATGACCGCTACTTGATACGGTGTAAATTGTGCAATGTTATTCATACGCTTACCTTTATACTTGACACTGCACGCTTTGAAAAAATGTTTGAGTGATACAGAAATCTTTCTCATTCAAACATATTTCGCAAAATATGCTGCGTCAAGTACAAAGACAAGCCTATGAAAGACATGGCATTGAAAAACGAGATAGCCCAGTCGCACACGGTCAATTCGATCTGGGGTAGCCCGACGAGTTTTGGGGTAGTCACGGGCGCCGGACTACCACTAATTTCGCACACTGCTGAGGTACTTTGACATAATTGTGCAAAAGTTTCAACTAGAGATGTGATAATGGAACAAATATCTCCCGCAGCAATAAAGTTGAAACATGCAATATCTCAACCCTTTATGACAAGACAGTAAAGAAGAGTAGTCAACACAACTTGATAGGAAGCGGAACATTTGGTGGTTATTCAAGGGTCTTGTCACAGGAAATTTAATCAAAAGTTAATACTCTATCAGTAGATCATCATATTGAAGTCATATATCAATTTTTAATTCATTATATCAAAGCAAGCAAGTGAAAAATGTGGGAAACAAATTTCTCTTCCAATAGCTCTTGGAAGAGTGGGTCAATTGCAACAAAAGTAAAACATGATCTGTAGATCATCACACCAAAGTTATATACCAAGTTTAAATCAGTATGTCAAAGCATGCAAGAAATAAGTCAAAAAGCAATAACTCTTGGAAAAGTGGGTCAATCGCTAAAAAAGTAAAATTCGATTTGTAGATCATCACATCGAAGTTAGATACCAAGTTTCAGTTCAATATATCAAAGCACTTGAGAAAAAAGTCCAGAAAATGAATTTTGGTCAAAGGGCAACAACTCTTGGAAAAGTGGGTCAATTGTGACAAAAGTAAAACCTGATCTGTAGATCATCACATTGAAGTTATACCCCAAGTTTCAGTTCAATAAGTCAAGGCACACGAGAAATAAATCCAGAAAAATGAATTTTGGTCAAAGGGCGATAACTCTTGGAAAAGTGGGTCAATCGCGACAAAAGTACAACTTGATCTGTAGATCATAACATCAAAGTTATACAACAAGTTTCAGTTCAATATGTTAAAGCATGCGAGAAAGAAGAATGGAAAACCAAATTGGAAAGGCAGATTGATGGACACACAGATGTGGTGATTCCAGTATAACCCCTCCCCCACCCCTTACTTCATAGCAGGGGGTATGTATAATAAGTAGTGGATTGCTATGAATAATATCATTGTTCTACTACAACAGATACCTTCCTCTCCATCTAGTGTGGAAAGGCTGTTTTCGTATCTGAATAATATCTGCACACCATGCAGAGAAATAGGCAGGCGTGGTGTAGTGGTTAAGCGCTTGGCTTGCAGCGCCGACGATCCGGGTTCGATTCCTGGGTTGCGCCACTATGATTAAGAGGTTGGTAACCTCCTGCTTCCATGTCGCGATATAACTGAAATATTGTTGAAAGCGACGTAAAACACCAATCAACCAACCAACCAACTTAATGCTGAGTTCTCTCAAAGTGTCTCTTGTAGAAATTATAATTAAAAAAAATTTTAACCAGTTTGCAGCAGGGAGAAACAGGGACATTACTCTGAGTTTTGAAAACTGTTCCACTTATAGCAATTTAAGTACTACTTAAAGTGTATTCTTTTCTGTATTACTGTTCTTTTTTTCCTTTCAAGATGGTAACATATATAGTTTTTAAATTTCTCAAAATACCCAAAAATTCCACTAAATTTCCCAATTGCAGGGCCCTGGACACATTCCAAAAATACCTAAAAATCCCCCAGGACTATGTGTGTAGTGGTTGTCAGACAGGAAATCTGGGTTCCATTACTAACTTTGTGTACAGGGGTTAAATGCTTGGCTTGTAGTGCAGTCAGGGTTCCATCACTGACTTGGTTTGTAGAAAAGAAATGCTTGATTTGTAATGTATGCTGTCTGAGTTTGACTTGGTGTGTAAAGGTTAAACACTTTAAATGTGCTGCAAGCAGCCACGGTTCCATCACTGACTTGGTGTGTAGTGGTTAAATGCTTGATTGGTGGTGCAGACAATTTGGGTTCCATACTGAATTGTGTCACTATCATCAAGTTTGTTTACCTGTTTTCCTGCTGCATTATGATGGAGAAAATGAAAATGATAAACAAATCATCTAAATAACAACTATAATGTTTCCAGTGAATGGTTTGGCTTACCTTGCACCCTCCCAAAGCTTTAGCTGCCTCTGATGCATGGTAAAGCGAAGCAACACTACTGGAATCCACCAGTGAAGTTACTTTTTTACATGCCTCCTACAAAATGAAAATACAGTATGAGGTCACATTACCTGACATAAATTAACTCTTCAAAATTTCTTTAAAACACATACTTTACTGTTGGAGTATGGTGCTTCCAATTAAAGTCAATTTCTCTATTTTCTTCATAAATAGCATGTACATGTATCTAATTAAAATTGTAATTACAATACAATCTAAAAAGTTATTCCTTGCAACTGATGTAAGTCATGCAATATTGTAAATAAATGTATCTTACAGGAGATAAATCACAATCCATATTTATTCAGTCATACATGTATATTGAATATTTTACAAATTACAAGAGTTGAAGACTATGTCAGTATGTGTATTATTCAAAATGCCTGTCAATAGGAAAAATTTGACATGTGTAAGACAACATGTAGCCGAAAATTTTACTTCTTACCTGTGAGTTGGATATAGTAGAGCCCAACAGTTTTAAGCCCAGGATTGAATAGTGAGCATTAGTCACATCTGTGAAGGGCTGAGCTGCCTCAAATACTTTCTTCAATCTAGCTACATCAACAGTGGTGATATATGTTGATGGGGTCAGAGCCTGACCCAAAACAGCTATGGCAAATAAGTACAAAATAGATGTCACTGAAAAAAAAAAATCTTATCAGAAAGTTTTATCCATAATAAACAAGCAGAATATTGCATAAACAACACAAGCATTTTGATCCCATCACATTCAATAATGAAGGCTCTATGTGAGTGGTGGATATTGTCTCTGCCGAATATACATGTAGGTCATAATACACGTAACACAGCTTAAAGTTGGTGTGCAACTTCTCACAACAAAGCCACATACCATTGTTAACTGTGTTTGATTATTGCACTGTTAATGGGCTTAAGTGTTAATGGGACTTAAGGAAATCCGAAATACTTCATAAATTATATAATGCGAAATTCAATTCATTCGCAAGTATCCAATTGTTGTGGTTTTCTTGGTTGCTTGATCAACGAGTTTAAGTCCCAATAATTATAATTTTATAAGAAGCCACTAAAAACTACATTTGTGTATATGGACGGATAGCAAAGCAAATTCAACACAAGGTCAAGGTCAGGGTCATGGTATCAAATGAAATCTCTGGTCATAAAGGATCCATGTGTGAAGTACACATGTACATGTATCAAAGCCCTACCCCAACAGATTCAAAAGATATACATCTAGTCAAAATCAAAGTTTTTCGAAAGGTCAAATTCAAAGGTCAAGGTCACTACCGGGTAGGTCAAAAGTCATGGCATAATTTGAAAGCTCTGATCATAGGAAGCCCATGAGTGAAGTACATGTATTATGTTCATACTCCTCTTAGTTGCCGAGATACTCCTTCAACCAGAAATTTAACCAAAATGTTGATAGACTGACGGGCTGCAAAATGGACATTGCAAATATATAGACCGGAATTGCATTGCCATATGGCCAAAAACTTATCATGCACAGTTCTCCCTAAGAGCTGGCACCCGGCAATTTTCGCCGCCTACATTTTTCCTTGTCACCGCCTACTTTTTTTGTGCATGTCATTAAGAAAATAACATTTTTTCAACAAAATGCCAAGGCTTGGTAAGGTTCTTTCACACTATAACGATTGACTCAATGTACTTGGATGAAATTTGCAAAAAAATCTAGTGTGATTGTTGAGATGCTCCATCCGAACTGGGATATACAACTGTACGAGTCTATGACCATACTAATGTCATATTTTACGTCTTATGTCGCAATCATTTTTCTTCATATCATTTTAAATTTTCGTTTTTTGATGAATAGGTCTTCCGTGTTGTCTTACAAAATCATTCAAATCTTGTGCCGCATATGTAAATTTACAGAAAGGTCCATCTCGAATTAATTCATGATTTTACTCAACAAATATTTTTGAATATTGCCATTTCCTTAATACTCTAAAAATTAACAATAAGAATAAAATTCTTATTAGATCTATATTAATAGATGACTGTCAACACTCTTCTTGATTCCAAGATGGCGCCGACAGACATGTACTCTCCTATGTTCAACAAGTGAATTAGGTCTTTGTTGCAACTACATCGTCATTATACCTATGTACAAAATGCTAATAAAATTTGCTCTCTTCATACTATCTTACGGCAAAGAGTTTGCAATTGCTTGTATCCGAAATGAACGTGCAATCGACAACTTCATGGCAACAAGTTTTACTGCATTGTTGTCACGAGTCGAAGCTGAGCCAAGGAATGACATTCCTTCAAGTGGGACATTAAATAACCATCTTATTCACGATACTCATAATGTTTTAACATCATTTATATTTAGAAACATACAACATTTACCTAAATATTTATATTGCATTTTCATTATCAGAGGAAATGTGGGAAGATCGACCTTTAAATTTGTCATATGACCATAGACTACAGTTTCTTTTCCTGTTGATTCCTTTGTAAATTAAAAAAATCATTGCAAAAATCCCACCGCTTATTTTTTTCTGAAATTTATGTATGTTGTTCTACTACATAAGAGCTGTCATTTCATGACTTGCAGAAAAAATTGCATACGTCAAACTCAAAATATCTATCAATACACATCTTGACCCCTATGACCTCACTCACAAGTCTTGAAGTAGTGTATTCATGCGACAACATTTCAGCCTCATGGCATACTCAGGAATGCACTAAAAAGCTTTAATATAATTTTCATAATTTTTTTCAAACTCTTCTCTACCAGAGGGCATATTTAAATCACTATAAATACCATGGCAACACTGGTAAATAAATCGAATAAGATGCAAACATTAATTTTTTTTGGGACTATGTGCGTGGTACATGAAACAAGGGAGGAAACTGTAGTCTATGGTCATATATGTGAAAAAGAACTTAAGTTCCAGAACATGTTGGGGAAAACTTTAATTGAAATATCTCGATAAAAACAAGCGATACAAGATCAAGACAAATGCTTTGTCCGCAGAATTACACAATCGAGTACATCCGACGGTGTCGGTGGTAAACACATCGTAAAGTAGTCACAACTACATATTATTACGCGAAATTTGAAAACATTATTGCAACTCCTTTTTTGAGTTATTGAAACTAGTTTATGTTTAGCTTAAATTAACTGAGCTAAAGGTACATTGTGCTGATCAAGAATTTTTAAGACAACATCAGTAATTTTTCGGCACTTTATTTTTCAGCGGCGTAGTAAGCTCTATATCGGTAGTGAAAGTTATAACCCCTGAAAAGAAAGTGATTGCAATGAGTGCGGCTTCACCGAAGCTGACTCAAAAATCAATTAAATATATTCGAAAAAAGCTTAAAGAAAGCTTAGGTAATAGGTTCGGCTAGGTTCGACACAATCATTAGGTTCATCCTTTAGTCCCACCATAACACTCATTTATGAGTACACTTCGTAATGGAAGAAGAAGGAGATGCGAAACTTGCCAAAGCAACACACATTTACATTTATATTCAAATATCAATATCTCCAGAACGAGTAATTATTTTCAAAAACAAAAATATGAAGATGTTATTTAAAGCATATATATTTTATTTAAGCAAAAACATAAATTTGTATAACTGAAGTTTCCCATGACCTTTAAGCTTTCAAAGAAAATTGATAAGTCCCAAGTAAGTTCAGCACACCCTGACACTGTTCTTTTTCTAAGTGAAGGAAGTTTATTAATCCTCCTCCTTCGAATTTTCTCTAAAATAATTTAACAAACAAAAGCCTTCATGTCATGCATAGAACAGATTATTTACACATTTCAACAAACTCCTTTCTAATAAAATGTATCTGCAGCTGTAAGTGCCATCTTCGATTTCAAAGGGATTTAACTGATCACCAACGAGAGTATCACACGTGGCAAGCCGACCGGCTTTTGCAAAAAGGGCAAAAGCAAAGTATATTTAGGAGATAATTTCAAGACTGCTGTAAATACTTTTGAATTTACTTTATGGAGATCAAATAAAAATGAGGATTTAAAGTTGCAGTCTTTCCATTATTACTGTGGATTCGACCAAATAGCTCGACGCTACGTCAAACTCACCTCTCGCCATTTTTTGGGCTGTGTGGCGTTCCGTTCGGAACTTCTCGTTATACGCAGTCTCGAGCCAGAAGATGCCTAAAGAAACCGAAAGAACGTTCAACTAACAACTTCCGGCTATGTCAAATCATTGATGGTGTCACACGAAACATACTTATTTTAATTTCCTCTTCCTTTCACAGTTGAGTAAGGAAGATTTGCACTTAATTTAAGATCCTGGAATCAGAAGATTCACAATTCTAGACAGTAACCTCTATAATCGAATAAACACATTTCGTATATGTAGCTTACAGACACTAGAAGAGGTACTGACTTTTCACTTTCATTATTTCAAGGCATGAACAGTAATTTAGATTTTACAACTAATATTTATTTATAATTGATAGTATAACTTAAGTCATCTACTGATAAAAATGTTTCATATTGATAGTCTGTACATCTACAAAAAAACCCCAAATCTAATACCAATTAATTGTGACTAAGTGGAGAACATATTTTCATACCTGTCAACTGAAGTGATTCGATAAACAATGAACAATAAATGCCAGTCTCAATTTGGGGAACCCAGGATTTACAATCATGCATGTTACAGAATGAGCTAAAGAGATGTCCCAGAAGCCGAGTCTATAATACAAATACTTGATACGACAACACCATCTATAATTCATTAGTTGCTGAAAATCAGGTCATGACCCTACTTTGACTCTTGTAATTAGGGTCATAACGTGCAAACTACCTTTTTTCCTATTAATTATATTCAGATTGAACGTATAACAACAGTTTCCACCCATTGTTCATGGTACTACAAATAGATATGCAATTAGGAAAAAGTATAACTGATTAAATATCTTTATTTTATAAACACAGTTACAAAGGTCCAAAAATATGAGCAGTATATTAAAAATTGGAAGGATCTCTGACTGTTAATTAGAATAATCCTATTCTGGATAAGACTTTTAATGTATTTAAGTGCTGAAGATTTTGCACATTTCATTGTTGTATATATAGGAGAATATTATTGATATTGTTTGAATTCAAAACAAGTACAGTCACTGTTAAAATTACAAGAAAGAAAGAAACAAACAGTTTCTGTTTTGAGTTCTGATCTGAATTTATTATGGATTTTTCTGAATAGAGCGAAAACTCTTTCATTATCTGCATTGCTATTTGGAAGAATAAAAAAAGATTGGGCCAACTTCGATAAAATGGGAAATCTATGGCCACTTTTGGAAATCTTTTGAAGAAATTGCAATTGAAAGCATTAACCAAAAGTCTTCAGTATTATCAAGGACAGATATATCTAGGTACATATGTCTCTGATATTATATGTAGCTCATTTTTTGGGACAGGCTTGGTGTAGTGGTTAAGCACTTGGCTTGTGGCGCCAATGATCCAGGTTTGATTCCCGGATTGCACCATCATGTTGAAAATGATATCATGTAAAACACCAATCAACCGACCAACCAATCCTCATTTTTGTAACCCCAGCTACATGTATATTGTTTACGTAAGGCTAATTATATAATCAATAGTTGAGGTATGAAAGTGTCAAACAAAACTCAGTTAGACATCCAGGTACTTTTCAATAACAAGGCTTAATCGAAAACAGTTGAGGAGTACATTGTAGGATGTAAATAGACGGCGCTAATAACAAATTGTAATGAATGTAAATTTCATATTGGAAGAAGTTACGAAAAATCAGGAGTTTCATGGGTCATTTCTGAAGTTGGGTCATAGGCTTAAAAACCTAGGTGTAATCCGACGAAATCAGGTCAGTTGGCAGGTATGGTGGAGAAATTTCTGAAGGATAATGCTCATCGTAACAAAAGATATCTACACAACAGTTGTATAACAGATAAATGTAAGCAAAGGAAACTAGTTCTCAAATTGTGTGCATAGGCGTGCTTATCCACATGACTGTCATGCTGGTAAGTAATGTAGTACAATTAGCATGACAGCAAATACAGTGGTCAGACAACCACTTGATGGTGTATTGTGGCCAGGATGCTGATGAATATTTCTTCTTATGGTCGTGTAGTTCACTGAGTAATGGGATGCATTATACTGTATGGGAGAGAAAATTCATGAATGACAAGGCAGAGCAAGACAGAAAACAATGGTGGTGTTTAGTTCTTGTATTTTCAAAAAATGACGTGAGGGAAGGGTTCAATTTATTTAATATGGTCAAATTTTGGCCACCAGAAAGTGGGAGTGGGGGGAGGGGGAAGATGCAGCCCCTTTGCCTCAATAACTCATCCTCACACACTTATTTAAACATGTGCATGAGACTTTCATGTTAATAACCATTTACAAATAGACAATTTGCAGCATGACTGCCGTACAGATACATGTACATGTAAGGATAGATACACGCAGGAATGTCATTCCAATAGCCATGACCTTTCTGAAAAGTCGTTTCTGGTTAATGAGGAGAACACTTGATTGGATATTAATATTTGAAATATTAATAGCAGTTTGCATTTGTATTTTAAAAGAACTAAAATTAATGCAATAAACCCTTGATCTAATTCTCATCAAAACTGAGAAAAAAGTGAGAAAACACATATATGATACATGTTGTAATTATATGACTAACTTCGTGAGTTTAAGCATGTCAGATCTTAAAATTGACTAAGATTAGGACAAGGGTTCCTTTGCATTTATTATCGGATTTTGAAAATGAAACCTGGAATCTTTGTTGTGAAAATGATGATTTATCCATAGAAATAAAAAGAGAGCGAACAATTTGAAGTCTGTTTATATATATATATATATATATATATATCCCCTACGACAAACTTTTTCTTCAGATGAGCTGTAGATCATCAAATGTATCATATTGTTGTAGAAGGGTGTCTTAATTAAGAAGTGTTGTCTCATTTCAGGTTTTTTCTAAGATTTTCTCTTTGTAGGTTGCTTATAATGCATTGTTGTTGTGTACTTTGATTTTATTGTGATAAGTGTAATAGGAATGAAAAGAAATCAAATATGAAAATAGTTTGTAGGATTTTGCAATTTTTTTAAGATAAAAAAGGGGTTGGATATACTAATAGTGTGTAATAATAAGCTTGTTAATAAGCACAAATCATTGTATCAGGATGATCAAGAAGGGTGTCTTTAAGAAGTGTTGGTGATTTTGTTGTCTGTAATTTCATGCATTGTTTTTCACAAACTTTCTTGTTTAGAACAAAAAGCATGATGATTTTTCCTGAACATTCTGGGAGCAGGCCTTGTGTAGTGGTTCAGCACTTGGATTATGGCACAGATCTGGGTTCAGTTTTCATATTATTGCATCACTATGTTTAAGAGGTTGGTTATCTCTTGCTTCCATGTCGCAACATCTTTAGCTTGTGGAGATGATGTCACGATAAAACTAAAAAATTGTTGAAAGCAACATAAAACACCAATCAAATAACCTAAACATTCTTTATGACAAAGTCTGGGATAGTGGCTGCAATTAGTTTCACAAAATTATTCCTCAAATGTTAGAATCATCCCTTTGTACAGTTGGTCTGTTCATAAGCTATCAATTGTTCCCTCTGCCAATTGATTTGTCCATGTTTAAGTGTGTACTTTTTGTTTCTATTTTCAGAATTCTGTGTATCATTTAACGGGAAAAACAGAAAAATGGAGAAACTTTGAGATTGTTTATCATGTGATATAAAACAACATCATAATTCTTATGGTAGATTTCTTGCTGTATGAAGATAAGTGTCAACAATGATTGAATCAAGAACGTTTACAATAACAAATCAGTCTCAGAGTGCTTTCAAGGTGATGAATGAGTTAAGATTGCGCAAGTTACTATGTGATGTCATACTGACAGTGGAAGGAAAGGACTTTATTGCACATAAAGTTGTAGTCTGTGGATGTAGCCCTTATCTGTGTGCTATGTTCACAAATGGAATGTTAGAATCTGAAAAGACACGAGTAGAAATCAAAGGCCTGGAATCGTGGGCCATGGAACAACTTATAGACTTTATGTATACCAGTACAATAGAAATAACAGTAGAAAATGTGCAAGGGGTCTTACAAGGGTCCAGTCTCCTTGGCCTTCATTCACTGAGAAAAACTTGTGCCTCATTTCTGCAGTCTCAACTGACTTCCTCAAATTGCCTTGGTAAGTAGTGATTATATACAGTGATGCTCTGTTAATCCTGGGTCTGGTAAGTAGTGATTATATACAGTGATGCTCTGTTAATCCTGGGTCTGGTAAGTAGTGATTATATACAGTGATGCTCTGTTAATCCTGGGTCTGGTAAGTAGTGATTATATACAGTGATGCTCTGTTAATCCTGGGTCTGGTAAGTAGTGATTATATACAGTGATGCTCTGTTAATCCTGGGTCTGGTAAGTAGTGATTATATACAGTGATGCTCTGTTAATCCTGGGTCTGGTAAGTAGTGATTATATACAGTGATGCCCTGTTAATCCCGGATTTGGTAAGTAGTGATTATATACAGTGATGCCCTGTTAATCCTGGGTCTGGTAAGTAGTGATTATATACAGTGATGCCCTGTTAATCCTGGGTCTTGTAAGTAGTGATTAATATATACAGTGATGCTCAGTTAATCCTGGGTCTGGTAAGTAGTGATTATATACAGTGATGCTCCATTAATCCTGGGTCTGGTAAGTAGTGATTATACACATTGATGCCCTGTTAATCCCGGATTTGGTAAGTAGTGATTATAAACAGTGATGCTCTGTTAATCCTGGGTCTTGTAAGTAGTGATTATACACATTGGTGCTCCATTAATCGGAGCTCTGGTAAATGGTGATTATATAAATGTACAGTGATGCTCCATTATTCCGGTTTGCTCTATCTATAGGTAAATGATCTGGAGTATATAACATATAGTAGAGCTACTATCATTTGGAGTACATGTATTTAACATACAGTAGCACTACTATAAGTAGGAAACATATAGCAGAGCTACATCATTTGGAGTATGAAACGTATAGTAGAGCTACAATCATTAGGAGTATGGAACATGTAGTAGAGCTAATATCATTTGGAGTATGTAATGTATACCTACATGTATAGTAGAGCTCTCATCATTTGAAGAATTAACACATACATGTAGTACTGCTATTATCATTTAAAGGTACATGTACAAGAATATTTAGGACACAAGACATGATTGTTGTTATCATAATAGTATTTAAACAGTAGATTGATATGTTCATATTTTACTCCCGTATGTAGGATTAAACTATCTACATGTGTTACATGTAGTACATGTACCATTTGTTTGTTTTCTTTGTTTATATTCATAGAGTGTGTGGTTTTCCAAATAGGAGATCCTCACTCCTTGGTACCAGGTGGATCCTCACTCCTAGGTACTATGTGGATCCTCACTTCTCCTCGGTACTAGATGGATCCTCACTCCTCCCTGATACCAGATTGATTTTCACACCTCCAAGATACCAGGTAAATCCTCACTCCTCCTTGGTACCAGGTGTACATGTAGGTACCAGGTGGATCCTCACTCCTCCTAGGTACCAGATCGATCCTCCCTTCTGGATACCAAGTTGATCATCAGTACCAGGGGGATCTGCACTCCTCCTAGGTACCATGTTGATCCTTGCTTCTTCTGGGTATCAGGGGGATCTTCACTCCTCCTGGGTACCATGTTGATCCTTGCTTCTTCTGGGTATCAGGTGGATCTTCACTCCTCCTGGGTACCAGGTCAGTCCTCACTCTCCTTGGTACCAGGTCAATCCTCACACCTGGGTACTAGGTCAATCCTCACTCCTGCTAGCTATCAGGTCAATCCTCACTCCTCTTGAGTATCAGGTGGATCCTCACTCCTATGTACCAGGTAGATCCTCATTCCTTCTAGGTATCAGGTCAATCCTCACTCCTCCTGGGTATCAGATGGACCCTCACTTCACCTAGGTATCAGGAGGATCCTCTTTCCTCTTGGGTACCAGATGGATCCTCACTTCCCCAGGGTTCCATGTTGATTCTCATTCCTCCCGGGTACCAGGTCAATCCTCACACTTGGGTACTAGGTCAATCCTCACTCCTACTAGTTATCAGGTCAAACCTCACTCCTCCTGGGTATCAGGTGGATCCTCCTAGGTACCAGGTGGATCCTCACTCCTATGTATCAGGAGGATCCTCGTTCCTCCTGGGTACTTAATGGATCCTCATCCTCACTCCTCCTGAGTACCAGTTGGATCTTCACTCCTAGGTGCCAGGTTGTTTCTCACTCCTCCTAGGTACCAGGTGGATCCTCACTTTTTCTGGGTACCAGATCGATCCTCACTACTAGGTACCAAGTAGATCCTCATTCCTTGGGTACCAGTTTGATCCTCACTCCTCCTGGGTTCCAGGTCAATCCTCACTCCTCTTGAGTACAAGGTCTCATCTCTGGGGTTCATGAATCTCTACCATGGTACATGTAAATCATTCATTTTGAGTGCCACAGTGATTTTGCCACAGTTACCGGGTACTTTCATATTTTACTTAACACATTTATGAAGAAGTTTATACATGAATCATTTATCCTCATATTATACTGATGTACATATACTTATATTTTTATAGGTATTCATTTCTTAGCTGACATGTACATGTGTGGTGAGTTGGAATCAGCAGCACAACAATTCATCTATCAAAACTTTTTAGAAGTCATGCACTGTGAAGAATTTGTACAACTTTCTGAAGAACGCCTTGTGTCTTTACTAAAAAGTGATAAATTACAAGTGACTAGTGAACAGCAAGTAATGGAAGCAGTAAATACATGGATACAATGGGACCCTACAAACAGATTCTCTAGTGCATCTAATATCATTCAGAATGTCAAACTTTCACTTCTTGATTTGACATACCTAGAAAATGTGGTTGTACAATTTGAATTTGTCAAGAATTGTCCAAAGTGTCAGTTATTGATCAGTAAAGCTATTACTGTCTTGCATGATGAAAGTTCTCTCCGAAATGTGACACCTCGTGCTCAGCCTTTATGTATATATGTTCTTGGTGGACGAAATGGAACAGATTGTCAGCTAAAAAGTACAGAGAGATATGATTTCTTGTTGGATCAATGGAATACAGTGGTAAGAACTTGTATATATGAATCCTAGTTTAGTATGTTTAGGACAGGTTAGTCTATAGAGCTATAGATTTCTTCTCTAATGACTTGCATTTGAAGCCTGCTGTCATCTTCTGATTCCCAATCTGTCTGAGGATATGTATCAATTATATGTTATATGATGGACTGTAAAGAAAGTCTTCCTGCTTCAGATGGCTGTCTAAAGGAGTGCTGCCATGATTAAAGGTGAAAAATACCCACAAGAGCTAGAGAAGTGTCAAACTAAAATAAATAGAGAAGTGTAGTTAGTGATTGTTCATACAGATACATTTATATACTGCTGCAGATCCAGATGGGGGAATTGAGGTGGCAAAAATGATACAAATGAATGTGGTTCTTTTATTGTAAAGTAGGTAAATACCCAACGACATGTTCGAAACGCTACCTTCAGAATGTTTTTCTTGAGTAGACCTCCTCAGAAAACTTTTGGATCCACTTGATTTCTTGATATCCCTTCATGTAAAAACTGCAATTATGTAAGTATAACAGTTGCAGTAGCTATATTTTCAAGATGTAGTTTTCAGTCCTAATACACTTGGAAAAAAGCTTTATATTCCTATTGCTGTATTTTGTGCTGTGTGATATATTACTTTATTAGTTAATTACATGTACAATTTATAGTGTAACATGAATATAGCGAGAACAGCTGTAGGAGCCTGTAGCCTGAATGGCATGTTGTATGCATTAGGTGGGGAGTGTGCGCTGGCAGATACACAGGAAGACACTCTTTACTTACGCTGCATGGAATGTTACGACCCAGTACAACGACAATGGATACCACTGCCGGAGATGAAGATTGCTCGATCCTTCATAGCAGTAGAAGGAGTAGGCCGATTTATTTATGCAATAGGTAAGACAATTCAGTGGTCAAAAATATCTATTGATATTGTCTTTTCATGACACTTGATAAGCAATGGATTACTAAGCAGTCATTTCATTTCCTTTCCTATGTTTCTGTTTTTCACATCTCTGTCTTAAATTCCTTGGTAGCCAACACATAGTCCTTCACTCCTTGGTATACTCAACTCTAGTTTTCTTCATCTGTCCTTAAACACAGAGTCTCTTTTCTTTTTTTTTGTCTCCTGCTTTTCGCGAAAGTGTGGGAACATTTTATCTCATTCGTCCAATCGTCTGTCACAAAAACTTTAATCTTGGACATAACTTTTTAACTGTAAGACATAGGGCCATCATATTTGGCATGAATGTCCCTAATTGCAATACCTTTCTGTTGGTACCAAAAATTTTTATCATGTGACCTTGACTGTGACCTTTGACCTACTTCAATGCAACTTTTTAAACGTAAGACGTGGGGCCTTCATATTTGGCTTATGTGTCCTTGATGGCGCTGCAGATACATGTAGATATGCACAACCATGACAATATGTCACAAATCACTGCATCCTTACTTTTAGAGCACGGAAAGTGAGAGACCACAATTCTCTGAATTTGCTTGTTTTGTTTACTTATTAGTAAATTGTACCATGTCTCTTAATCAACCACTGTAATACATGTATTGTGTGCTACAAGGGTATAGTGTTTAACTATCCATGTTAAGCTCATCTTAGAGCTGTATATCTATGTTAGAGTTTACTATACTAGTTTAGGTTTTGCTAACTTGAAGTTATATGTTTTAGTTATGATTTCAGATTTAATCAAATATCTTGTTAAAAGTGAGAAGAGCGAACCCTATTGAAAAAGGGGCTAATAGTATTTTAACATGATCATCTTCATTTCTGAAAATAAGGAATTTAACCATTTCTATTTTAACATTAATTTCATAAATTTCATAAACTTTTGTACAGTTGGAAAATAATAAAAGTTCAATATGGGACTATCGAGATATGCATCAGTGATTCAATTTTAGTGAATTGTTGGACATTCTATGTCTGGCATGATATAAAACAGGTACAATGATAAGTAGTCACCCTCACATACATTCTTCACAGTGATATGAAAAAGAGTTGTAATGCTATGAATTTCATTGTGTATGATTAAAACGTGTGAATATATTATATTACACAAACAAATGTCTTCATTCAATTTCTTTCACCAAATTTTGTTGTTATGGTTGTATCTTATTTATACCATGCTAGAAATCAGATGCCTAACATTTCACGAAAAACTACGTAAAATTGGAAGTGGACATGTTTCTTGAAAAACCTGTTCTCAACAAATTACATACTGAATTTTTATGCCCCTGGATCGATAAATTGGGGGCATGATGTTTTTATCCTGTCTGTATGTTTATTTGTTTGTTTGTTTGTTTGTCTGTGTGTGTGTGTGTCTGTCTGTTATTAACATTAACCTTCGCCATAACTTTTGAGCTGTGAGAGATAGAGACTTCATATTTAGTATGCTTACTCCACTAATTAAGCTCTTTCAAATAATGCCAAGTTCATTGATTTCATGACATTGACCAAGAATTTTGATCTTCATCTCAAAATTTGCCATATTTTAAATTTGTTGAAGCGGGGGCATTCATGTTTCACAAACACATCTTGTTATTCTTTGAATAAATGTAAGTAATGGGGTATCATATTTTCAATACATTAAGCCCCTTTTTAGCTTGGGCAAGTTTAAATGTATTTTTTTTTTTTAAAATATGTTTACAAAATGACTGGCAGGGATAATTAGTTGACATTTAAAAGAATTTCAAGGTCATAGAAATAAATTAGAAAAGCACACATAGAATATTAGCAATACCACATCAAAAGTTGATCTCTACCACCTGCTATCATACTGAATAATGAGCACAGCAATTTAGTTAACATTTTAAAGTTTGGTAACGACGAATTAATGCAGTGTATTACTTTGTCATTTATGATGTCAGACACCGGCAAATACTATCAACAAACTTGAAAGCACTTGATACTAAGAAAGACCCATGTACTGTGGTATCAAATATTCTGTACTTATTATAGATGTGTGCCCATTTTATTTTTAGGTGGTGAAGACAGGTCCTGTAGCTATAATATCATGGAGATATATGACACCCAAAAACAGACTTGGTGGTTTGGACCTAACATGAAGAGGAAAAGAGCTGGAGCAGGAATATGTGTGTGTGATGGAAAAATTTATGTTGCAGGTTAAATATAATTTTTCTGTGATCTCTTCTTAATTGATATATTCTAAATGAAAATCATTGCATTATATAAAAAAAGAACTTAAAGAGTGATCAAAATTTGTAGTATTTGCTCTATTTTAATGGTTGGTTTTATCCTGTACCTTTTATACTCTCTATCGATGTTTTAAGAAGTGATATTGGAATATGTCCATTAACCAATAATTTGGAAGTGAATTCTGAATATTAAGATCTCTTACTGTCCCTAATGAATGGATATGTTATTTCAAAATTTGAATCCTGCATGGCTTTCACTTCCATTTTTATCACAGAAAATGTGTATCGTAATTTGTATTCCATAATTATTTAGGAGGATATGACAAGAATCTTTATCTGGATCGAGCCAGTGTAGAATGTTTTGATCCGTGTACAGAAGAATGGACATTTGTTTCAGAGATGGAGAAAGCTCGATCAGGCCTTTCTCTTGTGTCTATAGATCACTTCATCTATGCATTTGGAGGGAGGTACAAACATACAGACCAGTATTTTGATTTGGCTGAAAGGTATGTATAAAATACAAGGGTCATGTGGTCCATTCTAAATGATAAGCATAAAATGCAGGCAGAAATTCTGAGTGTCTGAATTTGTAGCTTAGGTTGGATTTACTGAATTCTGTAACCACAAATGTTTCTGTATGAACACCATGTTACTATTACATTTATGCTTGATGAAATTTTAAGTTTGTAATGTGAAAAAAGCATTGTTATAATCCATTTATTCAGTTTTATTTCATATGAATCTGTTGAAGCAGAATTTGGTTTGACAAGGTATTCGCTCTCATATAATTTCAACAGTTAATCTGATGTAAGTTTCTCATGTTGACATATGCATAAGCAATATGTATATATTATTAACATGTATAACTTATTTATATCAGGTTTAATACTCTAACCAATCAGTGGGTTACCCTGATCCCTATGAACACTCCTCGAGCATGGCCTGGTACAGCAGTGTATGATGGGAAGGTGTATTTGATGGGTGGATTTGATGGTGCTAACAGACTACGCAGTGCAGAGGCATACGATGTAGAGGGGGACTTCTGGGTATTCATAAGCAATATGATTGTCAGCAGAGCAGGATGTGGAGCAGCTGTTGTATAAATGTCATTCAGTTGAAATACCATTAGCGTTTATTAATGCAATAATATGCACAGATCCAGGAAAAAATGTTAAGCTTGAAGGTTGAGAATCATAGAAAATTCTTGTTAGAGAAATTACACACTATTTATTTTACTTAATTCTTTGACCTTTTATATACAGAAAACTGTTATCTGTATTGATAATAAATATCGTTAAGTTAATAAATATAAACTTGAGGATATTGAAGAAGTCTTTAAGCCTTATGCAGCAGAGAGCTGGCATCATGGAATCTGTCCATCACCATGCATGTAAAATCTTGTACACTAAATCAAACATGCACTAGTTTAGTCACAGAAAACTTTGAGAGATATTACGGAGGTATTAGAACTGATTCTGTGATGTAGAAAGAGGACAAGCTTATACATGTATATATTCCTCAGAGATTACAAAATCTGATATATTACATGGATTACAGAATCTAACTTATTACATCGATTACAAAATCTTAGTTTAGATCACTGGATATACAGCTGTGTTATCATATGTTCAATATGTTTGCTTTAAAGGTCAAATTAAGACAACTGCCTTATAATTATTGTGTCAGTATGCACATTGATCAAGTATTTTATTAGTACTGTATCAACACTAAAATACATATGATATTAGATTACTTTTTGTTACAAAAATTACTTATATTAAAGACGAAGAAAAGAAGTAAAAGCTTAGCATGTGAACTCGTATCACGAAGTATCACATATCATATGATATCATGTTCTTATATGTATATAGACAGAATATCTTTTTATTTGGGGAATTTTCATGTACCCAATTACATGTATATGAAATAAGTTCACAGAAATGAAAAAAAAAAAAAGAAGAAATGTAAGCATTTACTTTTATACCTGATGGAGTGAGGTATTCTAATTCTAGTCATTTGAACATAGTATTTTGTTTTTGTTTTGGGTTTTTTTTTTTTGGTTATGGTCTATTTTACCTGTGGTCAATACATTTGACAAAGACATGCTGGTTAGTATTGCTCAGTGCTCAAATATTGTGTAGATGTCACAATGAAATCTTACTCCTGTTTAGTGGTTTTATTTAATTTACAGATTCATTTCTTAAGGCAAGTTTCTATTCTACATAATGTACATCATATGGGAGAAATATCAGCTAATTTTGTAGGAGTCCTACAGATATTTCCTATCAATTGACTCTTCCATTTATGCTCAAAATTTTGTTCAATTAGATGACGTCACAGTGCTTTAAACTTCGATCATACCTCGGACAAACAATGAAAATGTATTGTGGCGTCACGAAATTCGACAAATAATCCGCGAAATGGAAGGGTCAATTGATTTTACATGATACTAAAAAATGTCCAGGAGTTTGTCACATGGTAGCCACGAACAGAATTGTGACATGCTGAGATACTTTAAACAAGATTGTGCCAAATGTTTTCATTGTTTTGTTTTTTCTGAACAATTTTCCAAAGTCTGCATGGAAATATAGTACTTGCTACTAGGATTTATGACATCTCCCAGAAGTTAACACTGTTAACTGATGTCATGATGTGAATCCTAACTTTGGTTTACATTATCCACAGTTTCTTAGACGGTGGATATAGTTTTGTTCAAGACATTCAGATTTGTACATGTAAATGGTTTTTTAGACTGGATTGCACAGCAAAAGTTGGTGTATGAATTGATGTCATCCTTTTGTCTAACTGACCATTTTATGTTTTATGTCAACAGTTAGTGTAATTCAGAGTTTTAAGGGATTTCATCCACAGCTGGGGCATGTAATGCAATCTTATGAATTCCACCTTCAAATCTGGTTGTGACTTTGAAGTTCTAGATATTAAAGTTAGCTCATTTATGGAGGAATTTCCTGGAGTATCAACTTCTAACTTCAAGTAATGACAGACCATGATAAAATCTATTGAATTCCACATTTTCACTTTATTTATCATGAAATGAAGATTTCTTTCCTCTTCACTCTACATTTCATTGTTTTACATTCTTGCCATACCATCTTAAAGGCTTGTATTTCATTCTATATTTAAGTTGTCTTAAATGTTTAGGAGATTAAACACATATTTATAAAACACTCAAAAGTGGGTTTTACTGAAAGAAATTTTAATGATAGATATTTAGAAAATTTCATGAATATTTGCTTTGATCCTCTACATATAAACTCTATTCCTTTTGGTATCAATGTTTTAACAAAGAATAAGTTCTTTGATAGCTGATGTTTTTACAAAATTTTATTTTCTACACTAAAATCCCAGATTATTGTAACCTGTTTGTAGATTTCATTTTCTTTAGGAAAGAGTTTTCTGATATGAAAGTATACAATACAGGTACAAGAAACAACTACTGACTTTGTTGAAGAAGTTGTTGACTGTGACATCTGTCCATATATCTCTATCAGTATCACAGCTTAACATGTAATTTTCTTGAATTCAGCTGTATTGTATTTTCGGTATTTTTTAAATGAGATCTCTTGCAGTAAGCTACAATAGGAGATACAGTTGATAGAGTGACAAGTACTGTATGACTACTTTGGAATGATTAGTTGCTTGACAAAACCTTCAAGTGACATGAGACTGTTACAATGGTATATTCTGTAAGTGCATAATATATACATGTATATAAATATATGATATTAAATGAATACCTGTAACTCATTTGCATAAAACCAGTATTTTCTCCTTGGTATGTATCTTGATGGCTTCAGTGATCCTGAAATTCTTACATGTAGCCTTTGAATGTTGTGTCAGGTAAATCATGAAATGATTGATACATTTGTTGCATTTTGTCAACAGGATTGAGCTTGATTGAATTCTTTTACTCTGAGTTTTGTGTATCTTGTAATCAAGATAAAACACTCTTTAATTATCTGTTTTCAGTTTTTTAATTTATTTTACCATATCACAATACTATGATGTTGGCATGTAAAATGACCCCCTTGCTTCAGGTAGGTCTGTGGTATAGGTCAGCAATACCAGAGACAGGTGCTATCACCATAGGGGATGTAACCTTTGTATGGATTCAGACAGTAATGACACCAGATACAGGTGCTGTCACCACATAGGGGATGTACCCTTTGTATGGCATCAGACAGTAACAACACCAGATACAGGTGCTGTCACCACGTAGGGGATGTAACCTTTGTATGGTATCAGACAGTAACGAAACCAGAGACAGGTGCTGTTACCACATAGGGGATGTAACCTTTGTATGGTATCAGACAGTAACAACACCAGATACAGGTGCTGTCACCACATAGGGGATGTAACCTTTGTATGGTATCAGACAGTAACAACACCAGAGACAGGTGCTGTTACCACATAGGGGATGTAACCTTTGTATGGTATCAGACAGTAACAACACCAGATACAGGTGCTGTCACCACATAGGGGATGTAACCTTTGTATGGTATCAGACAGTAACGACACCAGATACAGGTGCTGTTACCACATAGGGGATGTGACCTTTGTATGGTATCAGACAGTAACAACACCAGATACAGGTGCTGTCACCACATACGGGGTGTAACCTTTGTATGGTATCAGACAGTAACGACACCAGATACAGGTGCTGTCACCACATAGGGGATGTAACCTTTGTATGGTATCAGACAGTAACGACACCAGAGACAGCGGCTGTTACCACGTAGGGGATGTAACCTTTGTATGGTATCAGACAGTAACGACACTAGAGACAGGTGCTGTCACCACATAGGGGATGTACCCTTTGTATGGTATCAGACAGTAACAACACCAGATACAGGTGCTGTCACCACATAGGGGATGTAACCTTTGTATGGTATCAGACAGTTACAACACCAGATACAGGTGCTGTCACCACATAGGGGATGTAACCTTTGTATGGTATCAGACAGTAACAACACCAGATACAGGTGCTGTCACCACATAGGGGATGTAACCTTTGTATGGTATCAGACAGTAACAACACCAGATACAGGTGCTGTCACCACATAGGGATGTAACCTTTGTATGGTATCAGACAGAAACAACACCAGATACAGGTGCTGTCACCACGTAGGGGATGTAACTTTGTATGACATCAGACAGTAATGACACCAACGACAGGTGCTGTCACCACATAGGGGATGTAACCTTTGTATGGTATCAGACAGTAACGACACCAGATACAGGTGCTGTCACCACGTAGGGGATGTAACCTTTGTATGGTATCAGACAGTAACGACACTAGAGACAGCTGCTGTTACCACATAGGGGATGTAACCTTTGTATGGTATCAGACAGTAATGACACCAACGACAGGTGCTGTCACCACGTAGGGGATGTAACCTTTGTATGGTATCAGACAGTAACAACACCAGAGACAGCTGCTGTCACCACATAGGGGATGTAACTTTGTATGACATCAGACAGTAATGACACCAACGACAGGTGCTGTCACCACATAGGGGATGTAACCTTTGTATGGTATCAGACAGTAACGACACTAGAGACAGCTGCTGTTACCACATAGGGGATGTAACCTTTGTATGGTATCAGACAGTAATGACACCAGAGACAGGTGCTGTCACCACGTAGGGGATGTAACCTTTGTATGGTATCAGACAGTAACGACACCAGATACAGGTGCTGTCACCACATAGGGGATGTAACCTTTGTATGGCATCAGACAGTAACGACACTAGAGACAGGTGCTGTCACCACATAGGGGATGTAACCTTTGTATGGCATCAGACAGTAACGACACCAGATACAGGTGCTGTCACCTCGTAGGGGATGTAACCTTTGTATGGTATCAGACAGTAACGACACCAGATACAGGTGCTGTTACCACATAGGGGATGTAACCTTTGTATGGCATCAGACAGTAACAACACCAGATACAGGTGCTGTCACCACATAGGGGATGTAACCTTTGTATGGTATCAGACAGTAACAACACCAGATACAGGTGCTGTTACCACATAGGGGATGTAACCTTTGTATGGCATCAGACAGTAACAACACCAGATACAGGTGCTGTTACCACATAGGGGATGTAACCTTTGTATGGCATCAGACAGTAACAACACCAGATACAGGTGCTGTCACCACGTAGGGGATGTAACCTTTGTATGGCATCAGACAGTAACAACACCAGATACAGGTGCTGTCACCACGTAGGGGATGTAACCTTTGTATGGCATCAGACAGTAACCACACCAGATACAGGTGCTGTCACCACATAGGGGATGTAACTTTGTATGACATCAGACAGTAATGACACCAACGACAGGTGCTGTCACCACATAGGGGATGTAACCTTTGTATGGTATCAGACAGTAAGGACACTAGAGACAGCTGCTGTTACCACATAGGGGATGTAACCTTTGTATGGTATCAGACAGTAACGACACCAGATACAGGTGCTGTCACCACATAGGGGATGTAACCTTTGTATGGTATCAGACAGTAACGACACCAGATACAGGTGCTGTTACCACATAGGGGATGTAACCTTTGTATGGTATCAGACAGTAACAACACCAGATACAGGTGCTGTCACCACATAGGGGATGTACCCTTTGTATGGTATCAGACAGTAACGACACCAGATACAGGTGCTGTCACCACGTAGGGGATGTAACCTTTGTATGACATCAGACAGTAACGACACCAGATACAGGTGCTGTCACCACTTAGGGGATGTAACCTTTGTATGGCATCAGACAGTAACGACACCAGAGACAGCTGCTGTTACCACATAGGGGATGTAACCTTTGTATGGCATCAGACAGTAACAACACCAGATACAGGTGCTGTCACCACATAGGGGATGTAACCTTTGTATGGTATCAGACAGTAACGACACCAGAGACAGCTGCTGTTACCACATAGGGGATGTAACCTTTGTATGGTATCAGACAGTAACAACACCAGATACAGGTGCTGTCACCACATAGGGGATGTAACCTTTGTATGGCATCAGACAGTAACGACACCAGATACAGGTGCTGTCACCACATAGGGGATGTAACCTTTGTATGGTATCAGACAGTAACGACACCAGATACAGGTGCTGTCACCACATAGGGAATGTAACCTTTGTATGGCATCAGACAGTAACGACACCAGATACAGGTGCTATCACCACATAGTGGATGTAACCTTTGTATGGTATCAGACAGTAACAACACCAGATACAGGTGCTGTCACCACATAGGGGATGTACCCTTTGTATGGTATCAGACAGTAACGACACCAGATACAGGTGCTTTCACCACATAGGGAATGTAACTTTTGTATGGATTCAGACAGTAACCAAATCAGAGACGGGTGCTGTCACCACGTAGGGGATGTAACCTTTGTATGGCATCAGACAGTAACAACACCAAATACAGGTGCTGTCACCACATAGGGAATGTAACCTTTGTATGGCATCAGACAGTAACGACACCAGATACAGGTGCTGTCACCACATAGGGAATGTAACCTTTGTATGGCATCAGACAGTAACGACACCAGATACAGGTGCTGTCACCACATAGGGAATGTAACCTTTGTATGGCATCAGACAGTAACGACACCAGTTACAGGTGCTGTCACCACGTAGGGGATGTAACCTTTGTACCGGTATGGCATCAGACAATAACGACACCAGAGACAGGTGTTGTCACCATGTAGGGGATGTAACCTTTGTATGGTATCAGACAGTAACGACACCAGAGACAGTTGCTGTTACCACGTAGGGGATGTAACCTTTGTATGGTATCAGACAGTAACGACACTAGAGACAGGTGCTGTCACCACATAGGGGATGTAACCTTTGTATGGCATCAGACAGTAACGACACCAGATACAGGTGCTGTCACCACATAGGGAATGTAACCTTTGTATGGCATCAGACAGTAACGACACCAGATACAGGTGCTGTCACCACATAGGGGATGTACCCTTTGTATGGTATCAGACAGTAACGACACTAGAGACAGCTGCTGTTACCACATAGGGAATGTAACCTTTGTATGGCATCAGACAGTAACGACACCAGATACAGGTGCTGTCACCACATAGGGAATGTAACCTTTGTATGGTATCAGACAGTAACAACACCAGATACAGGTGCTGTCACCACATAGGGGATGTAACCTTTGTATGGCATCAGACAGTAACGACACCAGATACAGGTGCTGTCACCACATAGGGAATGTAACCTTTGTATGGCATCAGACAGTAACGACACCAGTTACAGGTGCTGTCACCACGTAGGGGATGTAACCTTTGTACCGGTATGGCATCAGACAATAACGACACCAGAGACAGGTGTTGTCACCATGTAGGGGATGTAACCTTTGTATGGTATCAGACAGTAACAACACCAGAGACAGCTGCTGTTACCACATAGGGAATGTAACCTTTGTATGGCATCAGACAGTAACCACACCAGATACAGGTGCTGTCACCACATAGGGGATGTAACTTTGTATGACATCAGACAGTAATGACACCAACGACAGGTGCTGTCACCACATAGGGGATGTAACCTTTGTATGGCATCAGACAGTAACGACACCAGATACAGGTGCTGTCACCACATAGGGGATGTAACCTTTGTATGGCATCAGACAGTAACGACACTAGAGACAGGTGCTGTCACCACATAGGGGATGTAACCTTTGTATGGCATCAGACAGTAACGACACCAGATACAGGTGCTGTCACCACATAGGGGATGTACCCTTTGTATGGTATCAGACAGTAACGACACCAGATACAGGTGCTGTTACCACATAGGGGATGTAACCTTTGTATGGTATCAGACAGTAACAACACCAGAGACAGGTGCTGTCACCACATAGGGGATGTAACTTTGTATGACATCAGACAGTAATGACACCAACGACAGGTGCTGTCACCACATAGGGGATGTAACTTTGTATGACATCAGACAGTAATGACACCAACGACAGGTGCTGTCACCACATAGGGGATGTAACCTTTGTATGGCATCAGACAGTAACGACACCAGATACAGGTGCTGTCACCACGTAGGGGATGTAACCTTTGTATGGTATCAGACAGTAACGACACCAGATACAGGTGCTGTCACCACATAGGGGATGTAACCTTTGTATGGTATCAGACAGTAACGACACCAGATACAGGTGCTGTTACCACGTAGGGAATGTAACCTTTGTATGGCATCAGACAGTAACGACACTAGAGACAGGTGCTGTCACCACATAGGGGATGTAACCTTTGTATGGTATCAGACAGTAACAACACCAGAGACAGGTGCTGTCACCACATAGGGGATGTACCCTTTGTATGGCATCAGACAGTAACGACACCAGATACAGGTGCTGTCACCACATAGGGAATGTAACCTTTGTATGGCATCAGACAGTAACGACACTAGAGACAGGTGCTGTCACCACATAGGGGATGTAACCTTTGTATGGTATCAGACAGTAACAACACCAGAGACAGGTGCTGTCACCACATAGGGGATGTAACCTTTGTATGGTATCAGACAGTAACAACACCAGAGACAGGTGCTGTCACCACATAGGGGATGTACCCTTTGTATGGCATCAGACAGTAACGACACCAGATACAGGTGCTGTCACCACATAGGGGATGTAACCTTTGTATGGCATCAGACAGTAACGACACTAGAGACAGGTGCTGTCACCACGTAGGGAATGTAACCTTTGTATGGCATCAGACAGTAACGACACCAGATACAGGTGCTGTCACCACATAGGGGATGTAACCTTTGTATGGTATCAGACAGTAACGACACTAGAGACAGGTGCTGTCACCACATAGGGGATGTAACCTTTGTATGGTATCAGACAGTAACAACACCAGAGACAGGTGCTGTCACCACATAGGGGATGTACCCTTTGTATGGCATCAGACAGTAACGACACCAGATACAGGTGCTATCACGACATAGGGAATGTAAATTTGTATGCCATCACAAACAGTAACAAGTAACAACACCTGAGACAGGTGCTGTTACCATATAGGTGAAATAATCTTGGTGTGATATCAAAAAGTAACAAAACCAGAGACAAGTGCTATCACCCATATCGGGGAAATAATCTTAGTGTGATATCAAAGGGTATCACACACCTGAGATAGGTGCTATTACCATGTATGGGGAAATAATCTTGGTGTGACATCAAACAGTAAGAACATTTTAAACAGGTGCTGTCATTCATATAGGGGATATAATTTTGGTGTGATATTAAACAATAATAACACCTGAGACAGGCACTATCACCCATATAGGGGAAATAATCGTGGTGTGATATCAAACTATCACACACCTGCGACAGGTGCTATTACCATGTAGGGGTAATAATCTTGGTGTGACATCAAACGGTAAGAACATCTTGGACAGGTGACAGGTGCTATCACATCATATAAGGGAAATATTCTTGGTATGACATCTAACAGTAACAACACCTGAGACAGGTGCTATCACCATATAGGGGAAACAATCTTGGTGTGACATCAAACAGTAAGAACATCATCAATCATATAGGGGAAATAAGCAAGTTTAAATTAAATCATGTAGCTTTTAATGATAATATACATTTTGCAAGATAAGAATACAAAATATCATTATGTTATATCAAACAAACATTAATATTGTAAATGATTGTGTCTTGTAAATCATTTTTTTGATATTCTTTATGACGTTTGGCAACTACGTGTTACCTTTAGATAATGGATTTTGGTAAACACTATGACTTGAAAATGTAGATTCCTTATAATGAGCATATGTACTTGTGCAACGCCGAATCATATTTGCAGATGCATGTAAACAGAATATTCATGAATTTTTTCCGTCACGGTGATGACTGTTTCCTTTAATTATGAAATTATTTTGGTTATTTATATGCCGATGTAAGTGAAAAATTTATAGGGGCATTTATTACCTTTTTTGTTAGTTTACCGAGCCTTTGAGCTATCATAAGTCAAAGTGATACATATGCAGGCCATCTGCCTGTCAGTTTTAACAATCTAAACTTCTTAGGGGGGTTTGAAGGGGTTTTGATAAAAATTGGTATGGACGAAGTACTTAAGATCCCCTTATTGTGTTTGGTCTGGATCCAAGGTGGAGCATTAATGCAAGTTCAGAGGGTACCCTCCTTTGACAAAATTCTCTTTCAAAGCAGCCGCATAAATCAGCAATCTGGATGCACCGAATGGACCTAGAAGTGCCTCATAAGAAATGTTATTCTTTTTTATATACCGACATAAAAATGTAGACATGTTATGCTATACCGCTGTCATCTGTCCAAACTATATTGTCTTCGCAACTGCTCCTAAACCTTTGGAGGATTTGGATGAAACTTGGAACAAAGAAAGAACATTACATGTAAATGTGCATATTAGAAAATGGGGGATGTTGTCCAAAACATTTACAGGAGTTATGGCCCTTAGACTTCTATTTTCTTAAAATACCTTGTTGCAACTCCTCCTAAACCCTTGGGGGACTTGATACAACGAAAGAACACCTTAAGGTGTGCAAATTGGATTGGGAATGCATACCCAAAAGAATTATAGGAGTTTTGTTCCTTGCAAAATACTTTGTCTTTGCAACTTTTCCTAACCCCTTTTGGTGGATTCTGATGAAATTTGGTACAAAAAGATCACATTATGACGATGCTCACATTGAACAGGAATTTTCAAGTCACTTAAAAATTTAATACAACTTTAGTTGGTGTATTTATGAAAGGGGAGGAGGGTGTCAAAATGGGAAATGATGGATGTGTGAAGATGAATTAACCTACAGAATTGAAGGGAAAAAAATGAACCATTTTATTAGGATCAAAGGCAATCTAAACTTACCACAAGTAGATGAAATACTAGTTCTGGTTTGTATGACACATAGCATAACAAGAGGGTGCCTCTCAAGCAGCAGTTATAATGTAAGAAATTGATGACTCGACCCATACACAAAAACTCGGTAAAACTGATGGATGCTCCAAGAAGCACAGCAGTAATGAAGTAAATGAATGATCAATCAATATATAGAAAATCATTGTATTATTTGATGACGATTTCAAATCTCAATGTATTGTATGGATATCCAATCGAGTCAACTGTAGAACAACAAGTGATCACAGTATCTTAAACTAAAATGAGTCAGCTTGACCTTGATTAGTTATGAAATAAACTTTTGTTTGTTTGTCGTGACCTTGACCTTTCAGACTTGGCAATGGAAAAAGTTCTCATGTCCCCTGTGAGTGACTTTGGTTAATTTTTTTCTCTGGTTAGATCTACCTGGTATTAAGGAGAAGAGCAAGGCTGGGGGCACATAGATCCCAGGGGTACATCCTCCTTTGACAAATTCTTTTTCAGACCGACTGAATATATTAACAAACTGGATGCATCAGAAGATGCATCCTGAACGGTCTCTCTAATAATTGTAGTTCTTCTTGGTTTCTGAAGTCAACATCTTTCTGGACATTTTCAGATTATTTCTTTAATTTTCTCATTGTAGATTAATTATATTAATTTAATTCTGTGTAGTTTATTGGAGAAATAAATGTTAATATAAAAGATTTGATTGATAAATAAATCCACTTGGTTTTTTAAATTTTGGACATATAATGTGTGAAATGGTAAAAGACCATATTTCACTTGTATATTCCTATTTGTAATACTTTACCAATTCTGACCTATGAACTAAGACCCTTAAAAATATTTCTGGGTGTTGTGGATGTCCATGGTGTCTATGTTTCACACATACATGTACATCGTTCTGTTTTGTTTTACTAAAACGGCCCCAGGACTCATTATGATCAATGTCAGACTTGGGGTTGAAGTCTTCTGTACAGGTCAAGCTTATATCATGGAAGCATAGGCAGTACTATTACTGACTGTCATCGCCATAAACCAGGTTGCACATGTCAACAATGTCTCCATGGCAGCATGAATACAGTGATACTGAATATGGTGTTTTTTAATCATGATAACTCCAAATACAGAACACAGTCAAATCAAGTAGTAAAGATTTTACTTGTATAAATCTTATGCAAAACATTGACAGGATTTCATATCATAAGTAACGGCTATTTACTAGGTCAACAATTATTATCTCTATGTCATCACACTATGCTATATCACAGGCAGATTTATAAAATTACATGTCACATGACACGTAACAAAATGACATATTCATCTAAAGGTAAGAAAATATGTCTTCAAGTGCATATAAAAACAACTTACTGAAAATCATGATGTCTGGTAGCAAACTACGATGTATTGTAATACAAGAAATACATATTGCCTGACAAAAACACAAAAATCATAGAGAGGTCGATACATCACAGACTAAATGCTTCTACGCAAATGTGTTCAAAGTATAGAACTATTTATAAAAGGTTTCATTAAGGAAGCAGATATCACACCTTTCTTGATTATATATTGATTAGCCTGTGTAAGCGCTACCCATGAGGTCCAAGAATGACTCAAATTAACTGACGTATCCAAACCTCATAAGCATACAATTAATCTGGATATTTAATTAGCATAACCCTAAGGATAAACAAATCTGGGAACTGAGCAACAAGTAAAAGAAGTTAAGTTCTGATACCTCCTCAAAGAACGCACTTTGTCCTTTGCATATAACTGCAAGAAGATACAGCTTATTTATAAAATATGACAAAATCTAGTTATTGAACAAATAATGATAAAACAATTGGCACTAATGTACAGTAATTGGGAACCAAAACAACTATTTCGGCCATTGGACTGACATTTCTTCATTTGATCCAAACTTTTGAGAAATGTTTATCCATACACATCCTTTAAACTCCTTTTTACACAAACAAGAATTAGAATTCAACGTCTTTAATATGAAAATTTCACACTTCATATATTTACTACAATTACGCATTATACAAATACTTTACCTCTTTCCTTCTTAAATCTGACTTTCACTATTATCCAAGTGAAAATCAATTACAAATGCAATACATTCCATAAAAATCTCTGATACTCTTTCTTTAAAAGAACCCAGAAAAATAAATAGCACTCGATCAACTGTATATTGTTTTAAAAACATTTCATTAATTATTTCTCTCCAATTTAAAACTAGAAAGATAAATTGACAAAACAAGCATTTATGAGAAAAATTTTGATAGATATACAAATAGCATATGTCATCTTTAATGTGTACAAGAGAAAAAAACATGTACTATCTCTCTCACAGTCTGTCATAAAATAATTTTTTTTACATTCAGTTCTAAATAACTGACACATTGCTATCTGGATGTATAACTGAAAGAGAAGAAAAGAATCAATATAAAGACCGAACTAATATGGGTGCTTTACATGAGATGAATAACTATGTTTTGTAAGGTGCTTTCTTATCATGCATGCAAAATTTCATTTACACCAATCAACTACTGTATGTGTACAAATTTTATGCAAAATGCTGATAAAAGAGTTTTTTTACCTAGTATGATCTTTGTCATGAATTTGTGCCATCAGTCCTTCTGGGTATCTCTTTTAATATTTCTATTCATGTATTATTATGCATGAATTATCGCATAAAGGACCAAGATACTCCATTTAAATATGCTCAGAGTTCTACTGACATACACACTAAGTGCATACAGCACTATCTACAGAAATGATGATCTATTTTACAAAAAGAGAATTTGTTTATTGTTAATAGTCAAACTGTGACTTTCATGAATTTTACCTGTATGAATGTACAACAAATCAATGTGAATCATAAGGTATAAATCAATTATTTAGTAAATTAATTTCTTCAGTAGAAAAATACAGATTTATTTCAGTGAGATTGCTTGGTCTTTCCTTGATTGACAATATAAACACTGAGATAGAACAAACAGCTAGCTCTAGGAATGAAACAATAAAGAAAAAAATACTAAACAAAACAAAATGGTCAGTTTAAGAAATAATGACAAAAAGATGAATTTTAATGTTTCCAAAATGATAGGTAAGCATTTAGATTTTATAATCCATTGGTGTACACCTAGTAAAGAGCTTTAAAGAGACCATATATATATATATATATACATATATTCTGCAATGTCATAGACATTTAATTATAGAAAAGAGCAAATCTTGCTTTGTGGAACCTTAAAAAAAAATTTGTATGCATAGTGAAAACAAAAATGAAGAGCAATTAAATTTTTGAAAACTTCTGTAAATAGTATGTTTTAATTAAATTTATAAAGTATACACAAATATTTAAGTGCATAATATTAATATCTTTTCCTTGGGAAAATAGTTTTAGAATTAATAAAACTCCAAAATCGATGTAGCGATAATAAATAAATAAATCAACAACTTTGATTAATAAAGACATATTTGCATAAATCAAATATATTTATGAATAAATGCCAAAATAGTTTTTTTTAAGTAATATGTGCTAGTGTGATACTGAGATAAAGTCTCCTCTATAAATCACACACAGACTGCTTCTGATAGACTGAATAGCATTCAGTTAGAGAGAAAGATGTACTCTGCAGAGATCACACTTTGGCAAAAAAAGAAGAGTGCAAATGTGACACACTCGACATGTTCTTGAAGAAAATCATATCGCACACAGTAACTTACGAGACTCTCGTAGCTATTGTTCCTGCAACATGAGTTCAATTGTTAAACATTTGTGCTTTAACAATCTTCATGTGTATATATAAATGAAATGTTTTAAAATGATTATAATTTCTGCAAATCAAATACTTGTGAATAAAATTTATGCATTAAGTAAATATTTCTTCATATATGTATATATATAATATTTGTAATATGAATAATAAAATAAAATATCACCGAGTCAGATAATCAAACAGTCTCTATAATAATCCAAGTGACGAAGTTCAATTTTCTGTTAATACTGTTCATGTTTTGTCCTAACAATTTTAAACTGAAAACACATGATAGATCTACAAATATTTGCATGGCTTTATACTTTCTTATCTAAGTAGATATTGACATGGTAATTACAAATATTTTTTGCAAAACACAGTAAAAAAAAGATTTTTTCCATTCTTAGAATTTTATAAAACAATCATCTGACGGATAAACTAGCACTTACAGTACAGGTTGAAAATACTTATTTTAGAAATATCTTTGAAAGCAACACTTAATATCCTCTAAATAACAGCAATTCTGAACCAAAAAAAATACTGAATAATACATGTATGTCATTGTATGTCATGTATGTCATTGTATGTCATGTATGTCATTGATAAATATGAAGATATTTAAAAGTCATTTTAAAAGATACAAACTGAACTTATAAAATCAGGAGAGTCATGTACAAAGAAATTTAAAGGTGAATAATTAATAAGAAATTAAAAAATCAAAAACAAATACTGGAAAACGATTTATATTGTAAATGGTGGAAAGAGATAACTTTTCTGAGAGATGAAATAAAATATTTGAACACATAAATACAACAGTTAAGATACAAGCACCATTTCTGAACAACACATAAATTGGAATGTATTTCTAATAAGCTAAGCCATATGATTTTCATTTGCTTTGCACTTGTATTATTTAACATTTTCTTGAACAAAATAAAAAATCATTATACATTTGGTTAAGTGCTGTAAGACTGCATCAGTATGTATAAGAAGCACATTCGTTGAAAGGTTTTTATAAAGTAATATATTTATCTGGTAATGATTTATTTTCTCTATATTCATATAAACATTTCGTAGATATGCATATGTATATATATTATATACATAACATGTTATTAGTAGTGTAGAAATATGTTTTTGAATGCATAGATAAATTGAGCACATTGTGAATGAGATTCTGTCACCTGCTCGATTACAATACATAAATATACCATCACATTATTTCTGTACCTATCTCATAGACAAGGGCCTTACTATCAAACTGTTGCCATTCCTAGCAGCTGTGGTAGTCATAGGTCTGACCACTGCAGCTGGATTGGAAACTGTAGCAGCAGTTGATACTTTTTTACTTGTTAAGAAACTTGGCCCAGTGATACCAGTGCGAGATGGAATACCACTCCTGGATGTTACACCACTGCGAGCACTATACCCACTTTTACACCTTTCGCTGTAAGCACTTTGGTAGCGTTCTTCTTTCTTCTGGTCTTTTTTACCAGCTGGTGCTGTCTGTGGACGAATCACCTTTGGAAACTGTGTTGAGAACCACTCTTCAAAATCTTCGACCGGGACATCAACAATTTTTTCTCGACAAAATTCTATAGCAGCACATATATCTGGACTACATATTTCCCATTCTCTAAGCCGTTCCAATACTTTGAAGAAAGTTCTTTTGCTGTGCTGTTGACCTGTGCCTTCAATCTAAATAGGTAAGAAAATGATATCAGATAGGTTATCTTCAGTCTCATTAATACAGTTTGTCTTATTTTTATTTAGTAAAAGACACCCAAATACAGTATCTATGCATACCTTAACCTTTAGAGAATATTGATTTGTATGTTGATACTACAGTTTAATATATTGTATCCACATCTAATGATCAATTTGATGAAGATTTAAAATACTTTAGCATTAGCAAGTTAGAACCATGGGATTGGAGTGCATATAAATGCAGTGAAATGAAAGCTGTAAATCAATCTGTGATTCAAAACTATTTTAAAAGCTGAAAACAAAGTTTACATGAAAGCATGAAAACAATAAAATCTCTATTCAGACTTGGAGGAGGCTTTACACAGTATCAAAGTATTAAAGTCACACCACACCTTAAACTTTGCAATAAGAAATTCTAAAATGATATTTGATGGATGTATGTTTACACTATAAGCCCTGTTCACTCAAAATTTCATATTCATCAGCACTGAGGTCATTATAAAATACTGAAGCTGAGAACACATAAAGCAAATTTACCAAAATACACAATTCCTAATATATCTTTTGACTATGATGGAAACATGTATTTATTACAACTTTATAGCACATTTTTACAAGAAGCTCTGTTGGTAATGGCCCACAGTAGGGAAATACATGCAATTAAAGACTTCTGACAGAATTTTTGTCTTTCAAAAACAAAAAGATCATGCAACATAAAACTTTAAAAGGTGAAATCTTAATTAAGCAAAATAAAAAAAAAATAAAAAAAAGAAATAAACAACTAAACTTGAATGTGCATATAATCAAAAGACAACGTCACTCAATGATATAGATCCAGTAGGAATATGTGTGAGTTATTTGTATTGTATAAAAACAGTGAGCATCTCTGAGTATATATATATAACCAATAATCAAAGTGATCATGTTAAATCATGCAGACTGTAATCCACAACTGTAGCCATGCTTTCTGTGAACATTTCGACAAAAAACCCCTCGAACACCTAACAAATTTATTACATCAAGTACAAGTAAATTGACTAGGCTCAGATTTATACTAGCATGAAACTCTTTAAATAAAAAAAAAGAATGTAAGACTTGTCAATTGTGGATACAGCAATCTGGGTTACCTGGATTACGGTACTTCGACGGTGATTAGTTCGACTCTGGCATAAAATTACATTCATCATAAGATTAACAGAGTAAATTTGTTCTACATAGTATAATTTTTTAGCTATAACTGGAAAGAAAACTGATTGGCACATGGACACTTTCTATTACATGTACTGTCATATGAAAAATTCAGTCTAGATGCATTTTGATTTATTAAATTTGGGCATAAAAACTTAGGATAAAAAGTAAGGGAATTAAATCAAAATTACATGTTCAATTCACTATGAATTGCAGAGTCCATTAATATAAAAAAATGAACATGTAATTCTGATTGGATAGGAAGGATGGGAATGTTACAGTTGTCCAAAGTATGTAAATATTTTAAAACTATTCATGGGAAAAGAATATACTTGCATCTGTAATATTGTTTTCATGCTGAAAATATTTAAAAAGATTTCCTAAACTTTAAGAAAACACTCACATTTGACTACTTTAATCTGTTTATATAGTAAGGGTGGGATGGTTTAGGTGTGGGGAAGGCTACAAGACTGCCTCAACAATTATACATGATTCTTTTTAATTCATGTTTCAATTTATCTTAATGTAATATGCATTTGTTTCCATTCAAAACAATCTGCTATACATTTTGATTAAATTAAATATTCTACAATGAGTTTGTTGTTAAACTTCAACTCATTCAAGGTCAGTATAACCTCTTTCAAGGTCAATACTTATATTGGTAATGGGATTAGGAATCTTAGACATTATACATGCAGTTCAATATAGGCATGCTGTAACACTTACTGTTTGCAATGAAGAACCAACAAGGATATCTATTCCAGGAAAAATTTATGATATGAAAACAATTCAACCTAAGTTAAACACCTGGATATAACACCATGTTTTCTAGGTAAAAAAGATCTGCATAATCTTCCTATGTAACTATAATGCAAGCCAAAATTTGCAAATAAAACAGAAAACTTATCATTGCATCTACATAAAGCAAGAAGAAATAATCATATGTGTATCTATCTTGGAAAAAGTTATAAGAAGTATGTAAAATACTATTAACTAATTTGCTGAAACTCTATGCCTCTGACGAAGACTGGGGTATGTATGGATGGGACTAAAAGAAGATCCCTACATGCTAAATAACATAATTGCTAAATAAGTGATATCAAATTGCAAATAACACCTACATTTGGCATGTGAGTCCAGAATGGGGAAGCCACAACATCTATTTATAAAACAACAAAACATATCTATCGCCCATAATTCCATATAAAAAATGGAAACTGGGGAAAAATTTTCCAATTCTGTCGTTAACTTACTCTTAATAAGGGATGCTTTTTTCCTGCATGATTTGACATCTATGAAACGGAAGGTGGCAGAAAAATTACAAGAAGTTTTAAAACTAATGTTTAGTCTAACACAACAGGACACAAGTTTGGGAAAATAGTTGATTGTATACATATATAGTATAACTTCCAAACTGTTATGTTCGTGTATACATATACAATATTCATATGTTACACTTCTAGCCAGTGTACTCTGTCATTCTTGAATTTACAATTTACACAGTGATTACAGAAATTTGCCTTACAACGTTTTACAATATCTTAGTAGAAAATTGAAAATGATGTATCTGATTAAAAAAGATGAAAATTTTATTCTGTCCAAATAACTTCAACTATACAATATAGAATTATCTTGAAATTTAGTTTGCTATATTTTTCTAGGAAAATAAGATTCTTTTTATAGGGGCGACACATTTTATATCTTTTTTCATATCCTGTAGTGTATAGAGGTGCAGTAATTCAAGGAAAACCGTGTTGTCTCAGTGAAAGATGATCGTTAAAACTTATTTGACAGAGAAAATATGTTGACACAACACATATTTTGATGGTAGGTTTCATCTCTTTTTGAACACCATTATGAAATACATTTGCTTTTTTATATGTGTTGGAATATTCAGTTTTTAATACACATCATTTCACATCCTCTTTTGCTACTCCTTTTAAATAACATTCACGATAAAAATCAAAATTAAAATAGATTACAATAACTTGTCATTAGTTATTCTTCCATCATTTGAATGCACAGTGTGCAACATAAAGGGTGAATAGAATTTACAGATGGGTGCAGTCCTAACATAACATGCACGTTAACGCAAAAAGCGGTCACAAGGACTGCTTTAGCACACGTGCTAGGACTGCTCGACCGGACGCGCGTGCGCTCCTCGCATTAACGCAGGAGGGAATTCACGTTAACGTGATTTATTCCCACATGCGCAGTTCGCACGTTCACATGTCTACATGTATATTTGTAATTCTCTATGCAATACGGATGGAGAAAATTAAATGGATCTAATTAAATTACCGTAAATGTCGCCATAAAAATGTGTATTAAATGTAATGTTAAAATGAAACCCTACATTAAGGATTTTATATGTAATACAACAAAGGAAATTATCGCAATAAGGTATTCATGAAAAAACCTTGTCAGTATATACTAGCATGATTAGATTCTAATTTCATTTATTGACTTATTTTTAATTAGTTTATTTATCTTTTTATTTCTTATTTGTTTATTCATTTATAACTAATTTATCTATGTATTTACATGTATTTCTTATTTAGGTATTCATTGTTATTATTATTAATTAAGCTATTTTCTATAATATATGAAAATAATAATTATCATCATTATTATTATATTTATTAATTTTTATTTCATTATTATTATTATTAATATTATTATTATTATTATTATCCTAAAAGAAGAATAAATTTCATTCAGGTCAATTTTCGGAAATTACGTTCCATATTTTTAAAATTCATTCCTTAACTTGGAAGGGTTTTATTTAATTCTAAATATTTTACTTGCACATTAATATGTTTTTTTATATATGAATATACAATGTATATATTGATTCTCTTTCAAAACCTTCTATATGAACATGTTAATACAAGTTGTATGCAAGCGAACGTGGCTGTCAAGCGCGTTAACGTGATCTTGAAATTAAGTTCACGTGGAAATCTGCGTTAACGCAAACGCGTGTGCTCAGCAGTCCTGAGCGCATGAGGAAAGCAAACTTCACGTTAACGCGCCGTTAACATAATGTTATGTTAGGACTGCACCTCACTGTATATCTGTCAAAAGGTGGTTAAAATTTATCCTGTGTATTCATCTCAATGCTACCCTACATGTGCATTAATATTTAGATTGACATCTTTTTATTCTACTTAATACAATAAAAGAATACAGTAGATATAGGTAGATATAAGTAATTACATATACATGTATCAGGTAAGAGACAGATATTGTCTACAGTATTTACATTATTTAAACATCCATATACATGTACTAACAATGCTGTTTCTGTTACAAGGGAAGATAACTTACCATTCCATATTTATGTCTCAGTTTATCAAGGATCACCTTGTAATACCACATGCCATTTTTCATGTCATCAGGAATGGATTGCATTAAGTCAGCCAACCTATACAAATAATTGAAGAAAGAATTTGATCTAATACAGCAAAGACCTAAAAAAAATGCCTGGATCAATAACAGTTGGTATTCAGAAAATCCCCACCTCAACATGATTAATGGATATTCATGCTGTGTTTCTAATTCATTCGGTTATAAAAGGCTCTAGTTTCAGCTCCATTGAGCACCACAGAATCTGGGTATTAGTTACAGTTTACAAAAAAAAATTTACATTTAGATAAGAGGCACACATTCTTGCATTTCAATTCATTTACTGTATTTCTGAAATCAAATCATCTTGTGTGAAGGTACTATGTCTTCCATCACCTTATTATCTATTATGATCATCTGTCCTTTTATTCCAGCCCAATTAAAGGAAACAGGAGCTGAATCTTAGTACAACCAAAAAGGTGAAAAACTGAAACAAAGGAGTGAAATAGGAATGTCTTGCAGAGTGTTAAGTGAGGTCACCTTACAGCTGGACAGTCACAGGATCACTGACCTGTTCCATGTATATCCAATGACTGGGATATAAAGATATAGTTTATGTCAAGGATATAGTTACACTTTAACGAGAATGGGTCTCAATGGTAACCTGGTTATGCAAACCCTTCTAAAGTAAATTCCTATAGAGGGAATCCTTAATTCAACATTTCATCTCACTATTTAATCAAATAGCACTTGTAGTTATCCATTTGTAACTGCATCCCTGCCTGGTTGCATCAGAAGTTCTTATAATTCTTTATAGCATGATCTATTTCCTACATCTTCCCCTCCCACCACTTACATAGCTGAAATGAAAAGGATGTGTTTGACTTTACCAGTTTCCTTTCTGTTCTTGTTGTTCCTTTTTCTTAGCTTGCTCTGTCAGAGGCTTACTAAACATCTTATTACTTCTATCTCGCATTTCCTCCACGGCTCGATGAAAGCTGCTGCCCTTAGCCTGACAGTTGATGGCCATAAATTTATTCTGACATACTGCCATTCTTTGTCTACAATAATTTTATAAAAGTAATAATTTGTGAGTGTGTGTGGGGGTATGCGTTTGTGTTTAATCAAAACAGAAGTCATTATAACAAGCTTACAGTCAGTGTAAATGCATGCAACACTCATCCCCTGCCACAACCTGTACCTTCAAAGTGACTAATACCTTATTAGCAACATGAAACAGTTATGTGAACTTGGTAACCTTTTGCATGATTTAATAAGAAATAACACTGAATTCTGTGAAGTTTATATCAAGTTCTAGTGAAACTGACAGCAAAAATATAGCATTGTTTTATTCATATCTGGCATCAGTATCTATAGTCATCCTCTGGAAACTGAAACAGTGATGAATAACTATTTTCAGTAATATGTGTACAACTGAACTAAGCTGATGTTTATTTTTAGTAACAGTGACCCTTAAAGTTGACCATTGGACCCCAAATCTATCCCATCCTAGACCTATACATAAGCTAGCACTGCATGAAGTTTAAAAGAAATCAGTTATTCTTAATTCAGGTTATTATCTGGCAACCGAAATGCAGTGATAAATGTCTATTTTTAGTAACAGTGATCCTTAGAATTGACCTTTTGTCCCCAAAATCAATCTCACCCCAGACCTTTACATAAGCAAGTCTTATATGAAGTTTAAAAGAAATCAATCATTCTTAACTCAATTTATCATCTGGAAACCGAAATGTCTATTTTTTGTAACTGACCCTTGGAGTTGATCTTTTGACCCCAAAATCAATTCCACATTAGATCTTTATATAAGCTAAACATTGTATGAAGTTTGAAGCAAATTGGTCATTCCTCACTGAAGTTATTGTCTGGAAACCATCTGGACAAACAGACGGACGGACGGACGGATAAACAATGACAAATGCTATAGTCCCCTTCAGTATCACTGGGAAGGGACTAATAACTAAGAATGGAGGTTACTACAAAGGAATGAAAGTTAACCTGACCTATCCCGTGTTGTAAGGATTAATCAAGCCTTCTTAACCTGACCTTAAATAGAGGTTACTACAAAGGAAAGAAGGTTAACCTGATCAGCCTATGTTGTAGGGATTTATCAAACTTACTTGACCTGACCCTGAATGGAGGTTACTATAAAGGAATTAACTAAAGGTTAACCTGACTTAGCCTATGTAGTGAGGATTTATCAAGCCTCCTTAACCTGACCTTGAATGGAGGTTACAATGAAAGAATGAAGGTTAACCCAACCTAGCCTATGTAGTAAGGATTTACCAAGTCTCCTTGACTCAGTCTTGAAAATGGAGTCTAGTTTATTTTCTTTTCATAATAACAAGTATGAAACTTAAATTGATGTTATTCTAAATCCTATCATTTTAACTTGATAACTTTGTCTTCACTAGTATGAGACTCTGAGCTACACATTCACATTTGATAGCACATTTCGATACTTTTTATAATGAACAGACAATGGCTGAGGTATCACATGAGCTTCACAACAGTAGTATGGGATACGTCTGTAAGTATCCTTTACCTTTCTAGCTGCTCAAGTTGTTCCTGAAGTTGAATAGCAGCGTCCTCCTTTCGTTCTTGAAATTTCTGATTCATTTCATTGACAATGTTGTTAAATTTTAGACTGGCTCGGTTGTTTTGAAAATGCATGAGAAGCGGGGAGCTGAAATCAAATACACATAAACAATAAAAATGTTGAATTCAATGAATAAGACATATTAAATAAGTACCAGTATTACATCAGGTATTGATTGATTTTCATCCTAGAATAATTTCTCTTAGGTGTATTCTTGATAAATTCTGACCTATGCAGCAAAAACCTAGTTTGGAAGAAATTGGTAAATATTCTGTATATCAGCAGATGTAGGGCACAATGTTAGATCTTTATCAAAATTAGATTACTAAACAAACAACATATCTAGCAAAGAATAAAATTGTGTTAAATTTGCTCTCTATTTAATCTTGGACAAAATAAGATAAATTTCATCCTTTCCATGGTATTTTGCATATTAAAGCCAATATAATGTCTCTGTATGACATCATGAGAATGCAGGTAAAGTGATTATAAGAATTTGTGATTTAATTGATACCACAAAAATACCCATAAATACTGGTATATTGTTTATCAGCTGTAAGTTTAAGAAAAATCACTAGGCTGGAAATTGGGTTATTGGCTGTGTACTGCATAATATATAGGCACATTCTTTACCTAGAGTTATCGTTCCTTACTCTCGCTTATATCTCTGTCAACGCATGATAAATAGTTCAGTGTCACATGGCAGATTTATAAGCTTATCTTCAAAGTTAAAGAAATCATAAAACTTTCAACTGTATGTCTGTTATTTTCAATGCATTATCACATTCTTTATAAGTCTCATCTACATTGAATTCCATGGTTAACTTTATTTTCAACCTAGTTTCATACATCTAACACGAAATAGTTCCAAATTCAAGGTAATTAAACATTCATTTTAAATAATTTACACTGAATTTAAAGCATCCTTTATATTAAGCATATCATCACATGCTTGGATATTTAATTTCATATTCTTACCATGGATTTTAAAAACTTTTACAAGAATCTTGTAAAATAGCATTGATAGAGATGTACTGTGGCTTTAGCTCATGGAACTTTGGGTAGAGAATGATAAAGGCAGTGCCACCAAGATAGAAGCAAAAATTCTTCGAAAAGGAAGTAAAACCTTAACCAGACACTTAAAGAGCTTAAGCTGAGTTTGACTTTTTGTCAACCATTTGCTTGGATGATGAAGTTATCCACAATGTATCAAGCTGGTCATGATCATGGTGATCCACGTAATTGATACAAGTTCAGTTACCGACACAGAACATATCTTAGAAAGGTCTAATACAAAGTATAACGATTTTCCTTTAATTTACATAATACTTACCTTTTTGGTCGTATAACTGCTGAATCTGCTCTGTTACTGCGGGAATTTTCTCGCTGTCCAGCTGATCTTGCACGATCCAAATCTGATTTCTAAACATCGAAAAGAGAGACAAGCTCATTTAGATATTGCAATTGTATCTCTCTATTAATATACAAGTTATAAGATATGAAAAATGAAGAATTAAAGTTAATGAGATCTGACCTTAATCACTGTTTGGTAAAAGGGGTATGTTATATATGATGGAAGAGGGCATCCTATATATAAAAGTTATTGCATAAATGATTCAAAATTGAAAGTCATGTTGGGTTTTGAATGGACGAAGGGTGATCACAATGCATCATTTTAGCTTAGATTCAGGAATCCATATTATGAAAAAAGTGTGCAAGAAGTGTGTAAATCAATCTACTTACTGCATGATCTGCTGATTTTCTGGGGGACTTTTTGGGGGAATGTTCACTATCTGTCTTCCTGTAAACACATTATGTTTTAAATCAAAGTGCTTTCTTTATATTCTAAAATCCCCCAAAATGTAATTAATTCAGAAAAATTGTGTAATGATTGTAAATATGTATATATATTCAACAAACTGTATGCAACAATTTACATGAGACCTTGAAAAGAAAGGTCAGCCAATATATTAACCTTCTCTCCTTTTTACGTTCTCTGTGAGCAGCCACTGCAGAATCTTGTCTTTCTTGGGCTTCATAACCTTCTTTTAATTTGGCAGCAAAGTCCTCATTCAAATATTTGAAAATACCTAATTTCGGAAAAATGTGAATTTTAAGATACATGATATGGAATTTGATTAGATTTAAAGCATACACATCATAATTTAGTTTAAAAATTTCAATCCTCATGTCCTTATTTAATATCTTAAACTTGGAACTTTGCTTTCTTCTAAATGAATTTTATTAATTAAAAGTATTTCCTGTAGCAGAATATAACAAAAGTTTCACTGGTTTTGCAATAAAAAGAGGTGTTTGTAAAACATGAACACCCCCTGTTGGCAACAAAGTCTAAATAAGGCACATGTGTTTATCTTGATTACATCCCACCCCATGGGAATATGCATGTGAAATATATAAGCCCTATTTTACAATTCAGAATTTATAACCAATGTTAAAGTTTCTGAAATGTAGGTCAAATGTAACGGTCAGGGTCAAGAGGTCAAAAATTATTGTACCTACAGAAAGGTCTTGTCACAAGGAATACACAGGTGAAAATATGAAAGCCCTGCCTTTTATGATTAAAAAATTATAACCACTGTAAAAGTTTTTGAAATGTAGGTCAAGGTTACAAGGTAAAAAATTATTGTACTGACGGAAAGGTCTTGTCACAAGGCATAAGTCACAAAGACAAAACAGTCAGAAAAACAGACAGGCCAAAATCTAGATACCCTGAATCTTTGATTCCGGGGCATGAAGAAGTAATGAAAATAGATATATAAATATGAAAAGTAAATAAATATAACTGCTTAATGATTAATTTTATATCAATTTTATATCAGTATTTATTCAATAAACTTTAATTTAACTTATTAAAAAAAATTAATAAATTATAAGTTACAGTATGATTAGACAGTTTGGTCTCAGATTCTTACTTTGATATCTTCCCTCTTCTTCGTCATCTTTGGCATCAGTCCTTGATGTGACTTGTTGACTCTCATCAATACTGTTATCAAGTGAACTGCTTACTCTAAGATTAGAGGATTGTAAGCCATGTGGATATGATGGGTAAAGTCCTTTGGACTTTGATGCACCCTGAGCATGTCTCAGCGTTCCAAGACGACTTTTGCGTTTATTTGGCTAGAAATTCAATTATCTTACGTTATAACATATAGATAAAATCTTAAGCATATACTACAAATTTTGAAAAACATTAAAAATGTGGAAGGCTGATTAGATTCAAAAGATTTAATTTAAAGATATATAAACACCAGGTAACAGTTGTATGTCCTTTGGATGAAACATGATAACTGAGGTCCATGTAACACTATATGTTTTCTAGATGAAACATGATAAACTGAGGTCCATGTAACAGTATATGTTCTCTGGATGAGACTTGATAACTGAGGTCTATGTAACAGTATATGTCCTCTGGATGCGACATGATAAACTGAGGTCCACGTAACAGTATATGTTGTCACATTGAAGAAGAATGTGGAAGGGTCCATTGCATACAGTTTGCTTGATCCTTAACATTTCACCAAAAATACTTTATTTGGAAATGTTTTACTGGTACTGGTAATATTGTAAAAATGTTTTGGTATAAATTTATTTACAGTCAAACTTTGATAACCTGAACACTGAAAACTCAAAACCCCAGATACTCCAAGTAAATGTGCAGACCTGACAACTATTTTATTAATTTTATTGACAACACCAATAAAATTTTGAAAATGCTAACTTACTGAAACTTGAATTGATTTCAGAAGTACCTTAAAAATTATTCAAGTTTACTTACTATTTTTTGTGAAATCTTCAAATTAAGTAAATCATTCCAAGTCATTCCTTCCATTTCCCTGGGGAAAACCTTTGCTCCTCCTATTTCCTCTTTTCTGTAATAAATTTTACAGTGATCATAATAATAATGATATTTCATACTACAGAAATGAAAAGTTTATCTTGAATACTTCACTTTGATCTCAATATGGAATATGTATAGCAATAACAGTAACTGTACAAAAGCAGTCCTTTACAAGCAAACAAATCATGCTTCACAAAAACATGACTTACTTATTTTCATGATAAATAGAAAGTCTTTGAGAGGCAGCTATGCAATATTTAAACATTTAATAAAAAATCGGACAAATATTTTATCTTACGGTGCTAGCTTCCAACTGGATGTAATAGGTGTCATCTGTATAGAGTTGTCTCCACCTGTTCGGTTATGTACAGCCATGGCTTCTAACAACCAATGCAAAGCACAGAGTTGTCGAAATAATGCATCTCTACAACAAATAATACAGATATATGTCTACCTTATTTATGAACTATAGCTCATATAAACTTCCTTAAGACTGCAAACTTAAAAGAATTGGGTCCTTACTACACATTCCTCTTACCATACAGGTAAAAAGTCTTATGAACAATACCATTACTGTAATGGTGTACTGTTAATTCAAAGACACAGCATTCGCATTGTATATATATATATCTCAATGTATTTGCATTCAATGTAAAAAATTAAGAAAAAAGCCCATAATATTTTGAAAAACATTTTCTTAAAGACACAATATTATGAAGATTTGTTGATACATGGAACACTATGTCCTTCAAAGAGGTCAGACTACACTCCAATATACCTAGTATATGATTATATGTTGTTAATGGTCATCATAGACAGGACTTTAATGCATTCATTTGTTGTATGACATACTACAAAAGATTTTCTTTAGTATGTTACTTATTTTGAGACATTTGTTTTGGTGTCTGACTTAGTGACTAACTAAATGAGACATTTTCTTTGGTGTCTGACTTACTTTGAGACCTTTCTTAGGCTTTTGACTTATTTAAGATACATTCTTTGATGTATGACTTACTTTGAGATATACTCTCTGGTGTCTGACTTACTTTGAGTTCCTTTCTTGGGCATTTGACATAATTTGAGATACATTCTTTGGAGTCTGACTTACTTTGAGATATACTCTTTGGAGTCTGACTTACTTTGAGACCTTTTCTTGGACATTTGTCTTACTCTGAGATAAAATCTTTGGTGTGTAACTTACTTTGAGACATTTTCTTTGGTATCCAGGATGTTATGATGATGGGGTGTATAGGGCCTAGGTGCTTTAGCTTTTTTTCTTTTCCCAGACACTCCAGTGGTAGGGCGAGGCGATGATGATAACCCTGTGGTTGGTCGGGGGGTGGTTAATGCAGTTTCTGTGCCAGTATCTTCACTACAACATCAAACTTTGATATGTTTATCTTTATTTCATAAAACTTATGTAATATTCAAATCAGATTTAAAAATTTATTTTACATTAATTTGTTTGCAGAAATAATATTTTTCAAAATAACATCCCATTTAAGTAATTTTTGATACATAATTAATAATTATTTAGACAAGTATTAAAAACTTCAGCTTGCTAATTACTGTACAACAATTACCTGTCATCATACTGGAATAAGTTAAGAGCATAATATGATGTTGATAAAGGTAACATGAGTTAACTACTAGGCAGATCAGTTGTTTAATATGTGTGTGTCGCTGACAATACTTCTCTTAAATGAATTTTTGTAGACTTGAAACACATGAAGCAAGAAGTGTTCACCATGTTATATACATCAATGTATCAACAAAAGCAATGACAATTTGCTGATGATGTAAATAGATCATCTAGCCTAGAATGCAATACATTAAATCGACCAAAAATTCCTACAGAACTGCATTCCTTCCTTGCTTTTTATAAAATATGGCGCTGACTTTATAACCATTTACAACACAGCAATAAAATTTAATTTCAACAGCAGCAACACCCCCTCCCAAACATTAAACAAAAATCTAGAATTTAGTGTTTGGATCATAAATGTTCTTATGCAGAAGATTGTTAATAAAAAACTTAAACACTGGAAATGAGATTTCTTTAATTACTTTATACCAGTACATAGAATTAACTGACACAAGACAGGTGATTTCATAAATGTTTAACAATCAGTCTATAATGCATTATTCCTTGACCTCTATTTAATGTATATGGCTTTATAAACTTTTTCCTTGACTGATTCAATACAAGAGAAAACTGTTTTGTTTTTGTATGTTTTCTGTAATTCAGAGGAGAAAACGATAGGATAAAAAGGAGAATTTGTGATTTCTACCAACCGTATGAAGGACACAGGACCCTTGACATCAAGGGAATCTGGGTTATCTTGATTAAACTCCTCCTCTCCTGCACTCTCTGGGCCACTCCCATGCATGAAACTGATGTCAATCAAACAAATCAACAGAAGCATTGATCAACCATTAGGATTGCGTTAAGTCATCCATAACTATATCTTGATAAATTCTTAGATTTCATTGGAATTTTGAGTTTAAAATAAAAGAAAGGGTATAGATAGTGGTAGTAAAATGGCAGAAATTTTACATTTGTTGCCTTATATTTTCTGATTTGTATATTAGAAATCCTTTCAAAAATTATTTAGTATATTTTAAATTCATACCCATGTAAAATCATATTTTTTTCAGGTGACAGAGGATTAGACATTATATTTCTTATAATCTGCATCTTATCAATCAACCCTTTATATCACTAAATTCAAATTTAAGCATAACATGGTTGTGGCCTTTAAAAGTAGATATTGTAAAATTATATTAAAAAAATCCATGACTTCCCCAAAATGAAAATTAATTCTGACTCAAACACTTAGTTTAGTTTCTAATCAAATTCTAATGGTTTATCATGTGGAACAATGAACATAAAACATCAACAATTAACTATGAAACATGTATTGACCTGCATACTGCTTGTAACCAAACATAAACTGTACCATCAATTTGAATATCTGACTTTATCATCAATCATTCTGATTGTATTCATTAGATATATCGATTTAGTTATAAATGAACACAGAATTAACTTACTACATGCAGATGAAGGTCACACAATGTCTCAATGAACAATGTATACAATGATTCTGATTAGATATCAACAGAACAATGTGTCAAATTCATTGTCAAAGAAAATAAGAATAAATAATTCATGAACACCTGATTTACTAATATCATATACCTCCATGCTATTTTCAGTTTCCTTGCAACTGTTCTAATACATATAGTACAGATATACTTTTAAAAAACAGGTGTTCTGTTTGAACATTTTCAGTAACTTATCATTTACACTGAGAATTATGACACAAACTTTCTGCCGTACTTTTGTGAGCAAACCTGAACCAAAAGCTTGACATCTACAAACCACTCTAGCATTAAGTCACTCTGTATTACACATTTATACACAACGAATGACAAGTCTCTTTTAGCACAATGTTAATTTTGATTACAAAGACCTCTACATTTCTATTCTTGTTTGACGTCACATCAAGAATATTGGACTTCTATCAGGGGATGGCACCTGCCTGGTGCAATGCATAGAAATTTAGATCTCGCAATGGACCCATCCAATGTAGTGACCACACGTTTCACATGCCATCAGTACTGTGACTGCACGTTTCACATGCCATCAGTACTGTGACTGCACGTTTCACATGCCATCAGTACTGTAACTGCACGTTTCACATGCCATCAGTACTGTGACTGCACGTTTCACATGCCATCAGTACTGTGACTGCACGTTTCACATGCCATCAGTACTGTGACATGGGACCTCAGCTTTCACTGTCTCATCCAAGATATGACAAGCAATTGGCGGGACTTGAACTTGAGACCTTTCAGTCACCAGTCTATTACCCAACAAAGCGAGCTGCAATGGGTCCTCAGTAAGCAAGATATTAAGTCAAACATATGTTTGTTAACCTGTATTTTATACAATATGTGCTTCTAATTGAAAACACATGTGTTTGTAACACATGAGAGTCCTAGATCAAGCAACAATGTACCTAAACAGAACACCATTCCAAATAATTGTACATATAATGAATGATTTGAAAGACAGATCAAACTCTATATGTACCTCAGATGGGCACATAATGAAGAAAAGAGTTCTCTGAATTTGAACAATTTTCAAGCTTAACACAGTTTTCTGATTTCCATGGTTACATCTTTCACATACCGTGATAATTCAATATCTTCCCCAAGTTCATGATCAGTCTCCTCATCACTAGAGCTGTCCATTTTTGGGGGTTGCCATTCAGTTCGCATCTGCTCTGCCCTTTTCTGACTTTGCAGATTTTCAGCTTCTTGCTAAAAGTGACAAATATTATTTGACCTAACTGTATTGTATACTTTTTAAATTTAAAGATAATGTTAAAGGACACCTAATACACCCTCTCACAAGAGCTACATATTCTTTAATTAATTTTAAATTACTCCAAAAAACAAAGGCAAAACAAACAAATTATTTAAATGCATAAATTCATTGTACATAATCATTGTATTTTGCTGAAAGTTGGATGCTATGATGATCATGACATGAGTCACTCTGTCATGTGACCAAACAAATTGTTGTCGCATAATGGTGAAAGACTACATACATTTATAATATCACTCTGGGATCACCTTTTCTTTTGCCTATAAAATTGTGACAAATAATGCAATATTTCAGAACAAAACAAAAAATGAAAGTTATACACTTGTGTTTTTATAAAATTGGAGTTGAATTGAGAACTACTTGTAAATTTCTAAATGACAGCTTAGTGGCTGTGTAACTGTTTAGTAATTTAAACACCCCCTTTGGAATTGTGATTTCGACATACAAAAAAAAAAGGAATCATGTGGGTTGAAATTATGAGAAAATATATCAATATATAAATATAGGATTGTTTTTAATTTTTTACAATGCACTGGGGTATGCTTGCAAGAGAATCCTAAATTGTTACAGAGTATGTGAAATGTACTACTTCAAACAAAATATCCCAAACTAGATTGACTTATGCTCACCTTAGCATGCTGTTCTTGTCTAATTAAATCAAACAACCCATGTCCCAACCTCACATTGCGAATCATATTTCTGTAAAATTAACCAAAAAAAAAAAAAACATCATTATGAAAACTACTAATACAGAAATAAATGTATTGATAATACTATAAATATTATACATTTATTTTCTACTGATATACAATCTTACGCTAAAAATTTTATAAGAAAAATCTGTGATACATCAAAAATAAATTCACAGAGTTGAAATTCTAAACAATTATGCACCCATTAATTATTTTCTATTTTCTGCAGTAAAACTTTTTCTAAAATATTTTGTGTTAAAAAGCTTGAATATAAAAACTTGGAAAAGGAATACCACCCACCAAACTAATCTTTATATATATATATAATAATAATATTATTATATAATAATAATAATATATATATATATATATATATATATATATATATATATATATATATATATATATATATATATATATATATATATATATAATTACTGAATCAGCTACTCTGCTCTAGTTCCTTTAAATATAACACCATATATCACAGTCTATGACTATAATGTTCAGTGATATAATTAACAGAAAGATAGGTTTAATGGAAATTACATTCTCTTCACCTTTTGTTAATCAACTGTGATAGCAAATAACAGTACTAAAATAGATAAATTATCTACTTAGAAATAAATATAATGGTAATTGTAATGATTTTTAAACAGGACACAAAATACTGAGTAATTCATAGATAAAAACCTATGTTGGCTCAAATTCTGAAGAGCAATAAAATGCTACATAGTAAAACTACTATAAAAACTAATGATACATGCTATCAGATTATTATAAGAAAATACATGTATATATAATATAATTCATTAATTCTGATGTCATTACTCTAACAACTTATTTGAAATATTTATCATATAAAGTAAAACCTCTCCAGCAGTTAAACGAGTTTTCTAAAACAAGTTACAAGAATTTGTAACAGATAAATGTCATTTCTGAATACTAAGAAAGCAACCATAACATGATCTATGATACATGAAAAGAAAAATTCTGTTTTCAAAGTAGCCATCACCATTAAATTGATCATGTGTACCACAAAATCTCGTTATATATTGTATATATATAATTTTCTTGTGGAGTTTCACATTATATTTTACAATACCTCATGCTATGTAAGTGAGCCATCACTAAATCACTACAATACAATGCATGCATGTAACTAACATACACATAAGTACAAAATCTGTACTTGTTAGGGGAAAAAAAGAACTACAAAATTATGTAAGTTGAGTTATTTTTTATCAAATATAGAAAAAATGGATAAGAATTCTAAAATATGATATAATGATGAAATACAAAAGTATACAAAACATTTCTTTTAATTCTATACTGTTACTTAGCTTCTTAATTAACATTTTTCTGTTTCAAGTTTCCAAAATGAAATTTACATGCATTCATCTAATGATTATCAGCATTTCATTCTTTGCTGATTCAAAATTTTAATTATCTTTTGGTTCATACTTCTTTAATATAAATAAACTGTGTCAATAATTTCATTTGATATTCATGTTTTATCATAACACTTATAAAACTGTACATTAATCAATAACTCAGACTGGACAAAGACACTTAAAAGATACTAAGACTGGACAAAGACAATTAAAAAAACACGGGACTACTTAAAATATTCTATACATACCTTCCATGCTGCACTTCTCTTTGTAGTGTGTTCGTTTCTCTTTTTGAACGTCTTAGAACAATAGAGGTTGCAGAAGTCTGTAATGATTAATACAACAACAATACATGGCAAACAATATATGTATCATATATCGTAATGAAATATATTGCACTGATGAGAGTCAGGGCTGTGGTTAAATGTGAGGTTTAGTTTTGAGCTATAGACATTATATGTATCTCATATTGTTATGAGAAACACTGCACTCGTGAGAGTCAGGGCTGCAGTATAGAGTGAGCTATGGTATTGGGCAGCAGACATTATAGGTATCTCATATTGTTATGAGATACATTGCACTGGTGAAAGTCAGGGCTGCAGTATAGAGAGAGTTATAGTCTTGGGCTGTAGACATTGTAATTATCTCATATTGTTATAAGATACATTGCATTGAAGAGAGTCAGGGTTACAGCATAGAATGAGCTATTGTCTTGGGCTATACACATTACATGAATCTCAAATTATTAAGAGACATATTGCATTGGTGAGAGTCAGGGCTGCAGTGAGCTATATTAGTCTTGTGCTGTAGACATAATATATATAAATCCTGATAAGCTTGCTTAATAACAGGAACATTTGTAACACAATTTTTCTGTCAATATCAAGAAATCACTGAAAATTTGTTAACTAGTTTAATTCTGTTGTAATCTTACACAATTTTGTTACTGCTTGGTTGACTTAAAACATTATATGAATCAGTGAAAAATTTCTCAAAGAGGAAATCAGATTTTGAAATGTAGCAATCAGTTTTGGTATCTCATTCTAACAGTGTTGTTATTTGCTTAATATAAATCTAGTCAATGTCCTTATTATGTCAGGGTTTTTTTATTTGACAGACATATATAATATAACAAAATTTCTGTAAAAGTCTGAACTCAACTTGGATTTCACCTTGGTAACATTGAACCATATCCAATAGCTTGTATCTTGAGCCATAAGAGATTATTATTTATTATTGACAGGCAGCAATATTGTCTTAAACTTACAGTCACATTGAACTTAATATATACACCTATACAAATAATCAGTCAGAACTATATCACAGTTTATACTCACAGTTGGACGACGAAGGCTCTCTGTTGTAAGGTCAAAATCATCATCATCACTGCTACTGCTACTCTCTAGGTCATCTCTCTAAACAATACATTATAGGATAATGATCTTCAGGTAATTTATTAAACAATGTTTGAAAAAAAAAGAATAACATACGAGTCTGTCCATTATAGTGTATTACATAACTCACTTTGATTCTGACTCACAGATATGTCTCTGGACTCTGGTGCCTGTGTCCAAGAAACTAAATATTCAACATTTCTGATATGAACTGAAATATTCATTTCTGTTAATTGTTTAAATACTCGAGTCAAAATGGAACATTTACACAATGTTATACATTTACACAATGTTGTACATTTGTAATCCTCAGTAAAAACCAGTTATCAAGAAATTGATCAACATTTTCATCCATGCAAACCTATGCAGTGGTCAACTTTTGTATTGAATCTAGAGAATAAACTCTGATCACCAATATATAGGGGAAATAATTCAAGTGAAATATGTCAAACTAGAATGGCTGCATATACTTTTCCCTATATCAAATTTGACTGAAGTGTGTATTAGGACTTGCAGCAACAAGATATAATAACAGAATTACAAAAGTTAAAAGGACAAATGTTTAACAGCTGTATATAATTTAATCACTGTCATAGATATTTGTCATAGATATGTTGAGCAGAAATGGCCAATTCAATTTTCAGATGATTGTTCAACATATGTAAAGCGTTTTAAATTTTCAAGTTATTCCATTTCTCATTTTCCATATTCAGACAATTCACATAAAGAAAGAATAAATTGTAAATTTTGAAAATAATTTTCTTCTCATGTTTATAATTATTGAGGTTGTTAGAACTGCATTATTTTGTTAGAATGAAATAAAAAATATAATAATGAAATACTCAACTCTACTGTACACATTAACATGCTTTTATAATCAACTAATAAAATTACATATTACTACACATCATTATAAGCTGCTTTTATTAATTAAACTTCTACATACTCGCACTTCAACACTACATGCATATTATTAAGAGTGACCTTGACTTCAAGGCAGTTTAATGACTAATTAAGGCCTGAGTAATAATATGACCCAGGCTAAAGTCAATATAAATGCTTCAACAAAGTCAAACATGGAGTAATAATTTAGAACATAAAATATACCTTAGAGTCGAACTTTAAGACTGACCTTGTTGTAGCTTTTGAGATATGAAAAAACTTGAAATAAAATAAACAGTACACATTCCCTGGTCATGGGTACTGGTTTTATATGATTCAACTTAGTATGAAAAGAAAGCAGACTGCAAAAAGGTAACAGTTGAGATTTGACCAAAGTATGACCAATTGCATGGAGTGGACTATGATTATATACTCCCTCACAAAATGTTTCTAGTGATAATACTCCTTAACAAAATGTTTCAAGCATCAATACTCACTCATAAAATGTTTCAAGTGTCAATACTCCTTAAAAAAATGCTTCAAGTGTCAATACTCACTCACAAAATTTTTCAAGTGTCAATATGTTTCAAGTGTCAATACTCCTTAAAAAATGTTTCAAGGGTCAATACTTCCTCTCAAAATGTTTCAAGTGTCAATACTCCCTAACAAAATGTTTCAAGTGTCAATACTTCCTCACAGAATGTTTCAAGCGCCAATACTCCTCACAGTGTTTCTAGCGTCAAAGTAAGCTTTGAAAAAAGGATCTCACTACATGTATCTAAATTATATCTTTAGATGGCAATCTGTTATAAGAAAAAAAAAACTGACAGACAGATTTAAGTAATTAAATAAATGATGTCTCATATCTAAATACAGACTTGCAGTCATGCAGATTACCAGTTTTCTTTGAAATGTTATTGTTGTATGTACTTTAAGACTGAAACCCGTATCATTTTACCTTAAGGTATCTTATGATCAAACAAAAAAAGAAAAAGATTCAGTTGTTCTAACTACAGAATATACAAACAACAAGGTAACCTTAATACATATTGAGGCTAGTTTACCATGGATTACTTAAGAAAAGAAATCCTAAATGTTCGCTGAGAGAATTTTCTTACACTGCTTCTAAACCAATGAGAAATATAACTTTCCTGGCACAAAACATATAGAACAACATCAATGCATAACGTTGCATAATATGCTCACCGTTTAATTTAAAGAATAGTTAAATGAATGCATGAAGAAATCTCTTCCCCCCACATATTTTTGAGCTTCAAAATTGCACCTTAATTTTCTATTCAATTTCATTAAAGAGGCAAAACTCTTGTAAGATAATGTTGATTATGAAATTTAACCTTGTTCAAAATCATGTCACACCTTCTTGACCTGCATAACAATTCTGTGAAATATTATTCAAATCAACGCAGGCAGTAGAACATTGAGGCCCCGACAAGGATTTTACATACATAAGCACTGTGACCTTCACTTTGCAGATATGACCTTGGTTCAAGGTTGTGACACACCCTTGCTTCAATGGCAACAATCCTGTAAAAAATTCAAATTCATGCAGGCAATAAAATGTTATGGACTGGACAAGGATTTAACTTACATAACCACTGTGACCTTGATCTTTCAGATATGACCTTGGTTCAAGTTCATGACACACCCTATGGACCTGGGCAACAATTCTGTGAAATATTATTTAAATCCGTGTATGCATCAAAAAGTTATGGCATGGACCAGAATTTAACTGATATAAGCACCGTGACCTTGACCATGCAGTTATGACCTTGAAATGCAATAGGGTACTTCCTCCTGTTATCTGAAATAAGTGAACAAAGTTTTAAAGTTCTAGTAGTTTAGTCTGTATCTTGTCTACAAGGTGCTTTTTCACAAATTCACTATTTATGTTCCAAAAAATGACTCTCACGTCTCCAGAAATAAGTGTACAAAATCTGAATGTCCTAGCTTAAACGATATGGTCTGTATCTTGTTTACAACATGTGCACAGATCCACAACACCACACCATAATATGCCTGTCTATGACAGGCATATGAAAACTATATATTTCTAATAAATAAGCAATAAAAACTGTCACAATTAATCAATTTGAGATAAAAATCAAACATTAAATTATTAAAGATACAATCATTTTGGGATAAAGACAATCTATGTAGAAACAGAAACATGTTTGTAACATTTTGTTTTGAAGGAGGATTGAAATGCATGCAATCAGTGTGTAAAACATGATTAACTAAAACAACTACGTATAACGTCACAATTAACTACAACATTGACTTTACGAGATTCACACCCGAATCGATTCAGCAGATAATATTTGTTCAGTCTCATCTTGGACAATTTCTTGGTCCTTTACAAAAAAAAAGAAACATGAAAGCAACACAGTCAAAATGTGCTGGAAGAATATACAATCAAAATAATATAAAAGGAAACATGCAAAACTATTTTCATTACTTGATACTGTCTTGATATCAGGATGATTATTATGTGTATCCTACATTGTCTTCTCTATATATGTATACGTGTACCATAACATATAACTCTCTATAATCTTTCTGTTAACAATTTTTCAAAACAGTTTTCATTCTTTATCTGATCTCAAAATATATGTATACTGCCATTTCAATTTTTGGTTTGTATCTAACATTTACATAGGATATCTAAGCCTTCACACTTTCAGCTTTGACTTTTTGCATAATATTGATCATGATGATATATCACTGCAAACTCAAATGATGGAGAAACTGATTCTGTAAAAAATACATGTCATGATAGTGAAATCTTGACTATTAGAGATTAAACAAGATTTGTTTGTAAAACGCAGATTTTTCAGGCTTCAACAATTTTCCTAGGCACCGAAAGTGTCTTGAAAGTGGTATGGAGAGACAGGTCTACCACTAAATGCCAGGATCTATGACTGGATGTACACAAAATGTCAATGAATAATAATAAACTATATTACTTGAATAAATAAATGACTTCAATCAAGATATTAATTTAAAAAACAATATTTTTCTGCTATTTATTAAAGTCCCATGTAATGAGCATCATATATATATATACTAGCGGAAAAAAGAAATTGTGTATACTTGAAATCTAAATAAAAAATATAAAAAGTATTCTTTGATCACTCTTTATTCTTAAAAGCATAGTTTAATATACTAAATGTGTGTTTGATTACTTAATGAGTAATATAATGTGAAACTTTTTTACAACCCCTTACTTTCAGTAGCTGCTCATATCAACCATAATGGACATAATCCATGATTTGATGTTTGAATGGAAAGACAATGCATTATATTAAGCAATGATCTACATAATGCAACATGATATTTTGTAGATGAATCTATACATGAAATTACTAAATTGCACAGTTTCTTTTTTCTAGTACATATACATATGTGTATTCTGGACATTCCTACATCACACACCTCTGAACTCATCTTAAGGAAAATGTTGAAAGAATTTTTAAGAATGTTGATTTAAATGGTAAGAAATATATATATATATATATGTGTGTGTATCAGACTAGAGTGGACAAGACATTATTGTGACATAAAACATTATGGACTTAGGCTACCTGAGTGGAACAAAACATTATTGTGACATATGAAACATTATGTACTTATTAATATTTTACAATGAAGTGGGGGATGCGGTCGATTTCTTAAAATAGTTGTATATTTAGGCTTCATCATGGTCACTGACATTGATTTGTATTTTGAAGCTTTAAGAGTTCTGGTACACATACCAAGTAAGTCTATTGGATGATCACAAAGTCAGTTTAATGGGTAAACTAATGATGTATAAATACTATATTTTATGAAATCTGTATCTCAATATTCTTACCTATAAAAGCTTTAACATTCATTTACAGGTAACAATGTATATTTAACTTCAAAACTTAAATCAAGCTCCTATGCTACCGACATTAATGATATTCAAAAGGGTATAATGAGTGGTCAGTATATATGTCAAGCATATTGTCTTAATCACATATAGGTAACAAGCAATGTACATTTTGTTGATAAGGGTAACTTTAAGTTATCTTTCATGATTAATTGAAGCAAAGAGTCTTTAGCTAATTATTAACTACTAATTTATGTGTTCAGTAGAAAAATGTGAATGTTACAGAAATCAAAGAGAATTTATGCATATATTAAAGAAAGTTTTTATACAGTCTCTGAACAAAAAAGAAATTGCATTGTTGGTATTGATGTCTAATAGGGATATACTTTAATCACAGACTCAGAGAATCAAACAGTCGTTTATCAACAACGGATTTATAATGTTCAAAGATTAAATCCTCCAATTTTATCTAAACTTGTTCAGAAACAAAGCCTTATCAAAACATATGGCATGTCTGGAAGATAAACTATTTCTTTATCTCTACAAGTGCCACATCTGTAAACCCCCCTTGAATGAGACTTTTGTTCCCTGCCAAGTAAAGTCCTTATACATCAAGACATTTCTTACATGAATGTGACATATATAGAAACCACATTTCTAAATAGAGAAGATTTATAGTAAATGCCAAGACACAAGCCCTCCAAAGAGCATGCTATATACTAGCTATCTTAAAAACTCAAAGGAACCAATATATTAGGCGACTTTCCTAATCTGAACTTTACAGTAAACAAGATACATTAAGCAGGAATTGATTTATATCTTTGCTTTGAAATCTTTTGTTGTTTAAATGTCTCATATACCTGTAAATATATATCTAAGTGCAAACAAAAACTTCACATTCACACCTCCCCAATGATTTACAGGAAGTATATCATTGTAATTTACTTAACATGTATGCTTCAAGCACAGCAACATCATGCATGAAAATGGGACATATCCTAATAGCAGCTTACAGCATTGTGTGCAGATAAATACCAGGCAATAATGATCACCTGCTGAGACTCTCTTAAATCTAAAACTCTAATGATCAAGTCACTGGAAGAGATCATCATTCAAAATTTAAAAAAAAAAAATTATGCTGAAATTTCTTTCTCTTAGCAACTATAATTAGATAGCTTTGTAGTTTGAAATTGCATTTACATGTCTAGTTGCTTAATCCTAGCATTTACAAATGTTAGATCATTCCTACAAATCTTCTTCAAAATTGCTGTGGACTTTTCTTGTACAATTTTAGGAAAATTGTTGCCATTTAAAAAAAGATTAAAATTCATTCTTAGATTTTAAAGATTGATGCCATGGTACCCATATTGGATCACATAACATAATTCTGTTTTTCACATGCATTTTACAATTATCTAGAGTAGATCATTTTTGTAAAGTTTCAGACAAAAGTCACTACAAATATGAGGGAAGAGAAGTACATACATGTTTATACACACTTATACAAGGAAAGTAGCTATGCTCTTTTACTGGACCCAGGGGTCAAGAAAGAAAATCAAAAATTTGACATGCACATCTAAACAACATACTTGAAAAAGTGAGTGGATTTCTTTGATAAGTTATTGTTTTCTTTGAGAAATTTCATTCTGAAATTAATTTCAAATATTTTAGCTACAATGACTGATACAATGAATTTTCTGTCATGATGTATCAGGCAAGCTCAGAATTCACCATAAATGTATGATAAAACAATATGTTACTGAAAATATGATGTATATCATTCACAAATGTGCACCAGTAGCAAGGGCAGTCATATTACCTCACGACAAAATTTATCAAAGGTTTCAATAAGAAATCCCCATAATGAATATAATATCCTAGTATTCTGAAAGGTCAAAAATTGTCCTTATTCAAAACTAAAATTAAATTGATACTTAGAAAATGTAATTAAAATCAAGTGCAAATGAAAATGAGATTATATCATGGAAAAAGTTTCACAATATTTAGTAAAAGAATTAAATTGGCAGTGCTAGGTTTCTTCTTTCAAGGCTCTTAGGCTTGAATAGAAAAGGAACTGCTGTTTCACAATCAAAAATCTGACATGAACAAATCAAGGCCAAATCTTAAACTACATGTTTGTGAATAGAACTTTGGACTATTGGTTTTTTCTACATTTCTAAATCCTCTTCTGGGACTTTAATTCCCTATAGTGTTCTTAACATCTTCAAGAAAAATACTTATTGCAAGGTTTATTGATCCTATTAAAGTTACTATTTAAGAAAATAATTAACAAGAAAAACACATTTGAATTTAATGCTTGAGAAAACAAGTTTATATTGTATTTCACAAGTAACAGGGGTTTTAAATTCTTGTAAAGTGTAATTTGGTTCGGTTGGGTGGCACTTGAAAAATACATTTCCTCTGATAGCTCTGAAATTCATGTGATCCATGTCTTACATTTGGCTTTATATGCATAATCAAAATAAAGCTACGTAAAATAAAACCTCTCTAATTGTCAGTCACACAAAAAAGACCTTCTTATTACTGAAGATATATCAGATATCTGTGTTAAAAAAAACCTATCCATTTTGCAAAGTGATATTAATTATAAGATTGATTTAGCAATTTTTGAAACTTTCCTCTATACACATGTACTGATACACGTGCCAGTATATCTATTTCAGTGTTTCTTTACGGTGATACTAGCTGTAAGAAAGTATTTGTTTATCTCTTTCTTTATGCCATTATCATCACATTTAATTCTCCCAATCGCATTCAGTAAATTCCAAGTAAAGAGTGGCAATAGTAGCTTACAAAGTTTTAGACATACTGTCAGTCAATCTTGTGAATGACTCTTAGCAAGGAAATCTGAAATTCTCGACCCAAGGGCCTAACCTTAGTTTATAAATGATATTGGTATTGATTGCCTGGGGGCCTAACCCTAGTTTTCAATATCAGTGTTGATTGCCCAGGGCCTTAACCCTAGTTTATACTATCAGGGTTGATTGGGTTAACTCGACAGTTCGCTGACATAAAAAGTGGATATATGAGTAGAGAATATCAAACTTGTAGCATATTAATAGGACCTATTTCCATGTCACATCAGTCCTTGATAGTGGTATTTACATGTCACATCAGTCCTTGATAGTGGTATTTACATGTCACATCAGTCCTTGATAGTGGTATTTACATGTCACATCAGTCCTTGATAGTGGTGTTTACATGTCACATCAGTCCTTGATAGTGGTATTTACATGTCACATCAGTCCTTGACAGTGGTATTTACATGTCACATCAGTCCTTGACAGTGGTATTTACATGTCACATCAGTCCTTGATAGTGGTATTTACATGTCACATCAGTCCTTGATAGTGGTATTTACATGTCACATCAGTCCTTGATAGTGGTATTAACTTCATATCCCTTACCAAAGTCACATTGATTAGTGGTCTGGGACATTAACACACAATATGGTGGACTTAAAATGACACAAAAACCTTGGTGCTGACCATCCTGACATGATCTTAATGGACAGCTACTGACATTCCAAGAGTGTACCTTTTCGTATATGTCACTTTCATATACAAAAAGAAATCCCTTATATAACTCTCAATAACAAGGCTAATGAGAATTCAGACATTTTTATAATGGCTTTGTACATAAACCTTTTATTTATTAAAACTTAAATCATGATCGATAGATGATTTAACAAAAATAAAGAGCCCAATCAACCACTAATCATCTGACCAATGATCATAGATTATATATATATACATGAAATAAAGATGTTTCCTAATATTCACACGCTCCATCTATACTTACTTCATCCCATTGCCCTAGGGCATGAAGAATTAATTGTTGCTCATCCAGGTAAAAGGGCTCTCCAATTCCCTTATATGGTATATTAGGTGCAGCATTATAACCTTGACTTGTGAGCTGCTGCTCTCGTCTCTTGTATTTATCCTCACGCCAGTCATGGACAGATTCAATGCATGTTTTGTAACATCCTGCTGACCTTGATTCAACCTTGCATGATTTGTTGATGGGGATAGGAACTGGCCTTCTTTTAATATAGGACCTAGGATCCCTGGCAACTGGCATTTTACTGTAAGTAAAGAAAAGGAAGATCGACAATAGATATAGAATACAATAAATCAGTCTATATATTAAATATGCCATCACTTCATAAACAACTTTATCATGACCCCCCCCCCCCCCAAAAAAAATTTAGTTACATGTATTACCCCTGGTCTTTTTTACACTCCATACAAATGTGTACATACGAAGCACAATTGAGAATGTGCCATAAATTCAAATATAGTGACCAATCACTGACCAATGACAAGGTCATTTACAGAAAGGATATGGTCAAAGCATAGTAATTCCATTTCCCATAGGGTCCCATGTTAAATTACCGAACTTCCAGCAAGATTTACACAACATCCTACATTTTAGCTATATATAATCCACATATCAAAATGTTTGTCAGACCCTCCTCTATCAGAATTTTAACAGTTTACCATAGGTTATCCACCTTAATTTCGAGAAAATCGTGCTGGAAGGGGGATACCCCCCAAAACTGGCCAAAATTCAAATGTAAACAACCACCCCTTTTTAGGTCATTAAATCTTTACATTAGTGAAATGAGATAAAAATTTGTGATTTTACAGCAGAATCAATCTTTATTTATACATAGATCAAATAATTTCATCCAATCACAGCTCCTGATACATTGAAATAGTAGTCCCTCTCTCCCTACACCACATCAGCCAATCATGTCTCTCGTTAATTACCTTTCTTTGACCATGTACACATTTATGTGTTTTTAAAGTATAGAGCAATAAACCCCAGAATCAGAACAGCGTATAGAATTTCCAGCTTTTCTTGCATGCATAATTGATTCAGAACATTATGAACCTATATATCAAAATCGAAACCAAACTTCACACCTGAATTTTGAAAACAAAAGGCAAAAATAGTTCTTGATCAATTTAAGAAGAAGTTTACAATGTAATTTCATGACTGTTAATACAGAATGATCGACCCCCATCATGTCTAGATATTTCCATTTAAAAGATTACAAAAAACTTGTAAATGAATAGATTATAATTTACATCTTTAACGGTCATATATGCTGTCACACAAAATTTATGAAATATTTCATAGTACCATACTTCTATCAGAAGTCAGTGTGGATGCAGTCAGTCACACTTATTAATTAAGTCACTAGTTATCTATATAGTAAAATACCAATGGTCCTTTACTCTGTAAATAAAAATTCCTTCAAGTTTTATTCAGTGTAATCAATGTGTAATTATCATGTATAAATTTCCCATCAATATAGAGCTATGGATATTTGCTACATGTACATATAACTACCACAGGAATCTCCAAGGAATCATTCATTCCACTATTCTCAATAGACTCGGACAATAACCTCTGATTTACCGTAGATGATTAGATCAACATATTAAAGTTCATTTTCCTATTATTTCCCTCTAGTAGATTTGTACTCTATGACTGTAGCAGTTCTTCATGTTTACATAGAACATTTACACATAATCTCAACAAAAGAGTCAAGACCTAGGTATTATGTAGATTATAATACATGTAAAGTGTATTTATAATACTGTATAGATCTCAAGACTAAAGCTAAACTTCATTTATCCCCTCAGCACGGTTTCTGCTATATGCAACTATAGGAAACTTAATCAGTAATTATATAAGTCTCAGGACACTGTGAACATATAATAATGTATTACTTTGGTTTTATTCAAAAACATTTACTAATTTCAGTGAAAACAAGAAAATAAACTTTAGACAAATGTCATCATAATATAATATAGATGACAAATCTAGGATGAAAATCTAAATATGCATATAAATTAATTTGGTTTATCCACACCCTTGAAGTAATTAAGGTTAGTTTTTGAATATCTTTATCTGACTGTAATGGCAAACACCACTATGATAACACTTAAGCAAAGCAAAACTTTTAAATAATCAAATATTATATTGAAGATGAAAATAGAAAATGGAGAACCCAACCCCCCGAGTCTAGAGAAGAACATCAAACACAATGATACTAATAACAAACAATATCTAGTGTCATTTGTTATGAATATCATATCAAACACAGTGATACTAATAAAAAACAATATCTAGTGTCATTTGTTATGAATATCATATCAAACACAATGATACTAATAACAAACAATATCTAGTGTCATATGTTATGAGTATCATATCAAACACAATGATACTAATAACAAACAATATCTAGTGTCATTTGTTATGAATATCATATCAAACACAGTGATACTAATAACAAACAATATCTAGTGTCATATGTTATGAATATCATATCAAACACAATGATACTAATAACAAACAATATCTAGTGGCATATGTTATGAATATCATATCAAACACAATGACACTAATAACAAACAATATCTAGTGGCATATGTTATGAATATTATAAATCTATCTTTTAATAAGTTATCTACTTCTTGGTCTAATTAATGTTTAATTAGGCAAAATAATTACAATAATTAAAGAATCTTAACATGATGTCGGAATGTAATAATAGATTTATCATGCCTTGTAAGGAAGGACAGATTCTTAACATGAACAGATTACAATCTAATCAGATCTATCTTATCTGAACATCTAAAAATAGGGCACTGCTAATCCTCCAGAGGCCAAAGTTTATGTACAGAATTGCAAATCATGTTCTTTGATAATCCAACTATGCAGACAAGATGTTGTGTCCACCATCTGTTCTTACCCAGAGACTAGACCTCCTGTTGAAACCCTGGTACATAGCTTTAGATCATTAATTTGTATCTATAATATTTTAGTAGCAGAAGGGTGGGCAACATTTTTTACCCTGCCAATCTGTGCCTCCCATAGGAGTCAGACCCCCTGTTTGACACTCAAGCACACAACTATAACTGACACCATTCAACCTACAACCATCAGATGATTTATATTTGTAATGGTGTAGAAGGAGTTAACAGCACCTGAACAAGTTTATACAGACAGACAGACATATCAGCATGGTACCATAATATTATAATAACATTTGCACTTTATACAGGGATATAAAAATGATAAACATGTTTGTATGGAAATTCCACTTGGATTACGAAATATTATAGAAGTTCAATGGGCAATCACTCGAATACTTTGCACACAACCCACTACTGTTTTTAATATCCAAAATTAGAAAAATATTTTTCACACTTGCTTTTGCACTCGAATTCTCTCCAACCAAATTTGTTAATTTGATAACATACACAAAACTATTACAATGTACTAACTACTACTTACTTGAGAAAATCAATGAAATCACTTGAAAAAAAGGTAAAAATAACAAAGTCAGGAAAATTGTCGCAAAAGCATCAATAATTTCATTTTAGATGATACCAAAAACATTACCACCTCAACAGAGGCTCTTCTAGTTCTTTCTGAGGCATTTGATTTATTAATCTTTGTAACCTATAAGAGGAAGTTTGTCAAAGGAGGTACCCAATTTAGCCTATTTCACCCCAACCTGGATCCATCCCTTGACAGGCATGGCCAATAATCAACAATAGTTGAAAAGGACCTTGAGTATATCATTCCAAGTGAGTTTTATAAAACTCGATTCAGTGATTCTGAGGAAGAAATTTAAAATGTGAAAGTTGAAAACAGATACAAAGATAAACAAAAGACAGACAAAGGGTATAGATACTTTGCTTGTAATAACCAGACTATTAAACAGAAAAAGCTACAAAAGATTATTTAAATTGAGACATCTAGATATGAAGTATGTTTTCATACAATAGAAACGTGTATTAAAAGATTCCTTTTTTTTAATGATCTGATTAATGAATGTGAATACATAAGAGATGAAGGGCAAGAAAGGAGAGTTTCCATTTTCAATTCTGAAATATATCTCTTGGCCACTAGTTACTGTTCTTATAACTAAATTACTCATGTAGCAATAAAGAATTTGCATATGAATATCATAATGTAACAAGGCATATGGTAGGGGCAATATATACTGAATTAATGTTACATTTATATATAAACTGGTATAAACAACCTTGTATAAATATCCAACAAATTCATGACAGATACATTGGAAATTAATACCCTAAGGTTCTTATATATTGTTGATATTAAAATCAGTAGTATAACAGGAATAAATTCTGGTAAGGTCCGTATATAGGGATGATACTGTGATCGGTAGTACATCTGGAAATAATAAAGTCCATGTATCTATGGATGATGCTATGATCAGTGGTACATCAGGAACTGATAAGGTCCTTATATATCAATGATACTAAGGTTGTTGGTACTTCAGAAATCAACAAGGTCCTTATCTACAGCTGATGCTATGGTCAGTGGTACATCAGGAATTGATAAGGTCCTTATATATCTATGATACTAAGATTGTTGGTACTTCAGAAATCAACAAGGTCCTTATATACAGCTGATGCTATGATCAGTGGTACATCAGGAATTGATAAGGTCCTTATATACAGCTGATGCTATGATCAGTGGTACATCAGGAACTGATAAGGTCCTTATATATCAATGATACTAAGGTTGTTGGTACTTCAGAAACTAACAAGGTCCTTATATACAGCTGATGCTATGATCAGTGGTACATCAGGAACTGATAAGGTCTTTATATCTCAATGATACTAAGGTTGTTGGTACTTCAGAAATTAACAAGGTCCTTGTATAAGGATGATGCTATGATCAGTGGTCGATCAGGAATTGATAAGGTTCTTATATATCAATGATGCTAAGATTGTTGGTACATCAGAAATTAACAAAGTCCTTGTATATGGATGATGCTATGATCAGGGATACAACAGGAACTGATAAGGTTCTTATATATCAATGATTCTAAGATCAGGAATTAATAAGGTCCTTAATTATACATTGTATATGGATGATACTTCAGAGTTGATTAAATTACAGAGTAGAATGGAAAATTGAACTTTGCAGTGCTTAGCTGAAAACCTTCAGATAAGAAATATGACCTTGGGTCTAGTTCATAACAGCTTTTAGCTGGTGACCTTGAAATAAGAGTTATGATCTGGAGTCAAGGTCATGAAACACCTTTTAGTTGCAAAAAATGAGCAAAGTTTAATGGAAATCTGTCCACAAATGGCTAAATTATGGAGTGGAATGGAACATGGGCCACAACTAGCTGATGACCCTGAAATAAGAGTTATGATCTGGAGTCAAGGTCAGGACATACCTTTTGACCGTAAGGACCATTTGTGCAAAGATTGAAATCCATCCACAAAAGACTAGTAATTACAGAACACAATAGATTACTGACAGACATACAGACAAACTGAGAAAAATATTAAAGTCCCCTCCAGTGACCCAGTAAGTGATTTATAATGTCCTTACAAGAATCCAGAGAAAAATTTGTTTATAACTGTTAAACTTTTTGTAATATTGTTTTGTATGCAATCTTCCCCATTCGTATTACTACTGGTAAAGGTAGCTTCCATTAATGACAGAGACACATAGTTTGACCTAATTATAGCCTGGGTCTCTTGAGAAAGTAATTTATTTTCTTCATTCTTGTCTACTTTTGTTTTACTAATAAGCACTTGTTATTATATATTCAAATTATTACGGGATCTGAATTTCATGAGAAAAATGAAAATAAATCATACTTGTGATTGTGTTCGATTTTGGAACAAACTGAATTACTGCTCTGGTACAAACATTTTTTACACTCCAAATGTGACATCTGTGTTTTCTTAACACCTGCATATTACACAACTTTTAATGCCATTACTATAGAAAGTACAGCGGGCTGTGATTTCACTCAAAAAAGGGGAAGAGAAATCGCCAGGTGCCAGCTCTAAATCAGAATTCACTGAAATAGCACTTTAAATTCTTTGTACCCCATGCAACACAGATTGACACCATGGCACCAAAAAAAAAAAAAATGTCTGGGGCATACCCTCTGAATTTGTACAAAATTTTCATACTTAAAATTAAATTGCATTAATGTTTAATATTCTATTGGAATCTCACACTAATTAAAATGAGTATGACATGTAAGGTAAACCCAGCATGCCTGAATTAGGCTGAAAATTAATAGCATCGTCACCATCAAGCTCAAAGTCAGTAAAACATAGTAAAAATAATACACTTAATTTACTACCAACAATTTATTACAATTTAGTTAGTTTTATTCAAAAGGGTTCTATCCTGTTATTAGTTACGACTGCAACGGAAGAGCTATTTAGAGACGGGACAAAATAGCTCTTCCGTAAATTGCAGTCGTAACTATCCTGTTATTTGCCCTGCTCTAAGCATTTTAAAATGTCTCAGATTATTCTGTATAATAGTATAAAATAAAGCAAATGGAAATTAATGCAAAGTTTTTTAACAAGTAACAATACTAAATATGCTGTTTAGTCAAATAGGCATCGATTACTCCATACAACATACTTAATTCATATACCGTACTGTACAACAGTTGAAAGAAGCGGGGCAAATAACAGGATATTGCCTTCAAAAGAAAGTTTGACTGACCTCGGCTCAAGTTTCCATATATCCTAATAATTTAGAGAGCATGATAGACCGGAAGATAAATAACCCTGTGTTGCATAGTTACCGACAGGTTTCCGGAAGTATATTTTACAAAGTGTTTCAGTCATTTTCAAGCCTTATCTAGACTGTAAAACGTAATTAATATAAAAATACGTATGTTTTCAATACCTTTCGAATTCCGAAAACAACCAAATATACAAACAAGCATCCCTTATCCATTTTCAATCTTCCAATGTTTGAATCCAGAAATTAGAAACAGTCAAAATGAAACCGGAAGTTAAAAAATTCTAATAGTAAAACCAAGAAGGTCATGTGATAATTTCATTCGGGTATACATTTTAAAAGTCTATTCTTAGCACTGTAAGAGGTATTTTTATAACTTTAGGAATAAACTTGTCTCTCTTTGTATTATTATTAATATGAAAAACAATTAATTAAGATGCTGAACTCTCAAATTTTTAAATACTTCATGCATGAACAGATGATTATTTAACTTTTAACTGTTTAAGGACTGATCAGCCCAGTTCGTAATATCATATATCTACCCTTAGATTAGATGCTTGAGAATGTACATCATATTTACAAATTATGTTATGTAGCTCAACCAAAAAATACTTAATTCTTCCTGTATCCAGTGTTTTTACATGACAGTTGATTTTTAGACAGGGACAGATTTTTTTGTCTCGTCTAAAGCGATTGTCGATGTTGACCTCATAGTGCGTATCTCTAACTTCAAATCTATGCCAAGATATGATACAGAGAATGAATTGTATTTTTCGCTCAATACCAACACAGTATAATGAAACTTCGAATAGTAATCTTTTATTTATATACGAACGCATGTACAGTATGATGTACTAGCTCAAACCGATGTACACATGGAGACTGCACAAGATTACATTTTGGTGTAAGAATACATACTGTGTTATGAAATGGCTGAGTAGGTATGATTGAGTTATCTTAAAAAATTAGCCAGATGGCATAGCACATCTTTTTATCGTCTGTTATATATAATTAAATGCTATTTTTAGATTGGATCAGCATTATTTCGCTGTCTCTGATGAGATTGCTATTTTCAGATTGAGTCAGCTACAAATAATGAAATTCAGCTTAGATAGTGTATGCTCATTTCAATACTTCAGGATATAGTGTAGTTCTATCTGACACTATTAATTGCTAATTAAGTTGTACAATAATGTTTGCAGACTTGCATGGGTGTCTGTCAGGTACATTTCTGCCTGGCAATGTGGTCAACAATTAAACCACTATGAGATCCTGATATATTCTACTATAGATATGATAATATTTGTTACACTGAAAGTTTAGAACATTTATTATTTTCAAACTTAGACCAATATTGGTAAATGTCCCCGTCTTTCTGTACTATGAGTACTTTGATTATATAATGGCATTGAATTATTAATAATTCAATGCCATTATATATAGTCAAAGTACTCATTTGCTCAGGCACAATTACAATGATGTTAATTGGCAAAGGCACAAAGAATAATAATGGTACAAACATATATCATATTTAATAAAATGTTTAAATTGGAAATGAAATTGAATGCATGATTATGTTTGTAGTGGAGAATAGAATTATAATGTATTACATGTAATTGTATTAGGAATACTGATCTTATTATCATATTGAAGCCAGGCTGGCATGACACTCAAGATCTAAATATAGATAATTCCTAAACATTCTGAGGATGATGTGGGGATAAACTCTGTGTTTATCATAAACATAATGCAACTTTACTGAATTATATTTTGCACACAGGAGCTATATGAGTCATAAAAACTGCTGAAAAGCATCAAGGATCGAATTTAACAAAGGTTGACCCTCTTTTCTTCTTCGAAATTTATATGATTGTAGTTTGCAAAAATGAGATTTCAAAATATTGGATTCCTCGTAGAAAATCCTGAGACTTATCACTTCCAAAAATATAGCACAAACTGGGTCATGTGACCAATCCGACTTCGAGAATATACAGACATATATATCAATTAGTGTCATTACATTCATATAGTAGTTAAAGGTATACAAACACTAGCTGTATTATGGTCTTAAACTCTTATGAGTTCAGAGATATTGAAATATTAGTTATACAATATATAATGGTGATACAAGGAAATGTAAGAAAACAATGTAATAAACTTGAAGCATAAATCATTTGTCGTTTATTTGATAATTTTTCATTAAAACTAGAAAAATATCTACATGTATGCGCATGATAAGAATTAGAATTTATTAAAACCTAACATTAGCTTTGTCAAAGTACAAACTAAGGTAAACTGTTACATCAGCTTATTAAGTAGTGAGTCTCTTTCTTGTTTATGTCATGTACAAAACCACAAGAAATGTATTTCATTTTCAGTGTTAATGCTGTCACATAATTTACAGAGTCTGTTGTTACATTTTACACCCTAAAACATTATATATTCCTGTTTCAGTCTTAAGATAATGGGAGCCTAGTTTAAGTTTTGCAAGGACTGACCTATTTTGTCTGTGGGTCATATTATTAAGTTATAGAGGCCTTGAATTAATTTAATGTGTAATGTATAATAATTTATTTAAATCAACTTTGCTTTTGTAATGCTTGGTTATAAATGCGTTGAGAAATCACACTGATAAACAGTTTTGTTTAAAAGTTAAAAGGTACAATAATTGTTGTAGGTATCACAGGAAATCCCCAATTGTTCTAAACAATGCATAATATTCTTAGCAAATAGATAAGAATCTCAAGTATTTATATAAGGATTTCACTGGCTAGGAAATTATTTGAGTGAATAAAGTGGCTCAGAAACTTGTTTGATAATTCATGATATTTTTTTTGTTAACAGCAGTCCATTAAGGCATTAGTGGTTTGCAGAGGCAAGCAAAGATTTCTTTGATAGATTTAGAGTGCAGTAGTTCATGAGGATCTGACTTCTTATTCCTGATCATTAAATCATTTTCCTATACATTCACAACACTAAAGTGTAAACATGAGCGAGTGCATATACATGAGGGAGTGCAAATAGACGAGGGTAAGCATACTCTCCCCCCTCCAAAAAATTATGAATACATTTCATATCACTAAGACAATTGATAAGGACCATTCAGTCAGTATATATTTTCAATGATTTTGGAAGTAAAATGAAACAGAGCTCACTGCTCATCCACTAAGTCCTTTAGATTGTTTTTGGACCTAGTGTATCTCAGTCTGTTGGGCGTTTGTGTTGTGACTGAAAGGTTGGGGTCTGACCAGCATCCTGTCTTTTGAATGAGACCATAAACACCAAGGTCCGATGTTGGTGTGCACATAAACGATCCCTCACTGCTGTTGTTGGTCTGTTGTATGAGGCTTAATTGCATTGTGTGATACAGATGATGCCACCATATGTGATACAGATGATGCCACCATGTGTGATACAGATGATGCCACCATGTGTGGTACAGATGATGCCACCATGTGTGGTATTGATGATGCCACCATGTGTGGTACAGATGATGGCACCACGTGTGATACAGATGATGCCACCATGTGTGATACAGATGATGCCACCATGTGTGATACAGATGATGCCACCATGTGTGATACAGATGATGCCACCATATGTGATATTGATGATGCCACCATGTGTGGTACAGATGATGCCACCATGTGTGGTACAGATGATGCCACCATGTGTGGTACAGATGATGCCACCATGTGTGATACAGATGATGCCACCATGTGTGATACAGATGATGCCACCATGTGTGATACAGATGATGAGATACAGATGATGCCACCATGTGTGATACAGATGATGCCACCATGTGTGATACAGATGATGCCACCATGTGTGGTACAGATGATGCCACCATGTGTGGTATTGATGATGCCACCATGTGTGGTACAGATGATGCCACCATGTGTGATACAGATGATGCCACCATGTGTGATACAGATGATGCCACCATGTGTGATACAGATGATGCCACCATGTGTGATATTGATGATGCCACCATGTGTGGTACAGATGATGCCACCATGTGTGATATTGATGATGCCACCATGTGTGGTACAGATGATGCCACCATGTGTGATACAGATGATGCCACCATGTGTGATATTGATGATGCCACCATGTGTGATACAGATGATGCCACCATGTGTGATATTGATGATGCCACCATGTGTGGTACAGATGATGCCACCATGTGTGGTACAGATGATGCCACCATGTGTGGTACAGATGATGCCACCATGTGTGATACAGATGATGCCACCATGTGTGGTACAGATGATGCCACCATGTGTGATACAGATGATGCCACCATGTGTGGTACAGATGATGCCACCATGTGTGATATTGATGATGCCACCATGTGTGGTACAGATGATGCCACCATGTGTGATACAGATGATGCCACCATGTGTGATACAGATGATGCCACCATGTGTGGTACAGATGATGCCACCATGTGTGGTACAGATGATGCCACCATGTGTGGTACAGATGATGCCACCATGTGTGGTACAGATGATGCCACCATGTGTGATACAGATGATGCCACCATGTGTGGTACAGATGATGCCACCATGTGTGATACAGATGATGCCACCATGTGTGATACAGATGATGCCACCATGTGTGATACAGATGATGCCACCATGTGTGATACAGATGATGCCACCATGTGTGGTACAGATGATGCCACCATGTGTGGTACAGATGATGCCACCATGTGTGGTACAGATGATGCCACCATGTGTGATACAGATGATGCCACCATGTGTGGTACAGATGATGCCACCATGTGTGATACAGATGATGCCACCATGTGTGGTACAGATGATGCCACCATGTGTGGTACAGATGATGCCACCATGTGTGGTACAGATGATGCCACCATGTGTGGTACAGATGATGCCACCACGTGTGATACAGATGATGCCACCATGTGTGGTACAGATGATGCCACCATGTGTGATACAGATGATGCCACCATGTGTGGTACAGATGATGCCACCATGTGTGGTACAGATGATGCCACCATGTGTGGTACAGATGATGCCACCATGTGTGGTACAGATGATGCCACCATGTGTGATACAGATGATGCCACCATGTGTGGTACAGATGATGCCACCATGTGTGGTACAGATGATGCCACCATGTGTGGTACAGATGATGCCACCATGTGTGGTACAGATGATGCCACCATGTGTGATACAGATGATGCCACCATGTGTGGTACAGATGATGCCACCATGTGTGATACAGATGATGCCACCATGTGTGGTACAGATGATGCCACCATGTGTGGTACAGATGATGCCACCATGTGTGGTACAGATGATGCCACCATGTGTGGTACAGATGATGCCACCATGTGTGGTACAGATGATGCCACCATGTGTGGTATTGATGATGCCACCATGTGTGGTATTGATGATGCCACCATGTGTGGTACAGATGATGCCACCATGTGTGATACAGATGATGCCACCATGTGTGATACAGATGATGCCACCATGTGTGGTACAGATGATGCCACCATGTGTGATATTGATGATGCCACCATGTGTGGTACAGATGATGGCACCACGTGTGATACAGATGATGCCATCATGTGTGATACAGATGATGCCACCATGTGTGATACAGATGATGCCACCATGTGTGGTACAGATGATGCCACCATGTGTGATACAGATGATGCCACCATGTGTGATATTGATGATGCCACCATGTGTGATATGGATGATGCCACCATGTGTGATACAGATGATGCCACCATGTGTGGTACAGATGATGCCACCATGTGTGATACAGATGATGCCACCATGTGTGGTACAGATGATGCCACCATGTGTGATATTGATGATGCCACCATGTGTGATACAGATGATGGCACCACGTGTGATACAGATGATGCCACCATGTGTGGTACAGATGATGCCACCATGTGTGGTACAGATGATGCCACCATGTGTGATACAGATGATGCCACCATGTGTGGTACAGATGATGCCACCATGTGTGGTACAGATGATGCCACCATGTGTGGTACAGATGATGCCACCATGTGTGGTACAGATGATGCCACCACGTGTGATACAGATGATTCCACCATGTGTGGTACAGATGATGCCACCATGTGTGATACAGATGATGCCACCATGTGTGGTACAGATGATGCCACCATGTGCGATATTGATGATGCCACCATGTGTGGTACAGATGATGCCACCATGTGTGGTACAGATGATGCCACCACGTGTGATACAGATGATGCCACCATGTGTGGTACAGATGATGCCACTATGTGTGATACAGATGATGCCACCATGTGTGATACAGATGATGCCACCATGTGTGGTACAGATGATGCCACCATGTGTGGTACAGATGATGCCACCATGTGCGATATTGATGATGCCACCATGTGTGATACAGATGATGCCACCATGTGTGGTACAGATGATGCCACCACGTGTGATACAGATGATGCCACCATGTGTGGTACAGATGATGCCACTATGTGTGGTATTGATGATGCCACCATGTGTGGTACAGATGATGCCACCATGTGTGGTACAGATGATGCCACCATGTGTGGTACAGATGATGCCACCATGTGTGGTACAGATGATGCCACCATGTGTGATACAGATGATGCCACCATGTGTGGTACAGATGATGCCACCACGTGTGATACAGATGATGCCACCATGTGTGGTACAGATGATGCCACCATGTGTGGTACAGATGATGCCACCATGTGTGGTACAGATGATGCCACCATGTGTGATACAGATGATGCCACCATGTGTGGTACAGATGATGCCACCACGTGTGATACAGATGATGCCACCATGTGTGGTACAGATGATGCCACTATGTGTGGTATTGATGATGCCACCATGTGTGGTACAGATGATGCCACCACGTGTGATACAGATGATGCCACCATGTGTGGTACAGATGATGCCACCATGTGTGGTACAGATGATGCCACCATGTGTGATACAGATGATGCCACCATGTGTGGTACAGATGATGCCACCACGTGTGATACAGATGATGCCACCATGTGTGGTACAGATGATGCCACTATGTGTGGTATTGATGATGCCACCATGTGTGGTACAGATGATGCCACCATGTGTGATACAGATGATGCCACCATGTGTGATATTGATGATGCCACCATGTGTGATACAGATGATGCCACCATGTGTGGTACAGATGATGCCACCACGTGTGATACAGATGATGCCACCATGTGTGGTACAGATGATGCCACCATGTGTGGTACAGATGATGCCACTATGTGTGGTACAGATGATGCCACCATGTGTGATACAGATGATGCCACCATGTGACTGCAATAATCTAGATGTGATATAAAACAAGATTCCAACAATCAAAGTAACATGACTTTGTCAATATTTCAAAATGAATGTAATAATAAAAAAGTTCAACAATTGGAATATTTATTGATTAAACACCTGTAGATTAAAACTTGAATTAAAACAGTCAAGAACTATCATTCCCTTACCATCCCTTCCTACCCTTCTGTCCTGTCATTTGTTCAGTGAACGTACATTTTTTCCTTTCAAATAAAATATTAAAAATTGCTTTTTTATGGACTCTTTAGGAAAACTTTTCTATAGATATTATGTCATTGCAAGACTGTCAAGAAGTAATGGTTTTGGAGTTACTCCATGGGCATTTTATAAATGCTTCTTCAGTAATACAATTTGTTGTATATACCGGTAATCTTCTACTGATTAATGCATGAATGGTTTCAACATTTTATAAAAAAAAAACAAAGCATATGAATGCAGTTTATTCAGTGGTCTCATTAATGCATGTCAATATTAGGGGAAGACTAAGTACACTAAATCCAAATCATTTAGAATAGATTATTAGTTATTTGATATCTATTGTAATATTTCAACTGATTTAGCACTATTAGACATTTAAATTATAGTAAATTTCAATTTAAGTGAAAAAGGATTTAATTCTAAGAGGTTAAAAATCACTGCAGGCCTTATGCAGGCTTTATGATATGGAATCACTATAGATTGGTTTTAAACAAATGAACGACAAAGCAATTTGTGAGTAATACAAAATTACAATTATTTTAATTCCTGTCAGTTTTTTCTAGGGAGGATTTTAGACTTGGCTATAAGTTAGCCGAGCTGCAAAACTTGGCTTTTAATTTGATGTGTGGTGGGTGGTGGAGGGCGGGCAACAACAATCGGTTTCCGGACTCTAACTCCTACAACTATTTAAGTATAGTAATTAAACTTCACACACATACTCCCCATGAGCCATGGATGTGCCTTATTGACATTGTGATCCAAAGGTTAAGGTCATAATGAAAAAAGGTATTAGATCTAGTGGATGAAAACATTCTGCAACTTGGCATATTGCATATTTGATGCAACTTTCTAGTTTCATAATTAAAACAATAGAACTGGGGGGTGGGGGTGGGGGGGTTTTGGCATAGGTGTAAATTTCTGTGCATTGCACCAGACAGGTGCTTTACCATTTCAAAGGGTACATGCTGTGGCCAGCTCACTTTAAATGAGTATGTAATATTGTCTAGCAGGCCATTAGGTGTGAACTATGTAATTCAAACTGTAAAATCTCCTAAAGAATGAAACTCAGATTGACACTGGCAACTGGATCCTTTTGTTACAAAGGCATTGCATGGCTGTGTGAAAATGTAATAGCTAAATCAGCCTGACTTAATGTTGAATTTGAGACTTTTTGTTCATTACACAGTCGTTCATCCATCTGAACGAAACATTACAAATCCATTTTCAGTAGGTTATTTAGTTAAAGTAGAATGCCACAGTTGCTATATCAAATATTAAGCTTCCTCAACTGATCACCTTATGTACAGGAATAAGTAGGTTTGCCTGCCTGATGGTATGTTACTTCTGTCCTCACTAAGGCTTCAAAACCCTCTATAGATAATGATCTTTAATTTTCAGTCAATATATAGCGATCCATACATATAATGTAAGTGTAGTGAAATTTCTAGAACAACCTCACTACAGCAATATAAGTGAAGTTTCCATAATATGAATCATGGAGTACAGTGTATTTTCTCATTTATGAGCAGCTGTTGTCTTAATTTTACTAATGATTAATCTCCTAAATGTGTACAGTGGAAACAGTAAAAACCTCGATTGACAATATCTCTTTTACTGAATTGCAGGATGACTGGGAGTCATTGGTATTAGCATAATGAGAGACACTGCTACTGTACCTCTTGATGAAGATATCATCCAGGAAGATTATGACATCAATGAAGAAGTTGATGAACTTCAGCTTCATCCAGAAGATAGAGATCTAACCGGGGGACATCATAAATGGCCCAAAGTAATCGGCATCATACAGATTGCTAGTGGATTTGTGACCTCAATACTGGGTAACATCTAAATGAGTGTTTTTATTGTGATTACTTCCTGGTATTTAATCATGATATTATGAAAATTTCATTAAGACTTCAAGGTTGGAGCTTTTTCATTATACATATGTACATCTTTTTTGTGTGTATTTTTGTGTTTCCATATTTATATGGTATGTCAGCTTTTTTGGAGGCTAAAATTTATTAAACGATCAGATTCAAAGGGAGTCAAATCTTCCAGAGGGAGGTCGTTGTACATATAAATTAAAGACACTCTTTTCACAAGATTTTAATCAGCTATGAAATTAACATTCATTATTTCACTTGATGAAGGTCAGGTGATCTTATCTTTGATCATATTTAAAGTGAAGAAGGGTTTTAAATGGAACTTACTAAACAGAGTACACTAGAGAACATCAGAGTACACCATTGTACTCTGTTTAGAAGCATTGTATTTTAGTACACTATTGTACTGAGTTTAGAAGCACCCGAATTTAGTACACTAGTGTTTGTTTTGTGGCACCACAGTTTAGTGCACTAGTGTTCTTTGTTTAGTAGCATCAGATTTTAGTATACTAGTGTACTCTATTTAGTAGAACCAGATTTCAGTACATGTATACTGGTTGACTATGTATAGTAGCATAAGATTTTAGTATAATAGTGTTCATTTAGTAGCACCAGGATTTAGCACACTAATATTTTCAGATTTTAGTATACTAGTGTTCGCTTAGTAGCACCAGATTTTAATACACTAGTGTACTCTGTGTTGTAGCATCAAATTTTAGTACACTAGTGTTTGTTTAGTAGCACCAGAGTTTAGTACACTAGTCTGTGTTTTTTTTAAATCAGGTCACTGCTAGTGTTTTTTCAGGAGCTCCAGATTTTAGTACACTATTGTACTGTGTTTAGTAGCACCAGATTTAGTACACTAGTATTTGTTAAGTAGCACCAGATTTTAGTACACTAGTGTATTGTGTTTGCTAGCACCAGATTTTAGTACACTAGTTTTTTTTAAGTAGCACCAGATTTTAGTGTGCTAGTGTATTCTTTAAAGTAACACCAAACTTTAGTACACTAGTTTACTCTGTAGTTGCATTGAATTTTAGTACACCAAGAACTACCCAGTACTTTGATTTCATTCTTCATAATCCCGCTTTGAAAGAGAGTACCCTTTTGACAATCTGGACTTCTATTCCTCAATCAACTTCTAAACATTGTTCTTGATATTCGTACATTATGGAAATCGATAACATATAATATTAACGAAAACACTCTTTCTCACAAATTTTCAACCACCTGGCTTTTATCTAGTGGCTCAAGAAATGCATACAACACTATTAATAGCAGTCATAGATTGTACATGAAATATTGCAATTTTCTGTTTCACATCAAGATTAAGGCCAGGTAGCCCCTTCCCCTCTCCCCATAAAAAAAGGTAGAAAAAGAATGTCTTTGTTATTATACTTCTAGACAGAGTTGTTCAAAACCAGGATATATGTTTTTTGCCTCTTTTTATGTACTGCCATATGTCACAATGAGAAGATCTTGGATAATAGTCTCATTGTCAAGTTTCATGTTTATTTACTTTTCATAAGTTGTTTACACAACATTGAGAACATATATACATTATCAAAGTCTACAATGTTCTAAGAAATCTCTGTACAAATAATATTATTAATGACGTCTTCTACTTTCAGCTGTTTTAGAATTATTTTATTTACCCTTGGTGAAGCAGCCAGAGATTGTGAATCCTTTTCATCTGGGCAAAGATAATTGTTACGGCGCGGGGCTATTTGGTGGTTTCTTTGTAAGTGTCATTTGGTGGTTTCTTTGTAAGTGTTATTTGATTTGTAAATAGTATCTTTTTGTTTCTTTGTAAGTGTTATTTGATATGTAAATAGTATCTTTTTGTTTCTTTGTAAGTGTTATTTGATATGTAAATAGTATCTTTTTACTTCTTTTGATAATTATGTATTGTCCCATCGTGAGATATCCACGAATACCCATGAATATGTAAAATGTTTATAAGTTGTTGTTTAATGCTGCAGGCAGATTATTTCATTCCTCTGCTGGTAAGTTGTGTTAAATAGTATAAATAGTACAGGAAACTTGAATTAGTACTCAAACAAAATTATGGACTGACCCAGAGCAAATTATCCCTGTTGCTAATACATGTATGTAACATTTTGAAATAATTACTATAGCTATTTTCATTATTGCAGATGTATCTACAGTTTTATACAGACATCGTTAATTCTTTGGGAATATTTTATAACTTTAGTGATTCATTTTTTTGTAGATGATATTATTAGGCAGTTCTGCTGTTAGAGCTTCCATAAGCAAAAGAGCTTCATCAGTAAGTTACTTATTGTAAAATTAATATGTTATGTCAGAATTACAGTTAGTTACAAAACACATTGAGTTAGTGACATGTTACATCAAAAGTTATGTCATAATATCAGTAAATAACAAACCACATCACTAGGTGACATTTTAAGGCCAGTAGTTATTTTTGATTGTCAGTTTGTAACAAACCACATGAGTTAGTTACCTGTAACATTAATAAACTAATTCAGAATATCAGTACATAAAAAACCACATCAGTAAGCAACAACAATAAAATCTATACGAATATTCAGGAAATTTCCAGGAAGTTTCTTGTAACATCAGTAAATTATATTGGAGATGTTTAAAATTTTTATGTTGTGTAATCATATAAATAAGTGACTTGTAATGTTGTATATTATGTAAGAATATCAGTGAATGACTTGTTAAATCAGTAAACTATATAAGAAAATTAGTGAATGATTTACAGTATAAAAAATAATTTAAGTAACAACATCAGTAAGTTATAAGCCATCAGTAAAAGTCTAGTTGTGTTACCAAGTGACTAACAATTCCAACAAGTGACTTATGATAAGAATATCTCTTGAAATTATTAGGAAATTACTGTCTGGGCGTGATCCCTCCCATCAACTACTTTTCTCATTTAAATAGACTTTAAAATCAGAATTCAAGTTGAGACCTGTGCATTGCTTTATTTTCATTTTGTTGTAAATGTTTCTGTCAAAAATTTCTCGAATAAACACACTAGTTTTGAATAATAACAGAAAATATTTTTGGATGGTAACTTTTAATGTTAAATCAATAAGCTATATTTGGCGGGTAACAATGTCAAATCGAACAAATCCATCATAAGAGGAGTGTTAGTTCCTTGCAAATAAAAGAATTTGATCCCAGTTATTTTGTTCTTATTATTGTTTAGTGGAAAACACAGCAGTTATTGATCGATTGTTATTTTCTGTCACATCAGTAATATTTCACAATGATGTACAATGTATATAAGATAGCAAGAGGTTATGCCTCTTAAAATTTCAGCACTCCCCTTTTCAAATTGTCTTCGACCGTTCCAGATGACCTCATAGTGTGTGTGAAGTTTACTTCGTGTAAAATTTAACAAAGAAAAGGTCCTATCTTAGTTTTAAATCTTTCTTATTTTGTTATTTATACATTTCTTTTTGCGACAAAATAGATTTGAAAGGTGTATGTTTTCTCCATCTGTATTAATTTGTTGAAATATTAAGAAAATTCATTGACAGGAGGGACTGCACTCAGACAGTAGTAACATCATTGAAGAGTAACATCAGCAACTAGTACAGTGATTCATTGTATAACAAGGTCACTTTAATGTCTAACAATTACAATTATTATTATCTGAAAACATGTAGAAGTCTTTATCATTATGTATTGCCTGCAGTGTGAGCTCCCAGCACCTATACTAATTCATAGCATCAGTAAGTGTCAGTGTGAGCTCCCAGCACCTATACTAATTCATAGTATCAGTAAGTGTCAGTGTGAGCTCCCAGCACCTATACTAATTCATTGCATCAGTAAGTGTCACTGTGAGCTGATTTGGTAATCAGACCCCATTTCAGCACTTTATTTAGTTAATAAACCTATGACTGGCACAATTTAAGATATTACAGCTTCAAAATTAGCTAAACGCTCATCATATAATGCAGGTCGGTGGTAGCAGTTACATATTTACCTGAACTGCATTAAATTGGAAGGATTTCATAGTGCACTGAACTAAAGCATAGTTATATTGATTGGTATTTCAACATTATTTTTATAAAGTGATGTACAATTAATACACTACATGTATTGTATTTTCAGATCAGGAAGTTTTTTGGCCTAACCCTCTTCACCTTGGTTTTATACACAGCTCTTTCTATTGTTATGATCCTAGGTTATAGTCTTCATTGGACCACAAAAGAACATTATACTGTAAGTGTACTATTGTACTTGTTATCCAGAGATATCCTTCAAAGACAGAGATACCAATATCATTTACCTATCTGTCACATAGAGGTATCAGCATTATCTGCCATATAAATATGTACCAAGCAGTTAATCAAAGACTCAGAGTTTTGACTCTCTTTTGTAGTGTGATCAGATTTTAGAAAAAAATGTAATTGTAAAATTTGGAATTCTAAAAGAATTTTAAGACTTTTCAGTTTTTAGATATTTAAAAAAAAAACTGAAAATGGGGGAGGAAGTTTCAATCAAAGTGCTCAGGTGAGTGATATAGACATAGTTTGGCCCCTTATTACTTCAACTAAGCTAAAGTGAGCTCTAATGACCACACATTGTCTTCAATCCGTCATGAATCCATTATCATTTATTTTCCTTTTCACATAATCAATTTCTTATTTACTTTGGTTGAAGAAATTACATTGAAATTTGTAGCAAGCAGGCATGTAAGGTTATCTATAAATGTTGTGGATTTTTTTATCCAGATTGCTTTAGGAGGGAATATCAAAGTGGGGCAAAGTAAGTCAAAGGGGTGCTTTAGGAGGGAATATCAAAGGTGGGGCAAAGTAAGTCAAAGGGGGTGCTTTAGGAGGGAATATCAGAGGTGGGGCAAAGTAGGTCAAAGGGGTGCTTAAGGAGGGAATATCAAAGTGGGGCAAAGTAAGTCAAAGGGGGGGGCTTTAGGAGGGAATATCAAAAGTGGGGCAAAGTAACTCAAATGGGGTGATTTGCTTAGAGAATCTTCCTCTTCAGATGGGCATCATAGAGTAAAAAAATAAATGCAGTTACTGTTAGGTGATCTAGATTGGTGTGTTATTAATGTTCATATTTTCCGTAAAAATCCTCAATCAATTTTTTGATGTTTTGGACTCTTTTCTGATGGTCATAATTCAGAATGCAATAAGTAAGAAAGTATGCTTGTTGGCAATTTTTTTCAGACAGTCAGTTGTTTATGAATGAGAAAATTGTGCTCAGGTGAGACCCACAGTCCTCTTCTTTATTGTATATGAACTATCATCATGATAGTTAATTGTGAATTTTCAGTCCATAAGACTGAATATGTACTATACATGTTTATGTCTGTTTCAGATTAACAGCTATCTATACGAGATGCATATTTTTGTGACCATCAGTATGGTGGTGGGACTCATTTTTGCAGTAACAGCATTTATACAATATTATGAACTGGTATTTTTTGGTCAATATGAATTATGTAGACATTGGATGTTATGCTGCTTTCCATGTATTATAACGCAGGTAAGAGTTATGGTATAGAGTTATATGCAGTTGAAATCAGTGGTATAGATTGATAATATGTTGGATGCAGTCCTGATATTATGGAATTTTCATGTCATTTTAATTTGAACTCCACTCAAGCAAAATTTTCTAGATAGCAAAGTTTATAACAGTTTGAAGAAAATAACAAAGGGAAATAGATGTTGGAGTTTTCAGTGTGCATGTGTAATTTATCAGCTCATGATTTTGTACGATGTACATTGGTATTTTTGGGGAGTGTTGTGAAGTACAAAGGAAAAGCACATGCTTTTAAAAATGAGGAGTCCTATGGACTACTTTTGCATTTGTCAAACTGTGATTGTTATCAGATGCATTTTCAGCATGAATGTTATGGTTGGACTGCATCCATATATTACAGATTTTCTGAGTTCATACATAATTGATTTATCAATATCATATTTCTCATTCTTTCAAGTTTAATTGTTGCTCTAGATTAGCTTTGTCAACACAAATGTATACATGTGACATCCAGGCTGACTTTTCAATGATAATTTTATGTAGACACTACTCCTCTAGAACTATTCATTGATGAAAGATTTTGTTGAAAATTTACAAACATATTGAACTTTTGTATATTGACAAATGTGTGGAGTTGTGTATATAGGATTTTAATGAAACTCTACAGCAATATATAATATTCTCATGATATTTCAAAATTGCTTCTAATATAAGTACATGTAAATGATTTTGCATATAATTTTCTTGGTTATCATTACAAATCTATCAAAATGAACATGAATATATGTTTTATTTATGCTTGGTAGTTTTTATTTTGGACAGATAAGATGGAAAGGGGGGTAGGGGAAGTTAAAAGATATAGAGAACCTAATAGCTAGTCAACCTGACATAAATATTACATTGTGAATTTTTACACAGACAATATAGTTGTTAAGGATATACTGTTGTAGTTACTTTTCAGTTTTTTGGTCGGAAAGCATGATTAGATTTACTTTCAGTACTTATAATTCATATTGTACGAGTCAATACAAGATAAGTTTGATCAGATGAGAAAATAGATGTGTCGTTATTCCATCGATTTATACGAGTTATATTCATGCGCTGGAGGACATGCAGTCTTTCCGAATACTCGACGGAAAGTCCCGAAAAAGTACGATTGACATTATTGTGTAGCTGTGCCGTACACTACTAGTCCGTACTAGTATCCGTTGTATTAGAATTAATCAAACTTGAGAATATCGCTTCTTTTTATAGCAGTGGAATTGAAAGTACTCTACAATCTTCTCGTCACAACGATAAACAAACGTCTTGGTAGTTGTTGATGTGTAATGCTACTAAAAATAGTCAGTTATTTATAAATCTCCATGTGTAAACGTGGTTTTCCCCAAATGTACATGTACAGCGGGAGACTGTCCAGATTGCTAATTTCACACTACTGTCAAGATCAAAAGTGATAAGAGAGAATGAGATAACTATACAGTACGAGACGGAGACATACAGGGGTGTACGGGGGCGGAGCCGTTGTTTATATGAAAACGAGCACCTGTGCGCAGACCGTGTTTTTGTCAATACTGATCCTAAACATTACACACTTATTGTGTGATCTCTTGGTGGATCACGACTTTGTTACCTTTGATGTACTTGACCATGCAATTCCGACCTTGAGGACTTTCAAGTCCTTTCATTATATGCAAGGTATTGTTTTGGAAATCACTAGTTTGTTGAATTATGCAGTCTCTAGTTGAATACTAGAGTATATGCAGTTTCATTAGAGTATTTGGGGTCTAGATTAGCCATGTGTTTGAATCTGATGTTGGTAGTGGTTTGCAGTGTACAAGAGATGGTAACATAGTCTCAACCTAACAATCTAGTTCCTGATAATTAGGATAAGGCTGTTTCTTAAGTCAATAAATACTCCATACATTGCCCTATGCAAAATATTGGATCAAGTAATGAATATTTTAATTTCTTTTTACTTCTCAAATTCATTAAGTTATTAAGTTATTTTGATTATATTATTAGATACCATTTTATAAGAATTATTTCTTAAATGGTGAGTTTACACCCTCATCTAAGCTTCATTGCCTGTATTTGTCTTTAAGATATATTTGTTATAAGTAAAGAATTAATAGAAGTATCAAAATGTTTAATATGCATGCTGCAAAGTTCAATGCAGTAGGTATAGCCTGCCTTTTGTTTGCTCTTCATTCATCAATGCACTTTATAGCTTGTAGCTTTGCAATTGACTTTCACAATATATATCTTTCCACAAAGATACATATATTAGTAATTATTTACCTTATATAGGAGACATATGTTACAGCAATATCCTGTAGGGTGTGCTTAGCTGTATAGAATTATACATTTGCACTTTTCTTTGTCTTTTATAGTGCTTTGTTCTGTGGTTGGACAAAATATGGAATAAAGGACAGATTACATATGCTCTTTACTTTTTCTTGTATTTTTTCGTATATTATTCATTTCTATCTTACTTATAATAACAATGTATTCTTTATCTGTCTTAATATTCACACAGCATATGTATCAATACCAAGAGGAATATTTTAATTCATTATTTTTTTTAAAAAGTCTTTTTCTTTGTATTTAGATGAATATTTTGCTTACTTTTCATTTGTGTAAATGAGTGCAACAATGATTTTCTTTACCTTTCTTTGAACATTATATGTAAGAAGAATCTTGTCCAATTAGAGACCTAATATTGTTTACTGATATTATAAGACATATAGCCAGTGTAAAGTGTGATTCAGTCCTTAGTTATTCTGTTAATACAATAATTATGACATTGGTCTATGGTACATGATCATCAAGTTCAAGGACAATGTCGCTTTGATTATGATAGTAGCTATCAACCATTACAGTGTGACTTCAATATTGTAGAAAATTATATGTATGTATAGAAAAAATTATTCGGCTTAGTTGGATTAAAAAATTTGATTTTACAACCATCATCAAAGTCCAAGCATTTGTTCAAGATTCTAGATGCTAGATGAATACAAGTTTTATGTGTGTTTGGAAGTGCAATTATTACACCTGGTAATGATACATATCTAGGTGGTGTGTTGAATCAGACAACATTTTGTTGTTTTCTGTTACTTGAATTTATACATAAACATAAGGAAGCAGCATCAGAACAGTTCAGTGGTTTGGGTTTATTAGCAGTACTTAATATTGATCCCAAGTTTGACTCGGGTCAGGTCCAGTGTTAGATAGGTGTGGCAGATAAAGAAACTTTCAGGGTATTGCTTTACTTTAAAAATATGTTTATATTCTGATGCTTTAATAGTTCATGTAAGCAAAATAAAGGACACAGTATAGGGATTTGTGATATAAATATATCATTTAACCCTATATGTAGAAGAATATTATTTAAAAAATAACTGATGTTTGTAAATTATTATTGTGCTTAAAACTTGCCTGTCAGTTTAAGTTTAATGTTCAAAATTATCTTTCAATGACTTTATTGCCCTAATCAGGATGTTTTAGTGGCCAATTGGTCATTTTAATAAGGTGATTTGCCCACCAGTGATAAGAACTCTCTCACTTTCTATATATCACGGTGAGGTATATTAAGGTGATTTGTCTGCCAGTGATAAGATTACTCTCTCACTTTCTATATATCACAGTGAGGTATATTAAGGTGATTTGCCCACCAGTGATAAGAACTCTCTCACTTTCTATATATCACGGTGAGGTATATTAAGGTGATTTGCCCACCAGTGATAAGAACTCTCTCACTTTCTATATATCACGGTGAGGTATATTAAGGTGATTTGTCTGCCAGTGATAAGAACTCTCTCACTTTCTATATATCATGGTGAGGTATATTAAGGTGATTTGTCTGCCAGTGATAAGAACTCTCTCACTTTCTATATATCATGGTGAGGTATATTAAGGTGATTTGTCTGCCAGTGATATGAACTCTCTCACTTTCTATATATCATGGTGAGGTATAATAAGGTGATTTGTCTGCCAGTGATAAGAACTCTCTCACTTTCTATATATCACAGTGAGGTATATTAAGGTGATTTGTCTGCCAGTGTTAAGATTACTTTCTCACTTTCTATATATCACGGTGAGGTATATTAAGGTGATTTGCCCACCAGTGATAAGAACTCTCTCACTTTCTATATATTACTGATAGATATATTAAGGTGATTTGTCTGCCAGTGATAAGAACTCTCTCACATTCTATATATCACAGTGAGGTATATTAAGGTAATTTGTCTTCCAGTGATAAGAACTCTCTCACTTTCTATATATCATGGTGAGGTATATTAAGGTGATTTGTCTGCCAGTGATAAGATTACTCTCTCACTTTCTATATATCATGGTGAGGTATATTAAGGTGATTTGTCTGCCAGTGATAAGAACTCTCTCACTTTCTATATATCACGGTGAGGTATATTAAGGTTATTTGTCTGCCAGTGATAGATTACTCTCTCACTTTCAATATATCATGGTGAGGTATATTAAGGTGATTTTTCTGCCAGTGATAAGAACTCTCTCACTTTCTATATATCACGGTGAGGTATATTAAGGTGATTTGTCTGCCAGTGATAAGAACTCTCTCTCACTTTCTATATATCATGGTGAGGTATAATAAGGTGATTTGTCTGCCAGTGATAAGATTACTCTCTCACATTGTGGATATCATGGTTTGGATGAATTTGAAGGTGACTGCTACTTCACTTACCATATGGACAACTTTTACACCACTCTTTTGGACAACCTTAATAAACAGGTGCAGGTAAATCACCTTATTGAGATCACCTACAATATATATTTTTCCCTCTCTCCATCTCTCATTTATCGTACTTTGCTTCCAACAAAGAGAATTGTTTTTCAGAAATATATAGTGTTATTTTGTATTTACATGTTTATAACCTAAAAATCCAATTTCCCTGTTTTTAAATTTGAAGAACCTATTCATATAATACTGTTTTCTGTTGCTATTTTTCATGATAGGTGATCTTTGATTTAATAGACATGGAATAAGGTTCAATAAAAGATATTTACATTTAGTTTAATGAAAAATTAGTAATGAACATGAAAAGGTAGATAAACTTATTGATTGTTGGATGAATTAATGAAAGTTATTTGGTTTATTTTGTTTAGATGGCAAAGATAACAGTTTCATCTCATGACAGTCTGGCCAGCAATCCCATATAATCCAGATATCCTCCTTATCCATCAGTCTTGATTGCAGCCAACTCCATGAAATATCAAATTCTGAAGTTGGATTTAGAAATCCAGTGTATGAATGTACAATGCATTATATGTAATATTTGTACCTGTGAATGTACAATGCATTATATATGTATAATACTTGTACCTGTGGTAACCAAACAGGTCTCCTAGCATTCCATACATTTTTCTGGATATACTCATTTTTCCTTGTTACTCATGCAAGAATTTTTAAAATTCATTGTGAGATAGTAAAATCCAGAGGCATGCCATAATCCCATTTTTCAGTACAACATGCCAAATCATTTTTCTAGTCTGTGTAACACTCTGGTACATATAAATTTCAGGATATGTACAGAATCATGAGTAGAACAAATATGAATGCTTGCCTTAAACACTAGTATCATGCACATGTATAAATCTTAATTAATGAACCCATCAGTTGCCACTTGATATTATATATATGCTCAATCTAGGAATTTTAGATAATTGTATATAATTAATGACTAGCCTTGATGGCAAGGTTGGCTAGAGAGCTGTACAAGAAATCTCTGTAACCTTTTTATATTTTTCAAGTCTCTTTTTGAATGGTCATGAATTGTAAATGTTAATAATCAGTTCTGTTTGTTTAAGGATTACTTTCTTAAATCACTGTTCACTAACTCTAGCTACATAAATGTACATGTAGGTGATATAATTGACATGCCCATTATCTCATCTGTCGGCACATTTTTTCACTATTATGCCGTACATAAATGGGCCAACAAACATTTATTTATTTTTTACATCAAATGAGTTCTGAGTCTCTGAATAAGATATACAAGACAGGGTGTTATTCTTAACCTTTGAGTGATCTATACAGGATAGGATGGGGTTCTAAATCTTTAAATAAACCATATATACAGAATAGGATGGGGTTCTGAGACTGTGAATGATCTATACAGGATAGGGTTGGGGTCTGAGACTGTGAATGAACTATACAGGATAGGGTTGGGGTCTGAGACTGTGAATGAACTATACAGGATCGGGTTGGGGTCTGAGATTGTAAATGAACTATACAGGATAGGTTTGGGGTCTGAGACTGTAAATGAACTATACAGGATAGGGTTGGGGTCTGAGACTGTGAATGAACTATACAGGATAGGGTTGGGGTCTGAGACTGTTAATGAACTATACAGGATAGGGTTGGGGTCTGAGACTGTAAATGAACTATACAGGATAGGTTTGGGGTCTGAGACTGTGAATGAACTATACAGGATAGGGTTGGGGTCTGAGACTGTGAATGAACTATACAAGATAGGGTTGGGGTCTGAGACTGTAAATGAACTATACAGGATAGGGTTGGGGTCTGAGACTGTGAATGAACTATACAGGATAGGTTTGGGGTCTGAGACTGTGAATGAACTATACAGGATAGGGTTGGGGTCTGAGACTGTGAATGAACTATACAGGATAGGGTTGGGGTCTGAGACTGTAAATGAACTATACAGGATAGGGTTGGGGCCTGAGACTGTAAATGAACTATACAGGATAGGGTTGGGATCTGAGACTGTGAATGAACTATACAGGATAGGGTTGGGGTCTGAGACTGTGAATGAACTATACAGGATAGGGTTGGGGTCTGAGACTGTAAATGAATTATACAGGATAGGGTTGGGGTCTGAGACTGTTAATGAATTATACAGGATAGGGTTGGGGTCTGAGACTGTAAATGAACTATACAGGATAGGGTTGGGGTCTGAGACTGTGAATGAACTATACAGGATAGGGTTGGGGTCTGAGACTGTAAATGAACTATACAGGATAGGGTTTGGGTCTGAGACTTAATGAATTATGCAGGATAGGATTGAGTTCTGAGTCTCTTTAAAATGATCTATGCAGGATAGGATGGCAATCTGACCCAGTAAGGGGTCATGTTCTGGTGAAATCTAATGACATTTCAGTCACTGAAACTGTTATTTCTCATAGCCAATCAATGACTCGGCTAGGCATGTTATAGTGATGCAATATGTAATAAACACTGTTCAAAAACTACCTTGTGGGTCACGCAAGTTGTGAATGTTAATTTTATTCCTAGGAATTTGTAGTCGATCCACTGATTCACTGAAAATCAGAGTTCACCAGAACATGACCCCGTAAGGAGTTTCCCCAGATCTTTATCTGCAATGGGACAAATAGAGAAATGGAATAAAGACATGGTTTTGATCAGATTGCATAGGAAGGCCTTCTTAGTAAATGAATTAATTACACAAGGTAGGGCAGGTATCTAAATTTGTGAACAAACTACCGGGTATACAGGGTAGGGCTGGGTTGTGAGTCTGTGAATAAACTATACAGGATAGGGCAGGGTTCTGAGTCTGCGAGTAAACCATTTAGAATAGGACCTCGCTGTGAGTCTTGTGAATAAACTGTACAGGATAGGGTTGGGTTTTTTTTAGTTTGTGAATGATCTATTCAGGATGGGATGGCATTCTTTTTCTATGAATGCTACAGTAGCATGTACACCATTATGGGTAGAGCTAGTAATGTTACAGCAATATCAAAAAATAAGGTCAGGAAATGGACCACATTTTCAGATATATCATTGATGAGGTGACAATGTAAATGAGAAAAGTTTGTTTAGGTATCGCAATATACTTGTAGATATAAGTGGAAATTAAGGATGAATATCACTATTGATATCCATGGAAAATGGCATTCTGGCTTCATTTTCCTGTACATCAACAATAACACACTCATTCCTTAAGTAAGATTCCCAAACCTTTAAGTGCCTACCATGAATAAAACTTCTGTCAAAAGAAAACCTTGCAATAGTGCAAGAAACAAAGCCATTTTCCCAATGTACATGTATATACATTGTTTTATGTAAAAATTCTTTTGTTTATGAGAGGTTTTGTTAACCATTAACAAGGTCCTGACAAAATAGAAAACAAAACCATTCTTTTATATAAACAAAACTTTACAAGAGATCAGTTATTGATGATCTTATTGATCTAAATTTTTTCAGTCATATCAGAGATATAGTTCAACAAATGAGTAGGTTAATAAATGCATTAGATTTGTAATCGTGTGTTATTCATGATACTGTAGTCATATTGCAGGTTTTCAGCCCTGCATTATTGTTTGCATATTTTTTCCATATGTTTTACTTGTATGTTTCCTTTCAGATCTGAAGTTGCAATATTTGTTGACATTCTTCATCTTAATTGTACTTAACTTTTAAACAAACAAGTTTCTTAAACCGTATGTTGCAAAATAAGAGAAGTTATGGAGGGAAGGAAACATTTTCAACCTGCATTTGATTTTGATGTGCAATTCTGATCTGGAAAACATGCTTATTAAGAGTGAAAATACATCAGAAATATTCCCCTTTTTTTCTCTGTCTCACACAAGGTAATTTCTCTTTCTTGTTAGTTGAAATCTAACTTGTTTGTCCTCAATCTTTTAATTGAAAGACTGGAATCTTTAACCAGAATACATGAACAAGGTCTGCCAGACTTAGTGTACATTGATATACATGTGTTATACCTAGCATTACCTACAGCTGTGACCTTTATACCATTGTTAATCCTTTGTTTACTTATGTATTATTAAACAAAGTCGTGAATATTAAATGAAGCTAGAAGATGATATATTATACATGTTATTGACAGGTTGTCATGAATTCTAGGGTATCTCTGCTATTGCATGCATGTTACTAAATGCATCTCAACTATTATTTTTGTATTAACTTATTTGGGCATCATATTTCACTACCACATGCTATGTAATATATTATTAATTTATATTATTTTTGTGTTTGTTTGTCCATGTTTATGAAATTTCATTTCATGTTATTCTTTATGTTTTATATTCAATTGATCTGATATTGATGAATATTTATTCTTTGGTTTTTTTTCCTCAATTGTAACAGATCACATGGTATTTAGTTTTAGTTTTTCATTTCCACCATCTGTCAATCAATCTGTTGAGTTACCGTCTTTGCCAGCATGTGAAATGTATTATGGAATCATGCTGGTGTCTGTCCATCCGACTGTCTGCAATGTGCATACTGGTGTCTGTCCATCTGACTGTCAGTGTGCATGAATTTGTCCATGCTTCTCCTTTCTACCATTATAAATGATCGGATGGTGGTACATGAAAGGGGATCACATGCAAGTTAGAACTTGTCCATGATGAAGGGCAGATTGGCAGGGCCAATGATGAAGGGCTGATTGGCAGGATAAAGGAATCTTGTCCTCTCTGCTCCCATTAAACCAATAAAGATACAACTGATCTAATGATGGTAAAAGAGATTATGACATAGTTCTTCCCATGAGTTGGTTTTGGGGTTGGAGCAGACATTTTATCCCCCAGAAGTTGTGCCCTATTATTTTTCAACATTTCATTTCATCATTTTTTACATGTATGATCTGAAGTAAAGCACATTAATGTGAAATAATCTGTGATGGAGGTAAAGACAAGACATTAGACTTCAATATCTCCTGAAATTTGAAACTATTTGAGATATTTATTTTAAGCATGTAGTTGAATTCCTACTTTGGTCTGTTGTTGTGATAATTTGTAGGATTTTATGTTACATCTTGTTACATAGTAGTTAAGTGAGCAAGATATATTTTCATGATCTGAAAGATCTGCAAGCATCTAGCATTCGGAACGTCTGCCCTTTTGTCTGTTTGCATGTAATTCCACCCTGCTTGATGAAAGATACAATACCTTCTTGAAGATATAACTAAATAAATTCAACTGCATGTCTATCTTGTACTTTCCAACATTTCAACAGCATCCCCTGACCCAGAACCCAGGGGTCGGTTGGGGTCAGTATCTAGAACATTGTGAAATTTATACAAAAATCTATTGTATTGTTCTTATTGGGGCCCTGCATTGTGATGCTTGCAGACAAATTTGTTGGGGACTGGGGGCATCTGTGTTTCACAAACATATCTTGATCAATCAAAAGGATATGAAAGAATTCTATTGTAAATTTTCAATCACTTGAACATGTTGTTTTATAGCATTCTGAAGCAACAAAATATATGCTTTAAATTTTAGGTGTGTAAATCTCTGTAGATTCACTGAAATAAATACAAGTTTCAGAGTGCCAAAACACGTTCAGAATTTACCACTTTGAAAGGAAAAGAATGGATTTAAAGGTGCATTAAAATTGCATTAATGTTTCACGTTATTTTGGGCACTGTATAGAAATTTGATTTATTTTGTAATGGTTGGCATGCAATGCTGTATAATTTGTTTTCATGAGTGGCCAATCTTGTTACAACTTTTGTATTTCTTGTTACTTTTTTAATATTGTAACAAATGTATGAAATTTATTGGTAAGTAAGTTCTATATTTTGATTTTGTACTCATAACGGTGTATTACCATGACAATGAAATTGATATAAATAATTACAAAATGTACTTGCTTTGTTTGTTTATAATTAGAGACACCAGCTTCACTGATATGTTGTGCCCTCAGCTTGTCTTCTGTGGTCTGTGTGTGTACATACTCATATATTAGACCTTGAGCTGCCATATACCCCTGTCCCCCCCCCCCTTTGGGGGAATTTTTGAGGTTATATTTTCCTGAAAGCTTATTAAAAATGCTACAAAATGAGCCATGTTTGCACTCTGGCTGTTGGGGCTTTACTGAGTTTTGGGGCAGAACATAAGATTTTTATTAAAAATTGCTGAAAATTGGAAATTTTGAATAAAATGTAAACAACTCAATAAATTCATGAAAGATTTTTGTATAATGATCTTTCCAATAAAAAGCCATTCAGCCATTACTTCAGAGATTGATAATTACAGATAGTGAACTAGAGTCTCTATTTGTGCATTTGAAATATTGGTTTTAGTCCAAGGAAACTTGTCAGATAAAACCAAAATATGAGAGACATTCATACTGCAGTAATATTAATGTCTAATGTGCATCATAACAAGTGTTTTAATGCACAATGATCTTGTTTCAAGAACACATATACATTCTTACACCTGTATTTTGTATTGGAATGTGTGACAATTCCTTAGATTTTGACATAGAAGAACTTTAAAGACATAAACATTAGGTTGCAAATGTTCATAAGGAAATATTATAAGGGCGTATATGACCAGTTTGTATGTTCACCCCAGCTCTCAGTAGCTTGCATGTTGTGCCATTTTTATTATTCACGCAACGGGCGTCATGACTTTTAACCCATCTTGAGCCCATCGATCTATCAGTGAAGAACCGACTGATTTCCGTCACATTTGTACAGATTACCACCAGTGCAATACCAATAAACTTCAGTACCGACAGATAACCGCCAGTGTAGTACCGACAAATTTTAGCACCGACAGATTTCTGCCAGTATAATATCGACAATGTTCAGTATCGACAGAGTACTGACAGATTTTAGTGGCGGATCCAGAATTTTAGGGAGAAAAAGGGCGGGCACAAGAACAGAAGATGAAAAAGAGAAGAAAAATTATAATAACTTTCACATAGTACTATGTGAATTTATTGTGAAAAGAGGGGACACTCCTTTCCGCCCTCTATATCTTAATAATTATGACTGTAATATGGATAAAGCGAGTAACACTGATGTATGATATTTGTTATTTATAAAAGAAAACATTGTTAGTGAGACAATATACAACTCAGAATCAATATACATTTCCTATATAAGAGACTTCAGGTAATGACATTCCTGTTATGGGATCCTTAGTACTGAATATAACGAAGTTGCTTGGTAACAAATTAAAAAGTCCGCCTTCGTTACAACGTTGTCTCTATAACAGTATCGATATCTTTAATGATGTTATATAGTATAGAATTACCACAATGTAACAGATTTTATAACTATAAATATAGTAAGTACGTGATGTATCGTGTATCAAAGCTTTTGAAAGACATCTTTAAAACGTCTTTCCTTTCCTGACAAGACGCTGTAAAAAAATAAAATTAACATAAATTTTTCATGTATGCTATAAGTAGAAAGTATGTTCTTAAATTCAGCTATGATATTTTTTGTAATTCAGCCTGACGGTAACATATAAATATATATATATATATATATATATATATATATATATATATATATATATATATATATATATATATATATATATATATATATATATATATATTAGGTGTGATAACTTGTTTTGGGCGATGCGTGCTTTATATTCCACGAAGCGAGAATACTATAAATGTTGTTCTCTTTAAAAATAGAATTTAAGGTTATGACAGAAGAGAATTGCTGTGAAATATCTGTATGTTTCAAAACTATTTCATTTGATTTTAATGAATCGATATAAACATATACATAGCTAACTTAATCAAGCATAGTATTGGTTTAAATGCTCTTTTCACACAAATCTAGATGCAGGGAGAGAAACAGAGAGTTTAATTCAAATCTTTTTCAAAGAAACTGGATTGGAAAAATTAATCGTCATCTCCAGTTTCTTTAATGAATATAGAGACGTCATAACTGCAAGGCACTATTGAATAAGTATAATTTTGCTTTATACCCACTGCAAAATTTTTGTAAAGCATTGTGCACACGTGCGACAAGAACATAAAGTAGTTTGTATATGAATACCCCGACAGATTGAAGGTCATATACCCCGACAGGTTGACAGTCATGTACCCCGACAGATTGAAAGTCATATACCCCGACAGGTTGACGGTCATATACCCCGACAGATTGAAGGCCATATGCCCCGACAGCTTGATGGTCATGTAGCCCGACAGATTGATGATCATATACCCCGACAGGTTGACAGTCATATACCCCGACAGATTGAAGGTAATATACCCCGACAGGTTGACAGTCAGATACCCCGACCGATTGAAGGCCATATGCCCCGACAGGTTGACGGTCATATACCCTGACAGATTGAAGGCCATATGCCCCGACAGGTTGACGGTCATATACCCCGACAGATTGAAGATCATATACCCGGCAGGTTGACGGTCATATACCCCGACAGATTAAAGGTCATATACCCCGACAGGTTGACGGTTATATACCCGGACAGATTGAGGATAATATATCCCGACAGGTTGAAGGTCATATACCCCGACAGATTAAAGGTCATATACCCCGACAGGTTGACAGTCATATACCCTGAGAGATTGAAGGTCATATACCCCGAAAGGTTGACGGTCATATACCCCGACAGATTGAAGGTCATATACTCCGACAGGCTGACGGTATATACCCCGACAGATTGAGGGTCATAAACCCCGATAGGTTGACGGTCACATACCCCGACAGATTGAAGGTCATATACCCCGACAGGTTGACGGTCATATACCCCGACAGATTAAAGGTCATATACCCCAACAGGTTGCAGATCATATAACCCGACAGATTGAAGGTCATATAACCCGACACGTTGAATTCATGTACCCCGACAGCTCAAAGTCATGTACCTCGACAGGTTGAAGGTCATATTCCCCGACAGGTTGACGGCCATATAACCCGACAGATTGAAGGTCATATACCCCGACAGGTTGACGGTCATATACCCTGACAGATTGAAGGTCATATACTCCGACAGGCTGACGGTTATATACCCCGACAGATTGAAGGTCATATACCCCGACAGGTTGACGGTCATATACACCGATAGATTAAAGGTTATACAATGTATATCCCGACAGGTTGACGGTCATATACCCCGACAGATTGAATGGTCATATACCCAAACAGGTTGCAGATCATAAAACCCGACAGATTGAAGGTCATATAACCCGACACGTTGAATTCATGTACCCCGACAGCTCGAAGTCATGTACCCCGACAGGTTGAAGGTCATATTCCCTGACATGCCGAGGGTCATGTAGACCGATAGGTTGAAGGTAATGTACTCCGACAGGTCGAAGTCAAGTATCCCGACAGGTCGAGGGTCATGTACACCGACAGATCGAGGGTCATGTACACCGTCATGTCGAAGTCATGTATCCTGAGATATCAAGGATCATGTACCTGACAGGTCGAGGGTCATGTACCCCAAAAGGTCGAGGGTCATGTACCCCGACAGGTTGAGGGTCATGTAAACCCACAGGTTTAAAAGTCATGTACCCCGACGAGTTGTTATCATTTGTAGCATACAAATACATATAATTGTGTATACTATTCTCTGTGCATTCCAACAATGATTAATGAGTGTTTAACTAAATAGAATTATTATGAAAAGTGTTTGAACTACTTCGACCAAAGTCATTCTTATGGCTAGACCTACCTATAATCAAGGAAATATTCCATGACCACAACGACAAGTGATATGTTAGAAACAGTCACATATCACATATCACGAGTGCAGTGTTGACAAGCTTTTTCCTTAAATATGTTTCAGTCCTACATGGCGGGTATATCTAGCCAAATACTGTGGGAGACGCTTACTAATCCTGGGTTCCGGTCTTTCCTTTGATTTTCAGGAGTTACGAATGTACGCCGTGGTACATTGTAGTGAATGTTCACCGTGGTACACTGTAGTGAATGTTCACCGTAGTACATTGTAGTGAATGTTCACCGTGGTACATTGTAGTAAATGTCCACCGTGGTACATTGTAGTGAATGTTCACCGTGGTACACTGTAGTGAATGTTCACCGTAGTACATTGTAGTGAATGTTCATCGCGGTATATTGTAGTGAATGATACAGTTAATCAATAACCGTCGATTCAATATTCAATACGTGTTCAAGTCATGTACCCCGACAGGTTGAGGGTCATGTACCCCGACAGGTTGAGGGTCATATACCCCGACAGGTTGAGGGTCATATACCCGACAGTCGAAGTCATGTATCTTGACAGGTCCAGGATCATATACCCGATTGGTTGAGGGTCAAGTACCCCAAACCATTAGGGCTGGGATTGTTAAACTTGGTACACTTACTCCTCATGCCAAGACAAAGACGGCTATTGTTTTCAAGGTCAGAAATCAAGGTTAAGGTCGTAGTACCACATGGTAGGGAACACTTGTAGACTGGATACAGATCAAACCGTTGGGGTCAAGACTATCAAACTTGATACACGCCCTCATGTCAAGACAAAGACTCCTATTGTTTTCAAGGTCAGAGGTCAAAGGTCAAGGTCGTAGTACTCCTTGGTAGAAACCACTTTATAGGCAAGATACAAACCAAACCGTTGGGGCTAAACTCGATACTTTTACTCCTTATGCCAAGACAAAGACGCCCATTGTTTTTAAAGGTCAGAGGTCAAAGGTCAAGATTGTAGTACTACTTAGTAGGAAACCGTTGTAAACAGGATATAGCCCAAACCGTTGTGACTAGGACTGTCAAATTTGGCACACTTACTTCTCATGCCAAGACAAAGACCCTTATTGTTTTTCAAGGTCAAAGGTGAAGGTCGTAGTACTAATAGGTTAGAATTCCTTGTATTGAGGATGGAACAATTTAAGGGGAATGGTTCCATACTTTCAAAATCCTCCCCTTCAAACTAAGCGACGGGCTTATTTTGCCACACTAGGCGTTGCAAAATAAGTTATCATTATTATTATAATTTTTTTGCTTATTTTGAAAAAGGACAGTCCTGGCATATAGAGAGGTTGCACTGTAAAATCCGCCAAGAGCAATGTTTTTGGTTCATTGTACACCAAAACGAGTTTTCAGGGGGTTTTTTGGTTTTTTTTTGGGGGGGGGGGTTGGTTTGGGGGGGTGGTTGTTTTTTGCAACATTCAATATATTAATTTAGACATTTAGTATGGAAAAATGAATTCTAACTTAATCTTTCCATAAAATTTTATCCCAGTATCTTGATTTTTTCAGTGTAGAGAAATGTCATTTATCAGTTGTCAAAACCTCATAAGCAAGAGATAATATGCACATTTATCCGCGAATTTTTGCAAGCAGTCAATCGGTAGCAAATTGTGCTCAGGTGAGCGATAAAGGCCTATTTGGGAAACTTCTTGAATTATTCCTCATTTTTCCTCTTGGTATAACTATGGGATATTTTTATGTGATATTTACATATGATTGTCTCTTTCGCACTGATACATTTCTCTAGATTTGATTTGGATCTATCACGTAGTAAGCAATGGTCACAGAAGTTAAAATCACCACATAACATCTCTAGTCTATTCTGCTTATATATTACCCAGTGGCGTTGAACTTTTTATTGATGTCAACATTTTGATATTTGATACGCTTTTCTTCAGATTCTGCAACCGTTCGTTAAGTTCCTATCTGTGATAAGTCGGTCCTTTACAATAAGGACAAA